>JADWQK010000020.1:0-2472787 GCA_017933935.1 Sesamia nonagrioides | reverse complement strand
TAATATTTCAAAATTCATGAGTTTATTGCGACTGTTCCTACGTAGGCAGCCATTTTGAATATAATTATCTTAGGTAATCAGCTGCCTAGCTGTAAACTAATTAGTAATAGTTAGCTTAATAATATATTATTATTAGAAATACTCAGGATTAACTACCACCTACAGGGAGGCGTTACGGGATCTCTTTAATGAGAAATAGAGAATGTTTTATAGTCATTTACGGTTCATTTTGAAAAGCGTAGGGGGAGGCGGGGTACATTGATACAAGGGGCACATAGATACAGTCAATATTCGTCGAAAACAAAACGCGTTAGAAGAGCCGTACGCCACTGATAAGGAGGTATATAGTAAAGCCTACACGCACACTAGCGCAGAGCAACGTTCACTCGACGACTAGCGACTAGCACGTAAAAAACTGTTTCTGATGTTCGCAACAAAATTTTCGTACTTTTCTTTCGGATGTAATTCTTCTAATGTATTTAGTGTTGCCTGTGTTATATTAAGACATTTGGTAAGTACATATCTGTCATTACATTAAATAGACTTAAATTATTTAATTATTTATTGCTTTAATTTTTATAAAATGTTGACTTCGATTTTAGTAGGCAGGGGCAGATAGATACAAGTGGTCTTGGGGCACATTGATACCCCAATATTTTGTTGAATATACATGTATGTGAGACTTAAGTAATATATTTTATTTTCTTTATAAAAAAATGGTTTGAACATTTAAACGCAAGATGAATAGAAGTTCCATCAATGAAATTTCCGTGGCTTCTGCGATATCTGATGTGTTGGAAGAAAAATTATCAATAGCAAAAGCAGCGAATAAATATAATTTAAAAAAATCAATAAATAAAGGTCAGAAAAATCAATAAAACTTGTTTAATTTATAGGAATATTTCTATGAACCTAAGTACCAGTGTATGTACCAATGTACCCCGCATGTGGGGCACATTGATACAAATTTCATTTTTTAGTAAATAGGCTCTAACACGTTTTGTGATTCAATCTATCGGTTAATTTGTATGTAACAAGTTAACTGAATATATATTGAATATATTATGGTTATTAAATTGGATGTAACTATCAATAGATCGTATTTTATTGGGTCTAAGTAAAAACTGTATCAAGGTGCCCCACTTCCCCCTACATCATTTTTATATATATTTTTAAACATTATAAACTTCTGCTTGATCGCGATCCTGCCTAATGCTAGCAATAATGTTTCCTAAACTACGCGAGGCGAAACGCTTCGTCTGGATCGTAGTGGTGTAAACAACGTAAGGGTGGCTCGACGTACGACGGGTCGTCCGATGACAGAACGATGATGCCAGAATTAAGTCATGCAATTGCCGCGCACACTCCTTAAAGTGCACCTTACAGAATATCAACAGGCTGACAACTCTACACTTTTGCTCCAAGCTATTATACTTTTAGCCTGATTTTTCCCAATGATATTTGGGATTGAATAAAACTTCTGGCGGACAATGCTTTGATATCGCGTTCGGATTGTGGAGGTCAGACAGCAGTTGCTTCATGGATAATATTGAAGTTTAGCCAAAATCGGCAGTTAGACTGGTAAAGCGGACCCCAGACTCCAAAAGCTGAAAAGCTTTGGATGTGACTGGGATTAACGCTTTATTAATTCTTTACATAAAAATACTGGATACGTGTTTAGGGTTTCGCATGAACAAGAAATAATGTTGTATTTATTGTATTGGGAAAGATGATTAGACTCCTTGGTAAGACTGGTTGTTTGTCAGGGAGAGTTCTTTCCACCATTTTGAGATCAGTGGTGATGAAATTTATACAATTCGTAAGTCACGGCTATGTCGGTGACTTTGGTTCTTCTGCGGATCTCCTCATTTCTGATTCGATCACGCAGAGAAACTCCGAGCATTGCTCTTTCCATCGCCCTTTGTGTGACTCTGAGCTTTCGTATGAGGGCCATTATGAGCGACCACGTTTCAGTTCCGTAAGTCATCACTAGCAACACACACTGGTCAAAGACTTTAGTCTTGAGACACTGTGGTATCTTGGACGAAGAGAAGATGTAGCGTAGCTTTCCGAACGTTGCCCAGCCGAGCTGGATTCGACGAGACACCTTTTTCTCGTTGTTGGACCTACCTAGTTGGGCGGCCAAGTATCGGAAGACGCAGCGTAGGGAGGCCCCCAACAAGGTGGACCGATGACCTGGTGAAGGTCGCGGGAAGCCGATGGATGCGGGCAGCACAAGACCGGTCATTGTGGAAAGCCTTGAAGGAGGCCTTTGTTCAGCAGTGGACCTCTTACAAAAACATTTACTAGATTTAGGATTATAGAAAAGCGAAATCAAAGACCAAATTAATACCAATTGATATTGTTTTTGTAGAAATAATATTTCAATACCGTAAACCACGAGGCATTTCACATCCTTGTTTTCCAATTTTAAAAATAACAAAATAAAAAACTTCATTGTTAACACATAGGTACCTACATTTTTTTTAAATGTACTTATGTGTTAATTTTTTTCCTTTACCTAGTGCAGTGATATGAAACTCCCCGAGTAATTGTGATATGGAATCTAAAAGTGAAGTCGGCACAACCCTATTTAATGTTACAAACTAGGGGACTATTATCAAAGCTCTTTGCCGTTCGATAAATAATTTGTTCAATAATAAATTTTAGTTGTCGCTGGTATAGAGTGAAGGTTCCTTATGCTGGAGTTTGAGGGCTAATTTGTATGCTCTTTGCAGGTTGAGCAAAGTGCTGTAGTTAAGTTTTCCATTAGCGATGTAGTATGGAAATAAATAAATAAATAATAATAAAAACGGTGATAAATAGACTTAAGGTCATAAAATTTAAACATTCATATTTAATTAGTTTTATGTGGCTAAGCAATTAAATTTTTAATTCTCATTATGTCATTTTACGTTAAAGTTCTAGTACCTGTGTTCATTTTGTCTTTTTAATGTGCCTATTGTTTGTTTCAATATTTTATTTGATTGGAAGAAACAAATTATTTAAAACATAGGGAAGCCCAACAGTGCGACACTGCGTAAGCTGAGAAATTGTTTGAAATTTTATTATTATGTAAATAACAAAAATATACACAACTGATCTGACTATAACACCACAAATACTTATCCTAAAATAATAATATTTTGCCGTTTTTTCATGGATATAAGGTTTATTTTCTCACAGATTATTTTTTCTTTTTGGTCTTATGGTGAAACAAGGGAACTTTATATACTTCCCCTTTTACAAAATAAACATCAATAAAAAATATTGCGAGTAAACAGCATAATCGACCCACCGCAGGTGGCGAAACGCTTATTTTCAATTAAAAATTTGGTCACGGATCGCGGGCTAAGATTGCTGGGGTGTTTGAGTTCCACCCTTAACTATGTACTTTAATTAACTCTGAATATTTATACCTCAATAAAATTATATGACTCTGATAATTGCTGTCGCTAAAAGTATTAACGTAAAACGTTACATATAAAACGTAAAACTTAAGTTTTATTCATGTTCATTTTCAGTGTTTTAATTACTTGTGTATTTATTCTTAACTACTAACAGATATTCGTATAATCATACGTATTTCCCATAGAGTTAGGCAAAAACAACTGCACTATTCATCAAGAAAAATAAATAAACAAGTAAGATAGTAGACACTTGCGGCGGCGATCTCTTGAGTCCGGCCCTGGTCCAGGCCATGATCCGGAGCGAGAGTGCATGGCAAGCCGTCATTTCGCTCTGCGAAGCAGTGATGCTGGCAAAGGCGAGGCACGTGAGGAAGCGGGAATCTCACTCCCAGTCACCGCAAAATACCTAGACTTACCTACATCAAATAATTACGATTACATTCTCGATAATGTTTGCCTTACATATGTTATGTTAACCAACCATAATCCGTAATTCGTGTGGTACCGGGCTTAGAATAGTGCAAACCCTTATCGTCCCATGGGTATCGTAAAAGACGACTGAGGGAACTCTCACCAGGGAATCGGGCAGCAGCACTTGTACTGTGGAATATCAAATGACTGCGATCCCCAACCGATTGTGGCAACCCCATACCCCCCCAAAGCAACGAAAGCTTTGGGGGAGGCCTTTGTCCAGCAGTGGACCTCTATAGGCTGAAGAAGAAGAAGAAGATAACGAATTGAACGAATTTGAAGATAAAGAATTTGGACACCGCAAAATAACAAGTACTACAATATATTTCTTATCATTTTACCACAATTTTAATTTTAATGCTCAATCTTTCAAAAATTGAGATGTGATGTCAACATCTCAATTTGTTTCAATGTTTTTCCAATTTTTCTTTTTATCCTATTTATTTTATTTTTATCCTTTTTATCCTGCCTATAATATAATTTGTAATATGAATGTTTATTATTTTGATTGCGTTGATTTTATTTTATGTTTCAAACTTTATGATTTGCACTCATCATATATTTTGACGATTTGTATAACGTTTAGTCCTAGTTATATGTGCATGCTGTGGTCTTCTATAACTGAAGGAGCACACGTAAAAGAGCCTTACTCAATTGTTGTAATTTGTTATTGTATTTGTGTATCCTTTGTTGGAGATCCCAATTAATAAATAAAAAAAAAATAACCAACCGTTTGACATAACCGGCCATAGGTAAGCCATGCCATTCAAAAAAAAATTTAGCTCAACCCCGAAAACCCGAATAAAAGTAAACCTCTTCATAAATATGGACCATGGAACCAATAAAAAGACATCAAAGGAATTATAACAAACCCGGCCTCACCCACGGAAACCCGTTACCCATAGTAACTAGGATATTATTGTTAGGAATGGACCTTATGTCGATGGCATAAGGTTCAATATCGCGTGACATGCAGTGTGTCACTTTTAAGCCCTATTTTTCCAGATCTAGACATTTTCCAGGTACAATAATAAAACGCATTACTAGACTTAGGACGGCCTATCGAATGGTACAGGTCTCAACAGTTTTGTCAACAAAGTGTCGACATCGAAATTTCTAGAAACCTGTTTCCGGAAATTACCGTAGGTACTTCCGAGTGACCTCGAAGTTATGTGCTATTATTATTACGTCTAGAGGAATCTGGAATGTTCGATCAGCTGGACTATATAAAGCGTCGTGACGCCGGCTCAGAGTCAGTCTACACTCGACTAGCGATACGAAAACAGCGACAGTTAAGAAGCGATCTTAAAGAAGACCTACTGCGACAATTATAACGAGAACTGTAAGTACTACGTGAAGAAACATCTGTAGCGTTATTGTGTGTTTACAACACGGACTTCGTGGACATAAGGGAAGACTTCGGTGAAACGTCAGCGACATTCTACTTGTCATTGCCTACAATCGACTGTACCTTCGTTGCCAATAAACTTCGTAACCCTTAACCGGCGTTTAAGTACCCCTAGCCTGTAACAATTGGTGTCAGAAGCGGCATGCCGGTCACGCCAAGGGAAGACGAAAGAGTTCGCACGCGACGACAAGCAGCGATGGATTTGGCGCGTCAAGAGGAAGAACCGCTCAGTGTCCCTGCACCCGTAGAAGATGCGGCTGTCGTAACACCAACAAATGTGAGTGCGCCTAGTACCACCACTATTTCTGGAAGCAGTGGATGCGATTTATCGGCATTGCTGGCTCACTTAACGATGCAAATAAAAGGCATAGAGGCAAAAATAGATAAATCCCAGGCAGAAACCCAGGCAAAAATAGATAAATCCCAGACAGAAACCCAGGCACAAATCATTAAAAGTGTAGCAGAATCCCAGGCAAAATCCCAGAAATTAGTATTGGAACTTAATGAAAAGTGGAAAGAAACAAAAGAAGAGGCTCCTGTACTAGGTTACCCTAGTAGGGAAGGCCGATTTTTGGTAGACACAGATGCCAGCAATGTGGGTGTTGGAGGAGTTCTCTCTCAAACACAAGGAGATAGGCAGGTCGTTATCGCATATTTCAGCAAATGCCTTTCCAAGCCAGAAAGAAATTATTGTGTTACCCGCCGAGAACTTCTAGCTGTTGTTAAGACCTTACAACACTTCAAGAAATATTTGATTGGGAGGCAGTTTACACTTCGTACCGATCACGCTGCCTTACAGTGGCTCCTCCAGTTCAAAGACCCAGAAGGACAAGTGGCAAGGTGGATAGAGCAGCTGCAAGAATTTGACTTTGTCACTGAACATCGGAAAGGCAAGTCACACAATAATGCTGATGCTTTGTCTAGACGACCTTGCGAAGAATCTTGCCGACATTGTGCCAAACAGGAAAAGAAAGAGAACGTACGGATTATCCAGGTGAACGCTTTGGATGAAGACTGGGATAATCAATCATTGGAAGACGCACAAAAGGAAGACAGTGACCTGAAGGCAGTAATCGAATGGAAGAACCATGGTCAGAAGCCCGTTTGGAGTGAAATATCAGTGCTTAGCCCAACAGTAAAAAGTTACTGGGCCCAATGGGACAGCCTGATAATTGATAATGGAGTTCTCAAGAGGAAATGGGAATCACCCAGTGGACGGGAGGTCACCTTACAGATAGTAGTTCCCGGTGATAAAGTCGCGTCAGTGCTACGACAGGTGCACGACGGAGTATCCGGAGGACATCTAGGAGTAAAGAAAACCCTGGAGAAGGTGAGAAAAAGATTCTATTGGGTACATTGCCGCGAAGACGTAGAGGACTGGTGTAGAAAATGTGTAGCCTGCTCCTCAGTAAAGGGACCGCAAACGAGGGCCAGAGGTCGGCTGAAAGTGTACAATGTTGGTGCACCATGGGAAAGAGTTGCTGTCGATATAGCTGGGCCATTCCCTGTTACTGAAGAAGGGAATAGGTATATCATCGTCATGCAAGACTATTTCAGCAAATGGCCAGAAGCTTTTGCAGTACCCAACCAAGAAGCTCATACAGTCGCCAAAAAGCTAGTTCACGAGGTGTTCTGTCGATTTGGCATCCCTTTGGAGTTACACTCTGACCAGGGTAGAAACTTCGAGTCTTCACTATTTCAAGAGGTTTGCCAACTGCTCGGGATACACAAGACTCGTACAACACCATATCACCCACAGTCAGATGGAATGGTCGAAAGATTCAATCAGACGTTGGAGAATCATTTGGCCAAAGTAGTGGAAGAACATCAGAGGGATTGGGACCAATACATTCCACTCTTCTTAATGTCATACCGCTCTGCAACACATGATAGCACAAACTGCACACCGGCGAAAGTCAACTTCGGCCGAGAAATTAGACTACCCATAGATGCACTAACCGGAACACCTCCCGATACTCCTATTCTAGCCGTCGACTATGTGGCCGACCTACGGCGTAAATTAGATGGAATACATGAGCTAGTGAGAAAGAATGGTCTGAAAACCAGTGAGAAAATGAAAATCCGATACGACCGCAAAGCTAACGTGCCCGGATTTGAAGAGGGAACTTTGGTATGGTTACATAATCCCATGAGGAGAAAAGGAAAGAGTCCGAAATTTCAAGGCAAATGGGAGGGTCCGTACACGATAGTAACCCGAATAAACGATGTCACCTACAGGATTAAGAAAGGGCCTAGAGGGAAGCTGAAGATCGTACACGTAGACCGCCTAGCTCGCTATTATGGATCAAATCATGCTCGGGACGAGCATGACTAAGAAGGGGGCAATGTTAGGAATGGACCTTATGTCGATGGCATAAGGTTCAATATCGCGTGACATGCAGTGTGTCACTTTTAAGTCCTATTCCTCCAGATCTAGACATTTTCCAGGTACAATAATAAAACGCATTACTAGACTTAGGACGGCCTATCGAATGGTACAGGTCTCAACAGTTTTGTCAACAAAGTGTCGACATCGAAATTTCTGGAAACCCGTTTCCGGGAATTACCATAGGTACTTACATGGCCGGTGACCTCGAAGTTATGCAGTATTATTATTACGTCTAGAGGATTCCGGAATGTTCGATCAGCTGGCCTATACAATAGGCGGCGCGACGCCGGCGCACAGTCAGTCTACACTCGACTAGCGATACGAAAACAGCGACAGTTAAGAAGCAATCTTAAAGAAGACCTACTGCGACAATTATAACGAGAACTGTAAGTACTACGTGAAGAAACATCTGTAGCGTTATTGTGTGTTTACAACACGGACTTCGTGGACGTAAGAGAAGACTTCGGTACGACATCAGCTACGTTCTACTTGTCATTGCCTCCAATCGACTGTACCTTCGTTGCCAATAAACTTCGTAACCCTTAACCGGCGTTTAAGTACCCCTAGCCCGTAACATTATTACTTCAAATGGTAGATTAAGTTGACCCTAACTATCGCAAGGAATTTTGATAAAAGGGATACTTTCTGAGAACGCTTCCTTCGCTTTAGTTTAAAGCCTTTCGGAGGTAAGTTTTTCGAACTACCATCATGTGGGAAGTTAGAGTATTGGCGGGAAAGTCAAGCTGAGTGTCAGGCTCGTTTTTCATTGGAGTTTTAAAATTATTTATAGTGTTGTTTAGTAAATAAAAGTGCGTGATTTATCTAGTAAAAAGTGCATTTAGTAAATAATTCATAAAGAACAGTGAAATATCGCAGCATAGTGATCACATCATGACTTTTCCCAAATCTCCCTCGTAAGACGGGTCACGCGGCCATCTTTTTCGCCATGAATAATTCATATTTACGTGACATTGGCTAAATGCACAAACCCTGCAAAGCCAAAAAATAAAGAAAGAAATAATGTGGGTAGTCTTTTAACTGACTTCAAACAAAGGAGGTTTAAATGCGACCCGTAAGAATGTAAGCCAAATTTCAAGTGTATGTATGTATGTATATTTTTATGTTTGTGCGCGCATATTTCCGGAACAACAAGTCCGATTTAAGTAATTCTTTTTTTGTTGTACTATGTATTATTCAAATTAGGGAATACTATAAGTTTCATCTAAAAAAAAAAAAAATTCGTATTGATGAGAACTTATTCTAACATGGGTTATGGCTGCCACTATTGTTAAGGGGTGAAATATTTAATTTTCGAATTTCGACTAAGACACTGAAAAGCAGTATCATGATTAAAGCTGGTTCTGATTTTAGATGTATGCACATACAACATCTAGGTAGAGTTATTATATGCATTTAAACATTCATTTTGGTGGTATTGTATTGCCCCGTAACTGGGTTGCGAAGGTCAGATAATTAGTCAGTTCACGTAGAATTCTGTTATTCAGCTTACACGTCAAAGTCGGGAATCGAAGGCAATATATTGTATATAAAGATACATGTTAGCTCTCTCGTAATATTAAGAACGTTTACAGTTGATCTCAGTATCAATTTTCTCCATAGCTCATATACATATCTGACAACTCTTAACCTGACAATATATATTATATATATTAGGTTAAGAGCTTCGGGACGCTTTCAGTCATTTGTCTCGGGTGCAAAAACCAACAGCAAGAGGAAGTTGAAGCGAGCCGAAGTGCCTTTGTAAACTCTTGTATTCGATTAACTTTGACCAATTTCTTGAATTGTGTAGTTGCAGGCTTTATAATCGAGTAGGCTATTGAAAATCCACAAATCGTTCTAACAGTGCCCTGAACATTTTTCCTCTTTATCCAAATCTCATACACATCTTATATTGTTCACAAAATAACTTGGTCACCCTAAAACTACTCAGACAGAATCCATAGATTACCCCTATAATCTCTTTCTTTGTCGAGACTTAGGTCCTTTCAACAAAAATAAACCTAGACCTAACCTTGGCAAAGTCCTGGAAAAAAGAAATCCGAAAAGACAAATATGAGTGCCATAACTCATGAGGACAAATCTGGCACTTTGCCAGCGTACGGGCAGAATGTAAATTCAACTGGTATGGCATTATTTAAATCCGTTTGGACACTCATATCGAATGAAGAGGACACTCATATTGGTTGTATCCAATATTTGTATCTTTATTTGAAGATGCTTCGATATCAGATTTAGTTTCGTAGAATATACTATACATTGGATCATTTTAAGCTTATCTGTTTGTCGGGGCTTTTTCGTTACCTAGTACATTAATATTATTTGAATCGATAATTTGATTCAATCAAATTATGTATGTCAATCAAGTATGGCTAAACTGAAATATTCTAGCGTAGGATGCAGATTGAAATTCACTTCGACGGATAGTATCAGCTTAATGATAATGGCCGCGACTAGATAGATAGTTGTCAACGTAGCCCGTAATTCAAGCAAAGGCACTTTAATCTCTATAAATAATTTGAATTACATTCCTCTCTAAAATGGTTAAGTAAAACATGTGAGGAAACCGGCATGTTCTAGAACAAAAGATTATATAAAGACATCTCCTTCTGCGAAGCAGTGATGCTGGTGAAGGAGGAGGCGAAGCGCGTGAGGGAGCGGTAATCTCAGCGCCCTCATGCCTCTAGCCGCCCCAGAAGACGCCCTGGTCGGGAGACAGCATCAAACTCCCGGCCAACGTAGGCACGTGCTTGCGGGCGGTGAGCAGTGGCCAGCTCGACGCCCGGTAAGAACCAGGTAAGAGTCGACGGCGCTTTGTGTTTCAAAAATATGTCAGCACATCATGACGGGGTCGTGACGGGGGTTAGTTTATAAAGAAACCGTGGTCCTGGCACACAGGCAAGAAGAAACACGGGTGGGTTTTAGTCAGTAAAAGTCTGATACGCCCTTCCGCTCCGCCCAGAGTAGGAGAGGTCATTTGATGATTTCCCATCCAAAACAAAAAAAAAGGAGAGCAAAAGAATAGGCTGACGCTAGTTGTCACGAGCTGTTCTAATCATTAAAATAATGGATGCGCCAGTTTTACCTACCAATATAGAGGTTTATAACTATTAACACAGAGTACCTACCACCTCCATTGCTATAATACGCATGGACTCATACGTTGCGCTAAAACGCCAGGTTCTAATTTTAACAAAATTAAAAAAAGAACGAAGTAAAGGATAGTAAAATAAGGCTAAGAACAAAAGTATTAAACCATAGAGTCTCAAAGCGAAAACACGAGAGCAGTTAAATGCGTACCAAACCAACCCTCACTTATTCCTATGTAGATTATGCATATAGTTCCATCCTTTACGCAGTGAATGGGCTTTTAATGGCGACAATACACGGCTCTCAGACCGCTTCAAACCGCTTATACATAGTAATAATGTGTTAGGAAAACGGTCTGGTTAAAAAGATAGGGATGCCAAAGCCTCGATATTTTATTTCTCAAACAAATACCCTCGCGATTAATAACAGTCTATAGAAAGAAAATTAATAAAGAAAAATATTTATTGTAACTCGTTCAGAAATATTTACAATGCATATATTTTTGAATTCTATCGGTCAGTTAGCCAGAGATCTTGAACTAATCTCTCTAGACTCTTGAGCAAAAATCAAAAATCTGAAAAAAAAAAAAAAACTACATGGCAAGCCTTTATAAATGGATTACTTTGATTTTACCTTCGATTTTGGTAGTTATCTCTAGACATCTCTACAAAAGAATATCAAGTTACATATTTTGCTTTTCCTAAAAAGCACAAAAATATCTTTAAAAAACGTCAGAACCTCGAAATATCTAGGAATCTCCAATACCATCCAATTGTAATAAAAATCGTCGCCCATTTACAGAAATCGCATAAAATCATGTTTTACGATGTCCCACTTCGTATATTCGGAATTTAATCCCTGAATTTATACCGGGTCTCTGAAGGACGAATATTTCTATGGGACACCGTGCATAGTTTATGTGTCCAATAGGAATCATGATCGGAGTGGTTCTTATCGGACTGGTACATTTTGGACGGACTTAGAAATCGGGGTGGAGCTACGGTAACAAGCGGAGCGCGTGTGGTATTATTTACTCCATGCAATCTTTTTTTTTTTAATAATTATAAACTGGCGCTTGACTGCAATCCCGCCTGATGGTAAGCAGTAAAGTAGTCGTAAAGTTTATTAAACCCATTCACTTAAAAAACCTTAGTGGATAGGAAGGAAGACGGCAGTTGAGCGAGGTGGTGCAATGTTAGACCCAATAATGCGACCAACGATGCTGCGCCAGAGGGAGATTGATCTGGAGACCCTCCACGACCAAACTCCCGGCACAACAACAGTTGACGCATCGTACCCGGCGCACATCGCAACACAACTGCTCAGACCCACAGATAAACTTAGTATAATCCTTTTTTTTTCCGAAGGAGGAAAAATCCTCATGGACTATCCTCCGCTCGGCGACGCGGAGGGGTGTGCCGGTCTCTTACCGGTTAAAAAACCACCTATGCATTCGTCACCTGCCTTTCCGGGGTACCGGGTCCTCCCAATTCTACGGTAGACAGACAAATACCTAGCAAATTCTTTGTATTCTCGCAGAATACAAAGAATTTAAGGTTCTACTATTTGAGGCAATGTTGGACCAGTACTAACGCCCACAACTATTTTAGTTGTAGATTGTAGGCCGTAGGTTTGATAAGGTACGTCTTTTACTTTGACTATTTAATTTTATGAGGACTGCTCTCAAAGCCTGAAGAAATACATACATCGTGAAGAAATAGGCATAGCTTAGAACCAAAAATTTGAAGTAATGTCCAATCTACATTTGTCCCAGCGGGAGCATTATGGGCTGGTGATGTTTCTATAATTATTCATTATCATCATCATCTCAGCGTTAATCCCAGTCGCATCCGAAGCCTTTTTTAGCTTTGTAGTCTGGGGTCCGCCTTTACCAGTCCAACTGCTGATATGGCTAAACTTCGACATTTTCCGTGAAGCGACTGCCGTCTGACCTCCACAACCCGAAGGCGACATCGAAGCATTGCAGCTGGACTAGAATTTTTGTACTTTTGAGGGCTCCAACAACCCGTAACGACTGCCACTAGATGTTTGTATGGCAACCGATGTTTCTATAATTATTGTTTTGACCTTTCCGATCGATCTTGAGGTCATAACAGTACACGGTGCGAGTTTTAGTCAGGTCAAATGCATCTGAAGGAAGAGCGTTGGGCCGCATCGTGTCGGGAATGTCACATTTTCGATTACCTGAAATGCCTTGTACCCGTCACTCTTTGAGTGTCTTAAGTTACACTGTTCGACATAAAAAAAATGCTCCAAATGTCATAAGTCGATGCGGAAGGAGGGTGGGGTCGTCTAGGAATATTTGTCGACCAATCCTAACCAAGCCCTTAAGTGTAACTGTCCGACTTAAGACATTTGGAGCATTTTTTTTTATGTCGAACTGTGTAACTTCAGACAATCAAAGGGTTAAATATTTGTAGGAAGAAGCATTATCCTACTGTCATCTATTTTATTTTTAAAACTGACAAACATTTTGGAAATTTGGAATAGCGTTTAAAGGACTTCTTTTGGTAACATTGATTGATATTCGATTCTACCCGGAACGGTCACGCTGACGCTGAATATTCCAGCCAACCCTATACTTATCACAGAATACATAATCAACGCTCCCCATATTTTCGGAGATAATAACTACAAATATTCCCCCGCCCTTGGTCAGTCCTGCCATATTTTAGCACAAAATCTGCCGTAAACAAAGAAAAAAGATTGCTTTTAAACCCAATATACGGTTACTTGTAAATTGGTACCGAAGGACGCCACGGCTTACCTTGTCATAATTTACACTTTTTCATTTTAATAAAGAACTGGGGTGGATGTACGAAAAGTGGATGTGATTAATTATCATTAAACTGTGCTTTAAGGCGGACAGAATGGAAATATTATTAAACCATAAAAATGGAAAAGCAGCTTGACATATTAATGGTATTTTACATGCTTTTTATTAGCTTCACTTGTATGTTTGCCTGCTTGTTTGTTTGTTTGTTTGTCCGTCTCTAACTCTTTGGACTACGAGTGGGCGGCTTATTACTGTAAAATTTCCCACCGTTTTGAATACATTCGTTCGTTCGTTTTTTTTTTTAAGAATATCGAACTAAAAAGTTCAAAATAAATATAGTTTAAAAAACTAAAAAAAAACATGTTTTTAAAAAATATCAAACTAAAAAGTTAAAAATAATTAGAAAAAGAGAGTGAGGCGCTTCATATACAAAAATTATAGCACAAAGCGCCTCTCGTTTTTTAAAAATTATTTTTAACTTTTTAGTCTGATATTTTTTAAAAGCACGTTTTTTTTTTGTTTTCTAAACAATATTTTTATTTTAAGGTTGAAATGAAGATGACCGTCACATCATTTTTTTAATATCAAGGGCAGAATGTACTTCTACCAATATAAAATGATTGACTTAACTACACTGATCTTAATATTAAACAGATCTATATTCAATAATTAAATATTAATTATACTTAATCATTGTCAATTCTGAAATGAGAAGAACTTTAGTAAGTTTTCAAGTATTTTTTAAACAAAACTGGCAAGTCTATCAATAAATAACCTGATAAATTCACATTTACTTTTTTTTTTTTTAAATATTATAAACCAGCGCTTGACCGCAATCCTGCCTGATGGTAAGCAGTGACGCAATCGTTGATGGTAAAGCGCACTAGTTTATTAAGAGCCTATTCACTCTAGCCTTGAAGACACTCAAATTATAGTCCGACGGAAACACCGCCGCGGGCAAATTGTTCCAGTCCCTCGATGTACGCGGTATAAAGGAGGAGGCGAAACGCTTCGTCCTTTACTTTTTAACCGACTTCAAAAAGGAGGAGGTTACTCAATTCGACAGTATATATGCTTATGCTTTTTTTTTATGTTTGTTCGCGCATAACTTCGTCGTTTATGAACCGATTTTGATAATTCTTTTTCTGTTGGAAAGAAAACGTTCCCAAGGTGGTCCCATTATAAGGATATCAGGGTTTGATGGTGGAAGACCAGAGAAAACAAGGGGAACTTTCAAAAGTTGCAGGGGCGACTAGTGCATTTCTTAGCATTTTCATTAAGTATTATAAAGCACTACAATTTAATAAAGGTCTGGAGTAGATCTGATGATGGAGCCGGGAGACAGTCGAAGGAACTCCTCAACAATTCACACCAGCTGCCTTGTGTTTGGGCTCGATTAATTTGTATTGATAAGAACTTTGCACCTAGATGGGTTGTGACTGTCATAAGAGCTCTGATGATGAAGGCAAAGGCCAGTTCCGGGAACTCCTCAACGGTTTACAGTAGCTACTTTGTGGTTGGACTTCATTCATTTATATTGATGAGACCTTTGCACCCATTGGGTTAAAATAATGGTCTGCAGTAAATTTGATGATGAAGATCATAGGCAGTTGAGGGAATACCTACTTACGGGTAAAAATTATAGTAAACAAAATTACGTCGTTTCCCAACTATATTTGCGTCAGCTTCCAGTCTGACCGGACGCAACTAAATACATAGTACTTTTAACAACTAAAAAGTGTAAAATAAAAACTTTTTTACAAAAAAATAACCGACTTCCAAAAACCACTACAAAGTGAAAAATAACTAATTTCGGAAGTCGGTGTCAAAAAAAGAATATACAAAACCAAAGACACCGACTTCCGAAATTAGTTATTTTTCACTTTATAGTGGTTTTTGGAAGTCGGTTATTTTTTTGTAAAAAGTTTTTTTACTACTGTTACTGCTCCTTACACCTTAATTTTCATACAAATCCCTCACGAATCGATCACTCAAAGCTTAACCAGGATCCGCCTCAGGTGAAGCAGATGTAAAAGTTTCGAACCCTTGTCAACTCTAAATGTCATGTTTATTTTTATTTTTTTCTTCCTCAGATGGGAAAAAAATGTTTTGTGATTATTCGAGTAGGGGAATGAGGTGATGTGCGGGTGTGTTTATTTTAAGGTTTTTTTGGGGTAAAGTGTATCAAAATGACGGGTGTTGTTGTGATCAAAATCAAGTCTCGTAGGGATACTAGAAGTATTTTTTGACAGATGAACGTTTTTATTACCTACGAAAATTACCCTTCAGACCAATCATCATCGACTTTTTTATCATCCCACTGCTTAGCACAGGTCTCCTCTCATACTGAGAAGGATTGAGCGTAATCATCACGCTTGCTCAAAGCGGGTTGGCGATTTTAGACTTAAAGTCCAGGTTTCCCAAGATGTTTTCTTTCACCTTTTAATCAGTCATTGGTGTCCAAGATATACTTAGAAAGTACATATAACTTACAAAAGTTACATTGGTACTTGCCTGACCTGGAATCGGAACCGCCCACTCATGCTTGAGAGGCTGGTGTTTTAACCGCTAGTCCACCACTCTACCAAATCTCTCAGGCCAATGATAAAATGTATTTAATTTCTATAAGGGCCTGCGCAGACGACGGAGTTTTCTCCAGGGCGGAGAAAATAGTACGCTCCGCAAATAAAAATTCCACCGCGGATTTACCACGAACTCAACGCACACGGTGTGCGGTCATTTGTTGAATTGTTGCTAGAAATGTAGAGAAGTGAGAGCACACAACGCGGGCTAAAGTCCGCCATGTGCGTTGCTTCGCCGAGTCACACGAGTTCTATTTTCGAGGACTCCCCCGTACTTTTGTCCTATCCGCTCTCTGCATGTCCTCAGTTATTCGGGGGACTTTTTGTACGCGGTACTTTTAATCCCTCGTTTGCGTTACTCGATACAATTGTAAGCGATCTATTTTAGCGGACAAAAAAGTCCGCAGACAAAAATCCTTCCTCTGCGCAGGCTATAAGAATTACTGAAGTGACTGTCGTTGGTCCAGTGGTCATCAGAGCTATAGTGAGCGTGGGGGGTAGAATACCCAGAATGGGAAACGTATTGTTGTTTGTTTTTCCTTCTAGAAATTCTTAGTAACGGGTCGGAGTTTGGATTTTTGATGGCAATAGGCTCGTTCTTTGTTACATGGAACTTACGCCTTACATGCAAAACGTGGTCCTACCCCTGCACAGTTCGGGACGGACGGGACGGACAGACGGGCGCGAAATTTTGTTATTTTTTATCAATTCTTCTTCAGTCTATAGATGTCCACTGCTGGACAAAGGCCTCCCCCAAGGCTTTCATTACATTGGAAGGGTTTACCATAGTCCCGAAGCTTAACACGCGGGCTGGGGATCGAAGTAGTTTGATATTTCACAGGAGAACCGCTGCTGCCCGCTTGGTGAGAGTTCCCTTAGTTGGCTCTTACAACACCCATGGGATCAATTGGTTTCACAAAAACACTTTTCTACAGCAAAAATAAATGATAATATTTCAAAACAAGACGCGTACATGATTAAATCGTGGTCAGATCATATAAGTACCGTATAGATTGGTGTCTGAAATCTATTGAAGAAACTACAAATCAAGTATGAGTAGAACTGTTCAATTAGTGCACGTATTTGTCAGTAATAGTGTAGCTCAAATCAGAACTTGATGGGCTCAACGATTCGACCAAACAATAACCTTCAAAATGACGCTCATGAATCCTGTGGGCGGAGCACGAACGCATGGAGCAAACGTCAGTAACTAAAAACGAGCAAACAAAAATAGCACTTTAATTAAAAAGCTAATTCATTATATAATTAAGTTGATTGGCTTCTTTAAATCAAACGCAATCATTCTATTTGGCTTTTTGCCCTCTACGGCGGAGGTCCGGCGGCCGAGGGACAGGGAATTACCAGCCGCCATTTTTTATTTATTTTACATAATGCCTCGGATAATATTATTACTGATATAGATATTTAATACTAGCTGCGTCCCAAGGTTTCACAGTAATCGGAACCGAATATCTTAACAGAAAATGTTCTATGTGTCATCATCATCATCTCAGCGTTATCCCAGTCGCATCCGAAGCTTTTCAGCTTTGTAATCTGGGGTCCGCTTTACCAGTCTAACTGCCGATTTTGGCTTAACTTCGACATTTTCCGTGAAGCGACTGCCAACTGTCCAAAAGTGTTCTATGTGTCAATCCTGATTATATATTATCTGTGTGCCATATTTTATCCAAATCTTTTAGTAGTTTTTAAAGAATAATTATTCATCCATCCATTTATCTGTCCGAGGTCCTCCTAGGTAACTAGGTTCTCCAACCCTCCAGGATTGCCCGGGAGATTCTGGTAGCAATGGTTAACTTCCCGAACTCCTGGAGAGCAAAAAAAAATAAGTTTTTTCTAAAAATGAAATGCATCCGCTGAAATGCTGGCTCGTCGCTGTACACCCGCTTCGCTTGATAACCCGTCTACATGCACGCGCTTGCCTGCGCGATTACTTGTACAAACCTGTTTGAGCAGGCAAGGGCGTGCGTGTAGGCGGCATGAGGGTATCGCGCACAAACTTCAAAGCGCGGCCGGAGACTTTCCAAAGGTTGGACTGCGTGGTTCCGTTCAGTGCGGTCACCATGAGTTTTCATTACGAGACTCGATCCCCGATATCGACCGCGTTTGGCTCTCTCATTGGTTGAGAGTTCTTACAACCTTGAAGCGGGCCAATCGATGAGTCAAACGCGGTCGATATCAACGATCGGGTCTCATAATGAAAACTCAGACTCTTAGGACTTTATTACAGAACGTTACTCCAGACTCGAGCATTTCCTACTTGAACCTAGTTTCAACCAATTAAAAGGCTACAAACGGGATTTAAATAAAGCTTGAGTTTTGAGTGACGTTCTGTAAAACGGACCTTAGACTTTCCAAAGGTTGGAATCAAAATCAAAAGTAATTTATTCAAATTAGGCTGACAGAATCAGCACCCGTAGCGGAACAAACTCTCCAGAAACTGGACTGCGCAGTGCCGTTCAGAACTTTTTTTTTTAATATAAATTATAAACTAGCGCTTGACCGCAATCCCGCCTGATGGTAAGCAGTGATGCGATCATTGATGGTAAAGCGCGCTAGTTTATTAAGAGCCTATTTATTCACTCTAGCCTTGAAGACACTCAAATTGTAATGTGACGGAAACACCGTCGCTGGCAAATTGTTCCAGTCCCTCGATGTACGCGGTATAAAAGAGGAACTGTGCAGTTTTTAACTGCGCAAGCAAACGCATGCGAGTAGACATGCTCTTATGGTCACTACACCGAGCGCCGATCCGATACCGGTCTAAGTCTGCATTGTGATTCTGTAAGCATGACACCATGAAAACTCAGGTGAAGTGGAGCGAGCTATCATTATTATAACTAGCGACCCGCCCGGCTTCGCACGGGTGCAATGCTGATATTAAATGCATTACAAAAAACTGTTAACATTGTATGAAAAACATAGCGGCCCGCCGCCCAACCGGCTGGTACCGCCGCAAATGCGACGCCCCACAACTTTTAAATTTGTAATATCTTCGAAACTATTTATTTAAATCATGTACTGTAAAGGGCGATACAGATCTATATTAAAAAAAGGGAATCTACCCCTTTTTTCTTAACATTTAGGGGGATAAAAAATAGATGTTGTCCGATTCTCAGACCTACCCAATATGCACACAAAATTTCATGAGAATCGGGAAAGCCGTTTCGGAGGAGTTTAACCACAAACACTGCGATACGAGAATTTTATATATTAGATATCAATACAAATTTAAGGGACAACTGATGTTTATTGATACACGCCAAAGAATTATGTAAATTACGAGTTTAAGTTTGTAGCTTGGAGTCGTAAATTCGAACCTACTTTATGTAAATTATTTCATCACTTCTGCTCTCGAAACGGTTAAGGTAAATAAAGCTATATACAGCGGTTCGTCGTGTTCCGGCATGATGTCAGGTGAAGCCGTACGGAGGACAGGTCTGAGTAGTTGTGTTGCGATGTGTGCGGGGTACGATGCGCCAAATGTTGTTGTGTCGGGAGTTTGGTCATGGAGGGTCTCCAGATCAATCTCCCTCTGGCGCAGCATCGTTGGTCATGTTGTTGGGTTTAACATTGCATCAACTCACTCAACTGCCGTCTTCCTTCTTATTTTATCTTCCACTCAGTTTTTTTATTGAATAGGTTCTTAATAAAGTAACACGCTTTACCATCAACGATTGCATCACTGCTTACCATCAGGCGGGATTGCGGTTAAGCACTAATTTATAATTATAAAAAGAAAATAGTGACGAAACAGGAATTTAATAGTACTAAAAATTCGAAGACGTGACATCTACGAAGCCGTACTGGACTTACATGGTGAATTAAATTATAGTCCACTCCATCCCTCTCACCAAGAAGAGGTCAGTGGCACAACAGTAGGAACATTATAGGCTCCAAAAAAACGTATCACATTTTTTTCTTCTCAGCTTATAAAGGTCCACTGTTCCAACACTCTGTTCCACTGTCCAAGGCTCCAACAACCCGTAATGACTGCCATTAGATATTCGTATGGCAACCGGGATCAATGGCTTAACGTGCTTTCCGAGGCACGACCAGATCAGTGCAAATATTCTTATTGATGCATACAAATATTTGCACTGCGCGGGGATCGAACTCGCGCCTCCTTGCGTAGCAGCCGCGATCGCTACCGCTACGCCACGGAGGCTATCAATACCGTACCTATCTCTCTTACCATTTCTCTTTTCTGTTATCTCTCCTACCACTTGGTATCGTATTACCAAGTACAAAATACTGTTAATCAGCTGAATCTGGAAACCGACCCCCGCATATGTAGTTAGGAAAGGCTAAGCAGGTCATGATGAGATTAGTAGGTGATCTATTTGCCTCTGTCGGGGACCATAGTATCACTTTTGATCAACCTGCGTCTTGTGTCTTAACCGATTCTAGCACAGCCACCAGCCGATGGCCGCCAGAAAAAACTGGTCTCGAGTCAATGGAGTGTTGTGTTCTACGCGTATCTCGAAGAGATGATAGCCATGGGCTCTGCTAGGTTCGAAGTCTGCCAGGGCTGCGGATTTTTCGAAAAAAGATGCCGTGGTCCCTGGTACAACACAAGTAAAAGAACAGTACAGTAAATCATTAAAACCTACCCAGTTTTAATGATTTACTGCCAAAAAAATGCCTATAATGTATGAAGTTACATAGATCACTCAATGCACGAAGCCTAAATAAACTCATACATTACTCTCATGGGATAGATAAACACATAATAATTATAGTCCTAAAATTTTTATTCAGTCATGCATTATAAAAATCTTAACAATTAACTGTAAATTAAACTTAAAAAAGTCGACATTTTGTGGTTTTTAATCCGTGTTCATATCAATAACAATGAAAGGCACTGAGGCTGATTGAGTTGTAGTCTCAATTTTTACGATTCGAGCTCTTCGTGCGCCTGGAGCTAAAAAATTAAAATAATTAAGTATCAATAAAATAGCTTGTGTCTGGGAATTTTATTAACCTTGGTATATAGAACGTTATTTTCTATGCGAAACCCGAAACACGTGTTCAGTCATCATCATCATCATCTCAGCGTTAATCCCAGTCGCATCCGAAGCCTTTTCAGCTTTGGAGTCTGGGGTCCGCTTTGCCAGTCCTACTGCTGATATGGCCGAAACACGTGTACAGTATTTTTAGTAAAGAATCTATGTACAAAATTTAAAAAAGATATCATGAAAAACCACAAAGTTATGAGCTTGTTATCTTACTTGGTTGTCCCAACAAAATATGGTCAACACAACGCTCACCCCAGTGGCGTCGCGCGGGGGGGCTGTTCACCTATGATCTACCGTCATCTATGTTGTGCGCTCTTTTTTTTTTATATTGCATCTCGTAGGTGGCCATTAGAGGCCGTAACTACTTAACCGGACTTTCCTGTGGATGCCTTAATTAAAAATTAAAGCCTCCAGCCAGGGGCACTTAAAACTAACTTAAAATTAGGCGACTACGCACTAAGGGCACCCCCTGTGGGGTACGTACCTCGGCTTAGGGCGTCGCTAGAGAGGACGGCAAGGGATGGCTGGATCGAAATAGTACTAGCTCTGAGAATAAACGCCGAATCAAACTCAGAGGTCATTGTTGGGACATTATTATAATTACTGGCTCAGCTGCGGCGCGGGCTGGCCTTCATCGGACAATAGACGGGGGAGGGGACAACTACGTGGAACGCGTCGCGATGGACCTCGGCGGCGAGGTCGGTAGGTCGGTCTGTGTTTGTGTAATGTGCTGGTGGCCCTATCGGCCTCTTGGAGGAGGGTAATGGGGTCATCGGGGTCTGTGATTTGTGGGCTCGGTAAAACCCTTTCTTATTACATTATAATTAGGTTTCGTATAGAGTAAAAACAATATTGTACACCGTCAGTAAATATAATATGAAAGACAAGCTGGACTCTGCAGTATTCAATTTCGTAGGAAAATCAGGATAAGAAGTATATTTTATATTATTCCTGGTTATAAACCTCTGTGTGTGAAATTTTATCCAAATCCGTTTATTAGTTGTTGTATGAAAGAGTCACAAACATGAATGCATACAAATTTTCACATTTATAATGGTACGATAATAGCAAAAATCAAAAAGACTACTATAGTAAAACTATAGCTGTTTTATTATTTCTGCTATTATTCAAGGTAGAGCAAATATAATAATAAAATTATAAAAAGCCAAATTTCATGCAAAAGGCGAATAATATTAATTCAATAAACAAAATATTATAACTGCATAGTATAAAACATCGCTTTCTCTGTCCCTATGTATGCTTAAATTAATCTTTAAAACTCCGCAACGGATTATGATGCGGTTTTTTTTAACACATAGAGTGATTGAAGAGGACGGTTTATCTATACAATAATATCCATTCAATTAAATAACTTAAATACATTGTTGATTTAATATAGATCTACACGGCCCTTTACAGCACATGATTTGAATGAATATTTTCGAAGATATTAGAGATTTAAAAATTGTGGGACATAGCGTTTGCGGCGGTACCGACCGACCGGGGCAGTGGAAGCGACGGGCGCTGTTTTTATATACAATATTAACAGATTTTTTGTAGTGTCATTAGTATCAATCACCATTGAACCCGTGCGAAGCCGGGGCGGGTCGCTAGTTTCACAGAAACCAGCGTGCCCACTTATCAAATGTCAGAAGCTAGGTGCACGGCTCCAATTGTTCGTTTGAGAAGAGCCGACAAGAAATTCCCCGGTTCATCATCGTCATCATTTCATCCAAAAGTCGTCCACTGCTGGGCATAGACCTCCCCCAAGGATCTCCACGACGGCAATTCAAAAGAGATACCGTTGCCCTGGCGCACAGACAAGTGAAGGAACACAGATGGATTTAGTCAGTAAAAGTCTGACACGCCATTTCGCTCCGCCCAGAGCGGAATCGTTTGATGATTACCCATTCAAAAAAAGAAAATGCTTTGCTTCTTCGTTCGCTTTACCATCAACGACTTTTGCTTATCATCAGGCAGTACAGTTAAGCATTAGTTTAAATAAGTAAAAAAAAAAATACTTTTATAGACGTAATGGGGTTCATACAATATGTTAAGAAAACCCTGTCCGACCCGTAAGGATAATAAAGGTTAGGTAAACACATGGCCAAATAAAATATGAAATTTTACATAATCATCATAGTAACAATACTAGTGAATTTTGAAATTATCTTTTTTTCCCGCGCTCTTCCCCAAAATTAGGTAAATTTTTAAAATGTGACAACACCATTTTCGGCGGTATTATCGTTTGATTTATTGTTGGATATTAAATGTGTAAATTTATGTTCAATATTTGGCGGACCCGTTTGTGATTGTGATTGTGCACGCGGCGAGTTTGTCGGTATCCTCAAAGAAAAAAGTAGGGGAAACTAGGGATGTACTATTTTTTGCGTCATAACGTTTTTTTATCGCTAT
This sequence comes from Sesamia nonagrioides, assembly GCA_017933935.1. Taxonomy (NCBI): domain Eukaryota; kingdom Metazoa; phylum Arthropoda; class Insecta; order Lepidoptera; family Noctuidae; genus Sesamia; species Sesamia nonagrioides. The sequence continues at coordinate 2,449,171 of JADWQK010000020.1, read as the reverse complement.
TAATCGAAACTTGTATCTGGTTGAATGATTTGTTGTAAAAACACAGATTACCCAATGGTAAAAGTACTTTTGTTTGTTTATCGATTAATTACTAATAACATTATTATAACACAAGTATTAGTAAACAGAAACGAGAAAGACTTATGAAACACAATTTTAGTAAAGTTTTACAAATATTTTATCGGTCAATATCATCGATATTGAGACAGAAACTGAAATTAAAACTTTGGCATGATTTTCATTTACAGCAGTGTACCTCGCTAATTTGAGATTTGTAAAAGTTCTAAACAATTCCATGCGATGTTGAATCGAGAATAAGAATGAGAAACTACAATACTAAATCGATACCAAAAATAGACGAGTATCAATCGATAAAAAAACAATATTTTGATTACTTACATATCTCTACCAAAGCATGCCGTGAGGCCAGCCGCGTAGGTACCTATTTTTATAAAATAAAAATAATTTTCACTTTAAATTATTAGTTGCGCGTAAACATTGCTGGTGTAGACTATTCGTGTATTGTGTGATCATGTCGTTTTCTAACGTAGAGTAATGTAACATGCTGATGGAGGTAGTAACTGCAATTAGCTGTGTTGTGATCAGGTGTTAGACGATTTGGAAGTGGGTACTTATCGGTCAATGCACAAGGGTTCCAGCATGACGGTGCCTCACGATATTTTTGCCGATCTGTACGTGAGTACATTATCATTATTGTCCATTATCAGTTCGGCGAGCAGTGGATTGGTAGGGGCCAACTGTGGCCAGCGCGGATTTTACACCACTTGATTTTTATTTGTGTGCATGTCCGGAGAGTCAGACGACCTTCCTACTTAAAAAAAGTTCTTTTCTCGAGCTGCCTAAGTATCATTGTTTCTTTCGAGAGTCGATAAACGTGGACAAGCTACCTATACCTACAAGCATGAGGTCAACTGCGGTCATGACCTGTGCCTGTGTTGCCATGAAATTACCTATTTATTTTATTTAAGTTATTTATTTTTTAGGGGGTATTTTTTTAAGTTTAGCCAGGTTTTGCAGGCATTAGTAGAATCAGTTATCGATACCTAACAATACCTTCACGGGTCGGACAGGGTTTTCTTAACATACCTATTGTATATGTGTTTAATCCTTAGTCACTTAAAAAATCTTTCCAAACCCCTGTATACCCCTTCTAGGATTACTGGCGACATGTTATGTTTCGAATTAAATGTCGAGCAGTGTACTAAGCTACCTAATTAAGAAGTTTTGATTACATCTCAAAAGATTTCGTACTAAATGAACCGTATAATTCGTTGCTTTTACGATAAATTTATTTACTTAATATTGTTTTAATACGAATCTAGACCTTTCAAGGTTATTCATTATTTTTTTTTTTTTTAATAGTTATAAACTAGTGCTTGACTGCAATCCCGCCTGGTGGTAAGCAGTGACGCAATCGTTGATGGTAAAGCGCACTAGTTTATTAAGCCTATTCACTTAAAAAACTTAGGAATAGGAAGGATGACGGCAGTTGAGCCAGGTGATACAATGTTAAACCCAAGACCAACACGACCAACGATGCTGCGCCAGAGGGAGATTAATCTGGAGACTCTCCACGACCTAACTCCCGATACAACAACATTTGGCGCAACGTACCCGGCACACATCGCAACACAATTACTGCTCAGACCCGTACGGCTTCACCAGACATGATGCCGGAACACGACGAATCGCTTGGCGGCAAGACTTTGTCTGGTGGGTGGTAACTTCTGCCGGCAGCCGATGTTATGGCCTACCACAGAGAAAATGTTTTTAATATTATAAACGTGTAAGTTTCTATGGATTTACGACTCTTTCACGCAGAAACTACTATACAATAAAGTGTTACTTTATAGTGTGTAGTATAGTATAGTAATCTTTACTAATATTATAAATCGGAAAGTGAGTTTGTTTTCTTGTTTGTTGCGCTTTCACGTCGTGACTACTGAACCGATTGCTTTTAAATTTTGCGAAAGTAAAGTTAGAAGTCCGAATTAAATAAAACGGTACTTTTATCCCGGAATTTTTTTATACAGAGTGGTGCTGACAATACGACAATAAATTAAACATCGTGTACCTCAACACATTCTCAGTCTACTCAGAAAAATCATATAAATATGTCCGTTACTTTAGTCACACAACATTATTTTTAATTTTTTACATTTTCTACATGATGCACATGTTGATAAGGAAGCGCTTACAGGTTAATGACCGCCGCATCCTGCAGTCCCAAACTTTAATATCGCTGATCGAAGGTCAGTGAGCCAATATTATTAAAGCATGTTCTATTTCGTTGTCACAATTTTATGCGATTTACTTTGTTTGAAATTTTCATTTTTTTTTATTTTTGATGCTAGGTTTTTTCTATGGTTTAGGATTATTTCTATGAACCAGCATTGTTCGTTTTTTCATTTATTGTCGGATTGTCAGCACCACTCTGTATTCCCTAGGGAAATCTAAAAAGCGCGATATAACCGAATGCTACACGGGCGGAAAGCTAGTACTAAATATTTGTAAGAGCTATCACTAGACCACAACATTAAACGGTGGTTAAGGCTACCACTAAACAACGACACTAAATGGTCATACACGCTGACACACACAGCACTAAATAGTGGTAAGCCTACCACTAGACCACAAAATTAAATAGTAGTAAGCGCTACCACTAGACCACAGCAGTAAAAAGTGGTAAGCGCTACTAGGCCACGACACTAAATAGTGGTAAGCGCTACCACTAGACCAGGGTATATACATAACAAAGGCATGGCATCTTTACATGATATGAACCGATATTGGAAGGGTTTTTTAATCCTATCTCTTTATGTTAGGAAGTTATGAGGAAAAACACCGCCTGTGGTAGGCTACTATCATACTAGTCGCACAGAGATATTGAAGACATTTATCGGATTTTGGCAAGTAACGTGACGGGTAACGAGTAGTTATTAACGTATGTAGTGTGCTGTCACGTTTGTTATGATTTGATTTTAAGAAATACACGAAACCGAAAATTTGGTACCAATTTTTTGAGTATTTTATTTTGAGTTGAAACCCTTTCGATTTCGTTTGATATCATCTAAAGATGCCATGCCCTTGGTATGTATATATCCTTTATGTTACACGTTGTATACATATGTATATTTTGCAATAATGATGTACATTTACCTTTTCGTCTAATTCCTGGATTATGGCCTATCGATTGTACTGGCACATTCTGCTTAATAATTTTCCATGCATGGCCGAAGGCACTCTGAAAATCAAAGATACATACATAAATAGGGTCTTTAAATTGTTCGAAAATCGTTTTTTCTTTCCACCTGTCACTGGATTCATGAAGTGGGCTGTCGTTGCAAGAAGAAATTCTAAGGTCTATAAGTGTGAAGGTCTTGGTGGAAACTAATGTCAGTGTGTAAAATTTGAGGTTGCCCGGGTTTTACTCCCTGACAAAAAAAGAGAAAAGTAGAGGTTCGGCTAATCGGGTGTGAAAATAAAAAAATGATAGTTTGTTGGACTACTATGTTTTAATTACAAGCTTTTATATGTAACAACAGGAAACTATCTTTAACTCTTATTAAATGTAAATAAACAATATAGCTTTATTGTTAACCTCAATAAGGTTGGGTCAATCCTAGCGGCTCCAAGAGTGGTCTGTTGGAGCGTCCAGGTTTCACGCGCAACAGTAGCCTAGCAGATTGCCCACTAACTCTAGCTCAGCTTACTCAGGCTGTGGATTTCATCCACTATGACTACAGAATTATACAAATCCAAAATGGGGAAAATTATATATCAGAAAAGGTCACAAAAGGTCACAAAAGGTCACCACCGGTAATATAATAGTAAATGAGTTTTCTACGGGTACAAGAATGTTATTTAAATTGAGATAAGAGGGTACTTGCGACACATCCTTGGAAGTTCCTGGCCTTCTTTGTCCTTTAAACCACGTGTCCTGCCTCTCCAAACCAACGGGGTTGAAGGTAGAAGAATATGACAAAAATAAAAATAAGACACGCCCAGGCGGCGCTCCAATAGAAAAATTCTCCGCCTGGGAGACCCAGCCACATGCACAGGATTGCTTGGGCCTCGTGCTGCTTGCTGGCTGGTCCACACGGCCGCGATTGTCCCAAAATCAGCACACCGTGTCAGAAGCCTTTATTTTCTTTAAGCCCGTCCAGGCCGTCTGCCCGACGCCCTGCCGGTCAGATCTATCGACATCGAAAAGCCTTTTTTTCCGATCGCTACGTGACTCCACAGGTATTTTCGCCTCCTTTTCTTTCTTTTGGCTGTCCAGAATCTCTCCGTGCCAAACACCCGAAACCAAATTACCCCTTTGAACGGTGGGAGATTTCCCCGCTTACAAGATTCCAATCTGCAGAAATCCAAAATATAACTTGGTCTACAAAAATCCCTTAATGAAAAAAATACGACAATTCATTTTCACAATGAAAGCAGCGACCATTACGTTGTTGATCTACCAAAAAAAACCATGCAATGCCAACATTACAAAACAATACTCCCCACAAACTTGGGAACTTGACAAAAAAAACTGTCACACTGAAACGTCAAAACGACAATAAAATGTCACAGATAAAGCAAAACAAATAGTAATAGACAATTAGTATCAATAACCATAGACCACAAAAAGGTGCGTTCCCCTATGCTTAGTAAAGGCAAAAAATAATAAATAAAATAAGAAATAATCACAACGTTACAATACCTCCCCTCCTAGGAAAAGGTTCGACCAAGGAGAACCGCTCGCTGCCCTCAGCGAACTAAATAAACGAAGTTAATGGGTAATTAATTATAAGTATTGGTCATAACAATGAGTAGTCCAACCAAAAAAAAAACAAAACAAAACCCTGAGCTTGTTTGATCAAGGAAGAAACCATTAAAAAAAACACTAAACCCAACACCAAGCTTCCTTCCTCGGCCCATATCCCTCGTTCGCCTCTTACGATCTGCACGGAAAGAGATGCAGCTGACACATTCTAAGATTTTCTTTTGTCCCCAGGCCAGCATGGGGAAACAATTTCTCATTAGGGCAATAATCCCATGAGGAAAACTAAAAAAAATATTTAGTACAAATTAAAAAAAAAATTCGGCAAAGCGAAACAAAAAAAACGTCGCATATACTCTCTCGAATACGCGTGCATGTGTTTCGAGCAGCACGACCTCCACCTGGTTTCAAGGACAATCCGGAAATTCAAAATGTGGTAAGGGAAAAAAAACGTTGACGGAACCAAAATTAAAAAAAATCGAACGCGTTCTTTCGATCCACTGATACAGTGATAACAACAATTCAGTAATACTGAAAATACAATATATCTTGATCCTACGTAAAACCCCAAATAAATAAAACAACCCGGATCCGGTAATAAAAAACGTAGGAAACAAGACTGGTTCCTCAACAACCATACTCATGATATGTTAGACAGACAGCCATACGTTCCACGCGAATCCTCTCTTTTATTAACATTCATATATCCTTATATCCTTCGTCTTTATTAACACTAAGCGCTTAGTGAATTTACCTTTCATTCCTTCATTCTTCCTTCATCATTCATACAGAGTAATGAGTCGGAATAAAACCATTCAATACACCTACCAAAACGGCGTTTAAATGTCAACCATTTAAACTCCACAACGTATGCAGTCATCTCCGTGAACAACCGGCGGTTCGTAAACCGTGGCGGCACGACGAGCTCGCGAGATAACGGCGGGTCGTGCGTCCACGGAATACAGACACACAGCTGTATCACTTCGACACTACAATGCGGCTGCTGTCAGATCATCAAAACGCTGAAAAAACTAGTGACTCTTCAAGTCTTTAATATGCCATGACCCAATGGGATGGCCATCTAATCTTTCCAATTCGTAAACTAAGGGCGACAAAACGGCCTTTACCCTGCACTTCTCGTACTTGGGTGCTAACTTAGCCATTTTAAACTTAGCTGCATCACTTTGCGTATAGCAGCGCTTCCAAACAATATCCCCTACTGAAAACTTAGCCGGTCTACGGCGTAAATTATAATATTTAGAATTAGCCTCATGTGCCCTTAACAAATGCAACCTAACCTGACCAAAAATGTCCTTCAAACAACCTAATTCCCCAGCGTATTCGTCGCGAGGCATGGCCACTTCATACTCCGCCTCAGTATCTCTGTAGAAGGACCCGTTTACGACCGGTTCCCTACCATGTACTAAAAAGAAAGGAGAAAACCCAGTGGACTCATTTACTGCACTGTTTATAGCAAACTGAATACGGTGCAGTTGCTCATCCCAGTTCCTATGGTTTTCTTCCACGTAGGAAGCTACGGCCGTCATAACAGTCTTGTTATACCGTTCTACCAGATTAACCTGCGGCGTATAACGTGGGCAATAATGTACTTTGGGAATGTTGTAACGTTTCAGTAGATTCCGGAATTCCGATCCCGTGAATTGCACTCCGTTATCTGCAATTACGGTTTCAGGGACACCGTGAGCTAAAATAACATCCCGTTCAAAATGTTTTGCCACAAGAGCACTGGTTGCACGACGCAATGGAAACAATAAGGTATACTTTGAAAAGCAACATGTTACGACTAACAAAAACGTAAATCCTGCTCGGGAACGTGGTAAAGGACCTACCAAATCTATGGACACTACCTGGAAAGGTCTATGGCAAACCTTTGGTTGACCCATTAAGCCTGGTGTAGCCTTTGTAGAATGTTTATAGGCGGCACAGACGTCACAATTTTTAATGAACTCCACGACATCCTTATGCATGCCTGGCCAAAAATACGTTAAGCACAGCCGTCTGTGCGTCTTAAACACCCCCAAGTGCGCGGCAGTAGCTTCACAATGGTTTGCCCTAATAACTTCCAGCCGATCACCCTTCTTTACCACTTCCTTCCAATCAAACTCACTCAGTAAGTTATACTTGCTCTTGCAGTAACGATAGAGCTTCCCGTCCTTGACACAGAAATTAGGAAAGTTTTTAGGAAAGGCTTTACAACTATTAAAGGTCCTGTCATACCATTCATCTTTCTCTATGTTGTCGGAATCATTCACCGCTTCTACTTTCATAAGCCTGGACAATGCATCCGGAACGACGTTGTCAGAGCCCTTCCTGTGCTCAATTTCAAACTCAAATTGAGACAGTCGGCAACCCCAACGAGCAAGTCTTCCGGTTGGATTCTCCAAGTTCATGAACCACTTCAGCGATGAGTGATCCGTCACCACCTTGAAAGGTCGGGAACCTAAATAGGCTTGAAATTTCTCTACCGCAAAAATAACCGCCAGTGCCTCCCGTTCGGTAGCACTATAATTCCGTTCCGCTTTGTTCAGCGAACGGCTAACATATGCAATCGGGTGTTCGTACCCGTCTATTGTTTGGGACAACATACCACCTAAACCATACGCTGAAGCGTCACAATGAACCGTGAACGGTTTGTCAAAATCAGGGACAGCTAAGACTGGGGCAGTAACCAAGGCGTTCTTTAATGTAATAAAGGCGGTCTCGGCTTCCTCTGACCACTGGAAAGGTGGTGCCTTTTTACCCTTTGCTGTCAACCTGTTTAAAGGAGCTGCGATTGTTGAAAAATTTCTTATGAAACGACGGTACCACGAGCATGTACCCAAAAATACTTTTACATCCCGCGCAGTTGTTGGAGTGGGAAAATTCAAAATGGCCGATACCTTTTCAGGATCAGTACGCAACCCGAACTCGTCTACGACGTAACCAAGGTACTTTAGCGACTGTCGAAAGAATTTAGACTTGCTGAAATTTATAGTGAGGTTGGCCATTTTCAGTTTGTCCAACACTCGTTTTAACAGAACCATGTGCGTGTTAAAATCTGAACTACATATTACTATGTCATCGATAAAACAGAATACCATGCCATTTACAATATCGCTCGTTAAGTTATGGTCGAACAATCGATCCATAAGGCGCTGCTGACGAGCAGGCGCGCCACAAAGTCCGAATGGCATAACCTTAAATTTGAACAACCCTCTGCCAGGAATTGTGAAGCTAGTCCTCTCTTGCGAGTCTTTACTCAGTGGAATTTGCCAAAAAGATGAAGATAAATCGATGGAAGACAGGTATTTGGCCTCCTTTAGGCTGTCAAGAATCTGGGGTATGTATGGAATTGAATAAGAATCCCCTTTGGTTACCGAATTCAACTTCCTACAATCTAAACAAAACCGCCAATCTCCGTTTGATTTCTTGACAAGCAAGGCTGGATTGTTCCACGGACTCTCACTAGGAGTAACTACATCTAATGCTAACATTCTATCCAGTTCCTGGCTTAAGAATGCTCTCTTTTCCGGCGAGAGAGGATATTGTTTCGTTTTAATTGGTGGTGCATCACCAGTATCGATGACATGTTCGATCAGGGTAGTCCTACCTAAACCCTTTTCTTCAAAAGAAACATTCTTAAATTGTTCAACCATCGCATCAGCTAACTCCTTTTGTGCCACTTTTAAATGTTCATACGATTGAATTGTACTAATGCGGTCTGAATTTACTGAGTGTTTAAAGTAATCTACCGGTGAAACTCTGTAGTCAATGTTGTCAAATATTTCTGGTGCTAGACGAAAGGCATGCCAAAAATCTACCCCTAATATGACATGAGAAACTATGTTGGGTATTACAAAAAACTTAATAACATGTGTAATATTATTAAAAGTAACCGGAACAAAAATAAACCCTATCGTCTGTACCTCTACACCATTTGCAACATGACATTTTGTACTATTATTATTCTCTTGAAAGTCAAAACCAAACTTGACAAAATCTAAGTGTGAATTATTTCCCAAAATTGAAATGGCTGCACCTGAGTCCAATAATCCAAAGATCTCAAAATCATTTACTTGAAATTTTAGATGAGGTCTAATATCATTTTTACCAGGAGCAAACAGAACCGTGGCAATGGAACCAAAATTATAAAATTTAGACCTAGAATCATTATTTAAATTGCCGCGATTCAACCTTACAAGTTTTTTGAATTTTTATTAGACACTTTGTCAGATTTCTTTACATTTTTGCAGTTAGTACAGTGTTTCCGCAAAACACCTACTTTCCCACAGCCAAAACACTTTACAGCACCCCCTTCCGGCACGCCGTTGCACTTTGAAAAGTTGTGGTCAGTTTTTCCACATTTGAAACAAATGGGCTTTGCGGTTTTCCTAAACTGCCTACCCTTGCTATAAGTGTCAGCACACGGACAACCGGCCGACCCGGCCGCGTTTGTCGTCGAGGCAGCCACCGCCTGAACAGGCTTATGAGACTTGCCCTTGTAAGCGAAGTCCGTGCCAAGCATACTAGAGCTGGGCCTCGACGGCTCCACAAACAGATCAGCCCGCTGACGCGCGGCTTCCAACTTCCGGCACTGTTCTTTAAGTTGGGCGATTGAAGTTACCTGCACTAACGCTAGTTGTTGTGAAAATTGAGGCCTAATATTATGTAACAAAATCTCTAATTTACTGTCCTCGCTCAGTGGGTTTTTGAGACGAGCAAACATACATGTCATGATTGAAAAATAAATATGGACTGGTTCGTCCGCTCCCTGTGTACGAGATCTAATTTCCCCAAGCAACCTATAATCATGGTCCACTGGGCCAAACTCCTCCAATAAAATCTCCTTAAGCTGAAACCAACAAGAAACTTGATCCCTGATACCCCTGTACCAAAGCAAAGCTTGCTCCGTAAATAATTGAGCAGCAGAATTAAACAACTTAATATCCGAGACACCATAGGACCGTTGCAACTCATCGACCCGTTCCAAGAAAGACCGTGGGTCAGTAATGCCGTTGAACTTTAAGTTCCACTTCGAAACATTTTTATCACCGGAGCATTCTACAGATATTTCCTTAGGAGCAAAGAAAGGGTTGACTTCATGAGGAGCAGGAGTACTAGCTACCTCCACCTTACCCAGGAGCACCTCCAGCTTGTCGCTAAGCTCTGTCTTTATAGTCAGGATAGCGGGATCATCAGACTGAATTCTGATGATCCTATGGTATAAGTGGCTGCCCAAAGCTCGGCTTCGGTTCTGCGAGTACCTGTCCTTCAACCTAGTGTACCTGTCAACAGCCACACCAAGTTCCTTCAGCTTTTCCTGAATAATTCTAAGTTCTGATTCCGGTGTAAATTCAGTTTCCAAAACTGCCTCTGCAGGACATTCTAACAATAAGCCACGAAGTTGTTTGCGCAGGGCTTCCACAGTACTAGCAGGAGTCTCAGAACGAATAGAAACCTCATATATAAGCTCATCCTTCAAGAGGGAGTGAAATTGTATATTGCGGTCCATGTTGATGTGAAAAGTTACTATTTGTAGCTAAAAATGTGTAAAAAGGAAATCAAACAGACTCTAAAACGCGAATTAACAGTGGTGACTTACAGTTATTTACTTAAATTTGCTTAAATTTACTTAAATTCTTGAATGAAGTTATGATGGTATTGCTTAAAAAAAATAAAAAATGTAAAATCTCCAAAATTTCTACAAAATTATGCTTAGGCACACGCAGGCACAGTATTTATATCAATTACAATCACTAAAAAGTGGTACTCAGTACAGCAATACACCAAAATAATTCAAAATAAGTTTTCACAGTGTGATCCCGCAGATAAAATTTGTCAAAGTTAAATTTCACTAAAATTCCATAAAATATTTGGAAAAACCACAATAAATTGGCACAGTCACATGTAAAATATTATAATCCTGCTTAAGGATGCAAAATAAATACAAATAAACACTAAAAATTTAAAAGCATGATGCAACATACCCTCAAACTGACATGTGATTGTTCAACTTTCACTAAGTAAAATTATGTGAAATTTGAAAAATAATTACAACAATGTTTTTTGGGAAGAAAAGGAATGCACTTATCACTGATTAATACTGATATAAGGCTAATTCACACTTATTAAATTAAAGTAATACTTCAAAATTTAAAGTTACAAGTTTTTTAGAAGAAAAAAAAAATATCTCCAGTGGTGACCTTTACCCAATCAGCCAAATTCCCCATGAAAATAAATATAAATTGGGCGCCATTTGTCAGTGTGTAAAATTAGAGGTTGCCCGGGTTTTACTCCCTGACAAAAAAAAGAAAAGTAGAGGTTCGGCTAATCGGGTGTGAAAATAAAAAAATGATAGTTTGTTGGACTACTATGTTTTAATTACAAGCTTTTATATGTAACAACAGGAAACTATCTTTAACTCTTATTAAATGTAAATAAACAATATAGCTTTATTGTTAACCTCAATAAGGTTGGGTCAATCCTAGCGGCTCCAAGAGTGGTCTGTTGGAGCGTCCAGGTTTCACGCGCAACAGTAGCCTAGCAGATTGCCCACTAACTCTAGCTCAGCTTACTCAGGCTGTGGATTTCATCCACTATGACTACAGAATTATACAAATCAAAAATGGGGAAAATTATATATCAGAAAAGGTCACAAAAGGTCACCACCGGTAATATAATAGTAAATGAGTTTTCTACGGGTACAAGAATGTTATTTAAATTGAGATAAGAGGGTACTTGCGACGCATCCTTGGAAGTTCCTGGCCTTCTTTGTCCTTTAAACCACGTGTCCTGCCTCTCCAAACCAACGGGGTTGAAGGTAGAAGAATATGACAAAAATAAAAATAAGACACGCCCAGGCGGCGCTCCAATAGAAAAATTCTCCGCCTGGGAGACCCAGCCACATGCACAGGATTGCTTGGGCCTCGTGCTGCTTGCTGGCTGGTCCACACGGCCGCGATTGTCCCAAAATCAGCACACCGTGTCAGAAGCCTTTATTTTCTTTAAGCCCGTCCAGGCCGTCTGCCCGACGCCCTGCCGGTCAGATCTATCGACATCGAAAAGCCTTTTTTCCGATCGCTACGTGACTCCACAGGTATTTTCGCCTCCTTTTCTTTCTTTTGGCTGTCCAGAATCTCTCCGTGCCAAACACCCGAAACCAAATTACCCCTTTGAACGGTGGGAGATTTCCCCGCTTACAAGATTCCAATCTGCAGAAATCCAAAATATAACTTGGTCTACAAAAATCCCTTAATGAAAAAAATACGACAATTCATTTTCACAATGAAAGCAGCGAGCCAGCGACCATTACGTTGTTGATCTACCAAAAAAAACCATGCAATGCCAACATTACAAAACAATACTCCCCACAAACTTGGGAACTTGACAAAAAAACTGTCACACTGAAACGTCAAAACGACAATAAAATGTCACAGATAAAGCAAAACAAATAGTAATAGACAATTAGTATCAATAACCATAGACCACAAAAAGGTGCGTTCCCCTATGCTTAGTAAAGGCAAAAAATAATAAATAAAATAAGAAATAATCACAACGTTACACTAACTTTATCATCTAAATACATAATATTAGGACAAAGTAAGTGATGTGTATACGCTCCATTATTGACAGATACAATAGAAATTCCATAACCGTGTAGAGCCAAAGAAATATTTTTTGAATATTATTTTGTCCTGATACGTACGAGTAAATTGTAATAAATAGATTTCAGATGCAGTCCATATACTGATAAAATTACACAAAAATAAAAACCTTATAAAGCCGTAGCGGTATTCACAAACGCAGCCAAATGCAAACAACGCGTCATTCTGACGTCACACGGATTCTACATCTCACAAGCAGAGTTTTTGAGTTAGTGCAATTAACGTATATAGGTACAACTTCCCAACATCACCCGTTGGACAAGTGCCCGTCAAACACAACACCCGTCTGGTCAGAGGATCTTCCTTTTTCTATGGAGGATGAGTGAATTTTACTTGTATCAGGAACAGGGTGCCGCTATAAATCTATTGTTAGTACTTGCACACAACATAAACAAAAACACACAAAATTCATTTCACAATCACAAAGTGGCACCGTACTTACATATGTAGCAGTTTATGCCTAGCTCTGGACGTGGCCACCCGTATTAAGCATTCGCATCCAGATCCGTCATATCAGCGAGTCCCAGCGGCCCAGCGGAACACGTTCAGAAGGCTGTTCGAGCTTAACACGCTTACGCATGCGCTTCATAAGAAATGCGCAACGCTTGGAATGAAAACATTCCGTACATTTCTCTGGAAACATTGCTAAAGAGCTGCAGAGGAGTGCCAGTTCGCACAGCATCCTAAAAGCGTCATTACCCTGCACTCGCAGAACGCTGTATGTCCGCTGCGTGTACTTAGTGCATTGAAAGTGAAGGTATGGAAAGACTGACAGATGGTCCTCAATATTGTCACTTTGACTTGCTCAGTACACTGTGCAAGCCTGCTGTCCAATATGTTATAGCGCACACACAGCGTCCTACGCTCCCTCTCCAAATAAATATAATGACCCAGATACTTAAAATTATACACTGTTAAATTTGGCTCCGCAAAGATACTAAGGAGGTATATTATTTTATAGCGAATGATTTATTAACTTACGTTTATTCAGCCTTAAACACCATCACTTCATTCTTCTTTACATTATATGGGAATGAGTTATACGTAAAGGACGTTACCTGCATACTTTTCCTAAACATATCGATCAGTCTGAGATCATGAGACTGATCGACGGGTTTAGCAGCCCCAAGTCATCCGCATAGCTTATGTTATTGATACACTGTCCATCTACATATATAGCACCCTTCGGTACCCCTTGCTTGCCTTGCTGAGCTCGCCGATCAACTCGTTCAAGTGTAAGTTAAATAAATGAGGAAAGAGTAATCTCCCTTGCGGGACCCCGCACTCCAACCCGTACAAAACACGTCTAAGTTTAAGCCTGCAAATCGTAGAGTATTCCTTTGACTCGAGTATCAATATATGCAACAGAATCATGGGCCACGTCTATTTAATTTTCCATCTTTTGCTACAACACATTGTATACCAAATCGAATGCTTAGAACAAGTCGAGGTAACAGACATACATAGATCGGCGTATTCCTAGCTGTATAAAACTACACAGTTTGCTTGAGGCGCACGGTGGAACTCTCAGTCCATAGGATAGAGCTAATTCATAATAGAACATGATGAAGTTTTATGTACCTCTCCATGTATTGGTCAAGCAGACCGTCCAGTACTTTTGCTATAAAGTTATATACCTAATGTATATATATATAGTTAATATTTAAATATATTATATCTAGATTGCTACATTTAAAACAACCGTAGTTTCATCAGCAACCTCTTATAGTCCCACTGCTGGGCACAGGTCTCCTCTCATACAGAGAAGGATTGAGCGTAATCACCACGCTTGCTCAATGCGGATTGGCGATTTCAGACTTATAAAGTCCAGGTTTCCTCAAGATGTTTTCCTTCACCTTCAGTCATTGGTGTCCAAGATATACTTAGAAAGTACATATAACTTTAGAAAAGTTACATTGGTACTTGCCTGACCTGGAATCGAACTCGCACACTCATACTTGAGAGGCTGGTGTCTTAACCACTAGGCCACCACGACTTCAACCGTAGTTTAGTTTTTTATAATTGGAATAACGACGGTATATACAAGTATATGTTCATCCGATGGGTAACAATGATTCACACATAAGCTGAAAAATGAAAATCAGCATTTTTCAAATGCTCAATGCTCATCATGACCATGGAATTTATATCTATAACTACCATTTTTGAAATAAAGGAGGCAAATTTCTTGGCACAAAATCGAACATTAACATTCCGCACATGATCTCAGCACCCCATGTCAGGTCAATTGAGCCTACAGGAGGAGATTCGATCCGACCTGACATTGACGCTGCAACAGGTTAGCATCATGGGATGCATGCACGCCCGCAACGCCCACAGGCAGATTTAATTTTCGCTTCAATATAATATGTCTTTTCTATAATTTACCAAATTATTTATCAGAATGTTAATGTGCAATTATATCTAACTTGATTTGTTTTTCATTATCTTGACAAAAAATCACCCGTGATTTAAAAAGTCGCCTCGTTTGACAAATGCTATTATAGACAGGTCCGCTTTTTTATTTCTCACTCCATAACTAGTGTTGGTAACATATTTAAGCCTCTCCTTTTGCCGCCTTACTAATTATGTGCACATATAGTTATACAATATGTAAAGAAAACCCTGTCCGATCCGTGAAGGTATTGTTTAGTATCGATAACTGATTCTACTAATGCCTACAAAGCCGAGCTAAACTTAAAAAAATATCCTGCTAAAAAATAAATATTATTTCACAAAGAGAGGTAACTTGTATTACAAGTGCGGTAGACAATACATGCGCGGGCGAAGGGGGGCAGGGCACGCGGCATTCGGTCGAATCGCTATTCGCTTATATTAATACCGCCAAAAAAAAATCATTAGTATTGTTACTATGATGATTATGTAAACTTTCATATTTTATTTGGTCATGTGTTTACCTAACCTTTATTCTCCTTAGGGGTCGGACAGGGTTTTCTTTAGATATTGTATTTAGCTTTTTACGCGGAAGGGGAGAGGGAATTCTTAGCCACCATTTTTTTTTTTGCTTCGTACATTGCAGTCACTAAAAGAGATAAGTGATCGGGGCGATCTGGCAGTGGGAACATTATTGGGTAAAAATAAAACCATACCTACAAGGCAAAATCTCCTTTAATAAGGGAAAAATACGATTAACATTTCTGCCCACCCTCACATAGAAATCGCGTGATCATTAGTCGTAAGCTTGGCCGAGACGTCACATGTTCGTTAAGCCAACTGACCTTTGCTTTCTAATATATCTAATATTCTTTGTTGAACCTACTCGCATAGTGGTAATGAACCTCCGCTTTTATGTAACTTTCATTAATATAGGGAGAAATATACAGCGGGCATACGTGGATAGACTACTGGATTCTGTTCTCATATATCCCATATCTGTTGGTTGATTCTGTAAAAATGTCAACGTGAAAATTAAGTAAAAGTGAGCTTCCCTCTCCCCGAGATGGCCAACAGTGGGAAAATTATAGGCTGATTATGATGAGCTTAGAGAGAATAGAGTGAATCCCTAACATTAGTTTCAATGACGACCTCCGTGGCGCAGCGGTCAACACGCCTGCCTGCGACGTGGAGGCCCCGGGTTCGATCCCCGGCCAGGTTATGATGGAAAACGGTCTTTTCCTAATTGGCCTGGGTCTTGGATGTTTATCTATACATATTATGTATATATTATAAATATAGTATCGTTGAGTTAGTATCCCATAACACAAGTCTCGAACTTACTTTGGGGCTAGCTCAATCTGTGTGATTTGTCCGTATATATTTATTAGTTTCAAGAACAGCTCGATTTTGTAAGCAGTGATGCAACCGTTGAAGGTAAAGCACGCTAGTTTAGTAAGAGTCTATTCACTCTTTGAACACACTCTTGAAGACACTTAAATTGTAATCCGACGGAAATACCGCCGCTGGTAAATTAACCAATCCCTCCATGTACGCGGTATAAAATGCGAAGCGAAACACTTCGTTCGGATTATTGTGATGTCAACAACTTAAGGGTGAAAATGGAATGGAGATGGCAAATCAAGTCATGCAATTCCCTCGCACACTCTCCAGAATCCATTCCATACAACACCGACAGGCTGGCTACTCTTCGCCTGCGCTCCAAGCTTTGGACACCGTTTTGAGCTAAATCTGGGTCTCCAATTAGACTCTTTGCACGCCTCTCTACTGAATCTAATTGTTTACGGTAAGATGGGGACAGAATCACTCTGATGCTATTAAGAGGTCAGTGGCTAAGTACCTACAAAAAGCCATATAGTCGACCGATCAGATCAACATTGTTAAGAAAAGGGTAAACAAACGATGATGAGATTATTAGGTGATCTTTGATTAAGGCATAGACTCTCTGGCGAGCAATGGTTAACTCATCACCCAAAAAGGACCAGCCCTGGGTAGACGGTGCGTGGCTAACAAGCCACTGGGTACACTAGGGCCGATGCCTGCCAGGGCCACGGGTTGTTACATTTGGAACACTACCCATGTTCTTTTCATGGGGTTCGTGCGACAAACCACAGACTAGGTTAGAAAACACTGTCAAACCCCAGTGGGTTTGACAGTGTTTTCTAACCTAGTCTGTAAAAAAATACTGAAATACTGTCAAACCAGTGTTTGACAGTATTTTCTAAATGACCTACATTTCATATAGAAGCGTCTGGCTCTCCAGACGTTTCTATATGAAATGTAGGTCATTTTCGAGGATGACATCCTGTTTTTTTTTCTTTTTTACATTCCTGTTTGTTTTTACTGAAACTGTTCTCTCACCATTTACATTTAGATTTTCTTTTCATATGTTTTTATTATTACATTTTTATTGTACTACCGTTTCGGTGTCACTTCTAATTGTTTCTTGCACCGGGTGACGTCTTTACAGCGGCGCCGGGTGTTGCTGAAAACCAGCACTGGGCTGTATATTGAATAGGGTTGCAGCATAATGCTGAGCGACAGTCGTTTTGCGTGGATGTGACGTATTTTTCCTTAAACTATTTCTTAGTTATTAACTTTAGCGTCATGTTTACCGCAAATAAACTATTTTTCTTTTTTCCATTTACAAGTTTTACAACCCAAAAATGGTCCAGCCTCTCATACATCAAGTTATATCACTCACAGCATGAGGAATACATAAACTCACACATTACTTCCATGAGGTAAATAAACACGTAATTACATTTCTCACATTTTTATTTTGTCATGTATCCTAAATATCTTAATAATGTCAAAAACTCGACGTCTTATTGTCTTCATCGTCGTTGATATCTATGACCGTTAAAGGACCTGTTTTCTAAATTGTAGGCTCAATATTTGCCATTAGGGCTTTTCGTGCGCCTTGAGCTAAAAATAAAAATTAAATAACAACGAAAGTCTTTTATCTGGGAATCTGATTAACGCAAATCTTCTTAGTATACAACGGTATTTTTTCTTTATATGAAACCTGAATACATTTTTTTCAGAATAAGAAACTGAATCGATTCCAGTCGCTTTTACACCATGTTATATTTTGTGTCAAATGGTACGGCCACGTCTTACGCAAACCGGCTCCAACGCGAAAGCCGCGGATGAAACCGCGATAAACGCCGAGATGATGATGATGATATTTTTAACTGGATATCCCCACAAAATCGAATCTTATACGTATAACTCTTAAAAAACTTCATTTTAAATTTCATTAATATTGCAAGTGCCAATAGAATAAACCGGTAAAACCAACAATATTTTTTAAATAAATTTGGAACATAAAAATTGTTAACTCAAACTACAAAAATATACCCTAACGTGGGTAGAGTCTTTCTCGAAAGAGAAAATAAAAAAGACCTTAAAAATACGCTTAATACGAGCTGCTTTGTCTTTTCTTTTTTTTTTTTTCTTATTCTTTCCTTTTCTTTTTTCTTTGTCTACTCCAAACTCAGGAATCACTGTATAAATTTTGCAATAATGATTTATATTTACCTTTTCGTCTTATTCCTGGATTTACGAATTCACCGCCAGGTTTAGGTTCTGGAATCTTTATCTCTTTTATAGTTTTCCATGCATTCTGGAAGACATTCTGAAAAACGAAAATATATACTAAAATACTACATACATACGTTTATATGAAGTAAATCTTCACTCGCGAATTGGGCATATGTATAATAATATGTTGCATGAAAAATTAACTCTATCTACACATATAAAGCTCAGTTTACGCTACAACTTCCAAAAGATTGTATTACTTTTTTAAGACTGTTAGGTACTATAAAATAACTAAACAGAATAAAAATAATATCTTAATTAGAATTAATATAAAGCTTACATTATTTTTTTAACTTGAAACAAGATCAATTTGTAACATTTGCAAAAGACTTTACCTTAGCTTGTGACAAGTCACAAACATAATATACAGTATCACGTGATATTCAAAAGCGTGATATACTCTATCACGAGATATTGGGTATTTCAATATCTAAGCAAGATAAAACACTAAAATATGTATAGATGTTATTGCTAAATAACTTTACTAACGGAAGATCGAAAACAAGGATTTGTTTTCGATCTTCCGTTAGTAAAGTTTGTTTGTATAAATGAATACTTGTTTGTATTATCGCATGTGATTGGTTGATTTCTTTGATTTTGTATTCCTTTAAGATTAAAACTAGACCGAGGAATTACTCCTGTATCGTGGGCGCATTTACAAATACATAACAGACGGCCGCAGGCAAATTTTTCCAGTCCCTCGATGTACGCGGTATAAAAGACGAGGCGACTGAAGAATGGTTGTAATCATCTGACTTTAAATTATTCTATTCTACCTTTAACTGATAGTATGTTACATTTGTAAATTATTTTCCTTAAACAAAATGATCCCACAGAGTTCTTATCTCGAATCCAATGAAAAATTAGATCACGACCATACCGATTCATCATTCCCCCGAACCTCGTAAGTCTTTTGTCTCAACTAGCGATAACCCGGTCGGGAATCTCGAAGCGAGCCCTGCTATCCCTTACTTTCCATTTCCGTCCACCCCTCGTCATTTATACGCATCATTTCGTAGACAACTCTGCACAACATGCGGAAATGTCAGATATGTTAGGCTAGAATATAAACCGCGTACATTTTTTGTTCGCTCAAGCGAGATTGAGCTAGGTGCGAAGAATGGGCGAAAGTATTACTTGTCATCCAGAATACTTACTATATCAGATAGGGGAGACGCAAGGCCAATACGGGGTAGGATTTATTATCAAACAACACTTAAAACAATATGTTGAAGAATTCATAGGAATCTCAGAACGCATAGCAATTATGAATATGAAACTACCAGGATACAAAAATGCATGGTCTATTGTACAAATTTATTCACCCACAGAGCAATCAAATTTGGATACGATAAATAACTTCTACTATAATCTAAACGAAGCAATTCAAGAGCACACCCATAACAACCTTATAGTCATGGGAGATTTCAATGGCCAAATAGGTGCAAGACGTCCAGGAGAAACCACTATACTAGGACAATTCTCATATAGTAATAAGACCAGAAGCAGAAATGGGGAAAGAATTACAAACTTCGCACTAGAAAACAAATTAACAATCCTAAATACGATGTTCAAGAAAAACCGAAAGAGCATGTGGACCTGGATCTCGCCAGATGGTAAAATAAAAACGAAATTGATTTTATTACGACCAACAAAAGCAGTTACTTCACAAACTTTACCGTCATTAAAAGATTTAACTTTAACACCAACTATAGGCTACTCAGAACCGAGCTTAAAATAAATCAACCAAAGAAGACTAGACCGAGACAAGACTCAAGAAATACAAAACTAAACAAACAGCAATTAGAACAAATAGCAATAACCCTAAGACCTGAACTTAGAGACTTCGAAGAAAACACTATGGAACTAGAAACCCAAGATAAATACAACTATATAGAGAGTATTATCAAAACCCAAATTAAACGCATAGCAGATACTAAAATCGATGCAAAGGGAACATTATCAACAGCCACTACAAAACTCCTAGAAGAAAGATGTCACCTAATCAACGACAGAAGCACTCAAAATAGGAGACAAAAATTAGCCAAAATTAGCAGAGACATCAATAAAAGCATGAGAAAGGATAGAAAACAACGGAGGATGCAAACAATAGAAAAATACCTACTGGAAACTGGTGGAACTAAAAAAGCACTCAAAGAATTGACTAACACGAAGAACTGGATCGTAAAAATGAAAAACGACCGAGGTAAACTGGACCATCACAGAACTGACATATTAAAAACAGCTACGTCATACTACGAAAATCTTTTTCGAAACAATACTACGCCAGCCGAAGTGAATCTAGCCGAAACCTCGAACACCCCCAGTATTCTCCAAAGTGAAGTCAGTAAGGCTATTGACACTCAAAAGAGTGAGAAAGCACCCGGACCTGACGGCATAAGCAATGAAATTTTAAGATATAGCAAAGAGATCCTGCTGCCTGTCCTCACAGATATGTTCAATGACATCATGAACACTGAAACCATCCCCCAGCAATGGACCGAGTCTCACATCATCCTACTGTATAAGAAAGGGGATAAATACAACATCAGAAATTATCGCCCTATTAGCCTTATGTCCAATGTATATAAGATTTTTGCTAAGATCATCTTAAAACGGGTCGAAAGAACCCTAGACGAACACCAGCCTATAGAGCAAGCAGGATTCCGCAAAGACTATTCAGTGATCGACCACATTCACGTAGTTCGTCAAATTTTGGAGAAATACAACGAATACCAACTAACATACTACATTGCATTTATTGATTATAGCAAAGCCTTCGATTCTCTACAACATGATAAAATATGGGAGGCGTTACTGGATCAAGGAATCGAGCCCAAGTACATTCGATTAATAAGAAACATATATAGTTGTGGCAGAGCAAGAATCCAATTAGAAAAGAAAAGTGCTCCTTTCAGAGTAGAAAAAGGCGTCAGGCAGGGAGACCCTCTATCTCCGAAATTATTCTCCGCAGTACTA
The DNA here is from genome assembly GCA_017933935.1 of Sesamia nonagrioides. Lineage (NCBI taxonomy): Eukaryota > Metazoa > Arthropoda > Insecta > Lepidoptera > Noctuidae > Sesamia > Sesamia nonagrioides. Next base: position 2,427,718 of record JADWQK010000020.1, on the reverse strand, counting down.
GAATCAATCTTCCGAAGACTTAATTGGGAATATCTCGGAATTAACATAGACGGTGTACTGCTGTCGCATTTAAGATTTGCCGATGATATAGTGTTACTGGCAAAAACAGCAGAAGATTTAACCAGAATGATAAAAGAACTTGCGAAAGAAAGTGAGAGAGTAGGGCTGGCAATGAATCCGGAAAAAACTAGAGTGATGACAAACGGGTACAAACATACTATAGATCTAGGAAACACTGAAATCAACTATACAGACGAATACATATATCTAGGTCAGCTCATAACTCAAAAAGATCCTGTGCAGAAGGAAGTGGAGAGAAGAATTACAAATGGCTGGAAGAAATACTGGAGTTTAAGAGAGGCGATGAAAGATAAAGAGCTCCATATAAACCTAAAAGGCAAACTGTTTAACACCTGCATACTACCTATCCTAACGTACGGGTGTCAATCATGGGCCTTAAATCTGGGGACCTTAAACAAACTAGCAACTTGCCAGTATTCAATGGAAAGGAGCATGCTAAATATCAAAAAGTCTGACAGATTAAAAAATATCGTCATTAGAAACAAAACAAAAACGACTGATGTAATAAACAAAATCAAAAGACTTAAATGGCGATGGGCTGGTCACTTGGTAAGAGGACATGACAAATGGAGCAAAAGGGTGACATGGTGGTACCCAAGGGAAGGCAAAAGGAAGAGAGGTCGACCACAGAAAAGGTGGGATGATGACATCAGACAAGTGGCAGGAGTCACATGGAACAGAGTGGCTCAAGAAAGGAAGGAATGGAAAAGGTTGGAGGAGGCCTTTGCCGACTGGCAAACAGATCTAGGAAAGATAAGCAAGCAACAAATACTAGCTTAAGATTATTAAGTTTAAGATTTTAATGTTAATTATTTATATAAATTTAAAAAATTACTGTACTAAGTTAAGTCAGCTATTGTACTAAGATCTGATTAAAAGGCTATATTATTATTATATTATATTACATTTTTTGTGTCATTTTAACGGACAAAACTCTATGACAGTCGCTCTCAACTCTTCGTAGCGGGAGCAAACGAACGTGGATCCTCGCGACACATTGGCTTTTTAATTGGTTGTGTTATTATGGCTTTCAACTGGTTAATGATTGTGGCCGTTATCGTGGCTTTATCTGTGTATACCCGTATTGTTAGCACTGAATTGCAGCCCTCTGTAGCCACGTGTCTCTCTTATCGGCACGCCTCTTACTCTACTGGCAGTACTCCTACTACTCCCTTATACCACAGTATGAACATCATACAGTAGGTCGACCCCTTTGATCTCGAGTGAAATGCCGACATCGTCTAGACAGTAACGCATCGGCCAGGGTTGTCACAACTAAACAATATTTATGAAATTATTTATTTATTGCAGATCAACATCGATAGCTGTATTATATATAATTAATTTACTATTTTTACTAAGGGACAACTCGAGACAGATTTAAGTTATTTAAATGGCATTTTCGTAACCAGCACCCCAACCCACCTCGGAATTAACAGCCATATCATATTAACATACATTTAAGTTGGCATCCGCCATCTTGGATTTCAAAAAGGGTGGCTTTTTCGTAACAAGCACTCAAAATTGACACTCATATCAAATTATAAAAAAATAACGTCCGCCATTTTGGATGTCAAAAAGGATGGCTTTTTCGTAACAAGCACCCCAATTATACTCAAAATTGACACTCATATCAAATTATAAAACAAACAAATAAAAAAACAAACACGCGTTAGCCCTTAATGATAGATACCGAGTTACGAACATCGTTTTGTTCGCAACTCGGGTGCCGCTTACCCGCGTCTCGTCCCTCACACCCCGTCTTCGTCGGACGACTGTATGATTTTTAGACTGTCATAATACGCTAGGCCAGCTTAACGTCCAATCGATTTGACTAGCCACAATTAATGATTTTGCCAAAGTACTATCGAAGAGCATTGGCTTTTTTCCACATGTACATATCATGGTTCCTTCCCTATAATAGAAGTATATAGATTCCTAGGAGCAACACGAGAGGCTTTTTCCATTTTTTTTTTTATAGATATATGATAAACCAGTGCTTGACCGCAATCCCGTCTGATGGTAAGCAGTGATGCGATCGTTGATGGTAAAGCGGACTAGTTTATTAAGAGCCTATTCTCTCTAGCCTTGAAGACACTCAAATTGTAGTCCGACGGAAACACCGCCACCGGCAAGTTGTTCCAGTCCCTTGATGTACGCGGTATAAAGGAGGAGGCGAAACGCTTCGTCCGGATCGTAGTAGTGTTAACAACGTAAGGGTGGAAACTTGCCGTACGACGGGTCGTCCGATGGTGGAACGGAGATGGGGGAATTAAATCATGCAATTCCCTCGCAATTAATATTGCAAAAAAATCCTCTTCTGTCTTTGAAATTAGAATTTCTTCCAGTCTGTAGTTAGTTTATATAAGTTGGTTCTTAGCTGACCGAGAAACATATCCTGTAAAAATACTAAAGATCAGTAAGACGCACGTCACTGATAACACTCGACCTTGAGCTGGCCTAGTGTACACCTCCCATCATCACATCAGCTAAAATATGTGTACTGCAACATTGACCTTCCAAGCATCCGCATTTCACCTGGTACTGTGCTTTTTGTATCACAATTGCTTATTGATTGTTTCTGTAATTAAGGAATTCAACCGCTTGAAATAACAACATAGATTAATTTGTCAATACATTTTATTACTTAAATGTTGTTTTGTCTTGATTGTGTTTCAATTGTTTTCCTTACAATTATGTACCCTCTGCTGCTTTTAATTTACAAAAAGGGGCAGTAAAAATAGATTCTATGGGGCTTTCTCCACGGAGAAAACTTACACAGATACTTGAGCACTCAGAGAAGTTTGAAAACAATTTCTAATGAAATTTAACTTATTTCATTCATAAACTTGACAAAGTCACAAGTAACTATGATGAAATTCGCTGTTTTGATTAATCAAAGCAGCGAAAAATACAACAGCGAATCAATATTACTGAATACAATTATGAAATATCGTCGTTTAGTGCTTCAGACAAGGTATACTTGGAAATACTGTAACTTCAATATAATTGCTGATATTTGCTATATTTGTTTGTGATCTTAGACGCTCATATTATAACCGTGGCTAAACCAGATGTACTCATGAATGCAATCATAGTAGGTGTTCAGTAGCTGATGCCTACCCCCATGCTATTATGGCCAGAGGACAGCACATCAAGCAACCACAATCTGTCAGCTTTCCTTATTAGATTTTCAACTTTATCTCTAAAATATCAAGACTCAAGGTTGGTTGGGAATATCTGACAGTTTGGGGTAGCTTGACCTGCTGTCGTCAGTACATAGGCACGTGTGTTAATTACAAAAGTGTTAAGTATAAAACTTGTACATTTATGATCTTTATTTGTGTTAAAACGGTTACATTAAGACAACGATCTTGTTCCCGTATCTTTGCCCTTCGTCTTATACAATTTGACACTTAAAATAAAGACTCAGTTTAAATGAATGGACGTTTAGATACATAAATCATAATATTCCACTATGTTCATAAACATCCTGCCTCGATTATTTACATTCCTACTTAGTAGGATATTATTACTTAACAATCTAAACATTAATCCAGCACTTGTACAATAGATATTAGACAATGTTTTTCTTTCTTCCTAATAATATAACATTTTATATTTAACCTTCCTATTATTATCAATAGTGTCTATTATTACTTTATTAGTAAATTCCTTCATAGACATATCGTCATCATTTGAAATGACACAAAACATTTCGCTAAACGTCAAACAATTTTGATTTAAAAATATACTGTACTCCATTCGCGTTAACACCAGATAGAAGAGTTTCAAAGAAGCAGAAATGCACAACATTTAAACTTAGAGAAGAATTCGAACGATTTTAATACACATTATAAGTAATGATTTCTATATCAATTCCTATTATTGTAAGGTAAATACTAAACATACTATTGCAATTTCTGCAGATTATAATAAAACGCAGTAGTCTTTTTTACGATTTCTTTTTCATCGAAGACATTACAATGTTCCCATGGTAAACTTTGGGATGATTTGGTCCATGTCGGCTTTGGTCAACCTCAAAAGCTTGGAGGCTGATGACAACATGAACGGTAGAATCAGAGCGTTCATTTTAAATTACAGTCAGGTATCTCCATAATTCAACAAAGCCTAAGTATCAACCCGAAATAATAATTTTAATCACTATAATGAAATAAAAACAAAACAAAAATAAATAGAAATAGACTGCAAAAAAAACCGTAAGGTAGCATTCATAAGAATGACAATTTAAACACAGATACTTATTTTGCGAGAAGCCATTATGACCCGACAAAAAATAAAGTAACCCTATTGCCAGAACATATGAATGGATTAGGAAACCTTTCAGATTTGGCAGACTTATAGTAAAATGTAAAGCGATCTAGGTACTGACAACCCCTGCTTCTTTTAGGTTTTTAACATGGACACTGGTAGTTTACGTAAGAGCTAAATATTTTTATTAATTTATTTTATTAAAAGCCTTTTAAAAAAATTCGATTATACCTATTTCTATTATCAGTGTATTTTAGGTTGACTGTTGGAATTTACATAGGTTCATTTTAATAAATTCAGCTTCAATCTTAGCTGCAACAAAGCACACCCTACATATATTGTACTTTTAGTAGAAAGTGTACCCTATAAACAATCTTTTTTAACTTCTGTTTACTGCTATCGTGAATGGAGTAGTATGCTATTAATGGACATTGACATTCTGGGGTTATGTTGGAATAAATTTGTGAAAACATCAATTATAATTAAATATTATATACACCGTCGTGACTATGATTACTTTTGGGAATAATTTCACATTGTGGCCACGAGCTGCGCTCTCGAGCGACACGCGAGAGTGGATAAAACAAAAAACGAAAAAGTTGTTTAAAGCATTACACGAGCCGACAAAGGGAAATAGTACTGGGCCTGTAGCCAATGTAACATCGCTTCATAGCGAAGCGAAATCGAATACCAAACCAACCAATGGCGGGAACGATTGACCAAGCGACGCGATAAAACACGTGGTCAATCGTTCCCGCCATTGGTTGGTTTGGTATTCGATTTCGCTTCGCTAAGAAGCGAGCCTTCAAAACGTGTAACATACATTGGATACAGGCCCTGAAACCTAAGAAACTATCGTTCAGAGTTAGAACCGTTTTGAAGGCTAATCTCTTGCTCCTTAAGTTAGGACAATGTGTCTGTCCAGCAGCGTGGTAACGCAATGAATTTTATGGAACTGTCAAATTCTCACTATAAGTGACGCAATAGGGATGTATCCAAGGTATAAAAAACAAAAAAAAAAATTAGTCAGTCTTATAGATAATAAAAAAAATTAAGATCCGTATTTTTTATTTTGTCGAAATTACCTATTAATTATTTAAGAAAAGCAAAGAATTATCCAAGAAACTTTTAGGGATCTGTCCCCACCCACCAACATGGGTATTGGTGGGTGGGGACAGCGTCCATACAGTGTAGCAGCGATACTAGTTTCAACATAATTATGACGTCTCATGAAAAGTCTCATAACAATACGGTACATAATAAAATATACATTTAGTAAAAAAATAACCGTAAAATAACTAAACTTGAATACCTACTCGACTAAAATGTTTGAGAACTTTTCACTATTACAACATTAGTCCCATTGAGGAAATAGGGTTGTATCCAAGGTATGAAAATCAAATATGGTAATCAAGGTAATATAGGTATGAAAACTAAATTACCAAAAACTACTGAGATATAGCGTATTAAAGTTACAGAGCGGGGGCTAATTACGTCATGCGATATTTCAAATCAATATATCTTCCTAAGTATGAAAGAAAAAATAAAAAATACGCGTTCAATATTTTTTATAAATCTGTCTGATAGACATTAAATTATTTTCTAGGATACAACCCAATTACCGCACGCATACTTATCACTTAACGCGGTCGTGGTGCAAGTTGCAACACAGGTGGGAACGAAAACCACTCTTAAGCTAACATTAAGTTGTATTAATTTATTCCATCGTATTGTAGCAAGACGTATCTCCTAAAGTTGCCGATTTTAATGACCCTCGGTGGTTCCAGCAGATAAGGAATCATTAGCTTGCCACTGAGTGTACTTGATTCAGTTATAGGAGTATTATAAGGAGGATTGATAGTGGCAGATGAGTGATATCGCCGCTGTGGAATCACGCTTGTTTCCGCCGTCTCAGGAATAGTATCAGATGTAGCTTCTATTGTTGCTTTAGTTGTTGTTTTAAGTTCTGGAAATTGATAAAAATATGATAATATTTATTTGGCGACAATTTATGGAACACGAAGTATATAACAAAAAATAAAAAGACGTAAAGGAAACATGGTGGTAGGCCATAACCTCGGCTGCCGGCAGAAGTTACCACCCACCAGACAAAGTCTTGCCGCCAAGCGAATCGTCGTGTTCCGGCATGGTGTCTGGTGAAGCCGTACGGAGGACGGGTCTGTGCAGTTGTGTTGCGATGTGTGCCGGGTACGATGCGCCAAATGTTGTTGCGTCGGGAGTTTGGTCGTGGAGAGTCTCCAGATCAATCTCCCTCTAGCGCAGCATTGATTGGTCGTGTTGGTCTTGGGTTTAACATTGCATCACCTTTTTTTTTCATAGGATGTCCGCTGCCCTGGGGTGGGCGACGGGGTCTGTCAGACTTTTACTGACTAAAACCACCCCGGTGCTTCTTCTATCACGAGCGCGCCTGGGACCGTGGGAGTCTAAATTCTTCCACGGCCCCACACTCTCGCCTCGTCTCCTGCACGGGGTAGTGGGGTGTTAAACTACCCCGTGCATCGCTTCAGAGGCGCGCGCCGACACTAGCGCGCACCTCCGCCTTGGGGTCCATCAAATAGGGGGCGGGGACTTCCCCGTGTCCCTCGCCCCTGGACCCATTCATGGGGGGTGTAAGAGGTGGTTATCCCCCCTTCCTCGACGTCCGGTGCGTCTTCTGCGGCCCGGGAAGGGAGTTGAGATCTCCCTCTTCCGTTCCGCAGCTTCCTTCTGCGACATCACGTCCTCGCAGAAGGACACCACCGCGTCCCACGACACTGCGCTACCGACCATCCTCCGCACTACTGCCGGCAGCGACAGGTCGCCTCCTACTTTATTTGTGAGGACACGGTGCTGCTCCTCCCAAGCTACACATTCGGAGAGCGTGTGCTGCACCGTGTCCTCCCCGCATTGGACGCAGTGGTGGCACCGAGCGTCCGGCTCCCTGCCTAAGCGACGCAGGTACTTGCCGAAGCAGCCATGCCCCGACAGTACCTACGTCACCCTGAACGACAGGGAGCCGTGACTTCTCCCGAGCCAGTCGTCGAGTACTGGCCGGATCGCCTCGACGGTAACGAGGCCGGCGGTAGGGCGCATGAGCCTCTGCCGCCAGTCCGCCACCAGAACCTGACGGAGCTCGTCTCGGCGCAGCTCGATCTGCCGCTGCGCCGGACTGAAGCCCCGTGTCCGCTCTTCCTCGCGCCATCGGTACAATGACGCGAGTAACATTGCATCACCTCGCTCAACTGCCGTCATCCTTCCTATTCCTTAGTTTTTTTAAGTGAATAGGCTTAATAAACTAGTGCGCTTTACCATCAACGATTGCATCACTGTTTACCATCAGGCGGGATTGCAGTCAAGCACTAGTTTATAATTATTAAAAAAATACCGATAAAAAAAATCATAATAACGTTACATAGTCTAATCATGCATATTCTTACAACGTAGAGACAATAAACAATACTACAGTAACATGCTATGAACTGTGCGTGCGCGCAGTCATTGCGTGTGTGTGTGTGTAGTAAGTAATCTCACAATATTGGATAGACAACACACACTGGTGAACTTTCATCGTAGAACGCGAAATAACATTATACAGTATGTTAAATAACAGAGGGCGTTCCCTTAAACTCGTTAATATATATCATTAATAGATTAAAATAAAAATATCAGCATAGAAAAATAAGCATAAAAAAATCCGAATAAAAAAAAATTATAATTGAAAATAAATTTGAAACCTCCTGTTTTAAATCAAAATAGTAGTCGTCATGTATAAATAAATTGCGACGTTGCCGTCTTTCAAGTTTGCGTGTACAGTGTGTTTCTTTTACATGTCAATTTAAAATTTTTATTGAATATTTTCATATTGGAAAAAATTTTAAAACATTTTGTTTTCGAATGGAAATATTTTTTTTAGCATGTATGTATGCTATACTATTTCGGGTTAACGGGAACGCCCTCTGTTAGTTAACATACTGTATATCTGTTGCATCTAGATTATACATCATAGTGGCGACCTATTCTTACCATTGCATTCAAAAAATTCGCATAAATATATCGATATATGCTGCAGTGTTAAGCCAAAGCAATGGGTTCATGATCAACGAAGTTCTGAGTTCGAATGGTAATTACAATATATGGCTGTATTTATTTTCTTTGTAACCATATTAGGATTCCTAGCCAAATGCTTATTTACAAAAAAAAAAAACCAAAATATTAACTACTGTAGTGGTACCTACAACGTTACATACAACCCGTCACACTGAAGTCGCGTCGCGCAAATCCTAGATCTCGCAGGCAGAGTTTTCTGTGCAACCAGCACGCATACAAGTTTTACGACATCAACCGGACCAGTCTGGTCGGAGCATCCTCTCTTTTCTCTAAAGGATGAGTGGACTGTACACCTGTTTCCTATCTTTTCGGTGTTGGAAGTCGGTTTAGAAATAAAGTTCGGTGTTAGAAATTAAAAGTCTTGCTGAATGATAGCATAATGTTTATTCGTATAATTTTTTCATAAAGTTAGCAAGCTTTTATGAATATTAGTTTTATTGCTGCCTTTGCCTTTGTAACCGTTCATAAGATTGTTTGTTGTATACTGTGGGTACATAATGAAAAATCTCATAAACTACATAATAAAACAAGGAATGAATATTCTAATAACACAAAAAAAATGTTATTAAGAGGAGATTATTGAGTTTAAGAACATATTTTATGTATGTAACATCACGATAGATATATTTTGGCTACAGGTTAAGTCTTTATTTTATTTATGAAAAGAAGATTGAAACTAAATCTAAATTAAAAGTCATTAAATAGTTACGGATATGACAGCCTCTGTGGCGTAGCGGTAGCGAACGCGGCCGTTGCGCAATGAGGCGCGGGTTCTTTCCCCGCACAGTGTAAATATTTGTATGCATGAATATGAATATTTGCACTGGTCTGGTCGTGCCTCGGAAAGCACGTTAAGCCGTTGGTCCCGGTTGCCATACGAACATCTAGTGGCAGTCGTTACGGGTTGTTGGAGCCCTCAAAAGTCTAACAATTGGTCTAACTGCAATGCTTCGATATCGCCTTCGGGTTGTGGAGGTCAGACGGCAGTCGCTTCACGGAAAATGTCGAAGTTTAGCCATATCAGCAGTTGTACCTACTGGTAAAGCGGACCCCAGACTCCAAAGCTGAAAAGGCTTCGGATGCGACTGGGATTAACGCTGAGATGATGATGATGATGAAAAAGTTACGGATATCTTAATAATTATTACTGAATATTTAGAGACACCGTTTAATTGTGTAAACTAAAGCATTTAAATAGTTTCAATATATCATATATCTTCCATTATTTTGAATGGAGTCAAGTAGAAGTTTGCGCATGGAGGGTCCATTAAATGTTAGCTACAAACGTCACATTATACGAACAAACTGACGTCACACAGATCCTACATACATCTCGCAAGCAGAGTTTACCGTGCATCATCAAACATTAATCAAGTGCCTACCAGACACAACACCCATCTGGTCGGAGGATCCTCATTTTTCTATGAAGGAGAAGTGAACTTTACCCTGTCCACAGTCATAGCTGTAAAAATATATTCGGTAATTTTCCCACACCTCCATGCTATGGAGAAAATTTAACGATCTCCTTACTGACCGACAGTTCGAGTTGCGCCGTAATCGGTCAACTGGGGTCCTACTAGTGTATGCCACTCACTTGTGGGGAGAGGCCGTCAAGAAAAATAGGGAAGCGATTGCCGTCTCCCTTGATGTTTCGAAGGCCTTCGACCGGGTATGGCACGCTAGCATTCTGAATAGGCTTCAAGCATACGGAATTTCTACTGGCCGGACTGGCTGGGTAAAAGACAACATAAACAACGCAGTGAATATTGTTGAACTGTAAAATGAAACCCATTTATTTAGAACTAGCTTTCCGCCCGCGGCTTCGCCCGCGTAAATTTCGGTTATCTCGCGCTTTTTAGATTTCCCTCGGGAACATCAAATTTTTCCGGGATAAAAGGTAGCCTAGGTCCTTTCTCAGAGTCTAAAGATTGTGTGCTTTCCGCCCACGTCTTCGCCTGCGTGGTGTTCGGTTATATCGCGCTTTTTAGATTTCCCTCGGGAATATCAATTTTTTTCCGGGATAAAAGGTAGCCTATGTTTTTTCTCAGGGTCCAAAGATTGTCTGTACCAAATTTCATCAAAATCCGTTGAGAGGTTTAGGCGGGAAAGCGTAACAGACAGACAGACAGACAGACAGAGTTACTTTCGCATTTATAATATTAGTATGGATTACCCTGCTGATCCTCACTGGATGGCGATCTTTTATATTCCTTCTTTTGGCTATGCCGTACGGTAGTGGGTTATAAAACAGTTATCTCACTTATCGTTTAAGTGGAAAAGGATATCGTGATTGATTTTACATACATTATTTTTTCAATTGATTTCGAGAGAACGTTTTCAATCTCATGCTTTTAATTTGATTATTTTTTGTATCTAATTGCCACTTCAATTGGTAATTGGAGATAACAAGCTAAGCATATTAAATGCGGGCTGTTGCCAGCAACTTTGACTGCGATCAAGGATGAAAATTTGCCTATGCTCTTCTCCAGGTCAGGCTTCGGTCCGTTGTTGTTGTGATATATGTACAAAATTATTCTAGATGCCGTTACAAATGATATATGTAATATGTTTAAAGGGGTGTGAGCCTTATCGTGATGGGGTTCACGAAGACCGATGCCTCCTGGGTTAGGGTTGCGGATTGATTAAAAAAGAAACCGTAGCCCTGGCTTAAAGGCAAGTGAAGGAACACGGGTGGGTTTTAGTCAGTAAAAGTCTGACACGCTTTTCCGCGCCGCCCAGAGCGGGAGAGGTCATTTGATGATTTCCCATCCCAACCAAAAAATGGAGTTTGAACCTGGAGATCGGTATTACAGGTTCCGAACCTAGTTCAGATTCCATCTCTCACAAAGATACGAGCATACGGCAAAATTGTATGGACATATACACGAATGTGACGATGTTTGTAGTGCGAGGAATAAACCGTATTTATTATTATTTTTGGTAATAGTTTTAATAATACTTACTTCCTCCTGGGCCTAGCCGTTTTATTTTGACGGGTTCTTTGATGGCATCCCTCATAGATCCCCAAGCGGTACTGAAGGCATTCTGAAACAAATCATACTACAAAATTATCTATAAAGATTTGTGCAATCAACAATAAAATGATGAAAATTATATACAATATGTAAAGAAAACCCTGTCCGATCCGTGAAGGTATTGTTAGGTATCGATAACTGATTCTACTAATGCCCACAAAGACAGGCTAAATTTAAAAAAAAATCCCTCTAAAAAAATAAATATTATTTCGCGAAAAGAGGTAACTTAATACATGTGCAGTAAGCCACCCCTTCCGCGGGCGGCGGGGGGCAGGGCACGCGTCACCTGTGACGTGGCCGCGTCGCTATTTGCTTATAATATACGGGTGTTGTCACTTTTTTAAAAATTACCAAATTTCCGGGGAAATTGGAATTAATTCCCGGGAAAAAAGGATTATTTCAAAATTCATTAGTATTGTTACTATGATGACTACGTAAGATTTTATATTTTATTTGGTCATGTGTTTACCTAACCTTTATTATCCTTATGGGTCAGACAGGGTTTTCTTTACATATTGTAGAACGTGAAATTTAAATTGAATCTTCCACGCTTGCTTGTAGTAATTGTTCGTTTAAACGATATTAGACTAAATTTTAAAATTAAATGGCGTAAACTTACCATTCCACTAATATATATTCGATACGATGGATTTGTGTGATACTCTGGTTACACTAAGGTGAATACCGCAGGACGTGCCGATGGGAGGCGATTGTTAAATTATCAGGAAATCAGTATAAAGGGAATACTATAATATAATGTTTGCACGAAAATATTCAAAGCAAGTACCTAATTGCTGCCGCGAGGCGTCATTATTGTGGGTTTGTCTATGTTCATCAGCCAAGAACCAAACGACATGAATATTTCGTGCAAAAATTCTAAGACATCAGTGTTCGTTTCACAACGTGCCCATTTTATTGCGTATTCCGCCTACTATTCACGCTATCTTAATTTCTTAACTCACTTTCTTCATCATCATCATCATCAACAACCTTTTTTATCGCCCCACTGCTGGGCACAGGTCTGCTCTCATAAAGAGAAGAATTGAGCGTAATCACCACGCTTGCTCCATGCGGGTTGGCGATTTCAGACTTAAAAGTCCAGGTTTCCTCAAGATGTTGTCCTTCACCTTCAGTCATTGGTGTCCAAGATATACTTAGAAAGTACATATAACTTTAGAAAAGTTACATTGGTACTTGCCTGACCTGGAATCGAACCCGCACACCCATACTTGAGAGGCTGGTGTTTTAACCACTAGGCCATCACGACTTACTTCATAATTTGAATCATTATGGTAGATTGTTTTTTTCTACTCAACGACGTAAATAAGACTTCAAAAGCTATCTTCTATTGTCAGTGTCTTAAGTAATTACCCTACTGGTTGAATATATCAACAAAATTCATTGACCCGAACGACGCGAGCGCATTTCGTCTCGTGTCCTGTCCGGCATTCACTTCAGTTTGGCCAGAGTATTAAAATACCACTACATGATTCCGTTCAACTGTTTAGTATTCTCCACTACATGTAATACAATTCCAGAGCATTCACTGGTATCATTTCTATTTTATAAACTACCTACCACGTTTCTACGAAAATTATAAGTTAAAATAACCCATGTGCCTTGTTGCAGTTTCTTCAGTGCATGAAAAACTACATCTAGAATAGGTACTGATTGTATATAGATTTAATAATTATCAAATTTCTTATAATTTACTACAAAAGAGACGCTATCGTGAACACCTTCAGTACAAACCAAATGTGCTACTGTTTACTTCCACTATCCACAATAAAATCACAGAGTATATTTGGGAAACTTAGGTACCTACACAAATAGGTCATACAATACATATACAATATTACGTTTTTTTTTTCAAGAAACAAGAATATTCTAAATAAAATATTATTTAATTTTTTAAAGATTTCTTTTTTAGGGTTCCGTACCTCAAAAGGAAAAAACGGAACCCTTATAGGATCACTTTGTTGTCCGTCTGTCTGTCAAGACCCTTTATCTCAAGAACGCGTGGACGTATCAAGCTGAAATTCACATGAAATACTCAGGTCTGTTGTCCCTTTAAGCTGTGAAAATATGAAACTTCTAAGCCCAGCCAATCAAAAGATACAGCCGATTATGTCGATATTTTCAACAAATTTTCGACACTCGCAAAGGAATCAAAACCTACAGGATACTTCCCGTAAACTTTGGCATGAAGCATTGTCATATAATGCAAATATAGGAATAATTGCGAAAATCACATTTTTAGTTATATAATATAATAAAAATATTTTAATAAAATGGAACTTACTACCTTATTTCTCACGAACGAATAAAGGTATCAAATTGAAATTTTTACCAAATACCTAGGTTTATTGTCCCTATAAGCAGTGAAAAAATCAAACTTCTAAGTTAACGCGATCAAAAGATACAGCAGTTTATACCGACACCTTAGACGAATTTCGGCGGAACCCTCGGTGTGCGAGTCCGATTCGCACTTGGCTGGTTTTTTTAATTTACAATGCAGTACACACTCGACAACCATTTAAAGCATTTGTCAAGAAAAAGTTTCTGCATTATGATTTCAAATTTCGACAGTAGCAATACCCTTATGAAATTAGGAATATTCAAAGAAGGTTTTTGCTTTAGCTGTACTTAAAAAATATGCGCATAAAAACTGGCGGCACTGGAGGTGGTCCGTGGCAGAAGTAATGATTTCAACGCTAGTAACGAGTTGGCCACAAATATAATTGGTGCTCCCGTATTTAGATTCTTCGGCGCGGATATTGTATGTACCGTGATGACCAACGCATTTTTGGCCACGAATATTGGTGCTGCCGTATTTAGATTCTTCTAGATTTTGTATGTTCTGCCATGACCACATTTACGCAGGAAGATAAAATGATAGATTCTTTAAAGACTTCTGCGAGGTGATGTTAAAAAAGAGGAAATTAAGTGTCTTCTTAAATTTAGTTTAGTTTTTGAACAAGAATCTTGTTCAGGAACTAAAGTTATAAATAATATATTGTTACGAATGGACCTTATGTCGATGGCATAAGGTTCAATATCACGTGACAAGCAGTGTGTCACTTTTGAGCCCTATTCCTCCAGATCTAGACATTTTCTAGGTACAATAATAAAACGCATTACTAGACTCAGGACGGCCTATCGAATGGTACAGGTCTCAACAGTTTTGTCAACAAAGTGTCGACATCGAAATTTCTAGAAACCCGTTTCCGGGAATTACCGTAGGTACTCCCGAGTGACCTCGAACTTATGTGCTATTATTATTACGTCTAGAGGAATCCGGAATGTTCGATCAGCTGGGCTATATATAGGCGCCGCGACGCCGCACACAGTCAGTCTACACTCGACTAGCGATACGAAAACAGCGACAGTTAAGAAGCGATCTTCGAGAATACCTACTGCGACAACTGCAACAAGAACTGTGAGTACTACGTGAAGAAACATCTGTAGCGTTATTGTGTGTTTACAACACGGACTTCGTGGACATAAGGGAAGACTTCGGTGAGACATCAGCTACGTTCTACTTGTCATTGCCTACTATCGACTGTACCTTCGTTGCCAATAAACTTCGTAACCCTTAACCGGCGTTTAAGTACCCCTAGCCCGTAACAATTGGTGTCAGAAGCGGCATGCCGGTCACGCCAAGGGAAGACGAAAGAGTTCGCACGCGACGACAAGCAGCGATGGATTTGGCGCGTCAAGAGGAAGTATCACTTGGTGTCCCTGCACCCGTAGAAGATGCGGCCGTCGTAACACCGACGAATGTGAGTGCGCCTACTACCACCACCACTGCCGGAGCCAGCGGACCCGATTTTTCGGCGTTACTGGCTCACTTGACGGCGCAAATAAAGCTGAGTGTAGAACAATCCCAGGCAGCAACCCAGGCTCAAATAAAACAATCCCAGGTGGAAACCCAAGCAAAAATAGATGAATCTCAGGCAAAATCCCAGCAACTAGTATTAGAACTAAATAAACAGTGGAAAGAAACCAAAGAAGAGGTTAATGAGCTTAAAATAAAAACAGCACAACAAGATGCCCGTATGGACCAGCAAGACATGCGTATAGACAAACAAGATGCGCGTATGGAGAAACTAGACAATACCATCATGGAGTGTGAGAAAGAAATACAGTTTCTCCATAAAACGGTGCAGAAAGGAGGCATTAAAGGTGTGGTACCTGTACCCAGTGCTTTGCCGACCTTCAAGGTACCTCATTTTGACGGAACAACATCTTGGGTGGCCTTCCGCCTTCAATTCGAAAAGGTCGTAAAAGGCAACAATTGGGACGACGATCAAGCTCTAACGGCCCTTATGCTTGCTTTGCGTGGTGATGCCATACGAATCCTCGAGAATATTTCCGGCGATTGCAATACCCTAGCCTGTCTATTAGAAGCGTTGGAGACTAGATATGGAGAGAAACACCTGGAACATGTCTACAGGGCTCAACTCCGCGAACGCACACAGAAGAGCAGCGAGGGTTTGCAACAATGGGCCACGGAAATTGAACGTATGGTTCGGAAGGCGTATGCATCAACACCGGGATTGATTGGCGCTACTACTCTACGATTCTTTACTGATGGGATTCGAGATGCAGAAGTCAGGGCTGCTGTACGTCTGGGTCACCATCAGACCCTGAAGGCAGCTTTGACGCATGCTCTGGAGGTGGAAGCAGTACGTCAAGATGGCCCACAACACGACCGTATTCGAGAAGTGACCGCACAAATAAAAGCCCGACGAGGACCAACTTGCTATGAGTGTGGCAAAAAGGGGCACATTAGAATTGATTGTCCCAGGAAGGCTAAGGGAAGAAGAACTTCTTGGTCACGTGAAGAGGCCGCGGTGATGGCGTGGCGCAAGCGCGATGCGAAGGTCGAGTCCGAGCGCCCGTGCGAGCGAGTCGAGTGGCGTGAGCGGAGCGATCGGAGCGGGCACCGCGAGCGACCCGCTGAACGAGAGCGGGAACGCGTCAAGGACCGCGAGCGAGACCGAGACCAGGAACGCGAACGTTTCGGCAAGCGAGAACAAGAGCGCGAGCGGTCGTGCGGAAGGTCGTGGACTAAGGCAGACGCAAAGCGGGACAAGGAAGTCGAGGACGAGGCGCGTAAGAAGAAGCGCCTCGAGAAAAAGGCAAGACAAAAGGACCGCCGTCGCCAGGTTAGTTCAGGAAGTAAGGGCCGACATTGTGACAAACAGAAAGAGAACGTAAGGATTATCCAGGTGAACGCTTTGGACGAAGACTGGGATAATCGATCATTGAAAGACGCACAGAAGGACGACAGTGACCTGAAGGCAGTAATCGAGTGGAAGCAACGTGGCCAGAGGCCCGCTTGGAGTGAAATATCAGCGCTTAGCCCAACAGCAAAAAGTTACTGGGCTCAGTGGGACAGCCTGATAATTGATAATGGAGTTCTCAAGAGGAAATGGGAATCACCCAGTGGACAGGAGGTCACCTTACAGATAGTTGTCCCCTGCGATAAAGTCGCGTCAGTGCTAAGACAGGTGCACGACGGAGTATCCGGAGGACATCTAGGAGTAAAGAAAACCCTGGAGAAGGTGAGGAAAAGATTCTATTGGGTGCATTGCCGCGAAGACGTAGAGGACTGGTGTAGAAAATGCGTAGCTTGCTCCTCAGTAAAGGGACCGCAAACGAGAGCCAGAGGTCGGCTGAAAGTGTACAATGTTGGTGCACCATGGGAAAGAGTTGCTGTCGATATAGCTGGGCCATTCCCTGTTACTGAAGAAGGGAATAGGTATATCATCGTCATGCAAGACTATTTCAGCAAATGGCCAGAAGCTTTTGCAGTACCTAACCAGGAAGCTCATACAGTCGCCAAAAAGCTAGTTCACGAGGTGTTCTGTCGATTTGGCGTTCCCTTGGAGTTACACTCTGACCAGGGTAGAAACTTCGAGTCTTCACTATTTCAAGAGGTTTGCCAACTACTCGGGATACATAAGACTCGTACAACACCGTATCACCCACAGTCAGATGGAATGGTCGAAAGATTCAATCAGACGTTGGAGAATCATTTGGCCAAAGTAGTGGAAGAACATCAAAGGGATTGGGACCAATACATTCCACTCTTTTTAATGTCATACCGCTCAGCAACACATGATAGCACAAATTGCACACCGGCGAAAGTCAACTTCGGCCGAGAAATTAGACTACCCATAGATGCACTAACCGGAACACCTCCCGATACTCCTATCCTAGCCGTCGACTACGTGGCCGACCTACGGCGTAAATTAGATGGAATACATGAGCTAGTGCGAGAGAATGGTCTCAAAACCAGCGAGAAAATGAAGATCCGATACGACCGCAAAGCTAACGTACCCGGATTTGAAGAAGGAACTCTGGTATGGTTACATAATCCCATAAGGAGAAAAGGAAAGAGTCCGAAATTTCAAGCCAAATGGGAGGGTCCGTACACGATAGTAACCAGGATAAACGATGTCACCTACCGGATAAAGAAAGGACCTAGAGGGAAGCTGAAGATCGTACACGTAGACCGCCTAGCTCGCTATTATGGATCAAATCATGCTCGGGACGAGCATGACTAAGAAGGGGGCAATGTTACGAATGGACCTTATGTCGATGGCATAAGGTTCAATATCACGTGACAAGCAGTGTGTCACTTTTGAGCCCTATTCCTCCAGATCTAGACATTTTCTAGGTACAATAATAAAACGCATTACTAGACTCAGGACGGCCTATCGAATGGTACAGGTCTCAACAGTTTTGTCAACAAAGTGTCGACATCGAAATTTCTAGAAACCCGTTTCCGGGAATTACCGTAGGTACTTCCGAGTGACCTCGAACTTATGTGCTATTATTATTACGTCTAGAGGAATCTGGAATATTCGATCAGCTGGCCTATATAAAGCGGCGCGACGCCGACGCAGAGTCAGTCTACACTCGACTAGCAATACGATAACAGCGACAGTTAAGAAGCGATCTTTGAGAATACCTACTGCGACAACCGTAACGAGAACTGTGAGTACTACGTGAAGAAACATCTGTAGCGTTATTGTGTGTTTACAACACGGACTTCGTGGACATAAGGGAAGACTTCGGTGAGACATCAGCTACGTTCTACTTGTCATTGCCTACTATCGACTGTACCTTCGTTGCCAATAAACTTCGTAACCCTTAACCGGCGTTTAAGTACCCCTAGCCCGTAACAATATGAATGCTTCTTCTGTATGTTTCATTAACAACAGGGCAAAAGATAAACAGAGGTAAGAGCAGTAGTGGTCCAGTGGTAACGGCCGCGACATCTAAGTTGTAGGTCGTAGGTTGGAATCTCGTCAGGTGCGTTGCATTGTGTAAATTATTTCATCACCAATTCTCTGAAACCGGTTTGTCCTAGAGCCAAAACTTCGACGACATGTCCCATCTACCAAGCCTCATTTAGACCGCGTGTTGATTACGACCCACTCCCTCTTACCTAGAGGAGGCCTGTGTCCCAACAGTGTGATTAATCACAGCAGTTATCAACTGAGCATTTCATTTAAAATGTGATATTTTATTTTTCAAAGCTGTAAAATAGGTACCTACGTCGCTAAATATTTGCGTAGTGAAGTACTTACGTAACTTCATTTACGCAAAAATATTTAGTTATTTTTAGCACAATTCATTTATCCATCCATACTAATATTATAAATGCGAAAGTAACTCTGTCTGTCTGTCTGTCTGTCTGTCTGTTACGCTTTCCCGCTTAAACCTCTCAACCGATTTTGATGAAATTTGGCACAGACAACCTTTAGACCCTGGGAAAGAACATAGGCTACCTTTTATCCCGGAATAATTTGATATTCCCGAGGGAAATCTAAAAAGCGCGATATAACCGAACTCCACGTGGGCGAAGCCGCGGGCGGAAAGCTAGTTATAAATAAATGAATTGTGTGTTTTTATGAATATATAATACCTTACCTGCTTATAACAGTGACATCAGTTTGGTTAAAAACTAAAATTTAAATAAATTCCTAGGTGTTTAAAAAATATTATACATTTTACTAATAAAAACCTTTCGCTGTATTTGATATAGCCGTCAATATCATGTATTTAATAGATTTTCAACCTGTTATCAATTGAAAATAAATGTTTTTAACATTTAAGTGTAAGATTAGTAGCATGCAACCCAACTATTTAATATTACACTAACTAATATAATACCTAATTAACTATAGGTATATACTTTTAAATACTACCATTAATTCCAGTTAATCGACTAATTTATTCCTTTTTTTAATACTGCTAGTGTAAGAACCTCAAAAACACTTACCGAAATTTCACCGGGTAGGTTATTCAGGAAATCCATGAATGTACCATCACTGTGGTTTATGAAGCACACAAGCACGAGAGATACCGCAAGCAAAGACCTCATCTCACTGATTAGCACCCATAAACACCATTCAGGTCGACGACTCGAAGTACAATGGTTTTAATCTCGTCAGTTCCCTTGCTAGGTGAAATAATATTAGAACTTGGATGACGTAGTATAAACATTATTGGTTTAAAGTATTTGTTTTGATATTATAATAGTGCTGAGAGGGCCTTGTGGCTAAGTTATAATACATTTGGCGCGGTTGGTGCGTGGTGCGTGCGTGCGCGGATGGGTGACCATTTTTGACAGTTAGTCCTACTTAGGCTGGGTATGATGTACCGGAACTCGTCCTCGACAGCCGATAGAACTTCGAGGAGCACTTCCGACTTTTGGTTCCCAGACTGAAACGGGCTGGGGCTGCCCTGAGACGGCTTCTCCTCAAGCTACGGGGACCAAAGGTCTCCTGCCGGAGGCTCTACACGAGGGCCATGCGGTCCATGGTCCTTTACGGGGCACTGGTGTGGGCGCGGTTACTGAGGAAGCGACCAGCCCGACGCCTGACCGCGTCCCTGAGGATCATGGTCGTTCGGTTGGTCTGGGGATAACGCACGGTCTCTGCTGGGGCGGCCAGCCTCCTTGCCGGATTGCCGCCATGGGATATGGAAGTCAAAGCATACATGTAGCAGTGGCAAGAAGAGGCCTAACGCCGGGGCATAACTCCGCTGCCGCGAGAAATCGCGGTGCGACGAACAGAGCTCCGACGGAGTCTTATAGCGACATGGAGAGTGCGATTGTCGCAACCCAGTGCTGGGTATGCCACAATAACGGCGATAAGCCCCCTCTTTGAGGAGTAGCTAGAGAGGCGTTACGGCCAGGGCACCGCAGTCGTGTTCGGTGAGAACCTGAGTCAGGGAGTTTCGGGAGGTTCCTGTTCCGGATAAAGCGGGAAGAAACGTCAGGATGTCATCATTGTAGGGATCGCCCTGAGGACACAGTGGGGCATACGATGGAGGTCTGCCCGGCTTGGGTGGAGCACCGCAATGTCCTTGTGGCGGCGACGGCGATCTCACGCATCCGGCCCTGGTCCAAGCCCTAGTCTGGAGCGAGAGTACATAGCAAGCCGTCACCTCATTCTGCGAAGCAGTGATGCTGGCAAAGGAGCTAGCAGAGCGCGTGAGGTAGTGGGAATAACAGCGCCCTCACGGCTCCAGCCGCCTCAGGAGACCCCTTGCTCGCGAGACAACATCGGACTCCCTGCCACCGCAGGCGTGGGCTTGCGGGTGACGAGCAGTGCGCAGCTCGCCATGCCGGTAAGAACCCGGGACGAAGGCGTGTTGTGTTTCATACATCCCTATTTCTATAAAAAGGTGTAAAAATTATTGGAATCAATTCAGTTGCTTATTCTAAACAAACTATATTCAGGTTTCGTATTATTATTATAGAAAAAATGACGTTGCATAGGTACTTTAGATATTGTTTGTGTACACTATTTAATATTGCAATGAAGATTATAAAATCCATACCGATCCGATGCAATGCGAGCCATTTGGTAGAAAAAATCTTTTAATTTGATTCAATATCAAAATCACACTTACTTTACTTTTGTTACGATACGATATGGTTGACGTTGGATTGATATTGTCACAGTGAAAATAACTGTAAAAGACTGTATGACTAATTGAGAATGATTGCATATTCTGATCACCTTCTGTTGTTATCTTAATGGTTTCTACTAAAAATTCAATATTAATGGGAACTATATATACAACACAGAGAGAGAGAGAGAGTGAGCAGTAGTGGCCTAGTGGCCGCGAATTACAAGTTACATGCCGTAGTGCCCCATCAGGCGCTTTCTTCTTCTTCAGCCTATAGAGGTCCAATGCTGGACAAAGTCCTCCCCCAAGGCTTTCCACAGTGACCGGTCTTGTGCTACACGCATCCATCAGCTTCCTGCGACCTTCACCAGGACATCGGTACACCTTGTTGGGGGCCTCCCTACGCTGCATCTTCCGGTACGTGACCGCCAATCCAACCTTACTGCCCCATCGGCCATCGGTTCTACGAACAATTTGTCCTGCCCATTGCTACTTAAGTTTTTTTATATATATATACTAGCGGACCCGGCAGACGTTGTCCTGCATATGATATTTCAAGCGATTAGGGTATTAAAAAGTATGAAAGGAAAGGTCAATAATATTATTATTATTCTTCATTTTGAAATAACATCAATTTTTCGAAAACAATTCGTTATAATCAATATTTGCACAAAAACACTTGTTAAGATGCGACGAATGTTTTACAATAACCGCTGAAATCTTCAAGTTTTGCATCAAATGCGGTCACAATTTGAGCCGAATAATACAAATTAGTAGGGCACAAAAAAATCGAGTGAAGCAACTACTTGTTAAAACGGAAATACATCTCAACAATGTCACCATCATCTTCTGAGGGAATAACATTTACAGAGCTTAATTTAACTGCCGAAGAACTAAACGATTTGAATGAGGTAGAAAAAAGTCAGGAGCGCAACATCGGCAATATTCTGGTTCAGCCAGACTTGTCCGAGTCACCGAGGCCTCTCACCACGCCGTCAAGTTCGGCGACCCAAGTCAAGACATCATCAGCAATCCGGGTACGCCTGTGATGTTTGATTAATTACTATATGTTGCCAGAGTGATTAATATAGTCTAGGTATAATAAAAAAAATTATATTGTATCAAATTTGAAAAAAAAATAGATAAATAACCTAAATACTGACTACAGCTCCATCTGCTGAATTGTTTTTTTGTGAATGTAAATTTTCCAGGCCCCCACTTGAATGCATATACAAAAATTCATTCAAATCGATCCAGCCGTAAGGGATAAATAACATAGATACCGACTGCAGTGCCATCTCCCGGGCTGATTTGTGAATCTAAACCATCCCGGGCATCATCCAAACGCAAACGAAAAGAAATCATTCAAATCAGTCTAGCCGTTTAGTTGCAGTAGGTATAGATTTCGTTGCGGGAACCAAGACAGTTGAATCGTTTCTCCGGGACTCGTCGAGCTTCATTGCTCGGCGTTTTTCAGGCGGTCTCCACTGTTGATTCTGGCTTTCAGGAATTGCGGTGGGTTGGGAACAGTGTGGCAGGTTTTGTCCCAAAAAAAAACGTAGGTATAGATAAATAATCTAGATACCGACTGCACCGCCATCTGCCGGGCTGATTTGGAAATCTAAATTTTCCAGACCCCCACTTGAATATATAAACAAATATTTATTCAAATCAGTTCAGCCGTTTAGGATAAATAACCTAGACACCGACTGCATCGCCATCTGCCGGGCTGATTTGTGAATCTAAACCATCCAGGGCGTCACCCAAACGCAAACAAAAAAAAATCATTCAAATCAGTCCAGCCGTTTAGGTGCAGTAGGTATAGATAAATAACCTAGTTAACAGCTGCAGCTCCATCTGCAGGGCTGATTTGTGAATGTTAATTTTTCAGGCCCCCACTTGAATGTAAAAACAAAAATTCATTTAAATCAGTTCAGCCGTTTAGGATAAATTAATAACCTAGACACCGACTGCAGCGCCATCTGCCAGACTGATTTGTGAATCTAAACAATCCAGGGCGTCACATAAACGCATAAAAAATTCATTCAAATCGGACCAGCGCTTTAGGAGGACTTCAGTAGCGTACACACGTACAGCAGATTAAGGAATATACCCACTGAAAAAAAAAAGAGAGACGGCCCGCATTGTCATCTACATTTTGTAACAAAGATATCACACCTCTCTCTACCCCTAGAGCTCTTGTTTCTCTCTCTCTCTTGAAGTTAAATAAAAAATTTAAAATATTTATTTATTTCTATTATTTTCTTTTTCTCTTTCAGTTCTTAAGTACAATTTTAGTTAAATAAAAAAAATTAAAATATTTATTTATTTTAATTGTTTTCCCCTTTCAGTTCTTATGTACAATTTTCTTTTTAAGTGACTCCAAAAACTAAAAAAAACTATAAACTTGTCTAAAAACAAAAAAAAAATACTTGAGTCTGCCTGGGTTTGAACCCAGGAACACCAGGCACCGCAAGTAGAACCATATCACTATTGACTACGCCACAGCGCCAATGTCAAGCCTTGCGAAATTAGCGCCCATATTATGCGTGAAATATTGCGAAAGGGAAAACTCGAAAACATGCGCTTCCCTAGACATAAGACTGAGCTAGATTGATTTCTCGTACCCGAAAACCCCCACATATCAAATTTTAGCGAAATCGTTAGGGCCGTTTCCGAGATCACGTGCTTTTTCAAGCAATCAGTGCCATCTGCCGGGCTGATTTGTGAATCTAAACCATCCAGAGCGCCACTCAAACGCATACAGAAAAAATCATTTAAATCGGTCAGGCCGTTTAGGAGGAGTTCAATGACATACACACGTACAGCAGAATTATATATATAAAGATATTGTAATAAACTAGCGCTTGACCGCAATCCTGCCTGATGGTAAGCAGTGACGCAATCGTTGATGGTAAAGCGCACTAGTTTATTAAGAGCCTATTCACTCTAGCCTTGAAGACACTCAAATTGTAGTCCGACCGCCCGCCGCTGGCAAATAGTTCCAGTCCCTCGATGTACGCGGTATAAAGGAGGAGGCGAAACGCTTCGTCTGGATCGTAGTGGTGTTAACAACGTAAGGGTGGAAACCAGCCGTACGACGGGTCGTCCGCTGGTGGAACGGAGATGGGGGAATTAAATCATGCATTTCCCTCGCACACTCCCCGAAATGCATCCTATAGAAAACCGAAAGGTTGGCTACTCTACGCCTGTGCTCTAGGCTTTGGAGACCAACTCGAGTTAGATCAGGGTCACCAATCAGCCTCTTTGCACGTCTCTCCACTAAATCCAAAGTGGCGATCTCTAAGAGCTATGTCGGTGACTTTGGTTCTTTTGAGAATCTCAGGCGCTTTACTTTGTGTGAATTATTTCATCACCACTGCCCTCAATACGGTGAAGGAAACATCGTGAGGAAACCAGCAAGACTTGTGGCCAAAAAAAAATTATCTAAGACATGTGACATCTACCAACCCACACTAGGCCAGCGTGGTAGACTACGGCCCACTCTCTGTCACCGAGAGGAGACCTATGTCCCAACAGTGGGAACATCATAGGCTGATTATGATGATGATGATAATATATACAACAAAATGCAGTAATTTTTACTGAGAAGTTTTTTTTTTATGAAATCATGAAATAATATCATTTTAAATTCAACATTTAAGTAAACTGTAAATTATTCAAAATTAGTAGCACTACTCTTCTAGTAGTGAACAGCGTTGGCCTAAGTCTGTCAGTCCCGACTTAGGTACAAGTTGCAGGTCGTAGGTTCGAACCTCATCAGATGCTTTACTTTGTGTAAATTATTTCATGAGCACTAATGAAATGAAATCATTTATTAAGCAAGTAGAATCACTGATCACTTTTATACGTCATATTTTTTTAAACTACATGGAGCCGGCATTTCCTGACTACCTCTGAGAAGAAAAAGCCGAAACAAACTCAGGGTTTCTTATTTTTTCAACTCCAGACATTAAACATGAAAACGTTTACAATAATTTACGTGATTTAAAAAAAAAACAGTGCTTATAATGTCATAATTGTAGCATAATTACGCACATTGCTTAATAAAAATGCTTAGCAGAGCGAGCAGCTCAGTCCCAAGCTTTATTGTCTTCTAAATAGTCTGTGATTTTTTTTCTTTTTGCGAAGTTTGGCCTTTATATAGCTTTTAAATCGTTTAATGGATAAGTTTCGAATGTCACTGCTTTCAAAACCGTTAAGGAAAATATTGTGAGGAAATCGGCATGTTCTAGAAGCAAAACTTCGAAGACATGTGACTTCTACCAACCTGCACTGGACCTACGTGTTGTTGTATATTGATGACTATAAGATTAGGGGAAGACCAAAGAAACGCTAGACGGAATGTGTGAATGATGCTATGGTTAAAAGGATGTGACTAAGATGGCGTCCGGTAGAGAAAGAAGTATAGAAGAAAAAGACATATTGCGCCAACACCAAATGAGTTCGAGTAAGGTCAGGAGATTTCTTCTTTATGAACCGCAATCCCGCCTGATGGTAAACAGTGATGCAATCATTGATAGTAAAGCGAGCTAGGTTATTAAGAAACCATACACTCAAAAATAAACTGAGTGAATAGGAATGAAGACGGCAGTTGAGCGAGGTGATGCAATGTTAAACCCAACAACACGACCAACGATGCTGCACCGGAGGGAGATTGATCTGGAAACCCTCCACGACCAAACTCCCAACAACATTTAATGCATCGTACCCGACAAATATCGCAACACGACTGCTCAGACCCGTCCTCCGTACGGCTTCACCAGACATCATGTTGGAACACGACAAATCGCAAGAATGATAAATAATAGAATTAAAAAAGACAAGAAACAGAAATACTTCAGTTTTCACAAACCTACCTACATGATTCAAATGTCCGGTTATAACAAACCCTTTTTTCCGGAAACAAGAGCACCTTTTATACATTTTCATTTTTCTTTGTAAATCGAGAGGAGGAAAAGCACACGTTCCACCAAAAATCTTTGATGTGTCTATGACATTGTATTCGATTTTATTGCCAAGATATGGCGAAATATCGTGGAAATACTATGTCGAGATTTGAGAAATAGTCGGAATAGAACGGCAGGAGTTAAATAGCAAGGATCAAATTACACCGACGGGTTCTCGAGTGGCGACCACGTATCGGACGACGAAGCGCGGGTAGACCCCCGACAAGGTGGACCGACGGCCTTGTGAAGGAGGCGGGAAACCGCTGGATGTGGGAGGCTCGGTCATCGTGAAGATCCTTTGGGCTATGTCCTTCTTTCGACTGAAATGATGATGATAATGATGGTCAAATTAAATTACCTAGCCAGTTCGATACTCGTCGTAAATATCTCGAGTCTGATCTCGACACAATCTGACAAAAACAACTTCTAATTTTGACCAGTTTTTGATATACAGTTGTCGCCGAAATGAGACTGTGACTAAATTTTCGTGGTACAGTACGGCTCACTCCCGAGAGGGAGTGAACAGGCCACAGGTTACAGGCCTGTAAGCATAGCAAGTACATAGCACGTAGAGCCGACGGCCGATGGGACAGAAAGGCTCTTGAATGGCGATCACGTACCGGCAAGCGCAGCGTCGGAAGCTCACCGACTAAGTGGTCGGAAGACCTGACCAAAATCGCAGGGAAACACTGGATGCAGGCCGGGTCTAACCAGTCTTTTTGGAATTCCTTGGGGAGGCATAAGTCCAGCATTGGATTTCCTATGGCTAACATCATGATGATGAATAAATTAAGGGAATAGGAGCCCCGGTATCTGAACATGATTAGAAAACGCATGTGGACAATTCATACATGGTAGAAGTGAAACCTTAAAAAAAAACAATATAAGGAGACGAATGTATTCCTATCTTACTTTCTTGCACGTTGAATCATTTGAGTCTCTTTTACTGACGCTTTTTCATTTCATCGACTTTCAAATTATAACTATGCTAAAGAGGTTATCACTTAAAACAACAAAAAAAAAAAAATACATGAATTTAATACTAACAGACCAAATAGCCGAACAGTAAAAATATAGACTCAAAAAAACAGCCATCAATAAAACTAATTTTATTAAAGAAATTATTTCTTATTTACCTACAGTCATTTACCTAGCTAGCTGACATATTATAGTACATTACGATATTAGTGCGTAATGATGGTTATAACATGCGAGGCGGAATTTCAGCCCGAGCCGAAGGCGAGGGTGTAACTGAGCCGAGCATGTTATAACCAATACGCACGTATATCGTACGACATTTTTTAACACACTTGCGAGAAAACAGAAAAAAAGATATTCAGAATACAAGTACAAAGAAAAGAAAATTTGAGAAAAATGGCGCGAGGTT
This sequence comes from Sesamia nonagrioides, assembly GCA_017933935.1. Classification (NCBI taxonomy): domain Eukaryota; kingdom Metazoa; phylum Arthropoda; class Insecta; order Lepidoptera; family Noctuidae; genus Sesamia; species Sesamia nonagrioides. Next base: position 2,399,930 of record JADWQK010000020.1, on the reverse strand, counting down.
TATTTTCTGCCGTAGCTGCGTGAAAATGTTGGCAAAGATGCTAGAGCATGCAGTCAAGTTTTTAAATTACCGAATAAACTGTTTTTTTTTTACAAATACTCATTTAAATACAAACAAATACAAATTTGTTTATTTCAAATAGGACATCAGTTATTTTAAATAAACTCAATCTGTGAATGCACACTGTTGCTTTCCCGCCATTAGTATTATTATTTGCCATTTCAAATATGGAACAGCGCGCTGCTCACTGGCTAGAGCCACGCGGCGGCGATCAGTTCCATAATTATTTGAAATGACAAATAATGCTGTTATAGAATTTGTATGGACTATAACTTAACTATTTGCTTTGATAACACACGCGTTTGTTATGGCCCGCTTTACATATTTAAAACCGATGGGATTACATCAGCTTTACGAGCAAGGGTGTTAAAATAGTACATTACGATATTAGTGCGTAATGATGGTTATAACATGCGAGGCGGAATTTCAGCCCGAGCCGAAGGCGAGGGTGTAATTGAGCCGAGCATGTTATAACCAATACGCACGTATATCGTACGACGTTTTTTAACACACTTGCGAGGAAACAGAAAAAGAAGTATTTTATATTTTGTTCATTTTAAATAAACTCAATCTGTGAATGCACACTGTTGCTTTCCCTCCATTAGTATTATTATTTGCCATTTCAAATATGGAACAGCGCGCAGCGCGAGCCGTGCGGCGGCGATCAGTTCCATAATTACTTGAAATGGAAAATAATGCTGTTATGGAAAATAATGCTGTTATGGACTATAACTTAACTATTTGCTTTGATAAAACACGCGTTTGTTGTGGCCTGCTTTACATATTTAAAACCGGTGGAATTACATCAGCTTTACGAGCAAGGGTGTTAAAAAATAATTTAACGTATTTTTTACCAGTTATAAAACCATCAACCACAAATAAGCCAAATTAATTTGATTCCAAGAAGAAAAGTTCATTTCGATGCTTAATTTTGTGTTATTTTTTTCCATTTCACATGACGGGAACCTCGCGAAAGCCGATAAAAAAAACAAATAGAATAATAACTAGAAGAGAGGTTTTCAAAACATGGATTTAGATATCGATAATAATTTATACAAAAATTTAACTAGTTTCCAAACTGTACTTAGCTCAATCAATGAAGTCTAAAACCAAATTGTTCAATTAGAATTATAATTATTACAATTGTAATAAAATCTTGCATTCAGCTCAGAAAATAACAGTGGAAAACACTCATTAGGTACTTCACTGGTCACTACTCGTGTCCCCACTGCATCTGCTTCACCCCCTCAAATACCTGAAATTGGGCTATTCACCACGTCTTAAATAGGTAACACAAAACTGTGCTTATCGTTATCATGTTAGGCTAAACACCTTTTAAATAAGACATTTTTATACAGACTTTGACGTGCAACTGACACTAGACACACGTTAGTCAAATGTTTAAATTTTAGACCCTTATGTTTTTACCATCACCATTTCCCATCATTTTGGATGCATATCACGTTCACGGAGTTTTGCTAGCTAATATACCGTGACCCTGCTTGGGTCACAATAAATTAGCTAGCAAGGCTCCTATGTATTTTTCAATATACATTTTCGAAGCACTGAGATTGTTTACACATTTATAATTTAAATTTTTTAACACGTTTTGTACCTTTTTTATAAAGTTTCAGAAACAAGATTGTAAATCAAATAGTCCCTTAGACCACAACCTTGTTCCTGAAACTTTATAAAAAAAGGTACAAAACACACGCTTTCACGCTGCTAGTACTAACTAACAGCGTGAAACGCATCTCATTCCCTTAAAGGTTGAGCTAATCTTACCGACATACCCACAAACAAGAACTAGGTCGCTTTTGAAAAGCGAGTCTATTCACGCTGTAGGCGACTCCCAAAGTAATGTATTTCAAATTGAGAAACATTACATAACACCTGTATTAAAGCAGAGGTGAAGGAATGTAACAATGCTCTTAATGAAACCATCGTCTATATATTTATGACATCAAAATAAGTCATTTTGGACTACAATAATTAACCACTGAGAACGCGGAGGAAACAAAGTTTCACGTTTACTATAAACGTATTCTCGCCCAAGAACTGTTTTTCTATAACGTACAATAAAAATTAACTAAAAACAGAAAACCTCTATACAAACATGTGATCAAGTTATGGATTTGCACGCATTTAGAGCGTGACACGGTAGAGATAAAGTATTCTCAATAATAAACTACGACTTAATATTCCTTCTTGAATCGTAAAATCAATATTCCCCACAAACAGAGTGACTAGAAATTTCAGCTAATTCATGGGCCGGTCTTCACAGCGTGTCAAGGTATTGATTTGCACTAAAATAACACGTCCGACTCCAACATACTGTTATATCTCCTCTGATTTTTGTGTTTATCAGCGGTGAACGCTGCCGAAAACTGAAACGGAGGGCGCCAAAGTGGACCGCGTTCTTGGTGTGGCGTGGCGAGCGCACTTCCTTTCGAGCTGGCAAGCTAGCGAGTCATGGCCGCGATCTTTTAACGGTCACAAAAAAGTAATTAGTTTTAAGTTTTTAATGTAAGCCTCGGGGGTATTTAGGCTTCAAAATTCAAAATTAATAAAGTTATGGAGTCTGCCAGTCAAATTTGTCGACGTGCGCCCTCTCCGGATCTGGTCTGGTGGTATACGAACTATGCATCTGAAGGTTGGAGGTAACTGGTTGGCCTCTTTAGCACCATAATCAAAAAGATATACTCTGAAGGCACCATTCTATTACGTATTTGCTTATAGTTTCTATTATATTGCTATCCTCCTAAATAAAATCCACTTGAATCTTGTTTAAAATCTTTCGTGGTAGGCACGTTGCCGCCACATATAATACATATATTGATAATTACTCAAAATTTACAACATATATTACAACCAATCAAGATTACCTACAAACAGAAAGCCTCTACAGAAATCCGTGCACATTCATGGGTCGGTCCTAAGAGCGTGACGCAGCGGTTTGAGAGTTGGTAAGTCGGAGTGTCGCCGACACTACTTGAGGTACGACTTCCGCTGAGTCACGCGGTTGGTACACACCGAGTGGTTCCTGTTTCTTTTTTTTTTTAGCGGGGTTATTTTTTTTAATAATAATAAACTAGTGCTTGGTCGCAATCCTGCCTGATGGTAAGCAGTGATGCAATCGTTGATGAAATGAAATCGTTTATTAAGCAAGTTTAAAAAGCAATATAAAACTACTAGCGGCCGCCAGCGACTTCGTTCGCGTGGAGTTAGTTATGCTCCGTTCCTAGTGGTAGCAGCGTGATGTTATATATCCTATAATCCTGAATTAAGGGGCTATCCAACGCAAAAATAATTTTTCAAATCGGACCAGTAGTTCCTGAGATTAGCGCGCACAAACAAACAAACAAACAAACTCTTGAGCTATAAAGCTCAAGAGTTTGTTTGTTTGTTTGTTTGTGAGCTGAAGTAATATATAAATATTACTTCAGCTTTTTAAATTAGTATAGATATAAAGGCCAAACTTTGCAAAAAGGGGTATTATAAAATCACAGATTATTTAGAAGACAAAAAGCTTGGGACTGAGCTGCTCGCTCTGTTAAGCATTGTTATTAAGCAATATGCGTAATTATAAGGTAAATTATTGTAAACATTTTCATTTTTAATGTCTGGACTTGAAAAAAGACGATGATCCCTGAATCCACGGCCAGAAGGCGTGGGCCGTAATGTACCACACATTACGGCCCACGCCTTCTCATCGAGAGGAGTCCTGTATCCCAACAGTGGGAACAATATAGACTGATTATGTACAAAGTTATTGATCTAATTTTCACTTCTGCCGGCACTCCCGGGAGCAACCCTTTCTTTATATAAATGATAGTTTATTATATGTGTGTTCTTATCTATGATGTTCAGATCTCTGTTACTTTTTTCTGTTCTTACTTGTAACTAGTTAATCCAAGTTTCTGTTACAGCTATGAAATCTCCTGCACAGTAATAAAAACTTCTGATACCAATAACTTACGAGCATTTAAGGGACAAGAAACGCGTAAATAAACACGCACCTAGAACTCACACATACCCCATCATAACGACACTAAAGAATATTATAACTATACTTCTACTATAAATCAAACAGAACCATCATAAACAACACCATTTCTCCCATTGTATTACCATCTCCGGGAAAGTTTCCCATAACTAGTCGGGAGGTGACTCTCGCTTTTGAAGCGCCCTCCGGAGTGAAAAGGCGATATTTTCCTCACAGCGAATGAATGAAAAACCCGCCGCAGTTATGAGGCACTCTGACCGAATGTACTTTTGTGGGGAAAAATGAGGACAAGTTTTTGTTGTGTTCTTTGGCAGCGAAAAGTAAAAGTGTTACGGTGAAATGGAACTACTTCGGAAATATAGACGGTTTGAAAGAAAGAGATTTTGCTGAATCCGTGACCTATGCTTAATTTTATGTGCTATTTTTTATGCCATAACATCGGCTACCGGCAGAAGTTACCACCCGCCAGACAAAGTCTTGCCGCCAAGCGATTCGTCGTGGTCCAGCATGATGTCTGGTAAAGCCGTACGGAGGACGGGTCTGGGCAGTTGTGTTGCCTTGTGTGGCAGATACGATTCGCCAAATGTTGTTGTGTCGGAAGTTTGGTCGTGGAGAGTCTCCAGATCAATCTCCCTCTAGCGCAGCATCGTTTGGTCGAGTTGGTCTTGGGTTTAACATTGCGTCACCTCGCTCAACTGCCGTCATCCTTCCTATTCCTAAGTTTTTTTAAGTGAATAGGCTTAATAAACTAGTGCGCTTTACCATCAACGATTGCATCACTGCTTACTATCAGGCGGGATTGCGGTCAAGCGCTAGTTCATAATGGTAAGCAGTGATGCAATCGTTGATGGTAAAGCACACTAGTTTATTAAGAGCCTATTCACTCTAGCCTTGAAGACACTCAAATTGTAGTCCGACGGAAACACCTCCGCTGGCAAATTTTACCAGTCCCTCGATGTACGTGGTATAATAGAGTAGTGTTGTTAACAAGGTAAGGGTGGAAACTCGCTGGGCACGCCACAATAGCGGCGGTAAGTCCCCTCTTTGAGAAGTGGTTAGAAAGGCGTCACGGCGCCCTCACCTTCCGCCTGACGCAGGTCCTTACCGAGTTAGGAGCAGGTACTTACACGGTTGTTTCGGGAGGTTCCTGTTCCGTATAAGGCGGGAGGAAACGCCAGGATGTCACCATTGTGTGGATAGCCCTGAGAACACGGCGGAGCATACGGTGGAGGTCTGGCTTGGGTAGACACCGCCGTGTCCTCGTAGCGGCGATCGGCGGCGATCTCTCTCGTCCGACCTTGGTCTGGGCCATGGTCCGGAGCGAGAGTGCATGGCAGGCCGTCACCTCCTTCTGCGAAGCAGTGATGCTGGCAAAGGAGGAGGCGGAGCGCGTGAAGCATCCCAACGACCTCACGCCACTAGCCGCCGCAGGAGACGCCCTGTTCGGGAGATGACACTATAAACTCCTAGCCGCCGCGCAGCGCGCGGGGCTGCGGGCGGTGAGCAGTGGGCAGCTCGCCGGTCGGTAAGGACCAGGCCCGAGACGACGGCGCGTCGTGTTTCACGCGCGCCTCAAAGAGATGTCAGCACATCTTGACGGGGTCCACGAAGACCGATGCCTCCTGGGTCAGGGTTGCGAGTTGGTTAAACAAGAAACCGTGGCCCTGGCCGTCGCCCAGGCAAGTGAAGAAGAGTCAGTAAAAGTTTGACACGCCCTTCCGCTCCGCCCAGGGCGGGAGAAGTCATTTGATGATTTCCCATACCAACGGAAAAAAAGGGTGGAAAATGTATCCTATAGAACACCGAAAGGCTGGCTACTCTACGCCAGTGCTCTAGGCTATTTTGTACTTTAACCTTTTTTTTTTCTTATTATCCCAAAAGACTACTCAAATAATTATTGCATTTATAAGGGGCATTTGGGACCGCAGACGTAGCACCAAAGACCCTCAACCCGTATAAGCTTATTTACTATTTAATTAATACTATTTATCACTTACTTAGCCATTTGAATATCTATAGGTTTCCCACGGGTATTATTAGCACGTGATGGATTGTAAATTTTGCAGAGCCTTTGTAACTAGAACAATGATACATCGTAGAATAATATTTCCCTATTTAGAATACTAAGATAAAACACGTTGTACAATAGAAGTATGTGTATTCAAATAATATATCTATACCATCGCCTAGCTCCATAAAGAATAGAAGTAAACAAACCAATTTAGGGTTATCACAACTCACGTTTTACAAATCTCTTGTTATTTACATGATTATCGACTTTTACATGCTAGCTATTTATCAATAATTCCTATTGCAGCATATTTCAAGAGAATCACTAAAATAACATGCATAATAACTTGGTATTTCGAAAAATCATTAAAAAGTCTACATAAATTTTACGTGATAGCCCTACAAAAAAAGAAAGATGGATGAAATCCAGATATTGAAAACATTTTGTGGAGTTCAACCGATGAATAAAATTGAGGCATTTGGCAATACAATTTTGCGTATTTTAATTGCTTTCAAATCAACTGCATGACACATGCATTGTAATACTTTCAAGTATTGACTAATTATAATATATATGTATCAAAAAATAAAACCTATTAGGAAATTACCTTACTTGCGTGTCATATTTCATTCAAATCGGCAATCATCGGGTTAAGCGTTCTATGCAAATCATAAATATCTAAACATATATAAACTGTTTAAATAGATAAGTAGGAAGTACGAAATTAAATCCTACTTCCTACTTATCTACTTAAACAGTTTATATATGTTTAACCTTTACCGTTTTTTTTTTTGTTAAACCTTTTCTACATAGATGATTTTCTTGAAAGTATTCAAGAAAATCATCTATGTAGAAAAGGTTTGTTAACATCTGTCTTTTAGGCGTAAACTACTCGTTGCCTAGCAACGGTTTGTTTACCTTTATTCTTTATCTAATTTGGCTCAAATATAGACTTAAATGTCTTTCAACAAAGTAGTACCGTATTTAAAACTAAAATAATAATATTGTATCCTAACTTAACTAAAACTTTTCACAAACTAAAACATAGCATCGAAATGATGTTCTAACTTTACTAACTATTTATGTACTAAAATATCACATCGAAAAATTTATCGCTGTCAACTGGTAATGTACCCAAGAAGTTTGAGGTATTGCCAACGCAAAATCCTTACTAATATTATAAATAGGAAATTGAGTTTGTTTGTTTGTTCCGTTTTCACGCCGTAACTACTAAACCGATTGCTTTGAAATTTGCATTGCAGACTTAAAGTTAAAAGTTCGGATTAAATAATAGGGTACTTTTTATCCCGGATTTTTTTTATATTCCTAAGGGAAATCTAAAAAGCGCGATATAAGCGAACTACACACGGGTGAAGCTAGTAACAGATAAATAATTTATTCACTCTTTCCTTTTCACAACAGGTTGCTTAACCTAATGCTGCAGGAAGGACACATAAACTTCAGGAACTTACAAATAAGTATACAGAGTGATGCTGACAATACGATAATAAATTGAACGTCGTGTACCTCAACACATTCTCAACCTACCCATAAATTAGTTTACTCACGGGAAATCATTTTTCACATTTTCTACATGATGTACATGTTGATAAGGAAGCGCTTACAGGTTAATGACCGCCGCATACATCGATACTAAACTTTAATAATAATGGCGCCAAAAAACAAGTCGCTACAGGACCGTGCTGTCACCCGCTGATCGGAGGTCATTGAACCAATATTTTAAAGGATGTTCTATTCCGTTTACAATTTTATGCGATTTAGTTTGTTTGAAATTTTATTTTTTTTATTTTTGATGCTAGGTTTTTTTCTATGGTGTAGGATTTTTCCTATGAACCAGCATAGTCTGTTTTTTTATTTATTGTCGTATTATCAGCACCACTCTGTATTAGTTGTCTGAATATATATTTAATCATTGTTTGGCCCTGTAGCCAGGCTACGTACCGGAAGACGGAGCGTGAAAACCCCCAATAAGGTGGACCGATGACCTGGTGAAGTTCGCGGGAAGTCGTGGATCGTGTCGGAGATCGTGGAAAGCCTTGGAGGAGGCCTTTGTCCAGCAGTAAACCTCTATATGCTGAAGAAGAAGTAGTAAAAGAGCCGATATTGTCCTCCTATATCTACCAATTAACACTGCAATTTTAATACTATACATATATGCCACGTTATTTTCTGTTTATGCAAAACCTGAATACATTTTGTTCAGAATAAGCAACTGAATCGATTCCAATCATTTTTACACCATGTTAGATTTTTTCACAAATACATTTAGGAATTGTTACAGTGTGGTTACTGAGCGCGCTACGTAGCTTACGCGTGCGCATTCCCGTGTTTCAGCTGGCGCCACAGGTCAATGAACCCGGCTCGCCCTCCCGAACGGAGCGTGGACCATATTTTTATTGGGACAACCAAGTAGGATAACAAGCTCATAACTTTGTGGTCTATATCTTTTTGAAGTTTATACATAGATTTTATACACAAAAATACTGGACCCGTGTTTCGGGTTTCGCATTAACGAAAATCAATTTTGGATATTAAGTAAAAGCCAATTATTTTAAAAGTCACCACCATCGCCATGGAGATTTTTGTCGGCTCTTATCTATAGGAGACGACCAACTGTAGCCGACCTTTTAACGTATGAAACGTTAGTACCTAGTTCGTTAAAGGTTTGAGTGAAATACAATATTCAATATTTTTCTGGTCCAGTTATACAAAAACATAAAAACTTTAGTTAGGAAGTTATAAATACATTTCGCACAAAAATGTGTATTTATCAAAATAATCGTACACGATTTTTATTTAATGTTGTACCGAGAGCGTCTGAGGTCGCACACAGAAGTAAATCGTATAATTAATACTAGCTTTCCGCCCGCGGCTTCGCCCGCGTGGAGTTCGGTTATATCGCGCTTTTTAGATTTCCCTCGGGAACATCAATTTTTTCCGGGATAAAAGGTAGCCTATGTTCTTTCTCAGGGTCTAAAGATTGTCTGTGCCAAATTTCATCAAAATCGGTTGAGAGGTTTAAGCGGGAAACAATAAGACAGAGACAAACAGACAGAGTTACTTTCGCCTTATAATATTAGTATCCATACAACGAGTTCTTAATACGAATAATATAATCTTATTTTTTTAAATTATTTTTAAGCCGCTGTGCTCAGTAAAAATAGGCTTCAAAAAACAATTGTTTAGCCAAATGTATACATTTCAGAGCAGCCAAAAATTTATATGTTAATCTTGATTATATGTAGCAGGAAACCATTGTTTTCAAAAAACGTTTTGAATTAATTTTCTCGATAGAAAAAAATCCTAATGTAACCCCTAAAATTGAATTTATAACAGTTGTAACTGTATTATTAATCATCAAATCTTGATAAAATTGAGAAGAGCGATGTAAAATATAATAGTAAATGAAACCATTGTTTTTGTTTATCGATTTAACTAAGATATTCTAAAATAAATAATGTATTTAATGATAAATAACGTGAACGAAACGTCGCTCCATCGCGGCGTCCATTGCCTTCTCTTTCACTTCTATGCTTAGCGACAGTGACCGCTGAGGCGCGCTGCTTGTCGGACCTATGTCACTTTTTGCTTTACCCCCCCGCACAGAAAATAATTATATTTACGTGTCTGTTTGTTGATGAGTAATCATATTTCGTTTTTGCCCGGGTTCAAACCCCAGGTTTACATTATATGCTTTTTGTAGATTTTAATTGAAATAAATGCTTTTTAATTTACTTTTGTATTTTTGCCGATATTTTATTTGATTTTTTTCTGTAATTATTCTTTTTACTTTTTCGCGGCAAATTTTTCTTCACCTGTATGTGTTCGGGTTCAAACCCCAGCTTTACGTTGTATGCTTTTTGTTGGATTTCTTATTTGCAATTGTTTTTTTTTTAATTATTATTAATTTATCCGATTTTCTGTATTTTTTGTAGTAATTGTTCCATCTTTTTAAATATATTCTTTTTGTAACAATTATAATGCAAACTAATATTTAAAATCAATTCGTTATAATTTTCTTTCTACAAATTTCTAGAAATAAATAATAATAATAAGCCTTTATTTAACCATGAATTTCTTAGTTCATAATATAATTTAACAAAAGAAAAGCAATAAAAATAACAGTTAATTTGATAATAGTTCAAAACAGTAAATTTAGATTTCATTTTGTGGCATTATTCATTGTCCCTTTCAGTATAGGCCTCCTCCAAGTGCCTCCATCTATTTCACTCGTACAAACCCGATTTCCATAAGAGTTGCAGTTTTGAAGAAAAAGTCTTTTATTTTTTAAATATCCGGAAATGCATTTTTTTTTAACAGTTACTCTAAACAGCTGTTTATAAATAGTAATTTCTAGAAATGATATATTTCTAACAGTTTCATGAAAAAAGGACATAACACAAAAAAATTAAGCAGAACGGACAAAGCGCGTTATAAAAATAAAAAAGAAAACAAAAAAAATAATAAAAAATGAAAATATGTATAAAATACACATTTTCGAAAATCGCAAGGTAAACGGATGTTGGGATTCGAACCTGGTGCTCGTCTAATGCGAACCGGGACTGTGACGAACAGAGCCAGCCATGCTCACGGTTGGGTTGTGAAATTAGGCTTCTAAATGTAGATGGAATAGAGAATGGTTGGTATAGATTGAACGTGCGTATTTCTCGATGCACGACGCCTCACGCATCGATGTACTCGCGCGTAGCGCCCCGCGCCCCGCAGTGGGCGGGGCTAGTCGTGTCCCACTTCGTCTGCTTCACCCCCTCAAATACCTAAAAGTTTGCTATTCACAGCGTCTTAAGCAATATACCTATACAGGTATATTGCTTAAAAAATAACTTCTATGTTTAAATTAAAGGGACTAATATGTGTTATTTGCACGTTATGTCTGATATTTATTCATTTTTAAATGTGTTTTGAGTTTTATTTCACTCTGCATCCTCATACTTGGTTATAAGCATAGAAATCTTGGCGCCTTAAAAGATTTTCCACTGCCACCTGCGACATACCAAGGCTCTTTGTGCCCGTGGCTGTCCGCTTTGCTAAATTTGAAAAACCTACAAATGAAAAATGACTTTAATTTCCGAAATTAAAATCATTTTTCGTTTTTATAGTATTTATAAAATGTTTAGTATTTTTTTTATTGTTAACACAGTTAAAATATTTTAAATCTACATTTTTTATCGTAATTACAAATAAAATATTCGCTATACATTTGACTATAGCAATTGAAGAGCTCTTTCGATTTATGTATGACCTAAAATAAACATAAAAATCAGGTACAGTTAGCAACAGAAGTAGATTAACACTTTTGTGTTCGAAATCTCAATTACTGAGCAAAATATTTTATTAAAATCTAAATCGAAGTGACATTTAATCAAACAATAAAATGTTTAAATTAATTTTTGGACTTGAAAAAAGACGATGATCCCTGAGTTTGTTTCGACTTTTCTTCTCAGAGATAGTTAGGAAATGCAGGCTCTATCTAGTTTAAAAAAATATGACGTGTAAAAGTGATCAGTGATCCTACTTGCTTAATAAACGATTTCATTTCATTTCATTTCAACAGCACTCTGATAATTTCTCTGCCTTCTTTAACTCTCCGACTTTTATAAAATACCGAAAAAATACATTAACGTCGAATAACGTCGAAGTCGATCCGGCGTCGGTCAAACAATAAAATAACCAAATTAGTTTTTTAGTTTCATCAAACAATACAAAACTAAATAAAGTTCCATCCATTAACAAATTATCAACAATTATTATTAACAAAAGAGGGGGAGGGATGTCTATCGCAGTACCAATTACGTTCCGAGTCGGACTTTGTCCGTGCTATAGCAACACAGGTACGCTTTTAGACGCCTGAATATTTTAACACAAGTCGTGGTGAAGACTATTACTTCCTACTTGGCTTTGTTAGATATTACTTAGCTTGTGCGTGCAGGTGAAGATTGTTTTACTTTTTACTATACTATCATTGTTTAAACAAGCAAAGATATTCTTGTGTTTATAATCATACGGAAGGGCAAAAGATCATAACATAATACTATTTTATTTCAATAGATGATCACATCGGTCCATTGTTGAGGGCGATGTGTCTCAAGTGGACTAAGGAAGGACATCTAGTTAGAGATAGTGGATTAAGTTGGAAGGGCGAAAGACCCAGCAGGGTAGTTACGTAACATGCACTATCAGTAGCAATTGGTTTTCATTTTGACAGTTCAATAGCATTCATTGCGTTATTTACATTGTTGAGCAGGGACATTTTTTGATCATATGGAGCATATGTTACGCAATTAGTGTGCCGATTCCTTTGTTTACAAACTAGACTAATTTTGATTACTCAATGCATCTTTTTCTTTCTATAGATAACTGTTAATTTAAAATAAATAAAATAAAATAAAATGCCTTTTATTTCCTACTAATTAGTTTTACATTGTTTTCTTAAGTTTACTAATGTTTATGACCTTACATGTTTATTGTATATTTATGTATTTAAAAACTAATTTATAACTTAAATTTGTAAATAGTTTATTTCTTAAATTTATTTAAATGTACCTAATTATTAACTTAACCTATTTCGCAGGAACCCCATTATTGGGTAAAGGCCTCCTCCAAAGCTGACCAGATGTCTCTATTCTGTGCAGTCTGCTTCCAGTTTGGGCCGGCTAGCTTAATAATCTCACCGTCCCAGTGTGTCAGTGGTCTTCCTCTGCTTCTTTTACCGAGAGGTCCTTTCCAAAACGTTACCTTTTTGGTCCATCTCTGGTCTTTAAGCCTTGCGACATGGCCAGCCCATTTCCACTTCAGTTTTTCGATACACAAAAAATAAGAGCAATAACTAAAGCAACAAATGCACTAACTTACGCTCGACTGTTAGTTTAGCCCTGTCAAATTAATCAGCGGCGGACTTAAATGAACGTATTTTTAGTCCCCATGTTTTAATCACGCCTAAAGTGTGTATAGAGTAAATTAATTTGACAGTTTTAAACTAACATTTTATCTATAGTCCTTTTCTTAATTAAATTGAAAAAAAAAACAATTTTTTTATTTATTTATAACCATAATTGTTGTCAAAATGAGTAAGTATATATATATATAAAAAAAATATATATATATATATACAGACAAATCACACAGATTGAGCTAGCCCCAAAGTAAGTTCGAGACTTGTGTTATGGGATACTAACTCAACGATACTATATTTATAACAGATACATATGTATATAGATAAACATCCAAGACCCAGGCCAATCAGGAAAAGATCGTTTTCCATCATGACCTGGCCGGGGATCGAACCCGGGGCCTCCACAACGCAGGCAGGCGTGTTGACAGCTGCGCCACGCTATTGGCCTAGTCTTCCAAATTCTTCTTCTGTTGCTTTTAATATTTTTTTTTTTTGCTTAAAATCTGTCTTTTAATGTCCCTGCATTTGTGACATATATTTGTCACTATGGTGAGACCGCAACTAATTTTGAACGTTATTAATTACCTACTAGGGTTGACCTTCCGTGCATTGTGGAGCAGCTTGAGACAGCCCTTGAGACTGCGTTAGGCTGAGTTAGTTATAAATACTGATTGGCCACCAAATCCACAAAGTAAATATTACATATATGGAACAAGTTACCTTTCCTTTTACCGCACGTTATAACGTTAATCTAGACGGTCAAAATAACGAGAATTTGGGTCTAGTGCTATTTTAACTTACAATTATATTATATCTAAAGTTTCAATAATGCTTTCCAAATGGGGACGTCAATCAAGATACCAATTTAGGATTCTACTCGGACTTTGAAGTGGAAAAACATGGAATAGCTCTTAGAGTGTTTAATGTTTTATTATTTACCGCTAGGTTTCTAATGAAATAATGGCCGCCACTTTCAATTTAGCTTTAGCTATTTCGCTTGTCTATACAATCCTTTTAGATATACAATGTTTATTTTTGTTTATGCGAGACCTGAATATAGTTTGTTCAGAATAAGCAACTAAATAGATTCCAATAATTTTTACACCGTTTTATTTTTTCACAAATACATTTAGAAATTATTACAGTATGGTTACTGAGCGCGCTACGCAGCTTACGCGTGCGCATTGCCACGCTCAGCTGACGCCACAGGTCAATGACAATATGTTCAACGGAACGTGGACCATATTTTTGTTGGGACAATCAAGTAGGATAACAAGCTCATAACTTTGTGGTTTTTCATGATATATTTTTTTCAATTTTTTACACAGTTTTTTTTTTCTTAAAAATTCTGGACACGTGTTTCAGGTTTGGCATATACAAAATAATGCTGTATACTTACTTTTAAATCTGACGTAACTCTAGAGCTATGGCTCTACTTGACAGAAAATTTTATGACATTCATTTTTAAATACGATTTCGGGCATGTGAAAATTAAAGAAAAACTGTATTTTATTTCTCCTTCTTCTCAGCCTATAGAGGTCCTCTGCTGTACAAAGGACTCCCCAAGGCTTTCATGCCATCGGGGGGCATCGCCATAATCCCCACGCTTGGCAGGCGGGTTGGAGATCCGATTTTGATATTCCACAGGAAAAGCGCTGCTGCCCGCTTCCCTGGTGAGAGTTTCCTTAGTCGCCTCTTACGACACCCACGGGAGGGTATGGCTTGGTACTATTTTATGCCTGGTACCACACAGGTATTTTATTTCCTATCACAAAATAAGTTTAATTGTGTTATACTGTTTTCACTGTCTTAATTTTAAAAGTCTCAAGGTCGAAACATACTACCAAAACGTGACACGACGCCACGCCACCCGACGCATGTTAGTACGTATCAATTCCATATATTTAATATGGTCAGAAGCGCATAGGCAACACGCTATGTGACCACACGCCGCAACATCCAACCGATTTGGATCAGCGTGTTGCCGAGAGAGGGGGAGGATACGCCACCCGATGAATCCGCGCAGTGTGTTTCTAGTTAACACCGGACGTTTTTGTGGCGGTTATAATAAAATATATAAATTGGTTTAAAATTTCGGATGAAGAGTTAGTGAAACGGTACTCAGGTCCCCGCGGTTTCACCCGCGTGGATTTCGATATGTTTTTTTTTATATGCTACGCTCCTATTGGTCAGCCAGCCATCCAGCGTGGAATTATACGCCTACGTGGAATTATAGGCTATCCATCGTAAAAAGATTTTTTCAAATCGGAACAATAGTTACTGAGATTAGCGTGTTCAAACAAACAAACAAACTCTTCAGCTTTATATATTAGTGTAGATGAGTACGTCTGTTTTATTTACTGTTTCTGTACAAAATATGTCCCCAAAATCTGCAATAAATCTTCTTCAAAATCTTAATCTAGCTCGTCTTCAAGCAGAATCGAATCCATGGCCACGTGTCTCGTACTCTCGTCAATACACTTCAGTCTTTCGTGAGAGACTACACTACACGATACGGGTTGTAGCATCGCGTGGCGTGTTGCCTATGTGCACGACGAGCGTCGGGTGTCGGCACAATACATCGCGTTGCGTTTTGATAGTATGTTTCGACCTTCAGTCTCACATGGTCGAGAGATAGTTCGACTTCCAGCCATGAGTTCAGTCGAGTCTTTTTTAAACGTGCAAGTGTAATAGTTTGACTTCCAGCCATGTGTTCAATCGAGTATTTTTTAAATGTGGAAATGTACGTTACGTTAACAAGAGCTGAGCACTCTGATCAAACACACCGGTAATCAATATATAGTGAGGCAGGGTTAAAATACCTCACTATGTGTAAGGTTAGAATCGATTACATAATTGCCTTTGTCATCTATAATGTATTCCTTGTCTTCTCTTTGTGCCTTAATGACTGAATTGTATTCTTTGAATCACTTAATATCTATACTCTATCTATACATACAAATAAATAAAATTGGAGTGTCTGTTTGTAATATTAAAATAACCGCTTTTTACTACATGCATATGAATGTATATACGGTACACATACCAAAATACATGTTTTTAAAATTTTTGTCTGTCTGTCTCTTTGTTCCGGCTAATCTCTGGAACGGCTGTACCGATTTGGAGGGGACTTTCACTGCCAGATAGCATATGTAATAAGGAGTAACTTAGGCTACTTTTATTTTAGAAGAAAAATTCTTTTATTTTAGAAAAATAAAGTAATGTTGCAATATCTAAGTACTGTCCAGTACCGCGCGCAGCTCACGCGCATGTCACCACTGTGCCGTCACCGTCGCGTATGCCGCCTCGCACCACTTCTCCCACCAACGAATCACAGTCACAGTGTTTATATCATATTTTTGATTGATAGTTTGATTTGATTGATCTTTTATAATTCTACTGATCCGTACTTCTTATTTTAATTCAAAATATTTTGTAACATTTTTCCTGCATTTCTTTTTTGCCTATAAACAATATGTAAAGAAAACCTTGTCCGATCCGTGAAGGTATTGTTAGGTATCGATAACTGATTCTAATAATGCCTACAAAGCCGGATTGAACTAAAAAAAAAATTCTTCTTAAAACGCGGTACGTGGTCGCATCGCTATTCGTTCCGTCACAAATGGTGGTGTCACTTTTAAAAAAAATACCAAATTTTGGGGAAGCTGGAATTAAGAGTAGTAAGATTATTTCAAAATTCATTAGTATTGCCACTATGATAATTATGTAAAAATACATATTTTATTTGGTCATGTGTATATCTAACATGTATCCTTTGGTTACCCATTAGTTATGCCTAAAAGAAAGTCAAATCTCTCTAAAAACACGAGAAAGGCCAAAATCCAAAGATTACAACGTGAAAATGAATCTGAACCAAATAGGGAAAGTCGTCTTACAAATTGTAGATTACGGATGTCCATGTCTAGGTCGAATGAGAGTAGTTCTGAGAGGAATGAACGATTACTGTTAGATAGAACACATCATTCATTGTTACGGGCTCAAGAATCTTTGGAATCTCGAGATCATATAATACCATCGAATTTTCCATTTGAATTCAAAAGATTGCAATTCCCGATCAATGTCTGTTTTTCTATGACAATCAACAAGTCCCAAGGACAAACGTTAAGCAAAGCTGGTATAGATTTAACTAAAGGTTGCTTTACCCATGGGCAACTATACGTGGCATGTTCACGAAGGCGAGGAATGCCAATAGTGTTGTTGTTTCAGCCCAAAAAAATCGTACACCAAATATTGTATAATTTTTTTTCAATAAAGCTAATAAAAAAAAACTGTAAATAAATGTTAATTAAAATAAAAATGTCAAAAACAAAAAATAAATAAATAAACAATTTTATTTTTTATTACATTCCACGCGGACGAAGTCGCGGGCACAGCTAGTACTAATATATAAATCTGATGAGTTTGTTTGTTTGACCGCGCTAATCTCAGAAACCACTAGTTCGGTGTGTCCCATTAACTCAGGAAAGCTTTAGGCTACATAACATCACGCTGTGACCAATAGGAGCGGAGCTTATAAAAAAAAACATATCGAAACCTACGCGGGTGAAACCGAGCGGCGCAGCTAGTCACTTAAGAAAACCATGTGAGTTTAAACTCGCATGGTTTTATTACATTCATTACATTCATTACATTCATTACACTCATCCTTTTCTAAATTCATCATCATCATTTCAGCCGAATGGACATAGGCCTCCCCCAAGGTTCTCCACGACGACCGGTCCTGCGCCTCCCGCATCCAGCTGATTCCCGGGACCTTCACCAGGTCGTCGGTCCACCTTGTCGGCCTACCCACGCTGCGTCTTCCGGTGAGTGGTCGCCACTCGAGAACCCGTCGGCCCCATCGGGAATCGGTCCTACTGGCCATGTGTCCGGCCCACTACCACTTTAGTGTTGAATTAAAATAAATAAATTGTTTATTTTTCACATTTGTACATAATTTTACAATAATTTTCTTAACTCTAAGTAGCACTGATGTATAATTTGCCTGAACTAGGTAGAACCCGTGCTTCAGGCGTAAAAGTGCTTATTGTATTTTTTTTATTTCGCAATAAATTAACAATAAAAGTAGTACGTAAAAATCTAGGACACAACTTAAGTATACAGTGTTATTATTAGTATCCTATTGCTTACATAGTAATATTAGATAATGCAATGATTATTATTTTCTAAATATTTATTTACATACTGTAAGTAGGTCTTCAGTCTGCTCATATGATAAACCTTGTAGATAATTAAAAACAACATTCTTACAGCTAAAATAATTCAAATTATAAATATTTAATACTCTATTTAACCTATTGTATAAAAAGGGCCCTAAGAACGTATAGAATTTGTGTGTAAATGCATATTTAGAGGTAGAGGTTGAGCTGCACACTACATCATTCCGCCTTTTGGTAATTATATTAGCGTTGTAAGTAAGCGTAGCATGCTGTTTTAGTGTTATATGCAGTATATAAATTTGCCGAACTGACAAAACTTTGCAGGAATTGTATAACTGGAAGGTAGGGAAAAGGAAATGCGGAGAATGTGCTACTTTTAGAACAGTTCTTTGCGCACGTTCAAGGGAGAGAAGGATAGATTTTGATATTCCATCCCATGAAGTTATGCAATATTGAAGTATAGACTGACATAGAGCAAAATACACTTGTTTCACTAAGTTGGCGTCTGCAATGGAGCGCAGCTTTTTGAATACAAACATCAGTTTACGTACTCTTGTAACCAAACTTTCAATATGTTGTCTAAAGGATAGTGTGTTGTCAACAAAGACTCCAAGATATTTTAGGCACTTTGTTTCAAGGATCCTAGGACAGGTACAAGAAGTGATAGACGGTTTGTTAGAGCGTTGAGCGTATAAATGAGAATCGTTTTGTTATCAACATTGCGCATTGTGAAATGAATATATTTTGTTTTCTCAGCATTCAGTGTTAATAAATTACAACGAAGCCAGTTAAGAACGGAGTTAAAGCCTGCCTGTGTTATGCCATACAACTCGGAAATCGTTTTTGCGGTGAAGATAATCGCAGTGTCATCGGCGTACGATATTATTTTGCCATTTACTACATTCTTCGGATTATGTCGGTTACTCTCGTGCTTCTGCGGATCTCCTCTAAATTAAATAGAAGGAAAAAGATATACCGAACTTAAACTTAGTTTAGTATGTGTACAAGGGAATCGATGGCATTGGCACCGAATATGTTGTTCACAAACTAAACTAATTTTAAGTTATGTGCATGTTTTTCTTTCCATTTCGTTAAGAAAAGGACAGAAGATAAAATGTTTTTTTTTATAAATTATAAGCAAATTTTACTAATTTCGGTACACGTGCGAACAGCATCTAGGCGCTCGTGCGTATGGCGCACGGCTGCCGCTCGCTGTGCCGCGATACCGCCTGCCTTCGCGCCCGCGGGCGGCTAGTGCTTGCGCCACAGAGTACATTATATATATGGCTTGCGCGTTCGTCCGTTACTCCCCCCCGTCCCGCTTCGTCAGTAGGAAGCAAGCTGCCTGATAATCATTAAAAACAATAGGAAATTACAATTAATGTCTTTGAATATATTTATAATTACTAAGTACACAGCAGTTAGGACGCATTTAGGTTATACAGGGTGTATCTGACATCGTAATGCAAACTTCGCGGATAGGCTACACCGCATGCTACTAATAAAATTATGATAGTCATTTATGTCGTTAATGAACGGTTACAGAATTCACAGTGGTTAAAAAGATGTACCGAACTTAAAGTTAGTTTAATTTGTGTACAAGGGAATCGATGGCATTGGCGCCGAATATAAATAAATAAATAAATAAATAATATATAAATATAAATAATAACTAAAGTAATTGAGAGGTTTGGCGGGAATGTCAAGATGAGTGTCACGCTCATTTTTCATTGGACTTTTAAAATTATTTATAGTGTCGTTTACTAAATAAAAACGCGTGATTTATGTAGTAAAAAGTGCATTCAGTGAATAATTCAAATAGAACAGTGAAATATTGTAGCATAGTGGCCGCATCATGTCTTTACGCTAAACCGCTCCTTATCGTCCAAACGCGGGAAACGAAAGGAGTTAGATTAGTTAGAATAAGTTTAGGATAAGCTAGGATTAATTAGGATAGAAGTTTACTCAAGAATATATTTACTGAAGACTAGGCTGTATGGCGTACTATGCCTTTGCCTTTTCCGTTCAGAAGAACGGAAAAAATTGAACCAAAAAAAAAACTAAACTAATTTTAAGTTCTGTGCATCTTTTTCTGTCCATTTCGTTAAGAAAAGGACAGAAGATAAAATGTTTTTTTTTTTATATTATAAACTACTGCTTGACCGCAATCCCGCCTGATGGTAAGCAGTGATGCGACCGTTGATGGTAAAGCGCGCTAGTTTATTAACAAGCTATTCACTCTAGCCTTGAAGACACTCAAATTGTAGTGTGACGGAAACACCGCCGCCGGCAAATCGTTCCAGTCCCTCGACGTACGCGGTATCCTGTCAAATTAGTGCGCTCCTGACGTAAACTGACGTAGGTATTTTTAGTCGCCATGTTTATAACCGCGTGTAAATAGTCTATGGGATAACTTAATTTGACAAGATTAAATTAAAATGTTACCTTCTATCATTTTATAAATGATTTTTTTTAGCGCAGAGTGTACTGTGTTAGGGTGTGGGTGTCTTCTTCCTCTTCTTCTGCCTATAAATGTCCAATGTTGGACAAAGGCTTTCATTGCATTGGGAGGATTTGCCATAATCCCCACGCTTGGCAGGCGGGTTGGAGATCGCAGTAATTTGATATCCCATAGGAAAGAAGAAAGAAAGAAAGAAAGAAAGAAAGAAAGAAAGGCTCCAGACTATCTGTGTACCAAACTTCATTACAATCGGTTCAGTAGTTTTGGCGTGAAAGCCGGACAGACAGACAGACGGAGATATTTTCGCATTTTTAATATTAGTATGGATAAACTAATGCTTGAGCGCAATCCCGCCTGATGGTAAGCAGTGATGCAATTGTTGATGGTAAAGCGTGCTAGTTTATTAAGAGCCTTGAAAACACTTAAATTGTAGTCACTGCTGGCAAATTGTTCGTGTCCCTCGATGTACGCGGTATAAAAGACGAGGCGAAACGCTTCGCGTGTTCTTATTTTATGATGGTATGCGTGTGTCTTAATAATTTAACATTTAATAATGTATCTAAAATACTGATACATAAATAAAATTATTCTATCAACAAAACTCCCGTCTCTTCAGATAAGTCAATTAAGTCTCCCCAATTAACAGAAAACAAGTAACTTTTATCAAAGAAAAATTTATTTCGTATTTTCCTTAATTAAATAAATCAGGTCAAAAAGATATTACTTAAACTTCATCGAGGAAGTCAATGTACTTAAAATCGTAGATAAAAAGCAAACTCATAACGATAAGTGCGTCCCACGCGCCAAGACTAAGTCCTTAATAAATTATTTTTCCATAGAGCCTATTAAATACATTCGGCTTTCAATATTCCGGAATTAATTGCTGCCTATTTTAAAGGCACGAACATTCTAATTAAATGCTAGAGCGAGACAGTAATAGGGAGAAAGAGAGGCACAAAGTGTCAACGACACCTGTTTCTGATTGATTTGTTCGAAAGAATTTGGATTTTGAAGGAAAAACGGTACGGCGATGTGTGTACCGAGTCGCGCAGATTCACTATTAATCTTCATGTTTAGGTAAAAATAAGATGTGGGAACCGAGTTGTTTTTCGATGGATCTTGTACATGGCGTTGACAAAATTAATGGACTGAACGTGGCTTGGTAGAAGGCAGATTTGTTAGATAAATAACGATTAGCGGTGGAGGTAAAGCTGGTTAACACCTGCTTAAGTTATTTTAATGGAACACTGTTATTTTATATTATCACTAGCTTTCCGCCCGCGGCTTCGACCGCGTGGAATTCGGTTATATCGCGCATTTTAGATTTCCCTCGGGAACATCATTTTTTTTCAATAAAAGGTAGCCTATGTCCTTTCTCAGGGTCTAAAGATTGTCTGTGCCAAATTTCATCAAAATCGGTTGAGCGGTTTAAGCGGGAAAGCGTAACAGACAGACAGACAGACAGAGACAGACTTTCGCATTTATAATATTAGTATGGATTAGTATGGATCTCGCGTTCTGTTGACGAGCTCCTCAGAATCAGAGTTCTGGGGCTGCCGGTATAAGTTAAGCCCACCAGACAAAGTCTTGCCGCCAAGCAATTCGTCGTGTTCCGGCATGATGTCTGATGAAGCCGTACCGGGTCTGAGCAGTTGTTGCAATGTGTGCCGGGTACGAAGCACCAAATGTTGTTGTGTCGGAGTTTGGTGGTGGAGGTTCTTCAGATCAATCTCCCTCTGGCGCAGCATCGTTGGTCGTGTTGTTGGGTTTAACATTACATCACCCGCTCAACTGCCGTCTTCCTTACAATTCACTAAGTTTTTTAAGTGAATGGGCTTAATAAACTAGTGCGCTTTACCATCAACGATTGCATCACTGCTATCAGGCGGGATGCAGTCAAGCACTAGTTTATAATTATTAAAAAAGAAAAAAATGTAAAAAAGAAAGAAAAAGAATTGGGATATCAAATACAAAAGGAATTGTGACTGTGTCTGAGTGAATCTACTATTTTTTCTCAATTATTTTTGTGTTCATGTTCCAATAGTTCACCACCACCAGTTCACCACCAGTTCTAATAGTTTTTGTCATGGTTTGGCAGTTTCAGGGATACAAATGCGTTTACTCACCTGAACAGGTCCTCTCAATCTATAAGTACGTACAATATAAAAAAAATAATGAAAAAATTAGTACGTTTTCACTAAACAGGTCTAACTGCTCAAATGTGAGCGCACACCTAGAAAAGGGCGATATAATTCACCAGTTGACAGTATCTTTTGACATGTCTGAGGGGAAGCACGGGATACACGCTCACAGGGGACACGGGGGATATAGGGGGTCGCATTAAATACGGTGCGGCATCGATTATTTATATCGTACACTTTTTTTAAAGGTGAGAATAAACATAAGGTGGGGAGAGAATATTTTTAGTAAGGTATATGTTTAATATGGTCTAACTGCAATGCTTCGACATCGCCTTCGGGTTGTGGAGGTTAGACGGCAGTTGCTTCACGGAAAATAACGAAGTTTAGCCAAATGAGCAGTTAGACTGGTAAGCGGATGAAAAAGCTTCGGATGCGACTGGGATTAACGCTGATAATGATGATGACATAACTAGCCTATACTGTTCCCACTCCTGGGACACATGTCTCAGTGGAAGGGAATGGGCCGCAATCTACCACGCGGTCCCAGTGCCGGTTGGTAGATGTCTAAAATAAAGAAAGGCAGTCAGGGCCATGTGAATGACAGAGTCCCAATTGACGTTATGTAATTCTACTTATACAGGATGAGTTTTTAAGAACCGTCTAATTTTCGATATATTAATCTTTGGCGAAAATCATTGAATACGTGTTTTCTCTTTTAGCTTCACTCATTACAAAAACATTGAGATATCACATCACATAATTATCAAAATTTGATTAAAAAATAAATAAAAAAGTTGAAGTTTACAACGCGCCGTGCCTTCGGCCAGCCCGCCCCACGCGCCGCCAAAGTTCATTGAACACAAACGTTTTAAATCAGTGACCACACAGAGCGGATAATTCTTTCGAGAAAATGATTTAATAAGAAAATTTCTTGTCCGAGGAGTATAACAAACCACTATGCTTGGCGTTTGTGGACTATGAGAAGGCCTTCGATTCGATTGAGACTTGGGCGGTGCTACAGTCTCTCCAGCGGTGCCAAATTGACCATCGATACATTGAGGTGATAAAGTGTTTGTACAAAAACGCCACCATGTCAGTCCGTCTCCAGGATCAGGACTCGAAACCGATCCAACTGCAGCGTGGAGTGAGACAAGGAGATGTCATATCTCCTAAATTGTTCACTGCTGCGTTGGAAGATGTCTTCAAGCTCCTGGACTGGAAAGGACTTGGCATCAACATCAACGGCGAGTACATCACTAATCTCCGTTTCGCAGATGATATCATCGTCATGGCTGAGACCCTGGAAGACTTGGGCAAAATGCGCAATGACCTCAGCAGAGCTTCCCAACAAGTGGGTCTAAAATGAACATGGATAAGACGAAGATCATGTCGAACTCTCATGTCGCACCCACTCCAATTGTAGTTGGTTGCTCTGCACTCGAAGTTGTTGACGAGTATGTATACCTGGGACAAACAGTCCAACTAGGTAGGTCCAACTTCGAGAAAGAGATGTCTCGGCGAATCCAGCTCGATTGGGCAGCGTTCGGGAAGCTACGCTACATCTTCTCGTCGTCCAAGATACCACAGTGTCTCAAGACTAAAGTCTTTGACCAGTGTGTGTTGCCAGCAGTGGCGAAGGGTCCATACAAGCCGATTCCCACCGGGTTACCTTTCAAAAATCAGTTCCATATTCATACAAAAGTATTTACATTCTATTTCATTAACAAAGTATTATTAATCAAATGCCTACGCGATTTACAATAGCAATAGTAATTCTTAGCAATACCCTAAGTATCACATTTCATTTTATAGTCGTAAATTAATCAGCGCTTAAATTTTTCGTACCTAAATTACATTAAAGGTAACTCGACGAATTACAGCTTATCTCGGCCAACGTTTTACTATGAGGCGAAAAGAGACAGAGCGTGTCAGACATCTCTTTCTAATGATCGCTAACCGTCCGTAATTTTTGAGAAAAGATAGGCTGATGCCGACCGGCTTGCAGTTCTCTCCTCTCCTCTATTAGAATGAGACAAAGAAACGTTATAATGAAATCCTTCGCAAGTCATATTCTTTTTATTTTGGCATATTTTCGTGTTCCATTTCGTTTGGTTGAAAATAAATTATTGTTAGTATGTGACATGTGTTCGTTTTTCGTGTTTTTCGTTTGTTATATTTTAATATTTGTGGTATTTAAACTGTGACTGATTCTGTAACGTAATTTAATCGCAGATTTGGTTAAATACTGTGTATTTTGTTTGTTATTATGACTTTAATTCATATAGAGTGCTGCTCAACTGACTACCTGCTGAATGAACTTAAAGTCTTACGTCAGCGTCGTTAAATAAATTGGACACCTATGAGCTTTTTTTACAGCTCCAGAATACGTCTTTGAAAGACGCATTTTCTCAAGTTTCGACTCTTTGCAGTTTAATTCTGACCCTCCCCATTTCAGTAGCTTCAGCTGAGCGGTCATTTTCTGCTTTAAAACGCATTCACACATATGTGCGAAACTGCCAAAAAGAGCAGAGATTGTCCGATTTGGCTATCATGTCAATTAAAAAAATTTGCTTAATAAAATGAAAAGTAATCCGAATTTTTATAACATCATTTTAGCTCATTTTGTTAAAAAAAACAGACGCATTGCATTACAATATAAATAACGTTGTGATTGTGTATAATTTGCTTTATTTTTGCTTAATATTTTTGTTGGTTTTGGATCGGTGTTTGTGTGGTTCGGTTTTTAACACTATTATTTTTGTAATTTTTTATTTTATTTTTTCTTGACTCTTATTCCCTAACAATAGGTACTTAACTTAGCACTTACTAACAAGCATGCATGTGTGGTATGGAGATGCACGTCGAAAAAGGCTTTTTTTTTCTTTTGCTGCCGCTTTTATCATACTTGAAAGATACTGTTATCAAATCATCAGTCCTTTTTTGTATGGTGAAGGTGGGGCTTTTAATACTATTCTTATCTGAAGACCTCCTCCAAGATATCCTGCAGTAGGTAAGTGTTTAAGTGTTTATTTTTTTGGACCGGCTTCCCTTTGTCAAAATTTCACCCTTCGCCACTGGTTGCCAGTGATGACTTACGGAACTGAAACGTGGTCGCTCACAATGGGCCTCATACGAAGGCTCAGAGTCACACAAAGGGCAATGGAAAGAGCTATGCTAGGAGTTTCTCTGCGTGATCGAATCAGAAATGAGGAGATCCGCAGAAGAACCAAAGTCACCGACATAGCCCTGCGAGTCGCTAAACTTAAGTGGCAGTGGGCAGGGCACATTGCTCGTAGAACCGATGGCCGATGGGGCAGTAAGGTTCTGGAGTGGCGGCCACGTACTGGAAGACGCAGCGTAGGGAGGCCCCAACAAGGTGGACCGATGACCTGGTGAAGGTCGCGGGAAGCCGATGGATGCGGGCAGCACAAGACCGGTCAGCGTGGAAAGCCTTGGGGGAGGCCTTTGTCCAGCAGTGGACATCTATAGGCTGAAGAAGAAGAAGAAGAAAATTTTACGAATCGATTTTTTTTTTCAAAAATGGAATAAGTGATGATGCCTAATGCTTAGAAAAAATTTGGACGCTGGCTAAAAAATCTTACTGCATAACTAGATTCTTTGACCAGTGTGTGTTGCCGGTGATGACTTATGGAACTGAAACGTGGTCGCTCACAATGGGCCTCATACGAAGGCTCTGAATCACACAAAGGGCGATGGAAAGAGCTATGCTCGGAGTTTCTCTGCGTGATCGAATCAGAAATGAGGAGATCCGCAGAAGAACCAAAGTTACTAGTTTAATCATCATAAAACAAATAAGTATTGTCAGATGTAACTGTTGAATAACAGAGACACCACAAAAAAAGAATAGCATCTCCATAAAAGAAACACACAAACCCGTTGAATTAAGTAGCTAACATAAACATCTTCATGATTATCTAATCAAGAAAATGTCAAGACGATAAAGCGTCTGACCTTCGGCTCTATAACTTCATTAATACCAACAACAAAAACAACCATTGTTACTTGACCTCTGAAAATAAAACAATTTAATGTAAAACTGAGATCAAGGTATCCTGGAATTATCTAAATGAAGTACAGTCAAACCAACTAACTCCTTTTGATATTATAAACTTATGCTTTTCGTGTCAGTCTGTGAGACAGCGGTGTTCTTCTAAACCTGAAGATGGATTTTGATGCGGTTTTCCCAATGGTGTAAAGAAAATACATATTCTGAAAATGTTGTGAATTAACTTAATTAAGTTGTAATAACGTGCTTTCCAAGCGTCGTTGAGCGTCTCTGGTGATATTTCAAACTAGCGGCCGCCAGCGACTTCGTTTGCGTGGAGATAGTTATACTCCGCTGCTATTAGTCGCAGCGTTATGTTATATAGTCTAAAGCCTTCCTGGATTAATGGGCTATCCAACGCTAACATAAGAGAGCTTAAAATCGGACCAATAGTTCCTGATATTGGCGCGTTCAAACAAACAAATAACCTCTTCAGCTTTATATATTAGTATAGATAGGTAGAGATATTTATTAGTTCTCAGAAACAATGTTCAAAAGTTCTGATCATATTACTAACAATTTTCGTGTGGTACCGAATGGCATAGAATAGTACCAACCCATATCCTCCCGTGGGTGTCATAAGAGGCGATTAAGGGAACTCTCACCAGGGAAGCGGGCAACAACTCCTCTCCTGTTGGATAACAAATTACTGCGATCCCCAACCCACCTGCCAAGCGTGAGGATTATGGCAATG
The DNA here is from genome assembly GCA_017933935.1 of Sesamia nonagrioides. Lineage (NCBI taxonomy): Eukaryota > Metazoa > Arthropoda > Insecta > Lepidoptera > Noctuidae > Sesamia > Sesamia nonagrioides. The sequence goes on along the minus strand of JADWQK010000020.1, from coordinate 2,372,380 downwards.
CCCCCCAATGGAATGAAAGCGTTGGGGGAGGCCGTTGTCCAGCAGTGGACCTCTATAGGCTGATAAAAAGAAGAAGATCCCATTACTAAAATCCCTTTACTGAAGGGAAGATACTTTTATTTAAGTTAGGGCTGATTTTTCAATCCTCAGATAAACGGTTCAATAACTATCTAAAGAATAAAGTTATTTGGCTGTTTATCTGATGAATAAATGCTCACCGGTTTTTCAACTGTTATTTATTCTATTGATAACTATCTGACACTGCAACTTCAAAGAAGCGAGACAAATATATTGCCTAGACAAGCATTAGAGCAAGACAGATGTTTTTTTTTTACAATTTCTGTCAAAAGCGTCACCGTCAAACGTGACACGCGTCTATTATTTTTTGGTTATGATGTTTGGTTTACGTGGTTTTTAATTTAATTTAAGTAAATTTAAGTGGATTATAATGGAATCTAAAAAAATGCACAGACTGTTTTAAAAGTCTGAATCTTCGATGAAATTGTTTGCATTTAAATATTCATTTATTATGGTCTCTTCTTCGATAGCCAGGTCATCAATACTATCGAAAATATCCATTATAATAAGATTATAATAGTACTTCGTTCAAATCCAAAAAACAACCTCAAATTAACTCTAAGTTTTCTAAAAACGAACGTCAAATTTCAAACTATCAATCGAATAGTGCTGTAGCTGGCGAATGAAGCAGCAGATAGATTTATTCCTCAGGTAAACGAGTTATTCGTCAGATAAGTCTTATCCGAGTATTGAAAAACTTAACATCTTGCTATCTGTCGAATAAACCTTATCTACTTGTTTATCTAGCGATTGAAAAACCGGCCCTTAGTGACGGAAGCCATAAGATATATTTTTATATTAAAGTGGAATCTTAAGCAGATGAAAGTCCCACACAGCATCATGTTTGGTGTAGATATAGGCAAAAATATTCATCTTTTTACTACGCAGCCAATAATAAGGAAACTGAGGGAGTTTGGGAGCTACCCTATGTAATTTTGACGTTTGAAGATGCTAATTTTTTTGGATAAATGGCATTTGTTTTTATTTATTTGATTAAATTTTATTGTGTGTGTAGTTATAAAGTGTTTCATTTTATGGTATACCTGAGAGAGTAATGTAAAAGAGTTGACTACTTTGCACAACATTCAAAGTATGCTATGGCATGGCAACCCGTGTGGTGCCGGGCTTCAAAAAGTACCATACCAAATCCTCCCGTGGGTGTCGTAAGAGGCGACTAAGAGAACTCTCACCAGGGAAGCGGGCAGCAGCGCTTCTCCTGTGGAATATCAAACCACTGCGATCCCCAACCCACCTACCAAGCGTGGAGATTAGTGCAAACCACCCTAATGCAAAAAGCCTTGGGGGAGGCCTTTGTCCAGCAGTGGATCTCTATAGACAGAGAACAAAATTGATGGCAAATCAGCTGCCTGTTAATCAAATACAGCTTGTTCTAGTGTACTATTCAGTATCCGATAGTTGCAAGCGAAACAATATATAACGTTGCTCAGCAAACAGAAAAAGCAAATGACGCTCAATTTGTTGCAAATGCTCGCAAAAACTCAACTAACTAGTATTCGCCCGTATACCAAACGGCTTATCCAACGGTACCCGCAAGGAAATAATCGAGGATTGGTCGTAAAACAACCAGGAGAAGATGGCACAGTTAACGATGCTAATTTGTGCTGAGATAACGGCACACGACACGTGTAGATGGTACGTCAGTCTTGTAGGTACGACAGATAACCGGATTACTGCGTCGGGTCCGAGTGATTGACAGCGGAAGAGGGGCCGTGAAGACTGCGGGTCATCAATTTCTCGTATATTTTTTTTTCGTAAACTGTAGCATGTTTCAGGAGCTCGTGGCGATACCACGTTTTTTTTTTTTTTGTTTATATGAAACCCTAAACACGTGTCCTGTATTTTTAAGTCAACAATCTATGTATTAAATTTCAAAAGATATCATAGAAAACCGCAAAATTATGAGCTTGTTGTCTTACCTGGTTGTCCCAACAAAAATATGGTCAACGCATCGTTTGCCCGGTCGTTCCCGCAGCGACGCGGCACGGCGGGCCCTGTCTCATGCGCCTTGTACTATAATCTAAAGTCAGCTGAGTTGTGCGCTTGGTAACCACACTGCAATAATTTCTAAATGTATTGGGGCAAAATATGACATGGTGTACACATATTGGAGTCGATTCAATTGCTTATTCTGAACAAACTATATTGAGGTTTCCTATAAAGAATCATCTATTTAATGATTACGAAATCTTAACCAATTTTTCTTTATTTCAAGAATGTTTGAAAAATTTAAAACATATTTAATTCGTTTTTGAGCTAAGGTGAATGAACTCTGGTAAAGAAGTCGCCGCTCTATTTTTCGTGCCCTTGGAGCGCAAGATTCGACTGCGATGGCATATTATAGGGTGTTTCAAACGTCATGTTTTAGCTCAAAACGTTCTCCAAAGCCTGGAGAACAGGCGAAGAGTAGGCAGCCTTTTGGAGTTCTATAGGATGCAATCTGAAAAGTGTGCAAGGGAATTGCATGATTTAACTCCCCCTTCTCCGTTCCATCATCGGACGACCCGTCGTACGGCGAGTTTCTACCCTTATGTTGTTGACACCACTACGATCCGGACGAAGCTTTTAGCTCGTCTTTTATACCTGGACTGGAACAATTTGTCAGCGGCAGTGTTACTGTCTGACTACAATTTATGTGTATTCAAGACTAGAGTGAATAAGCTCTTAATAAACCAACGCGCTTTACCATCAACGATTGCATCACAGCTTACCATCAGGCGGGATTGCGGTCAAGCACTAGTTTATAAATTACTAACTTTCCGCTCGCGGATTCGCCCGCGTGGAGTTCGGTTATATTGCGCTTTTTAGATTTCCCTCGGGAATATCAACTGCAAAATTTCAAAGCAATCGGTTCAGTAGTTACGGCGTGAAAGCGGAAGAAGCAAACTCAGTTTCCCATTTATAATATTAGTAAGGATAAACAAATAGTAATAATTGGAAACATGAAGACCATAACATCGGCTGCCGGCGGAAGTTACCACCCACCAGACAAAGTCTTGCCGCCAAGCGATTCGTCGTGTTCCGGCATGATGTCTGGTGAAGCCGTACGGAGTTCGGGTCTGAGCAGTTGTGTTGCGATGTGTGGCGGGTACGATGCGCCAAATGTTGTTGTCTCGGGAATTTGGTCGTGGAGAGTCTCCAGATCAATCTCCCTCTAGCGCAGCATCGTTTGATCGTGTTGGTCTTGGGTTTAACATTGCATCACCTCGTTCAACTGCCGTCATCCTTCCTATTCCTAAGTTTTTTAAGTGAATAGGCTTAATAAACTAGTGCGCTTTACACTCAACGATTGCATCACTGTTTACCATCAGGCGGGATTGCAGTCAAGCACTAGTTTATAATTATTAAAAAAAAAAAAGAAAGGTGACTATCTTGTCAATATTCACTGGAAACCACAATTTGATGGCACGTTTAAATAACGTATCTATATTTTAGATTTTCCATGATATTCCCAGCAAATTCACATCCCGTTTCATGGCCGCGTTGTTGCAAGATATCCGATTGTACCTATCACTGATCTAGCCTGATTGCGCATTACCATGTCAAGCACACGGCTAATGTCTGCTCGTTATCGGCCCTCGAATGCGTACCTATACACAGATATATTCAACACAACGTACTCATGAAGCTGTGTGTGTATATATGCATCTAGACATATCGGCATATATTAATCAAGGGTGCTGTTCAAGCTTACCGTTTGATGTGGGCTCTCTGCGCCTGTTGCGATTGTGAAAGGATGAAGGATTTTGAGTCTGTGTATCTATAATATTTCTTTTTTCTGATGAAGAGTTTAATTTAAAAATTGGTGGAGTTTCAAAATAATATGAGCATCCTCTTCAAATCTATACCAACGAGATTCTTCAAGATTTTGAGGTCCATCCGTCCATCTATTCGTCGAGTATGTCACGTATGGCTATGAATATGGCTGGCTGTACATTTGAAATTTTTAAAAATCTATGAATATAAGTTAATCCCTTATCAATCAATACATAGTATAAAACAAAGTCGCTTTCGCTGTATGTCCGTATGTATGCTTAGTTCTTTAAAACTACGCAACGGATTATGACGCGGTTTTTTTTAATAGATAGAGTGATTCTTAAGGAAGGTTTGTATGTATAATAAATGCATAATATAGTAGAGAAACACTGATAAATTTAAAGGTTTCTAATGTGATGTCGTAAATAAGCACGTTTTTTTGCGCTTATATTGCAAACGCTGGCTGAACCCTACGAGATAGACCAAAATAATGTACTACAGTATTGTTCACCTTAAAAAGTTCAACAAAAAGTCCGCGATGGTATATGTCTATCTCTTAGGGATAACCCAGCATAACCATTTTTATTCTTTACTAAAAAATGGTTATTTACGAAGTGATTTTAAACAATACAGCATTAATTGATAGTGAATAGCGAATAAAACGAACTACAGGCGGGCGAAGCCGCGGGCGGAAAGCTAGTATATTATAAATGGGAAAATGAGTTTGTTTGTTTGTTCCGCTCTCACAACTAGAGAACCAATTGCTTTGAAATTTTGCAGACGTAAAGTTAGAAGTCTGTATTAAATAGTATGGTACTTTTTATCCGGGATAATTTTGATATTCCCGAGGGAAATCTAAAAAGCCCAATATAACCGAACTCCAAGCGGGCGAAGCCGCGGGCGGAAAGCTAGTAATTAATAAAAGGTCGCTTCACGAAAAATATCGAAGTTAAGACAAAATAAGCAGTTAAACTAGTAAAGCGGACCCCAGACTCCAAAGCTGAAAATGAAAAAGCTTTGGATGCGACTACGATTAACGCTGAGATGATGATGATGATGATGATGATGAATAATTATTAAAAGGATCCAATAAAAAAATACATGTTTTTTTTAATATGTATTTTTAAAATGAATATCTATTGTACGTTGGTACCTTCGCGTGCGAATACGATTTGCACTTGATAGGTTTATGAATTTCTTCATATCTATTGTTAAAACAGTAATTGGGAAACTGTTACTTCCAAGAACGAATCAATCAAAGACATATTTTGTATCATTGATCAACAAACACTGCAACATGTGGAATTGATTCCCGATCCCTCTTTGTAAAGGGAGGTCTACTGAGTTATTGCCGAAGGCATTTTGTACACACACGTGTTCATTCTTGTGAAAACTACGGTTTGATGTGTGTAGACCAGGATGTCAGCGTAGTTTTGGTACTACAGCATGTCACCATCGCTGTTTATACATAGAATTGTATGATATACAAGGCCAGACTGATTTTTCTACGGTGTGAATGCTTTATGAATGGAAAGAGCTATGCTCGGAGTTTCTCTGCGTGATCGAATCAGAAATGAGGAGATCCGCAGCAGAACCAAAGTCACCGACATAGCTCTGCGAGTCGCTAAACTTAAGTGGCAGTGGGCAGGGCACATTGCCCGTAGAACCGATGGCCGATGGGGCAGTAAGGTTCTGGAGTGGCGGCCACGTACTGGAAGACGCAGCATAGGGAGGCCCCCAACAAGGTGGACCGATGATCTGGTGAAGGTCGCAGGAAGCCGATGGATGCGGGCAGCACAAGACCGGTCGGCGTGGAAAGCCTTGGGGGAGGCCTTTGTCCAGTAGTGGACGGACATCTATAGGCTGAAGAAGAAGAAGAAGAATGCTTTACGGTACTACGCTTACCTAAACAGGCAAAAGGCAATGCTTTTCAGTTGTTTTTCACACACTGACTTTTTTTTCATCGTTATAAACTATGTAGTCCTTGACCGCAATCCTGCCTGATGGTAAGCAGTGACGCGACCCCTATTACACACAAAGCCAAGACAATAAAGCTTGGGATTGAGCTGCTGGCTCTGCTGAGCAATGCCATTAAGCATTATGCGTTATTATGCCACAACTGTGACATTTTTACCCGACTACAGCAAAGCAAAAGGAGGGCTATGATTTTGACAGGCTATGTATGTATGTATGTTCATCTGTTCCCTCGTAACTTCTAAACTGCTTATCAGAATTCGACAAATGACATATCATTAGAAGCGTCCTAATTGTCCGCTGGTTATAGGCTATATGGGGTTTCACAAAATCTAATGTGGCGCCCTCTAGCGGACAAAACATACAGAGTAAAAAAATAAAGTTAAGATAAATATGCCGTGTTTGGTATCATTTGAAAGCGCTTTACTTGTACATTTTGCATATATATATATATATTGCTAGTATTTTCTTATGACTTTACCTGTATTCATGGGCTGGTTGCATAATTATAATTCACATCTTCTCGTTCATAGTTTCTTTACCACTTATCAGAATAAAACCACTGCAGTATCATTAGAAGGGCCTTGATATTCTGTTACTTATGAGCTTTAAAGCTTGTCACCAAATTTAGTATTTGTCGTAGTTGGGTTTTAGTTTTTTTTTACTTTTAATTATAATCACTTTTTTATAAATCACGTAAATTGATTGTTATGTACAAAGCAAACACATATTATTGTTTTTGTAAACATTTTCATTTCTAATGTCTGGACTTGAAACAGAGGATGATCCCTGAGTTTGTTTCGGCTTTTCTTCTCAGAGGTAGTCAGTTTGGAAATGCCGGCTCCACCTAGTTAAAAAAAAATATGACGTGTAAAAGTGATCAGTGATCCTACTTGCATAATAAACGATTTCATTTCATTTCATTGTAATCGAATGGAAATACCGCCATAGTCAAATTGCTCCAGTCCTTTGATTTAAGCGATATAAAAGACGAGGCAACTGTTTCCAGGTTGAACTTCATTCATTGCATTATTTACGTTATAGAGTAAAAGAATTTTTCAAACAATTATGAAGGGGATTAACAATTTTCTTGAAAGTTTTTCGGACTTAAAATCAGAATTCATCAGTTACTAAATGTGACTGCCTGACCTCGAACACTTCCTAATGCTTTCACTGGGAAGAAGAACTGACGTAACAAACTCCTCAGCAGCACAGCTGTCTGTTTAGTTAAATAAACTTTCTTCTCTTTCTTCTATGCAATAGAATAAATATAAAACAGAGAATTCCTGCCTAAAATATGACGCAGTTAGGGTGCAGAGATCCCCTGGTCGGGAGACAACATCGAACTCCCGGCTACCGTAGGCGCAGGCTTGCGGGCGGTGAGCAGTGGGCAGCTCATCGCCCGGTAAGGACCAGGCCCGAGTCGACGGCGCGTTGGGTTACACGCGCGCCTCAAAGAGAATATGTCTGCACATCGTGACAGGGTCTACGAAGACGGAGGCCTCCTGGGTCAGCGTTGCGGGTTGGTTAAAAAAGAAACCATGGCCCTGGCGCACAGAGCGGGAGAGGTCATTTGATGATTTTCCATCCCAAACGAAAAACAAGGGTCCAGAGATCCAATACTGAAGATTAACCAATAACATTTTGAATTTCATAAATAGAGTGCAAAGAGGATATTTACATGCTACACAGGTGTTACAAGTTAATCTTTCTTTTGAGTGTGTAAAGTCCTTTGGTCTTAAAACAAGGAACCTACACGATAACACCTTTGTTGCCATACAGTATTATGGAGCTTAAGCTGACAGTTCTGTGATGCTAATAAAATGGATTTTCAACCCTACTGCTGAAGCATTAACGTTCAATGTTGGCTGAGAAAGTTCAGCAGTTTTCGGGTGGCTTGACCTGCTGGTATATGAAGTTTTAACATTCTTTATAAAATTGATATGAACGGCTCGCCTAGATGGAGATAAACCTTCAGAAGTTTTTGCTGTGTGGCTGAAAGTAAAAATAAATTAGGTTAAGTGCTTTAGAAAAAATAAGTTTTTTGTATACCTACAAACTAGTGCTTCACAGCAATCTTGCCTGATAGTAAGCAGTGATGCAATCGTGGATGGTAAAGCGCGCTAGTCTATTAAGAGGCTATTAATTCAAAAAAAATCTGAGTAAATAGGAAGAAAGGCGGCGGTTGAGCGAGGTGATGCAATTTTAAACCCAACAACACGACCAACGGTGCTGCACCAGAGGGAGATCTGGAGACTCCCACGACCAAACTCCTGACACTACAACATTGGCGCATCGTACCCGGCAGACTTCACAACACAGCTGCTAAGACCCGTCCTCCGTGCGGCTTCACTAGACATCATGCCGGAACACGACGAATCGCTTGGCGGCAAGACTTTGTCTGGTTCTGTAATGATCTTCATAACAAAATATTACACCTGTTTTTTTTGGGTGCGTATAGGAAATCATCAAATGACCTTACCAGCTCTGGGGGAGCGAAAGCGCGTGTCAGACTTTTAATGACAAAACTCGAATGGTTAGTTAGAGTTGCACCAAGATAAGCTCTTATTTTTATATCATATACAAGACACACTGTCTTGTATATGATATAAAAATAAGAGCTTATATATATATCACAAAGGCTACCTACCTTTCTACCTTTTCATAGTACATGCATATTTCACAATCTACGTTTATCATCATCATCATCTAAGCGTTATAATCCCGGTCGCAACCGAAGTTTTTTTTAGCCTTAGTCCTAGTCCAACAATTTGTCCAACTCAGACTGGGTTGGACAAATTGTTGGACTTTTGAGGGCTCCAACAACCCGTAACGACTGTCATTAGATGTTCGTATGGCAACCGGGACCAGCGGCTTTACGTGCTTTTCGAGACAAGACCAGACCAGTGCAACTATTCATATTCATGCATTCAAATATTTGCACTACGTGGGGATCGAACCCGCGCCTCTTTGCGCAACGGCCGCGTTCGCTACCGCTACGCCACGGAGGCTGTCACAATCTACGTTTATATCCTATGTAATAAAAGGGGGTGATTCTATGACATTTAACCTGAATCTTGTCTAGCTGGGCATAACTCCAGGCTTACTTAACTTGATCAGCCTATAATGTTCCCACTCATGAGACACACGCCTCTTCTCGGTGATAAGGAGCACCACGCGGGCCTAGTGCGGTTCGAAGTTGTGTGTTGTGTTGTGTTGTTTTGGAAATGCCGCTTTCCTCACAATATTCTTCACCATTTTGAGAGCAGTGGTGATGAAATACTAGATGGTTTTCACATTTCAATTTTTTGCATTTGATCCTTTATTCATAACTAGCTTTCCGCCCGCGGCTTCGCCCGCGTGGAGTTCGGTTATATCGCGCTTTTTAGATTTCCGTCGGGAACATCAATTTTTTCCGGGATACAAGGTAGCCTATGATCTTTCTCAGGATCTAAAAATTGTCTGTGCCAAATTTCATCAAAATTGGTTGAGAGGTTTAAGCGGGAAAGCGTAACAGACAGACAGAGTTATTTTCGCATTTATAATAATACTAGCTTTCCGCCCGCGGCTTCGCCCGCGTGTAGTTCGGTTATATCGCGCTTTTTAGATTTCCCTCGGGAATATCAATTTTTTCCGGAATAAAAGGCAGCCTATGTTCTTTCTCAGGGTCTAAAGATTGTCTGTGCCAAATTTCATCAGAATCGGTGGAGAGGTTTAGGCGGGAAAGCGTAACAGACAGACAGACAGATAGACAGACAGACAGACAGAGTTACTTTCGCATTTATAATATTAGTATGGATTAGTATGGATTATAAATTAGTGCTTGACTGCAATCCAGGCTGATGGTAAGCAGTGATACAATCGTTGATGGTAAAGTGAATTCTAGCCTTGAAGACACTTAAATTGTAGTCCGACGGAAACACCGCCGCTGGTAAATTGTTCCAGTCCCTCGATGTTCGCGGTATAAAAGACGCGCGAAACGCTTCGTTCGGATCGTTGTGGTGTCAACAACGTAAGGGTGGAAACTCGCCGTACGACGGGTCGTCCGATGGTGGAACGGAGATGGGGGAATTAAATCATGCAATTCCCTCGCACACTCGCCAAAATGCATCCTATAGAACACTGATAAGCTGGCTCTTCTTCGCCTCTCCTCCAGGCTTTGGAGACCGTTCTGAGCTAAATCTAGGTCGCCAATTAGCCTTCGCTCGCCTCTCCACTGAATCCAAAGTAGCCAGGTGGCATTTATCTTGCACTAATTATAAAACGTATTTACGTAGCTTATCGATATTTTCATAGAATTAGTATTCACGGTTAGTTCGGAGCCACATAATATTTGCTTTGGACGTCACCATATTTGTTTAATTTAAGGTCGGATACCGCGTTTTGGGATTAGTTAAAGCCCCTATTGTACTATGCTGTTATTTTTGATTAAAGTTTTAAATGGTCATCGTTATAAGCTGTTTTTACTCTATGGCATGATTATTCGTATGACTAAACAAGTACAATATGAATGAAAAGTTTTTTTTAATAATTATAAACTAGAGGTTTACCATAATCCCGTGTGATGGTAAAGCGCGCTAGTTTATTAAGCCTATTCACTAAATAAATTTAGTGAATAGGAAGGAAGGTGGCAGTTGACCGAGGTGATGCAATGTCAAACCCAACACGACCAACGATGCTACGCCAGAGGCAGATTGATCTGGAGACTGTCCACGATCAAACTCCCGACACAACAACCTTTGGTGCATCGTACTCGACACACATCGCAACACAACTGCTCAGACGCATCCTCCGTACGGGTTCACCACGAACACGATGAATCGCTTGTCGGCAAGACTTTGTCTGGTGGGTGGTAACTTCTGTCGGCAGTCAATGTTATGGCCTACCTAGATGGTTGGTTGCCTTTAAAAGTTCATAAAAAAAATAAATGAACTGAACATTTGCAAGAATTTTAGTAGAATAGATGATAAGACTTTTTTTAATCTTAAACAATCCGTTAAAACCTCCTTACAAAATTAATTAACAAATGAAGATGATAAGCTCTGGTAAAAGGGAGAATTATGTGGACACGGGCGCGGTAGTCCTTTATCCAGTTAATATAAGCTTATATACCTACAAAGATATTTTTTTATGCGAAAGCGGAAACACGTGTCCAGTATTTTTAAGTAAAGAATCTATGTACAACATTTCAAACAGATATCGTGAAAAATCGCAAAGTTATGAGCTTTTTATCATCTTACTTGGTTGTCCCAACAAAAATATGGACAACACACCGCTCGCTCGCCCGCGTCTACAACGGCGCGGCGCGGCAGGGGTCCTGTCCAGCAATACGCATGCGCCTAGTACTATAATCTACCGTCAGTTGTATTGTGCGCTCGGTAACCACACTGCAGCAATTTCTAAACGTATTTGGGAAAAATATAACACGGTGTAAAAATGTTTGGAACAGATTCAGTTGCTCATTCTGAACAAACTGCGTTCAGGTTTCAAATAAACTAAAAATAACTTTGTTAAAAAATCAGCCGATAATGCTCCCATTTTTGGACCCAGGCCTCCTCTCGGTGAGAGGGAGTGGGCCGTAATCTACCACGCTGGCCTAGTGCGGGTTGGTACTTAGATGTCACTTATCTTCGAAGTTTTTGGCTCTAGGACACGCCGATTTCGTCACGATATTTTACTTCACCGTTTTGAGAGCAGTGGTGATGAAATTATTTACACAAAGTAAACCACCTGATAGGGTTCGAACTTACGACCTACAACTTGAAAGTCGCGGCCGATACCATGGCCGATACCACCAGGCCACCGCTGCTCTCTTTTGTTAAATAAAAAAAAGCCATAAAAAACGGATGATTTAAAAAAAAAAGCCTTTTTGGTTTTAGTATAATACACAACGACGTCTAAAAATGCCACGTATAAACATGCCAAGGGCATGACTTCTTTAATTAAATAAAATACTCTAAAACTACCTAGACTAAATATCTATTTTTAGAGTATCTAGGTCTATGTAGGTCAATTACTACATGTTATACGTCATGTTACTTGCCATATCACGATAAATCTGTTCCGTATTTTAGCTCGCCTAGTATTGTAGTTCCCTACCTTTTTTTGTTGTGATGGGAAATTATCAAATGAAGGCATGTCAGACTTTTACTGACTATAACCCACTTATGTTTCTTCATTTGCCTGTGTGACGGCCAGGGCCACGGTTCCTTTTTAACCAACCTGCAACCCTGAGCCAAGGGGCATTGGTCTTCGTGGACCCCGTCACGATGTGATGACATCTCTTTGAGGCGCGGGGGAAACACGACGCGCCGTCGACTCGGGCCTGGTCCTTAACGAGCGGCCCACTGCTCGCCGCTCGCAGGCTCGCGCCTACGGTGGTTGGGTGTTCGATGTCGTCTCCCGACCAGGGCGTCTACTGCAGCGGGTAATGGCGTGAGGGCGCTGGGATTCCCGTTGCCTCACGCCCTCCGCCTCCTCCTTTGCCATCATCACTACTTCGCAGAAGGGTAGTAGCCTACCTCAGGCGGTGTTCTATCTCGTATACAACTTGCGAATAAGTACAAATAAAATACTTCCAATAACATTTGCGAAAGAGTCAAAGAATCCAAATTTAGAACCAGTACAATTAGTCTAGTTTATAACAAAGACAAACAAACTGCAAACTTCATACTTAAAAATAAATCACCCATGGGTTTAATTAAAAACTTCCCAAAACCAACATTGATACAAATTAATCCCACGATCCTAAACAAATGTGGGACATAAGTTTGCCAAACGAAAGTTTTATACGCTTAGGATGCTTATACCCTCTACGATAGTATGTGATTGTTTTTGTTAAGCCAATGTTGATCCTTCGAGACAACTCTTGGATTAGAATCAATTCGCTTATAATTGCTTTACTGCTTGCTGTGCCTATACTGTTGCATTGAAATCCTCATGGTCAAATCCTCATCCATCCTCCATCGTGGGGATGACAGAGGGGAATTCCGGACTCTTACCGGCTAAAACGACAGCAGTGTTCCATTTCTACCTATAGTCGGGGGTACGGCTTTCGCTTAAACTTTCACCACAACGATCATGTGTGACCACAACGAACATGCTGGATATCCTAACCAAACTGACCTTACACCACACACTCACACAGACCACACACGCACACTCACCACACATATAACACACGCCACACACTACATATACTCGTACACCGCCACGAATACATTATGCATTCTTTACGCATCTAGAGCTGCTTGCTGCTTTTTGTTTTATTATTATTTTAATTTTTTTTTCGTATTTGTTTTTAATTTCATTTTCTGTAATATTTGGCTTCATCACTTCCATTGTTAAGATAGCACATAAGGGAAGAGCGAGACAGCTCCGACACAAGTACCGTACAGTAGTAACTTACTGGAGCTGCCTCAATTTATGTATGACACAATGTTTGGATGAAATAAATATTTTTGTATTTTTTGTATTTTGTATAACGATCGAGTGTGTTGGTCATACTTAAACCCAGTGGCTCTTATCTGTTTTAATCTGAGATTATCATTGTAAACCCTTAATATAAAATAGATCTATGTAAATGTCAGTACAATTAAAATAATGAGAATCTGTTAGAAATTAACGAATGCAGCATTAAGCGCGTTTCCCGAACAGGTACATTGTTTACTAAAATAAATATCGTGTCAGCATAACACCATTTATTTTTCATAGTTATGTTATAAAAACAGACAGCTGCATCATTTGTTAGTTGGTAAGGTAGGTCACCGACATATTTAATATTCGCAGTTTTAGCGACAACAGAAAAAGATTATCTGTGAAAATCTCAACTGCCTATTACCGCTCATGGGTTACAGTTTGATGAGAGGTAATGGAGTCTTAGAAAAAGGGTCCGATTTTTACAGGTTGCTTGAAAATATTTAAAAGAATATGCTGCGGTGGTTGTGTGACGTCAGTCTTAGTGTTTGTGACATAGCAGACAAAATGCAAGGGAGTCGCCTACGCTGGTTCGGTCACGTCTTACGAAAATGCTTTCATGGCATGTTACATGGGTAATAAATGTCTTGCCATGGCGCCTCCGCCAGGCCGGAACAAGCGAGGTAGACCAAAGAAGTGCTGGCTTGACGTTGTAAGAGATGACATATGTGCCAACAATCTCACACCACGGGATGCCAGAGTTCGTGCGAAATGGAGACGTATATGTAGGAAAACGGACCCTGGGCTCCAACGCGAAAGCCGCGGATGCAACCGGGACTATACGCTGAGATGATGATGATGATGAGAGGTGAAAATATCTAAAAATCATGAAACGAAAATATAAAATGTAAATATATAAAGCTGAAGAGTTTGATCGTGTGTTTGTTTGAACTCGCTAATCTCAGGAACTACTCGTCCGATTTGAAAAATTTTTTTTGCCTTGGATAGCCCATTAATCCAGACAGGCAACGATGTATAACATCACTCTGCGACTAATAGGAGCGGAGCATAACTAACTCCACGCGAACGAAGTCGCTGGCGGCCGCTAGTATAAAATAAGTGGATATCAAAAGACTTGATGATAGCAAGTTACATACTTCACGTTAATAAATTCCACTCTCAACACAGAATGGAATCGTTCGTATGCCCGTGGTGAAGCTGGGGGGACATTTGTCAACATTCTAACAATACTTGGAACAGGGGAATGCTTTCAAACGATATTGCTTTATTTATTGGTCTGCTGTAGCGAAAGACTAATAAATTTCAAGATGGTTTAAATTTCTATTGGAAGCGCTGAGAAGATTTACTGTGCTAGTAGATTTAAATAAATGTTTTATGCGTAAAATTCGGAATATTCTGTTAATTGCTTATTGGGTTTGGTAGTTACATTTGACTTTTATATATTAATTAAAATTAATAAATGTTCATTTGTCCACGAGACGAAATCTTGAAGTTGATGGAAAAGCGAACATCCTAAACCAAAAACAGCGATTTCCGAAATGAAAGTAATTGTTCACTTTATGGCGTACTAGCTTTCCGCCCGCGGCTTCGCCCGCGTGGAGTTCGGTTATATCGCGCTTTTTAGATTTCCCTCGGGAACATCAAATTTTTCCGGGATAAAAGGTAGCCTATGTTCTTTCTCAGGGATTGTCTGTGCCAAATTTCATCAAAATCGGTTGAGAGGTTTAAGCGGGAAAGCGTAACAGAGAGACAAACAGACAGACAGACAGACAGACAGATAGACAGACCGACAGATAGACAGACAGACAGACAGAGTTACTTTCGCATTTATAATATTACTAGCCTTCCGCCCGCGGCTTCGCCCGCGTGGAGTTCGGTTATATCGCGCTTTTTAGATTTCCCTCGGGAACATAATTTTTTTTTTCCGGGATAAAATATAGGCTATATTCTTTCTCAGGGTCTAAAGATTGTGTGTGCCAAATTTCATCAAAATCGGTTGAGAGGTTTAAGCGGGAAAGCGTAACAGACAGACAGACAGAGTTACTTTCGCATTTATAATATTAGTATGGATTAGTATGGATATCTTGGAAGACGGTTTTATTTTATTTTATTCAGAGACAATGGGCGCCTATTCTGTTGTTCACAAACTAAACTAATTTGAAGTTATGTGCATCTTTTTCTTTCCATTTCGTTTAGAAAAGGATAGAAGATAACATTTTAATTCAATCCTGTCAAATTAAGATACTTCATAGACAGTTTAGACGCGATTATAAACATGGCGACTAAAATACGCCAGTTTACGTTAGGAGCATACTGATTTGACAGGTCTAAACTGACATTTTATCTTCTGTCCTTTTCTTAATGATATAGAAAGAAAAAGATGAAAATAACTTAAAATTGGTTTAGATTGTGAACAACAGAATCGGCGCCAATGTCTCTGAATAAAATAAAATAAAACCGTCTTCCAAGATATACGCCATAAAGTGAACAATTCATTTCGGAAATCGGTGTTTTTGGTTTAGGATGTTCGCTTTTCCCAATATATGTTCTTTTTAACGTTGCCCTAGGAATTACTTACTCCTGGATCTTGGGTGCGTTTACAAACATTTAATCTAACATACACGCACAGCCAGACCTGTGGCAATTAGTTGTAGGTCATACAAATATTTGAACTCGCGACACGCAGCGGAGCAGTTTATCGCTCAGCCAATGCTTCGTTTTTTTTTTTTTTTGTTTTTTATAATGTTTTATTTCACGAAATAGCTCATGAAGACTCTGGAAGAGGAACTTAGCTTCTCTAAAGACAAAGTCATGTAAATTTCTCCATGTGCCATCAATTAAAAGTTGACGGAAGCGCTCTAAGAACTACGAGAGGGCGACATTATTATACGGTATGCAAATGTCTTCTCTTTTGAGTAAGTAAGTGCAGACAGAAGCGGCGCTGTGGTAACTAGTTGAGGCTGATTCCAACTCGCTCTTAGTTAAATAATTAAGTCATTGTCACGCTCGTGTTGCGTTTATAACTTGCGTTTAGCTACTAAGTGTAATAATCTATACTAATAATAATTATTGTATTGTAGACATCTTTTTGCATGCACTTTAGGCGAATGTGAAGGAACACCTAAGTATAGACTTTGTTATGGTAAAAGCATTGGTACTATTAAATTATTAACTATAATAAATATTACTAGTGTAGTAAATAATTATCTTTCCCCTATTTATTAAATAAAAGATAGGTAGTGTAGGTCCTACACACAAGTGGCGAAGGGCGGGCGTCTTGTGGGACTGCCTTATGTAATATTGACGTTAAAAAGCGCTGATTCTCAGCCTAATTTGAATGTTTTTTTTTTTTATTTTCGACATCTATTTCCCATACAACTACGCGAATTTATATTATTGCAGTACTAAAATTGTTTTTGTTATAGTATTTGTAGTTTCTTATAAGGCCTTTAAATAAGTTATAAAATATAGAATTATAACATATAAAATAAAAGATCCTAAAAACATATTCTAATTAAGCATCTACGTTCGCATCATACATATTTGTATGCATGAATATTAATATTTGCACTGGTCTGGTCGTGAGTCGGAAAAGCACGTAAAGCCGTTGGTCCCGGTTGCCATACGAACATCTAGTGGCAGTCGTTACGGGTTGGTTGGAGCCCTCGAAAGTCTAACAATTGGTCAAACTGCAATGCTTCGATATCGGATTTGGGTTGTGGAAAATATTGAAGTTTAGCCAAAACCAGCAGTTAGACTGGTAAAGCAGACCCCAGACTCCTAAGCTGAAAAAGCTTCTGATGCGACTGGGATTGACGCTGAGATGATGATGATTCGCTGAACTTACATACATAACAAATATTTATTTATTTATTTATTTATTCTTTCGCACATGACATGTACAGAGGCGGACTTAATGCCTTAGGTATTCTCTACCAGTCAACCAAAGGTGGTGAAGAGATAAGATGGTCGGTGCTTTAGCTTGAAAGAAAATTGTTAAGAAAAAGCCCTTAAAACTATTAAAAAATACTTAAATAAGCTAAATATACATATACATACTATTACCAAAATATATACTTATAATATATACATAAAAAGCTAAAATTTGGGAGAGGGGTGTAGCAATAACTCTACGCTAGTTGTTGCGAAAATAACTCTGCAATTTCCGCTTAAATGCAAACCGACTGGCGGCCATCCTGATATCAAGAGGAAGCTCATTCCACAGAAGAATGGATTGAATGTGAAATGAAGAATAAACAAAGTCAAGTATGTGAAAACGACAGAGTAAGAGGGGATTGTTAGAAAAACGCAGATTCTTAGAGTGTGAAGAACATAAATATTGAAAGTGAGTCACAAGATAAGAAGGAGGAGTGGGTGATTTAAGGAGAGAGAAAAGCGTGGTCAAGGCGCGCAAATTTTTTCTCTGACGAATGGACATCCATTTCAGTGCAGACCTGTAGCTCTACACATGGTCATATTTCTCGCTAGTTTTACGATATTCCTGTACGAATCACAATAAATACTATTCTTTCTTTCTTTATTTCTTTCTTTATCCGACACAAAGTGTTAACAGCCACAAAGTCACCCCTCAGAGACATAGTAACGCTTTTATCCCGATATCTGATACTTTCACTCCCCTCTCTGCATCACGCCAATAAGTAGTTAATATTAGTCGGTATAAAGACGCTTATTTCTGACATTTCGACTTTGAGGGGGCAATTTCCGTCTTACGAAAGGGCCCTTCTATTCCCTGTCTCAGTTTGTCAGAAATATATCTAACCAGCTGTGCCCCAAGATAGAATATAGTACGATATAAGAATTTATCTACATTCTTAAAATGTTTTTAACTGTAACGGTCTTGAATGGAATAGGCTACAGGCTTTTTAATTATAAGTGATAGTGACATGGTAAACACTATTTAAGTACCTTTTTCTTTATAAATTTCACTCGGAAATAAATACTATTTAAATACCTTTTGCTTTATTTTATAAATGACTAGATTTCCGCCTGCGGCTTCACCCGCGTAGAGTCTGGTTATATCGCGCTTTTTAGATTTCTCTCGGGAATATCAAAATCTTCCGCAATAAAAAGTACCCTATTATTTAATACGGACTTCTATCTTTGTGTCTACAAAATTTCAAAGCAATCGGTTCAGTAGTTACGACGTGAAAGCGGTACAAACAAACTCACTTTCCCATTTATAATATTAGTCAGGATAAGGATGAACTAATGCATGACCGCCTGATGGTCGATCGATTCGTCGTACGGCGAGTAGCCTCCCTTACGTTGTCGACCCCGCTACGATCCGGATGAAAAAAAAAAAACAAACACAGCAGAATAAACTAGCGCGCTTTACCATCAAAATTGCATCACTGCTTACCATCAGGCGGGATTGCAGTCAAGCGCTAGTTTATAATTATTAAAAAAAAATATTTCGCCTCGTCTTTTATACCTCATACATCGAGGGACTGGAATAATTTGGGACTGGAATGGTGGTAGGCCATAACATCGGCTGCCGGCAGAAGTTACCACCCACCAGACAAAGTCTTGCCGCCAAGCGATTTGTCGTGTTTCGGCATGATGTCTGGTGAAGCCGTACGGAGGACGGGTCTGAGCAGTTGTGTTACGATGTGTGGCGGGTACGATGCGCCAAATTTTGTTGTGTCGGGAGTTTGGTCGCGGAAAGTCTCCAGATCAATCTCCCTCTAGCGCAGCATCGCTTGGTCGTGTTGGTCTTGGGTTTAACATTGCATCATCTCGCTCAACTGCCGTCATCCTTCCTATTCCTAAGTTTTTTAAGTGAATAGGCTTAATAAACTAGCGCGCTTTACCATCAACGATTGCATCACTGCTTACCATCAGGCGGGATTGCAGTCAAGCACTAGTTTATAATTATTAAAAAAAAAAAAAAATTTGCCTGCGGCAGTCTTCCCGTCTAATATCTAACAATTTATGTGTCTTTAAGACTACAGTCAATCTATAGGCTCTTGGTTTCCTATACTAGTTTGGACTCTAAATTCGATACCCAAAGGATAAAAAACAGGACACTAAACCACTGCCTGTCTGTATGTTTTGAACCGTGATAAATGAAGCATGACAGGCCCATGTGATTCCTTTTCCTGTCAATTTTAAAAACAACATTCCAATTTCAAAAAATTGCACCATCCAAATGACCTCCGCAATTCCGTCTAAACAATTGCCGGCCAGTATTAATCACTTTGCACAAAGCCAGGTAAATAGACAGCGGGTGAGTCCGACAATCCCGCGATCCCGGGATCACGGTCGCTAATTCCATTAGCGGGACGCACGGCCCACTATTACGGGATTATTACGTCACCGAGATTTATTTGCTTTAGCTAACTTCAAACAGTGGAATGTTTCGTTGGTGCCAGGTAGATTGTGTGTAGGTGTGACTAACACGTATTTCTAACGCCATCTTGGGTTTTTCCTCTTTTATTTTATTAAAAATGTAGGCCGTTATTTAGGAAAGATTTATTTGGGATCGACAAAGGTCATCGTACTTCTTTCCAATATAATGAACGTGAAATTTTATATGGATGGATGGATATTTGTTACTTTTTCCAGAAAGATTTGAATGAAATTTAGTACACAGATCGTCTATTACCAAAATTAATATACAAAATTATTTTTTGTATACAATATGTAAAGAAAACCCTGTCGGACCCATAAGGATAATAAAGGTTAGGTAAACACTTGACCAAATTTATTATAAAATTTTACATAATCATCATAGTAACAATACTAATGAATTTTGAAAAAATCTGTTTTTCCGGGAATTAATTCCAATTTCCCCGGTAATTTTTAAAAAAGTGACAACACCGGTATTATTATGAGCGAATAGCAACGCGACCACGTCACAGGTGCCGCGTGCCCTGCCCCCCGCCGCCCGCGGAAGGGTTGCTTGCCGCACAAGTATTAAGGTACCTCTTTTTGCGAAATAATATTTATTTTTTTAGGGCGATTTTTTTTTAAGTTTAGCCCGGCTGTGTATCGATTAGTAGAATCCCCTGAAAGAAAACCCTGTCCGATCCGTGAAGATATTGTTAGGTATATCCTAACAATATTTTCACGGATCGGACAGGGTTTTCTTTACATATTGTGTACGAAACCCGAAACACGTGGCCAGTATTTTTAGTAAAGAGTCTATGTACAAAATTTCAAAAAGATATCATAAAAAATATCAAAGTTATGAGGTTGTTACCTACTTGTCCCCACAAAAATATGGTCAACGAGCCGCTGGCCCGCTAGCGCCTGCAGCGGAGCGGCGCAGTGGGGGCCCTAGGACACTATGATCTACTGTGAACTGTCTTGGGCGCTCGGTAACCACGCAATCCAAACTAATATTATAAATGCGAAAGTAACTCTGTCTGTCTGTCTGTCTGTCCGTCCGTCTGTCTGTCTGTCTGTCTGTCTGTTACGCTTTCCCGCTTAAACCTCTCAACCGATTTTGATGAAATTTGGCACAGACAATCTTTAGACCCTGAGAAAGAACATAGGCTACCTTTTATCCCGGAAAAATTTGATGTTCCCGAGGGAAATCCAAAAAGCGCGATATAACCGAACTTCACGGGTTCGAAGCCGCGGGAGGAAAGCTAGTTATTAAATATATTTGGGAAAAAAAATAACATGTACAACAAAAATTATTAGAATCGATTCAGATTCAGTTGCTTTTTCTGAACAAACTATAATCAGGTTTTGTATAAAGACAAAATAATGTTGTATACGTATAGGAATGAATACACAGAACCGAAACTTATAGGGGTGAAATCTCGAAGCCCAAGACTGAAACCCAATTCACCGAAATTTGAAAAAAAAAAAATATTTTCCGCAAGCTCCTTTAAATACAGGAGACTACAGCATGCGCCTACAACTGAATGTAAATCATCATCATTATCAACCTTTTTTTTATCGTCCACTGCTGGGTATAGGTCTCTTCTCATACAGAGAAGGATTGCGCGTAATCACCACGCTTGCTCAATGCGGGTTGGCGATTTCAGACTTAAAGTCCAGGTTTCCTCAAGATGTTTTTCACCTTCAGTCATTGGTGTCCAAGATATACTTAGAAAGTACATATAACTTTAGAAAAGTTGCATTGGTACTTGCCTGACCTGGAATCGAACCCGCGTACTCATACTTGAGAGGTTGGTGTTTTAACCACTAGGCCACTGCGACTTATGAATGTAAGTAAATACGATTGCAATAAATTGGAGAAGATAAATGTTGAAATTAATGATTAAATTTCAGAATAAGCATGTGTGCACGCACTTCACACGTGTGTCAGAATAATGAGACGAATATCAAAATTTACTATCGTTTTTTTCCTTTCATCGGCTTTTAACATCGACACAATAATGCTAAAAAAGTTGTCTCTTCAAAAGATTTAGTGAAACTGTGAATATCTGTAGGTGCTTTAGCATCTTGAGACACGGCCACTTCAACACAATGTGATCTTGTCGCCTTTGTGAGAAATCTGTCAGAAATAGGCATACACAAAATTAATGCCTTTTCGAGAGTACTTAAGACGCCTTTCAGGTATTAAAGGGTGCAAAATCTGAGGATTATAATTCCAATGTCATCATTTTTCAATTCATTCAACAATACTGAATACGCTACATGTTATTGACGTTTCTACGGTGACGAATTTTTCAATCATATAATGATATTTTTGCGTGGAAAATCCAATTACCCTAAATGAATTTTCAAAAAAAAGGTACTGAATATCATTTTATTTCAGAGCAAAAACATACATGTCGGTTGCCATATAAAATATAACCAAACAACCCAAATTACATTGACGATATCAACAAACTATTCTGTAGGGACTACAAATTTAATTACTTAAAAACCCGCACGAAACTTCATTAAAATGCATGAAAGATGAAACGATACATCGGTATTCCGTCCTGCTGATTGTGAACAGACATGTATCCGAAAATAAACAGATCAGCACAGCAGGCTTATTCCATACAATCGACAAAAACAGGCACACTCACATAAAGACGCGTACGTACGACGATCACACACTAATACCGGTCACAAGTGCTCTTGCACTCTCTGTACGTGAAGCGTCACTATGTGTGCGTAAGTTTTTATCTGTTGTATTTAACTGAACTTCTGCATATATCTATTGAGTGGACGTATTGTAAAATCAATCACAGTTTGTTCTAGGATCTCAGTTCGTTAGAGCTGGTAATGAAATCGGACACAATACGTGCCCAGGAAAATTCCTAACTATTTTCCGTGGAGAGTTGCCACACTCTGGAATAAAAGTCCCATTTTGTACTATATTCCCTTTTGGTTGTTTTTGTGCTTTTAAAAGACAGAGCGAGATAGAAATACGAAGTGAGAATTTAATAAATTTGTTACAGATAGTAAAAGATTTTAGAATATTTCTGGAAGTTTTCGTCATTTTGAATTTTAATTTTGACCTCATTGCCGGATTTAGCACTCTCGAAAACCATGAAAACTATCCTCTTTCGGCCTTTTTCGATGATATATTACTGAGAGAGAGAGAGAGACAGTCGCATGGAGCATAATGCTTTTTCGCTTCGTGATGATTCCTGCATCCTAAGAACTGTATCGGAGAGTTTCGGCTCTCCAATTATAAAACAACTAGCTGTTGCCCACGACATCGTCGACGTAGACTACCCATTTCCGGGGGAATGCCAAGATAAATGCCTACATTACTGCAAGGTTTCAAACATCCTCACACATTTTCGCGTGAGCATGCCACATAGAGTTGCCCAAGAGAAAAGAATGTTGTTTCTAAATTAACTCCGGCAACTTTAAGCGTTCGTTGGCTTTGTTATTGTTATAGCAAATGCTGCTTCCAGAAGGAACTGTACTCTTTTAAATTGAAATGGCAAATCAGTCGGGCTGATGGGAATACGGGGAATCAAGACATTTTGTCCTTTTGCCATTCCAGCCATGATTGTAGCCTTTACAATGTTGTGACCCAAATATGTTATTTGTAACCGAGTAACATTATACAGCTTGGGAGCGTCAAGATTCCTCATTAATAGGACTGGAACACCAACTTTTAGTATCAACTTATGGTATGGCACTCCTGATAATTCTAAACAGTTGAGAAATTCTCTTGAACGTTTAACAAGATATTTTCATTTATTTTACTAACTATTTCATTAGTCGGCGCCTAAATTGCCCTTTCGCATAGCCATACCCGGTTGGCCATATTTGTTTGAAGATCCGGATAGAATTATTTAATAGGTCATCTGAGCTATCCACACTTTGACAGAACACACGACTCACTCTAATCATGCCGTTACTGTCAGTTGGCATGTGATCTACTCCGATTTTTAAAAGAGTAGCTGCATATTGCATATACGCAGCTTGAGAATCGTGATGAAGTTGCCCTCGCATATTCGTGGTGAGACAATACTTTTTCACGCGAACCCATAATGCAGAAGCTTTCAAAGAGGCATTTATTTCATCTGCCGGCGGCATACCCTTAGTAATCACCGAAAGGGTCTGTCTAAAGTCACCAAATAAAAGTACCACCATCCCTCCCATGATATCTTGGTTGCCTTTGATATCCCCCATTGTGCGATCTAGTGCTTCAATTGCCCTTTTGTGAAATATCATAACATTCATCCCAAACTAACAACTTACATTGCTGTAACATTCTTCCGCGCTCACTGATTTTATTAATATTGCACTTCCTCATAAGCTAAGTTCAATGGTAACTGAGTGCGCTGTTCGTCCCGTTCCGAAAAAAATTAAAAAGAGCTCAGTTGATATAAAATAAGCGCCTGTTAAAATAATGGAAGCAATATATACATGTGCGTTAGCTCTCGTTTTCGCAACATTTTTTGTTACTGCCCTGCTCCTATTGGTCATAGCGGGATGTTATATATGCCTTCCTGGATTAATAGGCTATCCAACTCAAAATTAATTTTTCAAATCGGACCACTAGTTCCTAAAATTAGCGCGTTCAAACAAACTCTTCAGCTTTATATCTTTATATATATAATTTTGCTGTAGGTGTGTATGTCATTGAACTCCTCCTAAACGGCTTGACCGATTTAAATGATTTTTTCTGTATGCGTTTGAGTGGCGCCCTGGATGGTTTAGATTCACAAATCAGCCCGGCAGATGGCGCTGATTGCTTGAAAAAGCATGTGATCTCGGAAACGGCCCTAACGATTTCGCTAAAATTTGATATGTGGGGGTTTTCGGGGACGAGAAATCGATCTAGCTCAGTCTTATGTCTGCGGAAGCGCATGTTTTCGATTTTTCTCTTTCGCAATATTTCACGCATAATATGGGCGCTAATTTCGCGCGGCTTGACATTGCGGCTGTGGCGTAGTCGATAGTGGTATGGTTCTACTCGCGATGGCTGGTGTTCAAGTTTTGGTTCAAACCCAGGCAGACTCAAGTATTTTTTGTTTTTGTTTTTAGACAAGTTTATAGTTTTTTTTTTTTTAGTTTTTGGAGTCACTTAAAAAGAAAATTGTACATAAGAACTGAAAGGGGGGAAAAATAAAAATAAATAAATATTTTAATTTTTTTTATTTAACTACAATTGTACTTAAGAACTAAAAGAAATAGAAATAAATACATATTTTAATTTTTTTATTTTACTTTAAGAGACTGAAACAAGAGCTCTAGGGGTAGAGAGAGGTGTGATATCTTTGTTACAAAATGTAGATGACAATGCTTTCCGTGGGTATATTCCTTAATCTGCTGTACGTGTGTACGCCACTGAAGTCCTCCTAAAGCGCTGGTCCGATTTGAATGATTTTTTTATGCGTTTAGGTGACGCCCTGGATTGTTTAGATTCACAAATCAGTCCGGCAGATGGCGCTGCAGTCGGTGTCTAGGTTATTTATCCTAAACGGCTGAACTGATTTGAATGAATTGCTGATGATGCTGATATGGCCGATGTTGCGCTCCTGACTTTTTTCTACCTCATTCAAATCGTTTAGTTCTTCGGCAGTTAAATTAAGCTCTGAAAATGTTATTCCCTCAGAAGATGATGGTGACATTATTGAGATGTATTTCCGTTTTAACAAGTAGTTGCTTCACTCGATTTTTTTGTTCCTTAGCCCTACTAATTCGTATTATTCGGCTCAAATTGTGACCGCACTTGATGCAAAAGTTGAAGGTTTCAGCGGTTATTGGAAAACATTCGTCGCATCTTAACAAGATTTTTGTGCAATTATTGATTATAACGAATTGTTTTCGAAAAATTGATGTTATTTTAAATAAAGAATCAAAATCAAAAAAACAAAATCAAAATTGTTTATTTCAAATTAACCAACAGTTGGTGCTTTTAAATAGTCAATGTCGGTCAGTCCAAGAAAAGTGAAGCTAAATTGCACCTTCCAAAGCGTAGATCTCTATGGAGAAGAACATGCAAGAAACTCCATGGACACTCTTTTAAAATCGTAATATGGATTACATGTCTTCGTTACATATTTCAGTTGCTTCTATCATGTGAGCACAATGTATAATTATAAAAATTTATGAAAAGATAGAAAATTAATTAAGCCCACTGGCAGCTAAGAGATGACCAGTCTCCACTGACGGCCCCCGTTCACGAGCATGACGCGCGCATCAGCCCCACTTAGCTCAACCATTTTGAAGGGAACCAAATGACCCAACAACACTGGCCACTGAATAATAATAATATTATTGATCTTTACTTTAATACCCTAATCGCTTGAAATATCATATGCAGGACAACGTCTGCCGGGTCCGCTGGTATTAGTATAGATTTATACAGAGGGTGGTGGGTACTAACACTAGATAATAATTTGTTTTTCTTTTTGATGTTACTAACACTTTATGGATTATCTGGTCCGAAATAAAACTCATTTTATTTATTTAAAAATCATCGTTTCAATTCTTCTAATACGTAATTGTTCATATATGTATATGGATGGATAGATCTTTGATACTCTTTCAGCCAAAAACCAGTCAATGGATTTAGATGAATTTGGCTGACAGATGGGTTTTAACCAGAATTAACATATAGAATACTTTTTATTCGGATATTCCTACTGGATCGAATCGTGACACTGCGAGCGCAGATGGTAATTAAAAATCTTTTATCCCTCTGTTAAATGTCGTTACTCAAAAATAAAAGTCAAATTATTTATAGAAATAATTATACTGGAAATCTTAAATAACATAATTAATATAGAATCAATGATCCTCTCTATCAATAGTATCTTGTCCAACATCTTTATCATTTTATTCAAATGGATGATGGGGTCTCGTCCTATCTGTAAATCAAACAACATGGACATTTAAATACAAAGCCGAAGAAGCATTCGGTCGTATATATACAATATGTAAAGAAAACTCTGTCCGATCCGTGAAGGTGTTGTTAGGTATCGATAACTGATTCTACTAATTCCTACAAAGCCGGGCTAAACTTAAAAAAATCCCCCTATAAAATAAATGTTATTTCGCAAAAAGATGTAAGTTAATACATGTACGGTAGGCAATACATTCGCGGGCGAAGGGGGGCAGGGCCCGCGGCAAGCGGTCGCATCGCTATTCGCTCATATATATATACCGTCAAAAATTGTGTTATCAGTTTTTTTTTTAAATACCAATTTTTGGGGAAGTTGGTATTAATTCGCGGAAAAAAAAGATTATTTCAAAATTCATTAGTATTGTTACTATGATGATTGTGTTTTCATATTTTATTTGGTCATGTTTTTACCTAACCTTTATTATCCTTTTGGGTCGGACGGAGGTTTTTTTACATATTATATATGTAGTTCGATGAACTATAAATACGACCTAATGCTTCTGAGGTCGAGAACTTACACAAGGTTAGTTAAAGACAAGTCAAATATAAGGGTACGAACAGACTGGACAATTTTCTCCATGGGACTTATTTTAATAGGGAAAACTTCCCAAAGATTTCATTCGAATAGAGTTTTGTTATTTTATGGTTATTTTTTAATTAAATGTATATTTTATTATGTTTGGTCTTTTTTTTAATTATTATAAACTAGTGCTTGACTGCAATCCTGCCTGATGGTAAGCAGTGATGCAATCGTTGATGGTAAAGCGCACTAGTTTATTTATTAAGCCGAAGCCGGATGACGACAGTTGAGCGAGGTGATGCAATGTTAAACCCAACAACACGACCAACGATGCTGCGCCAGAGGGAGATTGATCTGGAGACTCTCCAAGACCAAACCTCCGACACAACAACATTTGGCGCATTGTACCCGCCACACATCGCAACACAACTGCTCAGACCCGTCCTCCGTACGGCTTCACCAGACATCATGCCGGAACACGACGAATCGCTTGGCGGCAAGACCTTTTCTGGTGGGTGGTAACTTCTGCCGGCAGCCGATGTTATGGCCTACCACCGATGAGACTTTTCATGAGACGTCATAATTATGTTAAAACTAGTATCGCTGCTACACTGTATGGACGCTGTCACCACCCACCAATACCCATGTTGATGGGTGGGGATAGACCCCTAAAAGTTTCTTGCATAATCCTTTGTTTTTCCTACTAACAAATGTTTGCATTTTATTATTTTTACTATCTACTTATATACTTACTTACGGTCCGGATGAAGCCTGTAAACATTTTATGAAAATTACTATTTAATATACTACTGGTTTTTTTGTGTTTACGTGATGATATTTTAAAATGAATATAGGAAGCCTAAAGAAGACCATTTATATAAGAGCAGGCATTTTGGAGACTGTCTTGTGTAATATTGACTTTCATAAAGTACCTATTCTAGTAATGATTCTAATGATTTTGATATATTAATTCGAAAATTTTCGTGATACCGAAGTCGGAGTTGCAAGTAAAAATGTTTGCCATCCAACGAAGTTGGCACGGGTCAGCTAGTGCTTCATATTCTGGAAAATACACGTTCAGATTTGTGCACTTTGATATTTCCTGCGCCCAAATCTGGTCTCCGCTGAGATTGGCTGCCTAAACGAAAATTGGTCTGGTTAATAATTAAAATAATGCTTACAATTGTAACAGCAAATCTCGTATCTCGCTCTCCTCTATGTTAATAGCTCGATTATTTCTTGTTTCATCAATAAACGGGGTTTGTCTATCAGAGCTGTCATCGTTATTATCATCGCCACCCAGAATATAAATAAGAGTATCATCTTTGAACCTGTTCATTTTATCGTCGCCTCTCACAGATTTTAGTTTCATTGTCAAGTTTTTAGCGAATTTAACTAAATTATTTTCAGATTCTTCAGGTTTTTTAGGTTCACCAAATAATTTTAGCAATGGGACTGGTTTTTGGTTACTTCTGGGATTGTTGTTTAGATTTTTAAGTTGGAGCCCATTTTTACCATCGCGAATTTCAAATATTTCTATTTTAGTTGCCCCTTGAACTTCCATAGTGATTATAAACAGAGAAACTGAAAATGTTAAAATATACATTAGGTTAGTAAATAAGCAATAAACAAAGATTCGTTATACAGAGTGGTGCTGACAATACGACAGTAAATGAAAACACGAACAATGACGTTCCATAGGAATAATCCTAAACCATAGAAAAAACCTAGGATCAAAAATAAATAAATGAAAATTTCAAACAAACTAAATCGCATAAAATTGCAAACGGAATAGAACATGGTATCGACTTGCTTTTTTCGCGCCATTATTATTTCATTTATTTATTTTAAAATAAATATATAAAAAATATTTAAAAATACAAAAAATAGTAGCCCTCCGGTATCGGGAACAGGGTCCAAGCTACCAGCAGTCAGGGCTCCAGAGAGAGGAAATTCCTGACAATGCGAGCTGTGTCCAGAATTACAGCTTTCTGAATCAAGCCCTTGATCCAGCTGCCTAACGAGAGCCTCCTGAGGTGTTGGTCGAGGCTCTTGGCTATTAAGCCATTGCCTGTCACGACTATCGGTACAATGATTGCCGAATCCACTTCCCACATGTCGACAACCTCGTGAGCCAAGTCAAGATACCTGATTTGTTTATCTTTCTCGGCTTTCACGAGGTTCTCATCATGCGGGATGGTTATGTCAACAATCATTGCACGCCGCTCTGATCGATCCACCATCACTATATCAGGCTGAATGGCTATATGGCTTTTCGCGCCATTATTATTAAATTTGGTACCGCAGGAGGCGGCGGTCATTAACCTGCAAGCGCTTCCTTATCAACATGAACATCATGTAGAAAAATGAAAAATAATTTCCTGTGACTAAACTAATGGACATATTTATATGATTTTTTATGAGTAGACTTAGAATGTGTTGAGGTACACGATGTTTAATTTATTGTCGTATTGTCAGCACTACTCTGTATTTAATGGTTTTTGCATTTATCAACCTCTATAGCGTGACAACCCGATAGCGCGCTGTCTATGCCATCCGTTAGAGGCGCAGAGAGTAATTACAAAAAACCGGCCAAATGCGAGTCGGACTCGCACACCGAGGGTTCCGCTGTACAAACGTAGCGGTTTACAATTTATGACGTACTAGCTTTCCGCCAGCGGCTTCGCCCGCGTGGAGTTCGGTTATATCGCGCTGTTTAAATTCCCCTCGGGAACATCAAATTTTTCCGGGATAAAAGCTAGCCTATGTTCTTTCTCAGGGTCTAAAGATTGTCTGTGCCAAACTTCATCAAAATCGGTTGAGAGGTTTAGGCGGGAAAGCGTAACAGACAGACAGAGTTATTTTGGCATTTATAATACTAGCATTGATTTAGAATTTTTCACAGTTTAGAGGCAATTAGATTTAAGAAGTGTTTGATATGAATTTCAACTTTAATATCTCTACGCGTTCATGTGAAAAAGGGTAGGTAGTAAGTTTATAATTATTAAAAAAAATATTGTATGTCATGTAAGCAAAAATAATATTTTAATATTTTATGTAACTTCAAATTTATCATTTTCACAATTTTTCCTTTATCTGCCTGTCTTATAATATAACGTTGCTTCGTGCCGAATTTCAAGATTCTGAGTTCACGGGAAGTACCTTGTAGGCAAAGAGATTTAAGATATAATATATAGAGAGGGCATGTGTCAAAATGGCATAGAAAAACTGTGATCCCATGGCTCAGTTCCGCCATCTAGTACAATATAGCAAAATTAGATCGACAATTGGAGACATCAAATAGTAAAAATGAAATAAGTTTATTTAAAATATATTCAGCTATTGCCCGGTAGGTGGCCAGTGTGGTCTATGTTGCCAGATCCGATTTAATACCCTAGTATAGTTCAAATCGGGTAAATAAATATTGAAAAGTAAATAAATTAAGTGAAACTTGTCTTGTACAAACAAAAACTGTTTTAGAATTTTATTCGCTACTATTCATTAACCGTGACACCGTCTATTGGCATTTTAGATGTTTTATGCCTACGAATTATTTTAACGCTCAGTTTATTGCGATTTTTGAGTGTAATAGACCTTTTAGGCCATAAAGCGCATTTTGTTTTGCAATTTTCGTTTGCATTTCGTTTTTAATAATAATAATAATAATAAAATTTATTTCGGAATTACTTCCATAATTTGTTAGTAACATAATTTTTAGCAAAATTATTCTTTTTACACGTTTGTTTGCAAATATTTTTAAATGGCAATGCAAAAAACTGTGGTAGGATTTGTATCATTTCGATATAAAGTTATCGATAATATTCAAAGAAGTTACTACGACGATGTTTTTTCGCATTATGATAGCTTGAAACAAAAAATTAGGAAGCAGAATAATTATGGGTAATTTCAAGTTTACAAGTTTCTTATTTATATAATTATTTTAATATAATAGGCGTTAAAGTTTAAAATTGCCGATTAGTACTGAAAATCTAAATAATTGCTTATTTTTTAATTTTTAAATAATTCATTTATAATCAATATATAGGAAGGTCGTTTATACCTTTGTGATAGAACTCTGAGGATCTAGACTGCACAAACTATGTGAAAGCAGAACTGCCTCCTGGGAAGAAAACTTCTTGTCACGTAGATAATTGTCCAAATCACGACAAAAATGGTAGTCTGCTGGAGCAAGACCTTTACAAGATTCGTACGCCATTATCTATATAAACGGCATAAAAATCACGGTTATTGTATGGGAGCCCGCCTACAGTATTTATTTTATTTTAATTATTTATTTGTAATTTGAATATATAACCAAATATTCTGTGAACATTTTAAGCGTCTATCTGTTTCCGTTCCGTTGTTTCGAGCAAAAAACGGCAAAAATTCACGTTTGTTGTATGGGAGCCCCCTTAAATATTTTATTATTTTTATGCTTAGTACTTGTTGTTATAGCGGCAACAGAAATACTAACACAATCTCTGGAAATTACAACTGTCTCGCTATTACAGTTTATGAGACACAGCCTGGTGACAGACGGACAGACGAACAGAGAAGTCTCATGAATAGGGTTCGTTTTACCTTTTAGGTACGGAATCCTCAAAATCACAAAGTAGCTCGCAATCATTGTACTACATATACGTACCTACATATTTTATGAATATATTTCATTATAAATAAGTTATGTAATCTATGTACTTATCCACTTAACCGTAAATTTTATTAAAATTTTTACGGTTAAGTAGAAAAGTACCGAAATTAATAACTTACTATTTTATTTCTAATACAAGGTACCGATTCTTTTTTTTTTAAATTTGATCGACAAGTCTTTCCAAAGTAGATAACTTCTCTTTTAAAATGCATTGAGCATAATTTCGACGAATGAGACGGAAGCCAATTTTCTTCTCTACGGTCTATCTGGACAAATCGTATCCACTTTTTTCCTACGACATTATTTTTATTCGGAAACCAAAAATAACAAAAACCTAGATAAATGAATAGTAATTGTTCATTCAATTTTGTTTATTAATATGATATGATTATGTTTAAATAGAGTTAATAATAAATAAACTTGAAATATAGTAATATTTTAAGTTTATTTAGCTATATTTTAAATGTCAATAAAATACAACAAAATGTATTCATCTTAATAAGTATTATCGATAACTAAATCGATAAACAACATTACTACATCTCTACAAGAAATAGTAAAACTACTCAACAATAGAGTGCGCTTATTACAATAATGGAAAATTCTAGAACTAAGATTTTTTTTTAAATTTGAATTGCAGAGAAAATATAAATAATTCATAGAAAAACATTACGAAGTTAGGTCCAGTCGTTTTACTATAACCAGATGTACAGTAACACAAAGCGCAACATGGCATATTTCCTTAGAAAATGTTTATTCTTGGTGGACACAAATTACGTCCTGACACGCAGACTAGACTGAGCGACTCTTAACCAAGTCGATAAAAGTATTGGCTTACGATTTTGTTCGTGATGTCCTGTCTATTGTAAATATAATTTTAATGTCTTTGCTTGTAGGTTTTGATTCCCTAGCGTGTGACGGAAATTCGTCTAAGGTGTCGGTATAAACTGCTGTATCTTTTGATCGCTTTAACTTAGAAGTTTGATTTTTTTCACTGCTTAAAGGGACAATAGACCTAGGTATTTGGTATAAATTTCAATTTGATACCTTTATTAGTTCGTGAGAAATAAGGTAGTAAGTTTCATTTTATTAAAATATGTTTATTATATTATATAACTAAAAAAATGTGATTTTCGCAATTTTTTCTATATTTGTATTATGTGACAATCCTTCATGCCAAATTTCAAGATTCTGAGTTTACGGGAAGTATCCTGTAGGTTTTGATTCCTTTGCGAGTGTCGAAAATTTGTTGAAAATATCGACATATCGGCTGTATCTTTTGATTGGCTTGGCTTAGAAGTTTGATATTTTCACAGCTTAAAGGGACAATAGACCTAGGTATTTGGTATAAATTTCAATTTGATAACTTTATTCGTTCGTGAGAAATAAGGTAGTAAGTTCCATTTTATTAAAATATGTTTATTATATTATATAACTGAAAAAATGTGATTTTCGCAATTTTTCCTATATTTGCATTATATGACAATCCTTCATGCCAAATTTCAAGATTCTGAGTTTACGGGAAGTATCCTGTAGGTTTTGATTCCTTTGCGAGTGTCGAAAATTTGATGAAAATATCGACATATCGGCTGTATCTTTTGATTGGCTTGGCTTAGAAGTTTGATATTTTCACAGCTTAAAGGGACAATAGACCTAGGTATTTGGTATAAATTTCAATTTGATAACTTTATTCGTTCGTGAGAAATAAGGTAGTAAGTTCCATTTTATTAAAATATGTTTATTATATTATATAACTAAAAAAATGTGATTTTTGCAATTTTTCCTATATTTGCATTATATGACAATGCTTGATGCCAATTTTCAAGATTCTGAGTCTACGGGAAGTATCCTGTAGGTTTTGATTCCTTTGCGAGTGTCGAAAATTTGTTGAAAATATCGACATAATCGGCTGTATCCTTTGATTGGCTTGGCTTAGAAGTTTGATATTTTCACAGCTTAAAGGGACAATAGACCCGAGTATTTCATGTGAATTTCAGCTTGATACGTCCACGCGTTCTTGAGATAAAGGGTGGTGACAGACAGACAGACAGACAGACAGACAGACAGACAGACAGACAGACAGACAGACAGACAGACGGACAACAAAGTGATCCTATAAGGGTTCCGTTTTTTCCTTTTGAGGTACGGAACCCTAAAAAAAGAGAAAATATTGTAAATTTATGAGTTTTGAGAGACTGTTTGTGTTAAGCCTATTTTTCTAGACAAATTAAACTGTGATTGTGATATCTGAATCCTTATTCGCTCCCCACCGACTCTATATCTCCAAACAATCGAGATATATCATATATAGAACAAATCTGGATAAATGGCCGATTTCGATCAACAAATTCGAGTTGGGCCCACAACGAGGACTAAGGCCCCCTCTCTCTGACAGAGAAAGCCTGTGTCCCAACAGTGGGCTCAATATTCTTTTCGATATCTCATCTCCACAAGTAGCTAACTGTCAAAAATACTTCTAATTTAGCAATAATATTTTATTTCCTTTCAGTAATTTAGCAATAATATTTCATTTCATTTCAGTAATTTAGTAATAATATTTCATTTCATCACACGTCACATTGTAAAACTGATTTACATCCGTTACCTCACATCAGGTTCAGTTGAAAGCCAGTATTAAGCATTAATACTACATACTGTTAGACTGCTCGGTTAGCATTTAGCACAGTGGTTAAGCTGTTGACTGCTGCGCTGCGTATTGCTGGTTCGATTCTCGCACGGAACAAATATTTGTATGACCTACAAGTAGTTTTCCGGGTCTGGTTGTTTGTGTATGTGAGTTTTATACGTCTCTTTAAACGAACCTAAATAAGGTAAAAAAAATTGTCTGTAATTTTTACTGAACCTTGGCCTTTTTGGTGTAGCCGTGGGGCATAATCAATTACTATTTTTTGCTATTTTATTATCAGGTTTTATACTTTCTGTTTGATTTTTATTTGTTGCTACCTGATGTATGCAGAAAATTAACATGCTTAATATAAATAAATATATACGGACAAATCACACAGATTGAGCTAGCCCCAAAGTAAGTTCGAGACTTGTGTTATGGGATACTAACTCAACGATACTATATTTATAATAGATACATATATAGATAAATTAAACACCCAAGACCCAGGCCAATCAGGAAAAGATCGTCATCCATCATGACCTAGTCAGGGATCGAACCCGGGGCCTCCACGTCGCAGGTAGGCTGCGCCACGGAAGACGTCAAATGTTAAAATGTGTGTATATTTTAGTTTGTGCTAAATAAATATATTTTCTTTCTTTACTTATAATTATAAAGTAGTGCTTAGGTAAGTGTGTTAATTCACGTACTCAACCGGCTGACCATTTATGATTAAGGGTTCCTGGAATGTATTGGTCATTACTTTGGTCTTACAGGTGTTCATTGTTAGGCCTTCACAAATCTCTATGACGGACATAATGCCTAAGGAAATAGATACAAGGATCGGAAATGCGTGGAAATATTACTGGAGCCTTAAAGAAATAATGAAGAACAACGAAATACAAATGTCTATCAAGTCAAAATTGAACTAACTTATGGTTGCCAAACTTGGGCACTCACTAAAGCGCATTTCAAAAAACTTGAAACCTGTCAAACAGCAATGGAGAGGAGCATGCTGAACATCAAAAAATCTGACAGAGTACGTAACACCATCATCAGAAAACGCACAAAAATAGAAAATGTCACAACAAAAATAAGCAAACTTAAGTGGCAATGGACAGGACATATAATTAGGGGTATCCAGAAATGGAACAAGAACATAGTTTTCTGGTACCCTCGAAACCGAAAAAGAAAACAAGGCAGACAGGCCCGAAGATGGGAAGACGAATTAAAAGCAACTGCAGGAAAAGCATGGACTAGAAAAGCTCTAAACAGAATAGAATGGAAAGAAATGGAGGAGGCCTTTGTGAATGGCTCATCAAAGTCACTAGCATAAGTAACTTTTCTTTGTAAATATTATGTCTGAATAAAGGCTTATATTATTACAGTGCTTGCCGCATCCTGCAAAACCTCCTGATGGTAAGCAGCACTTTTGACGAGATTTTCATTTTCCAACTACATTTTGCAGGTTTAGTCCAAAGTAAAATTTTAGTGTAATTTGCTGATAACTTGGTAGTTATTATTATAATTTGGGGTGCGGTGCCAGAAGGGGTGCGGTGCCAGAAGACCTCCACGTGGTGCATCCTGGGTACAGGCGGTGGTCTCTTTGTGAAGTTGAAGAAGATGGGGGATTACTGTCTGTAGCGAACTTCTGGACGGGGGACGGGGACCAATTGTGGTCGAAAGGGTGGTCATCCATGTGTTTTCCAACTATTGGAAGGTACAGCGGAAGTGTAAAAGAGAAGTAGTATTTACGGAATATTTTACTTCCCGTAGGACGGGCTTACGGGGTCATTGTACAACCCTGCAAGCGAAGTGACTAGTTGTGATCAAGGAGGTGGTCATACACGTGACCTTTGACTTTTTAGTTAACATGATGGAGAAACAGGGTGAAATGACGATGCGGGATCTTTTACTTCCCGCAGAACAGGCTTATGGGGTCACTGTATATACAACCCAGCAGGCGAAGTGACTAGTTGTGATCAAGGAGGTGGTCATGCACGTGACCTTTGACTTCATATTTGACATCATGGAGAAACAGGGTAAAATGACGACGCGGGATCTTTTACAACCCAACGGGCTAAAAATGAGAGTTTCGGACAGAAGTTCAAGGTGGACTCGTGCCTAAAATGAGCCACTTAGCAGGGGCAAGCCACTTTCATCTGGCTCCCTGAAGTTGATGTTGGTGGAGTAACAAGGACGGCGCTTGTTGTGCACTTACCCTGCCAATAAGCAAGCAGTAGATTCATCGACTGCACCCGTCGAACTCGTAAACCGGAAAAAGAATCATGGTCATGTTTCATGACTCGAAACGGAACGAGGGTCTTGGCTTTACCACTCGGACCACGAGGAAGAAAACCTCTTCAAAAATTACCTCTAATATCAAGTTTGGTGCGCGGTAAGGGTATGAATGGCTGAGGAGTAGTCACATCTGCAACTGATGTTTGTCTTATAACATCAATTGCAGATGGTGCATCAGTTACTAGCGCACCTCCAGCCAGGGTACTTGTGAACCCCCTGGTTGGGTTATAAATGTACACTTACCTAGGAACAGGGGGTGCCCCTAGGTGTACTTTTTAGATCCCCCATACTCGTGGGAATTAACATGGAAAACTTAAAAACAAAAAATAATCTAAATGAAGAGGTAAATGTTGCGTCAGATTCTGACGCCACATCGGTGATGAGCTTCAGAAGCATAGAAAGTGTTAGAGATAGTGCATAGGGTAAAGGTAAGCTCTGGCGAAAGCGCACACGTGGAGAGGCGAAGTGTTTGGGGTCGGATTCGACCTCAGGCGAAGAGGCGGAACCGGCTACCAAAGTTGGTACCTCGCTAAGAGGAAGGGAACAATCGGTCTCAACAGGGAAGTACGTAGGGCCTAATAAATACGTAAAGAAAACTACGGAGGAGGAACGAGGCGTAATGCCCGACATATCGGTAGAAGCCCTGAACATCAAGGTCCAAGAAGCTGTAGCGACAGTGCAGAGGGTGAGCAAAGTATCTAAACGCTTAAGTGGGCCGGACCACCGTACGCTCAAAATGGCGCTATCCGTAATTGTGGAGGCCGCCGAGACACTCACAAAGCGGACTTCTTCCGCTGAAACATCTCGGCTTCAGGAGGAGAATGTCCGCCTTACTTTGCAGGTAGCACAACAACAGACTGAACTTGAGGACATACGCGCACATCTTGCGAGATTGGACCAGAACCGGCAGGAAGAACCGCGCATATTGGAGAGGCAGCTTACATTGGAACTGGATAAGATTGCCAAAGGCCGCAGAATGCTTGTGGGTTGGGTTTCGGCGCAAGTGAAATTGCTTGCCGCCAGACCTTTGAAGTGCTATAGGTCTTGAAGGTGGACACGTTGCAGTGCAATGCACCTCGGCAATTGATCGCAGCAAGCTGTGCTACTGCTGTGTTCAGGCAGGACACATAGCCAAGAATTGTGAGGCTGCGCCGCACTGCTTTATTTGTGCGTCAGTAGGAAGGAAATCCAGCAGAACATCGGGCAGGCAGTAAGACCTGTGGTGCGGCCAAAGGAAAGCAATGTGTCGACCAACACACACACAGGCATCGTCGTCGCAACAGGCAACTGCAAAAGAGACCACGCACATGGCTACCGGGGTGAAGAATAATGATAGGCACTGTGTATAAGTACATAAATAATGGCACAATATCTTAATGTCCTCCAGAGTAATATCAACCACTGTGCTCGGGCTCAGGACTTACTCCTCCAGAGCATGGCACAGTGGTCAATAGATGTTGCTATGGTTGCAGAGCCGTATTCTGTCCTGCCTAGGGATAACTGGGTGAGTGACTCCAGCGGTTTGGTAGCTCTGATATTGCGGGCTTCCATTAGATGTCCTTCCCTTGAAAGCATCACCCGAGGGCGGGGATTTGTGGCAGCAAGCCTTGGGAATTTGGTTGTTGTCGGGGTGTACCACTCTCCAAATAGATCTCTCGCAGACTTTCGAAGTCTTGTAGCTCAATTGGGTTCTGTTGTCAGACGGTGCCACCCTGTTCCCGTGCTGGTCCTTGGGGACTTTAATGCAAAATCCACGGCTTGGGGTTCCCATAGAACAGATGCGCGGGGGCAGGTCCTAGAGCAGTGGGCCATAGAGACCGGCTTGCTCATCCTCAATCGAGGATCGGTGCTCACATGCGTACGTCAGCGAGGCGGTTCGATAGTGGACATCTCATTTGCTAGCCCTACTATACCGGGTCCAGGGCTGGCGTGTGATGGAAGAGTTAGAAACATTATCAGATCACCGGTACATCCATTTTATCATCTCAGCACAGGCTGCTAGCAGTCCAGCCCGGCTGACTTCTGAAGAGGAGGGACCGCGTTGGGCATTGAAAAAGCTGGATAGGGAGGCACTACTGGAAGCCTCAATCGTCCAAGCCTGGATGTCTGCACCGGATAGGCCTGACAATATAAACGAAGAGGTAGAATGGCTCCAGCAGGGGCTTGTCATTATTTGTGATGCGGCGATGCCACGGTCGCAGCGTGGACCTACCAAACGTCAGGTGTACTTGTGGTCACCAGAAATTGCACAATTACGCGAAGCTTGCGTGGCG
Organism: Sesamia nonagrioides; assembly: GCA_017933935.1. Classification (NCBI taxonomy): domain Eukaryota; kingdom Metazoa; phylum Arthropoda; class Insecta; order Lepidoptera; family Noctuidae; genus Sesamia; species Sesamia nonagrioides. The sequence goes on along the minus strand of JADWQK010000020.1, from coordinate 2,333,443 downwards.
GTACAGCGTCGATATGCCAGACACCACAGGAGACGTATTCGCATCCCGAATGGAGAAGCCATAGAGGCAGACCTGTACGAAGGTTACAGAGCTGCAAAGAAAGCCATGAAGATAGCAATTGGGAAGGCTAAAACTCAAGCCCGCGAGGAGTTGCTGGCGACTCTGGATCAAGATCCTTGGGGGCGACCTTACCTTATGGTTAGGAATAAACTTCGCCAGTGGGCTCCGCCAGTTACCCAGAGTCTCCAAACACAACTTCTTGATCGGGTGGTCTGCGCTCTTTTCCCTTCAAGGGCAGAGCATATACCGCCACCGATGACTCTGCCCCCCGCAGACCCCATTGAGGATACCGTAGAAGCTGATGCTAATGAAGATGGCATTGTATCTGAAGTGACCCAAACATAGCTGAAAGCCGGGGTGCTGCGGCTACAAGCCAAAAACACTGCCCCAGGTCCGGATGGCATACCAGGCCGTGCACTAGCATTATCTATGCGGGCTCTTTGGCCGCGATTCGCAGGCCTTTTTAGTGCATGCCTCGAACGGGGTCAGTTTCCACGGCGGTGAAAGTTGGCAAACTGGTCCTGTTAAGGAAACATGGGCGCCCTGCAGAATCTCCGTCAGCATACAGGCCCTTTGTGCTCTTGGACGAGACGAGCAAACTATTTGAGAGAATAGTCGCTGACCGCCTCGTTCGGCACCTGAGCGGTGTAGGACCAGATTTGTCAGATAACCAGTTTGGTTTTCGCCGGGGGCGATCCACCGTGGATGCTATTATGCGTGTAATGGCTGCGGCAGAAGAAGCAGTTACCCAGGGCGCGGTCGTTTTGGCGGTATCTCTGGATATCGCCAACGCTTTTAACACCTTGCCGTGGAGCTGCATAAGGCAAGCGCTCGTATACCATCGTGTGCCTGCCTACCTGCGTCGCATTATCGGGAGCTACTTAGCGGAAAGAGCCGTGGTCTACCCGGGTCGGGAGGGATGGAACCGACGAGAGACGTCGTGCGGTGTTCCGCAGGGTTCGGTCTTGGGGCCGTTGCTGTGGAACATTGGTTATGACTGGGTGTTGCGCGGTGCACTGCCTCATGGTGTCAGCATCACATGCTACGCTGATGACACTCTGGTGACAGCCTGGGGGCAAACGCATCGACAATTAGTCATGCTTGCCACGGCAGGTGTTGCGCAGATTGTTGGAAGGATTCGGCGTTTGGGTCTCGAGGTGGCTTTGCACAAATCTGAGGCTCTTTGTTTCCATGGACCTCGGAACAAGCCACCACGGGGTTTACACATATTGATAGGAGGCATCCGCATCGGTGTCGAGTCGACGATGAAATATCTTGGACTTGTCCTCGACAGCCGATGGGACTTCGGGCCGCACATTCAGCTGTTGGTCCCAAGGTTAATGAGCGTTGCAGCTGCCCTTGCTCGACTTTTACCTAATCTAGGGGGACCCAATACTTCCTGCCGGAGATTGTATATGGGAATTGTGTGGTCCATGGCCCTATATGGTACGCCAGTATGGGCGGACACCCTGACGGCCAGTAACGTTGCAATATTGCGAAGGCCACAGAGAGCGATGGCTGTCAGGGTGATAAGAGGATACCGTACGATCTCCTACGAGGCCGCAACTCTCCTAGCCGGATCAACGCCGTGGGATCTGGATGCGAAAATCCTTGCTTCCCTATATCGTTGGCGGAAGGCGGAACTCATGAGTGGTCAACCCCCGGTTCCCCAGGCATTCGAAGCACGAAAAACCGAGCTCCGTAAGTTTCTAGTGGCTGAATGGAGGGAGCGACTGGCGCAACCCAGGTGGGGCCTCGCCACAATAGTGGCATTAAGGCCTGTTATGGAGGAATGGCTGGAGAGGCTGCATGGTGCCCTCAGTTTTCGACTGACGCAGGTGCTTACTGGACATGGATGTTTCGGTAAATACCTGCGTCGCATAGGTCGGGAGCGGACGCCCGTATGTCATCACTGCACGAATTGCCACGAGGACACTGCGCAACATACGCTGGAGGAGTGCTCAGCTTGGGCCCAACAGCGCTGTGTCCTCGTCGCGAAACTCGGTGCGGGTGATCTCTCGCTTCCAGTCGTGGTACAGTGCATGGTCGGAAGCGAAGAAGCGTGGGATGCTGTGGCCTCTTTTTGCGAGGAGGTGATGCATGCAAAGGAGGCTGCGGACTTCACTCGCACCAGAAGAGCAGCCGGGCGTCGAAGGGCGCTTAACGATCTCCGGCCACCGTAGGAAAGACCATGCGGACGACGAAATTGGGGCCGTGACGTCGCTCGAGCGCTAAGGCTCAAGGAGGGGACATGCAATATGTGCGTCTTAGTGGTGGTCTGTGCGGTCGTGGTATCGGGTGCACTTGGTGATGGCGCCCGCTAGGAATGGTGGGCTCATACCAGACGGGGGTGCGGCGAATGCAGTAGTATATCCCGGGCCCTCGTCCCATGGTACTCGAAGGAATAGTGGGATTTTTAGTCGGTAGGAGTCCGACATAACCTTCCATTATTCCCAGGCGGAGGGTAATCCATGAGGATTTCCCCACTTATAAAGAAAAAAAAAATATTATTATAATATAGTGTTAGTTATCAGTATACCTAATACTACGTTTTATTATTTTATTGCATCTATAACATAATGTAATAATTATTACTCACATATTACAAAAAATAATTTCATTTTATAGTCCGCAAAGAATTCTCAATCGTTCTAAAGGTACATTAGAAATAATAAAAATTCAGTTTTTTTATGTTATTTTTACGAGTGAACCCCGTCAGTTATTATTTTATCCTATTGAATATCGGTAAATCGTAAAAATTGGCAGTTTCATTTATTTTATTGCTTTTCTCTTATATTTGTTATTACTGCGAGGTTTTTATTTCAATTTTATATATGGAGCAGTAATTTCATGGTATTTTTATGTGGCTTTCACGGTTACACGTGAAGCTATAACTAACCAAATAGGCTTTTTTTGGTGTGGATGGGAAATCATTAACTGGGCGTTTCAGATTTTACTGACTAAAACCCACCCAGACGCAATCGTTGATTGTAAAGTGCGCTAAAAATAGCGCGCTTTACAATCAACGATTGAATTTTTTGAGTAAATAGGCTCTTAATAAAAATTAAGAGCCTATTTACTCAAAAAAACTGAGTGAATAGGAGGAACGACGGCAGTTAAGCGAGATTATGCAATGTTCAACCCAGCAACATAACCAACGCCTGCTGCGCCAGAGAGAGATTGATCTGGAGACCTTTAACGACCAAACTCTCGACATAACAACATTTGGCGCATCATACCTGGCACACGTCACAACACAACTGCTGAATCCTGTCCTACGTACGACTTCACCAGACATCATACCGAACACGACGGATCGCTTGGAGGCAAGACTTTGTCTGGTGGGTGGTAACTTTTGCCGACAGCCGATGTTCTGGCCTACCACCGAGCCACCTCCATCAGGTGGCTCGGTGTCGGGCCAGTGAGAAACAGGGATGCAATCGTTGATTGTAAAGCGCGCTAGTTTATTAAGAGTCTAATCACTTTAGCCTTGAAGATGCTCAAATTGTAGTCCGATGGGAACACCTCCGGTGGTAAATTGTTCCAGTCCTTCAATGTACGCTGCATAAAAGAAGAGCCGAAACGTTCTGTCCGGATCGTAGTGGTGTCAACAACGTAGGAGGTGGATAATCGCCGTACGACGGGTCGTCCGATGACGGAACGGAGATGGAGGAATTACGTCATGCACACTCTCCAAAATGTATCCTATAGAATACCGACTTACTTCCTTATTTATTATGTACATCATATAAATAACAGAAGATAAATATAAAGATTTTACAAAGGGTGACACAATGGGCAGTCTTGCCGTTAAGAGCGATCTTTAACAAACAAACTTTCAGATACCACAGCTCATCACCAACTTTTCATCACCTTTCACATAGTCAGTAGAGAGCACCTATCTTTCCGTACATATTATATTTGTTTCATTAATTAAAGTCAGTGCAAAAATCATAATATTATTCAGTCTCATCGAAATAACAATGCCTTGAAAAAGTAAACAAAAAAATACATTGCCTACGGTTTCCCATTACACGTGAATGTAACATTTTAATAATAAAAGAGATTTTAATTCTCTTTAAAATTACAATAAAATATTACTCGCTATTGCTCTCGCTATATTAAAGTTGGTTTATTTACCCTCTCTTTAATAAACATTTTCGATATTCGAACCCCAACAAGTAGGCGGTTTATTTTGTGTATTTTGTGGTTTATGGTTGCGGTCAAGCACTACTTTATAATAATAATAATAAATCCCCTAAGCATACTGTTGGAGGATTCAGGTCTAGACTATCGGTTGAGGAGAGGTGGTCAGGTTATATCGCACCTCCTCTATATGGATGACCTGAAACTTTTTGCTCCGAACAATTTACAACTGAAGGAGCTACTGAAAATTTCTGAAACTTTCAGTAGCGTCATCAGGATGGAATTTGGTGTGGACAAATGTGCGGTCAAATCAAATCAAATCATTTATTTCAAATAAACCAGTTACAGGCACTTTTGAATGGTCAGAAGGTCGGTCAGTCAATAAGATGAAGCTAGTCGCCCATTCCAAAGAGTAGGTACCTATGGAGAAGACCGGGCAAGAAACTCCATGGACACTCTTTTAAATTTTCAAGCTATTGTTACAAATATTTGATTACATCATTCATGTTGAAATCAACCGTGTGAGAACGATGCAGAAATATATTGTACGCTGAGAGCGTCCATTATGGAAAACACACAAAAATCAAATCAGAAATTAAAATACGCCGTGGCAGCTAAGAGGTGACCAGGTGGTGGTCATGCGTATAAAGCGAGGAGAGATTGTGGAATCCGTGGGAACCCAACTCACAAGTTCCATGAACCTTAGAGCCCTCTCTGCATCCGAAACCTATAAGTATTTGGGTATGTCGGAAGCATTGGGTATCAATGTTACTGACATGAAGCAATCGTTGAAGGAACGCTTCTTTGACCGCTTGAAAAAAGTACTTAATAGTCTTCTATCAAGCGGTAACAAGGTGCGCGCTTTCAACGTTTGGGTCATGCCGGTTTTGATGTACTCTTTTGGCATACTCAAATGGACTCAAACCGAACTCGACGCCCTTGATAGGAGAGTCCGTACGCTGCTGACTGCAAATCGATTACATCACCCACGGTCATCGGTTATGAGGCCGGTATCCCGCGAACGTGTGGAGGTCGAGATATGCAGTTTCAGGGAATATTTCCTAACAACCGACGTGGGAATACATCGGGATGTGGTCGCGGTTTACAAGGGACTCACTCCGTTCTCCTTGGTTAAAGAGAACTGGCGCAAACCAGTAGTACTTGACACCAATGATCGCATGGAGGCATGGAAGAACAAGGAGCTTCACGAACGCTTTTTCAGAGCCCTACAAGGGCCTGATGTAGATTTACAAGCGTCTGTAACCTGGCTACGATTCGGTGACCTTTCTGGGGAAACCGAAGGTTTTGTATGTGCCATTATGGACGAAGTTATGATGACGAACAATTACCGGAGATTTATTGTGAAAGACGGCACTGTTGACATCTGTCGGGCATGTCACCGGCCGCGGCCGGGGGAATCATTAATGCATATTATCTCCGGGTGTTCTCGTCTAGCTAACGGAGAGTACTTGCATAGACACAACCTTGTAGCCAGGATAATTCATCAGCAACTTGCTCTCAAATACAACCCTGTGGAATCGGGGGTACCCAGTTTTCGAAAATGGCCATATCACATTGTACTGGGATCGATCCACCATCACTGACAGGACTATTGTTGCTAATAAGCCTGATATAGTGATGGTGGATCGATCAGAGCGGCGTGCAATGATTGTTGACATAACCATCCCGCATGATGAGAACCTCGTGAAAGCCGAGAAAGATAAACAAATCAAGAATCTTGACTTGGCTCACGAGGTTGTCGACATGTGGGAAGTGGATTCAGCAGTCATTGTACCGATAGTCGTGACAGCCAATGGCTTAATAGCCAAGCTCAAGCAATAGCTCTCGTTAGGCAGCTGGATCAAAGGCTGTAATCAGAAAGCTGTAATTCTGGACACGGCTCGCATCATCAGAAAGTTCCTCTCTCTGGAGCCCTGACTGCCGGTAGTTTAGACCCTGTTCGCGGTACCAATAGGCTACTATTTTTTATAGTTTTAAATAATTTTGTGTATTTTTTATGTAGAAATATTTAAAATATAATTTATATGTGTACAAAATTAAATAAAGGAATAAAAAAAAATAAACAATTTACTTTACCTAGGGTTGGTTATTTGTGGGCGTTAATTATTGAGTATCACTATCAAAAAGTTCATACGAGACACAATAAACCAAAATCCCTGTGCTTTCCACTAAAAAAATTTACGAAAATCACGCCGTGATATCACACGTCTCATTTCAAACCAACATATTCAATGCAATAATTTACACCAATTCTCTCGAAAAATTCCTTTGATAACAACATTGTATTTTCGACTTTACCCTTGGCATTTTAAAATCGGTTTTAGTTTGGTGTGTCTTGTATGTAGGGAGCACAAACAAAAGTCAACTGTCAGATCGAATACGCGTCACGTGTAGGAAACAGTGTTATAGATATGATATGTACGAAGTAGGGAACTGTAATGCCAGCATGGAGCTATATATAGGAAGCGATAAATTGTCTACTTTGACGTTGGTTTTCGTGAAGGAAATATTCAAATTCAAAAATTTTATTTCGGATAAAATACATAAAATATTCGTCGTGTCGTGGTGGCCTAGTGGTTAAAACACCAGCCTCTCAAGTATGAGTATACGAGTTCGATTTCAGGTCAGGCAAGTACCAACATTGAGCAAGCGTGGTGATTACGCTCAATCCTTCTCTGTATGAGAGGAGGCCTGTGCCCAGCAATGGGACGATAAAAGGTTGATGATGATGATGATGATGACATAAAATATCCATAAATTAATTAAAACGGGTCCGGAGTCTTGTCCACCTACGTAAGAGGAGCGAGTCTCACTGGTCTGAAAACACATTCAGGATGCCATTGAAGGAGGAGCGCAAGCGCGACATCATGGAAGCACAACGTTCACAGTCTAAATAGTCTCAATGTTTAAAAAAAAATCCTATACATAATAATTATAAACTAGTGCATGACTGCAAGCCTGCCTGGTAGTAAACAGTGATGCAATCGTTGATGGTAAAACGTGCTAGTTGATTAAGAACCTATACACTCAAAAAAAAAAGTGAGTGAAGGAGGAAGGAAGACGGCAGTTGAGTGACGTGATGCAACGTTAAACCCAACAACACGACCAACGATGCTGCACCAGAGGGAGATTGATCTGGAGACCCTCCACGACCAAACTCCCGGCAGAAAAACATTTGTTGCACCGTATCCGACACACATCGCAACACAACTGCTAAGACCCGTCACATCATGCCGGAACACGACGAATCTCTTGGAAGCAAGACTTTGTCTGGTGATTGGTAACTTCTACCAGAAGCCGATGTTAAGGCCTACCACCGAATACACCTTCGAATTTCCTTACAGTTTGACAAGCTCCTGATTATGGGCGATTTTAATTACGATAATTGACATAACGCGCAGGAAACCTATTCAAAAAAAAATGTTTGCGTTTGTATTACAATTTTCTATGAATATAAATAGCTTTGTTAAAAATAAACTGGAGACACTAATAACGGTCCGTTTCTAAATTCTTAATAATATTAATGTCTGGATGCTGTACCCACGTCACTGTCAATTAAAGGGATTGCTGCAGAAGGCAATACTTTTGTAAAAAACCAGCCAAGTACGAGTTGGACACACACATGCCCATTATTTATAAACCTTACGTCTATTGTATGGGAACCCTTTATAAATATTCACTTAATATTGTCTTTAGTTATTTTTTGGTATAGCCGCCACATAAATACATCATGTATAAAAATTTTAACAGCGTAACTGTCACGGATTGTTTTTTTTTTTTTTAATTACTAGCTGTGCCCCGCGATTTCACCTGCGTAAGCTTCTAACCGAAAGAGCTCAGTTGATATAAAATATGCGCTTTCTTTTGTTCATCACTGTACATAGTATTGTATAAAGTCATGTGTTTTTCTTTTAAATGAACAGACAGCTGTGCTGCTGGGGAGTTTCTTCCGCCACTTCTTCTTCCCAGCGAAAGCACTAGGAAGTGTCGATGGGTGGGCGTTTTGGGGGACTGTCTTATGTAATATTGACGTTCAAAAAGTGCTGACCCTCAGCCCTCAATTTAAATAAATGACTTTTGATTTTGATTTTTGATTTTGCGCCTGTTAAAATAATGGGTAATAATAGTGTTGTTTTCGCAACATTTTTTGTTCCTGCTCTGCTCCTATTGGTTGGATAGCGGGATGTTTTGTAGCCTATGTCTTTTTTCGAGCTCTAGACTATTTGTACCAAATTTCAGTAGTTTTGGCGTGAAAGACAGACAGACAGACAGAGATACTTTCGCATTTATAATATTAGTATGGATAAAGTAGCGCTTGACCGCAATCCCGCCTGATGGTAAACAGTGACGCAATCGAGGATGGTAAAGCGCACTAGTTTATTAAGAGCCTATTCACTCTAACCTTGAAGACACTCAAATTGCACCCACACCACATCCACATCCAGCACCCTAATTAATTCACACTATTACTATCAGTTTTAATCATATTCAAGCTTATTGCTATTCCATTGCCCCATATATTCGAAAATATGTCTGCTCAACAACGTAAATAACGCAATGAATGTTGTTGAAATGTCATAATGAAACCCATTGCTACTGATAATGTGTTACGCAATTACCCTGCTGGTGACACACATGCAGATGGATGGTGGTGTCTTAGTGATAGGTCCCCATTTTTATCTTTTGAAGACGGAACCCTTAAAACAAAAAGATACCAAACAAAAGTAGAGGCCTCCAAAAGTTAGATGACATTTTTCCACTTCAACTGTGACACATCTCATTACGATTTAAAAAAGCAGACTTATTGTGATGACCTAGTTTTTTTCCTTCTGATACCTTCGTAGTGTGAAGGCATGAGGAGCAACGTGTAAAGCTCAATCGTCCTCAGTAGAAAAGGGAGGCTCCTCAGACCAGACTGGGATTATCTGGTGGGCTACTTAGCCCGCCGGTTGATATCGTGAAGTTGTTTAAGTGTTAGTTTCGCAGAAAACTCTGATTGCGAGATGCAGGATTCGCATGACGTCAGTATAACGCGTTGTTCGCATGTTGTGTTGTAGGCACCGCTACAGTAGTAACACTGCGGGATGCTATGTTATGTGCTTTTATTATATCTATGTAGTGAATTGAACCAGCGCTGGGGCTCGGTCTTGCATATGATTGTAGCATAATATTTAGTGGTAGTTTTTTGTATCAGGTTGCAGCATATCGCTTTTTCTTTATAAACTATAAAGTAGTGCTCGACCGTAATCTTGACTGATAGTAAGCACTTAAGCAGTGATGCAATCGTTCATGGTAAAGCGCGCTAGTGTATTAAGAGCCTATTCACTCTAGCCTTGAAGACTCAAATTGTAGACCGACGGAAACAACGCAGCTGGTAAATTGGTCCAGTTCCTTGTTGTACGCGGTATAAAAGACGAGGCGAAATGATTCATCCGGATCGTGGTGGTCTCAACAACGTAAGGGTGGAAACTGGCCGTACGGCGGGTCGTCCGATGTTGCTCGCACACTCTCCAAAATTCGTCCTATAGAACACCGACAGGCTGGCTACTCTTCGCCTGTGCTCCGGCTTTGGAGACCGTTTTGAATATATAAATCATATTGCTGAGCAATAGCGTCTTACACAGAGTCGCAGTAACGACCCTTTCCGATAGAAGTTTCTTTTTATTATTTGCCTGTAAACATACGTATTTTTTTTTTTTTACTAGTAGTAAATGCCTAATGCATTAATTCCGTCTTTGTGCCGTTTTTCCGAAATGTTTAAATAAATAAAACCACAGCCTCCATGGCGTAGCGGTAGCAGACGCGGCCGCTGCGCAAGGTGGCGCGGGTTCGATCCCGCACAGTGCAAGTATTTGTATATATGAATATGAATATTTGCACTGGTCTGGTCGTGCCTCAGAAAGCACGTTAAGCCGTTGGTCCCGGTTATCAAACGAGCATCTAATGGCAGCCGTTACGGGTTGTTGGAGCCCTCAAGGGTCCAACAATTGGTTTAGCTGCAATGCATCGACGTCGCCTTCGGGTTGTAGAGGTCAGACGGCAGTCGCTTCACGGAAAATGTCGAAGTTTAGCCATTTCAGCAGTTGTACTGGTAAAAGCGGACCCCAGACTCCAAAGCTGAAAAGGCTTCGGATGCGACTGGGATTAACGATGTGATGATGATGGTGATGTTTAAATAAATAAAAACGTTTCTAATTTTGACTCAAATAATTTGAAACATAACACACATATACAATATGTAAAGAAAACCCTGTCCGATCCGTGAAGGTATTGTTAGGTATCGATAACTGATTATAATAATGCCTACAAAGCCGGTCTAAATAAAAAAAAAAACCCCCTAAAAAATAAACATTATTTCGAAATAGCGAGGTAACTTAATGCATGTGCGGTAGACAACACGTTAGGCATACATCCGCGGGTGACGGGGGGCAGGGTACGCGGCACGCGGTCGCATCGCTATTCGCTCCGTCACAAATAGTGTTGTCACTTTTTAAAAATTACCAAATTTTGGGGAAGTTTTACAAAAAAAGATTATTTCAAAATTCATTACTATTGTTACTATGATGATTATGTAAAATTTAATATTTTATTTGGCCATTTGTTTACCTAACCTTTATTATCCTTACGGGTCAGACAGGGTTTTCTTTACATATTGTATGTATATGTGTTGAATTTTGACGATACATTTTATATACAACATTATCATTTATTTCTGCTAAACCCGAAACACGTGTCCAATATGTTTAAGTAAAGAATCTATGTACAAAATTTCAAAAAGATATCATGAAAAACCGCAAAGTTATGGGGTTGTTATTGGTTGTCTTGGTTGTCCCAACAAAAATATGGTCACCGCTCAGTTCGGGCGGGCGAGCGTGTTCGTGCGTTGACCTCTGGCATTAGCTGTTGCGCGGGCGTGATCTACAGTAAACTGCTTGACGCGCTCGGTAACCACACTGCAACAACTTCTAAATGTATTTGGGAAAAAATATATGATGGTGTAACAATGATTGGAATCGATTCCGTTGCTTATTCTGAACAAACTATATTTAGGTTTCGTGAAAAGAAAAATTGTCTTGAAGGACCGCATCAGAAATGAGGTGATCCGACAAAGGACCAGAGTTACCGACATAGCTGAGAGGATTAGCAAGCTGAAGTGGCAATGGGCTGGTCACATATGCCGCAGGACCGACAACCGTTGGGGTAAACGAGTCCTTGAGTGGAGACCGCGTCTCGGCAAACGTAGCGTGGGACGCCCCTGGGCGAGATGGAGCGACGACATCAAAAAGGTGGCTGGTAGTGGCCGGCGGTGAACTGCTCAGGATCGAGCTTGTTGGCGTGCCATGAAAGAGGCCTATGTCCAGCAGTGGACGAGTAAAGGCTGATGATGATGATGATAAAGAAAAATATTATTGTGATTCGATGATAAAGTTTATATAATATATAAACTCTATCCGTCATTTGTAATCCGTCAAATAAGAATTGTTCGTCCAAAAAAACAGGCGAAAAGCCAAATACGAACCTCGCTTTGCACCTCTATAAGTCATCAATCACTCGCTGCCCTAACGGCCACACCCTGTATCCTTCCTGGCGCATCCCGAACCACCCTGTATCAATTAGGACAGACTCGGTAAATAAGTCTTGATCCTGATTGTGCCTGCTTTATTTTCCACACGTTCGTTCGACCATTGTTGGCTTTATTAGGGTTCAGTAAGAAAATTACCAAAACGGAACCCTTATAATTTCGTCATCACTGGTTGTCCATCTGTCCGTCTGCATATTTACTTCGGAGGATATTGGCACTATATCAACGCAAATTGGAAAGGATGTATGTTGTGCGCCTCTCAACAATAGCGAAAATTTAAGAAAAAGAAACCGGCCAAATGGGAAAAAGAAACCGGCCAAGCGGGAAAAAGAAACTGGCCAAGTGGTAAAATAAACCGGCCAAGTGGGAAAAAAACCGGCCAAGTAGGAAAAAGAAACCGGCCAAGCGGGAAAAATAAACTGTCCAAATGGGAAAAGGAAACCGGCCAAATGGGAAAAAGAAACCGGCCAAATGGGAAAAAGAAACCGGCCAAGTGGGAAAAGAAATCGGCCAAGTGCCAGTAGGACTCGCCCATGAAGTTAGATTACGATAAGGACGAAGGCAGTCTTTGATTTTTTGTTTTGGTAAAAATCTAACGTATAAAGGTGTATTAATGATTTTAATGACTATAATTCTGTAAACTTGTACCTGTTTTAGTAGCGAATATAAAAATGAATCATGATTCAACCTGAAACTGACCCGAAAATTGCAAAAAACGGAATGAAAATTGATTATCGTGGGCTGAGACATAGAATACTTTCTATTGCAATCGTAAAAGTATTTTCATTAAAATTAAAATTTAAAGAACTTATTTCTCCCAATGATATAATATTGAATATGAAATAATAAGAAGAGAAATAAAAATTAATATGATTAATTATGTTATTGGTATGTTATTGGTAATTATTATTTTATTATTGACTAGCGGCCGCCAGCGACTTTGTTCACGTGGAGATAGTTATGCTCTGTTAAAAGCCTTCCTGGATTAATGGGCTATCCAATGCAAAAAGATTTTTTCATATCGGACCTGTAGTTCTTGAGATTAGCGCGTTCAGAGAAACAAACAAACTCTTCAGCTTTATACAGTATGTTAACTAACAGAGGGCGTTCCCGTTAACCCGAAATAGTATAGCATACATACATGCTAAAAAATATATTTCCATTCGAAAACAAAATGTTTTTAAAATTTTTCCAATAAGAAAATATTCAATAAAATTTTTAAATTGACATGTAAAAGAAACACACTGTACACGCGAACATGAAAGACGGCAAGGTCGCAATTTGTTTATGATACTACGCTACTATTTTGATTTAAAACAGGAGGTTTCAAATTTATTTCGAATTAGAATTTTTTTTTATTCGGAATTTTTTATGCTTATTTTTCTATGCTGATATTTTTATTTTAATCTATTAATGATATATATTAACGAGTTTAAGGGAACGCCCTCTGTTATTTAACATACTGTATATTAATATGGAGTATAGATATGATATACTGTTTTATTTATATTCTGTAATGTAGATGTCCTGCATTATAAACAGTATTCTATTCTATACTATAGTAATTTAAGCGTAAATACTCGACTACAAATGCCTTAACCTTTTCGATCCAGCCGTCTCTTGCTGTCCTCTCGTAGCGACGCCCTAAGCCGAGATTCGTACCCCTTAGTGCGTAGTCGCTCCTTAGTTTTAGTTTAGTTTTTTTATTGCCCCTGGCTGGAGGCTTTAATTGTAATTAAGGTATCCACAGGATAGTCCGGTTAAGTAGTCACGGCCTCTATGGTCAACCACGAGATGCCATAACAATTATATTGCTACAGATCCCTTCACTCTGCGTGGTGCATACACACTTGGTTACTTTATATTTTTATTTCATATTTCGCCCGGAACCAGTACGTTTGCGAACGTAATGTGATTCTGCTAATGAGTCTCGGCTTTCATTATTATCAGTGTTTTTTGAATAAAGGTGTTTTTTTATTTGTTTGATATCGGATACTGAATACAGTGTTGGTAATTTTGTTGTCTGCCGGCGGAATTCAAGTTAATAATTATTTAATGTTCTTGCTTGTATTTTTAGCAATTGTATTGTGTATTTTTAGCAGTTATATTACGTATTTATTCTTCAAAGAGACAGGCAAATTGCAAGCTATGTTTTGCGCCTGAAGGCAAATTAGAGCATTTTGATTAGGGCTGTTACTATCAAAGTGCATAAAGATTTTTTCAATGGCCTTTCTCGATTTTTCTTTTAATTTTTCGCTTTGTCATCTGAATCGGGCTAACCTGTGGTTGCACCACTAAATTAAGGCCCTCATCCAAGGTTTGAACGACTATTTCTCGGTGGTAGGCCATGACATCGGCTGCCGGCAGAAGTTACCACCCACCAGACAAAGTCTTGCCGTTCGGAGGACGGGACTGAGCAGTTGTGTTGCGATGTGTGGCGGGTAGGATGCGCCAAATGTTGTTGTGTCGGGAGTTTGGTCGTGGAGAGTCTCCAGATCGATCTCCCTCTGGCGCAGCATCGTTTGGTCGTGTTAGTCTTGGGTTTAACATTGCACCACCTCGCTCAACTGCCGTCATCCTTCCTATTCCTTAGTTTTTTTAAGTGAATAGGCTTAATAAACTAGTGCGCTTTACCATCAACGTTTGCATCACTGCTTACCATCAGGCGGGATTGCAGTCAAGCACTAGTTTATAATTATTAAAAAAAAAAAACACAATAAGTTACTATAGGCCAATGGCACTCTCTGAAGACTTAGGGCGTCGCTGGCCGAGGGTAGCAAGATCAAACTGGATCGGATTATGTGCATAAACATAGCGTATCTTAATTAAAATTGCACACCCTTCACCAAATTTTCAATACAAAATGTGTATCCAAGGAGCAGTGGTGAGGTGTGAAATTTTCATATTACTAATCCATTTCTTATTGCTTTTTATAATCATAAACTAGTTCTTGACCGCAATCCCGCTGATGGTAAACAGTGTTGCCAACCTTAGAAAGAAAGAAGCAAGAAATTACATTTATTCAGCACAGACTTAAAGACATACAATATAAATATAAATAAAAATCAATTAAAAAAGTTAAAACCTCGATGTAAAAAATAGCAGTAAAGTGTGCCCATTAATGGTAAAGCGCGCTAGTTTCTAAGAGCTTATTCACTCTAGCCTTGAAGACACTTAAATTGTAGTCAGACGGAAACACCACCGCTGGCAAATTGATCTAGTCTCTCGATGTATGCGGTATATTTCAAAAATGTGTCTGTTCAATCACGTAAATAACGCATTGAATGTTGTTGAACTATCAAAATCCAAAAAAAAAAAACGCTACTGCCAGTGTGTTATATAATTAACTTGCAGGCTGAACATACCATTTCATACATTTTCATTTTCTTACAATAATATGCAATTAACTTGCTGGCTGAACAAAACATTTGATACATTTTCATTTTATTACAATATTATGCAATTAACTTGCAGACTGAACAAAACATTTGATACATTTTCATTTTCTTACAATATTATGCAATTAACTTGCAGACTGAACAAAACATTTGGTACATTTTCATTTTCTTACAATATTATGCAATTATCTTGCAGACTGAACAAAACATTTGATACATTTTCATTTTCTTACAATACGTTGGGAACAAATTACGAGGTTTTTCATTTGACTTGAATAAAACCTAAACCTTTTTCTTTTAAAATGTTTGGCTAAGAGATAGGGCTATGGAGACGGCTATGCTTGGGTTTCACTGCGTGATCAAATGAGGAAAGCCGCCGAAGAACGAGAGTAACCGACATAACACTTAAGTGGCAGTGGGCCGGGCACGTTGCCCGTAGGACTGATGCACGATGGGGCCGACGGGATCTCAAGTGGCACCCACGTACCAGAAGACTCAGCGTGGGTAGGCGCCCGACAAGGTGGACCGACGACCTGGTGAAGGTAGCGGCAAACCGCTGGATGCGAGAGGCGCAGGACCGGTCGTCATGTAGATCCATGGGGGAGGCATAGGCCTCCCCCAAGGTTACTGCTGGACTTAGGTCCAGCAGTGGCCGTCTTTCGGCTGAAATGATGATGTTGTTTACAATAGATCGAAATGAACCTGAATATCAAATTGCTGACATATATAATAGTGTACTCTCCACGCCATTCCGACGATCGTTATCTATTACAATCAGCAATCAGGAACGTTCGCAACAGAGCGTTGATCTTGTCTGTACACTACCAACACCTCAAACATAGAAGACACAGAAGGTCTGTTTTTTAAAACGAGTGAAAATGCTCGCACACACATAAACACCATTTCTAAATATGCACATCGGCAATCTTCGTTTATCCTCGGAAATACGAACATGCGATGGTCGGTTTTAATTTAGGTCTGTTGCAACTGTGGAGGTACTTGACAGCCTCCGTGGCATAGCGGTAGCGAACGCGGCCGCTGCGCAAGAAGGCGCTGGTTCGATCTCCGCACAGTGCATATTTTTGTATGCTTCATGCATTGAATCATATAAATATTTGCACTGGTCTGGTCATGCCTCGGAAAGCACGTTAAGCCGTTGATCCCGGTTGCCATACAAACATCTAATCTGTAGTCAGTTCAGTTCTGTAGTCAGTCAGTCAGTCAGTCGGCAGTCTATCTGAGCTTACTCCGGCCGCATCGGTATCTCGAAATCTGCAGCTACAGTTGCAAGTGCGGTCTCCAAAGCCTGGAGCACAGGCGAAGAGTAGCCAGCCTGTGGGTGTTGTAGAAGATGCATTTTAGAGAGTGTACGAGGGAATTGTATGACTTAATTCCCCCATATCCGTTCCATTACTATAACATTACATTACACTACGATCCGGACGAAACGCTTCACCTTGTCTTTTCTAGGGCGTAGGTACATCAAGGGACTGGAACAATTTGTAAGCGGCGGTTTTTCTGTCTAACTACACTTGAATTGTCTTCAGGGCTAGAGTAAATAGCCTTAAGAGGCTGTTTACGCCAGTTTATTAAGATAAACTGGCGTGCTTTACCATCAACGATTGCATCACTGCTTACCAAAGCGTCATGTGTTAACCTTCTGCAATATTCTATACGCCAAATTAACGGAAACGCCGAATCGGTCAGAAAGGGGATTACTGTATCCATTGACACACATAGAACTGTTGACAGAATTGTACTGCGTTTATTTAGAGCATCGTATGGGAAGTTCATCGCGTGGTTAATGTGAAGGTTAAAATTTCTTTGCATTCGCAACTTTAAACAATAATGTTTTACTCAACGCGCATCTCATAATTAATCTATTATTTTCTTTATTGCTATTTTAATACTATTTCGTGCCATCCCGTGTTACCCCCCTAGAATCTCCGTTTTATCCCTGCGGGGGTAATTACCCCCAGGTTAGGAACCACTCTACTACAATTTGTCAGATTTCTTTCCTAGATTTTAAAATTTATGTCTGAAGCATAATGTTCCGATGACTGGGACATAGACCTCGTTGGTTTCAGAGGGAGTGAACTGTAATCTATTACTTGCGTTCAGTGCTTTTTTGTACAGGATCAAAAACCTCTCATTTCTTATTTTTTAACCGACTTCAAAAAGGAGGAGGTTACTCAATTCGACCGTATATATGTTTTTTTTTTTTATGTTTGTTCGCGCATAACTTCGTCGTTTATGAACCGATTTTGATAATTATTTTTCTGTTGGAAAGAAGACGTTCCCAAGGTGGTCCCATGATAAGGATATCAGGGTTTGATGGTGGAAGACCAGAGAAAAAAGGGAAACTTTCAAAAATTGTAGGGGCGACTAGTGCATTTCTTAGCATTTTCATTAAGTATTTTAAAGCACTACAATTTAATAAAGGTCTGGAGTAGATCTGATGATGGAGCCGGGAGACAGTCGAAGGAACTCCTCAATAATTCACAGCAGCTACCTTGTGTTTGGGCTCGATTAATTTGTATTGATAAGAACTTTACACCTAGATGGGTTGTGACTGTCATAAGAGCTCTGATGATGAATACAAAGGCCAGTTCCGAGAACTTCTCAACGGTTTACAGTAGCTACTTTGTGTTTGGACTTCATTCATTTATATTGATGAGACCTTTGCACCCATTGGGTTAAAATAATGATCTGCAGTAAATTTGATGATGAAGACCATAGGCAGTTGAGGGAATACATACATACGGGTAAAAATTAAAATAAATAAAATTTCGCCCTTTTCGGATGCAACTGAATACATAGTACTTTTAACAACTAAAAAGTATAAAATAAAAACTTTTTTACCAAAAAACAACCGACTTCCAAAAACCACTACAAAGTGAAAAATAACTAATTTCGGAAGTCGGTGTCAAAAACGAATATACAAAACCAAAGACACCGACTTCCGAAATTAGTTATTTTTCACTTTGTAGTGGTTTTTGGAAGTCGGTTGTTTTTTGGTAAAAAAGTTTTTCTTTCTTTTTGTTTCTGTAATTTCCTGCGTCATCTTTTCCACAAATAAAAATATTTTTCTTTCTGGTCGTCCTCCGTGGCGCAGCGGTCAACGCGGCCCGGGTTCGATCCCCGGCCAGGTCATGGTGGAAAACGATCTTTTCCTGATTGGCCTGGATCTTGGATGTTTATCTATATATGTATTTATTATAAAAATATAGTATCGTTGAGTTATTATGCCATAACACAAGTCTCGAACCTACTTTGTGGATAGCTCAATCTGTATGATTTGTCCGTATACATTTATATTTATTTATTTCCTTCCTTTCTTTCTTGTTCTCCTTTAAAAAATACCTATAACTGTACTTATATCTATTTTGTTTTAGTCAAGAGGAATCAGCACATAACAAGAGCAGCCATATCTAATAACAATATTGAACAATGCCGCGGTAAGCTTTACAACTTCATGTCGGCGCCATAACTAGCGTCACGTACCTCGCTCAATAACGAACTATAAATCAATTTCCA
Source organism: Sesamia nonagrioides (assembly GCA_017933935.1). NCBI lineage: Eukaryota > Metazoa > Arthropoda > Insecta > Lepidoptera > Noctuidae > Sesamia > Sesamia nonagrioides. Next base: position 2,314,699 of record JADWQK010000020.1, on the reverse strand, counting down.
CGTTAATCGCAAGTTTAGACTTGGTTCCTGTTAGAGCGATACCGTCTTGACTGGAGTTCCGACAAGCGCTGAGCTTCCGTCTGCGTATTTATGAACTATGGTACGAAATGAGGCCGCGCTGAGATTGAGATGGGGTATAGAATTAGAAACAAAGAAACGGAGGAAGAAATTTCTATAAACGTCCCGCGAAAAACAGCACAAATAAAAAAAAAATATTGAGGAAACATTCATACATCACATCCATGCAAATCGGTCATCGTTCAGTATAATGATAAGAACCTGAATGTGAGAGCCGCGGTGGCCTAATGATATCGGCCGCAACTTACAGTTGCAGTTTGTAGGTTCGAACCCCATCAAGAGCTTTCATCATCATCATCATCAGCCCCTACTCGTCCACTGCTGGACATAGGCCTCCTTCATGGCAGGCCAACAAGCTCGATCCTGAGCAGTTCTCCGCCAGCCACTACCAGCCACCTTTTTGATGTCGTCGATCCATCTAGCCCAAGGGCGTCCCACGCTACGTTTGCCAAAACGTAGCGTATTTTGGTGTGGTGAGCGCATGCACGCGCGCTAAGCATCTCGGTGCCGCCGCACTATGGGAAAATCGCGTATGTTTCGTCTCAAAACTCCGTATCTCAGTTATTTCAAAACTAAATGATCTGTAATTTTGCATACATATACGTGAATGTATGAGGTTTAAAAGAAAAAATAATAATTTTGAAAATTATGTTTATTAATTTATTTAAAAAATAAAAAAAATACATGCATTTATAAGCAAATATACTTTTTTTTAAATTTACTTACATAAAATAGAATTAAATATCATTGTATAAACAGTGTCTAACGAGAAAAAAATAATGTACAAAATTCAACAATCTCCTACAGATTTTCGTTGACAGCAAGAAGGGACTTGGCTTCATCGAAAAGTTCTTTCGATATTGTTTCTGAGGTATTTCTCAAACTTGATATATATGGATCAGAAGTGTACAATAAGGTATGGAACACGTCTGTATTGGTAGCCGCTCTTGAACATTTTCTAGAATGATGAAGTCTAAACTTTTTGTAATCCTTGTTGCGGGATTCTTGAGCGTCTTCGGACAATTGTCCGATAGGTAATATAGCATAGTACTCAATGATTTTTTCTCCGTGAATAAGTATTTTATGTACGGAGGAAGGCATATAATACCAATTATAATTATTTACGTACAGTTGGGCGGTACTATATGCGTATTCACCGAACTTTTTTGAATCAATAGCCATTCCAGATGACATAGTTTGTAGTATAATGTACATTCGTTTTATAAGTTCTACGTCTACACCTGTAATGTCTGCAGAGCAAGAGTAATTCTGAAAAAATCTCCGAGCTGTGTTGCCGTCATTACTATTTCCAGTGCCTTGTCGAGGTTTATCGATATGCAGTCCCATTTCCTCCCTAAACCGCTTTTGTACCAGTTTTTTCTTTTCGTCTTTCTTTTTTTTTATTTTCTGGTGTAGTGGCTGACCACTTTTGGAAAGACAAGTTATAGGAAATGTGTAAAATGATCTCCATACTTCTAATCCAAGCGTGTAGTGTTGACAGTCCATATTGAAATGAACTTTCATTCACATCTCGTGTCTTATCTGCCTCTAAGTTATTCATTTGCCGAGGAGTAGCACCACAAATTGTACAAGAAGCGCTCGAAGGAGTTTCAGTTAAAACTTGTTCTACTTTACCATCAATCATGGTTAAAAATAGGTTATGAGTAATTTCAATTACTTCACCATTCTTATTTATCATGGAAGGAGACAGGTTTTCAATTTGATTTTTGATATCAGCCACAACAGAAGCGGTTTTTTCAGGAGTCTCTTTGGCAAATTCTATCAATATAGGTCTGCAACATCTTACGGATGAGCAAGTTTCATTTTTCCAAATAACAATATTAGTTGTCTCATCTATGAGTTTAATGGGTACAAGTGAAGCAATAAAAAGGTTCGCATCTGATGTGAAATCGCTTTCTTCGGGCAAAACTTGCTTGTATTCACTTTGCCCTGATGACCCGTAAGTAAGTAAGTAAGTAAGTAAGTAAGTAAGTCATTTATTTTGCAAATATGGGTACAGTACATGGTGATAGAGTGATAATTGATAAGTTCAGCCATATTTTACCAATAGGCATGCAAAAATTATAATTTGAAGCTAACAATACTGGAAATTTATATTTAGACTGCTGAACAAATTAAATAATTTGATGTCATAACTTGATAAAAATTACATAATAATGTTACAATATGCCGAAACCAATTATTAACAAGCACGTTACATAAACAATTATTATTGAAAACACAATTTAGAGTCCTTAACAATAAAAATGTCATAGAATACAATTTTAAATATGATGTCGAAGAAGTGTAAAAGAAGAATATATATACATATCAAGCGTTATATACGAGGAATGTCTAATATAATGTTTAAGGGGAAAAAAATCAATCACAATAAAAAATAATAATAATAATTAGTATACATCATGATTAGAAAATGTCAGATATAATAATAATAAAAAATAAATGTCAACTGTAATGAAAATGTCAAATAATATGTAAAAAAAAACCCAATTAAATAAAATAGTAACAACAATAAAAAAAAAAAAACATTTTTATATATTCCGATCTCATAACATCTTTTCAAAATTTTTCTCAGTAAGGAATTCGCTGACAGTATAGTATGCTTTATGCGTTAGAAAACTTCGAAGCCTGTTTTTAAACAATGATAACGGTAATTCTTTCCATTGCCTAGGTAATTTATTGTAGATAGCCGGAGCCATGCAGTAGACACTTTTCCGCATTAGTGCCGTTTTGGCGGGGTGGGAACATAGTACATTATTGTCACGTCTGTTACGTGGTACTACATCGGCCAAACGTTTAAAACGATCTGGGTTGGACTTCACAAACACAGCTACTTCCATTATGTACAAACTAGGTAATGTTAATATTTTATGCTGTTTAAAGTATGGCATGCAACTATCAGTGGATTTAAGCATAAACATCGCGCGTAAACACCTCTTCTGTGCTTTAAAAACTGTTTCCCTTTCGGTTGAATTTCCCCAAAATATTATACCGTAACGTAAGTGGGATTCTACTATGCCATAATAGGCAGTAAGAAGTGCATCTATATCAATTATTGGGGATAGTGAATGTAGAGCGTACGCGGACTTACTAATTCTCTTACATAAAGTATCAGAATGTGCTTTCCAATTTAAGTTTTTATCTATTACGAGTCCTAAAAATTTTGTAGTGTCTACTTCTTCTACGACTTCATTGTTGTAATGTATATTAGGGCGCGTGCTGGGAATCCGCTGACTGAAATGTACAGCTTTTGTCTTTTTTAAATTTATTTTTAAATTGTTTGCCTCTAACCAATTTACAACACTCTTTAAACACTTATTAATGTCCGATTCATACGTTACCAGATTTTCACATGGTATTGTCATAGTGCTGTCGTCTGCAAACAGTGTTATTGGGTGTTCAACCCATTTAGGTAGGTCATTTATGTACAGGATAAATATGAAGGGACCTAGTACGCTCCCCTGCGGTACTCCATACTTAACTTTACGCTCTGAGGATCGATATATCTCTTCGCGCTTGCTAGCTAGATTAATTTGGCAAATTTCAGTTATTTGTTTTCGGTCTTTAAGATAAGTCTCAATAAGTCTAAGTATATTACCTCTAATACCGTAAGCTTCAAGCTTACTTATGAGAGTAGGATAATCTACGTGGTCAAAGGCCTGTGTCATATCACAAAATAAGCCACATATAGGTATTCGATTATTGACATTCTCAATTACATTATACATAAAGTCAAATATAGCCATATTAATAGTCCTATGTTGTCTAAACCCTTTCTGTTCGTCACACAGAATGTTATTCTTTTCAATAAATTTGTATAATTCATTATAAATGTACTTCTCAAATATTTTGGATATCACAGGTATGAGTGCGATTGGTCGGTAATATTCCATTAGTTCTCTGTTCTCTTTCTTAAATATCGGCTTTATTATTGAGGTTTTTAAGGCATCCGGGAAGATACCTGTGCTGATACTAAGGTTAATTATATGACTTAGATGATCAGATATTTCCAAAGATACGTGTTTGAGTATTTTCGTACTAACGCCGTCATATCCTACACTATTTGTGTTATTCAAAGACATTATTATTCTATGTATTTCAGCAGGTACACTAGGCAGCATGAATATTGAGTTAGGGCTCGTGTTAATCTTAATGTAGTTCGACCGGATGTCTATCTGTTTTGGTAGAATTTTATCAACAAAGTAGTTGTTGAACGCTTCAGCAATATTTTTGGGATTTGAGACAATATGATTTCCAACCTTAATTTTATAAATTATTTGTTTGGGTAAATTATGCTTTGCGCAATTAATAATTTGCCACGTAGTTTTTGATTTATTTTTAGATAGTTTAATATTTTGAGTATTTTGTGCCTTTTGTGTCAGTTGTATAATTTTTTTGTGCAATTTTGAATATTGAGAGAATTTATTTTTACTATCTTTATTTAAGTTTAACCTCATCTGCCACAAAAGCTTTCTTTTGTTTCGGCTACATAGTTTAATACCTCTCGACAGCCACTTAGGTTTTTTAATAACATCAACCCGTCACAACCCCATTTGCAGAATAGTTTCAACTGTCTTAAACCGTTTTTGTAAACTGAACCAATTAGTAATATACGTGCCACAGTATGATCCAATAAGTCTTGCAGATTGACTTTTGCACTTATGTTAGTAATGGTTATGCTCGAATCTGGTGGGTAACACATCTTCTTCGCTTCGGCTAAAGTTGGATAAGAAGGAAACACTGAGCATTTTTTGTCCGCCAAACAAATACGAAGTTTCCCATACTGTTCTTTGTTAAGGTCTAAGTCAATAAATATCCGCAGTGCTTCTTCCTTTGTAAAAGGTATAACATCTTCAGGGTTCTCAGTTATGAATTTAAGAAACTTTTTCTTATCATTTTTTGACGCAGTTCGTATAATATTAACAATTGTGGCCTCCTCCGTCTCACCCATAGACCGCAACTCCTGAGTATATGCATTGAGCACACAGTCCAGTCCGTACTCTTGTATTAATTGCATGCTTTTTCGTTTCTTTGTTTTTTCTGAAGATGCTTCGTATGGTTTCGATGGTCTGCCACCTGCACTGCTTCCAGACGTATTAGGGTCATTAACTGTGACTCGACACTCCAGTGGAACACGAAATTCACCATTTAACCAGTCGACGTTATTACTTTCAAAGCGTTCTCTTTTCCGGGATGCATTTCTCCAGTGTTCGTTACATTTAGATACCAAGTTTCTTTGAATGTAGGAGACCACAGTATTCATATCCTCTGGTGACAAATTGAAATTTTCTTGCAAGTAGTTTTCTATATTATTCCCATTTATCAACAAATTGCACAACTCTCGTTTACTACAAACAAATTCACCCATTATTTTCAAATCAGATAACTTCTGTGAATATTTGAAAATAGGTATTAACTGCTTTTTTAAGGCAACTGAATTTCTGATGAACAACTGTGGATGTTTCAGGGTTCGCCTTTCTTTTATAGGCCAATGAATTAGTGCTATGTGCAAAAAGATAAGAAACTAATATTTGCACTCTTCCCATAACCAACCTGTTTTTAATTTGACCCTAATTGATATAGTGACCATATTTTATCAAATATGGTGGTCAAAACTATATCAAAACCACAAATAACTATAAATAATAATGACCATTTTATCAATTTGACCTTAATAGATAACAGATGATTATGTGAGCAGTAAAAAGATATTGGAAAAAATTATCTCGCGATATGTTTTGGTACCGTGTCAGAAAAGGCGCAAGTATGCGCAACTTTTTTTTTTCTCCTTGTGTAAACTAATGTATAAAGATCGTAATACAACAAATATCTCGACAGCGGCAAACAGCGGTAAACGGGTAAGTCTCGTTAAAAAAAAGTAACCTGAAAATTATACCATCTTAAACTACATTGGTTAATTTTAATTTATTTATTTATTATATATAATATTATTTAAGAAACATTATGAGGAGATTATAAGCATTTCAAAAATGTATAATACTTATACATTTATAAGAAAAACTTTCGAGTAATGTCTCGTTGAATTGTAGTAATGTATTGTGCCAAAATCACATCATTGAACATGAGTTAGCTTTGATGCCTTTTTATATACATTATGGTTAGCAAAAAATAATTAAAAAAATATAGAAAAGAAAGCTTATTTATAAGACTAAATTAATTAATTAGTTCTACTCCATAACAACGACTTTCACGTGAAACGGTTTTGAGACGGCCTTGTATGGGGCTTTCCCATAGTGCGCCGACTCCGTTGTCTGTGGTCTCTTCAGTTGCTTGCTTGCTGCTTCTGATGAATCGTTATCGGTCGGTAGGTCCGACGAGCTAGAGACACGTCGAGCGCGATTCGCGCCCTCCTACTACCGGAGGACGATAGATAGACGCGTACGTACGTACGTACTGCGTGCGCGAGGTTGGACGATTTTCGATTTTGTTGGACGTTATTTTTTTTTAAAGAGCTTTACTTTGTGTAAATTATTTCATCACCAATGCTCTCAAAACGGTGAAGAAGAACATCATGAGGAACCCGGCGGCAGCAAAAACTACTCAACCGATTTGGATGAAATTTGACACACAGATGGTTTATAACTAGGAATAATATACGGAATACTTTTTGTCCCAGTATTCCCACGGGATTGAAACCTACGCAGGTATAACCGCGCGGTGCACTTAGTAATATAATAATCTCTTTAGAAAATACAGCTTGACCAATATTTTCACAAAGTATTTATTTACTTATAAAATTAGTTACTTTTCCTTTATCCTTCATCTATTGGTTACCTATGTCATAAACCTATACAGCCTCAACGCTTACCAAAGCCACATTCCTAATCACGCTATCCTGTAAAACAGCAAAGAGCTTATCGTTATTTTGCAACAAACTGTTATTCGTTGTTTTAATTAAGTGAATTTAGCGAGAATTTGCTTGTTTTGCTAAAACCGGTGTTTCGCTTAAAAAATAAAAGACAAACCGTCCGACTTTTTTATTTGATGCATTAACTGCAGTTGTTGTGGCATCGTCAAATTGTTTTGCAAACAGAACTTTGTATTGTGTATTTGTTTCATTTTGTTTAATACTAGCTGCGCCGCGCGGTTTCACCCGCGTAGTTTGCGATAGTTTTTTATATGCTCCTCTCTAATTGGTCGCAGCGTGATGTTATATAGCCTAAAGCCTTCCTGGATTAATGGGCTATCCAACGCAAAAATATTTTTTCAAATCGGACCAGTAGTTCCTGAGATTAGCGCGTTCAAATAAACAAACAAACACTTCAGCTTTATATATTACTATAGATAGATTAAGAAAAAATAAAAACTATGTACTCATATTGCGTGGGTGTTGTAAGAGGCGACTAAGGAAACTCTCACCAGGGAAGCGGGCAGCAGTGCTTCTCCTGTGGAATATCAAATTACTGCGATTCCTAACCCGCCTGCCAAACGTGGAGATTATGGCAAAATCCCCTAATGCAGTGAAAGACTTGGGGGAGGCCTTGCTGCCTTTCCACCGAGTCTCCTGCAGGGACGCCACGGCCACCCTCCGCCTGTGCAGAGTATCTGCCAGTTCTCTCGCGCGTTCAGTTAGCGTGCCAACCTTCCACGAAGCGAAATGGAGTTTCCTGGTTTGGGCTCGTTTCTTTAGCCGTGTCCGCCCGTGACACGGTAGTCCTAGCGCACAGGTCACAGGAGTCGGGCGGGACTCCTGCGCACCGTGTTGCGGTGGCGCCCTATCCGTAATATGCGCCTTTTTACTGTTCCTATTCATGATTTGGCTTTGTTTGGCTTTTACGAGTGTGACTGCTGTCTAAAGACTCAACCCCGAAGGGGAAGCCGGCGTCAGGGCTCCGTCCGTAAGTCAGCAGGCGCAGCGTCTACTACTATACCTACTCAAATATTTACAACTAGCTGTGCCCCGCGGTTTCACCCGCGTAAGCTTCGAACCGAAAGAGCTCAAACAAAATAAGCGCCTGTGAAAATAATGAGAGCAATATGTACTTACGTTCGCGTTTGCTCCCGTTTTCGCAACATGTTACCCTCATCATCATGTTGCTCTGCTCCTATTGGTCATAGCAGGATATTATGTAGCCTATGTCCTTTCTCAGGCTCTAGACTATCTGTGTACCAAATTTCATTACAATCGGTTCATTAGTTTTGGCGTGAAAGCCGAACAGACAGACAGACTACTTTCGTATTTATCATATTAGTATGGATTTAATTGCTTTTTTTTTTTTTCAATTTATACTTAACTAGTGCTTGACCGCAATCCCGCCTGATGGTAAGCAGTGACGCAATCGCACAAGCGATTAAAATCGATCGATAAAGCGCACTAGTTTATTAAAAGCCTATTTACTCTAGACTTGAAGACACTCAAATAATTGTAGTCCGACGGAAGCACCGCCGTGATTGTGTAGGTATTTTAGAATGTTTTCAACCTAAACTGTGCACTGATTAGCATATTCAAATTAATAGTACCTATTGAAGTGCTCTTAGTGTTTGACAGCAGTCCCGCCTGATGGTAAGCAGTGATGCAATCGATGATGGTAAAGCGCGCTAGTTCATTAAGCCTATTCACTTATAAAACTTAGTGAATAGGAAGAACGACGGCAGTTGAGCGAGGTGATGCAATGTTAAACCCAACAACACGACCAATGATGCTGCGCCAGAAGGAGATTGATCTGGAGACCCTCCACGGCCAAACTCTCGACACAATAACATTTGGTGCATCGTACCGGGCACACATCGCAACACAACTGCTCAGACCAGTTCTCCGTACGACTTCACCAGACATCATGCCGGAACACAACGAATCGCTTGGCGGCAAGACTTTGTCTGGTGGGTGGTAACTTGTGCCGTCAGCCGATATTATGGCCTATCAACGAGAAATTTTGGAACATGTACTAATATGAAACATGTAGGTCATGTCAAAGTACGTCGTCTTTTGTCGTTCAGCGTACTAGTAAAGAACTAAAAATAATTCTTTATTAAAATAATTAAAGTAATAATTAAAATAATGAAATAATAATTAAAGTGTATATAAATACACTTTAATTGACTGCCTCTGTGGCGTAGCGGTAGCGAACGCGGCCGTTGCGCAAGGAGGCGTGGGTTCGATCCCCGCACAGTGCAAATATTTGTATGCATGAATATGAATATTTGCACTGGTCTGGTCGTGCCTCGGAAAGCACGTTAAGCCGTTGGTCCCGGTTGCCATACGAACATCTAGTGGCAGTCGTTACGGGTTGGTTGGAGCCCTCAAAAGTCTAACAAATGCTTAGATATCGCCTTCGGGTTGTGGAGGTCAGACGGCAGTCGCTTCACGGAAAATATCGAAGTTTAGCCAAAATCAGCAGTTAGGACTGGTGAAAGCGGACCCCAGACTCCAAAGCTGAAAGGCTACGGATGCGACTGGGATTAACGCTAATATGATGATGATAAATACACTTTAATTATTATTCCACGAGAAAATCGCTTTTGAATTTAGTTTATAGACATATACTTACATACAGACCACGCCCGTGAATACCTACCTACTTATCCCATATTAATAGCAATACACCCACAGCAATTCGAACTCCTCGTATCGACAGTTCAATTAAGTTATAGTGTAGACAGCGCTGCATGTAAGATGTAATCAGAGCTCAGTTTGAGTGCACTGTTATCAGACCTCGCTTGCGCCCCTCTCACTGCACCGGTTAATTGTAAAGGGCGAGTGTAGGGGGCGGGCGGCGAGCGGGTTTAAGTTTCAATTGATCATATTATACATGTTAAGAGATAGTTGACCATGTCTCAACAGATACAATCAATGAAATGAACGTGTGTGAAAAATCTAGGAATGATGAAGCAAAGCCTCATCATTCCCAGATTTTTCATTTCATTCAGTTAATTTGTTTTTATCTGTTGTACCCATAATGATTATAGAATACAGACGCCAGCTCGTTAAAATTAATCGACACTGTAATATTTGAAGAGACGACTTTTGTTACCTGTTCCGGTTTGCGTATTGCTCATTCAATCATCATCATCTCAGCTTCATGAAGTCCACTGCTAGACATAGCTCTCCCCCAAGGATTTCCAAAAAGACGTGGCCTGCATCCAGCGCTTCCCTGCGATTTTGGTCAGATCATCCGACCACCTAGTCGGTGGGCGTCCGACGTGCGCTTGCCGGTATGTGGTCGCCATTCAAGAGCCTTTCTGCCTCATCGGCCATCGGCTCTACGAGCTATGTGCCCCGCCCACTGCCATTTCAGAGAGCTAATCCGCTGGGCTATGCCGGCGACTTTAGTTCTTCATACAATATATAAAAAGGTAAATCGCAGTCTTCTATACATTGTACCCAAATCATAACCGAAGAGATAGAGTAACTGGGACACCTTCAATTGTCTTCCGAGATCCAGAATCATAGTTTGTGGCTGACACACGCCACTGTTTGTGGAATTTATTATCTACTTCTAAACGAAACTCTGTATCTTAGAAGTAAATTGTATTTCATTTCATATTGGTTGGGTAGAAAATAAAAAAGGTAATATTTTATATGACTTTATTATTGTAAATAGGTTTTTAAAAAGATTTTTACACAAACAAATTTTCCAAATAAGACGATTTCGGTATATAACGTCGTGTATGGTTTAACAGTCAATAATAATTGTATGTATGTTTTTTGTACCCATTGTATGTTTTTGTGTTCAATGTATTTTGTTCTGTGTTTGATTGGTGTACAGTGAAGAAGATATAAATAAAGAAATTATAACTGTCAAGCATCGTTACGTTTACGAATAAAGGGATATGTTTTATTATTCTGCAATAAACCAACCGAGTAAATGATTTAGACTTACGTTTGTAAATGAAAAAAAGTTTGATTTTAAATAAAAAAAAACTGTTTAATGCCACTGGACCCCTTTTTTGTGGTGTGGATAGGAAATCATTAAATGACCTCTTCCGCTTTGGGCGGTTCGGAAGGACGTGTCAAACTTTTACTGACTAAAACCCACCCGTGTTCCTTTTCCTGTGCGGCAGGGTCACTGTTTCTCTTTCAACCAACCCTGGGCCAGGAATCGATCTTCGTGGACCCCATCACAATGTGCTAACACCTATTTTAGGCGCGCGTGAAACACAACGTGCCGCCACCGGCGCTTGTTCTTTACAGGAAGGAGAGCTGCCCATTGCTCGCTTTTGAAGGTCAACGGGTCATTCAGTGAGAAAGATGAAGATAGTTGCTCAAAGCGTAGTAGGTACCTATGGAGAAGAATGGGTAATAACCTCCGGAACCGGTAGAAGTGGTGATGTTTGAAGGAGGCCTGTCTTCAGTAGTGGATGTCTTCAGGCATCCCTGCGACAACATATTAATTATAATAACAAAAATCCAACTTATCGATATTATTATAGCTGGCAAATTTAAAAATATTGTGTACTCAAAATATTAATATTTAGTTAATCGTCATTTTCATTAAGATTTGCAATTCTGAGTTTTTGCATTTAATTTGGTTTAATTTAGTACAAGAAATCTTAGCTTTAATTGTTGTACAGTACATAGTTTATAGGTTTTAGTTTAAAGAAAGATTTTTTCTTAATATGTATCCAGACCAATGTAACTTTTCTAAAGTTATATGTACTTTCTAAGTATATCTTGGACACCAATGACTGAAGGTGAAGGATAACATCTTGAGGAAACCTGTACATTGAGTCTGAAACCGCCAAACCGCATTGAGCAAGCGTGGTGATTACGCTCATTCCTTCTCTGTATGAGAGGAGACCTGTGCCCAGCAGTGGGACGATAAAAAGGTTGATGATGATGATGATGAGACAATATGATTGGATTCACATTTGAAAGTATCATTTGATATTTCTTCCTATGACATAAATAATGTTTGTTTTCCCTAATACACAAAATAAAATGATTTATAAAAATATTGATAACCAAATATGGGTATCACAAGTATATTATAAGTGTACTTTGGCTATTTCCATAGCGTAATGTCGTACGGCATTCTGTTGTGGGGAAATGCCGCCGATATTCAAACAATATTTGTTTTGCAGAAACGAGCTGTTCGTGCAATTTATAAATTAAGTCCGAGACACTCTCTCAGAGAAAAATTTAAAGAGATTAATGTACTGACCGTGCCGTCTCAATATATTTATGAAAATCTTTTGTATGCTCATAAAAATATAAAATTGTTTAAAAAATACAGTGATGTCCATAATATAAATACTAGGAACAGGCACAAATTTATTGTACCTACAACAAGGCTCAAGAAAATAGGTGGCTCCTTCAGATGCCAATGTATACATTTTTACAATGGACTTCCAGAGGTGGTTCAAGATCTGAGCCTGAATAAATTCAAATCCTTCATTAAACGTAAGTTGTGTCAGAAAGCATTTTATAGTGTGAAGGATTATATTGAGGACAAAAAGGCTTGGGCTTGAGCTGCGTCCGATTTCTATACACTGATTGTTCTCTGATTTTTCCTCTTGTAGTTTTAATATGTAACTGTTAATGTTACTAATTCAAAGCCTGTATTACACACTATGTAGCCAAGCATATTGTACGTTACGGAATTGTATCGCTGACAGAGGTGTTCGGCACTTGTACAGCTACACAGGAGCTAAACTTTCCACAGATTCGGGAACACTGTTGGAGCTGCTGAACCTTGGACAAAACTATCTTAGCATTGTGTAGATTCAATTTCTTAGTATTGTATAATTGCATGGCAAACGTGTGAGCACAATGTACGAATGTGCTGTAAGGCATTTTTTTGTTGGGTTAGTCTTTTTTATTGACTTGATAGTGCTCTGGCTGTTGAGAGTATGTCATGCTCACTCAAATGTCTCGCTGATGGTGGCGTGTGTGTTGGGTCATTGGGTTCCCTTGAATATGGTTGAGCTGAATGATGCTGATCCATTCGTCATGTTCGTGAACGGACGCCGTCGGAGGGGACTGGTCATCTCTTAGCTGCCACGGCGTATTTTAATTTCTGAATTGATTTTTGTGTGTTTTCATAATGGACGCTCTCGGCGTACAATTTATTTCTGCATCGTTCTCACACGGTTGATTTCAACATGAATGATGTAATCAAATATTTGTAACAATAGCTTGAAAATTTAAAAGAGTGTCCATGGAGTTTCTTGCCCGTTCTTCTCCATAGGTACCTACTCTTTGGAATGGGCGACTAGCTTCATCTTATTGACTGACCGACCTTCTGACAATTCAAAAGTGCCTGTAACTGGTTTATTTGAAATAAATGCTTTGATTTTGATTTTGATTTTGATTAACCGAGACATTTTCTCTATTTCCACGATGTTACATAAAGATAACTCAAAATTACTTTTACCAACGAACCTAATACCCTTACAAGGCGATAAAAATATTATCTGAAATCGCAAATAGTTCCGAAGAAATAAATGTCTCATCACTCTTTTAAAATGAGCCCAATTTCCCCGATACTACCCTTAAGCACGCATGACCATTCCTTTGAATATGCGATTGTGAACTTTAACCCGAACGATTTAGGGGCTAATTCTGAGTGTATTAAAAGGAAATTAGATAAAAAATTGAAGTGTGCTAAGCGCAAATCGCGCCCAGCGGGAATTTGAGTAGAGTTATCAATCTTGGTTGGATGATACTTCGATATGTAATAACTGGATAGGAAGTAAGTTGACAGATTTAAAAGTAAAAGCATTTTTACTGTAGTAATTGTAAATCGACCAAATTATTTCGTATCTAGTCATTATATGTTCAAGTTATACATTTTTTTGTTGCTGTGTTTCGATTTGAAAAGTCACGTGAGCAACTTTGGATTTGGTGGAGGGGAGTGCGAGGAGGCTAATTGGCGACCCAGATTTGGTTCAAAACGGTCTCCAAAGCCTGGAGCACAGGCGAAGAGTAGCCAGCCTATCGGTGATCTATAGGATGCATTTCGGAGAGTGTGCGCGGGAATTGCAAGACCATCTCCGAAATCCCAATCCGAAATCTCCATCATCGAAAGACCCATCGTACGGTGAGTATCTTACGTTGTTGACATCACTATGATCAGATGAAGCGTTTCGTCTCGTCTTTTATACCACGTACATTGATGGACTGGAACAATTTGCCAGCAGCCGTGTTCCGTCTGAATACAATTTAAGTGTCTTCAAGGCTAGATTAAATAGGCTCTTAACGAACTAGTGACGTTAACCATCAACAATTGCATCTCTACTTATCATCAGACGGGATTGCGGTATGCAGTAGTTTATAAAATGTTAAATATACATATTTTAGCCTAGTCACTATTATGGCAATCCTTTTTTCATTGATATTTCTAATATAAATATTCTACCACATAATTACTACGTTTGTATTCGATCCTAGAACAGAAAAAGAAAACGTCTAATTACAATTCAATGACATTTCGAAAAGAAAGACAATAAATTTCCTTTTACTATTGCGCGGCCATAGATCCAGCTAAGTAGGCATATCAACTACTTAGAAAAGCCGTTACCAGTTTTATTTCTTCCTTTCTTTATTGCAACCCAAAGAACTTAAAACAAACTCAGTCAAATAAACAACAACATTTAAACAATCTCCAACAATAAATTGCAAGTAATCTAAAATGAGGCATCAATTTATCTCTCAAGTCCTATCCAGATCTTGTAATCGAAGAAGGGAACCCGTTTCAACGTTTATTTATGTTTGGTCAACGGTTTTTGGAAAATGAAATAGATAAGGGACCCCTCTTCGTCGTTATCTGTTGCGTTCGACCCGAGTTTGGGACCCTTTCGAGAAATGCGTTTCGAGTTGGAGTCAAATTATTTTCGTTTTTCGAGGGTAGTTTTTGAATTGAAGATGACTTGAATGTTTAAGGGTAGCGCCAGATCTTTCCACCCGGGTGAGCTTGTTCATTTTATCTCTTTCCCTATGATATTGTGTTTGAAAACAGCAGTTTACATATTTGCGTTAGTTTTTAAGTACCTATATAAACTCAGACCTTATTCCCAGGACAGAAAAAGAAAACTATACAGTATAGTAGAAAAATCCATTGCAGAAAAAATTATGACAAAAAAACTCATGGTAGAAAATTACACCAGAAAAATTCATGACAGAAAAACTATTGCAGAAATTTTCATGGCAGAACAAACTATGGCATTAAAATTTATGGCAGAATAAATAATACATAGTAGAAAATACAGAATTCCAAATTCTACTATTCTTACATGCATTATACCAACCTTTGGCTTCATCTACGCTCATACAGTCTCAATCAACGTCATCAGCATCTTTTTCAATTCTTTCACAGACACAGTCACTCAGAAATATCCTTTACTTTGGCTTCTACTAAAACTTCATATTTTTTTTTTTTAATAGTTATAAACTAGTGCTTGACTGCAATCCCGCCTGATGGTAAGCAGTGATGCAATCGTTGATGGTAAAGCGCACTAGCTTATTAAGCCTATTCACTCAAAAAACTGAGTGAATAGGAAGGAAGACGGCAGTTGAGCGAGGTGATGCAATGTTTAACCCAACAACACGACCAACGATGCTGCGCCAGAGGATGATCTGGAGACCCTCCACGACCAAACTCCCGACACAACAACATTAGGCACATCGTACCCGGCACACATCGCAACACAACTGCTCAGACCTGTCCACCGTACGGCTTCACCAGACATCATGCCGGAACACGACGAATCGCTTGGCGGCAAGACTTTGTCTGGTGGGTGGTAACTTATGCCGGCGGCTGATGTTGTTGCCTACCACCGAGAAAATAAAAATAAAATATTTTGTCCGAGTCTTAAATAGCCCAGTCACTTTAGGCAAAAAAGGGCCGACCGGGATTATACGCTGAGATGATGATGAATATTGTAATGATTTAGTGATTACGATTCTCGGTTGACCTTTTATTACAGTATATGTGCCAGAGCGCTGGGGCTCTCTATCTATAAAAATTGTTTAAAACAAAATGTGTTGCAAATTTTATGCTCTACAATTTTGTAATAGGTACTAACATCATTGGAGCAATAAAATGGAGATAATTGTAAAAAAACGATTTTCGTGACCTCGAATAACTTACGTCGCAGACACGAGATAATATGAGACTTTTCAGACAACTTTTAGAACTCCAAAATGAAGCTGTATACAAGTTTCCAGCTTATTATCTCTAATTCTGAGGTGAAAACCTTAAGTGACTGGAATAAAATAGGTACACACAACGTCAGTGTGCGCTATTAACTCCTCACAGTCTAACATTTTGTAATAAAGGGCTAAAGGCTCAAGGGCTAAAGGCTGCATTAGGTACATACTGACGCTGTCCGCACTTTATTAAACAATCATTTATATATATTTTTTGTGTCTGATTTCAATAGCTCCCGAATTTTAAAATCCAACACAACACTGTTAAACGTTGCAAAATCCATAAAGTGGAAATTATTAATATGATAATATACTTCTAAATGTATTTTCATTATAGCAACTACATGTATTATTTCGCTTTGGCAACATTTAGGAATAACGGTTATGACATTAGTATATTTCTGAGTAGGGTGAGAGTTATGCGGAATATAATCTACTAGCTTTCCGCCCGCGGCTTCACCCGCGTGGAGTTCGGTTATATCGCGCTTTTTAGATTTCCCTCGGGAATATCAAATTTTTCCGGGATAAAAGGTAGCCTATGTTCGTTCTCAGGGTCTAAAGATTGTCTGTGCCAAATTTCATCAAAATCGGTTGAGAGGTTAAAGCGGAAAAGCGTAACAGACAGACAGACAGACAGAGTTACTTTCGCATTTATAATATTAGTATGGATTGCAAGAAGAGAGTGTTTTCTTGCAAAAGCGTGGGAATTAAGTATGGTAAAGCCCCCCAATGGAATTAAACTCTTGGGGGAGGCCTTTGTTCAGCAGTGGGCCTCTATAGGCTGAGAAGAAGAAGTGTTTTATTGCATAAGCTTCACTTATAAGTGAAGCTTATCCACCACGATGGTTTTAACACTTCATAGTAACCCCTCATGATAATTTTGCTTAATTATCAGAGCACGAAACCTAATACACGAAAGTTGTACTGAACACATTAGTCATCAACCTTTTTATCATCCCACTGCTGGGCACAGGTCTCCTCTCATACAGAGAAGGATTGAGCGTAATCACCACGCTTGCTCAATGCGGGTTAGCGATTTCAGACTTAAAGTCCAGATTTTCTCAAGATGTTTTCCTTCACCTTGTAATCAGTCATTGGTGTCCAAGATGTACATAGAAAATACATAACACTTAGAAAAGTTACATTGGTACTTGCCTGGCCTGGAATCGAACCCGCACGCTCATACTTGAGAGGCTGGTGTTTTAATCACTAGGTCACCACGACAACAGATTTAGCACATAGAATACTTTTTAAGAATACTTCTGATATTCCCATGGGATCGAAGCGTACGTGGATGAAACCATGGAGCACAACTAGTTCAACATAAAATACGAAATCTCTACCCTCTGCAGAATCGATCACATGTTATCTCGATCACAGATTTGGGATCCAATAAGACCTCTTTTTTCCAGAACTGGGCATTTATCTTCCGAAATGGGATCAATTTAGAACTCTGCTGAGTACTTTATGTGCATAGATAGCTGTTATACACCCACTGTTTGGCTATTTTATGGGTAATTTTGGATATATTTCCAAGATTTATTTGATACGTAAATGTATTCTGGGTAAGCTGCCATTCATTGAAAGGAAGTACATACTTATATTATGACAGATTATATATTTTATTATCTGTCGTTTATCGCAGCATCATGCTGAGTTAAGAGCCTTTATGCCTCGTATAAGACTTTTTGTTCTTTTTTTTTATTTGTTTTTACAGGGATATGTCAGCCCCGTCGTACCCTTTAAACTGATCTTACTTACTAAATACAGTATAAAATCTAATAAGTATAAATATTTAAACAATAAAAAAACTCACTCAACTGCAACCTTTCTTCCTATTCACTCAGTTTGTTTGAGTGAATAGGGTCTTAATATAATAGCGCGCTTTACCATCAACGATTGCATAATTACTTACCATCTGACGGGATTGCAGTTCAGCCCCAGTACAAAATTTAAAAAAAATATGCAACATCTTCGCCAAAAATTTAAACAAAAATGAGTTTATGGAAAATATACTTTAATTTCCACAGATTAAAGCTCAGTTTAGACCGCAACTTCAAACATTTTTGTAAGTTTTATTATAATTTCACAACATACAAACTAATGAAACAGAAAATAAAAGCCCCACAAAGCCTTAATAGTGGTTTGACTGTGGGGTCTGGGGATTCTTTATGTGAAGTTTAAGTAGTGTTACTTAAACTTCACATTTAAGAGTTTAATATTTTTCTAAGTAATCTCTTTTACAATAGAATAGAATACTCTTTATTATTTACACCATATAAATTCATCATCATCTCAGTGTTAATCCAAGTCTCGTAGTCGTGTAGGGTCCACTCTACCAGTCTAACTGCTGATTTTGGCTAAACGTCGCTATTTTACGTAAAGCGCCTGCCGTCTGACCACCACAACTCGAAGGCGATACCGAAGCATTGCAGTTAGACCAAATGTTGGACTTTTGAGGGCTCCAACAACCCGTAACGACTGTCATTAGATGTTCGTATAGCAACCGGGACCAACGGCTTAAAGTGCTTTCCGAGGCACGACGAGACCAGTGCAATTCCCGTAATTTGAAACAAGAAAATGTCAAAAACTTGTCCAAATATAGGAAAATTAGAAGTATTTTTTGACAGATTGAGACTGATGTCAAACTGTGAATGTTCATTGGATTACGAGAATTGCCCCCTTTTTTGTTCTGGATGGAAAATCATCAAATGACCTCTCCCGCTCTGGTCGAAGAAAAACCCAACCGTGTTTTTTCACTTTTCTGTGCGCCAGGGCCAAGGTTTCTTTTTTAACCAATCTGCAACCCTGACGCAGGCGGCATCTGTCTTCGTGGACCCCGTCACGATATGCTGACGTCTCTTTGAGACGCGCCGGAAGCACAACGCGCCGTCGACCCGGGCCTGGTTCCTACCGGGCGGCGAGCTGCCCACTGCTCGACGTGAATCGCTTCTCAGGTCGGTAGAATTTTATTTTTAGTTTATTGTATAACTCCTATAGTGTTAGTCACTCCGAAGTCAACACCTTTACCATTAAAATTAAATAAAGTTGGTATTCAAAAACTTCAATATACACCTCCTGTTTAGATTCAAGTCCTAAATTCCTCATTACAATACGCGTTAATATCCACCATCCCGTCTTATGTGTCATATTAATTTTCTTATAGCACCGGCCTAAGTTACCTCTAAGGGAGAGTCCTTAAGACTGCGTTGCGGTGTCGCATCGAGAAAATCTTTGAGGCATCACAACGATACGCACCCAAAAGCTTATTGCTGTGTATCGTCGTTTTTGCGATAATATGCCACAACCCAGTGTTGTGACTTCGCTCTAACGTGTGGTCTACTGTTGATCACACATTAAAGGTAACAAAACAAAAACTTGTCACGCATTGTACTGAAACTTCGTAATACTTTACGCCAGGTATGTTACCACAGCCGTCCTGTCGACTGTATACGGAATAGATTGTGATAATGTCATACCTCTACTTTGTGGTCGGCTTTCCCAATCATGCGACGCCATTTATTTCATTATTGTCCGTCGTCTCCCGTAAGTTTCATTTCCCTCATGTCATTTTAGACCGTCGTCATCCGTGAAGTTTTAGGTCTTTCTTTTCCCCTCATCTTAGATACCGAGATACTGTCATATCTATTTGAATAGCAATTTAAATAAACATAAACTTCTAATTCAATATATTCTAGCTATCTCATCCTATAAAACCCTCAAAGCCAACATAACAATAAAACACAATACCGGAAGCAACATACGTCAAACCGCGCACCGGAAGTGACAGCGAATATTATAAATTCAAGCGGAAACTGCTCCCAGCGGTTAAATCACATAGAAACATCGTAGGCCACGCTTTAAATAAAATACATTGCGCACTGTTCATACGCCTTGGGAACAGAGTTATTGTTAATGCTCAGTTTTGGTTTTCCTTTGTTGTTCTTCATTGCCTTTTTATGGAGGGAAAAGGTCAATGTTGAGAAAGTTGATACTTGCCTATATAACTGTGTTTTTACGCGAGTAATCAAAATCAAAAGACTTTTATTCAAATGAAGCTGAGAATCTTCACTTTTCGAATGTGAAAACTACAAAAAAAATCCGGTGCAATAAAGTCTCCTGTAATACGACAATACACAGTACTAATATCATTAATAGTCATGGGAGATATGAAGAAAGATGTGTAAAGTTCACTCATCCGCCATATAAAAGGGAGGATCCTCCAATCAGACTGTGTTGTGTCTGGCAGGCACTTGCTCAACGGTTGAAGTTGGGAAGTTGTATGCATGCTAGTTAGGGAAAAACAACTTCAAACAACAAACAACAGCAAATAGAAAGATCCAGCTGGGATGGGCAGCATTTGGTAAACTTCGTCGGGTATTTTCGTCGCCCATACCCCAATGTTTGAAGACCAAAATCTTCAACCAGTGCGTCCTACCCGTCATGACTTACGGAGCCGAGACGTGGACACTAACGGTCAGACTAGGCCATAAGTTTAGCCATGGAGCGGGCTATGTTGGGCGTCTCTCTGAAGGACCGCATCAGAAATGAGGTGATCCGACAGAGGACCAGAGTTACCGACATAGCTGAGAGGATTAGTAAGCTGAAGTGGCAATGGGCTGGTCAGATATGCAGCAGGACCGACAACCGTTGGGGTAAACGAGTCCTCGAGTGGAGACCGCGTCTCGGCAAACGTAGCGTGGGACGCCCTTGGGCGAGATGGAGCGACGACATCAAAAATGTGGCTGGTAGTGGCTGGCGGAGAACTGCTCAGGATCGAGCTTGTTGGCGTGCCATGAAGGAGGCCTATGTCCAGCAGTGGACGAGTAAAGGCTGATGATGATGATGATGATGCATGCTAGTTGCACGGTTAACTCTGCTTGCGAGATGCAGAATTCTTGTGACATCAGTATGACGCGTTGTTCGCAAATGGCGGTTGTACATACCGCTACAAGTCCTTCAGACCAGAATTTCGGCTACAGCGGCCGAGCTCAGTAGAAAACAGTCTTTTTACATACAAGTGTAGTCCAAGTCTTGCGTTCCAAAGGCACACGTCAAAAAGCGGGGACGTCATTAATAAATACTAGCAGCCGACAGCGACTTCGTTCGTGTGGAGTTAGTTATGCTTCGCTCCTATTGGTCGCAGCGTGATGTTATATAGCCTAAAGCTTTCCTGAATTAATGAACTACCCAACGCAAAAATATTTTTTCATATCAGATCAGTAGTTCCTGAGATTAGCGCGTTCAAACAAACAAACTCTTTAGCTTTATATATTAGTATAGATAGAATTCGTATATTTTTGGATAGCTGAGCGTCTTTATAAAATAACTAGTATTCAGCGGTGTCTATGAAAAGATGAAAGTTTTTTTTTTGTTATAATTTATATACTAGCACTTGACCGCAATCCCGCCTGATGGTAAGCAGTGATGCGATCGTTGATGGTAAAGCGAACTAGTCTATTAAGAGCCTATTCGCTCTAGCCTTGAAAACACTCAAATTGTAGCCTGACGGAATCACAGCCGCTGGCAAATTGTTCCAGTCCCTCGATGTACGCGGTATAAAAGAGGAGACGAAACGCTTCGACTGAATCGTAGTGGTGTTAACAACGTACGGGTAAAAACTCGCCGTACGACGGGTCTTCCGATGGTGGAACGGAGATGGGAGAATTAAATCATGCAATTTCCTCGCACACTCACCAAAATGCATCCTTCTTTGTACAACATTAGAAGCTGCCTTGGTGTGAAGTACCGCTGGACCTTAGCGATAACGCCAAGTTTCGTGGCTGCAACTTTGGTCTTGGACCCAATGAACCGCCCAAAGTTTAGGTTCGAGGAAATCTCAAGTCCCAAAAGCTGAATGCGGTCGGTACACTCCAACTCCACTTCAAAAAGTAGGAGCCAAGCTGAACGGGCTCAAAGGAGCCCGTTCAGCTTGGCTCCTACTTTTTGCCAAAGCTTTGTTTGCTTTTTGGGTTTTATGCTTTTTGCTTGGCGCCAAAGGGCGGTGAAAAGACACGCCAAAATTATTATATTCATAAATTACATTTATGTAATAAATTCCTCATCATGCTCTTTTATTGCTCAAAGCATTAATTACTCACTACAAGCAAAATTAAATATCTACCTAAGTTAATAAAGTTACGATTTTGTAATTTAATTAGCAAGCCTCTGTTTCAAGACCTCTTTACTAAGCACAAGGAAATAAGTTTAGTAATAAAAATAAAAACAAACCCATCCTCAAAATAACCTCTTTCTTTATAATGGGAAAAGAGCCAAGAAAATAAAAACCACGGCCCGTGAAGTCCCAAAGGACGTTTCCTCTGAATAAACATTTCATAACCGCAACATTTATGTGCAAAAGTCTTAAATATACCAACGTTGATTCAGTGTTCTGCACTCGACGCAAATGTGGAGCGGGTTAAATCACTCGGAAACCAACACTACCTCGCGACTGAGGAAATACGCCTTGCAGGTAGCGGCCAAAAAAGGAACCAGCTTCTAAAAAAGAAGCGAACCTTTCAAAGCCCGTTTACACTACGGAAGTTTCTCGCTTGCTTAGAGGCGAGAATGTCTATGCGAAATTCGAAAGCGACAGTCACGTGCTTATTTTTTTTTTTTTCTTTTTTTTTTATTAGTTATAAACTAGTGCTTGACTGCAATCCCGCATGATGGTAAGCAGTGATGCAATCGTTGATGGTAAAGCGCACTAGCTTATTAAGCCTATTCACTCAAAAAAAACTGAGTGAATAGGAAGGAAGACGGCAGTTGAGCGAGGTGATGCAATGTTTAACCCAACAACACGACCAACGATGCTGCGCCAGAGGATGATCTGGAGACCCTCCACGACCAAACTCGCGACACAACAACATTAGGCACATCGTACCCGGCACACATCGCAACACAACTGCTCAGACCCGTCCTTCGTACGGCTTCACCAGACATCATACCGGAACACGACGAATCGCTTGGCGGCAAGACTTTGTCTGGTGGGTGGTTGTTGCCTACCACCGAGAAAGCTCGCTATTTCACTCAAGCGAGAGAAAAAATTAGAATTCGAGACGTTCGCCGGGTGATATTCGCGACGCTGTGCTGTGTGATATCTGTGGTAACTCTACTTACGAGTTGTTTGTAGTAAGTTTGAAACCAGATGTGTGTGGAAGTGCTTTACAATGTGTTATCACCACTGTTCTCAAAGCGATTCGTCTTGTTCCGGCATGATGTCTGGTGAAGCCGTACGGAGGACGGGTATGGACGGGACGGGGCTGAGCAGTTGTGTTGCGATGTGTGCCGGGTACGATGCACCAAGTGTTGTTGTCTCGGGAGTTTGGTCGTGGAGGGTCTCCAGGACAATCTCCCTCTGGCGCATCATCGTTGGTCGCGTTGTTGGGTTTAACATTGTATCACCTCGCTCAACTGCCGTCTTCCTTCTTCTTTCCTTCTTTAAATATTTTAAGTGAATATGCTTAATAATCCAGTGTGCTCTACCATCAACGATTGCATCACTGCTTATCATCAGGCTGGATTGCAGTCAAGCACTAGTTTGTAATTATTAAAAAAAAAAAAAACATCGAACACGTAGGAAAACATCTTGAAGAAACCGGCATGTCCTAGAATCAGAAATACCAAGACATGTAACATATCATCATCATCATCATCATCAACCTTTCATCGTCCCACTACTGGGCACAGGTCTCCTCTCATACAGAGAAGAATTGAGCGTAATCACCACGCTTGCTCAATGCGGGTTGGCTATGTCAGACGTAAAGTCCGGGTTTCCTCAAGATGTTTTCCTTCACCTTCAGTCATTGGTGTCCAAGATATACTTAGAAAGTACATATAACTTTAGAAAAGTTACCTTGGTACTTGCCTGACCTGGAATCGAACCCGCGCACTCATACTTGAGTGTAACATATACCAAATCGTATCAGTCTAACGCGGTAAATGGCTAAATTAAAATTAAATTAAAAATTAAAGGTATATACATATTGCCGGCCCAACTGCGGTTTCGGATTTTAAAAGAAAAAAAAAAGAGAAAAAAGTATTTATACTATATTAAGTACTATATATACTAAGTATTAAGTATTTATAGTATTTTTGCTCGTACAGAAATACACACAAACAGTAAATTACATTAACACAATTAAAAATAATAAAAAAAACGGATCATCTATAAAAATAACGAAAAATTAGAAACTCCTACTACACTAATTAAGCAGTGACTGCCTAATGTGCAGTGGTGGCCTATTGAGCACTGGTGGCCTAATGGTATCAACCGCGATTTACAAGATCTAGATCGTAAGTTCGAACTCCGCCAGGCTCTTAACATTGTGTAAATAATTTCATCAAAACCGTGAAGGAAAACATCGGTGAAGAAACCGGATATTCTAGAAGCAAAAACTTTGAAGACATGTGACATCTACCAACCCGCACTGGGCCCGCGTGGAAGATTATGGCGCAATCCCTCTCACCGAGAGGAGGCCTGTGTCCCAGGAGTGGAAATATTATATAGGCTGATGATGATGATGATACGAGGCCAAAAGTCACCTCAGCATGATCCTTTGACACAGAGCTTAAAATTTTATGACAAGCCTTAAATTGTTTCCCCAGATATCGTAACTACCGTTTACACATTGCCTAGTATTTATATCCAATGCGAGGAAGTTTCCCCGTTTAACACGAGGAACGAGGATTTGAAATATCTAAAATTTCCCTTACTACTTTCAACATTTATGCAAACATGTTTTTATATTTTCTGAGAAGTCTCATGTTTATGGAGCGTTGATTTTGTCGCATTTTTATGGGTTGACGTATGTTATTGTGCTCAAGAAAAAATATTACGTTCGTTTCCTCGAGTTCATACATATACCCACTTAAGTATATGAGTTGCTAAAGTATGGGTTTATTTATTTTTACCACAAGATTGGTTTCAAGAATTTATTTCTCTGAAATTTTACAATATTTTCTTGGAAGAGATACGATACAAAAAAAGTCTAATAAAAAGGTACAAGATCAGGATGAAGGACTTCATAAATTAGTTATATCAATTATTATATGCTTGATTATAAGTTTTTTTTTACAAAACTGTTTCTGATAAGTATTTACATATAATATAAGGAAACAGCGGAGTCTTCAACTACAGGCCTAAATGACATATCAAGGAGTCTCCATTTAGGTAAGGAGTTGTCAAAAAGTACATAGTGAGTGTAAATGTAGACATAGGTATAGAGTTATTAAACACTTTTAATTTATATCACTTTGGCTTACATTTCATGCAATGTAAACCAAAATGATATGAAGTATTTTTTTTTCTATATATTTCTTTGATCCTATTTTTATAGTAGACTTTTACTTTTTTTACGGACTAAGCATTAGGCAATTTGGCTCCTTCAAATCCCGTATTATATTTTTCACAATTTCTTCTTTTAATGAAGTTTTGAAAATACTTTCCTTTTGTTTTGTTCACTCATAAAATCACATTTTCGGTAAATAAAAGTTGGTACCTAGTTAGAAACCCAGAATCACTCAAAACCACTTACATACTATATAAAATCCGACTTTACTCAGTACTACATAAAGAAATATCTGCTCAAGAAAGTTTCTTAAAGACAGTAGCGCAACTTTGCAAATTAAAGTCATCCCTTTTCCCAAAATAATTTACTGGAACGACTTCCTTTTGCACATTCATAATACTAAATTAAAACACCGAATTAAAGTTGAAATTTTAACCGAACACAGAACCTCAACCGTTTCTGTTATCCACAATCGTATAACCCTGAACTGTTGTGTTGGCACAATTAAAATAATTCAACGTCCCATTCCTATGGCTTCGACCAGGGTGTAAGTTTGGTGACCAGCGGCAGCGGGCGCGATGGCGAGCGTGATTAAATGGCTACAGTCGGAGCAGTAGTACCCCAATGATATTGGCTCCAGTCACATTGCGACTGTTCTCAAAAGGTAAAAAAAAATATGGCATCCAATGATATTCTAGAACCAACATTTTTAAGATCCGATATATTCCCGAAGCAAAACTTTTAAAAACCAAAATATCACACACCAACCCGTACTTCACGTTAAGGTGGATAATAGTCCACTTTCCATTCACAAAGAGTAGAACCAAGCATTGGGAAACTGCCTATAGAGCCTGCCCGGATAGAGCTTCGAGTATGCAAATTGTAGCTTCATTATGTTTAATATTTCATCTTCGCTTCAACTTCCGCGTAAGCTCCTCACCCTGGACGAGGTTTATCAGTGATATCATTGCCTCAGGAAGTTCCCACTTGCTTCCGCTGCGGTCCTCTTGTTTCTACATTACCGAAATTCTATTTTCTACATCACAATCAAAAACCAACCATAAACTTGGGAAGGGAGAGTTTAGTTTTCCACTGGAGGTTTTCTACTAAATTCATAGTTAAGTTAGCTACCGCATATATATGAGCAAAAATAGCAGTTAGATACGATAAACTTAACAGTGAATTGTATATAGATTGACCTGTTCGAGTAACTTTCGTGTATTTATTTGCGTTTTCTGAGGTCTGTTGCATATAAAAGAGATTCCCTTAATCTAATAATGTGACTCTTACAAAATAATGCAGATGCAGCAATAACTAAAAACCAACTGTAACTACGATTATCAAATCATAATTCTATTCTGCCCGGAAAAGAGCCAGAAAGACAAAATGCAATTGAGATTTCGTATCTAAAAATAAAATCAATTGCATTTTGTTAAATACTTAGATACTGCACTTAGATTAAGATGACTGATGAATAGATACATTATTTTAATAAGAAGCAATTATTTACATTTATAATAATTAAATACAGAGTAAGTGCAAACACTGTTCTTTCTTCAGTAGGTCCTCCACTGATTTTTTTTTTCTCCTCGGGGTGGAAAGTCTTCATGAATGTCCGCTCTGGCGTGGGCAGCGAGTTCTGTCCGATTCTTAGTGACTAAAAATCACCCCAGTGGTTTATATCACTTCTTTGCCGGAGGTTGTGAAAACGAAAAATGCTTTTCAATCTCTGATTGGTGCTGACGCACCACTGTGGGCTTCCTCCCACACCTCTTCGGGTCCTGATGTTTGGGGGTGACAGATATCCCCGAGACTGTCGCCCCTAAACCTATTTAAGGGGGCGGGAGAAGGCGTTATCTGCCCTCCACCGACATCCAGTGCGCCTTTTGCGGGCCGGGTGAGTGGACAGGTTCTCCCTCGCCCTTTCCGCAGCCTGCTAGCCACTGCGAGACGACTGTTTCGTAGAAGGAAATCCCAGGGCTCTTCGCTGCCGATCTTCGCATGCCTACTTCAGAGAAGAGAGCACAGCGCGGCTCCTCCCAAGCAGCTCTGCCAGCGTGTGCTGCATTCCTCAGCTCTGCGCTCTATCAACGTATCTTCAACTGCCCCAGCTAAAATTCTAGGAAGTTATTACTTGAAGTTATATCCAATTTTATGCAGATTTTCTTTGCAAGTTCCATTCCAACAGAAAACAGTCACACAGGCACCTCTCCTATATTATTTACGGTTCTTAACATTTTAGTTCACTAACTCTCACTTAAGATCCTCAACTAGTTAATATCACGCCCCACGACTCCTCACACATTCCTCCACTCAAGATTTATTACCCTCGGCGTCAGCCGTGTCCTGAATTTCAATCTACCCCCAGTGGACTAGCTGATTAAATTTTTCAGCATGAAATATATGCCTTAAATATAACACGAAGAGTCCTGGAATAAAATTGAATGTGAACACGAAAAATATGTGGATTTTGATTAAATTTTTGAGGTTATCTGGATTTCTTCGGGTGGAATAAAATACTTCGAGATTTCTTGACGCTTATTATTTGGTTGTTCTTAAAATAAAAGACGAACTTTATTGTAAGTATCTCATCCATTTGAACACAAACAAGCGTTTAAAAGAAAGTTCCCTGACTTTACATACTATAGGAACTTACCTAATTACCGGAAATCAAGATGTGTAACCAATTAAGTATATAAAAATCTCGAATAAGTAACACTTTTATTACATTTATTATTGTACTAGCTTTCCGCCCGCGGCTTTGCCCGCGTGGAGTTCGGTTATATCGCGCTTTTTAGATTTCCCTCGGGAACATCAATTTTTTCCGGGATAAAAGGTAGCCTATGTTCTTTCTCAGGGTCTAAAGATTTTCTGTGCCAAATTTCATCAAAATCGGTTGAGAGGTTTAGGCGGGAAAGCGTAACAGACAGACAGACAGATAGACAGACAGACAGAGTTACTTTTGCATTTATAATATTAGTATGGATTTGAAAGTGTATGTCCTTTTCTATGGTGGACGAGTGAACTTTACTCTCTGTTCCATAAGCCTCCAGAGTGATCGTTTTCTATTTATATTACCGACTGCTATTTTTTTATTTTATTATTTATATACTGACACTAAAATACATAGGGCTACAACATTAATAAAAACTTCATAGTTAAATTATTATTTCATTAATTAACATTCGATAACCTAAGT
Source organism: Sesamia nonagrioides (assembly GCA_017933935.1). Taxonomy (NCBI): domain Eukaryota; kingdom Metazoa; phylum Arthropoda; class Insecta; order Lepidoptera; family Noctuidae; genus Sesamia; species Sesamia nonagrioides. The sequence goes on along the minus strand of JADWQK010000020.1, from coordinate 2,286,003 downwards.
TCTATTAAGCCAATATCAACTTTATTTTAATGGATAAATTAAATTCAGAGTTCCTAACAGTGTTGAAAACTTATAAAATGTTTGAAATGGTTGCGTTTACTAAAATTGATTGTGAAGAAAACTAATAAGCTACTAGTGATACTGCTGCATGCTAAAACCGTCGTGTAATTCGATTATTTTTCAAGAAAAGTAAATGACAAACATTAGTGTGTCGAGATGAAAATAATAATAAAAATGCTGTAAATTTGAGTGGTTCACTGTTCAGCTACTCGCTGGAGTACCCTGCGACATTTTAATGATGCAACTCTGTAGGCTTGGGTGCTTAGAATGTATAGAGGTGGCTGATGTTTGTCTAAAGAAATAGGTCTTGAAATAAACATATCGGTATCCTATAGGATGCATTTTGGAGAAAATGCGCTCGAGTTGCATGACTTAATTCCGGAGTTTTTTAAAAGAATTTCTATAATTTGTTTCACGTGCTATTGGCAAAATTGTGGTATCTAGCCACAGAGGCCATTGAAGAGTTGAAGTAATATTCACTGTAAAGAAAATAAAAAAAAGACTTAATTCCACCATCTCCGTTCCATCATCAAAAGATACGTCTTACGACGAGATCCACCTTTACGTTATAGACACCTCTACGATCCGTACGTAGTCTCGTCTTTTATACCGCGTACTTTGAAGGACCGTAACTACTTGCCTAAAGCGGTCTTTCCGTCTGATTACAATTTAAGTGTCTTCAAGGCTAGAGTGAATAGGCACTAAATAAACTACCGCGCTTTACCATCAACGACTGCATCACTGCTTACCATCAAGCGGGATCACGGGTAAGCACTAGTTTACAGCATAAAAAAGTCTTCAATTCAATCATTATATTCACAGAAATATTGCGACATATTTGTAAAAATAAAAACTGAATGAATTAATGGAAACATTCAAGCGAGAGTATATAGGTATTACATTACATTACCCCATATACCAATGAATAATGACCATGTTACCAATGACAGCAGGTGAAGGAAAACCACTTGAGGAAACCTGGACTTTAAGTTTGAAATCGCCAACCCGCATTGATTGAGCAAGCGTGGTGATTACGCTCAATCCTTCTCTGTATGAGAGGAGACCTGTGCCCAGTAGTGGGACGATTAAAAGACATTAATTGAGTTTAACATTTTAATCAGTACACATAACGAAAAAGTTTGTGGAGGCATGAGGAACTGAGTGTAAAGTGCACTCATCCTCCATAGAAAAGGAGGATCCTCTGACCAGACGGGTGTCATGTCTGGCCGGCACTTGCCCGATGCTTGAAATTGGGAAGTTTTATGTATACTAGTTGCACGGTAAACTCTGATTGCGAGATGTAGAATTCGTGTGACGTCAGAATGATGCGTTGTTCCATGTGGCGTTTGTAGGTACCGCTACATTGCCTATTCAAGAACTGCGCACATTCAATGATAAAACTTAAACATAATAATCCTCATCACCCATTTACAGTCAAGTCTAAACCTCTTCAAGTCTATGCTCTCAAAAGGCCACAAGTCCTGCAGGACAGTAGGGGCTCTCCACACGAGCGACGCGCCGTGCCGCGACATTTTAATGAAGCACCAGTATAGCCCACTTGAACCCTTTAATACTCGTAGGTTTCATCCACGTTTATAAGAGCTCCTAGTATCTACTAAAAACTATTGCGTGAATTGGCATAGTGAAATGTTGTGAAAAGATTACTGATTTTACCTATTGTATCTTTGCAGTTTTTGGAGAAAAATGTATCAAAATAATGTATATTTTTGCAAGCGTCTACTCGTGTGTGTAGCCTTAATTTAGGCCAGTTCTTTAGTTGTTTAAAGTGGAAAGAGAAATTTATGAACTCTGAACCTAAGTTCGGATGTAACAATTTGTCATTTTCCAAATGGATTACAGTGAATTTTCAGTAAAATATGTTACAACTTTGTGTCCCTCTAACATTACTTTAAAACAACTTTATCTCTAACTTACCATAAAATCTTGATTACCACTCTCTGAAATACAATATCTACAGCATACATTTTAGTTACATCATCTATTTACGAGCGAAAACTATGTGAGAATTCTCCGGAACGAATCAACATAGCAACAAATAGAAGTATGTACAGTCAACAAAACAGATTAGTTTGCTGTGTGTGCGGCCTTTGGAGGCGCATTATTTTATAGCGGTATCTACAAACGCCACATGCAAACAACGCGTCATAATGATGCTACGCAAATCCTGCGTCTCGCAAGCAGAATCAACCACGCAACAAGCATACAAACAACTTCCTAACATCAACCGTTGGCAAGTGGTGGCCAGACACAACACCTATTTGGTCAGAGAACTATATTTTAAATATGTATGTATATTTTTTTTTCGATTCGATTTTTTTTTTTTTTTACATTTTTCTCACTTTGTAAAAGAAGCAAATAGTCAGAGATTTGACACAGTTACAATATAAACTAATTTCTTAATGGACGATAAGTCTACATAATCCAGTGTTAGCTATAAACTGAAAAAAGAATACCGCACTAATATTATACAATATGTAAAGAAAACCTAGTCCGACCAATAAGGATAATAAAGATTAAGTAAACACATGACCAAAAAAAATATCAAATGTTACATAATTAATAATTATAGTAATATTGTTACATAATTAATCATTATAGTAATATTGTTACTATAATGATTAATTATGTAACATTTGATATTTTATTTGGTCATGTGTTTACTTAATCTTTATTATCCTTATTGGTTGGACGAGGTTTTCTTTACATATTGTATAATATTAGTGCGGTATTTTTTTTTTTTTTTACATTGTTCTCACTTTGTAAAAGAAGCAAATAGTCAGAGATTTGACACAATTCCAATATAAACTAATTTCTTAATGGACGATAAGTCTACATAATCCAGTGTTAGCTATAAACTGGAAATTTGTAGCTCGGTGTATACATCTTTGACGAAAATGTTCTTAACCAAAACAAGCGAACAAGCTTCACCATTTTACCAAAAACAAAGTTATTAACCAAAGAATATTAATATAACGGGTGTCTAACAAGCAACAAAATACCAATAAGCGATGGCTCCAACGTTTATTTACCTCATTACGATACTGTGAAGCCGACGCCAGCGCCGCAACGATTTATTATTGTTTGCTTTACTCAATTAATTTCTTCAATTCCAGGGCCTGGTACCAACAGGACGGGGCCTAGATATAGAGAAAGTAGAAGTGACATGGAATTAGAAATCTCTGAATCTTCTTCTTCGGCCTATGGAGGTCTTCTGCTTGACAAAGGCCTCCCCCTAGGGTTTCCACAATTACCGGTCTTATTCTGCCCGCAGCCATCGGCTTCCCGCTACCCTCACCAGGTCATTAGTCCATTTTATCGGTGGCCTCCCTATGGTGCGTCTTCCAGTACGTGGCCGCCACCCCAGAATCTTACTGCCCCATCGCCCATCGGTTCTACGATCAATGTGCCCTGACCACTGCCACTTAATTTTAGCAACTCGAAGAGCTATGCCGGCGACTTTGGTTCTTCGAGCATAGCTCTTTCCATTGCCCTTTGTGTGACTTTGACTCTTCGTATGAGGTATGTTGTGAGCGACCACGGTACAGTTCAGTATGTCATCACTGGCAACACACACTGAAATCTCTGAACACTAGAATTAAATACCTCAATGAAGTAAGGAAAGAAAGAAAAAGTATTTCATTGTGACTCGTACAGGAACTAAATTGAAACAGCCAATCATAAAAAAAAATCATCATTTGACTATCCTTTTCCCAACCATATTGGAGTCAGCTTCCAGTCTAACCGGATTTAGCTGAATATCAGTATTTCACAGGGAGCAATTGCCTATTTGACCCCCCACAATCCAGTTCCTGGGTAATACAATAAATACCCCTGGGTAAGACTGGTGGTCAGACTTTCGGACTTCTGACGACCCGTAACGACTGTCAAAGATTTACGCGACAACTGGGACCAACGGATTAACTTGCTTTATAAAGTACGAAGGGGCCTCGGTATGTAAAGATGGTTTGCCATCCACCGTCTAACCGCAGCATGCGTAGCTTAACCAGAACGATTGACTTGTGCGGCTACTATCATTGAGCCACAAACACCTTCCTTTTAATTAACATAACTATGTTGTTAGTTATTTATCTAAAAAAAATAGGTTATGACATGATATTCTAATAGGATGTGGTGGTCCTTAAGCTTCTGCCTACCTCCATGGGAAGAAGGCGTTAGTACACGCATCTAAAACCAAGTCATTACATAGGTATCTATTAAAACAACTTCGTTTTAGTAGGTGCAGAAGTTGATAAAACAAAATTGTATGTAGTAACTCCCAACTTTGTTGTTTGTCTTTGTGAAGGAGCTCGTTCAGAAAGTAATAAGGACCTATCATTACTATCTCTGCCGTCAACGATGCTATTTAGTGTCAGTAAAATTTCTGGCGAACATGATTCATTGTAACTTACGTCAGCAGCGAACCTGCTTATGTTGGCAACGCACCCGCTTATGTTGGCAACGCACCTGCTTATGTTGGCAACGCACCTGCTTATGTTGGCAACGCACCTGCTGCTTATGATAGCAACGCACGTGCTTATGTTGGCAACGCATAGGCTTATGTTGGCAACGCACCTCCTTAAGATGGCAACGCGCCTGCTTATGTTCGCAACGCAACTGCTTATGTTGGTAACGAACCAGCTTATGCTGACAATGCACTTGCTATAATCTATTATTGTCTTCAACGCCTCATGCAAACTGTAACGCGCTGTAACGTACCTAACATAATGCGCAAGTAGTGTTTAGCGCGTTGCTAGAATTCGCGAAAGATATAGACCTAGCCTAGTTTAGGAAACAGTCAATGTACATGAATCTTTGTGATAATAAACTGTAGCGGTTTCTACATAGGCGACAAATAAACATCGCGTTATACTGACGTCACATGAATTCTACGTCTCGCAAGCAGAGTTTACCGTGCAATTACCATACAACTTCAACCGTTGGGCTTGTTTGGTGAGACCAAACACCTGACTGGTCGGAGGATCATTCCTTTTCTATGGGGGATGAGTAAACTTTACTCCCTGTTCTTCATGCCTCCAAAAAACAATTATTAATATATGACATCCCGACATGAACCATCAGGCAGTTGCGCACCAGACGCAGCACCCGTCTGGTCAGAAGATTCTTCCTGTCGATCCTAACTGTCGTGTAAACAACAAGAATCTACCAAAAAAAAGAAGGTATCAATCCAGACAAAAATGTATTGACAAAAAAATATACAACATGTAAAGAAAACCCCGTCCGACCGATAATAAAGGTTAAGTAAACACATGACCAAATAAAATATAAAGTTTTACGTAATCATCGTAGTAACAATACTAATGAATTTTGAAATAATCTTTTTTTAACTTCCCCAAAAATTGGTAATTCCAAAATGGTATTGTCACAATACCATTTTTGACGGTATTACTATGAGTGAATAGGGATGCGACCGCGTGCCACGTACCCTGCCCCCTTCGCCCGCGTATGAATTGCCTCGGCACATGTATTAAGTTACATCTTTTTGCGAAATTATTTTTTTTTTTTAAGTTTAGCCCGGCATTGTAGTCATTGGTAGAATCAGTTATCGATACCTAACAATACCTTCAAGGATCGGACAGGGCTTTCTTTACATATTGTATATTATTTAAATGAGGTAGGTATAAATAATATAAGGGTTACAGGAGAGACACAACCAGCAACAGCTAGGTCTGAAGACTGCCTGTGACCAATAATTTGGTACATAATGTAAGGGAGATTTTGTTCAATTCCTATTCTATGAATTTTTTTTTATTTGTCCTATAAAGTCCAGACAAGCAAGAGTCCTCTTTTTACGGTATCCAGCTACCTATTCATCTTTACATCCGTGTTACGAACGAACGCAACTTAATATTTGCATAATCTCTTTGATTTGCAAAATAATAAACCGGTAGAGTTAGTGCTTTTAATAATGTACCGTAATATTACGTAATAAGGAGTATTCGTGAATCTTGGGGGCTTAATCGCTTGTTATTGCACAGTTTTGGACGCTTTTCTGACGACTTTGCGTGGGACGAGTTGACTGGGGAAAGTTTAAGCTGCTTGGGAACGGAAGATAAACATTCATTATGTTTTCATCATTATATTGGCTTCGTAGTTTGCTGGATTTCACTTAGGCAGGTATCACATCTCCGCCGCGAAACAGTAGCAGCGAAACCGCAGTACCTAGTTCCACAAGGACTTGTCCGTTTTACGACAAGCGAAACAGCCTGGTGTACCGCAAATATTTGATTATATTTATATACGTCACGCGTGATTTCACCAATTTTCGCAATTTTGCATGTTTCCCTCAAATATTTCTTATATTTTATGTTTTTGTAAACTCTTGCGTCATGTTTAGTACAAATAAACGATATTTCTTTCTTTCTTTTCTTAATTTGCTCGAAATCTGTTACTCTTCGGCACTTAATCCTCTATTTTCTTGTGATGCCCCGATTGTTTCAAACATATGATTTGGTCCTATTTTAACAATGCAACTGGCTCACGATGTCTCGCTACTTTTATCTCGCCATATGCAGTAATGTTCCTTAGCGGAATTTGTTAAGCGATTTCTCAACTTTATTTTCACGGCGGAGGTGTGCTAAGGCCCTTATTTACCGGTTCCTTGGAAAACGTTTTCAGATTATTACAATAAAGAAGTCTGTAGCTGCCCTAGATACTCTATATCTCTACAAATCAACATTTGTTTAAAATGTGCAGAATAGAATACTCTTTATTATGTTCGACAGCCTCTGTGGCGTAACGGTAGCGAATGCGGCCGATGCGCAAGGAGGCACTTTTTCGCACTGATCTGGTCGTGCCTCGGAAAGCACGTTAAGCTGTTGGCCCCGGTTGCCATAAAACATCTAATGGCAGTCGTTACGGATTGTTGGAGCTCTCAAAAACCCAACAATTGATCTAGCTTCAATGCTTCGATTTCGCCTTCGGGTTGTGGAGGTCAGATGGCAGTCGCTTCACTGGTAAAGTGGACCCCAGACTCCAAAGCTGAAAAAGTTTCCGATGCGACTAGGATTAACGCTGAGATGATGATGGATAACTCTTTACCATTTACACCATATATATAGATTAGATTTTACCAAGGGAACACAATGGGCGGTCTTATCGCTAATAGCTATCTTAGATTGTTAAGTACCTAGTTCATGGCTTTTGCTTTTGATTTCAACATAACTGGTGCAGTAGAGGAGCGGTACGGTACATTTATGTAGGTACAGGTATACAGCTCCCACATTGCACCCCAAGATGTCTTCTTACAAGAGCCGAGAAGATATGTTTGAATTTTTCATTCGGCTCTATAGTTTGGCATATCGTACCCGGCACAAATCGCAACACAACTGCTCAGACCCGCCCTTCGTACGGCTTCACCAAACATCATGCCAGAACGCGACGAATCGCTTGGCGGCAAGACTTTGTCTGGTGGGTGGTAACTTCTGCCGGCAGCCGATGTTATGGCCTACCACCGAGAACTCTTCTATTACTAGTTTCGTTCTACTAGTCCACTAGTTTATAAATATGCAAAAAATAATAATTATAATAATACAAAATCTGTTGATTGAAGAACACAAAACACCAGATTAAACAACCTTCTGAACACAAGAGTTACCCCTCAACGTTTACCAAGACAGCTAAATGAAAAGTGTTGATGCCGACAGCAACTTTGAAGCAGTTGATGAAAGAGCTTGGTGAGGGCGCGGGCGCCGATAGCGAAACGAACGGTAAAACAATCAAGACGCCGCGAAACGCTCCGGGCGTTTTCCACGTAGCTTCGGTGTGCGGCTAGGAATACTGCGGAAACTAAGAATTGTTCACAGACAAAAACCAGTTCCAAAATTAGCTAGAGAATCCATACTTTTTCTTCGTAAAAAGTTACAAAAATCACTGTTTAAATCCCAATCTCCAATGTAATTTTCTAGTGTTTTGGCGATGTCATAAGTGTTTATCATAAAGTTTTATTTATTACCATAATTGAAATCGATTGTTAAAAATATGAATGTTCTTGTAAATTGTAGGTAAGTGTGAGGCAAAATAGAAAAAAAAATATAATGAAAATCAAAATTCGGTTATCCCAATTAAGCTGAGATGATTCTCAGCTTAATTTTAATAAATGAATTTTCAAACCGAAGAATGAACAAATATGTGCTCGCTAAAAATGAACATATAACTTTGTTTATTTTTTATTTTATTGGGGAAAACAAATAATTGTACATTACATAATAAATTAAGTTATACAGTGCTTTAAACAAATGCGCAAGCCAAATGTTTTAACATACAGAGTTGAAAAGATAATACATGCAATATTAAGTTTACTATTGTATTTGTAAACTTAATCTTAGACTTAATACAGATTTTATTTACGAAGCCACTCTTTGAGACTCATAACAGTTTTTTATAAACTTATTTTTAGTTAAGCTAAATACATCCACATCAATAAAATGAGTGGTATAGTTCTCTACTAATCTCCGAAACGGCGCTCTCTCACCCGCGTTAGTACGACAAGAAGCTACGGCAAAAGGGGATAAGAGCGCACCTCTCGTCCCAGAACTGTTCTGGGCACAACATAGTAATATATTGATCGATTTTCCGTATTTGTAAATTAAAAAAATAAAAAACAAAAAAAATAAAAATAAAAAGAACATTAAACTGGATGTAGATATCAAAATATATTACACCGCCTAATAAATAATCACCTAAAAATTACCGATCAAAAATAAGTATAAAAACCTAATCCAACCTTATTTCTCGCGGCCCCACATCACGTTGAAACACGCCGACACCGCTCATATTAACTCCGGACAGGCAATGATGGCCGATAATTTATTAGCAACGTTGTGTTGCAAAGAAAATTACGACCTGCACTGAACCTTAATTATCCCTCATTATTCACAAATGAAAAGGATCCCTAAAGCTCCTAAAGCTGCGTGTTCAAAGGTGAAAGGTAGTAAGGTATCTTTCTTGATTTTTTGTTTTACACATTTGGATCTTCTTGTAAAAATGAACACAGTCAGATGATTTGTCAGATATGACGTAGAGACTATCAGTAAAGCATAGCCCAAATAATACGATGGCAAATTGGTCAATAGCGACACCTGATGCACTGTACGGAACCGCATGAATCTCCGTGAAAATTTCCAAGGTTAGAGACAGGGGAGATTCATTGTTATGTATTTTCTAACTCAATAGACTGCTGTGTTGCGTGGTTGTCACGATATGGGCATGTGGTGCGAAGAAATGAGGAATATATTGTGAGGAGAGTTTTGGCTATAACAGTAAGGGAAGACCAAACCTGCAGACAAACTGCAGGAGGGTCGCCTACGTATGGTAACAGTCGCATAATCAGCATGTTACGTGGGTAACAAATGTCTTGCCATGGCGCCTCCGCCGGGCTGGAACAAGCGAGGTTAATGAAGAAGTGCTGGCTAGACGTTGTAAGAGATGACATGCGTGCCAACAATCTCATACCACAGGATGCTAAATATATATAAGAATGAGCAGAAAAGCGGAACCCGAGCGCCAACGCGAAAGCCGCGAATGGAACCGGGACTGAAAGCTGAGATGATGATGATGAGTAGGGGAAGAACAAAGAAATGATGGATAGAATGTGTGCATAATGATATGGTTAAGAAGAGGCTGACTAAGGATATGACGTCTACTATAGAGAAGTATGGAAGAAAAGAGATGTTGTGCCAATAACAGTAAAGTGGGCCAGTATAGAGCAATAAGGACAGGATACTGAATGAATGAGACAACTGTGTTGCTGGGAGAATTTTTGTGCCACTTCTTCTTCCTAGCGAAAGTAATAGGAAGTGATGAAGGACAGGCGTTTTGAGGGAATACCTTCTGTGATTTTGATGTTTAAAAACTGCTGATTCGCAGCCTAATTTGGATACATAACATAACAAACAGCCCATAATGTTTCCACTCCTGGAACACAGGCTTCCTCTTGGTAAGAGGGAATGGGCCGTAATCTACCACAAAGGCCCAGTGCGGGTTGGTAAATAAATTGTTAATTTGATTCATCATCATCATCAATCTTTTTATCGTCCCACTGCTGGGTACAGGTCTCCTCTCATACACAGAAGGATTAAGCCTAATCACCACGCTTGCTCAATGCGGGTTGGCGATTTCAGACTTAGAGTCTAGGTTTCCTCAAGATGTTTTCCTTCACCTTCAGTCATTGGTGTCCAAGATATACTTAGAAAGTACATGTAACTTTAGAAAAGTTACATTGGTACTTGCCTGATCTGGAATCGAACCCGCGCACTCATACTTGAGAGGCTGGTGTTTTAACCACTAGGTCACCACGACGTGCGGGTTGGTAAATAAATTCCTAATTTGATTGATTTGAATAAATTCTTTTGAAAAAAGACTTTTGATTTCGAATTTTGGTTCGATTTCCGCATGGAAAAAATAATTGTATGGCCTATAGGTTGTTATTTTGGGTATGACAGTTTGTGTATATAAGTTGTAGCGGTGCCTACAAACGCCACATGGAACACAAGACTTGGACTACGCTCGTATGTTAAAAAGACTGTTCTCTACTGAGCTCAGCCGCTGTAGCCGAAATTCTGGTCTCAAGGACTTGCAGTGGTATCTACAACCGCCACATGCGAACAACGCGTCATACTGACGTCACAAGAATTCTACATCTCGCAATCAGAGTTTACCGTGCAATTAGCATACATACAACTTCCCAATTTCAAGCACTGGGCGAGTGCCCGCCAAACATAACACCCGTCTGGTCGAAGCCCTGCCCTTGCGCCTGGCCCTTTTCTATGGAGGATGAGTGAATTTTACTCCCTGTTCCTCATGCCTCCACAGTGTTTAAGTGTTTGTAAATGCACCTACGACACAGGAGTAATTCCTAGTGTTGTTCAAAGTTAAAAATAAAACGGGTTTTGAACCAGTCACTTGTTCGTATGCAACGTCACAATTGTACTCTTGAATTTAGCAACTAGTAGCAGCTAGTAGACAATCATATCCTGACGGCACAGATGGCGCAGTGGTTGAGCGATTAACTGCTTCGCTGCGTGCCAAGGGTTCAAGTCCCACACGGAACAAGTATTTGTATGGCTTATAGGTAGTTGTTCCGAGTCTGGCTGTTTGTGTATGTGACTTTGCATATTTGTAAACGCACGTTCACGATACGGGAGTAATTCCTAGTCTTGGACAAAGTAATCATCATCATCTCAGCGTTCGTCCCAGTGGCATCCTAAGCTTTTTCAGCTCTGGGGTCTGGGGTCCGCTTTACTAGTCTAACTGCTGATTTTGGCTAAACTTCGATATTTTCCGTGAAGCCACTGCCATTTGACCCCCACTACCTGAAGGCGATATTGGTGGCAATTGTGGCGTAGGCAAAGTTAAGAAAAAAAAATTTGATAATTATACAATCGACACTGATTGTAAATTGTAAAAAATATGTTTTAAAAAGGATAAACCCACATCGCCAACTTTGCCTAAATCAACTTCAACCGAAAATTGGGCAAACAGACATCTTAATTCAGTACCCTAAAACAATAGATTTATGGAATTCTTTGTTCTTGCCAACAAAGTGACCTTCATTTTGCAGACTAGCTGTTTTCAGTATGAATAATAAGAAACCACTCGACCGCCATTGTATTATTCTGTGCTAAAAAATAAACATGAATATTTTCTTGAATATAATAATAGATGGGCAAACAGATGGATAAGATGAGAAGTTATTACTTAAGCGGAGGCGGCAACGCGAGCTGGCGGGCAAGCCTCGAATATTTCCTTTGTTGAAAGTCAACTAAAATAGCCATTGGTAATAAATAAAAGCGTTTATTGTCTTCACCAAATAAAACATTAGTACATATTCCCCCTTATGCCTAAAAGTGATTAGCGATTTTTTAACCATAAATGTTAGACGTTTGCATGTCACTAACTTGAATCACCGTTTATGAATAAGCCCCTTAAACACTGTGGTGTTTATTCTTAAATGATGATTAAAGTTAAGTGACGTTAAAAGGTCAAAAATGTATGGTTATAGAATCATTAATAAGTGAGATTATGTCAGTGCCTTAGTGGTTAAAACACCAGCCGTCTCAAGTATGAGTGGGCGATTTCGATTCCAGGTCAGGCAAGTACCAATCTAACTTTTCTAAGTTATATGTCATCATCATCCCAGCGTTAATCCCAGTCGCATCCGAAGCCTTTTCAGCTTTGGAGTCTGGGGTCCGCTTTACCAGTCCAACTGCTGATATGGCTAAACTTCGACATTTTCCGTGAAGCGACTGCCGTCTGACCTCCACAACCCGAAGGCGACATCGAAGCATTGCAGTTAGACCAATTGTTGGACTTTTGAGGGCTCCAACAACCCGTAACGACTGCCACTAGATGTTCGTATGGCAACCGGGACCAACGGCTTAACGTGCTTTCCGAGGCACGACCAGACCAGTGGAAATATTCATATTCATGCATACAAATATTTGCACTGTGCGGGGATCGAACCCGCGCCACCTTGCGCAGCGGTCGCGTCTGCTACCGCTACGCCACGGAGGCTGTCGTTTTCTAAGTTATATGTGATGATATTAATTGTGTATACAAATTACACACCGGCCTCCTCTCAGTGAGAGAGAGTGAGCCGTAATCTACCACGCGGGCCCAGTGCGGCTTGGTATATGTTACATGTCTTTGAAGTTTCGGTTATAAGACATGCCGGTTTCCTCACGAGTTAACTTTCACCGTTTTGAGAGCAGTTGTGATGAAATATACAAAGTGAAGCTTTATGGCGTTTGAACCTACGACCATCAACTTTTAAGTCTCGGCCGATACCACTAGGCCACCGCTGCTCTCCCAAGAAAATACATTGATTTTGATGAGCTTGAACAAGTTCAAGACAGTTCAAGTTCAGTTCTTTCATTAGTTATTTGCGTTGTTGAGTAAAAACATTTTCCTAACAGGTGGAGCAATGCATTAGCAATTGGTTTCAAAATTATTCTAACTGATAGTAATAGTTAAATCAAATCAAATCAAAATTGTTTATTTCAAATTAACCAACAGTTGGTGCTTTTGAATAGTCAATGTCGGTTAGTCCAAGAAAAGTGAAGCTAAATTGCACGTTCCAAAGCGTAAGTCTATAGGGAGAAGAACGTGCAAGAAACTCCATGGACACTCTTTTAAAATCATAATATGGATTACATGTCTTCGTTACATATTTCTGTTGCTTCTATCATGTGAGCACAATGTATAATTATAAAAAATAACGAAAAGATAGAAAATTAATCAAGCCTACTGGCAGCTAAGAGATGACCAGTCTCCACTGACGGCCCCCGTTCACGAGCATGACGCGCGCATCAGCCCCACTTAGCTCAACCATTTTGAAGGGAACCAAATGACCCAACAACACGCGCCACCATCAGCAAGACATGTGAGTGAGCATGACAATTTGTTAAACGCAATTAGGGTGCTGGGGCCTGTACTAGGAGTACCTGTGTTACAAGTCTTCAGGCATCCAAACTACACGGTCATTACACAACTGATACAAACGTCTACCTGTAGAAGACAACGATAATGGGATGAAAAATAAATCACAAAAATAAAGCAAAAAGAAAATACCAAGCAAATAATTATTAGACAGAAAATTAGGGTATTTGTTGTGGGTATTGGTGTGGAGTGGGAGAATTTTATTACAATGCACGCTGATAATGCATCAGTGATTTCATTCCTTTTAGTCAAATAATGTAGGAGCGTAATAATAAAAAGCGCCTACGATATACAATTTGTAAGTTGCGGCTGATACCACTAGGCCACTAGGCACTTGTGTAAATATTTTCATCACCATTACTCTCAAAACGGCGAAGGAGACCATTGTGAGGAAGCCAGCATGTCCTAGAAGGAAAATTTAAGAGAAATGTGACATCTACCAACCCGCCCTGGGCCCGCTTGTTAGATTACGGTCCACTCCCTCTCGCCGAGAGGAGACCTCTGTCCCAAGAAAAGGAAAATTATAGGCCAATTATGTTTAGTAATAATAAAAATAGCTTAATATAGAAACATTCAGCTATCTTTTTTTCGAAATCACTCAAGCTAATGAGTGAAAAGCTAATAGTTTTCTGTTAGTTTTTCACTCCTTATCAGCTGAACGGGTCTATTTAAAGTTAGACACACATGTTCAAAAGGATCTAGGTTTGGACATTTTCGATCTGTCGTACGTTATAAGTAACTAGCGGCCACCAGCGACATCGTTCGCGTGGTTTAGTTATACTCCGCTTCTATTGGTCAAAATCAAAAAATCAAAGCATTTATTTCAAATAAACCAGTTACAGGCACTTTTGAATTGTCAGAAGGTCGGTCAGTCAATAAGATGAAGCTATTCGCCCATTCCAAAGAGTAGGTACCTATGGAGAAGAACGGGCAAGAAACTCCATGGACACTCTTTTAAATTTTCAAGCTATTGTTACAAATATTTGATTACATCATTCATATTGAAATCAACCGTGTGAGAACGATGCAGAAATAAATTGTACGCCGAGAGCGTCCATTATGAAAACACACAAAAATCAATTCAGAAATTAAAATACGCCGTGGCAGCTAAGAGATGACCAGTCCCCTCCGACGGCGTCCGTTCACGAACATGACGAATGGATCAGCATCATTCAGCTCAACCATATTCAAGGGAACCTAATGACCCAACACACACGCCACCATCAGCGAGACATTTGAGTGAGCATGACATACTCTCAACAGCCAGAGCACTATCAAGTCCATAAAAAAGACTAACCCAACAAAAAAAATGCCTTACAGCACATTCGTACATTGTGCTCACACGTTTGCCATGCAATTATACAATACTAAGAAATTGAATCTACACAATGATAAGATAGTTTTGTCCAAGGTTCAGCAGCTCCAACAGTGTTCCCGAAATACTAAATTTAGCTCCTGTGTAGCTGTACAAGTGCCGAACACCTTTGTCAGCGATACAATTCCGTAACATACAATATGCTTGGCTACATAGTGTGTAATACAGGCTTTGAATTAATAACATAAACAATTACATATTAAAACTACAAGAGGAAAAATCAGAGAACAATCAGTGTATAGAAATCGGACGCAGCTCAAGCCCAAGCCTTTTTGTCCTCAATATAATCCTTCACACTATAAAATGCTTTCTGACACAACTTACGTTTAATGAAGGATTTGAATTTATTCAGGCTCAGATCTTGAACCACCTCTGGAAGTCCATTGTAAAAATGTATACATTGGCATCTGAAAGAGCCACCTATTTTCTTGAGCCTTGTTGTAGGTACAATAAATTTGTGCCTATTCCTAGTATTTATATTATGGACATCACTGTATTTTTTAAACAATTTTATATTTTTATGAGCATACAAAAGATTTTCATAAATATATTGAGACGGCACGGTCAGCACGTCGCGGGCTATCGCGTCACGGTCGCAGCGTGATATTATATAGCCCAAAGCCTTCCTGGATTAATGGGCTATCCAACCCAAAAATATTTTTTCAAATCGGACCAGTAGTTCCTGAGTTTCAAACAAAGAAACAAACTCTTCAGCTTTATATATTAGTAAAGAGTAAAGATTTTACACTTTGACCAACGTCAGAGTCAGGAGCCGACGCTCAACAGAAACTCAATATGTAGGTTTTAGGGTTATGACGCCAGAACCTATATTTTGTCCTGAAAAAAAAAAAAACAATAGCTTCACATATACGCCCTAGACTTCTTATTCCGAATCTTTTTCGTAAAAGAAAAACTCAATTCACTTCATAAAATCAGGTGAACAATGTATGCAAAAAGGGAAAACAACGGAAAACCATTTTCCTGACACAATTTACACTCAACGTAGAGTTTTTTTTTTATTAAAAACCCAAGGCGAGCCGTAAACACAAGGGGGTGAAGAAAATTTATTCATTTTGGGACATAATTCTGAGCATATTTTAATAAAAATGTTACTTGAGTACCGGTACAGAGCTCGGGAATTTCAATTCTGATCTTACAGTTTCTTATTTCATTTCTCTGAGACGATCAGTAATATTCACGATATGAGGACGTTTCGGAATACATTCCGATTTTTAAGATTTGGTATGCTGTGTAATGTAATGTACATACACACACGTATAATACATCTATTCAGTTGATTATGTAATCAGCCTATAATGTGCCCACTGTTGGACTACGGGCCTCCTCTCAGTGAGAGGAAGTGGGCCTAAATCTACCACGCTGGCCCATTATGGGTTGGTACACACTTATTTCGATTCGTTTCTGCGGGTCAAAATATGCATTCTGGTACTACTAGGCGCAGTTTTGATTATTTTCCACGACACCAGGACTCTTTATTCAGCCACAACTGCAAACAGCTCTGCGTGAATATATCATGAAGCCACGCAGAACGTCTTTAAGGCGAAATTTGACATGTTAAAATGCAAATATTGCATAAAGAAGGGAAACAAAGAATAAGGGTGACTATATATGTATACAGACTATTGTATGTATTACGGGAAAAGCTGTGCTAGATTCGTTAAGGACCTGGAGTACCCATCATTTCTAACTTATTTCACTATGAAACACCCTACCCTAAACCTAACCCTTCTCGAGATATTCCACTTTTAATATTATTATTTTTTTAATGGACGATTTTAAAGGGTACATAATTTTTTTTTTTTTGTTATTTTTGGGTCTTTTTTTTACATGTGTAATAAGATGCTTTAGGATGACAATCACTAAAATCGTACATAATCCAATTGAATTTGCCGTAGTAGACAAGTAAAAGTCAGAAAGAAAATAAAAAAGTTGATCTAGCACGACTTTGCCTCTAACCCTGTAGAAAGGGTGTATCTGACATCGACGCACAAACGAGTACCATGGATCCAGTACATGATTCTGAACCCCCCAGTGGTGGAATTTTTCGTCGGCTTTTTCATGATTTAAAAAAATATACATGTAGTTTTTTTCACTTTAGACCGTTCATAATTTCTATACTTTTATAACCCAATAAGATTTTAAAGTAAAAATTAATTAATTCGCTAATTACTCACAAAAGCGCAATGAAAACAAAACTCGAAAACCATCTTATCAGCTGATTTAATACAGTTCACATCAGGGATCAACGTCATACCTACAAAACCGCACGGCGGCACGCTTGCAACGTTCAAAGGTCGAGCCGACACTTTTTTTTAAACACTGTGCATTCTGTAACCGCTCATTAACGACTTAAATGACTATCATAATTTTATTAGTGGCATGCGGTCTAGCCTTTTCGCGAAGTTTGCGTTACGATGTCAGATACACTCTGTATATAGAGTACAGATTTCTTTATTAGATTTTCAACTTTATCTCTAAAACAATGAAACTCAAGTTTCATTGGGAATGTTTGACAATATCGCGTAGCTTGATCTGCTGTCGTCCGTACATTACAATACAACTGGGTATTTGAGTAGATTGTGGTTATGTTTACGTTTAAATAACTTGACATTTTATTTATGACTAGCTGCGCCGCGCGGTTTCACCCGCGTAGGTTTCGATATATTATTTTTATATGCTCCACTCCTATTGGTCGCAGCGTGATGTTATATTTCCTGGATTAATGAGCAAAACGCAACAAGAACAACGCAAGAAGATTTTTTCTAATCAGAGCAGTAGTTCCTGAGATTAGCGCGTTCAAACAAACAAACTCCTCAGCTTTATATTTTAGTATAGATTAAGGTTAGTTTATTTTGGGATCTTTCTGTGCGAGCCATAATTAATATTTTCCTTTCTTTCTATGTTAAAGCAGCTGTAAATGTTTTTCCTTCCCTTTTATGATTTCTGACGTGACAATTTATTGTAAAAATCGCCATTATTGAAAACTTAAATTTAGAAGTACGTTATCGTTATCGTCGATTATAAAAGCCTCTATATTATTTCCATAGGTTTAATTTCACTGTGTTATCGTGATACCGTTGACGTCCCCGATAATTACTTATTGACATGTCAGATATCATAATATCTGAAATTAAAATTACAATCTATTGTACAATCTATACTAATATATAAAGCTGAAGAGTTTGTATGTATGTTTGTTTGTTCGCACTAATCTCGGAAAGTACTAGTCCGATTTGAAAAATTCTTTTTGCGTTTGATAGCCCATTAATCCAAGAAGGCTTTAGGCTATATAACATCACGCTGCGACCAATAGGAGCGGAGCATAATTTCACGCGAACGAAGTCGCTGGCGGCTGCTAGTTACATATAATTGTACTCACAATAAATTGTAATTTTAAAATAATACCTATAGTTAGCTTTCAACTATTATTCTTGTTGTTTTATAACTGACTTATTGTTAATTGGTATTATATTGACATTTCTTTTTTATATATGACATGTAATTTTTTACATATTTTTATTATAATTTCAACAATTATTACTGTATTATTGCGAAATTTGAATTTTAAAGTATGTTTTCATTAGGCAATATTTTATTTCGAGGCGATGAACTGCCAATGTTATGTACGCCATTATTGTCACATACATGAGGCCATAAATTGAATTGTTTAGATTATTTTCAATATTAAATGTTTGTGATGTGGCACTACTTTTTTAAGTAAATAAATAAATAAACATTAAAATGAATCGAATACTTCGAAGTTATTCACAAACACACATGTCTCAAGCAATCAACAAATTATATACATCCAGCAACTCCGTAATCTTTATAAAACAACCTCCTAAGAAAATGAGACATAAAAAACACACAGCCTAAAAATATCACATCACATTACAATATATCAGGCTGTGGGACAGGGGGAGCATTAAAATGCAAAGAGTGACTTAACTCGATACTACCTTTGAAAAAAGAATAAATCTTAGGCAGTGTTTTATTTACTTATAGAAGCTAGGGAGGGAATGTTTTTTTTTTTTAATTTTAGTAAATACATATCGATGCTTGAAAGGCAATCATATCTAAGCGACAAAAATTCCTAAATTGAGTTATATACACCAAACGACGCAGAAAAATCTGGCGGTTCGAATGGTGTATATAACTCAATTTTCGAAATTTTTGTCGCTTAGATATGATTGCCTTCAAGCGTCGATATATATGGACGACAAGATTCGTGCTGTGAATGTGACGGTACAAATAGTTCTATGGCCTACTGGTAGTTGGTCCTGGTCTGTTTGTGTATGTGAGTTTAAATGCACCCACAGTACAAAAGCAACCCCTAGTGTCGAGCAAAATTTAAAAAAAAAATGGAGGAGACTAAAATACATTAGATAGCATCGCATAAAAATATAACGTTCTTATAGGGATGGAAAGTCCAAAGAGTTTATGCACGTTCTTCTCCATAGAGATCTACGCTTTGGAACGTGCAATTTAGCTTCACTTTTCTTGGACTGACCGACATTGACTATTCAAAAGCACCAACGGGTGGTTAATTTGAAATAAACAATTTTGATCTTGATTTTGATAGTGTTTTTGACGGCTGCGCCAAAAATCCCCAACACAGCATAAATTCCAGGCAACTAAACCCGACGCTTGTTTTCAACTGGATCTGACTAGTTTTATTATTGACTCTGGAGTAGCGACCGCGTACGCTAAATGTAGCGTCAAAAGGCTCCCACAAGGAGCTTATGAAGGACGCAGGAATCCACTGGATATGGGAAAAACAGAACTAGTCGACGCGACGTGATGATGCTTGAAGGAGACCTATGTCCAGCGTTGAACGTCTTTTTGCTGAAATGTTTGATCGAACTCATAGACCTTTTTTTTATAATTATAAACTAGTGCTTCACCGCAATCCCACCTGATAGTTACCAGTGATGTAATCGTTGATGGTAAAGCGCGCTAGTTTATTAAGAGCCCATTAACTAAAAAAAAATATTCTGAATGAGTATTGCATCACCTTCCTCAATTGCTGTCTTTTTTACTTCTCACTCAGATTTTTTTTTTGCCACCAAAGATGCTGCGCCAGAGGGAGATTGATCTGGAGACCCTCCTCGAAGAAACTCCCGACACAACAACATTCGGCGCATCGTACCTGGCACACATCGCAACACAACTGCTCAGACCCATCCTCCGTATGGCTTTACCAGACATCATGTCGGAACATGACGAATCGCTTGGCGGCAAGACTTTGTCTGGTAGATGGTAACTTCTGCTGGCAGCCAATGTTTTGGTCTACCACTTTTATGCGTGTATTAAATCTATTGAAATAGATGTAGTTTTCAGTAGAAGACTTTTTTTATATCAAGAGATATCAACATATCGCGCTGTATTCTTTTAAACTTGTTCCTTCGCCTTTGTGTCAATGTTCTACATCGAACTGTGAATTTGAACAGTCCGCACATCACATCTTGTGGGAGTGTATTTGTTGACGCTTCCTGGAAGAGTCGCTGCATTCTCCTATCAACCCCAGGGTCTCAAAGCAGGGAAACAAACATGCAAAGCACTAACCTGGATGCAGTTGGACAGGTCGAGGAGTTACTAACGACGAGTCAGGCGCCAGTCGGTTAGCTTGCTCCTTCGTCGTGGACTTGATGCTGTTTGCTCACTGCCTACACTCGTCAAGCACAGACACATCACCAATATGGAAACTGAGGGTTTATTAGGCCAGCGAAGCTCTTAGGAAGTCAGATATTCGATTTTATTTAGAGTACACGCGGCGTTGGATGCGCTGAGATCGCCATCTTCTTTCGTACTAGTTCTCCCTCTTGCCACTCTGGAGGGAGGGCGCATGGAAAAAGCGAAGGCATAGTACGCCATACAGCCTAGTTTATTATTATCGTCGTTGACGCAACAAGGATGGGGAATGGAAATGCATGGATAGATTATTAGGATAGTTAATGTTTACACATTTCCCCCCACCTGAAATCCACAAGGGTTTCAAGAAGAATGCGAAAAATTCAGAGTGAAATCAGCAATAGCTGGACTATGAGCTACTGTCGAAAAATTGCATAAAAATCTAGTTAATAAGTGTAGATAATATGGAGACTTATTTTAAATAACCTAAAGACAGTGTGCACTTATACTCTAGTTAGGTATATAAAAGGAAAATAAACTAATTATTTGGTAAGGGACAAACCTTTACCACCGGCCTACGAAACGTCTTTTCGTTAGCAGTTTGGAGAGTAACGACTCTAACTACCTGGTCTGAACCTGCATGCACTTGCACGATACGAGCCATTTTCCAAAACATCGGCGGAGTATTAGGTTCGTTTTTACGCACCCGGTCGACTTCCGAAGTCATGTAATTATCTTGACGGAATTTAACCAGCACTTTCGTTGCTTTTTCAAGCTCAGCACCACTAAGAGGAGAGAGATTTCGGTCTTGCCTGGCCGTTTTAGAGTTAGAAACAGAACGATTACACCATGCTATCATTCTTTGAATTTTTGTAAATGAATAATGTTTAGACATTAAGTTCAACAGTGTAGTTTTAAGATCGACTGGACTAGCAGTCGCGATCGACTGGACTAGCAGTCGCGATCGACTGGACTAGCAGTCGCGATCGACTGGACTAGCAGTCGCGATCGACTGGACTAGCAGTCGCGATCGACTGGACTAGCAGTCGCGATCGACTGGACTAGCAGTCGCGATCGATTTCCCTATTAACAAACTGGTCATGGTTACATTGATTATTATTTTATTACTGATAGATCTCGTACTTATAACATGACATAAAACATTAAGTAAATAATTATCTTCCGTCATAAAACTTTTATGAATTTAATTCAATAATTGTATAATAATAATTGTTAAATAATTTTGTACTATTATCACAATTTCAGAATATATAATAAATAAATTGTTATTATCCTCTTAAAATATGCTTTGGTTTTAAAATATTATTTCTCAATAAGTTAAAATTGACCTATTTTGACTAGCAAGTCTTTTTTTCCAATTTAGAAAACGATTAAACGCTTGTTGATATGATTTTCCTAAGGCTGGAGCATCATCTTTAAGCATAATTGGGACAACATAACGCCCATCGGAGGTGCGATGCGTGCCTTCTTTATATTTTTGTTCGCATTTTTCATCCTCGGGGCCGGAAATTTTACATTTCGGCGGCTCCTTGGACTCCCGAAACCGTTGAACGATCCCGTCGAGCGCACTAGAAGGCGCGACGAGGAGCGTAACGGGTGTAGCCGGAGTTTTAGCTACCACGTTTTGAAGAAACTGACCACTTATCACCCAGCCGAATACACTAGAGAGTGCGCATGGAAAGCCCGGGCCTGGACTGAAACGTGAGCCAGTATATATCTGGTCAAAACAGTCTACTCCTAACAACAGATCGATGGGACCGGATTTATCAAAGTCCTGGTCGGCGAGATCTAAATGT
Organism: Sesamia nonagrioides; assembly: GCA_017933935.1. Taxonomy (NCBI): domain Eukaryota; kingdom Metazoa; phylum Arthropoda; class Insecta; order Lepidoptera; family Noctuidae; genus Sesamia; species Sesamia nonagrioides. The sequence continues at coordinate 2,263,623 of JADWQK010000020.1, read as the reverse complement.
GTAAACTTATCCTTGACGATTGTCGGCAGCGACATCGAAGGAATCAGGGATGTGATTTTAGGTAGAACCACTAATTGAATATCAAACTGAGGAGTGTCACTCAATCGAGGTCTTATTGAACCGAAGGTGTGACCTTTAATACTACACCCATAATTTTGACCGATGCCACTTACATTTAATTTACATTTCTTGATATGTAAACCTAATTGTCGCGCACAGCTACTTGTAATAAATGAATCCATCGAGCCACTGTCAATAATTGTGCGGACATACTGCCACGAACCATCCGCTCGCTTCACACGAACTACTGCTGTACCAAGGATTTTTTTGCTAATAGGTTGATTTGCAATGTTTGACTGGGTAGCACTAGTTAGAGTAGTGTTCATATCGGGATGCTGGGATGAATCCAGTTCACTAGTATGAGACAGTAAACTCTTATGCTCTTCATGTAACAAAGTATTATGCTTTGCATTACAAATGAAACATATTGACTTAGATTTACAATCGGTAACAGTGTGACCCGGTCTTAAGCAGTTTTGACATAATTTTAAATCTTTAACTAACTGTTGTCGCTGTGTCATATTCATAGAATGCAATTTGCTACAACGGTAGATTGAATGATTTTCATTACAACACACACAAACAAACTGATTAACTTTATTATTATTGTTGGAAGAAATTAGAGATGAATTTGGTTGACGCGATAAATAATCTTTATTTGTATTAGGCCGATTTTGTTTACTTGTAGAATTTGATGATGGAATATTAACTGGTTGGCTAACCTCTAATACTTTTATGTAATTTTGTAAATAAGTAATGAAGTTGTTAAATTTCGGAATTTCTTCAGTGTTTTGTAATTCAAACCTTTTTCTTGTTTCTGTATCTAAAGGCCTAGACGCAATGTAGAATAAAATAAATTCGCATAAATCATCAATACACAAACCGCGCAAGGCACTAACGCATTCATAAAGTGTGTTAGATAACTCAGATAAGTTAGATAATGATGGTTTTTGTATGGGATTAATTTTAATTATTTTTTCTAAATAAGCTGTTGCAAGAATACGCTTGTTGTCATATCTGTCCAGTAAAGTTGCAAACACCACTGAGTAATTTGCCGATGTCACAGGCACGCCCTTGGCTAATGTCAGTGCATAGCCAGATAAACATGACAGCAAATAGTGAAATTTCTCAGTGTCAGATAATGAACTATTATTATGAACAAGTGCTGTAAAACTATCTTTAAATGTTTGCCACTTTTCTATATTACCATCAAACTTTGGGAGTTCTAGTTTCGGTAGCTTTACCTGCGAACGCACGTGACCTTGACCTAATTCCGGGCGACAGTCGCTACCCGCGCTCGCATCGAGAGAATCCGCAAACTCGATAACACAGTAATACAATTCATCGAATGACAGTAACACTTTATGATCGACAACAAACGAAGGTTTAAGCTTTAATTGCAACCGGTTAACATCCTCGTTGCATTCTAAAAATCTATTACGAATTTCATCAATCTTTTTGTACCTAGCTCGAAAAGCTGCAAATTTAGTTTTAGTTTCTTTAACTGTATTGGCTAAATCGTAAAGTATTTGCATACTTGTATACTCATATTCCCGCCTTTTAATAGCGGTTATTAATTCCACCTCGCTCATAGTTCACGTGGAATGCGATATCCGCACGCTCAAAAAGATAAAAGTTATAAAAGTAGGTAAAACGGAAAGAACGTAAGCCGGTTGGCAGCAATGCACGCACACACGTCTCAAGGTTATTTGTTAGAATATAAGTTTTGACTTTGAGGTAGGTCAAAGCTAATTTCTCCCGCCGGAGATAAGTACGACGAGTGTAGGTACCTCGGTACTAAATTCGAGAAACTTCGAACTCACGTTTTTTAAAAGTAATTTATGCAATTTGTTATTTAATACAAATAAACGAAAAACGGGAATTAACGAGGTATGAATGTACGATTGAATAGTCAACCGGTCTCAAATAAGAAACAATAACTAGGTATCATGGGATGACCTAGGTTTTATTTAGACACTTAGAACTTGAAAGGCAAATTGAAATTGCCTTAAGTAGGTAAGTATACGAATAAATTAGAATTGGGATTACGTATTTAACGTAATAACGAGAATGGTAGGATTTAATTTCCGATAGTAGGTAATTTTGAAATAATTACGCGAGGGAGATTCCTCACAGGAGGCACCATAATTATTGTTGACGCTTCCTGGAAGAGTCGCTGCATTCTCCTATCAACCCCAGGGTCTCAAAGCAGGGAAACAATCATGCAAAGCACTAACCTGGATGCAGTTGGACAGGTCGAGGAGTTACTAACGACGAGTCAGGCGCCAGTCGGTTAGCTTGCTCCTTCGTCGTGGACTTGATGCTGTTTGCTCACTGCCTACACTCGTCAAGCACAGACACATCACCAATATGGAAACTGAGGGTTTATTAGGCCAGCGAAGCTCTTAGGAAGTCAGATATTCGATTTTATTTAGAGTACACGCGGCGTTGGATGCGCTGAGATCGCCATCTTCTTTCGTACTAGTTCTCCCTCTTGCCACTCTGGAGGGAGGGCGCATGGAAAAAGCGAAGGCATAGTACGCCATACAGCCTAGTTTATTATTATCGTCGTTGACGCAACAAGGATGGGGAATGGAAATGCATGGATAGATTATTAGGATAGTTAATGTTTACACAGTATTCTTTGGCAGAATGAACGCAATATTATGTTGGATAGTGTACAAGTTACATCCGGAGTTGTTTATTATACGGACCTTGTAGAAACTAGAACTAATTTCCGTGCGTTCAAGCGCTTTTGCCATACCTATTATTAGAATCAATTGTAACAGCACATACCTACTTAGGACCCATTAACTTAATCAAATTTTTTAATTATTCCGTGGTGCAGTTGCAATAATGTCCCTTTGTGCCGATTGGCCTAGTTCTGTTCTGTCTCCTGCTTGTTAAGGAGGAAAGTGAAAAAAATATCTTTTTTCTTACTCCTCCGCTATTCTATTCTGATTAATTTCGTTGCGGGACCCAAGACAGTTGAATCGTTTCTCCGGGACTTATCGAGCTTCATTGCTCGGCGTTTTTCTGGCGGTCTCCACTGTTGATTCTGGCTTTCAGGAGTTGCAGTGGGTTGGGAACAGTGTGGCGGGTTTTGTCCCAAAAAAAAAAATATCGCGTTATAACAAGTCAACTGACCTCATCGATCACGTCACCCCTTCGGTTTATTACATTTGAGTTTATCAAAACAAACGATCGACAGCCTTCGTAGCTTAGCGGTAGTGAACGCGGCGGCTGCCCAAGGAGACGCGGGTTACATCACCGCGCAGTGCAAATATTTATATGCATGAATATGAATATTTGCACTGGTCTGGTCGTGCCTCGGAAAGCACGTTAATCCTTTGGTCCTGGTTCCCATACGAACATCTAATGACAGTCATTACGGGTTGTTGGAGCCCTCAAAAGTCCAGCAATTGGTCTAACTGCAATGCTTCGATGTCGGCTTCGGGTTGTGGAGGTCAGACGGTAGTCGCTTCATGGAAAACATCGAAGTTTAGCCAAATGAGCAGTTAGACTGGTAAAGCGGACCCCAGACTCCAAAAAAGCTGAAAAAAGCTTCGGATGCGACTGGGATTCACGCTGAGATGATGATGATGAGTTTATCAAAACAAACTCTTTTCTGAAATTATTGTCAAAGAATAATTCAAACTGACAGATTAACAAAAAATGTAGGAAAAAAGCATATTCTTCTATTTCATAATTTAATTTTCAAAGGTAAATTTTCAAGAGATCGTTTCTAAAAAATACTTTGACTCTCTCTTTGATGTTTGCTTTCGGCATTTCTAAAGAAGCTAAATCGTTTGCCTATGTTAATTTTTGTAATAAAAAACTACAACGTCATTATCATGAACCACAACGTTAGATACGGGCGGCAGGAAAGATACAGTAGAATTAGTGTCTATAATTCTCCCTATTTTTTAATTCAATCAATTCAGTTTAACCGTTCATACAATCACTCACCGTAAACGTAGCAGTTTAGTAATAGTAAGTAGTTATCAATATTTTGAGTAAATTACGCAAAATATTTTTTATTTAGTTTTAAATATTTTTAAAGTATTTAGAAAATTTTTAAACGTTTTAGGCGTTTAGATTTTTTTTAGATATTTGGCCTTTTCTTACTCACTCTTTGTAGTCGCAAACTGAAAAATATATTTAAAAGGTTTTTCGCAGATATATTATTATTTATTAATTTATTTTCTTAACCTAGTTTACAAAACATTGAGATAAAAGCCATGCCCCGAAAAACCGTTTTCACGGTTTGTCTGTGGGAACGGAACAAACAGTGTATCAACAATAATTAATTATTACCAGCACGGACATTTAAATATGCGTTACCATCAGCAAAAAGCAGCATTTATATTTCTTTAATTCACTGTATCAATCAGTATCTACCCAGGCATACTTCAAGGTTCCCTCCTCGAACCAAAACTTCTGCGAATTTCTTTCATCGGTCATTATATAGCGGGGGAAAGTGGATACTGTATAATATTCGCATTATATCTCCCTTTACTGGCGTTTCCATCGGCTATCAGCCGTTGCTCAGCATCTTTGCGGGACTCCAAATGATGTCATTAATGTTTGATGCCCATTTTTACCCACCCCCTCGTATCGTGAGAGATAGTTTGTTGAATATGTAATGTTGTTATGGATTTTGGAAACAACACAATTTTATCTGATACTGCATGTATTTGGGGAAATATCGATGAGTGGTAGGTTAATGGCAGCGGTTTCTACTTTACCCCTGTCCCTAGTTGTAAGTTGTGGGTTCGAACTGGGCTTGCCAGACCGCCGGGAAATCCGGGAATCTAGTCTCTTGTCCCGTGTCCAGGAATTAGCGCTCATTGTCCCGGATTATGAAAACTTATTATTTTTTAACAAAATAAACTAGCAATGAATGATAAGACATGGCGGCCGGTGAGCGAGTGCGGGAGGCGCCCGAGAGGGGAGTGCGTGCAATAGTTTTACTTCACTCGCCCGCGCCCGCCCCCTCTCTCACTATTTGTCCGCTGTCTGAATCCTTTGAAAATAAGAAAAATATATATTTTCTATTATAGCCACGACCCGATATTGTTTTTCTAGAACTGTCCCGGATTTGATAAGTTCCTATCTGGCAACCCTAGTTCGAACCCAAGCAGGAGTGCGATTCCGTAACCTTCTTATACACCAGTATTATTTCTAAGTCACCATCATCGATCACTTATACAATAGATACACAGTCTCGAACAAAACTCTTATCGAAAATGGCGACAAGTATTAATCAGTCTAAAGTAGTCAACGTAAATATACATTAGTTTAAAATCAGCCTTAAGTGCAGTGTATAAAGTTGTTATCACAAAGCAGTACAAAAAGCCATTATTTTTTACGACCAAGTCTGACATCAAACCAAATTCAACCTTACACGCATGCATTTAAGTCAGAATTATAAAGTAAGTACTAAATGAAAGAAACACCCAAGTGCTGCGTTGTGCGCTTGTTAAGTTCAACCATTTTTTACGCTGATTGAGAATCTAGTGTATAAGTGATCGATGGTTGTCAAGGTAACTTTGTTAAGAAGCTGAGCCTGATTCGTTAGTGGATGTTTCTTAGTTGCCTTTAGTTACTAACATGCCATTTTGCAATTATACGACTTTTTCATTAAATAACATAGGCAAACGTATATCAAACTAGTTGTGCCCCGCGGTTTTACCCGCGTAACCTTCTAACTGAATGAGCTCAGTTGATATAAAATAAGCGCCTGTTAAAATAATGGGAGCAATATGTAGTACATCCGCGTTTGCTCCCGTTTCCGCAACATTTTTTGTTCCTGCTCTGCTCCTATTGGTTATTGCGGGATGTTTCATAGCCTATGTCTTTTCTCAGGCTCTCTAGACTATCTGTGTACCAAATTTCATTACAATCGGTTCAGTAGTTTTGGCGTGAAAGCCGGCGGAATGCCGGACAGACAGACAGACAGACAGAGATACTTTTGCATTTATAATATTAGTATGGATAACATATTAAGTAAAGGAAAAAAACTAGAAATAAAAAGATTTTGGACATGTGTGTTAGCGTGCTCATGTGTGTGTGTAGTTATGCGTGAGCGTGTATATGTGTGCGTGTACGTACCCATTTGAGTGGTTAAGCATGTGTTTTTCCTGTATTCTATATATTTAGAAATTGTATTCGACCTTGTGATTTCAAGACAGGAATAACTTATGAGGCAGTATTTTTTAAAGAAAACCTTATTTACATTAATTTTATTCCCATCTGGGGATGACGGGGAATGGTTTATGCGATGCTCCTTCGTGCAAAATATCTACTGATGAAGGTTGCTTACGAAAATAATCAGGAATTTCAGGACCATATTTTTTAATAAACTGTTATCTGGCTTTGTTGTTTAATCTAGAAAGAATGAAGGGAGCGGCAAGATTTACATTTGGAAATGTATTCAAATGAAATGTATTTAAATAACAATTTATAAAATGTACAACAACAAACAGCAACATAAAGTAATATCAACATAAAGTAATATTGAAAAAGATTTGATTATTTATGTTTCTTTGTTACGCGTTCACACAAAAATGGCGGATTTGGATGAGCATATAGATAGACCCAGAGTAGTACTAACATGAATTAGTATGTAGGATACTTTTCTTCTGAAACACAGGTTTAAATGGACCTAGTTCGGATGGTCCCAACATTAGTTTTAAATTGTTACTTTATAGATTTACATTATGTATTAGTCTACAGTAAGTTAGCTTTTACGCTTGTATTAATAATTATTTTTTATTACTATAGAAACTGAGACCTTTTGTACATTCATTGTTGATCTATGTTTTTAATAAATTTCATTTTTTTTTTTAACTGCTTCCGCTGGTTAAACCTGGTGAAACTCTAGCTCATACAGCTGGAGAGAAAACAGGTCTATTTGACCATAATTCACGTGTTGGTACTACCAATGTGCGCCCGAGTTGTCTCTTGTATCGCCTCTCTTTAAGAGCCGTTATAGTGCCCTAGCCCTGGGGTCCTAGTCTGATATTACAATAGTATCAGAATAGTTGATCGGTGATATATTTAAGATCAATTGTGACAAGTTTCGTAATCTACTAACAAAATGGCGTCCTTATGACTTTCCAGTGGTCAATCACTGACACTCCACTCCACATTAATAAATGTTCAAATTGAGTAGTAGTTTTAGAAAATCATTTCTAATAGCAGGTTTTATAATATTGGCAATACGGAAATGTCATTCTATCACCATTCCTTTACGAGACAATTAACCGATTGTTAATTAGTCGATCCTTATGAATATGATAAAGGAATCGTGTTGGAAAGACAAACTTAAAAAAAATAACAGACCCTGGTAATTTGCCAACGTGCAGCAGCAAAAGGGGCAGTGTGCCGATCTAACTCTCGACTGACTTCAATAACCTCCAAGACTGTGGAGCTTATTTTGAACTCGGTACGAGTTCAATATAAGCATACTTGATATAATCTCCTTAGTGACAAATACTACGTATTCCGCCGCAATCGGTCAACTGGGGACCAACTAGTGTATTCTGTCGGACCCTGCCATTTCGCCGAAAAGCTTCTGACATAATTTTGCTGCTCGAAATATTTGAAATGATTTTAGTACGCGGATTTTTACTTGGCAGAACATTACCAAGGATATTGGCATTTAACCTTTTGGCGTTCCGTTACTGGCGAATAGGCTCGGGAGACTGCACGCCTAACTGTCATTTCAGGTGATATAGGTGCTCTCAGCGTTTTCTCTCGGTAGCTTCGCGAAGCACCTGTCGTATAAACACGGAGCCGGACGCCCGGTGACATCAAAGTTTCGACTGCCGGGAGGACACGGCAATGGCGAAGGTGCCGCTTGGGAGAAGAAGCGCCGTGCCCTCATCTCAGTAGTAGGTAGTGAAAATAATTGTGTTCTCCTGTAAAATCAGAAACGACTAGATTATATACATAGGAAAATGGAACAAAAAAGTTATTTTTAGCTGACCGACTGCGCCCCTGATAGAACTAACCTCACCATAGGATTCTAAACAATTTCTCAATAAAATTGACGTACTTATCCACTTACTACACATTGATATAATATTATGATTAAGTACCTAAATTACATAACTTATTTATAACTAGCTTTCCGCCCGCGGCTTCGCCCGCGTAGAGTTCGGTTATATCGCGCTTTTTGGATTTCCCTCGGGAATATCAATTTTTTCCGGGATAAAAGGTAGTCTAAACCTTCCTTAGGAATCACTCTATCTATTAAAAAAAACCGCGTCAAAATCCATTGCGTAGTTTTAAAGATCTAAGCATACATACGGACATACAGCGAAAGCGACTTTGTTTTATACTCTAGCAGCCACCCGCGACTTCGTTCACGTTTGTTTTATATGTTCCTCTTCTATTGGTTGCAGCGATGTTATATGCCTAAAGCTTTCCTGGATTAATGGCTATCCAACGCTGAAAGAATTTTTTAAATCGGACCAATACTTACTACAGACATAGTAAGCTTATAATGTTCTTCCCATTAGGACACAGACCTCCTCTCGGTGAGAGGGAGTAGGCCGTAATCCACACAGGCCCAGTGCGGGTTTGTAGATGTCACGTGTCTTAGATATTACTTTTTTTTTATTCTAGGACACGCTGGTTTCCTCATGATGTTTTCCTTCACCGTTTTGAGAGCAGTGGTGATGAAATAATTCACAAAAAGTAAAGTGGGTGATGGGGTTCGAACCTATGACTTGCAACTTGTAAGTCGCAGCCGCTACCACTAGGCCACCGCAACTCTCCGATGCTACATGAAATGGTCCAAAATCTCATAAAGAAGAAAATTTTGTCAAGTCAAAGTCTTCAGATCCGCATCATTGTCAACCGACAATGTACCCAAGAATTTTAATACGAAAAACTCTATGACGTACTTTTCAACTCAAGATACGTAAAAAGAAACAGGCATCCGAATCCATTTTGAAATTCCGGCGAGTACCTATGAGTAAACATACTTCAAAAGAAACTCACAAATTGAGATCCTCCACCTTTTTGAAGTCGGTGTAACTTTTCTTTTTTGCTTAAAGTAAGTTATTCTGCTATGTATTTTTATAGCCCACAAAATACATAACAGAATACGTTACGTTCCCAACAAGGTGTAGATATATGTACATTTATAAGATCGTTAACAGTTATTAAATACCTATTAACAAAGTATTATAATTACTGTGATTCCAAAAAAAATGGTGACCTAATGGGGATTGTTTTTTTTTTTTATGAGTTAATATGAAGTCCATTTCGTGGAATAGGGTTGCTCGTGACTATTGAGGGTTTAAAAAAGTAAAATATTTGACGGATTATTGTTATTGATAAATAACAATAATCCGTCAAATATTTAAATTAAATAATAATAATTAAAATTAAAAATAAAAATAATAATTTATAATTAAATTAATAACTAATAATTAAAAATAATAATAATAATTTAATATTTAAATGAAGATTATTTACTTTTAGTGATAACTAAAAGTAAATAATCTTCATTTAATTTGTAATTATGGCTTCTTGGGAACTAGAGCGACAATTCCTTTGTCATCAAATATACATACGCTCACACACACTTGTTTGCAGCTATCGAGTGTGACAAGATATATATATATATGTATGTATAAACAATATATAACCTCAAATTCTACAAACTGCTGGTTTTCGGTGCCGGCTGTCGCTGTAAACTGGCTCTGTTTTGCATAGGGTCACAGCATAATGCTGAGCGAAAAAAAAAAACACGCAATACAGCTGTTGCGTGTTTTTTTTTTTTTATTTTAAATAATTAATAGAAATATAATGACCACATAAATTTCAAAAATATTCAAATTCGTTTCTTCGAATGGTCTATGTTATCGAAGAGGGTTGAAAAAATTGTCCAAAGCCCATAGCCAGAGTCATTTTATTCTGTTAAAAACTCACTGTTAAAAACTAACGTGAAGTATGCTTCTGGGAAGTGGTCAATGGTGTTAATCCTCGAGGTGGAATGACAGTTCAATTTATCAGAATAGCTCAGCTGTTGGTAAAGTGATCGCTAACTTCAATTTCATTGCACTAAAATTATCACTTTTTTATAGGTAATTACAAACTAGTGCTTGGCTGCAATCCCGCCTGATGGTAAGCAGAACCACAATCGTTGATGGTTAAAGCGCTCTAGTTTATTAAGAGATTATTCACTTAAAACAACTTAGTGAATGAGAAGAAAGACGGCAGTTGAGCAAGGACAATGTTAAACCCAACAACACGACCAACGATGTTGCGCCAGAGGGAGATTGATTTGGAAACCCTACATGACCAAGCTCCCGACATAAGAACATTTGGCGCATCGTACCCAGCACACATCGCAACACAACTGTTCGGACCCGTCCTCCGTACAGCCTCACCAGATATTATGCCGGAACACGACGTATCGCTTGGCGGCAAGACTTTGTCTGGTAGTTGGTAACTTCTGCCGGCAGCCGATGTTATGGCCTACCACCGAATAAATACAGTGAGATTTTTAGAGGTCAGTCGGTTATTTCAAGTCAACAAGCAATTGCATTTTCTCCCCTTCATAAACGACATTAAAATTAATTAAAAACATATATTCTATCTTAAATGGACTATAATTGAATTTTTACCAACATTTAGAGGCAGTGATTACCCTATAAAAATTTAAATTAATCATACTTTATATTCTCATAAACACTCATCTAACAACCTGACACAGAAAGACACAGTGTCAGTTAGAATTGTGCACAGTGTAAAATTGAGTGACTTGTTGGAAAACCACGTAAGATAATTTTTTAATTAAGAAAGTAAATATTTATTTATTCAGATGCCACAGACGATGGCGGGAGGGTAATTTGAATTAAATTAATTTATTAAAGGCTATCTCGATGGCCGTGGCGCCAAATGAGATATCTTTTGTTTGCTTGCGGAGAATATAATACAGAATTGCCAGGAGGTTTTTTGTGGAGCTAAATGCAAATTGTTTGACTCTTGCCTCGGTAAATAGATAAGGGCGAATACAATGTATTTTGAAAAATTATTTATTTTAATAAATTTGGTAATTTATAGTTACTGCCTTTGCTACATTTTTAAAAAATGGTCTTATTATATAGGTATACTTCTATAGGTAACAAGTATAATGATTATTATCTTCCCAATGCTGGGAGCAACAACGTAAAGTCATCGTTGGCTACACGCGTAGTAGAACTACGTGATATCTCCTAGGGAAGTATTTTGTCTATTATATCTCTCATTCTGTCTATTCTATCTCTCATATTGTCTATTCTATCTCTCATATGGTCTATTCTATCTCTTACTTTGTCTGTCTCTAATTCTGTAATTTTTTATATTTTCTATCAGTTATTTTGTCCATTTTTTGCCTATTCTTCTGTCAACAAAACTCCTTTTGTATAATGGGTATCCTATGCATTCCGGAACATATTTATAAACTTATCCGTGGATTCCTTGTTTCACATTAACAGCACCGCTACAAACCGAATAAAATACAGAGCTCGATTACTAAAGCCAAAAATCACAATAGCAAAAATACTCGCTCATCCACCGTCCACCAATAGGCTACGAATCAAATTATCCAAGCGATTAGGCACACCCATCCAACATCCACTGCGGGGCTAATTCGGAGAAGCTCTGTTTCCACATTTATTTGTTCAGCCCACAAAATCGAGTACAGTTTCACGCGTTTAACATACTTCTAACACTCTCGAAGTTTGGTGTTCAATGACTTTTATGAGATACGATTTAAATAGAATGGTTGGTTATATCAATATCTATCAACAGCAGCTCAACCTCTATCTATAAACATGCATTTACACACAAATTCTATACGTTCTTAGGGCCTTTTTTATACAATAGATTAAATAGAGTATTAAATATTTATAATTATTTTAGCTGTAAGAATGTTTTTTCTAATTATCTACAAGGTTTGTCATATAAGCAGACTGAAGACCTACTTACAGTATGTAAATAAATTTAGAAATAGTCAATACATTAACTAATAATAATATGTAAGCAATAGGATACTAATAATAACACTGTATACTTCCGTTGTGTCCTAGATTTTTACGTACTACTTTTATTGTTAGTTTATTTCAAAATAAAAATTTATAATAAGCACTTTTACGCCTGAAGCACAGGTTCTACCTAGTTCAGGCAAATTATACATCAGAGCTATTTAGAATTTAGAAAATTATTGTAAAAATTATGTATAAAGCTAAGAAATAAACAATTTATTTATTTATTTAATAAGTACGCCTCGTAGTTTTACCAGTTTAGTGCCGATCCCGTGGAAATAGAGGGATAAAAAGATTCAATGTGTTATTCTGATTGTAATCAAAACAAAATAAGGGCCACTAATTAATTTTAATAACGGAAGTGATAATTTATTTTTTAGACGTTCCCAAGTACCTGAATGGTTGTTGTAGTGTTACCACATTTGTTTAAAACCATTTTTTGTGTATTACTTTTCCATAATTGTCTACGATTTTAAACAATTATGAAAGTACTTTTTGATAATTTACTGTAGCCACTTGATTCTACCCAACTTAAAGAAGGTTTTTAACTCAGTCAAACTGAGGATTCTGTTGAGCAAAGTTTAAATTTTGTTCAAGTGGTGGCTGTAGTGTAGTGAATTAGCGTTCTAAGAAAATTAGGCCGAGAATCCGACGACATATGGATTTACATACCAACCGTAACTAGGATTGCTTCAAGAAGGCCATTCACAGCGTTCTGTTGGGTTGCAGCTGGGATTTCCCGTTGAGAGATTCAGAATGCTTGGAATCGATATCAAGAGACTGCAAGACTAACTAGGAGACGGGGATCTGGCAGAGTTCAAGCAACTATAATACAGGAGGACCGCTACGTGCGTTTGACTGCGCGCAGAGAACGCTCGATCACAGCGCACTCCTTGCAAAACCGTTTGCGGCAAGTGACGGGTACACGTGTGAGTGATCAAACAATTAGAAATCGGTTACACGATGGCCAGCAGTTTTTCAGGAGATGCGTAGTGCGGGTACCATTGACAAGTGCTCATCGTGCAAACCGACTATTATTCACAAGTCAGCATCTGGCATGGGTTATGAGTGAATAGAGCACAGTATTGATTTCAGATGAGTTCAAAGTTAATTTTTTAGTGATACCGTCGCATTAGGGTATGAAGGCGTGAAAGCGCGCGATTTTCGGATGCTTGTATCCATGAAAGTGACAGATTTGGGGATATCAGGCAGAAACGAGTTGGTGATTCTCAAAGAAGGCACAATTACAGCTTACCGTTATTTAAAGGAGGTCATAAGACACTATGTGGGCTCATATGCGTAAAGAAACGGCGCAAGATTCCGTATGATGCAGGATAATGCTCACGCTCATAACGCTAGGGCCACCAGAGAAACCTATAGGAGGCTGGTATACAGACGTTACCCTGACCTGCGAACAGCCCGGATCTCAATACCTCATTAAACACATATGGGATTTACTAAAACGCAGTGTTTGAAGCAACACACCACACAGCCACAAACCAACCCGTGCACAATGAAAGACTGTTCATAAACGTTTTAAAGCCAAGCAACAAATCCTCGGGTCCCTCGTCCCACAAGTGAGTGGCATGCACTTGTAAGATTCCAGTTGACCAAAAAATAATCCAAAGCTGAAAAATATTTATTTACTTATTTATTCTTTTGCACGTGAATTGTACAGCGCCGGACTTTATGCCTTAGGCATTCTCTACCAGTCAACCACAGGGTGGTAAAGAGAATAGATGGCAGGTGCTTTAGTTGTAAAAAATATAAAGAAAAAAGAACTCTTAACACTATATAAATACTTAAACAAGCTATATAAACATACATATTAATACCAAAATCTATACATACAAAACTAAAAATTTGGGAGAGAGGTGTTGAAATGACTCTACCCTAACTGTTGCGAAAATAACTCTGCAATTTCCGCTTAAATGCAAACCGACTGGCGGCCATCCTGATATTAAGAAGAAACGCATTCCACAGAAGAATCGATTGAATATGAAAATATTCCATTTCACAGTCTAAATCAAATTTTAAATTATCAACATTGAAACAAAACAAGAAAATCACACTGTTACAATTTACAAGGCAGTAGGTACTGTTTTCCATCATTTTAGAAGCGACGAAAAATAAAGGTTTCCTTTCTAAAATTGAGACACATAGTTATTGCTGTGAAAAGTTTTCTTATATTTTATGATTTGATATTATTATTATGAATGTGTGCTCTGAAAATCTAGAGAAAATATATTTACATTTTAAAAGGAGTATTCCTAAATGATTGGGTATAAACTGTGTTCTGTGTATGTATTTATACGAAGTGCGATTGAAGTGCTATCGTAGAGCCACATAACAAACGAAATAGCGTCTGTGCAAAAAAAATACCAGCAACTTCTGAAGATCTCTGCGCTTGCGCCGTTGCTTACGTATTTTATTTATTTCTTTCTTTACTCTCTTTTTTTTTAAATTATTTATAAACCAGCGCTTGACCGCAATCCTGCCTGATGGTAAGCAGTGACGCAATCGTTGATGGTAAAGCGCACTAGTTTATTAAGAGCCTATTCACTCTAGCCTTGAAGACACTCAAATTGTAGTCCGACGGAAACACCGCCGCTGGCAAATTGTTCCAGTCCCTCGATGTACGCGGTATAAAGGAGGAGGCGAAACGCTTCGTCCGGATCGTAGTGGTGTTAACAACGTAAGGGTGGAAACCAGCCGTACGACGGGTCGTCCGCTGGTGGAACGGAGATGGGGGAATTAAATCATGCAATTCCCTCGCACACTCCCCGAAATGCATCCTATAGAACACCGAAAGGCTGGCTACTCTACGCCTCTGCTCTAAGCTTTGGAGACCAACTCGAGTTAGATCAGGGTCACCAATGTAATGGTAATGTCTCTGTAATGGGAAGTGCGTAGAGCCTTAGAGCCGTAGAGCCACATAACAAACGAAAGATCGTCTGTGCAGAAAAAAATACCAGCAACTTCTGAAGATCTCTGCGCTTGCGCCATTGCTTACGTATTTTATTTATTTCTTTCTTTTCTCTCTTTCTTTTGACGCTTACATAGGAAAAAAATTAATAGATGAGCCTAATGAAAATATTTAATTATCATCTTCTAAGAACCATAAATTCAGAGCAAGTGATTAATTATAGATCTTATATCTAACGCCGAGCCGGCCGGCGGCGGCGCCGCCACACTGGCGCGCGCGCTGCGTGCCTTCCTGCGTGCTTACGTGCCCTCAGTGTGCACGAAGTTTCGCCGCCAAGATAGGCTACATACGACGACATAGACGATCCGTCGTACGGCTGGTTTCCACCCTTACGTTGTTAACACCACTACGATTCGGACGAAGCGTTTCGCCTCCTCCTTTATACCGCGTACATCGAGGGACTGGAACAATTTGCCAGCGGCGGTGTTTCCGTCGGACTACAATTTCAGTGTCTTCAAGGCTAGAGTGAATAGGCTCTTAATAAAATAGTGCGCTTTACCATCAACGATTGCGTCACTGCTTACCATCAGGCAGGATTACCATCTTCGGGCGCATGAGCGCCAAATCATCGGCTAGGAGTCGAAGTGGTGGCCGTGGCCGAAATCGGTCGGGAACATCATCATCATATGTCTAATGATGAGTTTTATATAGGATACAACTAATAAAGAGAAAAGGAAACTATGACTATGAAAAATCATAACCCTCCTTTTGCTTTGCCGTAGTCGGGTAAAAAGAAAATATGACTATGAAAAAGACCCTTAAATGAACATGGACATGAAAACTTAATTAACTTTTCCACCCATTTAATTACCAAATAATCCAAATCGTGTCGTAATCGTCACGTGTCTTACAAAAGCCTTGTGTTAATATCCTTCGGATTAAGTCAAAGTAATGAGGTGTAAAACCCTCTTGTTTAGTGAACTAGTTTCAGCTCATGTTATGGCATTTATTGCTGTGCAGGTAGCCGTAATGACCCTTAAATTGTGAACTCTAAGGCCTAGATTAGCGTGTAGTTAATGGGTATTGAAAATGCTTTTAATGGTGCATACACAATGGAAAGGTTTGAAGCAGCTGGTGGTCTTAAGGGGTAAATAATAATATACATTGGTACTTATTATACAATATGTAAAGAAAACCCTGTCCGACCCATAAGGGTAATAAAGGTTGGGTATACACATGACCAAATATAATAGAATTTTTTACGTAATCATCATACTAACAATGCTAATAGATTTTGAAATAATCTTTTTTTCCGCGAATTAATTCCAACTTCCCCGAAATTTGGTAATTTAAAAAAAGTTACAACACCATTTTGACGGTATTATTATAAGCGATGCGACCATGTGCCGCGTGCCCTGCCCCCCGTCAACCGCGCATGGATTGCCTACCGCACATTGATCAAGAGTTGAGATTGGATCTCACCTTGAAAAAAGAAGAAAACTACAAAAATTAACGACGAATAAACCATAAGTTTTAAGGCAAAACCCGACAGAAGTGATAACTCCATTAATTAAAAATCACAGAATATAAAAAAAGTGAAAACCAGAAGTAAAGACTGATTACAAGAAGCTGACGGCCAACCTTCAGTGTTGAAGAGGCACTGGAAGACAAAGAAGAAAAAGCAATAATGATATCGGGTCGGTCTCGCTCAGGCGATTCAATGCTTTTACGTCGCTAAAGTAGTTTTCACTCCAAAAAAATCTGTGTGTAAAAAGGATCTAAAGGATATTATCCCTATTGACACTTCTTCTCCAATAATTTTGCCTTTTCAGAGGTGACCAAAAAGGTGTTTGCGTCCACTCATCCTTGAAACAAGATCAAAGAAAGCGTTAAAGTTGGTATGGCTGGATGGATGTTAATTCAATGGTGACCGGCTCGTGACAAAGCCCTTTATTGATGGAAAGCTAATAATAGGCGGGAACTGTCATTATAGGGTGAAAGAAAAAAAAAGTATTTATTCGAACTCGTAGAGGAAGATGTCGGTGACTTTCGTTAATCTGCGGATCTCTTCATTTATGATTTGATCGCGCAGGGAAATTCCGAGCATAACTCTTTCCATCGCCCTTCGTATGAACCAAAGTTACCGACATAGCTCTTCGAGTCGCTAAATTAAGTGGCAGTGGGTGGGGCACATTGCTCATAGAACCGATGGTTGATGTTGCAGTAAGGTTCTGGAAGCCACTTATCGAAAGACGCAGTGTAGGGAGGCCCCCAACAAGGTGGACCGATGACCTGGTGAGGGTTACGGGAAGCCTATGGATGCGGTCAGCACAAGACCGGTCATTGTCGGAACCATTGGGGAGGCTTTTGTCCAGCAGTGGACTTCTATAGGCTGAAGAAGAAGAAGTAGAAGTACAAAAAGATCGTAAACTAAATTATACAATGTGTAATGGAAAAAGTATAGCTATGCCAAGGGCAAAGCTTCTTTGTATGACACCAAATGATATTGAAAGGAATATAACTCAAAATGAAATACTCTAAGATTTGATACCTGGCTTAATGTTTCTTAAATGTAAAACATTACAAACGTATCAGCGCATTACGAAAGTCAATAACTACATGTTACCCGCCCCGTCACCTACTCGCTAATATCACTATAAATCTCTTCCGTTATTCTGCGCGCCTAGTAGTTGATAGCCCACCGCAGACGTCGTGTTGTTCCTGATAAGTTCCAAACATGTAGAGACAGGATTAATAGACCCTTCCAATATCGTTTGATAACATCCGAAGAACACGTGCCCTTGGTATGTATACATATGTGTGACGACGTCAGCGACGGCGGAGCGATAGCATCGTCACCATCTTGGTGTGTTTTGAATTTAAGCACGAAGTGTAAATATACCCTCCAATCTTGACAATAACAATTTTAATAAGCAAACCGACAGTATCGCTCCGGAGAAGTACCCTGGTCCGCGACTCAAAGCGATGTGTCCGTTCGACAATCCCCACTTCCCAAAACCCCTCTGTCTAAGTGCCGCCATTACAAAATAACGTCACAGTGTTTTTCCCACTACTATTTTTTTTTTATAATTATAAACTAGCGCTTGACTGCAATCCCGCCTGATGGTAAACAGTGATGCAATCGTTGATGGTAAAGCGCGCTAGTTTATTAAGCCCATTCACTTAAAAAATCTTAGTGAATAGGAAGGAAGACGGCAGGTGAGCGGGGTGGTGCAATGTTATACCCAACAACACGACCAACGCTGCTGCGCCCGTGGGAGATTGATGTGGAGACCCTCAACAACCAAACTCCCGACACAACAACATTTGACGCATCGTACTCGGCACACATCGCAACACAACTGCTCAGACCCGTCCTCCATACGGCTTCACCAGGCATCATGCCGGAACACGACAAATCGCTTGGCGGCAAGACTTTGTCTGGTGGGTGGTAACTTCTGCCGGCAGCCGATGTTATGGCCTACCACTTATAAAATGTATGTACTTATATCCGTTCCATTACACGTTATAAGTACTTATACCAAAAAGTATCAAAAAACAATAAAGAGAAAGTGCACGTATGTGGTGCAGTGAAGTATTTACCTGGTTTTTGATAAGGACATTGGCTGTTAGAATTTTTTTTTTTTAATATTATTAACTAGTGCTTGACCGCAATCCCGCCTGATGGTAAGCAGTGATACAATCGTTGATGGTAAAGCGCGCTAATAAATTAAGAGCCTATTTACTCTAGGGTTAAAGACACTTAAATTATAGTCAGATGTTCCAATCCCTCGATGTACGCGGTATGAAAGAGGTGGCGAAATGCTTCGTCCGAATCGTTGTGGTGTTAACGACGTAAGGGTGGAAACTCGCCGTGCGACGGGTCGTCCGATGGTGGAACGGAGATGGATGAACTAAATCATGCAATTCCTTCGCAAACTCACCAAAATGAATCCTATAGAATACCGACAGGCTGTCTAGTCTACGCCTGTGCTCTAGGCTTTGGAGACCGTTTTGAATTAAATCTGGGTCGTCAATCAGCTTCTTCGCACGCTTTTCTACTGAATCCAAAGTGGCCAGGTGACATTTTGCAGCACCAGCCCAAATGAGGCTGCAGTACTCCACACACGAACGGACCTGTGCTTTGTACAGCATTTGGTTACAGGTTGGTAGTTATTAGAGTGTTAAGCAAAGACGACTTGCATTGTGGATTATATGATGGTGGTTCATGGATCTTTGGCAGTCGTTATGGTCATCAGAACTCCAAAATTCTAACCACCTAAATAGACTGACCTACTTCAGAGTCCCTCGTCCCATAGTTCTGACTAAAATTAATTCCGCAATCAAATAAACACAACAAACATGAAACCCATAACCAAGTTACAGCTAAAATTGATTAATAACCCAACCTTGTTCTGCGGTTAAAAGCATTAAATAACAACCGCATTAACTTTGTAGCGGGGTTCATAAAGTACGTACATAATACAGCGGTAGTTAGCGAGGTAATGCACGTCCGGTCCCAAACAGGAAGTGATGTAATTGAGCTAACATTGCTGAATAATTTCAATACACTGCGCCATCTATGTGGTGGAATAATGTAGGTTTATATGTTACTGATTCACGGTTCGCATCAATTTCAACTACTAAATAACACTGACGGACTCATAAACTGCATCAAAGTAATAGAGGACTTTGAAATAAATATTTTAAGCAAGTATGCAAACTTTCTATACAGATTTAAATTGAAACCTCTAGATTGGTTCGTGAACTTTAAAATGGCGTAGGGTCATATCCTTCTATCGACGGATACCGGTCAACTAACCAATCGATCGATTGCCAGTCGATGGCATCGGTCGACGGCATCGGTCGATGTAGATCGATTAACCCCGGCTATATTCCACCAGCTTCTTTCGAAATTGTACACTAAACTGACAACATTGTGCTCGGTAGTTACTGGTTAATCCGAATGGCAACACTGTGGGTGCTCGGTGATGTAGCTCCGCCAGTCTGTCAATAAACGACCTATATCCAAGTTGTTCCATTTTGTTATCCAAGTACTCTTCAGAAATGTATTCCCAAGAGGAAGCGTTGTTGGCCAGTACGATGTAGCTCGATGTATTATCGCGGAGACGCAAAGGTCGACTTATCCATTCTACCATCGATTGATCGTCGATCGACAATCGATCGAATGGTCTAGTAGAAACTATCGATCGACGTCGACCAATCCATTCTACCATCGATCGATGGGATCGAACGACGATCGCTCGATTCGTGTGGTAACACCCTAAGAAATCGGGACAGCCATCAAATTTAAATTATTACTTTTAATTATGTGACTTTGTAAAGGAATACATTTTACAGTCGTAGTAGTATCTACTAAAGCTACAAAATTCTTATTAATAAAGCAGTAGCGCTGGATGCGGGAGGCGCTGGACCGGTCGTCGTGGAGATACTTGGGGTCTATGTCCTATGAGGCCTATGTCCAGCAGTGGACGTCTTTCGGCTGTAACACTGAATGATGAAGGCAATAGAAAGACAAGACCTGTTCGCCGCGCATGTGTCTCGTAGAACACAATTGCGCGTGGAGCTTTTGTTGCGGTAACTTGTGTTGTTTCATCATCATTTCAGCCGAAAGACGTCCACTGCTGGACATAGGCCTCCCCCAAGGTTCTCCACGATGACCGGTCCTGCGCCTCCCGCATCCATTGGTTTCCCGCGACCTTCACCAGCTCGTCAGTTCACCTTGTCGGGGGCCTACCCACGCTGCGTCTCCCGGTGCGTGGTCGCCACTCGAGAACCCGTCGGCCGCATCGTGCATCGGTATTTGCAATTCTTCGGACTATGTCGGTTACTCTTCTTCGTTGTTTGGGATGCGGAAAGGTAAACATAGTGTTATTTCTGACTGCGAAACTTAACTTGTGTAACTGCGGAAAATCTTCCAGAATTTGAAGCTTTACAAAATTTCATAAGTTACAACCTAATTTTTTAAATAATGTCGTTTTTAATAAAAATGATGAATTTAAATATTTTCACAATCATTACGAATATCATACAAGAATTCACAAAAAATATAATTCAAAAAGAAACGTTCTTTTTTCTCGATTCAATAACCATGTACTTATGTTTGTTCATGTCTACTATAACAACTGCTAAAAACAGCAATGAAATTATAATCATTCATACTAATATTATAGATGCGAAAGTATCTCTGTCTGTCTGTTACGCTTTCCCGCTTAAACCTCTCAACCGATTTTGATAAAATTAGGCATAGACAATCATTAGACCCTGAGAAAGGACAAAGGCTACTTTTTATCCCGGAACAATTTTATATTCCCGAGGGAAATTTAAAAAGCGCAATATAACCGAACTCCACGCGGGCGAAGCCGCGGGCGGAAAGCTAGTACTTAATAAACAATAACGGCGTTTACGTAACTACTAGGAACACAAAGCACGAGTAGGCCAGGAATTAATGATGTGCTCACTACTATTTGGTTTCGATATTTTATTAACCTAGTTTCACCGTAATAGCAATGAAATATGGATTTTAGTTGAAATACAAAAAGGAGGAGCCTCCGTGGCGTAGCGGTAGTGGACGCGGCCGCTGCGCAAGGTGGCGCGGGTTCGATCCCCGCACAGTGCAAGTATTTGTATGCATGAATATGAATATTTGCACTAGTCTGGTCGTGCCTCGGAAAGCACGTTAAGCCGTTGGTCCCGGTTGCCATACGAACATCTAGTGGAAGTCGTTACGGGTTGTTGGAGCCCTCAAAAGTCCAACAATTGGTCTAACTGCAATGCTTCGACGTCGCCTTCGGGTTGTGGAGGTCAGACGGCAGTCGCTTCACGGAAAATGTCGAAGTTTAGCCATATCAGCAGTTGGACTAGTAAAGCGGACCCC
This sequence comes from Sesamia nonagrioides, assembly GCA_017933935.1. Lineage (NCBI taxonomy): Eukaryota > Metazoa > Arthropoda > Insecta > Lepidoptera > Noctuidae > Sesamia > Sesamia nonagrioides. Next base: position 2,241,692 of record JADWQK010000020.1, on the reverse strand, counting down.
AGACTCCAAAGCTGAAAAGGCTTCGGATGCGACTGGGATTAACGCTGGGATGATGATGACATAAAGGAGGATGCAAATCCTGGTCCCATCTTCTAATAGCTATGTGTGTTACAACGTTGGATAGGTATTTTTGAGCGGAATAAATAGTTTTATCGTACTCTTTAAGTAGGTATGCTTAGAACAATGAAACTGGTTAACGGCATGGATAGGCGGTGAGTGTGCGCGCAAGCGCTGGTAGTCGTACCGAGAAGCTACTGTTACTTAATAGTTGGCAACAATGATAATATCATTGGATAATATTACCTCCGAGCTACTTATTGTACCTTGGTACTTATTCCTAACAAGATAATATTCTTAATACAAAATTGACAACGGGATCTCAGTTTTAACATCAGATTTTATAATTAGAGCTTTTAAACTGTCGAAATAAAGTTCAAAATTAAATGAATCTTATTTTCGTATTAAGACGGTTGGTACTCGCATTTCAATAAAATCCGTTCATTTGACTAAAACAAAGTATATTCTGTGGGTATAATTAGGTATCGTTATCAATTGACAAATGAATGGCTCTTTCCACTCACTGGACATAATCCCTTATTCTATGTTACAAAGCCCCCACGATAAGATTGAGTAGCTAATTCTGGTAGCGGAAAACCCATAGGAGTAGAATTGGAAATGCGGGTGTATATAATAAAACAATGAAAATGTAATGGCTAACATCGAAAACTTTACTCAGGTAGTTCAAAAGTGTTGTGTTGTTGAGTTAATTTACCCTATTAACTAATATAGCCGTAATAAATAATTATTCTTCTCCAGCCTATAGAGGTCCACTGCTGGACAAAGGCCTCTCCCAAGGCTTTCCACAATGACCGGTCTTGTGCTGCCCACATCCATCGGTTTCCCGCAACCTTCACCAGGTCATCAGTCCATCTTGTTGGACGACTCCCTACGCTGCGTCTTCCGGTACGGTAATAATTATTCAAAGAATAACAATTTCTAGAAATTTTATTAAAATAATATTAAATTAAAATAATATTAGATAATATTAAAATAATCTATACTAATATATAAAGCTGAAGAGTTAGTTTGTTTGTTTGAACGCACTAACCTCAGGAACTACTGGTCTGATTTAAAAAAATATTTTTGTGTCGGATAGGCCATTAATCTAAGAAGGCTTTAGGCTATAAAACATCCCGCTGCGACTAATAGGAGTGGAGCATAACTAACTCTACGTGAACGAAAACGCTGGCTGCCGCTAGTCTTAAATATTTGAGAACATCTAACAGAGAAACAATACATAAATTACAGATAAGCGAAATTTAGTATCTTATTCACAATCTGCTGACTTTGACAATATGTGAACTGAAAGTTGTTCCCATAAAAGTAACTAAGGTAATTATCTTAATCTTAATTCACTGACTTATCTCCTTAAATACGGTTTCCTCTTTTCTACCCTTTTGCTGCGTCCTGCAGGGTCTATAATCACCTCAATTACATAGTTACCATTCCTGTGCGAGTCCAATATTTATTGTGTAAAAAGTAATTACTTTTTCTCTCGTTCTTTTTACAGCTACAATTTGCTTCACACTTCCATCATCGGACGACCCGTCGTACGGTTAGTTTCCACCTTTGCGTTGTTGACACCACTACGATCCGGACGAAGCGTTTCGCCTCCTCTTTTATACCGCGTACCTCGAGGGACTGGAACATTGATAAAATATTAAAATAAGGTAGATATGTCACTAGCGCACTAAAAATGAAGCGTACAAAAGGAAGTAAGTCCTGTATCTCGCTTTAGTCACTCTCGATACACTCGTAAAAACAAACGACAAACACTAACAGCGCAAACGACAAACACTAGCCATCTTTTTCTTCTCTATGCTTTAGATTGCGCCCTATCTCACTCACACTGTACCAATGTATGCCAAATAAAAATATGCATGTGTGCTGCTGCTGTGTTCTGCACATTTTTTTTTCGTCAGTTTGTTAGAATATATCGTATCTGTTTAATATTTTATCAATGGACTGGAATAATTTGCCAGTCGGACTACAATTTGAGTGTCTTCAAGGCTAGAGTCAATAGGCTCAGGAAACTTTAGTGGTGGTTTCTCTATACAAACGTGTTCCGCTGTTTTCTTCGTGGATATTGCTTTTAGAGCAATTTTTTTTTCCTACAATTTTACTCCATGGTTATACCCTCTAATTAATAAAAGAAATACGATACTTCAAAATCGCGAAAAATAACCCATTTTTACCGTTATGTTCAGATGATTATTAGACAAACGTAATAAGTTTTTGACAAAAAAGAAAATAATAGAAGCATATAGCACTCTAAATTTTGATTTAAAAATAATTGACATCTGTCGTGTTTTGTAAAAGAAATCAGCGGAATAAGAAACGTCTTTTGGTCAACGGTTTTGTAGGTAAAATCAGCTTGAGCTGAACTTTTCTTTTTCGCACTTTTCCGGGAGAGGTTGGATGCAGTGCGACGGCAATAGTTTCTTCAAATACCTATTCTATAAATTCCTCGGCACTAGAGTCCTCTCTTTATAAACTAGCGTGCTTTACCATCAACGATTACATTACTGCTTACCATCAGGCGGGATTGTTGTCAAGCACTAGTTTATGATTCTTAAAAAAAACTTCCTAACACTACGTATGTTACTCTAACAACATGTACGACCAGACGGATATTCCGTCTGGTCGGAGGACCCTCCCTTTTCGGTTGGTTCCTTCACTTCACCTCTATTCTGGTGATTCCGATGTAATGATTGCTTCTTGGTTCTTTTCCTATGATCCCTAATTATCTATTTTATCATTATTGGCTCAGTTTATTTTTCTATGTATACATATTAATTAACATTTCTAAAAATACATTTAAAAATATAATAAAGTAGTAATTCAACGTTCACGGGAGCGGGGTCCAAGCTACCAGTGGTTAGGGCTCCAGAGACAGAAACTTCCTCACGATGCGGGTCGTATCAAGGAGTACTGCCTTTTGAATCAGGCCCTTGATCTAACCGCATAACGAGAGCCCCGATAGATGTTGGTCGAGGGTATTGGCTCTCAGATTATGGGTCGATATGACAATCGGGACACTTACAATTATTATTTGTTTATTTTTAGTATTATAAATGCCCGTGACATCTCAGCAGACCGCAACATCAAACTGAGGAAGCCTTTTGACATGGTATTCTGATTTTTCTTTATTTTTTACGAGTCAAAAATCACAATAAATAACTTTTCTTACTTTCTCATTTCATCTAAGTTTTCGCGGTAAACTTTTTACAGAATAACCGACAGAATATTGCACAAAATCGTAATAAAAATAATGAAAACTTCGCTGACTATCAAGCGTACCTAACGTAATGAAGTTTATAAAGTCAGTCATTTATTATTTAAACATAATAGGTAGAACAAATAAGTCAAATGGTGACCACAAATAAATTGGTCAGTGTGACCACACCGGCTGTGTTAGTGGTCAGTGTATAAAAAACTTCCACATAATTATACCCAATAAATTCAACCAAGGTACTATTTGATACGAAAACAATCCATTAACGTTCTGGACACGCGTTTAGTAACTTTCAAGGAGATAACAATTAATGTATGTTATTGCATTTAGGGTTGATTTTCCCAAGGCCAGACAGCTTTATCTTCTTCTTCTTTGTTTTAAAGGTGAGATTCAACCTTAACTCTTCATCAATGGCCTCTGTGGAATAGATACCACAATTTTGCCAATAACACGTGTAACAAATTATACAAATTCTTTGAAAATGTTATTTCACAATAATGGCGGAAATCGCCAGTGACAGTTGAAAAAAAAGGTCTCGTGAACCGTATATGAGGGAGATTTGAGGCAAAGTCATGATGTGGCCACTATGCTGCGATATTTCAATATTCTTTATAAATTATTTACTGAATGCACTTTTTACTACATAAATCACGCGCTTTTATTTAGTAAACGACACTATAAATAATTTTTAAAGTCCAATGAAAAATGCGCGTGATACTCAGCTTTCTTGTCAATACTCGACAACTTTATCACAGAAATAATTTTAAACTTTTGACAGCTGTTATTCTTTAAAGAATCTGTCAAATGACATTTGACATTTTATTCCTCGAATAAAAATTATGTGTCGATGTAAAAATTGGTCATAAAAAACTTTTTCATTAAAACTCTTTAAAGCACGCTTGAGGTGGTATAACCTTGTAATTAAACCCAAAGAATACACATAATTAAGCAACTTTTTTACATGAATTTGGGTCCTAAAAACGGAGTAGACACACTTTTTCACTTGGGTGACATAGAGATTTTTTTTCTTTTTTTTTTTCATGTTACATCGTCAACAACGACCTGAAGCAAGTCCAAGTGAATTACTCAACTACTTAATCCCAAAACATCTGAAGAAGAATGATGAGGACAGGCGACCCAGTGTCTTCTCTCTCAGCCTAGACAAGAAGAGAGAGAACATTGTGGAGGTATGAGAAGTATCGTGTAAAGCTCACTCATCCTTCATAGAAAAGGGAGGAACCTCAGACTAAACTGGTTGTCATTTGTCCGGCGGTTGATGTCGTGAACTTGTATGCGTTCTAGTTGTGCAGAAAACTCTGCTTGCGAGATGTAGGATTTTCGTGACGTCAGCATGACGCGTTGTTCGCATGTTGCATTGTAGGCACCGCTACAATATTAAAAATCATTCGATCAATGCGCACTACTGAACAGATTTGGATGAAATTTGGAAAATAGATGGTTGGAATCGAAACTTATGCAAATGGAACCGCGGAAAGCAACTTGTTCGTAATATATATATATATATATATATATATATATATATATATATATATATATATATATATATATATATATATATATATATATATATATATATATATATATATATATATATGCTCCATAACATAACCTATACGTAACTTTCACCCTTTCCGATAAGTTTAATCATGCTGGAATCAAACAGAAGAAAGCCTGTTTAGGAACTGAATCGTAAAGGAGAACTGCTTTCAACTCTGAAAGTTGATAATTCTGTAATCACTAAAACTTTCTGCATTATCATAAAGATAAAGATAAGGAATAATTGCAAGGGCCCTTCTACAACGAGTTAAAATAAATCTTCAGTAAATCTTTACAATCCAAATCTGTGGATGGTGTTATATATATCGGTGTTATTTGTCGTCCTCCGTGGCGCAGCGGTCAACACGCCTGCCTGCAACTTGGAGGGCCCAGGTTCGATCCCCGGCCAGGTCATGATGGAAAACGATCTTTTTCTGATTGGTCTGGGTCTTGGATGTTTATCTATATATGTATCTATTATAAAATATAGTATCGTTGAGTTAATATAACTTACTTTGTGGCTAGCTCAATCTGTGTGATATGACCGTATATATTTATTTATTTATATCTACGCACGGCTATACATCAAGCTGAAAACTAGCAGCAACAAAACCAGACCAGTACTGGAGCTCTGCCTCAAATATAGGATCGCAGAATAACGTTGAGCGATAGTCGTTTTGCGTAGATGTGACGTTTGTTCATTTCATCGTATGTTCAACCATTTCCTAATGGCGCGTGACTGAATATTGTGATCTGCTTTGTGTCAGTATCAATTGTCCATAAATTGCTCTACTATTTTTTTGAAGTCGATTAATCGGTCGGTATTCGGATAAATTATGATTTTTATTAAGAGCTGGTAACACCATGGAGCGAATGGTAACACCGACTGGAGTTGCGTTTGCCATAGCCAGCGATCGTTAGCGGGGGCAGTCTTTGCTGAAGCTTCGATCGAGTTTATTTGTCATACTCAACCCCAGTGGCTCTTATCTCTTTTAATCTGAGATTATCATTGTAATGCCTTAATATTAAATTGATCTTAGTCTGTACAGTTAAAATAATAAGAATCGAACATCACTTTAAAGTTGCCCTCGATTGATGCTCATGGGATGGGAAGACACCTCAACTATCCGGAACTCTGTCTCCGCCCTCCTGACGTTTCCTCGAAATATAATTTATTGTAGACCAAAAATATATAACAGTGATTCAAAATACATTCAAAACAACAAAAATACAATAGGCGGCCTTATCGCTAATACAATTTCTTCCAGGTAACCAATGAATGGACAAAGATTCTCTTGAACCATAAATGGGATTGCCGTTGGTGCAAATAAAATACACTAAAATATGTAGATACAGAGATACATACATATCCAAAGTCATACATAAATAAATAAATACATACATATCGAATAGGTCAGCAAAGTAATTAGGCAATAATTGTTTGTTGAACAATATCATAACGACAAGTAGTGTTCCTTCACAAGTCTCTTGAATTCCTGTAACGACAGCGCGCGTTTTATTTCAATTGGCATTTTTTTTTTTTGATATGGCATCTCGTAGGTGGCCATTAGAGGCCGTAACTACTTAACCGGACTTTCCTGTGGATGCCTTAATTAAAAGCAAGGAGCACTTAAAACTAAATTAAAATTGGGCGACTACGCACTAAGGGCACCCCCTGTGGGGTACGAACCTCGGCTTAGGGCGTCGCTAGAGAGGACAGCAAGGGACGGCTGGATCGAATGTATTCAATTGGCATTGCATTCCACAAACGAGGGACCTAAACAGTAAAACATTTATCAAGGAATGTTATGGAATGCATAGGCATTTTGAGCTTTAAGTTGTCTGATGACCTTAAAGATTTAGTCTGCGAGTTGCAAAGAAATTGAAAGCGATTCTTGATACATTTCTTGTTTTGTAATTTTATGCGTCACGATTACAATGAATACATTTTCTTTGTAAATACGTAGGATACTATTATTCTCAATATGAATTATTCTAAAACATACGGCTAATCAATTGCGCTACATAATCGTAAAATGGGCTCAAAATGAAGCCCATTGCAACTCAAGATACGTAACTACCCGGCAGTATAAGCTGACTTCTAATTGTACGAGAAACCTATTGAAGGTCCAACAATGAGAGGTCAGCTGAAACTGGAAATGCATAGCTTGACGATTAATAAAAGAAAAACCAAAATCATTTATTAATATTAAGCTGAGAATCAGCACGTTTTGAACGTCAATGTAACATTAGACTGTCCCCCAAAATGCCCTGCTTTTGTTGGGAAGTTCATTAAAAAAAAAAAACACATGAGTCTACATAACACAGAAAATTAAATGAAACTATCTATCATATTCCGGCTAGCCAAAATACCAGCAAAGCAAATAAATAATAAAGTAAAACTTATTACCTGAATAAAAGCCTCAGGCATAGAGGGCGTAACTGATCACATATTTATGCATTGTAAATAAAGTAGGCATGGTGACTAAAAAAAAGTAATTAGTCCGTCTTTTAGATTAGCCAAAAATATTGGACACGTATTTTTTCTTTTCTCCCAGAAACAAATAACAACGAAGATACGGCACGTCAAAATGTTGTGTGACGTCACTTCTGGGTACAAATTTTACTCAAACGTGACGTCATAAGCCCCACTCCTGAACTTTAATGCGTTATATCTCATTCAATTCTTATTATTTTGTCAAAACAAAAAATACGTGTCCATTATTTTATGCTTATCTAAAAGACGGACTAATTAGAATCACTATTTTTTAACCCTGTCATCATGCCTATTATATGAACTCATACACCTTCTCTGTATGAGAGGAAACCTGTGCCCAGCATTGGGACGTTAAAAGGTTGATGATGATGATAATGATACTGCATATAACATTTCAGTGTTCCGGATGGATTCCAGATCAGGCAAGGACCAATGTAACTTTTTCCAAGTTAAATGTACACTCTAAGTATATCTTGGACACCAATGACTGATTAAAAGGTGAAGGAAAACATCTTGAGAAAACCTGGAATTTAAGTCTGAAATCGCCAACCCGCATTGAGCAAACGTGGTAATTACACTTAATTCTTCTCTGTATGAGAGGGGACCTGTTCCCAGCAGTGGGACGATGAAAGGTTGATGACGATATAACGTGTCAGTAAGCTAATTCTGGATAAATAACACAAAAATTGACAGAACCCTATGTATACTCATGGATATGCGTAAATAATTTAATCCCCACTGCTCTAAAACCCGTAGAGTATCGTTTCGATATGTCTTAGAACCGAAAAGATGGCATATTGTGACATCTACAATTTAATACTACATCTAGTACTGGATCCTGGTTCGATAGCTTCCGTGGCGTAGCGGTAGCGGACGCGGCCGTTGCGCATATTTGTATGCATGAATATGAATATTTGCACTGGTCTGGTCGTGCCTCGGAAAGCACGTTAAGCCGTTGGTCCCGGTTGCCATACGACCATCTAGTGGCAGTTGTTATGGGTGGTTGGAGCCCTCCAAAGTCCAACAATTGGTCTATCTGCAATGCATCGATGTCGCCTTCGGGTTGTAGAGGTCAGACGGCAGTCGCTTCACGAAAAATGTCGAAGTTTAGCCATATCAGCAGTTAGACTGGTAAAAAGCGGACCCCAGACTCCAAAGCTGAAAAAAGCTTCGGATGCGACTGGGATTAACGCTCAGATAATGATGATGATCTAGTACTGGATCCGTATGGTTGATTACGGCCCACTCCTTCTCACCCAAGAGGAGCTGGCCTATGTCCGAGTAATCGGAAAGTTACACGGTGAGTCGTTCAAATCAAATTAAAATATATTATACTAGCGGCCCCCAGCGACTTTGTCGCAGCGTGATGTTATAAATTAGCCTAAAGCCTTCCTGGATTAATGGGCTATCCAACTCAAAAATCAGTTTTCAAATTGGACCAGTAGTTCCGAAGATTAGCGCGTTCAAACAAACAAACTTTTCAACTTTATATATTAGTATAGAAGTATAGATTTCATCAAAAAGGTGGCTGGTAGTGAATGCGGAGAACTGCTCAGGATCGAGCTTATTGGCGTGCCATGGAGGAGGCCTATGTGCAGCAGTGGACGAGCAGAGACTGATGATGATAATGATAGATTTCACATTAACCAACAGGGCGCTTGTGAAAGGTTAGGTATATAGAGGCATGGTTCCAATTGATCGTTTCAGAACGTAGGTATTTAATAAAATAATAAATGGTCTTAGAGTCAACAAGGCCTAGAACATCCTCATATTTACAAAATATGAAAGAATCTACCAAAATGTAGATAAAATATTAATATCCAGTGACATGATTGCCATTATCTACAACACCAATTAAAGAATTAAAATTAAATTATTAATATACATAATATAATCAAATAATAGAAAGATCATTTCAATAAGTCTGTAAAAAATAACATTGTTTATTTACATAGTTGTTTCGTTAAATGCCAACGAAGCCATATTTGCAGAAGGATTCATTATTCACCTACTAGCTTGTCTTCAACGAAGTCTTTAATCTTATAATAGGCTTTTGTGATAAAGGCACATTTGATGAGTTTTGAATTTTCCCTCGCTAAGTTTTGGAACAACAAATCGCCAACCCGCATTGAGCAAAATCGCCAACCCGCATTGAGCAAGCGTGGTGATTACGCTCAATCTTTCTGTGTATGAGAGGAGACCTGTGCCCAGCAGTGGGACGATAAAAGGTTGATGATGATGTTTTGGAACCGTCACTGGCAACTTTTTTTTTTAATTTTATAAACTAGAGCTTGAAGGCGATCCCGCCTGATGGTAAGCAGTGATGCAATCGTTGATGGTAAAATGCACTAGTTTATTATTATTTTAAAAAAGACCTTGCATATTTTTGCTAACTTACAAAATAATTTGTAGATTCTTCATCATCATCTCAGCGTTAATCCCAGTCGCATCCGTAGCTTTTTTTTCAGCTTTTGGCGTCTGGGTCCGCTTTCACCAGTCTAACTGCAGATTTTGGCTAAACTTCGATATTTTACGTGAAGCAACTGCCGTCTGACCTCCACAACCCAAAGGCGAAATCTAACCAATTGTTAGACTTTTGAGGGCTCCAACAACCCGTAACGACTGCCACTAGATGTTCGTATGGCAACCGGGACCAACGGCTTAACGTGTTTTCCGAGGCACGACCAGACCAGTGCAAATATTCGTATTCATGCAAAATTAAATCACCCGTGTATATGTCGCAGCCGACTGCTTTAATTAGCCGGTTAGTTAACTGTTAATTGTCGAATGAAATTCAATAAATTATAGTTTCATTTGGAACTGTAACCAGTCACGTGTGAGCCGTATTGGTCGCAGTAACTGAGCCAGGGCACCCCGACCGAATAGGTTAAGTTAGAATAGTTATATAACGCGTGCGAACAGCGTCCGATTCGTGAAGGTATCGATAACTGATTCTACTAATGCCTACAAAGCCGGGCTAAACTTTAAAAAAAAACCCCAAAAAATTAAATATTTGAAACAGAAGGGCACAAATGAATAAACTATTTTAATTATAATAATACTGATTTAATAAAAGTTTCAATCAATATACAATCGAGCAGAGTTATCAGAAGAACAGAGCTTGGTTGGGTGATCGCAGTGATAATAATGGCGACAAGTGGGCTCGCAAGGCTTTTATGGCATTTCTCCCACCGGAGGCGTCCGGTGTTTGGCGGCAGTGGCGTGGCTGGCTGGTGGCTCGGCTTGGCTGTGATTGGCTGGCTGGGGTGGCGCGATCTGATCGGCTGTGATATCGGCTAGCCAGAGTGGCGCCGTGGCGCGCTGTGGGCGGCAAAGGCGGTGTGGCGTTACAGTCGGCCGTCCTGAAACAAGATTGCTCCCGCAACGGGAGAAGGCTGCGTTAACTTTCAAGTAGATCAATGAGGTCTTCAGTTACAAGTTGATCATCGGAACTACTGGCACTGTCAGATATAGGCATTGTACTCCAATAAGGCCTCTTAAGGAATCAGCTGCAACCAGGGCTATAAAGGCTTTGTAACCTCTGAGTCCCTTGATACTACGGATTCTATATCTGTCATTGCTCACGACCTTGATTACAACATATGGACCTGAGTAAATGTCGTCTAGCTTAGTGTTAACTTTTGTGGCACAGCTTGTCGGTGCTTGCCGCCAAAGAACTAAATCACCCTTTTTCTAGACATGGCTTGTTTTTCGTTTCTTATCAAAGTTGCGTTTCATCCTATCACCTGCTATCCTTAACTGAGCACTAGCTTTGTTGCGTCTAACCTCCACTGGCTCACTATTATTTTTGTCAGTAGTAATATCGCAACGTTTCCTAGAGCTTTTGGCAAACATTAAATCATAGGGCCTATAGGATGTACTTGCATTTATAGTATTGTTGATACCCCAGAGAATGTCAGGTAAGCTGCTGGTCCAATTATTAGCGGCTTCGCTAGGATCAGTGGCACGCAAGGCATTCAATATAGTTCTGTTGGTGCATTCCACTTGCCCATTGGCTCGTGGCCTCTGTTGCATGGCAACAGAGGTCAAGATATGCCTGAATTGTCTGTCAGTTGAAATTTTTTTAAAATATCTACTCGTGAACGCCTTCCCATGATCACTCACAAGTTTATCAGGGTATCCAAATAAGCTAAATATTGATTTATTTAAGTGTCCTAATGGTTTCTACCGAATAGACTGTTCGAGTGGGCTCCGTAATAACAAATTTAGAAAAAGCATCTGTCATAACTAACATGTACGATGACCTTGCACAGTTTTGCAAAAGGGACCTAAATGGTCAACATGCACCATGACCATAGGCTCTGTGGGTTTGGAAATAGGGAACAATTTGCCTTGCTTCTTTCCATGTTCCCCCTTACCATAGGCTTAATGAAGGGAGGCATTCCAAAAGTGCCTGTAACTGGTTTATTTGAAATAAATGCTTTGATTTGATTTACATACTTTTGAATAAAGTGAGTCATTTTTGGAAATCAATAATCTTTTTTATTATATCCATACATTTTTGGATACCCAAATGCCCTACATCATCTTGGCGCATTTAGACCAATCTCCATCGCGCTAAAGCTGGCACTACGAGGCGATTACCATACAATGTTTTTCTATGCAACCTATCATTAATAAACCCATAATTGTTGGTTATCTCGGTAGCCGCTGATCTATCTTTAAGCTGATAAATGATTCGCTTTCACTTGTCATCCTGGTACTGAGCCGCATAGAACCAGTCTGACACTTGCAAGGCGATTGACACTCACAGTATCAACTTGGTTACTACTTAAAGCATCTGCATGTTTACCTACGATGTACACCCTAAATCGACGCAATGATTCGACCACAGTGAGCGTTTAAAGTTGTAAATATGATACGCGCTTTCTTCCTTACTAGTTACCCTAGTAAAATATCTAACAGCGTAGTGAATACCCGATCTGCACGCATGCGGGGTCATATAAAGCAAGTATGTGTTTTGTACACAAACACTTAATTGTTGAAAACTATTAGATTGTTCGTTGCCATGATTCACACACAATGATTTAAAAATTTTAAATCCTTTATTCAATTATATAACAAACTGCCAAATGAAATCAAGGAGTGCAAGAGTATGAATATTTATAAAACAAAAGTAAAGGATTATGTTATGCAGAATGTAAGTTATACATAACCCTAACAACACAATCCATACTAATATTATAAATGCGAAAGTAACTCTGTCTGTCAGTCTGTCTGTCTGTTACGCTTTCCCGCTTAAACCTCTCAACCGATTTTGATGAAATTTGGCACAGATAATCTTTAGGCCCTGAGAAAGAACATAGGCTACCTCTTATCCCGGAAAAATTTGATGTTCCCGAGGGAAATCTAAAAAGCGCGATATTACCGAACTACACGCGGGCGAAGCCGCGGGCGGAAAGCTAGTATGAAATATTAAGTAAACTTATAAAGTATAAAATACGACTACTACTTATAAATCAAGAAAACATAAGCATAACTGAACAAGTATTTAAATATATTTAATAATAACTACGCCTTAGTAATACTTACAACATAAAACAAATACGTTATAACCAAAATTATAAAATGAAAAAACAAAACTATCACCGGTCTGAGACTATACTTGTTGCATACCTAAGCAGGTCTGCAAAATAATTTGTCAAAAAGTAGATAATCAGTACATAAGAGGGTACCTTGGTTTCTAACTGGCCAGCCGTATTGTTTTTAAATGTACGGATGGCAGCAGGTCAAGCAACCTCGAGCCTTTATGCTTTAGAGATAAAGTTGAAAATCTAATAAAGAAATCTGACCGATTGTAGTAGCTTTGTGGGAGTCGTCTGTACATTAGAAGTTCTTTCCGGTTGTTTTGTGAATTTAATTATTAAGAGACGATTGAACTTTATTTTTCAAAACCTCCTTTCTTTACTATGCAATTAATGTAGCAAGCAAATCCCGTACTATCAGAGAGTAGCTCTGACCAAGCACACGATAAGTCCAGCTACACTGTACTATATTTTTATACTACCAGAGTGTAGTCCTAGCCACCCACACACAATATTATACACAACCTACACAAAATATGACAGAGTTGCAAATTGAAAATACAATCGATATTAATACTGTCCCTTGATAAGTTTTACAAATGTTATTTAGCCATAGTGTATTACATTGACGTTATTCGTTATTTGAATCATCGTAACCATGGAGATCGTAACATACGATTTTTTTTATATTACCCTATTTCATTTGGTTTACATAAACATGAAAAAGAATTTTTATGGACCATACTCACTTCAGATAATTCTTTACTTACGAATAACTTCTACATGTTCTCACTGCAGGTCGTTCTGGGGCTCTGTATGTTTGAGGTACAGACAGGATTGTACCAGGTATAGGACTCAAGTTACAGGATTACTGATGCTTATGCAGCGCAGCAGCTCCAACGTCAGAGAAGACTGCCTGATGTCATCATTATGGCTCGCGTGAAGTCAGCGTCTCTGACCAACGGCTTCCGATATATCGTCACAAGCTCCAACGTGGATCATGAAAATTGCCAACAAAAAAAAAAAATAGTTTTATAAAACCTGAGCCCTGATGAAGAAGCGAAACATGCCTCGGACTCTCGGATTATACTTGCGTCTAATGGTTTTGGACCTGACTATGGCCTGCTAACTATGAGACATACGGTAAGGTTAGGGGTACATGGGCTGTTCACTTGTCAATAAAGTTATTAAACTGTCATGATCATATATGTTTAATTTACCCGTCTTGATATCATTGACATAAACTACTCCTCCCAATAGTGCTTACATTAGCTAGGCTAGTGTGCAATAGACACGCAATAGGATGGCTATGATCATTATTGGCTTATTATGATATTGGCATTGGTTGCGGAAGTTGATGGCAAAGTGTAATTTTTTTGGCTAACCTGAACGTTCGGTAGTGGTGAAATGATGCAGCTGTCTGCTGTGGTCAATACATCGGCAGGCTCCCAGTTGATGTTTTCAGCGCTATTGTTGATTATCTTGATATACCCGAAGGTCCCGTAGCTGGGTAGCAGGAATCGAATAGGTTGACTCGCAGCTCATAATGTTGTAGCGTAGTGACGACGTTGTTGTCTTCATCACGCCCAGCAAGTTAACTTGGATGATGGGATGTCCGGGCAGTAGGCACTCTTTTCTTGTTGATGGAGGGTATTTCTTCGTTTAACTCACGCATGGTTTTTTGTGTATCGGTTTTTAAGTCGTAAGGATTTTTCTGGTTGGAGGTGCGTCTGCTGATGTGACGTTATCTTCATCGCCGCTTGTTTGAGATGATTCTTTCTTCACATAGAGATTCACGCCTACTTATTTTTCATTTTCTTCTTCACTTATTCTTAGATTCACGCCTTACGTCCTACTCTCGTTGTACCGGAATGATTACGCTTCATAACTTTTATTTTTTATTCAGCCCACTTCTGAGATGAAACAGAAGGGCACAAATGAATAAACTATTTTAATTATAATAATACTGATTTAATAAAAGTTTCAATCAATATACAATCGAGCAGAGTTATCAGAAGAACAGAGCTTGGTCGGGTCATCGCAGTGATAATAATGGCGACAAGTGGACTCGCAAGGCTTTTATGGCATTTCTCCCACCGGAGGCGTCCGGTGTTTGGCGGCAGTGGCGTGGCTGGCTGGTGGCTCGGCTTGGCTGTGATTGGCTGGCTGGGGTGGCGCGATCTGATCGGCTGTGATATCGGCTAGCCAGAGTGGCGCCGTGGCGCGCTGTGGGCGGCAAAGGCGGTGTGGCGTTACATATTATTTCGGAAAAGGAAGTAACTTATAACATGTGCTGAAGGCAATACATGCGCGGGCGAAGAGGGGCAAGGCACGCGGCACGAGGGCGCATCGCTCATATTAATAGCGTCGAAAATGGCATTGTCAGTTTTTTAAAAATTACCAAATTTTGGGGAAGTTGGAATTAATTCTCGGAAAAAAAAACAAAATTCATTAGTATTGTTACTATGATCATCATCATCATCAACCTTTTTTTATCGTCCCGCTACTGGGCACAGGTCTCCTCTCATACAGAGAAGGATTGAGCGTAATCACCACGCTAGCTCAATGCGGGTTGCCTATTTCAGACTTATAGGTTTTCTCAAGATGTTTTCCTTCACCTTCAGTCATTGGAGTCCAAGATATACTTAGAAAGTACATATAACTTTAGAAACTATAGTGAGTTACTATGATGATTATGTAAAATTTCATATTTTATTTGATCATATTGTGTTTACATAGGTAAACACATGACCAAATAAAATATGAAATTTATTACCCTTATCGTCGCAAGGGGTTTTCATTACATATTGTATATCCGATAGATATCATTCTATTCTAGGTTCATAGCTACCACTTATAGCATAATAGAACAAAACAACAGTAAATAGAAACAAATCAAAATAAACAAAAGACAACCGCCATCTATTTTCAAATAATCACTGGGTGTCCCTATCTGTGATGGCGGGTCGCGGCTCGCGTTCCTAACTAATTCGAGTTCATCACAAATGCAGCCGCGCTTATCTTTCTCTCTCCCCGCCCAACTTATAAATTTAATGTCCTAAAGGATTTACGAGAGAATTATAACTTTACAACTTTGTCATGTCAACCCTTACTATGATTGGTAACGCGAAAAATCGAATACTGCGGGTCTTCTCGATAGGGAACGACCAATATTGGAATCGCGCACCAAATTTCTGACGATACGAATGAGCTTTTTAATAGCGCTGCGCAATTATTTTTTAAATTTTAAACATCATGCTGAAATAGGAGTCTTTTGGCACCGTTGTTTCTTTTAATTAGGTACTTTTATTTAGGTATATTTTTTTTTTCACGAATTTTCTTTTTTTCCGTTTTGCATTAATTAACTGTACGTTTCCCGAATAAAATATGAAATGTAACGTCATAAATGTTCTGTGATACAAAATAAAAACGGAGGGTTATGTGAAATAATATCATTTGAAATTAATATCTTCAAACGCCTATAACAAAAAGGACAAACCATTACTTTGTTAACCCACAATAATCAAAACGGTTTTACTTGTCCTATCTGTAGACGTACAAGGAATAGTACGTACCAGATAATAGTTGCCAGATGAAAAAAACCCAACAAATAAAAAACTGTCCATTTATTTAATGAAATCGTTTACACATTAGTGTTACAGTATTACATATTATTTTAAAAACTAAACTTTACTTAAAAAAAAACTACCTATTGGGTTCAATACACTGTTTCACAATATAAAAAAATCCCATAATTATTCAACCAAGAACACGACATTTGAGTATATCGGCATATACTTATGGACATGCCTTAGAGATGACAATTGTGGCACTCCGAAAGAAAGAGAGGAAACAAAGTTTCGTCTATCTTTATTTCTCTCAAAATCATCAATTATCTATGAGGAAAGAGATTGTGCTAGACCGAAAGCATAGGCCATATCTCTCACTCTTTTCAAACCAGAAAAATACTGCATATTATACGTGTATGGCATGTCCATTAGTATATGTCTATGGGTGAGAATATGTTATGCTAACTTAAACGTCAGACTGACGGTAGCACGAGTGTTGGATAATTCGGTTCCCTACAAAATCGGTACTGAGCTAAACCTCATGTTCGTGAATGGGCGCCGTTGGTTATGACTATCTGAGCAGCCAGAGCTTATTTTTAATTTCTTTATTTGTTTTCATTTTTAACATTGTTCTCACATGTATAAGCAAAGAAAATAATTCACCCGAAATTTCGTAATAATATCGATATTTAAAAGTGTACCAATGAAGTTTCCTAACCATTCTCCTCCATAGAGATCTACGTTTTGGAATGGACAACTATCTTCAATTTTCTGACTAATTAATTTTAAGGTTTAATTGAAATGAATGCTAAGTTCTAGCGGTGTCGCAATCTACTCCATTGTATGCATAGCATTTGCATGTATAGTGTACTATACATACACAGTATACATATGCAGCCTTATTCATAAAACTTTAATCAATTGCTAAGCAACTGATTAGCAAAATTCTTATTCATAAAAGCTGTTTAGCGCTAAGAGGATGCTAAGCAATTGATTAGTAGCTGTCAAAATTAAACATCACCGGACCGCTGTTAGGAGGATGGTTAGAGGCAACAATATGGCGGATTTTATTTGAATCAGCTGTTTGATTTCATATGATCATTATGCTTCGAAGTTATTTTATTTATAATATCGAATAGTGCGTAAATATGGATGTTGAAAACCTTTTTTTGAATTTCCAAAATGACGTAGTAAAGTTATATTCACTTTGAAACTTTTTTGATTGCTTTATATATGCTTGATTTGAGATGTTTACTCGGCGATAGGCTATAAAATCGGCTGCCGGCAGAAATTACCACCCAGCAGACAAATTCTTGCCGCCAAGCGATTCGTCGTGTTCATGGTGTATGGTGAAGCCGTACGGAGGACGGGTCTGAGCAGTTGTATTGCAATGTGTGCCGGGTACGATGCGCCAAATGTTGTTGTGTCGAGAGTTTGGTTGTGGAGAGTCTCCAGATCAATCTCCCTCTAGCGCAGCATCGTTTGGTCGTGTTGGTCTTGGGTTTAACATTGCATCAACTCGCTCAACTGCCGTCATCCTTCCTATTCCTAAGTTTTTTAAGCGAAAACTAGTGCGCTTTACCATCAACGATTGCACCACTGCTTGCCATTAGGCGGGATTGCGGTCAGGCGTTGGTTTATAATAGCAATAATAAAAAAGATAGTGCTACAATTGTATTGTTGTTTAATTGTAATTTTAGGTGCCATCCTATGTTTCCTTGTGTTATCTTATGATGTCATAGATAGACACAGGACTAAAAAAAGTCATGTTGTGGCAGTAATACACAAATAATAAGACATTTTTTTTAAATATTTTATTTTAACGCAATAAAACTGTTTACATTTTTGTGCTAAAAATAATTCATTGCTTTTGTTTTCCAATACTTTTCTTCCATAAAGATGAGAGCCATTCTTGACTCACGCGGCCCTCATTCCTCATCTTTTTCACTCAGCATGGTCTTCCCTTTCGCCGTCATTACGAGGTTTAATAATATTCAGTCTTATTCATAAAACTTTAATCAATTGCTAAGCAACTGATTAGCAAAATCCTTATTCATAAAAGCTGTTTAGCGCTAAGAGGATGCTAAGCAATTGATTAGTAGCTGTCAAAATTAAACATCATCGGACCGCTGTTAAGAGGATGGTTAGAGGCAACAATATGGCGGATTTTATTTGAATCAGCTGATTGATTTCATATGATCATTATACTTCGAAGTTATTTTATTTATAATATCGAATAGTGCGTAAATATGGATGTTGAAAGCCTTTTTTTGAATTTCCAAAACGACGTAGTAAAGTTATATTCGCTTTGAAACTTTTTTGATTGCTTTATATATGCTTGATTTGAGAGCTTTACTCGGTGATAGGCTATAACATCAGCTGCCGGCAGAAGTTACCACCCAGTAGAGAAAGTCTTGCCACTAAGCGATTCATCGTGTTCATGGTGTCTGGTGAAGCCGTACGGAGGACGGGTCTGAGCAGTTGTGTTGCAATGTGTGCCAGGTACGATACGCCAAATGTTGTTGTGTAGGGAGTTTGGTCCTGAAGGGTCTCCAGATCAATCTCTCTCTTGCGCAGCATAGTTGATGGTGTTGTTGGGTTTAACATTGCATCACCTCGCTCAACAGCCGTCTTCCTTCTTATTCCCTTAGGTTTTTTTTTAAGAGAATTGGCTCTTCATAAACTAGCGCGCTTTACTGTCAACGATTGCATCACTGCTTGCCATCAGGCGGGATTGCGGTCAGGCATTGGTTTATAATATCAATAATAAATAAGATAGTTCTACAATTGTATTGTTGTTTAATTGTAGTTTTAGATTCTATCCTATGTTTCCTGTGTGTTATCTTATGATGTCATATATAAGATACAGGACTAAAAAAAGTCATGTTGTGGCAGTAATACACAAATAATAAGACATTTTTTTTAAATATTTTATTTTAACACAAGAAAACTGTTTACATTTTTGTGCTAAAAATAATTCATTGTTTTTGTTTTCCAATACTTTTCTTCCATAAACATGAGAGCCATTCTTGACTCACGCGACCCTCATTCCTCATCTTTTTCACTCAGCATGGTCTTCTCCTTCGCCGTCATTGCGAGGTTGAATAATATTGCCGCTAGTTGCTAATAGTGGCTTCGTTTATAGCAATAAAATGTGTGCCTGTAAACAAGTATAATAATAATGTAAAAATCAGTACAAAAACAGTACGAAGTAATGTAATATATACACAAGAACCCACATAAATTTCTTAAATAGCAAAGGGATGTTTACAAGCATAAAGAGCAGGAAAATACACAGTTATTATCGGCTACTGCTTTAAGATTAATTTCGTCAGTTTAGATTAGTAATTACATATAAATACAGAGATAAATACCTTTTTCTGTTTACTATAATATTATTGGAGTTTATTACTTTCACTACTATTATCACAAATACAATTATTTAATTGTAATAAACCATTTCATTTATATTGAAATTATACGATGAAATTTCTGACATTTCTCTGCCAAACACAACAGATAAAAAAATCGTAGTTTTGACAAGCTTTTTCTAAAATATCCATCTTTTAGTCAACTATTTTGATTATAGTCTGTGCCAAACGCATAGTTTCACCTCTACTTCGTATCGCAACTAATCATCTGCTAACTAACTGTTATGAATAAAGAAAAGTTAAGCATTGAATAAGAGCTAACTAAATGGTTAGCTAAACAGTCGCTAATGAGTGATTAACAAGTTTTTTATGAATAAGACAGATTGCCGCTAGTTGCTAATAGTGGCTTCGTTTACTTATAGCAATAAAATGTGTGCCTGTAAACAAGTATAATAATACTGGGAAAAGCAGTACAAAAACAGTAGGAAGTAATGTAATATATACACAAGCACCCACTTAAATTTATTTTAATAGCAAAGGGGTGTTTATAAGCATAAAGAGCAGAAAATACACAATTATTATCGGCTACTGGTTTAACATTAATTTCGTCAGTTTAGATTAGTAATTACATATAAATACAGAGATAAATACCTTTTTCTGTTTATTATAATATTATTGGAGTTTATTACTTTCACCACTATTATCACAAATACAATTATTTAATTGTAATGAATCATTTTATTTATATTCAAATTATCCGATGAAATTTCTGACATTTCTC
The DNA here is from genome assembly GCA_017933935.1 of Sesamia nonagrioides. Lineage (NCBI taxonomy): Eukaryota > Metazoa > Arthropoda > Insecta > Lepidoptera > Noctuidae > Sesamia > Sesamia nonagrioides. The sequence goes on along the minus strand of JADWQK010000020.1, from coordinate 2,221,076 downwards.
TGCCAAACACAACAGATAAAAAAATCGTAGTTTTGACAAGCTTTTTTTAAAAAATCCATTTTTTAGTCAACTATTTTGATTATAATCTGTGCCGATCGCATAGTTTCACCTCTACTTCGTATCGCAACTAATCATCTGCTAACTACCTTTTATGAATAAAGAAAAGTTAAGCATTGATTAAGAGCTTACTAAATGGTTAGCTACATAGTCGCTAATGAGTGATTAACGAGTTTTTTTATGAATAAGACAGATTATGTACATATGTCGCGTTGGTCAGGCTCACGCGAATTTAATGTTTTTTGCCCATCCAATAAAAGAGCTTATGTCGCTAAAAAAAATTGTCCAATATATTACGGTTTTATAAAATCCTCGACCGATCGTCAAAGTCAAAAAAAGGTAGCAGTTTAAATGAAGCTTTTTTCATTAGTAGTTACGCACGACTATACATCAAGCTAACTAACCAGTACAAGTGAACCTCTCATTTTACGAGAAACCTATACTATGCAAGGTCAGTTCAAACTGAACATGTATACATCGAAGTGTAACTGTGCTTACTTAATTTATTTTCTCTTTTAAAGGGTACTTCATAATTCCCAAGTATTTATTGCCAAATAAAGGAAACATTTACGAGTATATATTTCAAATTCGCGAACAATTAGTAGTTCCCGTATCCGACATTGCTATGAAATATTGAGTTAGACTCTCCGTCCTTCTTATGCGGACAAAATTTTCTTATAACGTATGTTTTAAGGTTCATTTTAGTGCAGTTTGGAGTTTTAAAACATTGTAAGTTTGCCTTGCTGACAGTTGTTTTGTAGGAGTAACTTCACAAGCTTAGATGCTCAGTTGTTTGTTTTGTTTGATACATCATCATTTCCCTTCATCACCATGTTTGGTGATAAATCAAACAAAATGTTTGTTTCAAAATAATGGCAGCAGTTGAAAATGTTCTGCTGGAATGTTCGTAGCCATTTTATGGTTACTTATTTGAGATGAAAGTTTTGAAAATTTTACGTATTTTTGCAGAGTAATGAAGAAAAAAAGCGACATTATGAATTAACTAGCTTTCCGCCCGCGGCTTCGCCCGCGAGGAATTCGGTTATATCGCGCTTTTTAGATTTTCCTCGGAAGTATCATTTTTTTTTTCAATAAAGGGTAGCCTATGTCTTTTCTCAGGGTCTAAAGATTCTCTGTGCCAAATTTCATCGAAATCGGTTGAGAGGTTTAAGCGGGAAAGCGTAACAGACAGACATACAGAGTTACTTTCGCATTTATAATATAAGTATGGATACGAGGTCGTTTATTATGAAAAATCTAAAACCTAAACGCGTTTATTCGGTTTATTTCAACGGACTGATACTTTTGAAAAAATTGCTTATCTGTGTTTGTTATTCCAGCGTTTGGCACTCGTGGGTTGCAGCTGAAATTCAGTGTCAGATGGTAAACCTTGTGTTGTCATCTGAAATTATGCTGAGCTGAGACCCTTGTGGCATTAAAATTCTTGTTTTATATTCTTTAATAGTTTTAAGATGTATTTCTTTTGCTCTATTGCCAATAAACACGTTTTTCTTTATTTCTGTCTTTCTTCTTTATTTATAGTTTTCTTTGGCCTGCTGTTTCTAAAATCACTTGGCTAATAGATGTAATCAAAATTTCAAATTCAGTTATATTATAAATATTAGAGATATCTACGTCAAATTAATCACAATCGTTTGAATAACTTAATTGCTGCAGATGCAATATTTAAGACTCAAATCACACCCCACTTGCTGACCCTAAGGGATCGTTCACCGGTGGCCCCAACCTAGGGGCCTTGGATGGCCTAAATTATGCCACTGATAGCGGAATCAACGTGGCTCTGGGCCAAACTAAATAAAAAAACCGGTCAAGTACGAGTCGAACTTACGAACGAAGGATTCAGTATCACTTTCTATATAGGAAGTAGTTTCTAAAAGTTTATTACAGTAGTAACAGAAATATATGATCTGTGAAAATATCATCAGTCTAGCTGTCAGGGGAATTTGAACCGAAGCGGTCAATTTTAAATTTAGTCCAAGTTTTTTCAAAAATAAATTTCATTTTTCTTATTTTGTAATTAGTTTATATAAAGTCTTAATAGTTTCTGTACCTTCTAATAATGGAAGGTAACGAAGATGAGGGGGAAAGACCCCCTAGAAGTCGGAAGAGAAAGGAGGACTTTGTTCCTAGCAACAGCGGCGGTGGTGAGGAAAGTGATTTTTCCAGTTATAATCCTTACTATTAGCCCAACTATAAACGTCTTTATCCAGAAAATTCAGGTAACTCTGAATTTAAAGTTTTTGTGGAGAGTCAGGACAAGGAGCGTCTGGGCAACAAAAGCCCAATATATTTGAACCATATTTTTGCAGCGGAAATAAAAGGTGTGGTGGCGATTCGACGTGTGAACGCTAATAAAATTGTTGTTGTATTCAAGCAATACAATACAGCAAATAACTTTATTCACAATTCAAGTTTTTTAGATAAACACAAAATGAAAGCCTATAATATTCCAGCAACACAAATCGAACGTACTGGCATTATCAGATATGTACCAACAAATATTTCAAACAAAGAGTTATACACCAAGCTTTCTTCGATATATGAAATTGTAGCTGTAAGGCGATTCACAAAGAAAGTTGGGCTGAACCGTGTCCCATTACAAACAGTCAGCATTACGTTTTTATCGAACTCACTACCTGAATGTGTCCAGTACGACTTAATCTCATATCGCGTTTCTGATTATGTCCCTCCTCTGCTGCAGTGTTTGCTGCTGCTTTAAATTTAACCACTCTGCAAAAGTTTGCAATGGAAAGCAATGTTGTAGCTGTTGTGCAGGCGAACATTCATATAAAGAATGTGATAAGCCTGATAAGCTTTGCTGCGTTAACTGCGGCGGACCTCATTTGGCTGTATCAAGGACCTGTCCCGTCAAAGTAAAGAAAATGCTAGACAAGAAAAATAAAATTACATATGCCAGTGTTACAGAGTCTTTCAAGTATAAAGACGCTGATTTCCCTAATTTGCCTGAACAAACGCAAAATAAAAAAAAATATACTGCCGGAAAAAAATGTAACTGTCGCAAACATTGTAAAGAAGCCTACAAAACAGAACAAAGTTGCTTCCCTACCTAATCTTAAGTCTCAAATCATTGGTAACAATGATATCCTCATGGCTCTAGTACAAACCTTAGTTCAATTAGGTAATAATAATGATGATGTACCTGTAACCACATCATCCATCAAAGAAATGCTTATTAAAAATCTTTCTGATGGCTGGGGCTGCTAGCCTCCTCAACAATGTAATATCTTCGTTACGCATCGCACAATTTAATATTCAGAGCGCCAACAGTAAGAAGCCCTTATTGATCAATTTTTTACTAAATGAAAACATAGATGTTTGTTTGCTTAACGAGACTTGGTTAAAAGATCACCAAAACTTCAGAATACCCGGTTATAATATCTATAATAGAAACTCTACAAATAGTCATAATGGTGTAGCAATCTTGATTAAACCTTATTATAAATACACTACTTTATATACACCTTTTTATGAAGAAATACAAACCATTGCTTTATCTGTAACTACTGAGATAGGAAACATAACCATCCTCTGTATATATTGCCCACCTACCAGTGGACATATAAGAATTAGTAGACTCCGCAACATTATAAGAGATCTTCCTAAGCCTGTAATTGTTAGTGGTGACTTCAATGCACATCATATTGCATTTGGATGCCTGTCTACGAAGGGCCGTGGACAAGATTTATATAACGTAATAGATGAATGTGATTTCTGTATTTTAAATGATGGCAGCTTTACTACTATTAACTATCCCACACGTAATCCTTCGGCTATCGATGTAACATTTGTCAGCGCGAATCTTGCTCCACTCTGTGAGTGGTCTGTGCACGATGATGCCATGGGAAGTTACCATTACCCGACAATTACTAATATAGCACTGAATATTGATAGATACCAAGTTAATCCGCCTATTGATAGATTTTTGTATAATAAAACAGACTGGGGTAAATTCCTGGAACAATCTAAAACTGTTTTCAACGACATGACGATTAATGATGAGGATCCAATGTCATCATATTTAGAATTCTGTTCTCGTCTTGATGCTCTTAAGCAGACAATCATTCCAAAATTTGTTAGAACTAACAATTTTAAAAGTAGATCACCAGCCCCCTGGTGGAATAATGTGTGTGAACAAACTGTAATAGCATCCTACAATGCATTGAAATTATACAGAAGTGATCCCACAATAGAGAATTATATTAATTATAAACGAATAGATTCTTTAAAGAAACGGACTATCTCAGAACAAAAGAAAATTGGATGGAACAGCTTCTGTAATACTTTCAATAGAACAACACCAATAAGCATGATTTGGAATCTTATTAAAAAGTTTAGGGGCATCAAGAAGGGGAACAGATCATTTAGTGATGAATTTATACAGTCCTTTTTATCAAAATTATCTAACAATAACAATTTGATAGATTTTAGTTCATTTTGTAATTATTTTAATGATAATAATGAAAATCCTAATTCAAAGTTTTTGCTAGATCCCTTTTCGTGGACCGAATTCAAAATGAGCTTACAGTCTAGAAAAAATACCACACCAGGATTAGATGATTTCCCTTATATTTTAATAAAAAATTTAGATGAATCTATACAAAGAAAATTTCTTCAAATTCTTAATAATCTTTGGCATAAAAAACTTATTCCACAGCCTTGGAAAACACAATGTGTTATTCCAATACTAAAACCAAATAAACCACCACATCTAGCAGACTCTATCGTCCAATTTCATTGTCGTCATGTCTTGGAAAGCTGTTTGAAAATATGTTAAAGAATCGCCTGGACTGGTATGTTGAATCTAATGGTCTCATCCCATATGTTCAATATGGCTTCCGTAGGGGTCGGAGCTGTGCAGATAGTTTCATTTCATTAATATCTGACCTGAAAAGAGCACAAAATTCTAAGTCACATACTGTTTGCGTATTTTTAGATGTTCAAGGGGCTTTTGACAGTGTTGACCCTGGAATACTTGTTAAAGTATTGACAGAAACTGTTTGTATCCCAGGACAAGTTTCAAACTGGATCTATAACTTTTTGAGTAATCGTACAATGTATGTTCAGTATAATAACATTATGTATGGTCCTGAGACTGCCTCCAAAGGCACCATGCAGGGTGCAACCCTTTCACTTTTACTATATAACCTGTACACTTGTGAAATATGTAAATATGTTGATATGAAATTTGTAAATATCCTTCAATTTGCAGATGATTTGGTTTTATATACTTCTAATTCTAACTTAACTACAGCAATAGAAAATATGAACAGGGCATTGGAACAGTTAAGTAGCTATTATAGTAATAGATTGCATTTAAAAATCAATGCTTCAAAAAGTAATACAATGATTTTTGGAAATGATCCTCTATGTTCCAATGTCACATACAATGGGGATGTAATAAAAGGGTTAAACAACATAAATTTTTAGGGATTGTTATAGATCAAAAGTTGAAATTTGAAGATCATATCAAATATATATCTGTAAATGCCTTAAAAGGTCTAAATGTGATAAGGTGCCTTACTGGAGTTTCATGGGGAGCAGATCCAAAAATACTGTCTATATTATATAAAGCAATTGTAAGAAGCCATTTTGATTACAGTACTTTAGTTTATTTGAATAGTCCTTATGTAAATAAGTTAGATGTGATACAAAACTAGGCTTTGAGATTGATATCTGGGGCTATGTGTTCAACCCCCATAAGAGCCATGGAGATTGAAACTAAAATTATGCCTTTAATTTTAAGAAGGATCTTACTTACAGAAAGATACTGCATCAAAGTCCTGTCATCTGACAATACTTTTCTCATAAATAGGATAGTCCCACATCTAGTGAGTGTTTCTGGAGAATTAGTATCTGTAGATGATCTACTGAGGGGCATCTCTCCTCAATTATGTCGAATTTACATGGAAATAAACAAAAAATGTATTAAAATTAAGAAGCAATCTAAGTGGCCATGTTATACTCATTCATTCAGTAGTATCATACACCCTGTTAAAGTCCTAACACACATAATCACTTGCAATGCAGAGATGTCAACCTTTTTATTAGAAAACAGGAAATATTATACTTTATACACAGATGGTAGTAAAGGCAATGATTATGTGAGATCTGCTCTGTATGATCCACAAACTGGATTTGCTCAAAGCTTTGTTTTAGACAATCATTGTTCAATATTTACAGCAGAGGCATATGCAGTTTTAGAAGGCTTAAAATTAATCCGTCGTATAAATAATTGTAAATATTTCTTAATTTTAACTGATTCATTAAGTTTGATAGATAGTTTGAAAATATTGAAAATGAATTTTAAAAATAATTATATTCTATATTTAATTAAAGACTTTATATACTGTTTATTCAAACAAGGAATTGAAGTTACTTTTATGTGGATACCTTCACATCGTGGCATTTCAGGTAATGAAATAGCTGATAAAACTGCATTTGAAGGGATTAATTCATTGGATGTAAGATACGTAATTGCTATACCAATAACTGATTATTACAGCTCATTTCGTGTCGAAACAATTAATATTTGGAAAGATATGTGGAAGAAAGACCAAGAACAGAAAGGAAAATGGTATGGAAGTATTCAAGAAGACATACCATCTAAGCCGTGGTACAATGAACTAGAATATGCCAGTCGAGAATTTATTACAACAATTAATAGGCTTCGTTTTGGGCACTGCACCACACCTTTCCACCTAGCGAGACTGGGTATTGTAACAAGCGATGAATGCAAAGAATGCAAAACTCCACAAGCGGACGCAGAACATATGATTTTCTTCTGTCCTAGATACAATATGCAAAGACTGATACTTGCCAGTGAAATTAATGATATAATACCATTCAATTCCTCCCGCCGCTTGACTGATTTATTAAAGTTTAACAAGTGTTACGAACCATTGTACAAATATATTAAAAACACTGTTGAAAAACTTTGAATGATGTGATCAAAAAACACAACTTATATGAAGTCCTAAAGTGAAGTGAACCTCTATAGTTTGTGAAGTAGTCTAATGTAAATAAGAGTGTACTCCAAATAATGACATGGCTTAAAGGTCTAGTAACCGAGCCAAAATAAATTATAAAAAAAAAAAAACTAGCTGTCACGGTTCATGAAAAAAAGGTAAAGGCTTAGTGATTGGGTCCCATTTTGACCCCTTGGGTCCTTTGGTAACTTGTTCGAAATTATAGAATAGAATAGTCTTTATTATGTACACCATATAGATTACAGAACATAAGTATAAAAATTTTACAAAGGGTGACACAATTGTTGGAATCCCAACACTAAGTTTAGGCGATTTTTTTATTATGCGCATCACTAGCGCGTTGAAGACGTGGCGTCGCACTTGCGCGCGTCACTTCTCAGTAGTTGGCTTTGCCGAGTAACGAGTTGTTCTATACACAACGCCGCTGTTATCATATGTTAATTAATAGTTCTATAAACTTCTATACATGAAAAGCAGTGGTTTTATTTATTACGGCATCGTCATCTCCACAACAATGAGCAATCTTTTACAGGCAACCTTAGGATGGAATACTAAGGGGAAGGAGACCGAAAAAATGTAGATTTGTCTACAATAAATATGTACAAGTGTATCATACTAGTTTAAATAAATATATACATTTAATGTCGTGGTGGCCTAGTGGTTAAAACACCAGCCTCACAAATATGATTGTGCGGGTTCGATTCCAGGTCAGGCAATTACCAATGTAACTTTTCTAAGTATATCTTGGACACCAATGACTGAAGGTGAAGGAAAACATCTTGAGGAAACCTGGACTTTATAAGTCTGAAATCGCCAACCTGCATTGAGCAAGCGTGGTGATTACGCTCAATCCTTCTCTATATGAGAGGAGACCTGTGCCCAGCAGTGGGACGATAAAAGGTTGATGATGATAAATTTAACTATTAAACATCATTAGTACAAGAGCAAATAAAATATAATGATACGTTTAAAGAGAGAGGAAGTGCTTTTTTATCAAAGTTCATCTGATTTGTAAAACTACCCCCAGCCTGAAGATAATGAGTGACATACATACCTTATCTAATACACATGTAATAAATAAATGCCCCAAATACCATTGCAATATTTTCAAACGTGGACATCGTCGATTTTTTTTTTTTAATGTATTATAAACTAGCGCTTGACCGCAATCCCGCCTGATGGTAAGCAGTGACGCAATCGTTGATGGTAAAGCGCACTAGTAAAGCAGTAGTAAAGTATTCTTCCTTATTATATTCTATTTCTATTTTTTATTTATGGCAAGTGGAGCCGATGTCGACTATTCTGCAAATCTCAAAAAAGGATTGGAGAAGCAAGAGTGTCCGTAAACAATAATAGTAATAAAAACAAAAGCTTACGATGTTACATTGGACCTTTTTTATATCTCGTGCGGTTGTTGAAGGAATGAAACAAACAAAAAGATAAAAATACATATTATCATTGTTAGAACAGCAAATACACATACATAAAATATATCCAAACGTAAAATAATAGAAAAAGTAAATATTAATTTTATATTATTGTGGCGGATAAATATCATCAGTGCTACAAGTAATTCTGGAGAGGGGTTTGTTAGAAGGAATGGGAAGTGGGATCTTAAACTTGAGGAGACTTCTATATTACTAGAGGTTGGATGTTGTTTGGACATTCGAAAAATATGTAATCCAGGGCCCTCCTCCAACCCGTATTCCCAGAGAGAGGAGTCACGGACATGGATCTTGTGTAAATTCTTTATTATATAAACTCATTTTTTGTTAAAGACAGCTACAGACAGATTCTCAGGCATATTCTTCTCTCATATTGCAGAAAACAGCCATATATATTTACAGATATCATAAAAAGAAATAATCAAAATAATCCGGCCCTTATTCGGCCAAATATAAAAAATAAACACAACACAGACACGTTAAAAGAGCATAAAACGATTGCGACACAACGTACCAACAACATTATATGCAAAAATGTCACTTCAACAGGTCTCCATAAAGCCCTGGTTTATGTTGTATTAACAACACAACATGATGACTAAAGCGCGCTGTTCATGTTACGATTTGGAGAACAGGAAATATGAATGTCAGGAGTTTTGCGTTTGAGATGCCAAAGTCGTTTGTTACTTACAGTCTGGAACACGCTTCGAAGAGTGTTTGAATTTTGTGTAAGTGTCCTGTGTGTTATTTGGCAGTTACTGCAGAAAATGATACGACATCCGTTTTATTCTTGGCGTATGGACAGGATTCATAACTGGTGTTCTTAGCTAGGCGAACTTAACTTAGTGGGACAAAAACCTAGCATATTATGGGAACTGTAATCTTAGTGAATCTTTTTCCGTGCTCGGTAGTTTTGGGTTAGAGAGGACGCAGTAAACAACCTCGCTGCGATGTAGAGGCATGAGGAATATGGTTCTGCTCATCCTCCATAGAAAGGGAGGATTTTGCGACAATGCGGGTATTGTGTCTGATGGACAACTACCCGGCGATTATTGTCAGGGCGTTGTGTATAACGTGTGATAGTCTCGGTGGCGTAGCGGTAGCGAACGCGGCCATTGCGCAAGGAGGCATGTATGCATGAATATGAATATTTGCACTGGTCTGGTCATGCCTCGAAAAGCACGTTAAGCCGTTGGTCCCGGTTGCCATGCGAACATCTAGTGGCAGTCATTACGGGTTGTTGGGGCCCTCAAAAGTCTAATAATTGGTTTAACTGCCATGCTTAGATATCGCCTTCGGGTTGTGGAGGACAGACGGCAGTCGCTTCACGGAAAACATCGAAGTTTAGCCAAAATCAGCAGTTAGACTGGTAAAACGGACCCTAGACTCTAAAGCTGAAAAGCTACGGATGCGACTGGAATTAATGCTGAAATGATGATGATGATGAGACAGCCTCCGTGGCGTAGCGGTAGCAGACGCGGCCGCTATGCAAGGTGGCGCGGGTTCGATCCCCGCACAGTGCAAGTATTTGTATGCATGAATATGAACATTTGCACTGGTCTGGTCGTGCCTCGGAAAGCACGTTAAGCCGTTGGTCCCGGTTGCCATACAAACATCTAGTGGCAGCCGTTACGGGTTGTTGGAGCCCTCAAAATTCCAACAATTGGTCTAACTGCAAAGCTTCGATGTCGCCTTCGGGTTGTGGAGGTCAGACGGCAGTCGCTTCACGGAAAATGTCGAAGTTTAGCCATATCAGCAGTTGGACTGGTAAAGCGGACCCCAGACTCCAAAGCTGAAAAGGCTTCGGATGCGACTGGGATTAACGCTGGGATGATGATGATGATGATGATGTTGTGTATAACGTGTAACGGTAAGGGTATTTAGCGGTATCTATTTTTAGAACAAATGGACCAACGGATTAGTAATTTGCTTCAAACTGAGAGCCAATGTTTCAGTTACGACAGTGGTCTCAAAGCAAATCCATTATTCAAAAACACGCTATTTATACTATGTAAATAATTTTAATTAGCTCGCAAAAAATGTGGAGGGAAGTTTTAAATTTGGAACGTACCTATTATTAGTTATAAATAATTTTTAACATATTTTTTAAATAAATTATAACTGGCCAGTTTCTTATACATACAAACTTTTTGTCGCAATACTTACTGAGTGACCTGGTACAAGAATTTTTAATATTTTGATATCAAAAATCAAACTTTTATCTTCATTGAAATAAACACATCACGTTATCGTGATATTGGCAAGTAACGTGGAAAGTTATTGACCTACCCAGTGCGGTGATACGTTTGTTATGATTTCAAAAGGAACTTACGGAACTGAAAATGTGGTATCAATTCTTAGTGTATTTTATTCTGAATTGAAACTATATACAGTGATTCTATACCACCTGTTATTTTCAGTACTTAATAATAACAACAGTGTTTCCGACGCATTTTATGCACTAGTTGTGCGGTAAACTCTAATTGCGTGATGCAGGATTAGGCATGACGTCAGTGTGAAGGGCACTTTGCGTTTCGTCTTTTAGATAATTAATAAAACTGCCACTAGGATTATCAGAGGCCTCTCGTGTCCGACCCTGGTCCAGGTCATGGTCCGGAGCGAGAGTGCGTGACAGACCGTCACCTCTTGCGAAGCAGTGTTGCTGGCAAAAGAGGAGGCGGAGCGCATGAGGCAGCGGGAATGCCACCGCCCTCACGCCTCTAGCCGCCGCAGGAGACGCCCGGTAAGGACCAGGCCCGAGTCGACGATGCGTTGTTTCACGCGCGCCTCAAAGAGATGTCATCACATCGTAACGGGGTCCACGAAGACCGATGCCTCCTGGGTCAGGGTTGCGGGATGGACAAAAGAGAAATCGTGGCCCTGGCGCACAGGCAAATGAAGGAACGCAGGTGGGTTTTAGTCAAACAGGCGGCACGAAAGGTCCCGCCCAGAGCGAGAGAGGTCATTCGATGATTTCCCATCCATACCAAAAAATAGGGCTATCAGAGGCATGCGTGGCCTCTCATTTGAAACACTTGTATCACGTTTTCCCTACCAATGGACCTTAAGATACTTACATAGGTAACCGTATGTATTCCTTCTTGTGGTAAGAGGTATGCACTAATCAAATTCGCGCTTGTGACTTCGGCCATTTAGATTTAAAGTGCAACTGTTGTAGTATGTGTGTATTTTATCAATACTTGTAGACAGTCTACAACGATTGATTTAAATATGGTTTAAAAAACTAAAAAAACATGCTTTTAAAAAATATCAAACTAAAAAGATAAAAATATTTTTTAAAAAAAGCGTGAGGCGCTTTGTGCCATAATTTTTGTATATTAAGCGCCTCACGCTTTACTTTTAAATTATTTTTAACTTTTTAGTTTGATATTTTTAAAAGCATGATTTTTTAGTTTTTTAAACTATATTTATTTTCAACTTTTTAGTTCAAAATTCTTTAAAAAAAAAAAACACGAACGAACGAACGTATTAAAAACGGTGAGACATTTGACAGTAATGAGCCGCTCACTCGTAATCCAAAGAGTTAGAGATGGACAAATAAACAAGCAAGCAAGCAAGCAAGCAAACAAACAAACAAGCAAGCAAGCAAACATACAAGTGAAGCTATTAAAAAGCATGTAAAAATACACACACATTATCAAAAATAACTGAAGGAAAGTCGCAAGCGTATGTCATTCTTTTAACACTCATACTCAGTGTCAACTTAAAGCCTTTTCGAGGCCTTTATTACCTACTGAGAACACACATAAAAATTTTACTACACCTACGTTAAATTCTGTTATGCTTAATTTGGTGTATGTGCGATTTTAGTATCACATTATGTAGGTAAAATTATATATTCAGGGAAATTTATCGGTGGCATCTTTATGTTATCGCCATTAAAAAGGAGGTTACCAATTCAGATATTTTTTTATTAACGGACTTCAAAAAAAGGAGGTTATCGAATTATACATCAGTGCTACTTAGAGTTAAGAAAATTATTGTAAAAATTATGTACAAATGTGAGAAATAAACAATTTATTTATTTAATTCGACCCGTATGTATGTAAGCCAAATTTCATCTGTATGTATGTATGTATGTATGTTTTTATGTTTGTGCGCGCATATTTCCGGAACTACAAGTCCGATTTAAGTAATTCTTTTTTTTCTCGTCGTACTATGTATTGTTCAACTTGGGGAATACTATAGGTTTCATCAAAATCGGTTTAATAGTTTTTGAGATAGGGTTTTTTTTTCGTATTGATGAGAATTTATTCTAACTTGGGTTATAGCTGCCACTATTGCTATGAGGTGAAAAAAGTAATTTTCGAATTTCGACTAAGACACTGAAAAGCATGAAATAAAAACTTTTTACAAAAAATATAGAAACCGACTTTAAAAAAACACTAGGAAAAAATAATTTTACTTTTGTCATGGCTCTACAAGTCTGTGTCTCGAGATTTCTATTGTTTAGCTCGCCACATAAAAAGTTTCTGTGTATATTCCGGCCATAAATCCATCATATACTGACGTCATCAATATAAATGCTTACTTCAATCCAAATTTCGCAAAGATGTGATAATAAATTACTGAAACTTATCATCTTTTACGAAACATACTTACGAAGGTAACGTAATTTATATTGGCAATATCGCATTGTACTTGGGATTCCTCCATGATCACTGACAGGACTATTGTTGCCAATAAACCTGGGGCCATAGTCTGCTATTACAATAGTGTTAGAATGATCAATCAGTGATCTCATAATGATCGATTTTGACAAGTTTCGTAATCTACTAATAAAATGGCATCATTGTGACTTTCCAGTGGTCAATCACAGACACTCCACTCTGTATTAATAAATGTTTGAATTAAGTAGTAGTATTTAGAAAATCATTTATATTAACGGGATTTATAATAATGGCAATACGGCAATGTGATTCAATCACCGTACCATTACGAGACGACTGATATAATTGATCGATCATTATGAATTTAGCAGATTGCGAACTTTTAAGCACAATGACAATGGAATCGTGTTGGAATGACAAATTTATAAAAATAGCAGACTAAGGCCCCAGATATAGTGATGGTGCATCGATCAGGGTGGCGTGCAATGATTGTTGACCATCCCGCATGATGTGGACCTCGTGAAAGCCGAGAAAGATAAACAAATCAACTATGTAGACTTGGCTCGCGAGGTTGTCGATATGTGGGATGTGGATTCAGCGATCATTGATAATGGATTTCAGAAACTTATCATCTTTTACAAAATTTACTTATGTACGTAATGTAATTTACTTTTATTTAATCAGCCGATGTCGTGGTGGCCTAGTGGTTAAAGTGGTTAAAACACCAGCCTCTCAAGTATGAGTATGCTAGTTCGAATCCAGGTCAGGCAAGTACCAATGTAACTTTTCTAAGTTATATGTACTTTCTAAGTATATCTTGGACACCAATGACTGATTTTAAGGTGAAGGAAAACATCTTGAGGAAACTTGGATTTTAATTCTGAAATCGCCAACCCGCTTTGAGCGGTGGTGATTACGCTCAATCCTTCTCGTATGAGAGGAGACCTGTGTCCAGCAGTGGGACGATAATAAGGTTGATGATGATGAGCCGGTGTCCTATTCCTGCCAGGCCCCCTTAGGGTAAGAGGGCCTGGCAGTATTCTACTACGCGGGCCCAGTGCAGGATGATAGATGTCACATGTCTTCGAAGTTTTTATTCCAGGACATGCCGGGACATGTCCTCACTATGTTTTCCTTTACCGTTTTGATAACAGTGGTAATACAATAATTTGCACATAGGAGGTGCGAACCTACCACCTACAACTTGTAAATCGCAGCTAATATCACGAGGCCACCTCTCCTTAATTTACTTACATGTGTGACGTAACTTACTTACGTACGTAAGGTAAAGATAAAAGCTTGCCGTCCTACCACACTCGATTGCGATATTTCAGGTTGCTGCCACTATCAACCAGAGCCAATATTACAGATGCATTATTCTTTTACAAACTGATCAGAAATAAAATTGACTGCCCAACATTGCTTGGCCTTTTTAGATTCCGTGTCCCTACCAGACTCCCACGTGGTAACGTTACCCCCCTTTGTCCACCTCTGCGTAGAACCGTCCTTGGTGCAAACTCAGCTATTCCTCAATTATGCAAGATTATTAACAGCTGCGTGGACGTAATCGATATACACCATGACCCCATCGGGAAATTTATTAAATCAATTCTTCAATTGTGTTCTGAGGGCTTCTTAAAATAAAATTGAGTCATTATAATTGTATAATAATCTTAAGAATGAATTTATTGATTTACTTGTTTTAATTAATATAATCCTGTTTTTTAATATTTTTTTAATGAATACTTCTTGTTTTACTGTTTTAATTTAAAATAATTTAATATTGAATGTTAACCGTTTTTTGTGCATGTTGTGTTAGTCAGTAAGTAGTTATTACACTTACAAATGTATTTTTTTGCAAAATTTTACTCCATAAATGTAATGGTGTACATAACTGTTGGTTAACCTAATAAATAAATAAATAAAGATGTGATGATAAGTAAGGTGTCTCGCCGAATTCAGCTCGGCTGGGCAGCTTTCGGGAAGCTACGCTAAATCTTCTTATCGTCCAAGATGCCACAGTGTCTCAAGACTAAAGTCTTTGACCAGAGCGTGTTGCCAGTGATGACTTACGGAACTAAAAAGTGTTCGCTCACAATGGGCCTCATACGAAGGCCTTCGTGTGACTCTGAGCATCCAGAGTCACACAAAGGGCGATAGAAAGAGCTATGCTCAAAGTTTCTCTGCGCGATCGAATGAAAAATGAGGAGATCCGCAGAAGAACCAAAGTCACCGACATAGCTCTTCGAGGCGCTAAAATTAAGTGGCATTGGGCGGAGGCGTAGAAACGATGGCCGATGAGGCAGTAAGGTTCTGGAGTGGCGGCCACGTAGCGGAAGACGCTGCGTAAGGAGACACCCAACAACTCTTCAATACATGCTTGGAAATAAGTCACGATTGCTTCTAATACATAATGTATAGACTGTTTTCGCAATCACACAACATAACAACTGACACCTGTAGGTACCCTTCATAGAGGTACGCTGATATGTTTAGTATACCGTAGTATACCCTAATTTCTGTCAAAGTTGTTTTTGAGGTCTGTTGAAGATACGGCGATAAGTATGCGCTGTTGCTTTTAAATTGATAATTCAAAGTGACAAAAATGCACCTGTAGCCCACATGCGAACAACGCGTCATACAGGTATACAACTAGCTGCGCCACGCGGTTTCACCCGCGTAGGTTTCGATAGGTTTTTTTTTATATGCTCCATTCCTATTAGTCACAGCGTGATGTTATGTAACCTAAAGTCAAACAAACAAACAAACTCTTCAGCTTAATACATCAGTATAGATTTCCAAAAATCAACCGTTGGACTGTTGGTTTTATGACTGGCGCGCACTTGCGCCAGTCATAAAACCCGTCAGGTCGGTAGATTCTTCCTTTTCTATGGTGGATGAGTGAACTTTACTCCCTGTTTTTCATACCTCCACACACCTATTATATTTTGAATGATGTCAGAATCACGTCTAATTTTTACAAGTGTTAAGGTGTAATATGTACATATACAAAGTGCTGCTGACAATACGACAATAAATTAAATATCGTGTACCTCAACACATTCTCAGTCAACCCATAAAAAATTATGTAAATATATCCATTAGTTTAGTCACAGGAAATTATTTTTCATTTTTCACATTTTATACATGATGTACATGTAGATAAGGAAGCGCTTAGCGGTTGATGACCGCCGCATCCAGCGGTATTAAACTTTAATAATAATGACGCGGAAAAGCAAGTCAATACAGGAACGCGATGTCGCCCACTGATCGGAGGTCATTGAACCAATATTTTAAAGGATGTTGTATTCCGTTTGCAATTTATCCGATTTAGTTTGTTTGAAATTTGCATTTTTTTATTTTTGATGATAGGTTTTTTCTATGTTTCAGGATTATTCCTATGAACCAGCATGGTCTGTGTTTTCATTTATTGTCGTATTGTCAGCACCACTCTGTATTATACGTAATTTGTATAGCTTATCTACCTAAGCTAAAAAGTGAAAAATAAAAACCTTTAAAAAACAACAACACCTTAAACTCAAAAATAACTTTATTTTGGAAGTCGGTATCAAAAAACGAACGGTATTCTCGTGGTATTATAGTTTCTGGTATTCAAACAGACATAGTTACGCGCATTTTATTTTAATTTGATAAACTACTCTTTATATTTGATATAAATGCTTAAAATTTCAGACTTAAGGGTATTTGGCTTGTTTTGCTGAACAACTGATAAAAATATTTTCTACTAACAAAGTCAAAATACATTGCAAGAAATTTTCAAATGAATATGAAACGGCCACATACATTATAATTTGCTTCTGAAATGATAAAATTCGTAGTACGTGGACACATTAATGAACTCAAAGGGAATACAGTTGTAATTACGACTATGTTATGATGCTCCAAACAGTTCTCTCAAATTGCAATTTTTGTGAGTGCAATTACTAAAATCTGGTAATATACATACATACATGATACCTTTTTGTATGTTTTGTTACCAGTTTATGCAGGTGAAACCCTACATACCTCCCGCATAAATTTCTATGTCATTATCAAAATCCGTTCAGTAGCTTAGGCGTGAAAGCCAAACAAAGAAACAAACAAACTCACTTTCACATATAGAGTATAAGTAACGATTACTTTTATTTATAATTATAAACTAGTGCTTGACCGCAATCCCGCTTGATGGTAAGCAGTGATGCAATCTTTGATGGTAAAGCGCGCTAGTTAAGAGCCTATTCACTCTAGCCCTAAAGACACTTAATTTATAGAAACTGAAGTGTCTATAATTGTCATCATCATCATCATCCCAGTCGCATCCGAAGCCTTTTCAGCTTTGGAGTCTGGGGTCCGCTTTACCAGTCCAACTGCTGATATGGCTGAAACTTCGACATTTTTCCGTGAAGCGACTGCCGTCTGACCTCCACAACCCGAAGGCGACATCGAAGCATTGCAGTTACACCAATTGTTGGACTTTTGAGGGTTCCAACAACCCGTAACGACTGCCACTAGATGTCCGTATGGCAACCGGGACCAATAGCTTAAGGTGCTTTCCAAGGCACGACCAGACCAGTGCAAATATTCATATTCATGCATACAAATACTTGCACTGTGCGGGTATCAAACCCGTGCCACCTTGCACAGCGGCCGCGTCCGCTACCGCTACGCCGCCGCCGCGGAGGCTGTACTAAAAAAAAAAAGTAAAGCTAGTACTGTATAAATTCTATAATAAAGTGTCTTTAATTGCACATGGCAATAATTATGTTTTCCGGTCAATGTGCACAGACTCTTAATTTTCACGAGTCTTCCTATATTGAATACCTTGGTCCTCCTACGGATCTCTTCATTTCTGATTCCATCAAGTAAGGAAATTCCAAGCATAGTTTGCCATTGCTAGATAGCCATGGAGCTGAAAGTTGACGTTGGAAGGACTCCCAGGTGGACCGACGACCTTGTTAAGGCTGCAGGAATCTGTTGGATGCAAGGATGTGTGTGGGAAACTTGGCAAGTTCTCCTATGCTCTTCGGATGCTGGGTAAAGTGTCAAACATGACCGCACTCTTAGCAGCTTATCACGGTTACGTTGCCTCCACCCTGCGATATGGTTTGATATTTTGGAGTAATGGTAGTAAAATTGAGCAAGTACTGCATGCACAAAAAAAAATGCATGCGAGCTATATGCAAAATAAAACGGACCGATTCATGCAAGCCACATTTTAAAAACTTAAAAATATTGACTGTACCTTCCCTCTACATCTATGAGGCCTGTATTTTTATTAAAAATAATAAGGATCTCTATAGACCTGTTGAAAGCCAACGTCGCTCGAATAAGTTACATTTGCTTTTCACAAATACTAAATTTCTACATAAAAGCATATATGCAATGGCTCCAAAGATATACAATAAATTACCAAATGAAATTGTATCAGCTAAAAATGTGAATATTTTTAAGCGTCAGCTTTTTGAACTACTTATTGAGAAGACATATTACTCTGTCAATGAATATCTTAATTACAAACTTTGATAATTAACATAATTTGTATGATATTATTTAAATTTGACGACTCTTGATTCTGTTGACTATATTTTATTTTTTGTTTAATATTTAAAAAAATGTAATTTGCTGACATTTTATTTAATTGTTTCTGAGGCTGTATCGTGTGATGCTGCCTATTGAGTTAATGTGCCGGCTTAATTTGTTGACATATTTATTTTGCATGAAACTGTGACATCTACATTCGCTTCTTATGATATTTTGTATGCCTTTTGGCGGGACATAGCATGGACAAAAATTCTTTGTACATAACATCTGCATAACTGTACCCTGTGTTCACAAGATTAATAAATGAATTTGAATTTGAAGGAGTACAGAATCGGATAATGGTGGAAACAAAATGGTGATAATAAATAATTATGAACAGGCCAGCATGATGATTTCGTTAACATTTCTCGGTGGTGCGTAAAAGTTACCACCCACCAGACTAAGTCTTGCCGCCAAGCGATTCTTCGTGTTCCGACATGAAGTCTGGTGAAGCCGTACGGAGGACGAGTCTGAGCAGTTGTGATACGATATGTGCCGGGTAGGATGCACCAAATGTTGTTGTGTCGGTAGTTTGGTTGTGGACAGTCTCCAGATCAATCTCCCTCATCGTTGGTAGTGTTGTTGGGCTTAAGAGGGAACTCTAGTGGTGCTTTCTCTATACAAACGTATTTCGCAGTTTTCTTCGTAGATAATGTTTTTACTGTTTTTAGAGCAATTATTTTTTTTTTCTGCAAATTTACACCGTAATTACACGTGCCCCTATCATTTAATTTTTTCCGAAACTTAAAGAACAGAAATACGATATATCAAAATCGCGAAAAATGACCCATTTTTACATTAGACAAACGTGATAAGTTTTTGACAAAAAAGAAAATAATAGAAGCTTTGTTTTTATTTTTTTTGTTTTTATATAATTATAAACTAGTGCTTGACTGCAATCCTGCCTGATGGTAAGCAGTGATGCAATCGTTGATGGTAAAGCGCACTAGTTTTATTAAGCACTTAAAAAACTTAGGAATAGGAAGGATGACGGCAGTTGAGCGAGGTGACGCAATGTTAAACCCAAGACCAACACGACCAAACGATGCTGCGCTAGAGGGAGATTGATCTGGAGACTCTCCACGACCAAACTCCCGACACAACAACATTTGGCGGATCGTACCCGGCACACATCGCAACACAACTGCTCAGACCCGTACGGCTTCACCAGACATCATGCCAGAACACGACATCATGCCGGAACACGCACAGCATAGGTATACTTTTCCTCTTAATTTGGATATAAAAATAATTGAGATCTGTCGTGTTTTGAAAAAGAAAACAGTGGAATACGAAACGTCTTTTGTAAGTAAAATTAGTCTGAGCTGCAACTGTCCTTTTCGCATTTTACCGGGAGAGGTTGGAAGCAGCGCGACGGCAATAGTTTCTTCAAATACCTATTTTCCAAATTCCTCGGCACTAGAGTCCCCTATTAACATTGCAACACCTCGCAAAACTGCCGTCTTCTTTCCTACTTCCACTGAGTTTTTGAAGAGACTAGGCTTAATAAACTAGCGCGCTTTACGATAGCAGTCTCAATAGCGGCCAAGCACTAGTTTAATTTAAAAATTAAAAAAAAGCATTTGTTTTCACAATCTGACTGTTCTCGAAAGATACTGCTAATTCTTGTAATGTAATGTACATGAACATACACTTGTTATTTGTACTCATACAAACAATGAAAATAAAATTGTAAATAACTACGAGAGCAAATAATAAGTGTGAGTCTAATGTACATTACATTACATCCTTTGGTTTATGTTCGGAAATTTTGACTGGTTTCCAATGTTACCCGGCTTGTACGAATTGTTGTAGATGTCACATGTTTTCGAAGTTTTGCCTCTAGGACCTGCCGGTTTCCACAGGATGTTTTCCTTTGCCTTTTTGAGAGCAGTGGTGATGAAATAATTTACACAAAGTAAAGCACCTGGTGCGGTTCGAATTTAAGAAAAAAAAAGAAAGAAAGAAAAAACGTTTATTTGCAGTAAACATGACGCAAAAGTTTACAAAAACACTAAAAATAAGACATAATTGAGGGAAACATGCGTCACATCCACGCAAAACGGCTGTCGCTCCATCCATTTACGACCATTTACGACCAACGGCTTATAAGTTACGACCGATACCACTAGCCCACTACTCTCGCTGGTCTAATCATGCAGATTAGTATATTTTGCGTGGAGAAGAATGAAGAACTACACAGATTGAATGGATTAATACAAAGTATCTAAACCACAAACTGTCATCTCAAACCTGTGACTTTTAATGACACAAGTTTCATCTAACTTCTAACCTCTACCTACATCAAAATAACCGCAAATGCAAACTTTCAATCATAAACCCTATTCACAAACTATAAAGTTTGATTCGACAACCTTTTCACCTCTCTCCATATTTCATTGAACCATCCAGTTTAATACTAACGACTAATTTGTACAATCATATCAATTCCTTTTTTAGGGACCCTTGGGGGGTCGTTTCTTATACTGATAAGTAAGGGACAGATGTATGGAGAATAATTAATGATAATAAAAGGGTTTCGGTCCACATATATCATGGTTGTGGTCGCGACCCTAGCGACAAGAAATCAGAAATTAACGGATTTATGCTCGGTGGTTTGGACAATGATTGGGAGGTAAATTATTGTAATGTATGCGAGTGCTGACATGGTTGGAGCGGGTTTTTGTTCCACATTATTTAGAACCTTTTTTGTGATCTTATTTAGATAAGGGTGGAGCAGAATAAAACAGAAAAATGGCCATGTGCGAGTTGGACTCGCAAAAAAAAGGATTTTAGTATTTATTGTTATAGTTATGTGTGAAAATTTAAATAGTGTAGCTATCATGGTGTCACCTGGTGACAATTAGACAGACAGACGAATGGAGCCTTTGTCATAAGATACCAAGCGTGTGTTAGGTAACATTATGTACCTATACAATATGTAAAGAAAACCCTGTCCGACCCATAAGGATAATAAAGGTTAGGTAAACACTTGACCAAATATAAAATTTTACATAATCATCATAGTAACAATACTAATGAATTTTGAAATAATCCTTTTTTCCCGGGAATTAATTCAAATTTCCCCGAAATTTGGTCATTTTTAAAAAAGTGACAACACCGGTATTATTATAAGCGAATAGCGACGCGACCACGTCACAGGTGCCGCGTGCCCTGCCTCCCGCCGCCCGCGAAAGGGGTTGTTTACCGCACATGTATTAAGTTACCTCTTTTTGTGAAATAATATTTATTATTTTAGGGGTTTTTTTTTTAAGTTTTGTCTGTCTTTGAGGGCATTAGTAGAATCAGTTATCGATACCTAACAATACCTTCACGGATCGGACAGGGTTTTCTTTACATATTGTATATTTACTTATAACATTACACACTGGACATATTTAGAATCATCAGCAATACCAGCAATATAAATTACAGAAGACATGGCTCATAGGAAGACCTAGGGTCGGGCTCCCGTATTTATAGACAGTAATAATATTAGAGTACCTTTCACCGAGCCATTATTTCAGTCTATACAATCGAATCTACCCTCAAAACCAACTAAACTTAGATAATCCACATTACAGTACTTTTCATAGAATTATGACTCATTTTAGATACCTATAACACGTGCATCCGCATCGTGTTCCTATCAACATTGATTTCTAACCAACTTTTAATCCTGTATGAATTTTCCAAAAATCATTAAAATTTTGCGCAAGTGTAATTTACACACTGAAAGTAGGTTAACTAAGCTTACACTCACAGTATGTAAATTACAGTTGTAGAGAATGTTATGTCTATAGACCCAGCATTAAGGGTGTGTTTGTATTGTTTCTATAGAGAAACCACACAAGCAAATAAAATAATCAATAATCGGTATGTATAAAATATAATATATCATTTTTATTACATGAAAATATTCAAAGGGGGAGACGCGGGAAAACGTCTGAAGTCCTTTTTTCAATAAAAGAACAAGTCAAACGAATAAATCATGAAATTCTCGAGGAAGTTTGCGTTGGACGAGAAATAAAGCGGTCTGTGTTTGATAAGCGAGGCGAGACTGAGTGCTTCAGCGATTTGAAAAGATAAAAGAAATGTAGTTTCATGATTTTCAGAGGTTTTTTTCTTTCCGTTTAATTGGACAGGTGGTTCTTCGGTAAATGTATATGTTAAGGTAAATTTGTTTTCTTTTTTATAATGGTTTCCCTCCATAGCCTCCCTTTTTTGAGAGAACTGCAAAGAACCATTCTGAGGATACGACTTATCGCGTCATCTCCGTCTGTGCCTGTCACAATGTCATCATCATCATCAGCATCTCAGCGTTAATCCCAGTCGCATCCGAAGTTTTTTCAACTTTGGAGTCTGGGGTCCGCTTTACCAGTCTCTACTGATTTGGCTTAACTTCGATATTTTCCGTGAAGCGACTGCCGTCTGACCTCCATAACCCGAAGACGATATCGGAGTATTGCAGTTAGACCAATTGTTGGACTTTTGAGGGCTCCAACAACCCGCAACGACTGCAATTAGATGTTCGTATCGCAACTGGGACCAACGGCTTAACGTGCTTTCCGAGGCACGACCAGACCAGTGCAAATATTCATATCCATGCATACAAATATTTGCTCTGCGCGAGGAGCGAACCCTGCCACGATGTCGTGTGCCATTAAGCGGGTCGTAAGTTTGGCCTATTGTCTGATATATGGCACTCCACAATCAGTTCAACAAAATTTTGAATGATGAGATTGATATAGTTATGAAATCGCATTGCTGGTATAAATGATACTTGGAGCGTGAGTTAACCCAGTTTAGCACTCGGGATTATATTTATAGCAGACTATAAATATAATCCTTAATACTACAGTGCACCATATAGGGGTAGGTCCCTGCATGTTGCACTGAAGTTCAACACCCAAATTCTGAGAGACATTGAAACATTGTGAAAAAATATTGCTAAAAACATTGCTTATGTTCGAAAAATTATTTTACTAATGTGACAAATTTTTCGATAATATGTTTGAAAACTGTGTTTGCTCAACAACGTAAATAACGCAATGAATGTTGTTGATCCTATAAAATTAAAGACAATGGTGACAAATTAAGATATTCCATAGACAGTTTAGACGCGATTATTAACATGGTGACCAAAAATATGTGCATCAATTACGTCAGGCGCGGACTAATTTAACAGGTCTAAAGTATTATATTATTTTCTGTAATTTTCTTAATGAAATATAAAAAATAAGATGCAATTAACTTAAAATTAGTTTAGTTTGTGAACATTGATAAAATAAAGGTAAATATGTCATTAACGCACTAAAAATGAAGCGTACAAAAGGAGGTAAGTCCTGTATCTCGCTTTAGTCACTCTCGATACACTCGTAAAAACAAACGTCAAACACTAACAGCGCAAACGACAAACACTAGCCATCTTTTTCTTCTCTATGCTTTAGATTGCGCCCCAGCTCACTCACACTGTACCAATGTATGCCGAATAAAAATATGCATGTGTGCTGCTGCTGTGTTCGGCACATTTTTTTTGGTCAGTTTGTTAGAATATATTGTATCTGTTTAATATTTTATCAATGTTTGTGAATAAAATAATCGGCGTCATTAACGTTTTTAGTTTACTCAATCAACCCGCAGATGAAAGTTGATACGAGAAGCATAGAATCTCTGGAGATGTTCAAGGTATTTTTTAATTTTTTAATAATTATAAACTAGTGCTTGACCGCAACCCCGCCTGATGGTATGCAGTGCTGCAATTGTTGATGGTAAAGCGCGCTAGTTTATTAAGCCTTTAACTCTAAAATAAAAACTGAGTTAATAGGAATGAAGATGGCAGTTGATCGAGGTGTTGCAATGTTTAACAAACGACCAACGATATTACGCCGGAGGGAGATTGATCTGGAGACCTCCACGAGCAAACTCCCGACACAACAACATATGACGCATCGTACCCGGCACAGATCGCAACACAAATGCTCAAACCCGTCCTCCGCACGGCTTTATTAGACATCATGCATGAATAGAACACGACGAATCGCTTGGCGGCAAGACTTGATCTGGTGGGTGTTAACTTTTGCAGGCCGATGTTATGGCCTACCACCGAGTAGCAGAGTTCGTCTTTTAATAAATAATGGATTCGCAATGGAATTAATCTGGATCTCTAGCCATTAGTTTATTCCCGGAGATGATAAGGCTGATATGGAAGCAAAAGAAGCTACCAAATTAGAACACTGTAATATCACTTTAAGTAACATTAAAGACGTT
Organism: Sesamia nonagrioides; assembly: GCA_017933935.1. Classification (NCBI taxonomy): domain Eukaryota; kingdom Metazoa; phylum Arthropoda; class Insecta; order Lepidoptera; family Noctuidae; genus Sesamia; species Sesamia nonagrioides. The sequence goes on along the minus strand of JADWQK010000020.1, from coordinate 2,196,065 downwards.
AAAAAGATTCTTAGATTAAACGTTAAAAAAATATGGAACAGCTATTTGGTAAAAGATAATGATAGTGCATTGTTTGAGATAAGAAAATCTGTTTTTGAAAAAAAGGAATTTACACCCAAACAATAGAAGAGATCAGGTAGTTTTAAATAGATTAAGAATAGGACACTGTAATGTAACTCATATTCACCTCATCACCAAAGATACCAAAAAGAAATGTTCAAGATGTGATTGTGATGTAACGATAAAACATTTACTAATTAAATGTCCAATGTGCAGTACAGAAAGACTGAATGTAAGCTTACCTAGGTATTTGAAAGATTGTCTAAATGATTTAGAAAAAACTGCTAAAATTCTTAAGTTAATCGATTACTATAATCATCATCATCATCTCAGCGTTAATCCCAGTCGCATCCGCAGCTTTTTTCAGCTTTGGAGTCTGGGGTCCGGTTTACCAGTTTAACTGCTGAGTTTGGCTAAACTTCGATATTTTCCGTGAAGCGACCTCCACAACCCGAAGGCGATATCTAAGCATTGCAGTTAGACCACTTGTTAGACTTTTGAGGGTTCCAACAACCCATAACGACTGCCACTAGATTTTCGTATGGCAACCGGGACCAACGGCTTAACGTGCTTTCTGAGGCACGACCAGACCAGTGCAAATATTTATATTCATGCACACAAATAATTGCACTGTGCGGGGATCGAACCCGCGCCTCCTTGCGCAACGGCCGCGTTCGCTACCGCTACGCCACAGAGGCTGTCAAACTCGATTACTACAATGTAATATAATATACTGTATTATTAAATTATAGTGGTCGCTAATGACCTAGATGTTTAAACGACCTATAATAAATAAATTAAAAAAAAGAGTTCGTCTTTCAAACAGTTGAGACCGTTGCGTTCATAAGGACGTATAAATAAGTTAACCCGCTCCGCCTCTCTCCGACATCCCCCATAATTTCACAATATCAGCGAAGTCCACGAACTATCGAGACTGGCTAATTTGTTCTGTTAGGAGTGGGTTTAACTATTGTTAATTTATGGCGCTCAAAATGGCCGCGGTGGACGGTAGTTATGAAACTGTGGCTGTTATGTTTCTCTGTTCCCGACAAGTTTCCCGGCGATTAGCTTTATTTGCTTTTTGTTGAATAGAACTGTACGGCGAGGTAGTAAAATAAGGTATTTCGTAGAGGTTGTTAGTTCCTGCTATGAGGAGGTTTTGTGATGCAACTGCTTGTCTAGAATAAATGAGGTTCTGGACTGAGGAGAATACCGCGCGGGATGCGGGATGAAATTCCCTTACGCCGTTTATGTCAACTAACTTAAAGTGCGTTGTTTCACATCCACTTGTAAACGTCAAAAATGGCGTCATTTAAATAAAATAACCATGTTTTTGTTTGTGTCTGATCGTGTGCTTCTACACTGGTTTATTATTTATTTTATTTTATTTTTATTTAGGAAACAGACAGTGTCTTACAAATCAATGATTACAATTCAATTAGATACATATGGACTTAGAGTTCCATAACATTAAAAAAAGAAGCTAAGAAGAAAAGAAAGAAGATGAAGATGTATTATGTTTCAAATATTTTGTGTTGTTATTTATACCTAACTACCTGCGCCCCGTGACTTTACCTGTGTAAGCTTCAATCTTTTTTTTTACATATTATAAACCAGCGCTTGACCGCAATCCTGCCTGAGGGTAAGCAGTGACGCAATCGTTGATGGTAAAGCGCACTAGTTCATTAAGAGCCTATTCACTCTAGCCTTGATCTTATGGGAATATCGGAAAAAGAAGTATCCTATGGGTTATTCCTACTTATAAACTATCTGTATGCCAAATTTCGTCCGAATCCGTTCAGTAGTTTTTGCGTGAAAAAGCAACAAACATCCATCTTCACAAACTTTTACATTTATAATACACTAGCTTTCCGCCCGCGGCTTCGCCCACGTGGAGTTCGGTTATATCGCGCTTTTTAGATTTCCTTCGGGAACATCATATTTTTCCGGGATAAAAGGTAGCCTATGTTCTTTCTCAGGGTTCAAAGATTGTCTGTGCCAAATTTCATCAAAATCGGTTGAGAGGTTTAAGCGGGAAAGCGTAACAGACAGACAGACAGACAGAGTTACTTTCGCATTTATAATATTACTAGCTTTCCGCCCGCGGCTTCGCCCGCGTGGAGTTCGGTTATATCGCGCTTTTTAGATTTCCCTCGGGAACATCAAACTTTTCCGGGATAAAAGGTAGCCTATGTTCTTTCTCAGGGTCTAAAGATTGTCTGTGCCAAATTTCATCAAAATCGGTTGAGAGGTTTAAGCGGGAAAGCGTAACAGACAGACAGACAGACAGACAGAATTACTTTCGCATTTATAATATTAGTAGGTATGGGAGTATGGAAGTATGGATTATGTAGTAGGATTGTATGCTACACTAAGTGAGGTCATCATGTCAACGCCGGTTGAAGCCCAAAACCAGCGCTGGCCTTAGTCTCGTATAGGAGCGATGACCGTTTTGCGTAGATGTGACGCATGTTTAACCCAGCTTATTATTTGCTTCTGTTCCTTTTATGCGTAATTTTTGCCGCAAATAAATGTATTTTCTTTTGTTTACATTTATTTCCTGACATTAAAAACGAAAAATCTTATTCAAATTAAAGTTACATTAATTTTCAAATTATACACTAGCTGCGCCACGCGGTTTCACCCACGTAGGTTTCGATATGTTTTTTTTTTTTTATATGCTCCTATCCTATTGCGCAGTCGCAGCATGTTTTTATAAAGCCTAAAGCCTTCCTGTATTAATGGGCTATTCAACACAAAAAGATTTTTTTAAATTGGACGGTTCCTGAGATTAGCGCGTTCAAACAAACAAAAAAAGTCTTCAGCTTTATATATCTAATATATAAAATTCTCGTGTCGCGTTGTTTGTGGTTAAACTCCTCCGAAACGTCTCCCGGTTCCCATGAAATTTTGTGTGCATATTGGGTAGGTCTGAGAATCGGACATCTATTTTAATCCCCCTAAATGTTAAGGGTAATCCACCCCTAATTTTGTTTTAAGATAGACCTATATCGCCCTTTACAGCACATGATTTAAATAAATAGTTTCGAAGATATTACAAATTTAAAAGCTGTGGGGCGTCGCATTTGCGGCGGTACCAGACGCTTGGGCGGCGGGCCGCTATGTTTTTTATACAACGTTAACAGTTTTTTTGTAATGTATTTAATATCAGCATTGCACCCGCGCGAAGCTGGGCGGCTCGCTAGTATTAGTATAGATTAATTTTCAAATTCAAAGTACATTAATTTTCAAATAACAATTAGGTACATTAATTTTCAAATTACAATTACATGAATGTTGACTTCGCCGTGTCCCGTATACTGTTCGTATGGTTACATAAATCAACTATTCGAGACAACCGGCTTTATAAAGATGTTCAAACTCACGGAGCAAATACAAAGGTTCAAACTACACCGAATAGTCACATGGCTCATTGAAACAAATGACGAACGCAATCGTGTTCCAAGTGGTTTGGCTACGATACATGGGCGTAGCGACACTGGGGCAAACTGAGGCTCCTGCCCCACCCTGGCTCTGATCTATCATCATCGTCATCAACCTTTTTATCTTCCCACTGCTGGGCACAGGTTTTCTCGCTTGCTCAAAGTGGGACGTTAAAAAAAAAGGTTGATAATGACGTTTGATAAGTATAATAAGTATAATCACGTGTTAACATATCAGGCCCTAATTAGTAGCTATGCTCTGCATCGTGTTAGGGTTAGTTTTCAAAACCTAGCTAAATTTAAAGGCATGAACTGTTCAGACTATAGCCTATTTGGAGCTACCAACCTCCGCTAGCTTATCTAAATGATTAGTATACAAGAAAGACTTGGAAGATTTAAGTTGAAAGAAGATTGGGCTATCAGAAAGATGGACGATGATATAAAAAAGTAATACAAAATTATGTATAGAAATTATTTTGAAAGGGGACGAAATGAATGTTATTTGATTATAGGTCCAATAAGGTAGGCCGTATTATATATCTTATCCCTTGAAGGACTTGTCTAGTCCCTTAAAGGACGGACCATCAGATTGTACAATGGTCTTCAGGGACACAACATCGTAATGATTATCGTCACCACATTAGTCGGCATCACCAGACAGACATTGCCAGACATCCGTCTAGTCAGAGCATCATCCTTTTTCTATGGAAAATGAGTGATTTCTACGCCTTGTCTTGGTAGGCTTCTGTCTAGACGTTAAGACGCCACCAGGAACAAGAAGGTGGCATAAACAAATCACTAGGTATATATTATAAACAAAGTCACTTTCTTTTTCCCTATGTCCCTTTATATGATTAAATCTTTAAAACTTTGCAACGTATTTTGATGGGCTTTTTAATACATAGAGTTATTAAAGAGGAAGGTTTATATGTAATAACATCCATTAAATTGTGGAGAAATACTATTATTTTTGAGGTTTCTAATGTGATGTCATAATGTTTTTATTCCGCTTTTGCAGTGTAAATATTGTACACATTGAATAGGTCTACAAAAAAGTTCCCGATGGTATATGTCTACATATCTCTTAGGGATATCCCACAATCACATTTTTTTGTCATTTACTTTTTATGACAAACATCGGCTAATTTTCGAAGCGATTTTAACCAATATAGCATTAATCCTTAACCAATTTAATACCTAAAATAAATTGTTGATTTAATATAGATCTATATTGGCATTTACAGTATATAATTTAAATGAATATTTTCGAAGATATTATAGATTCAAAATTACGGGCAGGAGCGGCCAGCCGGGGCGGCAGGAGCGGCCAGCCGGGGCGGCAGGAGCGGCGGCGGGCCGCTATGCTTTTTTATGCTTTTTATAGGTACGTTCACAGTTTTTCTGTAGTGTATTTAGCATCAGCATTGCAATTTGTACCCCTGCAAAGCCGGGGTGAGTCGCTAGTATGTATATTATAATAGACAATAAAATTAGAGACAGACCACCTAGGCCTTTAGGAGCCAGGCTCGTAATTAGTGTGAACATATCGTCTTTAAAAATATATTATATGTAACATTTTTCATACATGTTACTTCCTAATATGCTATCCTACATCCTAATACTTCTTCGTCTTCTTCGGCCTATAGAAGTCTACTACTGGACAAAGGCCTCCGCCAAGGTTTTCCACAATGACCAGTCTTGTGCTGCCCGCATCCATCGGCTTCCCGCGACATTCTCCAGGTCAGCGGACCACCTTCGGTCGGTAGATAGCCGCCACTCCAAAACCTTACGGCCTCATCGGCAATCGGTTCTACGAGCAATGTGCCCCGCCCGCTGCCACTTAATTTTAGCGACTCGTAAATCTATGTCGGTGACTTTGGTTCTTCTGCGGATCTCCTCATTTATGATTCGATCGCGCAGAGTAACTTCGAGCATAGCTCTTTCTATCACCCTTTGTGTGACCTTGAGCGTTCGTATGAAGCACATTGTAAGCGATCACTTTCATTAACTTTCCAGTACTAGTAATATTTGAAATTTGAAGGTTTGTGTGGATGAATGCATGTTTGTTATTTTACTACGCAAAAACGACTGGACAGATTTGGATATAATTTGGCAAATAAGAGGTTAATAACTATGATTAACATGTGGGATAGTTCATATCCTGATACCCCACGGGATCGAAACTTATGCGGGTGAAATGCGGGGCGCATCGAGGTAGAAATAGAAAGAAAGAAAGGTAAGAAAGAGAATACATAGTACTTTTATCAACTAAAAAGTGTAAAATAAAAACTTTTTTACAAAAAAACAACCGACTTCCAAAAACCACTACAAAGTGAAAAATAACTAATTTCGGAAGTCGGTTTCTTTGGTTTTTGTATATTCGTTTTTGATACCGACTTCCGAAATTAGTTATTTTTCACTTTGTAGTGGTTTTTGGAAGTCGGTTGTTTTTTTGTAAAAAAAGTTTTTATTTTACACTTTTTAGTTGTTAAAAGTACTATGTATTCAGCTGCATCTGGTCAGACTGGAAGCTGACCCAAATAGAGTTGGAAAACGACGTAATTTTGTTTACTTTAATTTTTACCCGGTAAGTATTCCCTCAACTGCCTATGGTCTTCATCATCAAATTTACTGCAGACCATTATTTTAACCCAGTGGATGCAAAGGTCTCATCAATATAATGAATTAAATCCAACCACAAAGTAGCTACTGTAAACTGTTGAGGAGTTTCCGGAACTGGCCTTTGTCTTCATCATCAGAGCTTTTATGTCAGTCACAACCCATCTAGGTGTAAAGCTCTTATCAATACAAATTAATCGAGCCCAAACACAAGGTAGCTGCTGTGAATTGTTGAGGAGTTCCTTCGACTGTCTCCCGGCTCCATCATCAGATCTACTCATATAATACAGACCTTTAGTAAATTGTAGTGCTTTAAAATACTTAATGAAAATGCTAAGAAATGCACAAGTCGCCCTGCAATTTTTGAAAGTTCCCCTTGTTTTCTCTGGTCTTCCAAACCCTGATATCCTTATCATGGGACCACCTTGGGAACATCTTCTTTCCAACAGAAAAAGAATTATCAAAATCGGTTTATAAACGACGAAGTTATGCGCGAACAAACATAAAAAAAGCGTATATACGGTCGAATTGAGTAACCTCCTCCTTTTTGAAGTCGGTTAAAAATACATTTATTACTATTATTACTTATTTACTACACAGACTAAAAGACACTGAATACATCATATAATGAAAGACATTAAAAAAAAAAGAAAAAAATAGAAGTAAAACTGTGAAAAATCAAATGTAGAAAACTAGCAGGAATATGTGCCTCCTAGCTGTGCCAAAAAGGCCCAGTTCAGCAAAAATACCAGACAACCTGTGCCCGATGCGGATTTTCAACTGAACCTGGTGTGAGGTGACGCATGTAAAACAGTTTTAATAGTAATAAGAATATTTAAATCATCATCATCATCATCAGCCTCTTCTCGTCCACTGCTGAGCATAGGCCGCCTCCATGGCACGCCAACAAGCTCAGTCCTGAGCAGTTCTCCGCCACCCACTACCAGCCACCTTTTTGATGTCGTCGCTCCATCTCGCCCAAAGGCGTCCTACGCTACGTTTGCCGAGACGCGGTCTCCACTCGAGAACTCGTTTACCCCAACGGTTGTCGGTCCTGCGGCAAATGTGACCAACCCATAGCCACTTCAGCTTACTAATCCTCTCAGCTATGTCGGTGACTTAATATGTAGATAAAATTACCTAATTACAGTATGGAAAATATCCTTGAACATTTTAAAAGAGTGTTGAGTTTCATGATTATTCTTATCCATACAAATACTAGCATGTGGATGGGGGAATAGAATTAATTCTACTTTACTGTAATTTTTCACGTTCCAAAGTATATTTTCTTTATCGGCAATTTATATTCATTGAAGGTTTTCAGATCGTGCAAGAATTTCAGAGATCCTTATTCTAAAGAAATAAAAGAGTATTAAAGAATTTATGTTTATGGAAGCTTTTGAAAGCATTCAAGAGACACACAGTTACACAATTATTGCTAATAGACTGTCGACCTCATGTTAAATGCTGATATCAAAAGGCTTTTCACTGGCTGTTATGATGTTTATTTTATTTAAAGAAATGCCTATTGAAATTCAATTAATCTAATATAACTAAATTTCAATTTTTCACTTAATGAATATAACTGTAATAATATGATTCATAACATACTCGTAAACGGTCTCCTGTTTCACCAATTACAATACAGTATTGTATCTCATTCTCTTGTTAATTATTGTAAAGCAAAACGCATGACTTTTTATATACAGGTAAGAGCGCGGTTTATCAAGATACTCCGTCTAAAAACGAAGGGAACTTTTTCAAATAATTCTTGATTGTCACTTTTTTTTAATTTTAAGTGTGGTTCATACACAGACCGTACACGGTATGGACCACATTTCAAAAAAATAATTAATTATTATTATTAACCAAACCATTTCTACAATATATCACTTCAATTACATGGCTACATGAACTGTACTGATGGCACAGGGGCATAGGAGGGGAGTTACGAGTTGTAGGCCGTAGGGTTGCCAGGTGACTTTTTTGATTGTCACTTTTTTCTAATTTTAAATATGGTTCATACATAGACTGTATATGAACATGGTATTAACCACAATTCATTTTACAAATAAATAATTAATTATTATTATTAACCAAACCATTTCTACAATACATCACCTCAATTACATGACTACATGAACTGTACTGATGGCACAGGGCAAAGGAGGGGAGTTACGAGTTCTAGGCCGTAAGGTAGATACCAGGCAAGTGACTTTCTTTTTGTGAGAAATTTTACCACCATTGCTCTCAAAAGGATGCATGAAAACATCTTACCGACATGCCTTAGAACAAACAATGGAACTCATCTTAACAACCCGGAGTCTGGTTATACTTTTTTTGATAATTATAAACCAGTGCTTGGCCGCAATCCCGCCTGATGGTAAGCAGTGATGCAATCATTGATGCTAAAGTGGACTAGTTTATTAAGAGCCTATTCACTCTAGCCTTGAAGACACTTAAATTGTAGTCTGAAGGAAACACCACCGCGGGCAAATTGTATCAGTTCCTCGATGTACTCAACAACTATTACATTAGTCAGAATAGTGATTCTGGAGTGGCTGCCACATATCGGAAGACGCACAGTAGGGAGGCCCCAACAAGGTGGACCTTCATAGGTCCACCATGTCGACTTTCCGCGACCTTCAGCAGGTCATCCTGCTGAAGGTCGCGGAAAGTCGATGGATGCGATCAGCACTAGACCGGTAATTGTGAAAAACCTTGAGGAGGCCTTTGTCCAGCAGTGGTTCAAAAAAGATAACGAATTTTAAACAGTTATTACATAAATAATTGCAAATTGTCGGGGCCTACCCACGCTGCGTCTTTCGGGCATTGGTCCTACGGGTAATGTGACCAGCCCACTTCTATTTAAGTGTTACAATTCTTCGGGCTATGGCAGTTACCCTCGTTCTTCTACCGATCTCCTTATTTCTGATTTGATAATGCAGTGAAACCCCAAGTGTAGCCCTCTCCATTGCCCTTTGAGTAAACTTGAGCTTTTTTATAAGGCCCATTGTTAGCGACCACTTCTCAGTTCCATATGTCAGTACTGGCAACACTCACTGGTCGAAGACTTTTGTCTTGAGACCGACAAATTTTCAACTTCAAACATTTAAAAATTCAAATTACATACTCGTGTGGACGATAAGACGCATAATTAAGGTTACAAACGTTACACGATGTAATTACTGTTACTCGACGACATTACAGCGAAAGCGACGCAATTATATCCAACTCCGAAAATTTTAGAGCATATAAGACTATAAAAAACGTAATTAAACACATTAATCACTCGAAAAGTCCGACATTTGTCATCAAAATTACGAAACGATGTCGCTAGAAACAGATTACAAATTATATCAAATGCTAACACTGCTCTGAGATAAACTACGGCTATATTTCAAAGAGAAGTCGTGGTTCTTGGGTTAAGTTTCAACCCTCACCCAAGGGATTGGGGGTCTGAGTGAGGGGCGAAAGCGATTGATAGTATTTGGAAAAAAATCTCCACTTTCATTCATTACTCCATTCTCAGGCATTACAGGAAGTGCTCCTACATAAGCTAAGGTGGCGCCGTGTTGAATATCTCCTCTGGTTTTTGTGTTTGTCGGCGGTGAAAACTGCCGAAAACTTACTCGCGACCACGGTGGACCACTTTTTTCCGCCGATCACCAAACAGCGTGACGAGCGCACTTCCTTTCGAACTGGCAAGCTAGCGAGTCATGGCACGATCTTTTAACGGTCACAAAAATGTAGTTACTTAAAACTACGACCAATATTTTTGTATAGGTTATTAATGGACGTGTTGTTGGAAGTCGACCATAGAAGCTAAAATATTTTATGTTAATATACGTATATAACTAACTGCGCCCCCCAGTTTCAACCGTGTAAGTTTCGATCTTGTAAGAATATCCGGATAAAAAGTTTCTTATGTGTTATTTCTGGTTATCAGCCATCTGTGTGCCAAATTTCATTTAAATCCGTTCAGTAGTTTCTGCGTGAGACATCCATGCATATTCTCACAAACTATGTCTGTCCTCTCTATTCGATTCGCATAAAATTTTGTGCGAATATTTCAATAGGTTTGTGTGTTGTGGTTAAATGATACAATTGAACCCGGTCTGGTAGGACGATGTCTGCCACCAATATGGTATTACTAAGGAAACCTCGCCAACGCACCTAACTTGGGTCCATCAAAACCACCGTTGAGGCCTAATTCGCAGCAATAGTAGTTTGTCAGGTCCCGATTAAACAAGCCAAGAGGACATTTCTTTATACACACACAAATAGGGAAAATAAATACACTTCTAAAGGGTCTCTGTATCTTTGCGCCTTAGCAAACTTTCTGTTGCACCTATCGGCGATTATAAAACTTCTGCAAGGCGGTCATGCGTTTGGATGCCTTAAATGTATTTGAACAAGGTATTAATTCAATTGCGTCTTGTCAATCAGCCTCTGTATTGAGCAACTACGTCACTGATTAATGATCGATGCTAAGGTATTCATAGTTTAGAGCCATTACGCATTTGGTCGACGCTCACCCGTCGCTCGGGCGACTTTGCCTATATTTTGGTTGCTGAAGGACTGAGTCCCTGGCGAGCAGTCAACAGTGCGTAATTGATCTTAGAGCTCAAATGCTGCCACACTGTCTAATATTTGAAAAGCGCCTTAATCGCTGATGCTTGAAGCAGCATGCTTGTTAACGCCCTCATGTCGCAGAGGCGTCCTAAATAACTCCGCTATCCGCCAGAAACAGTTATGATGGATCCTGTATCGAGATGAAACATTTATGCGTAATCGCCATTCCGCCTGACAAACATATTAGAAAAACAAAATCTATACTAATATATAAAGCTGAAGAGTTTGCGTGTTTGTTTGAACGCGCTAATCTCAGGCACTACTAGTCCGATTTGAAAAAATCCTTTTGGGTTAGATAGCCCATTAAACCTGCCCCCTAATCGGCGAACACATTTTTGTCAAATGATTGCGACTAGTTGGGATCAGTTGGTATCGTTCGGGGCGCCTATTGGTCCATTCGGTCCTAAGGATCCCAATTAGTCGCAATCATTTAACAAAAATGTGTTCGCCGATTAGGGGGCTGGAAGGCTTTAGGCTATGTAAAATCACGCTGCGACTATTATGAGCGGAGCATAACCAACTCCACGCGAACGAAGTCGCTGGCGGCCGCTAGTTATGAATATTTGTGTGCATACGTAAGTACCGCATTGAATGTTGTTGAACTGTCAAAATGAAGCCCATTCCTACTGATTGTATTGCGTAATTAACTAGCGGTTAAAAAACGTTAAATTTTGATGATAACTGCTTTTAGTCCAACAATTAGTAGTTTTTTCTTTTAGTACTTTATCGATGAAAAAATAGCAGACATCGATCCAAACTTGCAAATATAAAGCAAGCAAGTTGCAAGACGCCAAAAATACAAACTTTCGCTTCTATAATATTAGTAGGGTAGATTTAGCATCGCGTATTTCCATGTCTAACTTATGCCATCTTCAATATTCCGAGTTCTGTATCTCAGTTGTGTAATCCAACGTTTCATGAAATTACACGTTTCGCTGACGATTCTTTGTGCGGTGTCAAGTATCGATATCTTGTTTCAAGAAGATTTGTCAATGGTTAGAGTTCATTACGAACAACGCTTTGAAGTTGGTTCAGTTTCATTTCAATTAATCAAATCGTAACTGGAAGAAATATTCTGTTTGTAGTTGATATTTTAGTTTATTTAGCTATTTTATTATTCATTCTCATCATTATCATCAACCTTTTTATCGTCCCACAGCTGGGCACAGGTTTCCTCTCATACAGAGAAAGACTGGGCGTAATCACCACGCTTGCTCAATGTGGATTGCGAATTTCAGACAAAGTCCAGTATTCAGTCTTTCATAGTATAAATGAGAGAGAGCTATAGTTCTGGGGGTCTATCAAGTCCTTGAATGAAGATGAGGACTCGTCCAGAAGAAGACAATTCGACAAGATGAGACAGAAGAGAGAACAGATGAGATGAGAAGACAAATCGTCGCAATCTCATCCCAGCAAAAATTAATATCAATACCTTATAAAAAACAAAACAATAAACACTGAATCTACTATCAAGCTCATCTACATGATACATCACCAGACATAATACATTATAACAATATCCTGTCCGATCCTTGGTCCTAATCTCGTCTTAGCCGGTCTTCTAAGCCGGTTGTCGGTCTTTCGAGCACCTGACTATCCCCATATGCCCATAAAATCGCGGGTTTTAGCGGGTACAAATAGTCCCCATATTTAATGTGTTAATGGACATATATAAATGCAGGCAAACGTCTAATGCCATTGTGGACAGCACAAATGACGTGGTTGATTTAAGAGTCCCTCATAAAAATACAGCATTCTATTTTCGAAAAATTAATTTAAAAATTGCCAAATGATCCCTTAATCCTGGCACAACACATGACGTTATTTGGAACGATCCAATCCGTTATTCGGCTCATTTACCTACATTTTAATATTACATCAAGCGACGGAACCCTTAGGGATGGACCCAAAACGTTTTTGTGGTCAAGACCACGACATAGACGGGTCTCATGCCTGTTTTAGGGGTAAATTAAATCTTTACTGGCCCAGTTATAGGTATAGCTCGGTTTAATATAGTCAGGGACCTTTTTGGGATTAGTTAAGTCGATCTAATAAAGATTTTCTCATCATTAATGGCCGAAATTGAAATCAAATTAACCAAAAGTGGGTGGGTTGTTTGATTACAATTACAATGTGTATTTCATATCTGGAATGTCTACGCATTTGCGACGGCTTTAGTATTGCAGATGACCATAAACTGCGACTGGATATATGGAAGTATGAGGAACCAGGTGTAAAGTTTAGTCATTCTCCATAGAAAAGGGAGGATCCTCCGACCCAGAGGCGGGGCAAGACCTAAGTTTGATGTGGGCAAGACAAATTTCGCGGGGCCCTGTTCCATGGCGATCTGAAGACGGATTTCATATAATAACTAACGGCCGCCAACGACTTCGTTCACGTGGTTTAGTTATGCTCCGCTCCTATTGGTCGCAGCGTGATGTTATATAGCCGAAAGCCTTCCTGGATTAATGGGCTATCCAACACAAAAAAAAAATCAAATCGGACCAGTAGTTCCCGAGGTTAGCGCGAACAAACAAACAAATATACAAACAAACTCTTCAGCTTTATATATTAGTATAGATATAGATAATAAAAAAAAACAATTAACACTGCCAAGTTATAATTGATAAAAATACAAATTAGATTAAAATTAATGAACAATTAAAGGTCGTATTGGTTAGATGGAGATGACAATACCAATAAATCGATCTATGCATCGGTAAAACATAATGTTGACATATTTTGAAATATTGACAGTTTCTTTAAAGATTTTTTGATTTAGTGGTTATTATTAAAGGGATATAAACAGCGCTAGTTTATTAATAGCCTATTCACTCAAAAAAACTGAATGAATAGGAAAGAAGACGGCAGTTGAGCGAGTTGATGCAATGTTAAACCTAACAACACGACTAACGATGCTGCGCCAGAGAGAGATTGATTTGGAGACCTTCCACGATTAAACTGCCCATACAACAACATCGTGCCCGGCACACATCGCAACACAACTGCTAAGACCCGTCCTCCGTAGGTACTTTTTTTTTATATATTATAAACTAGCGCTTGACCGCAATCCTGCCTGATGGTAAGCAGTGACGCAATCGTTGATGGTAAAGCGCACTAGTTTATTAAGAGCCTATTCACTCTAGCCTTGAAGACACTCAAATTGTAGTCCGACGGAAACACTGCCGCTGGCAAATTATTCCAGTCCCTCGATGTACGTGGTATAAAGGAGGAGGCGAAACGCTTCGTCCGGATCGTAGTGGTGTTAACAACGTAAGGGTGGAAACCAGCCGTACGACGGCTCGTCCGCTGGTGGAACGGAGATGGGGGAATTAAATCATGCAATTCCATCGCACACTCCCCGAAATGCATCCTATAGAACACCGAAAGGCTGGCTACTCTACGCTTGTGCTCTAGGCTTTGGAAACCAACTCGAGTTAGATCAGGGTCACCAATCAGCCTCTTTGCACGTCTCTCCACTGAATACCTGTCTACAATTGCTACACTATAACTTAACTATAATAATACAAGGAAAATACAAAGAAAGTGTACAATATGATGCGACAGACACAATAGACACAGCATGCAAAGGTACTTTACTGCACGGTTTGCGCTTTGTCCGATGAAGGCCACCCCGCGCCGCAGCTGAGCCAGTAAATTCCCGACTATGACCTCTGAGTTTCAATTCAGCCGTCCCTTGTTGTTCTCTCCAGCGACACCCTAAGCCGAGGTTCGTACCACACAAAGGGGTGCCCTTAGCATGTAGTCGCTTAGTTTTTAGTAGCCCTGGCTGGAGGCTTTAAATTCATTTAAGGCAGCCACAGGATAGTCCGGTTAAGTTATAGTCACGACCTCCCAAGGTCAACTACGAGATGCCATATTAAAAAGAAAAACGGTTTGCGCTTAAAGTTGGGGGTTAAGCTATTGACTGCTGCACTGCGTGTCGCGGGTTCGATTCCTGTACGGAATAGCAGCAGCAAATATTTGTATGACCTACAAGTAGTAGTTCCGGGTTTGGATGTTTGTGTATGTGAGTTATATGTTTGTAAACGCAGCCACGATACAGAAAAATATACTAATGTGGGCAAAATTAAAAAAAAAAAAAAAAACAAAGAAAAAACAAAAATATCTGTAGGCCAATTGTCATAACAAATATTTTAAACATTCAAAATCTAGACACAGTCTCACCTCGACGACAAAGAAATATCAAGAACTTGAAAATTCAATGAAATTAGACGCATTTTTTAACTGTGACAGTTCTTGAAATTACGACAATTACCCCTCTGTTTGCCATCCAACAACATACTATAAATACAATAGCAATAGGTATAAAATGCATCTCCAACTCCTGCCCCTCATTAAGCCGCTACACGTCACAATCAAACACGGCAGTCAGCAATATCTTCCGGCGCTGGGGACGAGTCAATCTTACGTAAGTGATACAGTCTGAGGTTCCAAATAAATCGGCGGTCGGGTGGCGGCCTGGCTCGACTTCGTGGTCGCAGATGTGGAAGTAGGCAGAAATAGACTTGATGACTTAAATACACGGGGCCACGTGTAGTTTGAGAGAGATACCAAGGCACAGACAAGTGAAGGACCACGGTTGGGTCAGTAAAAGTCTGACAGTCCCTTCCGTATCCACCCAGAACGGAAGAAGCCATAATATGGTCATTTCCTATCTGCAAAAAAGACTCAAATACTAGTGATAGATTGCGGTAATAGTTATTTATGCCACTGTCAAGCAATGATAGCTATTGTAATACGAGTGATAGTTTGTGCCACGAAGCGAAGCTGAGTGGCACAATAGATCAGCACGAGTATTACAATAGCTGTTTGCGACAGTGGCATGCAAAACTTTTTCTACGACCTTGAAATAAATAAATACAAAAACCGTCAATGTTGAACTTTATTCGGAATTATAGTAATTTATATTGTGTGAGGCGTTAAGATGTTGTCCATTTCGCTATTATCACTGATATCACTCATTTTCAA
Organism: Sesamia nonagrioides; assembly: GCA_017933935.1. Classification (NCBI taxonomy): domain Eukaryota; kingdom Metazoa; phylum Arthropoda; class Insecta; order Lepidoptera; family Noctuidae; genus Sesamia; species Sesamia nonagrioides. The sequence continues at coordinate 2,180,316 of JADWQK010000020.1, read as the reverse complement.
AACAATTTTATTTATAAATGTAGATAATAGTTACCAATGGCGCGAAAATACTGCGGCGCGCGTGTGCTGTTTTGTTGTTATAATCCCACAAATGAAAGGCAAAGGCAATTCATCCATACAGCCTAATACCATGCGTTGTTAAGTCGTGACGCAAATACGCGCGCTTTTTGGCATAATCATATGTTGAGTCTTTGACGCCATAGCCATAAAAAAAGTTTCATTGTAGTACGGTTTACCCGTGTGGAAATGGTCACTGTAACAGGACTTGGTAGGAATGAGTACTGTTGAGAAAAATGTTTTTGTGACACGATGTAAGTCAACTGCACAGAAAATTGTTGATCACAGATGCTAAAATATAAGCTGTTAAGCAGGGTATTTGCGTAACATATATTTTATCAAATATACATACATCGTTTTGTCATTGAGAGACTCCGAGATTAGATTGTTACCATTTTGAACTATTAAATGCAAATTACATACACATGCAAAGTAGCCAAAAGCCTTGTACTCAATTCGAAAAAGGATAGCATTTTTTTTCTTCGTTTGATGTCAACTTTCTGTCACTTGCGACCAAAGAGCATAACAATATATTATGGTATGTACACTCTTGCTTCTCCAATCCACTTTTGACACTGACAGAATAGTCGACATCGGCTTCACTTGCCATAAATAAAAATAGAATGAAATATAATATGATTGCGAACTTGCGATACTGGCAACTGTTATCAAACAATCAAGCATCAAGCAGTTACTATTGCATGTCTTATCTGCGGAGCAAAACCATCCTTAGTCTACGAAGGGGGAAAGCTGTATTGATAAATTGAGCAATCGACTGGGGCGAAGACGGGGGGTACTGCAAGCGACATAATAATTTCTGCGGCCCGCTGGGAAGATGAGAAATTCAATCTCGGACTATTCAGGCGAGCTTCGATTTTTTCGGTTCCTATTTCGCATTGATTTTTTAATTATCGTTCTGGGATTTTAATATCTGTTTGTGGCCAATTCTAGTAATTTAAAATAAAGTGTCCGACTGAATGTTCGGTTTCGGTTTAGTTTCGGCAAAATCATATCAGGAGAGAGGAAATAGATCACGATTTTGATTTGAAGTTTTCTTTTTTTATGTTAATTATTATATTTTGTTTTGTAATTTTTTTAGAAGACTGTTTTCTGTTTCGTATGCTTCTGTTATATTAAAATCTTATATTATTATATTGTTACGGGCTAGGGGTACTAAAACGCCGGTTAAGGGTTACGAAGTTTATTGACGACGAGGGTACAGACGGTAGTAGGCGATGACAGGTAGAATGTCGCTGACGTTGCACCGAAGTCTTCTCTTACGTCCACGAAGTCCGTGTCGTAAACACACAATAACTCTACAGATGTTACTTTACGTAGTACTCACAGTTCTCGTTACAGTTGTCGCAGTAGGTATTCTCAAAGATCGCTTCTTAACTGTCGCTGTTTTCGTATCGCTAGTCGAGTGTAGACTGACTCTGCGCCGGCCTCACGGCGCTATATATAGGCCAGCTGATCGAACATTCCAGAATCCTCTAGGCGTAATAATAATACTGCATAACTTCGAGGTCACCGGCCAAGTAAGTACCTACGATAATTCCCGGAAACGGGTTTCTAGAAATTTCGATGTCGACACTTTGTTGACAAAACTGTTGAGACCTGTACCATTCGATAGGCCATCCTAAGTCTTGTAATGCGTTTTTACATTGTGCCTAGAAAATGTCTAGATCTAGGGAAATAGGACTTAAAAGTGACACACTGCTTGTCACGCGATATTGAACCTTATGCCATCGACATAAGGTCCATTCGTAACAATATTTATTGTTCTTAAAATAATATTTGTTACCAAAACGGTGCATTGCTATGTATTCCTGCCATATTTTCAATCCAATCCATGTAATTTGCTTGCTTTTAAGTTGTATTTTTATTTTTGCTATAAATTAAGTATAAAAATAAACTTTTAAAACTACAGTCTACAAAATTAAATACTGTACTCGCTAATTAGTATTCAAACTACTTCTTATTTAAATTTACTTTCCACCTAAACTACGATTTTAAAAGGAATCGTTGTTTTAACGAGTAGGTATCTCCCGCACAATTCACAGATAAAACAAATGGTTACAAAATTACACGAAAAAGAAAATTCTAGCGGTGCGCTGTAAACCGGTTCCATTCAGTTTTATCTGGTAAATTGCACTTAGCACTTGGCATGACAAGACAAAATCTAACAAAGACAATGCAAATGTACTGTGAAATTGAAAATTCTGAATTGATTTCGCGCGAAAATTGAAAGAAAATTAGCTTTGTTTGTACGAATTGTTAGATAAAATAATGTGTGTAATGTATTTTTGATTAGAACTTATTTACTATCCATACTAATAATATAAATACGAAAGTAACTCTGTCTGTCTGTTACGCTTTCCCGCTTAAACCTCTCAACCGATTTCAATTTTGATGAAATTTGGCACAGACAATCTTTAGACTTTGAGAAAGGACATAGGCTACCTTTTATTGAACAAAATTGATATTCCCGAGGGAAATCTAAAAAGCGCGATATAACCGAATTCCACGCAGGCGAAGCCGCGGGCGGAAAGCTAGTAATATATAAAGCTGAAGAGTTTGTTTGTTTGAACGCGCTAATCTCAGGAGCTAAACCGGTCCAATTTGAAAATTATTTTTGTGTTGGAGAACCCATTAATCCAGGAAGGCTATAAATAAACTATATATAAATCATCACGCTGCGACTAATAGAAGCGGAGCAAAACAAAAATTTAAAATGTATGCTGTATATTTTTGGATTAAAATAAAATGTTCAAATAACTAACACCACACGAACGAAGTAGCGGGCGGCCGCTAGTTTTATAGAATTTGCAAACTGATTATTAGTATAGAGCTTATGATATACCGGGACCCGGGACTCTATGGACTTTTAGAATGCGTGTGAGGGTCGAAGCCAAGTAGTCCGAGAGGCCCGTGAGGCAATTATAATGCTAACGAAATGAGGCAATAACTGACCCTATTCGCAGTATGTACACAAGGACAACACCCGTTGGTGTAGGATTATATTTGCAGATTATTACAATGTAGCAGTGTCTACAACGCAACATGTTAACAACGTCATACTTAAGTCACACGAATCCTGCATCTCGCAATCAGAGTTTTCTGTGCAACTAGCATGCATACAAGTTCACGACATCAACCGGCGGGCAAAATGGCCCGCCAGACAATGCCAGTCTGGTCGGAGGATCCTCCCTTTTCTATGGAGGATGAGTGAGCTTTACACGCTGCTCCTCATGCCTCCACACTGGTGATCCCTAATTGAAGCCTCCACAACAACAAAATATTGTGCGATAATGGCAAACATCCATCCATATATACATAATTTCATCATCATCATCATCATCTCAGCGTATAATCCCGTTCGCATCCGCGGCTTTCGCGTTGGAGCCCGGGATCCGCTATATACATACTTTCATATTTATATTAAAAAAAAACAATAACGTGCCCCACACTAGGAATTATTCCTGTATCGTTCATGCCATATGTGTAATTATTAGCAGGATAGAATATTTATAGTACAATGTCATCATAGTCCCGGTCGCATCTGAAGCTTTTTCAGCTTTGGAGTCTGAGGTCCGCTTTACCATAACTGCTCATTTTGTCTAAACTTCGATATTTTCCGTGAAGCGACTACCGTTTGACCTCCACAACCCGAAGGAGATATTGAAGCATTGCATTTAGACCAATTGTTGGACTTTTGAGGAGCCCTCTAAAAGGTCTCCAACAACCCGTAACGCCTGCTTATAGTACAATGCACACAATACATATAAGTAAGAGATATTAAGCACAAATGATATAATAAAAGGTACAGACGATAGCAGCTCAAGCTACCGGAAACTGTCAAATATTCCCAATCAACCATGAGCCTTAATGCTTTATCGATCAAGTTGAAAATTTAGTAAAGAAATTTGACAGATTGTAGTAGCTTGATATGCTGTCGTCTGTTCCTACCAATGTCACGGTTTTACTAAAAATAACATCCAAAACCCTATTGCACTTTAAATGTTACCTATTCACTTTTTCAACCGTACATTTTCACTATCATTCTAATCTATTACAACAACAACAAAAAAAAAAAACATTTTTAAATAATACCCACTAGTCCGGCGCTCTCATAAATCGCCAGCACCGCTCACCCAGTTTTAACCGGAGATTACCGGGTGCTTTGTGGCTTTCAACCGGACAATATTTTTAACCGGCTTCTTTGTAGGCTTGCGGCACGAACCGGCTTTGTTTACTTACGATTCCGTGCCTCGTATGGATTGTTATTTTCGACTGTATATTGGATTTTGTATTCAGGTTATTGAATCTGTTATAGAGGAATAAATATGGAAACAAAAATATTAAATTGTCAGATTTATTTCTTCTTTGTCTGTAAAACACAAAGCAATAATCTCAAGCAGAAGCAGTAATTTTCACTAGCGACATACGAATATGTACATTATGTACAATATAAAGGTCTTATTTAGGTCCACATGTCTATAAAAATTAACTTATATGCTACTAGAATACTGTGTGATATCATCCAAAGAACTGAAAACGGAACGGGAATGCGGGGTTGCGGTCAAGCTAGTGCTCCACCGCATTCCCGCCTCATGGAAAGCAATGATGCAATCGTTGATTGTAAAGCGCGCTAGTTTATTAAGAGGCTATTCACTCAATAAAACTGAGTGGCTCTCGAAATTAATATTTTATTAGGTTTTTTAAAATTTGTGCTGCAGGAATAAATCAAGGCCTACTTTTGATGTAGAAATTAAAAATAAAAATTACAAATACTATGACAATCTATTATATAAAATTCTCCTATCACAGTGTCCTAAAATTCTCATACCACAGTCGTCCTCGAAAACGGTTGAACCGATTTTAATGCAATTTCGTATATTCGTTAGGCCTGAGAATGGGTTTTTTGTGTAATTTTTATATTTCTATTACTTACGCGGGTAAAACCGCAGGGCACAGCTAGTATATGTATAAGTAATCATAAAACAATTGCTTTATATTTGGCCCTAAACGTTCAAAAAATTAAATGAAATAAAAAAAAGAACAAAAGCACGTTGACATCGTTTATACCCGCCATTGAATTTGTATGTTATTCAAAGCACAAGCAATTACTTGGGCCACCATTACACAGGATTCCATTCAGAAGAAAAATTAAACGAACTCATTGGAATCCAATCGGACGTGGCGAATGGACTTGGAAATAGACGGAATGGAATTTTCCTATTAACCTTAAGCTTTAATAAATTCAAGTGTAAAATGGGATCGGATTTTTTATAGGTTGAAAAGGTTCAGTGTGCGAGATTAGACGATAGATTTTGAATTTGTCATCTTTGTGGTACCGGGCTTAGAATAGTACCAACCCATGTCCTCCCGTGGGTGTTGTAAGAGGCGACTAAGGGACTAACTACCACATCAATCGAGCCATCGTCGATCAATGCCATCTATCGATGGTAGAATGGATTAGTCGACGTCAATCGAAAGTTTCTACCACACCAATCGATCGATAGCCGATTGATGCCATCGATCGATGGTAGAATGGATTCTTCTTCTTCTTCAGCCTATAGATATCCACTGTTGGACAAAGGCCTCCCCAAGGCTTTCCACGTTGACCGGTCTTGTGCTGCCCGCATCCATCGGCTTCCCGCGACCTTCACCAGGTCATCGGTCCACCTTGTTGGGGGCCTCCCTACGCTGCGTCTTCCAGTACGTATCCGCCACTCCAGAACCTTACTACCCCATCGGCCATCGGTTCTACGAGCAATGTGCCCTGCCCACTGCCACTTAAGTTTAGCGACTCGCAGAGCTATGTCGGTGACTTTGGTTCTTCTGCGGATCTCCTCATTTCTGATTCGATCACGCAGAGAAACTCCGAGCATAGCTCAGAATGGATTAGTCGACGTCAATCGAAAGTTTCTACCACACCAATCGATCGATAGTTTCTACCACACTAATCGATCGATAGCCGATAGATGCCATCGATCGATGGTAGAATGGATTAGTCGACGTCAATTGAAAGTTTCTACCACACCAATCGATCGATAGTTTCTACCACACCAATCGATCGATAGCCGTTAGATGCCATCGATCGATGGTAGAATGGATTAGTCGACGTCAATCGAAAGTTTCCACCACTCCAATCGATCGATAGTTTTTACCACACCAATCGATCGATAGCCGATAGATCCAACGATCAATGGTAGAATGGATTAGTCGACGTCAATCGAAAGTTTCCACCACACCAATCGATCGATAGTTTTTACCACACCAATCGATCGATACCCGATAGATGCCATCGATTGACGGTAGAATTGATTGGAATACGTCGATCGATAGTTTCTACTAGATCAATCGATCGATAGCCGATAGATGCCATGCCGATAGATTGGTGTGGTAACACCCTAAGGGAACTTTCACCAGGGAAGCGGGTAGCAGCGGTTCTCCTGTGGAATACCAAATTACTGCGATCCCCAACCTGGCTTCTAAGTGTAGGGATTATGGCAAACCCCCCCAATGTAATGGAAAACCTTGGGGGAAGCCATTGTCCAGCAGTGGACCTCTATAGGCTGAAGAAGAAGAAGAAGTCCTTGAACAGTACTAAAAACGAAATCTATGTATTATACTACTAGCTAAGGTTCTTTTTTAACTTACATACTAATTAACGACACGGTTAGGGCAGTGGCAGAGCAATCGATTGCTGCGCTGCGTGTCGCGCGTTCGATTCTCACACGGAACAATTAATATTTGTATGCCCTACTGATAGTTGTTTCAGGTCTGACCGTCTGGCTAACCCACGGTACACAAATTCCTAAAAAAAATAATATGGGGCAAATTCCTAGTATGAGGCAAAGTTTAAAGAAAAAAGAAACTCTAACTCATTTATTGCGAAAATGGGTATTATAAACATCGATACATAAAATAGATTGGCATCTCCATAATTTGCCTGACGGCCTGCAATTTTAATTGGTGTTTGTCTCTACTTATTGTACAATTACTAATAATCATCTGAGATTACATTACGAGGTACTTATCTAATCTGTACTCTGTGAAATTAGTATCTGGGTTTAAAAACGAACTTTAGTTAATTAAAAAAAAGGCCAAGTGCGGGTCGTCCTTGCGCGTATTGCTATAGCGGCCATAGAAATTTATCATCTATAAAGCGTCTACCTGTTGCTGTTTTCAACATCGAGCAAAAAAATCATGTTTGTTGTTTAGGACACTTGTTGTTACATTTTAGTATTTTTTGTTTTAGTTTTATTCTGTTTATAATATTTGTTATTATAGTGGCACTAGAAATATACAGTATGTAAAGAAAACTCTGTCTGATTCTTAAGGATAATAAAGAATAGATAAACACATGAACCATGATGTTAATAAACCAAATATAATATAAAATTTTACGTAATCATCATATTAAGTAACAATACTAATGAATTTTAGAAAGAAAGAAAGAAAGAAATGTTTTTTATTCCGCACAAACAAAACGCACGTTAGAACTAGATACCATATAATATACATTATAAATAAAAAATAAAAAGAAAAAAGTATCTACATAGAAAAATATCACCAAAAGTCTCGTACTCGAACATGCAAACTACTAAAACTACAGTTTGTTGTCAAAGCCAGGCCCATAGACAGCTCAAATTATTTGACAATTATTTTGCAATAATCTTTTTTTCCCGCGAATAAATTCCAACTTCCCCGAAATTACGTAATTTTTAAAAAAGTGGCAAAACCATTTTGACGGTATTATTATAAGTGATGCGACCACTTTCCGCGTGCATTGACCCCCGTCGCTCGCGCATGTATTGGCTACCGCACATGTATTAAATTAACTCTTTTTGCGAAATAATATTATTTTTTTTAAGGGGAATTGTTTTTAAGTTTAGTCTGGCTTTGTGGGCATTAGTATAATCTATTATCCATACCGAACAATACCTTCACGGATCAGACGGGGTTTCCTTTACATATTGTATAATTTGTGAAAATTTCTACTTTATAAATATCACGGCTCATGAGATTCTTGTACAGCCTGATGACAGGCCATAACATCGGCTGCCGGCAGAAGTTACCACTCACCAGAAAAAGTCTTGCCGCCAAGCGATTCGTCGTGCTCCGGCATGATGTCTGGTGAAGCCGTTCGGAGGACGGGTCTGAGTAGTTGTGTTGCGATGTGTGCTGGGTACGATGCGTCAAATGTTGTTGTGTCGGGAGTTTGGTCGTGGAGGGACTCCACATCAATCTCCCTATCCCCATCGTTGGTCGTGTTGTTGGGTTTAACATTGCACCAGCTCGCTCAACTGCCGTCTTCCTTCCTATTCACTAAGTCTTTTTTATGTGAATGGGATTAATAAACTAGCGTGCTTTACTATCAACGATTGCATCACTGCTTACCATCAGGCGGGATTGCAGTCAAGCGCTAGTTTACAATTATTAAAAAAAAAAGCACCATTTGGGTATGAAAAACTTATTTTTTTCCGTGGAAATCTTTAGAGACCCCTTCTTTCAGAAGGGTACGCTGGACATCTATCCAGTAAATTCACCGCGATGTTTCATAATTATTTACCTATGGCTGGGGGTGCAGAATTCGTATAAGCAAGCATTCACTGCACCCCATCAGAACTCGACCCGCTGTTCCTTAGGAGGTCCCACTCCCCATGTCATTACCACAATGGTCGCACCCATTCTCGAGTGGTGCGCGTGACACACTGGTGAGTCAACTCGGACCTCTCTGTTCGAACGACAGATTCTCCTAGTCCGCCGCCCAAGCTACGGACCAATTTTTTTTTTCTAAGGTGGAAAAATCCTTAAGGACTATCCTCCGCTCGGGGACGCGGAGGGGTGTGCCGGACTCATAGATGAGTATAAGTACTAACGTAGCCGGACTCTCACCGGCTAAAAAACTACCTGAGCGTTCGTCATCTGCCTTTCCGGGGTACCGGGTCCTCCCAATAGGGTATTTGACTAAAAAAACTAATTAATCCGTCAGTCAGATTTCCAAAAAATACTAGACACGTATTTTTTTTCATATAAACAAAAAATGAAGACGACGCAGCGCGTTGAAAACTCGTGTGACGTCACTGCACGCTACAATTTTTGTCGGCCAGTGACGTCACCAGCCACCACTCCTGATTTTCGTATTTTTATCACTGTATTAAAACAATTATACGATTATAGTAATTATTTATTGTTATTTCTGTGTGACCAACAGAGTAAAGATTTAGAATATAATCACAAATTATGGATCTCTCTACATAGAAAAACTCAAGCGCGCGTGAATCCGTGTAACTAAAAAGAAGAGACTCATGACAAGATATGACAAGATGGCGGGGACCACACAGCGCGTCGCGTGAGTTGGCCGTGCCATAGATTAACAAGCGTAATCAATTATACGCATCCTAAATCATAGTCGCGCAAGCGTTGGGGTATATTTCTGACACGGTGGTTAGGACGGTTTGCTACAGACTCCCCCTCTAGTTGAGAAGAACGCCCCCGTTCCTCGACTAGTTGTTTCGGCCGTCCGCGGCGTCGTTTGGGGATCACCGGTCTGGGAGTAGCTTCATCCTCCCCAACTCTTGAGACAAATGGGGTGAGATCCTGGGAATGATATTTGCCCAGGACTTCAGTAGGTTGATCTATTGGTGCAATCATAAATGTGGTGGGACTCACCACACGTGAAATTATATAAGGTCCATCACGCTTTGGGACAAACTTCGAAGTCAAGTTCTTACTTCCCTGACTGAGAACGTGCGATTTGAGTACTTTATCGCCTTCTTTATATGCAGGACTGGGGCGTCTTGATTGATCAGCTAGCTCTTTACTTTGGTCCTGTTAAGCTTCAACGCGCTCTCGAATCGAGGACAGGTTACCGATGAAAGATCGTAGATATGGGGTGATTTGAGGAAGAAAATTTTCCTTAACGAGCACCGCCCTTAAATCGCGACCTGCTTCGGCGGGCGTTCGAAGTTCTCTCGCGAACGTAAGGTAAGCCGGAGTTACGCCAGTAGTACGACAAACAGCACTGTTCATAGCGAAGCGGATAACAGCAAGTTTCTTCGGCCATGAAGAGTGATCACTCTCCACCAGTAGGGCGAGCTGGGCTTTTAAATCACCATTCTTTCTCTCGGCGGGATTTGCTTCCGGGTGGTAAAGTGGCACGAAGCTCTGTTTGACTCCCAAGATGAACATACATTGCTGCATGACAGCCCCAAAAAATTGAACGCCATTGTCCGACGTTACTCTACGTGGAAAACCGTACCTGAGGAAAAATTCCTCAATGAGAGTTCGTGCACAGGCTTCAGCGGTGGCTTCTTGAAGGGCGTAAATCTCTACCCATCTCGTAGCGGTATCTTCTAAAAGTAGCACCCAACGTTCACCATTCTCCCCCTCGGGAAGAGGACCAAACAGTTCGATGGCGAGAACCTCGTTTCGCTGATTCAAAACAGGTGTTTGCAGCAGCCCTGGCGGTTTGGCATTACTCGCCTTGTAGCGTTGGCAGTGAACACAGGCCTTTACATAATCCGTAATTATCCGTCGCATGCCAGCAAAACAGTAAAGCTGCGAGACCTTCAGGTAAGTATGATCTATTCCAGGGTGTCCTGCGAGCGGCGAGTCATGACATTCCTTTAGGACTTCAGCGCGCATGCTGGTAAGTATCACCAGCTGCGGGGACTCGCTTTCCTAATCGGGATTTAGACGGTACAGTACCCCTGTCTCCATTAAATAACCGCGCTCCGTCCATCTGCGTGCAGCGACGTCGTCTGGACCTTCTAATTCCTTCATGATCTTCTCGACCTCTGGATCGGCAATCTGTTCCTGTCTCAAGGTCTCAGGACTCTTAGTAGGTAAGTCTATAATCACGGAGCATATACCACAGGAGTCACGAGTTCCCTCCGAGCAACTGGGCCTGCTCAACGTATCCGCTACTACATTTGCCTTTCCAGGTGTATATTGAAATTTGATGTCGAATGACTGGAGCTTGAGAGCCCATCTCACCAGGCGTCCAGTAGGAGACTTCAAGGTCAGCAACCAACGGAGTGGTTGGTGATCACTTCCCACGATCACAGGATGTCCGTCTAGGTAAGATCTAAATCGCTCGACAGCCCACACGACAGCGAGAGCCTCTCGCTCCGTTGTGGAATAGTTTCGCTCGGCGGCGCTCAGGAGACGGCTGGCGTACTCTATGGGTCGTTCCTCTTTAGCCTCCCCCTGCAGTAGAACCGCTCCAAGTGCAAAATTATTAATGAATGGACGCTTGAACTCTATCACTAAGACAGACCACTACCCCATGCCTCTCATCGACGAGCTGATGCAGTCAACTAAGCGCAACTGTTATATGAGCACGTTGGATCTTCGGTCAGGATATTGGCAGGTGTCTGTCAATCAGCTTGACAGGGACAAAACTGCGTTCACTAGCCCGTTGGGAACTTACCGTTTTAAGCGGATGCCTTTCGGTTTGAAGAATGCGCCCGCTACCTTCATGCGCCTCATCGATCGTTTGCGTTCTTGTCCGTCGCTGGCCGATGTCACTGTCCTGGCTTACCTTGACGATCTGCTCATCATCAGCGAGGGTTTCCAGCGCCATCTCCAAGATCTCCAAGCAGTTTTTGACCGACTGCGAGAATTCAACCTACGGATTAATAGGGAGAATTGTGTCTTTGGCCGAGAAAACGTGAAGTGTCTCGGACACATCATCACTCAGCAGGGTGTTTCTCCTGATCCTGCCAAGGTCCAAGCGGTACTGGATATGAAGGAGCCTGGAAATCTAAAACACTTGCGCACATTCTTACAAACCTGTTCGTGGTTTCGCAAATTTGTCCCCAGCTTCTCATCGGTTGCTGAACCACTGACTAGATTGACCAAAAAGAGCCAGACCTGGACCTGGGGTACCCAACAGAAAACCACTTTTGCTGAACTAAAGCGTCTTCTTACCTCAACGCCGATTCTTATCCAGGCTCTTTGATGCCTTTTATGTTTGTAAATTTTTATTAAAAAATTGTTGGCCTAGTGGTTAAAATACCAGCCTCTCAAGTATGAGTGCGCGGGTTCGATTCCAGATCAGGCAAGTACCAATGTAACTTTTCTAAAGTTATATGTACTTTCTAAGTATATCTTGGACACCAATGACTGAAGGTGAAGGAAAACATCTTGAGGAAACCTGGACTTTAAGTCTGAAATCGCCAACCCGCAGTGAGCAAGCGTGGTGATTACGCTCAATCCTTCTCTGTATGAGAGGAGACCTGTGCCCAGCAGTGGGACGATAAAAGGTTGATGATGATGATGATGATGATGTTTGTAAATTTTTATTATACGTATCCATTATTTTTCTATAATCTGAATGACGGACTAAATAGAATCAATTTATTTACCCAGGCTACATCCCTATTCTACGGTACCAAGTTACGGACCCTAAAAAAAACAAAATGGCGCATCAATGCGCCAACACACGCCAAGCTCTATATAAAATGTTTAATCTACTGATGAAGGTATTTGTTATGCTTGCTTAAACAACTGAACCGGTTTTGCATAAGATTTTGCCACACACACTTTGAGCATATCCGGGGTTTAAACATGGCTGCATTTTATCCCGGATAACGAAGATCGTAGGAAACCGATGGATGCGGGCAGCACAGGACCGGTCAATGTGGAAAGCCTTGGGGGAGGCGTCCGTCCATCAGTAAAACTGAAGTACTATGATATATATTTATTATGGTAGGATTGGAAATAACATCGATACTCGAATCCAAGGGCCCAATATGTACTGTACAGGTTAACTCAATCGGATCGATTTTACTCTCCTAAGATACAGGTATTCCCTAGTTTAGGAGGCAGGATTTATTGTTTTGTTACATAGAATATTACCTTTATTCTATTCTTTCTTCTTGTATCTACTGTTAGTTTTTTTTAAGGCATGTACCTGAAAACTTTATCTATGTATGTTTTTGCTCAATAAAGTAATTATTATTATTATTAAACTCTATAGGCGAAGAAGAATAAAAAATGAAGTATGATATTATCCAATAACTGGTTTGTGGTGTTTATACAGACAGTCGCTTATAGCATATACCAACCCGTACAGTCAGAAGCAAAAATATGTATACATTGCCAAGGGTCCAAAAATATGTAAACATCTTCGACTTTAAGACGAAGTGCTCAACTTGAAGAGCATATAATTGTAGCCACCGGTTCACATCATAAATATGTATACGCTCATTGCTTCATTAAATTATGCCCACCACGAAAGGAACAATACTATGTACGCACGCTTCCATCAATAGCATGTATTCACGTGTTGGTTCATAAATTAATGAAGCAATTAGCGTATACATATTTATGATGTGAACCGGGGGCTACAATTTTATGCTCTTCAAGTTGAGCACTTCGTCTTAAAGTCGAAGATGTTTACATATTTTTGGACCCTTGGCAATGTATACATATTTTTGCTTCTGACTGTACCCTAATTGCGTAGCGTACTATTTATTACTATCAATTGGAATCATATTGATTATACTGCTGCTCCATATGTACAAATAATATGTCAGCTGAACAACGTAAGTAACGTAATGAATGTTGATTAACTGTCAAAATGAAACCCATTGCTACAGATAGTGTGTTACGCAATGAGCAGTTTTCCTATAGATTAGTTTCAAAAATGTTTTTTTTTTATTTTTATAATTCATAAACTAGCGCTTGACCGCAATCCCGCCTGATGGTAAGCAGTGATGCGATCATTGATGGTAAAGCGAGCTAGTTTATTAAGTGCCTATTCACTCTAGCCTTGAAGACACTCAAATTGTAGTGTGACGGAAACACCGCCGCTGGCAAATTGTTCCAGAATAGGAAGCAAAACGCTTCGTCCGGATCGTAGTGGTATTAACAACGTGAGAGTGGAAAGTCGCCGTACGACGGGTCGTCCGATGGTGGAACGGAGAGATGATCAAGAGATGGCGCTACCAATTTTTTTTTATTTGATTTGTTGTGGTTAGTCTGAGGCAAGAAAGAACTGACAGTGACGGAATATCATAAGTTATATTTTGATCGATTTTTCCACAAATAATTCCCTTATTTGTAGATAAATGCATGCACTAGATGAAATGCAACATTCTTTAATTACCAAAAGTGTAGGCTGCGCCATCAAGCAAGTCATAAGACGGTTCCTGGAAAACTACTCATTACCTTACTCGTGCATCCTTTTAGACTGTAAACCGGCCTCATCGTAGTTGGGAAAGCTCTACACAGAAGGTAACATGAAGCGGTTACTCAAGAAAATAGATTTCAATAGGAATGTTTCCTGGGTAAAAAAAAATTATTCTATTTTGTCCGTCAGATTATAGAAAAATATTGGATACGTATATTTTGTTCTAACAAATCAATAAAAATTGACAAATATAAAAGGCATCAAAGGTTAGGAGTGGTGGCTGGTGACGTCACTGCTCCCTAAAAAGTGTAACATGCAGTGAAGTCACACGAGTTTTCAACGCACTGTGTCGTCTTAATTTTTTGTTAATATGATAAAAGAAAAAATACGTGTCTAGTATTTTTTGGAAATTCGACTGACGGACTAATTAGTTTTTTTTAGACAACTACCCTATTCACACTTCACGTACCAGCTTTAACGATTCCTTCAAAAACACGTACCCACGACAAAATAATCGCAGTTTACGCAGTATTTTGCGACAGTATTCATTCATTCTCTCATGTCTAACGATGGGTGTACACTACGCGGCATATGTGCGCTCATCAATTATTACCGACACTTAATGCGCTCTCAGACCGACGGGTGCCCCATACATAATGGACGGCCCGACAAAACACCTGACGCTTTTAAACGCCATAAAAACGTAAAGCTTCGGCTGATGCATTGTTTTACATGTATGGCGTTTTTACAATTCAATGGTGTCCGCTGTGAAATTTTAAAGCAATTTGACAGTAACCTGTCATGTTGATCGTAGAACTAATGGCCGATGGGGCAGTAAGGTTCTGGAGTGACGGCCATATACCGGAAGATGCAGCGTAGGGAGGCCCCAACAAGGTGGATCGATGACCCGTTGAAGGTCGCGGGAAGCCGATCGATGCCAGCAGCACAAGACCGGTCATCGTGGAAAGCCTTGGGGGAGGCCTTTCTCCAGCAGTGGACCTCTATAGGTTGAAGAAAAAGAATGTTACCGTTCATCATCAATCCTCATCATTAGGTCCTTACATACGAAATTGGCGTTTTGTCGTACTGGCCACTTTGATCTCAAATATCTCCTTCCTCCCTCTCTTTGGTTTAGAATTCCAATTTCAAATTTATAGATCTATTTACTCAATAATTTGTGTCTCGCAAACCGTATTTCTTTTGTTTCTGTTTTCTTTTGGTTTTCTCTGCGTCATTGAGTTTACAAAATGTATAATTTAAAATTTCGGGTTACTTACGAATATTAGTTCCGCTGTGGCACCAGTGCTGCAGAAACGGCTAGAAGAATTAATGATATGTATGACAAAGGTGTCGCTAGAGAAATCACAGTGCGTTTTTGGTTCCAAAGTTTTCGTTCTGGAAATTTCAACCTACAGAACAATCCACGTGGACGGCCGGAGACCAAAGGCGACAATGAAGCATGGAAAACTATTGCGGAAGCGGATAAAACTGTTTCAATCCACTTGAAACAAATTGGGAAAGATAAGAAAGTTCGAAAGGTAGGTTAAAGGTACCTCATGAATAAAATGAGGCAAACCGACAAACTCGCGTCGACTGCTGCGTTACATTACTAAATCTGCACAATTATGAAGGGATTTTAAATCGAATCATTACCTGGATGAAAAGTGGATACTCTACAACAATAGGAAGCGCACATCGCAATGGCTGAACCCCGGTAAACCATCCAAATTCTGCCCCAATAGAAAATTGACTAGAAAAAAGTTATTGGTCAGCGTTTGGTGGACTAGTGCCGGTGTGGTGCACTAGAGCTTCCTTAAATCTGGTCAGACGATTACAGCAGATCTCTTCTGTGAGCAGCTCCACATAACGATGGATAAACTAGCCGCTAAACAACCGAGACCGGTGAATCGCACAAGACCACTGCTGCTTCAGGACAACGCCAGACCACATACTGCACAATAGACTACTACCATATTAGAGGAGCTTCAATTGTTATGGTTAAGACATCCACCGTACTCCCCGGACCTTGCTCCAACAGACTACCATTTTTTTAGAAATTTGAATAACTCTTGGCAGTCCAAACCGCCTCCAAAGATTTTATTGATTCCCGTCCTAATGTTTTTTTTTTTTTTAGAAAAGGCATATACTAACTACCTAGATAGCAATGGATCATATTTTTATTAAATAAATATGTTTTATTAAAAAAATAAACGACTTTTATTCCTCCCATACAAAATGCCAATTTCATATGTAAAGACCTGATATATCTCGAACTTTCAAATTCAGAATAAATTGTCCAGAGCTTAATTAAAACAAACCAACAAAATTGGACAAAACCACACATACTACCTCGTTACATCGCTACTAATTCCAGCCATCTTATCTTCCGTCCCAACGGATTTCTTTTATTCCTCCCATACAAAACGCCAATTTCATATGTAAAGACCTGATATATCTCGAATTTTCAAATTCAGAATAAATTGTCCAGAGCTTAATTAAAACAAACCAACAAAATTGGACAAAACCACACATACTACCTCGTTACATCGCTACTAATTCCAGCCATCTTATCTTCCGTCCCAACGGATTTCAGGGTGAACCCGTCTCAACCCGGTTCAAATACTCGACCCTCATTCAAAGGCCGATTATTTTCCGAGGTGCACAATAACAATATCAACAAACAGCCGGCCAGTTTCAAAACATCAAACAGTGATTTCGTTAACAAACTAATTCTCTAACTCTAATTAAATTGTTTACGTTTTCCCAAGTATTCGGGGATTGAGTTAAAAGTGTTTTTAGTTGACAATCTCAGTTTAATTACTCTGTAAGTCGATTTCGTCGTGCTGTCGGTGATAACGACTGTTTGTCTAGTCCTGATAAGTCCTCAGTTACAAGACTTAGTCTTATCAAGTAGTTTCATGATTGGCTTTAAACTGTCAATCCCTTGCGTCAGTTTAAGTTTATTCTGAAAACAAGTTGGGGAATTGAGCCTTTCAGTATAAAACTGAATATTATATAGGCCCTTTCATGTGGCATCATAACTGCGTTATTATTCTTTGTATGTTTTGATAAGAGATGAAGAGTGTATTTGTATGTTGAACTCATTGATCTCACTTTTTTTTTTGCTCTTTAACAACACGCTAGGAACCTAAAAGATGCGCAAAAATAAAACTTTTTTCAAGTCTATTTTAAACGATAATCATTCGAAAACAGGTCTTGCTTGAGGGTCGATTTGAGTCTTTTTTAAGACTCATCATCATCATCAACCTTTTTATCGTCCCACTGCTGGGCATAGGTCTCCTCTCATACAGGGAAGGATTGAGCGTAATCACCACGGTTGCTCAATGCGGGTTGACGATTTCAAACTTGTCCAGGTTTCCTCAAGATGTTTTCCTTCACCTTGTAATCAGCTATTAGTATCCAAGATATACTTAGAAAGTACATATAACTTTAGAAAAGTAACAGTGGTACTTGGCCTGACCTGGAATCGGACCCGCACAGTCATACTTGAGAGGCTGGTGTTTTGACCACTAGGTCATCATGCCTTTTTAGACTTAACTGAGTATGAATTGATTACCATTCTGAATTACAAACGATACCAAAGTACTGATTTTATATATAAACTAGCGAGCCGCCCCGGCTTCGTACGTGGACAAATGATATAGGTACCTAAAGATTTCCTCAAGAAACGGTGGCCCTTCAATAAAAATAATGTCTACTGTGCCGCCCATCAGCGGCAAGATATCTGACCGCGTAAGATATATCTGACTCTGCAAGATACATCGACCTTATTGTCCATGGATAGCCAGTTCCACCACCTTCAAACAGAATGAAAGCCTACCGGGTAGCAAGTTTGTTCGAAATAATGGTCCCCCGCTCCGGCCCACTCACTCCGCGGTTTAGGCAGAGAAACACTCAAGTAGCAGCAGGTGCACGAGCGGCACGCGGATTATTTCTAGTGTTAAGTTTTGAATAAATCGTGATATCTCCTGAATGAAACAACCAATTCCAATAATTCAAAAGGAGATCTGTTGCTACTAAAATTACCTTTGATTTGAATCACCGTAATTTATTTGGATAAGGATTAATAATAAGTAACAAATAGTGGGCTCTGATTTTGACTGGCATTAAAAAAATCGCTATTAAAAAAACCCTATCAAAATCCGTTGCGTAGTTTTAAAGAATGAATCGTACAAAGCGACATAGGGAAAGTAAAAGTGGTGATGATGATGTTATTGGCGTTTAAACTGGACTTGACAAATGTCCTATAATATGGATCTAACAATTACTTAATCCAAAATAAAGAAGTCAAATAGTGATAAACTCAACATTGATACTCAATCCTCATAATACCTTTACCAAAATCCCATCTGTTCAAAAAGAGACGGAATCCTTAGCGACACATAAATAAAGAATTCAATTGGATTCTGACAGGTCAATCTCCCATCAATTCGACTCGCGTATTCCTCCATCTTTTATTTACGAAATAAAGCCTCACATTAGAAGAAACAAAATCAAGACGGTTGTTTTCTTTGAGTGTTTAGGGTTGATCCTCTCATCTATCATTATTTTCTGCCAGCCATTTCCAAACTATTTTGAGGCCGGTTTCCAGTTTAACCGGATAGGTGTACAGCTGAATACCAATGTGTCGGCAACTTGCAATGCCACGAAAGATGTTAAACAAGATTCAAGTGGACTGTACTTAGGATAGCAATATATTAGAGACTGTAAACAAATATGTGATAAAATGATGCCTTTGGAGTATAACACTCTGATTAAGGTGCTAAAAACGATCACTTACCTCCAACCTTCCTATGCGGAGTTGGTAGACCACCAGATCAAAATACGAGGAGGCGCACATCGACACTATTCATTGGCAGACTCCCTAACTTTATTAATATTGAGGCCTAAATCCCCCTGAACTTTACGTTAAATACTTCCAGATAATTACTTTTTTGTAACCGTTAAAAGATCGTGGCCATGACTCGCTAGCTTGACAATTCGAAAGAAAGTGCGTTCGCCACGCCGTTCCATGATGGGCGGAAGAACGCGGTCCACTATAGCCGAGTTTCGTTTACGCGAGTTTTCGGCAGCGTCCACTACCGATAAACACAAATCTGAGGATATAAGGTATTCAATAACCAGTATTTTACTAGGACCAATTAATTACCCGTTTGAAATACACAACCCAGTTGCTGGGTGACATGTAAGAAGAAGCTTTATAGTACACTAGCTTTCCGCCCGCGGCTCCGTCCGCGTGGAGTTCGGTTATATCGCGCTTTTTAGATTTCCCTCGGGAGCATCAATTTTTTCCGGGATAAAAGGTAGCCTATGTTCTTTCTCAGGGTCTAAAGATTGTCTTTGCCAAATTTCATCAAAATCGGTTGAGAGGTTTGGGCGGGAAAGCGTAACAGACAGAAAGACATACAGACAGGCAGACAGACATACAGACAGACAGACAGAGTTACTTTCGCATTTAAAATATTAGTATGGACTAGCTGCAACGCCCCGCAGTTTAACCCGCGTAAGTTTCGATCCCATGGGAATGCCGGAATAAAAAAAATCGTTATGTTAATTCTAGTTATGACCCATCTGAGTGCTGAGTTCATTAAATCCATTTGGTAGTTTTTGCGAAAATACATCAATATAAACTGTTAAGGCTATAATATTAGTAGAATACTAATCCCAAGGTAACAGCCTGCCAGCCAGCTAAAAGTTGACAGCCTCCGTGGCGTAGCGGTAGCGAACGCGGCCGTGCGCAAGGAGGCGCGGGTTCGATCCCCGCACAGTGCAAATATTTGTATGCATGAATATGAATGTTTGCGCTGGTCTGGTCGTGCCTTGGAAAGCACGTTAAGCCGTTGGTACCGGTTGCCATACGAACATCTAGTGGCAATTGTTACGGGTTGTTGAAGCCCTCAAAAGTCTAAAAATTTGTCTAACTGCAATGCTTAGATATCGCCTTCGGGTTGTGGAGGTCAGACGGCAGTCGCTTTACGGAAAATATCGAAGTTTAGCCAAAATCAGCAGTAAGGCCGCTGTCTCGAATCTTGCGGGCAGCGGGGCGGTGGTGGCAGCGGCGCGGAAGCCGAGCGGGCATCGAAGACCTGTTCTAAACTAGCGGGCAGATCGCGCGTCACTACAGCCGTTAGTTGTGTTCGCGATTGTTTCGACGAGATATATCGAAGTTTAGCCAAAATCAGCAGTTGGACTGGTAAAGCGGACCCCAGACTCTAAAGCTGAAAAGGCTTCGGATGCGACTGGGATTAACGCTGAGACGATGATGATGACATGTGTCAGGCACTAGTTGTCTGTCGAACTTGCTGAACTGGACCTTTTTGGTGCAACCGCGACGCACATTTTGCTGCTATTTTTTACATCGGGGTTTTTACTTTTTATGTTTTTTTTACTACCATAAGTATGTTTATTTTAGATGTATTGTGTACCTTTAAGTCTGTGCTAAATAAATGAATTTTCTTTCTAATGATTGAACGCCGTTGACAACTCACTTCACCTATTTTTCACGGGCCCAATCAGCTGATCGACCTGTTCCTTTTTATTTACCCGTGTAAAGTAATCTTAAGAAATCACTGCTTATTTTATCTTTGATCTGCATCAGCAACCCTACCCGACTGAGTTTTTGTCCCAACACTAATGCTTTCCAATAAGGTTCTCTATCCTCCGATTTGTTCTTGCCATATTTTTTCAGTGACGTCAGAGTGCGAAATGATAAATGATCGTGTTCGAACCATCTGAGGGACGGATGCTTCAAATTTAATGACGAAATGAAGCTGGCGGTGCAATTTAAGGCCATATGGCGATGGTAAAGAATTTTTCAGAAATGTAATGAATAAGCAGGTCAGATAATTCGGTCGACACATTGTTGTTTAGTTTGCCAATGAGAAAAATTTAGTATCATATAAAGAACAAGTTAATAAAACACGTATTCACCATCATCATCATCATCATCAACCTTTTTTATCGTCCCACTGCTGGGCACAGGTCTCCTCCATTCCTCGTGAGGAAACACGTATTCTTCTTCTTCTTTTGCCAAGGTGAGATTCAACCTCAACTCTTGATCAATGGCCCCTGTGGAATATATACCACAATTTTGCCAATAACACGTGTAACAAATTATTTAAATTCTTTGAAAATTTTATTTAACAATAATGGCGAATATCGCCAATGACATTTCAAAAAGACGGCCGCGTGAACCGTCGATGAGGGAGGTTTGAGGCAAAGTCAAGATGTGGCCATTATGCTGCGATATTTCAATGTTCTTTATGAATTATTTACTGAATGCACTTTTTACTACATAAATCATGCGCTTTTATTTAGTAAACTACAATATAAATAATTTTAAAAGTCCAATGAAAAATGCGCGCGACACTCATCTTAGCTTTCCGTCACTCCCAATAATCAACACGTCTTCGTTTTTATAAAAATCCCAGGTGTCAACAACACCTTGGCTGTCATGGTTAATGACATACAGTCTGATGACAGACATTCCTTCGTCTTAGAAATAGTGTTCCATGTTCAGCTTTTGGGTACAAAACCCTCAAAATTAGGCTTGAGTAGTTCATGATTTTCGTTTTAAGGAACAAAATACAGCCCTTTCCCCCCTTCTCCCCACCCCTCTCGCCTTTTCCCTTTCAGCCCTTTCGCGTGTTTAAGTACTGTTTCTATGGTTCCAATACTTTATGTTGTAAAGTGTGAACCTGAAGCAACAAAAAATTAAGATATTTTCCACAATTATCACCTGCTTCAGCTAACTGCAGCTTCTGCTAACGAATTTTAATCCCAGTAGCAAACTCAGCCTAAAATATTTCCAGTGGTGAGACTAAAATTCCTTTTCTTCGGAATGGATTAGGCAGTAATCTACGCAGCCCTTCTGAGGGTTGGCAGATGAACCATATCTTCAAAATTTTGATTCTAGGAGATGCCGATTTTCTTACTATGTTTTCCGTTACAGTTTTAGACCAGTGATGATGAAATTATTTGCATAAAGTAAACCATCTGGGCTAGAAGTCACGATTTGCAACTCGTTTGCCGGACATTATCACTGGTCCATCACTGTTCATTGAAATAAAAACAAAAGAAAGAAATAGAATAGAAAAGATGGTAATTGGGATGGTGTATTCTGCACGAACAAAACACACAATCCATACTAATACTATAAATGCGAAAGTAACTCTGTCTGTCTGTTACGCTTTCCCGCTTAAAGCTCTCAACCGATTTTGATGAAATTTGGCACGGACAATGTTTAGATTCTGAGAAAGGACAAAGCCTATCATTTATCCCGGAAAAATGTGATATTCCTGAGGGAAATCTAAAAAGCGCTATATAACCGAACTCCATGCGGGCGAAGCCGCGGGCGGAAAGCTAGTACAAAATAAAAATAAAATAACAACTGTTTTGGGCACTTATATTGGGGTGCAAAAGTGGCCAAAAACCTCTTTATTTGCCTCTACTAAACATTGCGATGCGTATAAACCAATGTTAGTAGTTAACTCCAAACGCTTATAACTTAAATAGTGGTCATAACTGAAAAACAATTTGTTTCGCTTTATCGGAATAATTCGCCGTTTTGTTGTGTTTTTATTTACGTCAATATGTACTTTTATACTAGTTTCTTATAATATTTTGGCTATAATGATGCAAATAGGGTCTGGAAAATACTGGTATTCGCCCGAATCCGGATAGACTAAAAGCTGACCTCAACATAGATGGGAAAATTCTGAGGAGATGATAATGACGAACATATGAAGACTTCATCATCATTTCAGCCGAAAAATGTCCACTGCTAGACATAGGCCTCCTTAAGGCTCTCCACGACGACCAGTCCTGAGCCTCCCGTATCCATCGTTTTCCCGCCCTTGTCCTTGTCGAAGGCCTACCCACGCTGCGTTTTTCGGTGAAGACTTCTTCTTCTTCTTCCACCTATAGAGGTCCACTGCTGGACATAGGCCTCCCCCAGGATCTCCACGACGACCAGTCCTGAGCCTCCCGCATCCAGCGGTTTCCCGCGATCTTTACCAGATCATCGGTTCACCTTGTCGGGGGCCTACCCACGTTGCGTCTTCTGGTGAAGACTTACTTATAGTTTAATCTTGCAAATAATTCTTCGCCTAGTACCTAGTCCGTTTAAGCAGCTGCTGTATCTACACATCGAGTTCTCATAACAATACGATATGATGTCAAATAGCTGATCTGCCTGACAATAGGAATAGTAGGTGAAAATGTTTTAAAGTTCCGTTTATACTAGACATAACATCATACTAGATGTGTTAATAACATTAGCAAATTATTTAAAAATAAGAAGTGCTTTCATGACCAGTAGTGTCAAATGAAAACACTGACAATAATCAGGATCCCTATAATTATTTTAAAACTAATAAAATAAACCTAATTTCTAAATTAAGAAATCATTGAATAGGAGATAACAATAATAATCCAGTCACAATCGAAGTGTCTTCAAGGCTAAGTATATACAATATGTAACGAAAACCCCGTCCGACCCAAAAGGATAATAAAGGTTAGGTATACACATGACCAATAAAAAATATTATGAAATTTTACATAATCACCATAGTAGCAATAATAATGAATTTTGAAATAATCTTCTTTTTCCGCTAATTAATTCCAACTTCCCCAAAATTTGATCATTTTAAAAAATTTACAACACCTTTAATTATGACGGAGCGAATAGCGATGCGACCACGTGCCGCCTGCCCTGACCCCCTTCACCCGCGCATGTATGCCTAACGTGTTACTTACCGCACAGGCGCACATGCATTAAGTTACCTCGCTTTTTCGAAATAATATTTATTTTTAGGGGGATTTTTTTTAAGTTTAGCCCGGCTTTGTATTGCAATACCTTCTGGGATCGGACAGGGTTTTCTTTACATATTGTATAGGCTCTTAATAAACTAGCGCGCTATATCATCAACGATTAAATTAAAAATTTAACATTAAAAATTCTTTATTCATATAGTAACCTTTGATTTTGCTTAAAAACAAAATAAAATACATAGCTTGGTTAACCAAAGGTCGTACTAATGATAAAACCCTGACTCCTAAACTAGGTGATCCTGTGACTTAGGAGTCAGTGTTCTGCTGACACTGTTATACCAAAAACCTTGTGTTGTGTTCTGACATTACAAAAATAGTTATGTACCTTACAGGTTACAAAATAGGTATCTCAGTGTGTTAAAAATTAAGAATTAATAACTAACAACAGATAAGGAAGGAAATTACGGAATAGTTATAATAAACGAGATGTTGAGGGTGTAAGATTGAGAATGTAGATGTTAGAATGACAGGATATGTATTTGAGGGTATAATGTGTGTGTGTGTGTGTGTGTGTGTGTGTGTTTGTGTGTGTGGCGGTGTGTTTGCGTGTGTGTGGGGGGGGCGGGGGAAGTAGAACTGTGTGAGTGATAGTGTTTGGTGTTTAGGTGAGAGTATTTTAAATTGTTTGAGATTGTGTTGAGTATGCGTTGCTGAAATGTTCCATATGAGGTGTGAAATTGGATAGTTTGACTATTTATACGTCTACTGCTGGTGATGTAGTATTTCTTCTGTTCGTATGTAATCTTGATCGAGTAGCCAACTTTGAACCTTGCTTGTAGCTTCATACTGATTTAGCCCAGCTATCCGAATGGCTTTACATACATTTTTGTAAATTATGGTGCTAAGAACATAAAACTGGCGCCTGGCGAATGCAATTTTGTGGCGTACAGACGGGTACCTATACATTTTTTGCTTTGCGCTTAGCGGGATCGTGTGGGGGGATCACCTTGTGTATTCTGAGAGTGGCTCGAAGGACAAAGAGCTGTCTCACAGTAAGTAATTTGGTTTCAGTGTACAACTCAGTTGTAGGGAATCTATATGATTTACCATACATCACTTTGAGTACAGCTCTCTGTGCTTGCTCGCACTGCTATACAATTAGGCGGTTTTCGGATTGCGTTCAAGGTCTAGTTTATAATTTATAAAACAAAAATCAGCAGATGATAGTCGAGTGACCTCTTCTTGTGGTATTTTAAGATTTTAAAACTTATGTCTAAACTACAAGCTCGTTACACTAAAATATTCCCATTCCCATAAAATGCAATAAAGTTCCACAATTTAGTTATCGATAACGGCTGATTTACTCCAGCTCTTAGGGAGGTAATAGCAACTCCCATGAAATGACTATGGGTGCTGCCCGCAATTTAGTGGAGAATTTTCGACATTACCCTTAACGGTTGTGATCCAATTGGATGTGAAGCGTGAAATACTTATAGCAAGGTATTTTTATATACCTTTTTAGACACGATTTTTTTTATCTCTCTTTTTATTTCAACTCATTAAATTGTTGAAAATAGAAGCTAAAAGTAATTTTTACTTTTTTATTAGACTGTTACTAACTTAAACCCACCCCTGCTCCTTCATTTGCCTGTGCTAAAGGCCACTGTATCTTTTTCGAATAACCCACGTTCCTGTCAGGCATTGGCCCTACAGGTCCAGACATGATTTTTAGGCACGTCGAACAGAAAGTGCTGTCAATTCGGGCCTTTATCCTTCAATGGAAATTATTGGGAAAAATAGTATTCATTTATGACGACGTCAGCGACGGCAGAGCTCTCTTTTTGGAGATTTAGTAGGTGAGTTTTGAATGAAAGCACGAAGTGTAATTAATTATACCCTCCAATCTTGGCAACAACAATTAAATAGGCAAACCGACAGTTTCGCCCCGGAGAAGTGCCCTGGTCCGCGTCTCAATCCGAAGTGATCGTTCGATAAACCCCGCTTTCCAAAATGACTATTGCCGCGTGCCGCCATTACAAAAAAAAGTCACAGCGTTTGGCCCACTACTACATAAATCAAATGAGCAACTTTTATTAAAATTATATCATTATTCACGACATATAATATATGTATTTGCACTTTTATACTACTATACACCCACACATTCACACACTTACACCTCCATTCCAACATTCTTATATACTCTTAGTTTGCTTAATATACTATTGACTAGCTGCGCTCAAAGGTTTCCCTCGCATAAGCTTCGATTCGGTTAATCCTAGTTGCATGGGAGTAGGGTAAGTCAATTTAAAAAAAAGGTCATAAAAAATCAATGATATAAGCATACCTTTAAGGTTGCAAATATTTGGTGAACATCACAAATATTTGCAACCAAATATTTGCTAGAAAAGTTTTGCCCGCTAGAGGACGCCACATTAGATTTTGTGAAACTCCATACAGCCTATAACCAGCGGACAATTAATATGCTTCTAATGATATGTCATCATCATCATCCCAGCGTTAATCCCAGTCGCATCCGAAGCCTTTTCAGCTTTGGAGTCTGGGGTCCGCTTTACCAGACCAACTGCTGATATGGCTAAATTTCGAAATTTTCCGTGAAGCGACTGCCGTCTGACCTCCACAACCCGAAGGCGATATCGAAGCATTGCAGTTAGACCAATTGTTGGACTTTTGAGGGCTCCAACGACCCGTAACGACTGCCACTAGATGTTCGTATGGCAACCGGGACCAACGGCTTAACGTGCTTTCCGAGGCACGACCAGACCAGTGCAAATATTCATATTCATGCATACCAATACTTGCACTGTGCGGGGATCGAACCCGCGCCACCTTGCGCAGCGGCCGCGTCCGCTACCGCTACGCCACAGAGGCTGTCAGATATCATCAGCTTCTAATGATATGTCATTTGTCGAATTCTGATAAGTAGTTTAGAAGTTATGAGGGAACAGATGAACATACATACATACATACATAGCCTGTCAAAATCCTAACCCTCCTTTTGCTTTGCCGTAGTCGGGTAAAAAGAGTATAGGGCCATATTTATGCAAAATAGAATCACTAGACAAATTAAAATTTCTTCTTTTTTTAAGGAATCCATACTAATATTATAAATGCGAAAGTATCTCTGTATATCTGTCCGGCTTTTACGCCAAAACTACTGAACCGATTGTAATGAAAATTGGTCCAAAGATAGTCTAAATCCTGAGAAGGACAGTAACAAAAAATGTTGCGAAAATGGGAGCGAACGCGGACGTACATATTGCTCCCATTATTTTATCAGCCGCTTATATAATTCAACTGAGCCCTTTTTAATTTTTTTCGGAATAGACTACGGCTTTAGCAAAAACTAATTAATGGATTTTGAGGAAACCTTGCAGTAATGTAGGCATTTATCTTGACATTCCCACGGAAACGGGAACCACCGCGCTCTGTAAACTGAAGTCCACGAGAACGGAGTCTCGAGCAACAGCTAGTACTAATATGAAAGTGGCCTGTATACAAAAAGAACCACATGTTTTTTTTTCCATTGGTAACTAGGTGGTTCTTGTCACCACTAACTTAAAACAATAGAAGGAAAAAGGAGTGAGTCCTTTTTCCTTCCATTATTTTAACTTACATACTCAAACGTACGTAACTTCTGGCACATAATTTTGCCTACTAGTTCCCCAACTTAGAGTCAAAACCAAAAGTCTCCTTCGTGACCAAAAGTCACGTACACCTATTGACTTAAAGTTTTCGATGTGCTGAAACTTACTGTCATGTCTAGTGAACTTGCTGCAACTGTTTGGTGTAGATAGCATTATCCGTATTCATATATTGGAAACTATGGGCATATCAAGTTATAGGAATACCCAAATTACAAAAGTTCGGCTAGACTTCTTTTTCGGTGGTAGGCCATAATATCGGCTGCCGGCAGAAGTTACCACCCACCAAACAAAGTCTTGACGACGGGTCTGAGCAGTTGTGTTGCGATCTTTGCCGGGTACGATGCGCCAAATGTTATTGTGTTGGGAGTCTGATCGTGGAGGATCTCCAGATTAATCTCCCTCTGGCGCAGCATCGTTGGTCGTGTTGTTAGGTTTAACATTACATCATTTCGCTCAACTGCCGTCTTCTTTCCTACTCATTAAGATTTATAACTGAATATTATGCTTAATATACTTGTGCGCTTTACTATCAACAATTGCATCACTGCTTACCATCAGGCGGGATTGCAGTCAAGCACTAGTTTATAATTATAAAAGATAAGACTGAAATGACGTACCTCACTTTCGCAATTACGCACACAAGCAAATTTCAAATATGAACGAAATATTCACAAAGACGTAATAAGAATAATTAGTCATTCAGTTGACAGTTAGATTCAAGCGTAAAAGCACGTATCGTGGCGTGACCTGGACGGTGTTTTTTATAGTCGTAGGCCCTAGACTATTTGAATAATTTAATAATCTGTCCAGGTTGTAAGGCTGGATGAGATTTCTGCAGAAGGTGATATGAAGAGCCGCTAGGTCAAGGGGACGTAGGAATAAGATGGATGTTTATTTATAGACCACGACCTGACTCCGCCGCAGCTCGATCCATGGACGCTTCACTTCCGCGGTTCACATATATATATATTTTCTAGTTTATTTAGTATATTGGCGCACACTCACTCCCTGCAGGGGTTTGTTTACTTCTCCACGATCGGTTCCAGGTCGGACACGAGTTTAATTTAAGGTTTTTGATGGGTTAATCCGGCCGATATGCTCCCGGCGATGATTTGTTCACACATGGATGGGTAGAAGCATACTCCGATTGGTAGATAGCGGCATAAGGATTTAGAAGTTAGGACAGGGGTAGGGCACAGGAAATAGCAAGCTCAAACATATCGGAATTTTTTCAGATTTGTTATCCAACCTGGTAAAGGGTTTTTTCTCGGTGGTAGGCCATAACATCGGCTGCCGGCAAAAGTTACCACCCACCAGACAAAGTCTTGCCGCCAAGCGATTCGTCGTGTTCCGGCATGATGTTTGGTGAAGCCTTAAGGAGGACGGGTCTGAGCATTTGTGTTGCGATGTATGCCGGGTACGATGCACCTAATGTTGTGTCGGGATTTTGGTCGTGGAGGGTCTCCAGATTAATCTCCCTCTGGCGCAGCATCGATGATCGTGTTGTTGGGTTTAACATTGCATCACCTCGCTCAACTGCCGTCTTCCCTCCTATTCACTAAGTTTTTTAAGTGAATAGGCTTGATTAACTAGCGCGCTTTACCATCAACGATAGCATCACTGCTTATCATCAGGCTGGATTGCGGTCAAGAACTAGTTTATAATTATAAGAAAAAAAATGACATTATTCCTTTTCTGCAAAAGGACAGTTAATATGGCCCATTATATCAATAATACAATTTTATTATGTGTGTTTGTATTTATGAACATTATTAGGAACATTATAGGCTGTTTATGTATTATGTATACCTTTGTGTACATGATACATATATAATCAGCATGTTCCCATTCCTGGGACAAAGGTCTCTTCTTAGTGAGACGGAGTGGGCCGAAATCTACCACTTGCAGGTATGCTGAAAGATATTTGTTGCGAAATAAGCATTACCTTTGTACCATTTTTCTGTTCTGTTTTTTCTTGTCTGCTTATATATGAAAGTACATAAACGGTTGAATAATTAATAAATAAATATTTTCACACACACATCTAAATAAACTTGTAGAGCGTGTCATTTCAGTTTTGACGATCTCTACAAAGAAATACATACGTATTATGATATACCCTTGTGGTAGCCGGCAGTTTCCTTATAATTATATTTAATTGATTTTATTACATTTCGTAGAAGCGTGCTCCCTCGCGATGGTTTAGTGGTTTCGGACGCGACTTACACGTTGTAGATATTACACTTTTTATAAATTATTTCATCACCACTGCCGTCAAAAAATGCTAACGAAAAACTCTGTGAGGAAACTGGCATATTGTCCTAGAGGCAACATGTTCCATCTACCAACCCGCGCTGACGATTACGGCCTACTCCCTCTCACTGAGAGGAGGCTTGTGTCTCAGGAGAAGAAGCATGATAGGCTGATTATGTTGTTATCTTATATTTCGTGCTTTAAAAGCAAGCTGAACCAGTATTTCAAAATTAAACAACGGTTGAATGTCTCTATGTTAGTTAATTAATGTAATTGTTGTTGTAGAATAGAATAGAATAGAATAGAATACTCTTAATTATGTACACCATATACCTAGATTACAAAAACAATAAAGATTTTCATACATAAATAAGCAAATAACACATGAAAAACACAAAACATCCATATCTTTCACAGTGGAATACAATCTTAAACCACTGACCCCACATTTTCTTAGATTTACTATCGAATTTAATCTGAAAAGTTCTCCGTTTGACGTGGTTTCCTTAGAGACCTTCATGCATGAATAAATATTCAATGTTTACGTGTTATTTTGTCGTCTTATGTCCAATGTATGTTGTTATCAATTACCAGACAGAATGATAAAGACTCCGGAAAATATAGGCACAAACATGGAATTTTACTAATGTTATAAATAATGAAAGTTTGTATGAATGGATTGATAGATGGATGTTTCTCACGCAAAAACTATTGAATGGATTTAGATGACATTTTTAAAACATATAGTTTAAAACCAAGATTAATATGTAGAATCCGCTGCCACGAGAAATCGCGGTACGGCGAACAGATCTCATGGCGACATGGAGAGCCCCTCTTTGAGAAATGGCTAGAGAGGCGCTACGGCGCCCTGACCTTCCGCCTGACGCAGGTCCTCACCGGACACGGTTGTGTCGGGAGGTTCCTGTTCCGGATTAGCCGGGAGGAAACGCCACGGTGTCACCATAGTGTGGATCGCCCTGAGGACACGGTGGAGTATACAGTGGAGGTATGCCCAGCTTGGGTAGGGCACCGCCGTGTCCTCGTAGCGGCGATCGGCGGCGATCTCTCGCGTCCGTCCCTGGCCCAAGCCATGGTCCAGAGCGAGAGTGCATTGGCAGCTCGTCACCACCTTCTGCGAAGCATTGATGCTGGCAAAGGCGGAGGCGGAGCACGTAAGGCAGCGGGAATCCCAGCGCCCTCCCGGCACTAGCCGCCGCGCCGCAGGACACAACACCCAACTCCCGGCCACCGTAGGCGCGGGCCTGCGAGCAGTGGGCAGCTCGCCACCCGGTAAGAACCAGGCCCGAGTCGACGGCGTGTCGTGTTTCACGCGCGCCTCTAAAAGATGTCAGCACATCGTGACGCGGTCCAGGATACCGATGCCTCCTGAGTCAGAGTTGCGGGTTGTTTAAAAAAGAAACCGTGGCCCTGGCGCACAGGCAAGTGAAGAAACACGGGTGGGTTTTAGTCAGTAAAAGTCTGACACGCCCTTCTGCTCTGCCCAGAGGGGAGAGGTCATTTGATGATTTCCCATAAAAAAAAAAAACATTTATTATACACTAGCTGTTGCCCGCGACTCCGTCCGCGTGGACTTCAGTTTACAGCGCTCGGTGGTTCCCGTTTCCGTGGGAATGTTCATTTCGAAAAAAAATAAAAAACTCAGTTGATATAAAATAAGCGCCTATTAAAATAATGGGAGCAATATGTACGACCGCGTTTGCTCCTGTTTTTACAAAAAAATAATTGTTACTGCTCTGCTCCTATTGGTCATAGCGGGATGTTATATAGCCTATGTCCTTTCTCAAGCTCCAGACTATCTGTGTACAAAATTTCATTACAAACGATTCAGTAGTTTTGGCGTGAAAGCCGGACAGACAGACAGACAGAGATACTTTCGCTTTTATAATATTATTATGGATTTTTAACTGACTTCAAAAAGGAGGAGGTTACTCAATTCGACCGTATATATGATTTTTTTTATGTTGCTCGCGGGTGACTTCGTCGTTTATGAACCGATTTTGATAATTCTTTTTTGTTGGAAAGAAGACATTCCCAAGGTGGTCCCATTATAAGGACATCAGGGTCTGATGATGGAAGACCAGAGAAATGAAGGGGAACTTTCAAAAAAATCGTAGAGGCGACTAATGCATTTCTTAGTACTTTCATTAAGTATTTTAAAGCACTACAATTTGGTTATTAGATCTGGTGATGGAGCCAGGAGACAGTCGAAGAAACTCCTCAACAATTCACAGCAGCTACCTTGTGTTTGGGCTTGATTAATTTGTATTGATAAGAACTTTACACCTAGATGGGTTGTGACTGTCATAAGAGGTCTGATGATGAAGACAAAGGCCAGTTCCGGGAACTCCTCAACGGTTTACAGTAGCTACTTTGTGTTTGGACTTAATTCATTTATATTGATGAGAAGTTGCAGCCATTGGGTTAAAATAATGGTCTGCAGTAAGTCTGATGATGAAGACCATAGGTACTCGAGGGAAATCTTCAAAATGATGGGTAAAAATTAAAGTAAACAAAATTATGTCGACTCCCAACTATATTTGCGTCAGCTTCAGGCTAACCGGATGTAACTTAATACATAGTACCTACTTTTCACAACTAAAAAGGGTAAATTAAAAACTTTTTTACAAAAAAGCAACCGACTTCCAAAAACCACTACAAGGTGAAAAATAACTAATTTCGGAAGTCGGTGTCAAAAACTAATATACAAAAACCAAAGACACCGAATTCGGAAAATTATTTATTTTTCACTTTGTAGTGGTTTTTGAAAGTCGGTTGGTTTTTTTTTTGTAAAGAAGTTTTTATTTTAGGATTAAATTTCGTAGTGGCCTAGTGGTTAAAACACCAGCCTCTCAAGGGTAAGTGTGAGGGTTCTATTCCAGGTCAAACAGGTACTAGTGTAACTTTTATAAGTTATATGTTTTTTCTAAGTGCCTACATATATATGTATATTGGATACCAATGACTGATTACAAGGTGAAGGAAAACATCTTGAGAAAATCTGAACTTTAAGTCTGAAATCACCAACCTGCATTGAACAAGCGAGGTGATTAGGCTCAATCCTTCTCTGAGGCCTGTGCTGGAGTGGGACGATAAAAAAAAGGTTGATGATGATGATACATTTTACCCCGATATTTCCATGGAATCGAATCTTATGAGGGTGAAACCGTCGCTCGTATTAAGTTAAAAATATATTAAGCAAAATATAAAGAGTACAGTCACACAGTACATGTCATTTTTAGGGTGATATTCTCGTAGTTTTTATATATCCTGTATTTTATTTTTTATATTTCTGTTTGTTTTTGTTGAAATTGTACTCTCACCATTTACAATTGGATTTACTTTTATATCTTTTTATTATTACGTTTTTAATTTTACTATATTACCGGTTCGGTGCTACTTTTAATTGTCTGTTGCATCGGGTGACCTCTTTACGTCGACGCCGGCTGTCGCTGAAAACCAGCGCTGGGCTCTGTTTTTGCATAGAGTCGCAGCAAAAGGCTGAGCGACAGCCGTTTTGCGTGGATGTGACGCATGTTTCCCTTAATTATTTCTTATTATTTATGTTTTTGTAAACTCTTGCGTTATGTTTACTGCAAATAAACGTTTTTTCTTTTCTTTACAGAAATATTTATGTACACAATTTTTTGCCAATAATCTCCATTGAAAGATAAAGGTTGACGGCGCGTTGTGATCCACGCGCGCCTCAAAGAGATGTCAGCACATAGCCACGGGGTTCGCTAAGACCGACGCCTGCCACGGCCAAGGGTTTTTCGAAAAAGATACGTCGCCTTTGGCACAGGCAAGTGAAGAAATACCCCACCCGTATTCCTTCACTTGCCTGTATAGTCAATAAAAATCTGACACTCCCTCCCGCTTCGCCCAAAGCGGGGGAAGAAATTTTTATGTTTTTCCACCCGAAAAAATAGGCTTAAGGTCCTCTTTGTATTTGTATTTTGGCCTTTATCATTTATGTACACTTATCGACCGTATTCTGATTTTAGACAGTGTATTCTTAAGTGTAACAAAATCACCTAGTACATGCATTTTTCAAGTTAATTAAACTAAACATAGAAAAACTCAACTGAGGTGCATACTCGTGGAAGTTTAAATTTAGTTTTGAGTGCTTGATAGGCTGCTACAAAAACTAAAATCAAAAACCTATAAACATATTACGGCTGAAGATATTACAATGGCTATAGGTTTTCATTAAACCCACAATAGCCAGTAATCCTATTTAAATTATAACAATATATAATGATTCGTAATTTGAAAACATACCATCTTCGCAGCTGACATAGGGTTTCCTACTACACTTATTCTACTACGATTCTACTTTTCTCTGTCTTATTCTTTGCATATTCTTCGTTTTAATTTGCGTTTTGAGTTTATGATCCAGGATACCAGCAAATGATCCCTGCTCTGTACTTCTTTAACACATGCAGTGCCACCGACTCGCCCGGAGAGTCCACGTAAAGTCTCCGTGCGAGTCAGTACTGAATGTGTTAAATAAAGTTTATTCCAAAATGTTATTTAAAATAATTTTTTTTTTTTTTTTTTTTCTTTTATTCTGTCTGTAACCTGGCGATCTGTGTTGACACAATAAGCCAGTCAGTTGGTACAAAATTGCGATTATGTCAATCATAGCATAAAGAACTCCCTATTCGTCCTTTAATCAAATCTAGCTACTAGCGTAGGGACATCATGCCGCTTTAATCGGTTGTAATATACACTTCCTGTGCCCTGAAGTTTAGAAACCAGTTCATTGACATTTAAAATAATAAATAATATCCTTTAAGGCTATTTTTCCAACGCCAGATATTTTATTTCTGAGCAATTGAATTTTTGATAGTTCTTCGATTCAAAATGCGTGACGTCAATTTTAATTCGCGATTAAAAAAATCTGTTGATTGAAAGACCAGATTTTAATGAAGTTCAAAATTATGTTCACAGATCGAAAACGCGGAACAATCCATACTAATATATAAATGCGAAAGTAACTCTGTCTGTCTGTCTGTCGGTCTGTCTGTTTGTCTGTCTGTCTGTCTGTCTGTCTGTCTGTCTGTTACGCTTTCCCGCTTAAACCACTGAACCGATTTTGATGAAATTTGGCACAGACAATCTTTAGACCCTGAGAAAGAACATAGGCTACCTTTTATCCCGGAAAATTTTGATGTTCCCGAGGGAAATCTAAAAAGCGCGATATAACCGAACTCCACGCGGGCGGAAAGCTAGTATTAATATAATGTAGGAAATTACTATAGCTATTAAAGCTACTCCCTGTATAATTCGACGTCAAGTCAAAACCTCAGTTCTACAATACCACAATACAAAGATACCATTGTTGACCTGCTTCATTAGCTTGCTTGGCAGACACCAACCAACGTAATACTAGACAACGACGTAATTAATCTCCTTCAAGCTGACTAATGAGTGCACCTTGAGGGAAGAGATAATGTTGGTGATTTGCTTACTTACGTTTGCCTACCCTAAACTTTACATTCCGAAATCACTCCGTGACTTGAAAAGTACGTTAAACCGTTGGTCCCGGTTGGTCTCAGCTGTCATTTGTAGATCTTCGACGGTCATTACGGGTCGTCATAAGTTCGAATGTCTGACCACAATTTTACTGTTGTAATTTTGTACAAAGCACAGGTCCGTTCGCGTGTGGAGTACTGTAGCCACATTTGGGCTGGTGCTGCAAAGTATCACCTGGCCACTTTGGATTCAGTGGAGAGGCGTGCGAAGAGGCTAATTGGCGACCCTGATTTAACTCAAAACGGTCTCCAAAGCCTAGAGCACAAGCGTAGAGTAGCCAGCCTTTCGGTGCTCTATAGGATGCATTTTGGTGATTGTGCGAGGGCATTGCACGATTTAATTGCCCCATCTACGTTCCACCTTCGGACGACCCGTCGTACGGCGACTTTCCACCCTTACGTTGTTAACACCAGTACGATCTGGACGATGCGTTTCGCCTACTCTTTTATACCGCGTACATCGAGGAACTGAAACAATTTGCCAGCGGTGGTGTTTCCGTCGGACTACAATTTAAATGTTTTCAAGGGTAGAGAGCGGGCGGTGAGCAGTGGGCAGCTCGCCGCTCGGTAAGGATCAGGCCTGAGTCGACGGCGCGTCGTATTTCACGTGCACCTCAAAGAGATGTCAGCACATCGTGACGGGGTCCACGAAGACCGATGCCTCCTAGGTCAGGGTTGCGGGTTGGTTAAACAAGAAACGGTGGCCCTGGCCGTCGCACAGGCAAGTGAAGAAACACGGGTGGGTTTTAGTCAGTAAAAGTCTGACACGCCCTTCCGCTCCGCCCAGAGCGGGAGAAGTCATTTGATGATTTAAAAAAAAGGCTAGAGTGAATAGGCTCTTAATAGACTAGTGCGTTTACCATCAACGATTGCTTCACTGCTTCACTGCTATCATAAAGACGTCTCTACTACTGCATATGAACTATCTCGAAGTATGATGCAGGTACAAACGACTACTCATTCAACTATAACCAGTATAAGCTGACTTCCGGTTGTACGAAAAACCTATACAATGCAAAATCAGCGAAAACTGGACATGTAGCTTGATTTTTAGTCATATACACCGTTTTAATAACAAAACTCAGCCCCGTTAGTTCATCAAAATCCTCCCAGCTGGATGATTGCATAACCCACTATCAATAGCAATGGGTTTCATTTTGACAGTTCATCAACATTCATTGCGTCATTGGCTTTGTTAAGTACATTTTTCGTATATATAGAGCAGTGGATTAGCAATATCCTTCAAAATGATTTAGCCCGAAATTAATAGCGCGTTACACAATTAGGGTGCTGATCTAAATTACAACACGAGTACGATGTGTCGTCAATCATTGAAACAAGTACAAACAAAGTACCTGTGTGTACATTTGAGGATACGAAGGTGCCTAAATGCGAGAATTACAGTAAGTAACAAAAGGCTCCAACTTCTCTCATTTCGCGCCGCGTGTCATGAAAATCCTGCGAACTTTTTATCCATTATTTCCAAGCTCATGTCGGTTAAGGTATGAACTTTTAGCGGATGTATATCATCCGAGAACCTAAGGACTCGGTGAGATGCTTCCGCTGAAAGTTAGGCAGAAAAAACGGAATGATTTCTTAATAGGAAATAAGATGTTTTTTTTAATATTATAAACTAGTGCTTGACTGCAATCCCGCCTGATGGTAAGCAGTGATGCAATCGTTGATGGTAAAGCACAGCACTAGTTTATTTAGCCAACGCGAAAGCCTCGGATGCAACTGGGATTATACGCTGAGATGATGATGATGTTTCAGAAATGTATGGAGCCGGGGCCAGCACTTTGTACACTTAATGTAAACACACGCGTACATCGACGGACTGGTAAAATTTGCCAGCGGCGAGGTTTCCGTCACACTACAATTTGAGTGTCTTCAAGGCTAGAGTGAATAGGCTCTTAATAAACTAGCGCGCTTTACCATCAACGGTCGCATCACTGCTTAGCATCAGGCGGAATTGCGGTCAAGCGCTAGTTTTAGAAACAGGAACCTCCCGAAACTGCCATGTCCGGTGAGGACCTGCGTCAGGCAGAAGTTGAGGGCGCCGTGGCACCTGTCTAGCCACTCTTTAAAAACCAACGCGCAACCCTGACCCAGACATCGTCCTTCGTGGACCCCGTCATGATCTTTTTGAGGCGCGCGTGAAACACAACGTGCCGTCGACCCGGGCCTGGTCCTTCCCAGGCGGCGAGCTGCCCACTGCATACCTTAATAAATGAATTGCGTAGAGTTTGATCTCAGTCTAAATCTGTTTCAAATACCTCTAATTTAACATACACAACTTTCTTCTTCTTCTTTTTTTCAGGAGTTGCAGTGGGTTGGGAACAGTGTGGCGGGTTTTGTCCCAAAGAAAAAAAAAATACACAACTTTCTTGTAAATGGGATTGCGACCACATTTCGAATGGTTATAATTATAGAAAATGGTCTTATGATCAGATTCGCTTGTTCAGATTAATGTCTCCATTATATTGGGCGCCTTATATCGCATAAAGCGATACCTCACCATCTGATAAGTATTTATACTTCTGTCTTATATGTATACTTGCATCGAATAAATCACTTTTTCATAACATCATTTCATTCACTGTAGTGATCGGTCTTATCCTCAAGCCTTAATAAATAATAATCACTATTTCTTCTAGCGGAAAAGACAGCTGTGCTACTGGGGAATATATTACGCCACTTCTTCTTCCCAGCTTAAGAACCAGAAAATGCTTAATTGGACGGAGGTTTCGAGGGACCATCTTATGTGATTTTGATGTTCAAAGAGTTCTGATTCTCAGCCTAGTAAGAATAAATTTAAAAACTTTAGATTTTTTTTAATATGCGATTATATTAACTCCCTCTCCGCTACCACCCATACTTTCCGCCGTAAAATAACAAATGTTTGCACAAATATTTGCCCTATACTGATGGAAACGCTTCCGAACTTTCCATTGTCTACTTTGCCATTATATCGTACAAGTTTACACACGAAAAGCCTCCCTATATCGTTGGCTCCAACGCTGGCGTCCAATATTTGCATACGTTAAGACAACATCCATGTATTGTACCTACATTATATTAATTAATGCAAATAAGTCTTGTTAGAGTAATGGATTGTATAATATAAGCATTTATATTGTAGCACTCGGGAATATCAAATAAGTTAATGTTCATCTCATCTACTTTGAATGGAACATTCTAGGCGCGTCTAGGTTTGTGATTTATGTTCGGAATTATCTTTGCATTTTAAATAAAGAAGAAAGAATATACAGAAGAATCACGACTCCAAGCTTGTTATACATTCGATTGTGTCATGTTTAATTATGGTTGTATTTTGTCATAACGTTATACCTGGGATGTGCAGAATGTGTATTATTCTGTGTCACCAAGCCGATAGGCTAGGATGGTACGGTATCCGTAAGATTTCAGTCCGCTGAGCAGAAACATTGGTGGTTGTGAATCCTTTGTATACGGACTGGGAAAAGGAAATCCGGGCTACTACTCAAGGATTTCAACGTTTGGCGAACCTCTACGTGTTAAAATACCTATATGCTCACTTGAACTAAGTCTATTATCAAAACCATCTATCTACTCATTCAATGTAAGTCATTGTTAAGTCGTCGATACATTTGTCTTATCAGTTCAAGATGTTTTGTTGCAACTGAAATATTTGTAAAACATTGATATTTATAAGAATTATTAAAAAAAAAAAATGGCAGAAATATGGGGTTGATCGACAGTGAAAACTGAAATTACACACAAAAAGTACAAAAAAAAAACCATCATGAGGTGGATGGGAAATCACCTCTCTCGCATCGGGCAAAGTGGAAAGGCATATCAGACTTTTACTAACTTAAAACCCACCCGTGTTTCTTCACTTGCCTGTGCGCCAGGACCATGGTTACGATCACAATGTCAGGTCGGTCCCGCTCACGCGAATACAGCGCTTTTTCCCCATACAACAAAACCGCTCACGAAGCTAAAGAAGTTTTCCTTTCAAAAATAGTGGCATAAATTTAGTTTAAAAAAAATCCCCTACGGATCTCCACGACGACCGGTCCTGCGCCTTCCGCATCCAGCGGGGAGGGCTACGTCCAGCAGTGGACGTCTTTTGACTGAAATGATGATGATGATGATGAGTTAATTCTTACATAAGAAAAATGGTTTATTTTTGAAGGTAGGTTTACGTTTGTACAAAAACTTTAAAAAAACAATCATATTTCTTTTGACTACTCCAAGAAGAAAAGCCAAAACAAACTCAGAGATCACAGCCTCTTTTAAAGTTCAGACATAATCTACGCCAGATTATATGAAAACCATATAGAACCGATTTAAAAGATAGTGTTTTGAGGAAGACCTCAAAAGGCTAACGCTGCCTCCTTCAGAGATTAAGTAGATCTTTCAGTGCACGCATTTGTCAAAAATTGTTCACCTGAACTCAACACATGAACGATCGACCCACGCAGAGCCTATTATTACTTGACCAGTCTCGAGTAACAACTAGATGACTATGATTAATAAACACTGATGCAATACGGGTGTTCCTGACATCGACAACAAACAACAAACGGATCCATGGTACATGATGCTGAAGCCCCCAGTGGTGGAACTAAAAAAAAATGCAGTTTTTTCACTTCACACTGCTCATAATTGCTATACTTTCATAACCCAATAAGATTTTAAAGTAAAAATTAATAAATTCGCGAATTACACAAAAAAGCGCAATGTGAACTAAACTCGAAAAACTTTCCTATGAGCTGGTTTAATAGAGTTCACTACAGGGGTTAACGTCATACCTACAAGCACGCACGGCGGCACGCTTGCAACGTTCAAAGGCCGAGCCGACACTTTACTTAAACATTGTGATTTCTATAACCGCTCATTAACGACATATAAATGACTATCATAATTTTATTAGTAGCATGCGGTCTAGCCTTTTCACGAAGTTTGCGTTACGATGTAAGATATAGCCTCAATAATCGGCCTGTCATGTCTCCACTCCTGAGACACCGGCCTCCTCTCGGTGAGAGGGAGTTGGCCGTAATCTGCCACGCGGGCCCAGTGCGGGTTGGTAGATGTCACATGTCTTCGAAGTTCTAGGGTCTTGGACATGCCGGTTTCCTTACAATGTTTTCCTTCACCGTCTTGAGAGCACTGGTGATGAAATAATTTACAAAAAGTAAAGCGCTTGATGGGGTTCAACGACCTATAACTTGTAGCGTATAAGTCGCGGCCAATACGACTAGGTTAACGCGCGGTATTATAAAGTCAGACTTTAAGGAAAGTGTGAAGAATGCATCTTCAATAAATATAATTCAGCATCCAATTCTTAATTAAGTAATTCTAGAGTCCATTGTCATCAAATTCTTTCAAAGCTTTAGCAACGAACATCTCGCAAGGGAAATAAACGTTATGATACTTTTGCAAATGAATCGTTCCTTTTTATTATAAAAAGAAATTAATGCTTCGCCTTACTGCGAGGAGCTAAAAGGTTTTTTTAAACTCTAGAGTATGCTTTTATGGCTACGCAAACATTGAACAGTATATGAGTTATAAAAACGGTAGTTACAAGACTTTGTAGGTTTGTTATAACCCACTTATTTTGCATCAGAGTTAAATTATTTAAAATAATTGAAGTGCTAGGCTTAATGGGATTGGCTTGGTTACATCAGCCGGATACACAATGAACGGTGAGCAAAATAACCATGGTGCCGGAAGATGGATAGCGCCGATCAGCTGGCACAGAAAAAGATCTCCAACGCAGCGTGAGAAAAGAGTTCATGGAAGGATTTGGGGGTGGCCTTTGGCTAATAGTGGGACAGTATATGCTAATAACATGCTTTGCTTTTCTAGTATTTTGGCGTGGCTAGCTGGCATATGTCTCACATAGTGTGTTGCTCTAGGGACGAACACACATTAATCAGCCTATACTGTTTCCACTATTGGGACAGAGGTCTCCTCTCAGGGACCACGACTGCGAGTTGGATGAACACACTATGATACTATTTATGATCCCGAGATCCTGGTCCTTTGGAAGGAGTACGAAAGGTAGAGGCCAACTTCCAGAGGCCCCTTAGGAAATTTTAATATATACGACAAGATCTGACAATTATCCTCGTAAGCACTATTCGAGTGCACCCAAGGGCAACCCCCGGTTAGTAGATGAACAACTATGGAATCAGCAATGTCTAGGGATTGATGTGAATAAAAACAAAACAGCAAAAGATACGCCTTCACCACATTACCGAACCAAAATATGCCCCATCCAATCAGCATCAATTCAGAATTTACGCGATAAACGGCATACATTGCAAGTCACACCTGTCAAGTTATAAAAGCCAACGAAGTATGCCGTCAATAAAGCATACACATAACAAACTTCAGCCTAGGTGACAGATCTACTACACAATTCCATTTTGGTAAAAATGAAACCCACAGAGTTTTAAAATGAGTAGAGCAAGGTTAAGTCTTAGCAGTATGATCAAAGTGACCATATAGCTATTATAATATAATTTAAAGCATGTATCCAACAACCTTTGACTGAGTGACTGCCACTTTTGCCTAATAGTCGTCAGGTGTGACGTGATAAGAACTGCGTTTAACTTTAAGGGATCGTAATGATCGTGGCGGTGATCTCTCGCGTCCGGCCCTGGTCCAGGCCATAGTCCGGAGCGAGAGTGCATGGCAGGCCGTCACCTCCTGTTGCGAAACAGTTATGCTGGCAAAAGAGGTGGCGGAGCACGTGAGGGAGCGGGAATCCCAGCGCCATCACGCCTCAAGTCGCCGTAGGTGACGCCCTGGTCGGGAGACAACATCGAACTCCCGGCCACCGTAGGCGCGGGCTTGCGCGCGGCGAGCTGTGGGGATGCGCGTTGGCGCATTGTGTTTCACGCGCGCCTCAACGAGATTTCAGCACACCGTTACAGTGTCCACGAAGACCAATGTCTCCTAGGTCAAGGTTGCGGATTGGTTACATTATCCAGAACAAAAAAAAAAAGGATCGCTCGCGGTTCAAAGGGGCTTTTCAAAAGTAATCAAATATGAAATATTACCTTCTGCGTGATGTATTTTCGTAACCGCCGGGTCCATGACACACCCATACCCTATTTTTTTTCTATAATCTGAGATGTATGGCAACGCAGAGGCTAGTGGGTCCCTCTGCATGAATAAATGAGATGGCCAGTGATTGTGCCTGAATTATTCAGTAGGGTACTCTTTTTTCTCTCACCGTCGAAATACTCATTCGCTATTCAATATTGTAATCTTCCACTGTTGAATTTAATATAGACTGTACCGCGCTCAATTCAGAATGCGTCTCTAAAAAGTTGGAATGGATTTTTTTGGGCTCTTAAGTCCTATTTCATGTTTCGGGCGAATATGAACTAATCTTTTTTATTTGGTTTGAGTAGTTTGTTATGAAATGTATATTATTTAAGAGTTATGATTGGAATAATAAAGTCAGGTTACAGAAAATAGTATACATATTTTGTAATGACTCGTAGAATTGATATCTGGCAAAGAATTTAGGTAGAGAAAGAAAGATAGAAAATAAAATTACTAAGCCAGACTAAGAGACAGAAATAAATACACAACGGCGCGTGATTGGTTAATTTTGAATATTGTGATTTGTTATGCATCAGTTCGTAAATTACTCTATTTTTTGAAGTCGATTAATTTGTCGGTATTCTGATAAATTACTATGATTTTTTTGTTGAGAGTGGGTAACACCGACTGGAGTTGCATTTGACATAGCGAGCGACCGTTAGCACGGGCATTCTTTGCTCAAGCTTCGACCGAGTGAGTTGGTCATACTCAAACCCAGTGGCTCTTATCTGTTATAATCTGAGATTATCATTGTAATCCCTTAATATTGAAAGTGATCTAAGTGTCTGTACAGTTAAAATAATAAGAATTGAACATCACTCTATAGTTATTGTTCAACGTTTTCTCTAAATACCGCCCACGATGGATGCTCGTGGGATGAGAAGACACCTCAACTATCCGAAACTTCGGCCCCGCCCTCCTGTCGTTTCCCCTAAATACACATTATACTAAACAAATATAAATCAAAGATTATAATGCCACATGGACCTTTTTTTTGTGGATCGGAAATCATCAAATGACCTCTCTTGCTGTGGGCGGAGCGGCAGGACATGTCAGACGTTTATTGACTAAAAGCCACCCGTGGTCCTTAACTTGCCAGTGCGCCAAGGCTACGGTTTCTATTTTGACCAACCGGGAACCCTGATCCAGGCATCGATCATCGTGGATTCCGTCACGATGTGTTGACATCTTTTTGTGGCGCGCGTGAAATATAAGAAGCCGTCGTCGATCCGGACCACACTATCAGTAGCAGTGGGTTTTACAATTCAACAAAATTCATTGCGTTCGTTTTGTTGTTCAGTTGACATATTTTTTGTATA
Source organism: Sesamia nonagrioides (assembly GCA_017933935.1). Classification (NCBI taxonomy): domain Eukaryota; kingdom Metazoa; phylum Arthropoda; class Insecta; order Lepidoptera; family Noctuidae; genus Sesamia; species Sesamia nonagrioides. Next base: position 2,136,416 of record JADWQK010000020.1, on the reverse strand, counting down.
TATGGAGCAATAGTATAATCAATATGATTCCAATTGATAGTAATAAATAGGAATAATATTATATGCTATAAGGTATATGCTAGAAGCGACTGCCTGTCTAAACACCACTCATACTTCGTGTTGAGCAGACACATTTTCGAACACCTGGAGCAATTCAGCATCATTAACTTGTCAAATGGGTAGAACTGAATTCGCGCCCTGCAGTATGCATGCTCTTTTTGGAAAAATGTATAAATTGCTATCAAAAGATGTAGTCGCACGCACACATACACACCGTGCCGAAGACTGCCGAACTGAAACGACGTTAGACGATGCATGACTTTCACATTGCATCGCTGTGCCGGTTGGAGTGAGGGTGTTAGGTTATTTTCGTTACGGAATTTCTGGATTCGGTCTCCACGCTCAAGGACCGCGATAGAAGCTATGCAATAGCTTAATAATAAAAAAAACAATATTTTATTTTACACCCATCAATGTAATCCATTTATTTAGCATACATACGACCCACGAAGTAACTCCTACTCATTCCATAATGGTACCGTTTTATATTATTCTGTGCTATTACTAGTACTCAATAAAAACAGTTTCAGTACAAGTTTTGATGTATAAACTGCCAACATTACAAACCGTAGTTTTTTTTTTAATAATTATAAACTAGTGCTTGACTGCAATCCCGCCTGATGGTAAGCAGTGATGCAGTCGTTGATGGTAAAGCGCACTAGTTTATTAAGTCTATTCACTTAAAAAACTAAGGAATAGGAAGGATGACGGCAGTTGAGCGAGGTGATGCAATGTTAAACCCAAGACCAACACGACCAAACGATGCTGCGCTAGAGGGAGATTGATCTGGAGACTCTCCACGACCAAATTCCCGACACAACAACATTTGGCGCATCGTACCCGCCACACATCGCAACACAACTGCTCAGACCCGTCCTCCGTACGGCTTCACCAGATATCATGCCGGAACACGACGAATCGCTTGGCGGCAAGACTTTGTCTGGTGGGTGGTAACTTCTGCCGGCATCCGATGTTATGGCCTACCACCGAGAAAAAGAGTTCATTTATTTATATGCGACTAAACTCACAAAAAGTGCTACGCGCTACGATGCTACGCGGCTACGTTGCTACGCGACTACGAGTTCGCTACGCCATAACAAATTATTTATGAAGGCTTAGTTTAAATGCATTCATGGGCGCCGTAATTCCCATTTCGCTTACTATGTATCTATCCAATACATAAGCGTGTATATTCATGTTGTTTACATAGATACAAACAGTTCAATACATCGTTACGAGGCGACTAAGCCTCGCGTTACTAATTGAATTCTATGATTTATGGATCGTGTTCCACGTCTATATGTATTATAGGGATATGCAATAATGTATGAAGCAACTGAATGTCTGTGTTGAGTTTATAATGGTTTAGTTTAAACTAGTTGCTGGCTGCGACTCTGTTCCCATAGTATATTGATTTCCTTTATTTTTCTAATGTTAAAATGGCATAGTATGAAAGTGTGATCAAAGTTTATCCAGTCGTTTCGGAAATTAACAAACAAGGCAAAGTGACAGATAGACAAAAAATAATGTTTTTGTCATAAGTACCATATAAACTTACCTATATCATCATCATCGTTTCAGCCGAAACACGTCCACTGCTGGACATAGGCCTTCCCTCAAGGTTTTCGCGCATCCAGCGGTTTCCCGTGACCTTCACCAGGTCGTCGGTCCACCTTCTCGAGAGCCTACCCACGCTGCATCTTCCGGTGCGTGGTCGCCACTCGAGAACAAGTCGGCCCCATCGGGCATGGAGACATTAAAAAATCATGTTTACATTATCGGGTGCGTGGTCGCCACTCGAGAACCCGTCGGCGCCATCGGGCATGGAGACATTAAAAAATCATGTTTACATCTTCCGGTGCGTGGTCGCCACTCGAGAACCCGTCGGCCCCATCGGGCATGGAGACATTAAAAAATCATGTTTACATCTTCCGGTGCGTGGTCGCCACTCGAGAACCCGTCGGCCCCATCGGGCATGGAGACATTAAAAAATCATGTTTACAATTCACACATGGTAGAAGTCAATCAATCAGCCTGTAATGTTCCCACTCCTGGGACACAGGCCTCCTCACAGTGAGAGGGAATGGGTCTTAATCTACCACGCGGACCTAGTGTGGGATGGTAGATGTCACAAGTCTTCGAAGTTTTTGCCTTTAGGACATGCTGGTTTCCTTCACAGTTTTAAGAGCAGTGGATCTAAAATAGTTTACTCAAAGTAAAGCGATTGACGGGGTTCGAACCTACGACCTACAATTTGTAAGTGGCGGCCGATACCATTAAGCCACAGCTACTCCTTGATCATGGAAGAATTGAAACTTACAAAATAAAAAAAAACGCGCGAGTGGATAAAAAACACTGCATAATGCTTTCTATCTCATTTTCTTCCACGTTAAATCTTATGATTGTATGTTTCTGTCTCTTTTTACTGTCATTTCATTGACTTTTAAACACTACGATGCTAAGGTAGTATTCACTTTAAAAAGCCTCTTGAATTTAAATTGTACGTATGATATATTATACAAAATTTAACTGAATTAATGCATATTATAAAAGTACATAGTTTGTTCAGAATAGTTTCCCGAAACAGTTTCTGTAGGTGTAATATTAGTTAGGGATAGTAAAATATGTTCTGTCAGTAAAATATTATGAATGTAAAAGTGAGTTTATTTGTTTTCCCCGCGTCCACGCGTAAACTTATGGTTTTGGATGAAATTTGGCAGACAGAGGCTTTATAATAATAATAATAATGAAATTTATTTCCGAATTACTTCCATAATTTGTTAGTAACAATGTTCTTAGCCTATGTTAGTAATAGCAAAAACAATAAACAATGAAAATATTTTAGGCACTGGGTTAAGCGTGTAGGCCTATACAATGCGCTATTAGTTGTGAGTCCCATCGGCCTGCGCACGCGGCCAGGATGGCGTTGGGGCTACCGCGCACCCGCGCCATTAAAGACGCACTTCGCTTGCGTATGACGGCGTGAAAGCCGTCCACGCGCGCCTCTGCTAACATACCACTAGCGCTACAGTACCGCGTCAGCCCCATCAGCACCCTGAACGCATTGTTGTATTGCACACGCAGAGCGTAGTATGTCCTCTGCGTGTAATTTATAACCACAAACAACACATAGAATACTTTCCATTATTTTTCAATATTTTCATATTCTCACGAGATCGGAACTTATGTGGGTGAAACTGCGAGGCGCAGCTAGCTTTAAATATAGTTAACATTTTAGCGAAAGCGTTTTGGGGGACTGTCTAATGTAATATAGACATTAAAAAGTGTGATTCTTAATCCATTTGGTATAAACGACTTTTGATTTTTTGTTATCCCAAAAATATTTAAAATTACGTAAATATCACACAGCCGCTGTACAGCGCTAAGCCAAATCCTTATACGAGTGCAACCTGTCTGCATGGGTAGATTTTTAATATGACTATAATTTTCTCCCACTATCAGTAAAATAGAATAGAATACTCTGTGTTAGTACACCATACAAAATACAAAACATAAATATGACGTTTTTACAAAGGGTGAAACAATGGGCGGTCTTATCGCTAAGAGAAATATTTTACAGACAATTTCAATATTACTAGTTCCTTAAAAAAACAATGTCTTATACACAGTAATGAAAATTCGATGTATGTATTATGATTGTAACATAATATTCTAATTGGCGTGGGTGGTAGTGTGCGTTAATCCCAGGACAAGTTGTATGTACCTATATGCATATATGTATATGAATATGTATGTAGATGGATTGATCACACGAATAGGTCTTTACCTATGAAATTGCCGTTCTGCTGTACTGGCAATTTCAAATGAAAATAATTTTTGTTTGATTATTGGCAATACAGCAATAATCCTTATCCAATTTAATACCTTAAATAATATTTTTATTTAATATAGATTTATATCGTCCTTTACAGCATATGATTTAATTGAATATTTTCGAAGATATTACAGATTTAAAAATTGCGGGGCGACGCGTTTGCGGCGGGAGCGGCGGGCCGCTATGATTTTTATACAACATTCATAGTTTTCTAGTGTATCTAGTATCAGCATTGCATCTGTGAACAGGTCGCTAATATTAGGTATATATTATTTAAAAAGTAAGTAAAAATAAAGAAAGACAAAGAAGAAAGAGGCACTTATGACACAAAAGCAAAAATTCAATGCTCGAAGTTACAGACTCAGAATAAATGTGTAGTAATTCACAATCTGGTAGAAACTCGCGCCATGGACGATGACCCTAACAATCTAAGTACAAACACCCCACTCTCATAAAACACTTAGCGAATAGATCACGCGACTTCCTCCACCAACAAAGGCGGACCCTTGCAGCGCTTGACCGCTTTCTATCGCTTCCTGTCGCTGCCCGTAAATCAGCTTACGTTCACCATTCATCGCTTTTTGCTGGAAGGAATGTGTGTCACGTTTCATTTGTTTTTCTGCTAGGGTTGACTACAGCTTAAAGTTGAATGCTTGTTAACTTTATCTGCAGTGGGATTCTGTAGCCATTTAAACGTGAAAATATAGTGAAGTCAGTTGTCATGCCAACAAATGCTGGGGATGGAAAATAATGACAGGTCACTTTAAGCCTCACCTTTTAACCACCATGGCGACATTTTTGTAGAATCTACCGGCAGGTCTTTACTTAAAACTAGCAGCCGCCAGCGACTTCGTTCGCGCGGGGTAAGTTATGCTGCGCTCCCATTAGTCGCAGCATGATGTTATATATAGCCTTAAGCCTTCCTGGATTAATGGACTATCCAACACAAAAAAAAAATATTTAAATCGGACCCGTAGTTCCTGAGATTAGCGCGTTCAAACAAACAATCAAACTCTGCAGCTTTAGCTAGTCACAACTGTGCTGTCAGTATAATAAAATACAGAGTGGTGCTAATAATACGACAGTAAATGAAAACAGGACAATGCTGGTTCATAGGAATAATCCTAAACCATAAAAAAAAACCAGCATCAAAAATAAAATTTCAAACAAACTAAATCGCATAAAATTGGAAACGGAATAGAACATCCTTTAAAATATTAGTTCACTGACCTCCGATTGGCGACAGCACGGACCTGTATCGACTTGCTATTTTTTGGCGCCATTATTATTAAAGTATAGTACGGCTGGATACGGCGGTCATCAACCTGTAAGCGGTTCCTTATCAACATGTACTACATAATGTAGAAAATGTGAAAAATTAAAAATAATTTCCTGTGACCAAACTGATGGATATCATCATCATCATCATCAGCCTCTACTCGTCCACTGCTGGACATATGCCTCTTTCACGGCACGCCAAAAATCTCGATCCTGAGCAGTTCTCCGCCAGCCACTACCAGCCACCTTTTTGATGTCGTCGCTCCATCTCGCCCAAGGGCGTCCTACGCAACGTTTGCCGAGACGCGGTCTCCACTCGAGGACTCGTTTACCCCATCGGCGGATGGGGATGGATATATTTATATGATTTTTTATGGGTAGACTGAGAATGAGTTCAAGTACCCGATGTTAAATTTATTGTCGTATTGTCATCACCACTTCATATAATAATTAACTTAATATAATGTAGAGTCATTTGTGTTCAACAATGAAACAATAAAAATTCAATGTCTCATAAACTTTTTGTTTTTACAGATACAAGTCTATTTTTTTTAATGTATATAGACAATTTTATTGGTTATAAGATGTCATTTATGGTTTTTTAAATTGATGTATAATTAATCAGCAAAAAAATTAAAACAAAAACATTGGAAATGTTTCATTGTGTCTACAGTGGTCTACACAATGAAACACCACAAATTCTACAATAAAACAAATAATTAATGACCCTACTTTTTTTTTTTTTTTCAATGTTCCTTCACGCTAGATAATATGTAGCGTGGAGCAACATTCCCACAAACTCCTCTATCGTGCGTGCACTTACGAACATTTAAACTCGCTTACACAAACAGCCAGACCCGGAACAACTATCTGTAAGACGGGAGTTCGGGAGTCGAAACTGCGACACACAGTCCAGCAATCCATCGCTCAGCCACTGCACTAACTGTGTCTATTTCCATTTCATTAGGACGTGATTTATCAAAAAGATAAGTAATACCTACCTAGGTATATACCTACATATACTTAATAATAACACACCCGTGATAATATATTGTATCCAGTACCCTTAGGTAACACACTATAACTATCAATTTTAACCATTCTGAGGCATATTGCTAATCCATTACTGTTTATGTTAGAAAAATATGTCTGCGCAACAACATAAATAACGCAATGAATGTTGTTAAACTGTCATTATACTACGACGTCACATCCTCTAGATTTATTTATTCACTTGGTAGTCCACTTTCTAATGTACTAGGCATCGCACAATTTTTAGAGCTAGAAAAATAAGATTATAAAAAGTAAGCAGATTGACTATGACGTAGTACCTTCCCCCACTACGTTACCTGCGCGCGCGCCGCCATAACTCTTGTCATTCGCTTTTTTTGTGCGGGCATCGCAACATCTATAATATTTCAAGTAATTACATCTAAGTATTCAAGTAAATACATTCTACAGTGAGTTAGTGAAAACTGTGAGACCTGTTTTACCATAATGGGTAAACGAAAACACGAAGATAAGGAATCGCGGATACGGAAGAAAATAAGACGGTTACAAAAGCAACTTAATCACGACTCGGAAACGAGTGAGGGTGAGTCATACTTGTTTACATTATTGAAAGACTATTCTTAATTACCTTTACGCAGGATGACATCTATCGACAGCCGTATTTGTTACCAGATATTTAAAAAACATATTGCCACAAATTAAGTAACCGTCTACCGTCAATAGGTATTATTATTTTGTCTCTTTTTTTTTCCGTGTGTATTCCTAATTTTAGGGTACATATTTAAGGTTACAACAAACTTTAACGATGTTAATATAGTTTAACTACATTACTACGTATTCCCTTACGCTATACTCCGCGACGCGATCGCGGCTGATAGATTATTTTTACCGGCTGGTTATTCTTTGCGACGTGATCGTAATAGATAGCTATGCACGGCATATAGCCTTATGAGGTGGCACTGTTATTCTCCATGACGTGATCATGGTTGATAACCAATCAGTCTCGTGTTGTAACGTGATTATAACCAATGACTCTAAAATACACAACCGTAAACGCAGTTTACGAATGTTTCGAATAACTTAAAAACAACGTCCATGTTGTTTCATTCCAGACTCAGACCCTTGGCCATTATCACCCGATAATTCGCGGCCATTATCACCAGGCGCCTTATCGCCCTATGAACAAACTCGGAGGGACCTGTCGGAATCGGACGATCCAAATGTGCCAACACAACTAGTCAGGTCCGCCGTAACCCCTGCCCTCTGGTCAGAAAATGTGAACAGGACCCAAGGAGAACACCCTTCGGAGGGTGATATTGAACATGAAACACAAATCGGTGCCCCAACACTGCTCTCAGAACCAGGCCCCAGCACTAGTAAAGATGTCAATGCTACAACTGTTCAGGAATCCTTACCACAAGAGATTCTAGAAGCCCTCGGAGAATGGAAGGACAAGGACGAAGTCTTTGGACCACCGATTCCAGACGAGATTGCTAAACGTTGGGGGTGTATCCTAGTCGACGGTCTGACGAGAGAACAGAAACAGGAAGGGTTAGAAATATCACTAGTACCAGAAAACTTCAAGCTTGCCAAAGCACCCCTGTTAAACCCAGAAATCATCCCGGTTCTAAGTGATTCTGTAAAAAACAGAGATAAACTACTGGAAAAGGCACAAAACCATCTTGGTTATGGCATTGCAGGGTTAACAAACCTGGCATGCTCCATCATTAACGGGGACACAGACAAAATAGAACTTCTGAAGAAAATATCAGATATCAATAAGATACTACTAGATCTGCATTATGAAAATACAAAAACTAGAAGAAAACTGGTGATCACATCTCTTGATAAAAAATTTACACAGCTCATTACTGATGTAAAAAGAGACACCTACCTTTTGGAGCCAATCTAGGTGAGAAAATAAAGGCATCAAAAACTGCCGAAAGGTCTGGACTCCAGATAAAACGTAGTGATCCTACACCTACAGCCCGGAGATACACACAGCAGGGAAACTGGCGGGGCCCACCCAGAGCTCAAAGTCAACAAGCACGCAGACAGGGTGGGCAGAGACCTCGCTTCCATGTTCAAACGAACAAACGACCAACATCAGTGGCTCGGCGCCAGACACCATCATCGAAGACCAACTTCAGACAACACAAACCTTAAACGAGGTAACTACCCCACGCGGGTAGACTAAGCTATTTTTTTGACAACTGGTGTGATATAACGGATGATCCTGTAATCTTAAGTCTCGTAAAAGGTTTTAAAATTCCCTTTTCTAAACCTGTTCTGCAAATAGCTATTCCAAAAAACCAAAATTTCAGTGACTCTGAAATATATAATATAAAAGCCGAGATATCAAAATTACAGTGTTCTGGTGCTGTTGTTAAGTGTGCTACCGTGCCGGACCAATTTTTATCAAAAATATTTTTGGCTAACAAAAGTGACGGGTCATTCAGATTCATCCTAAATTTAAAGAACTTAAATAGTTTTATTACCACACAACATTTTAAAATGGAGGATATTGGAACTGTTACAAAATTAATTACAAAAAATTGCTATATGGCTACTATAGACCTCAAAGAAGCATATTTCTTAATAAAAATAGATAAAACTAGTAAAAAGTATTTACGATTTATATTCAAAAAAGAAATTTACGAATTCCAATGTTTACCATTCGGTTTGTCCTTAGCACAGTGTATTTTCACTAAATTAATGAAACCGGTGGTGGCCCCTCTAAGAAATAGAGGCTTGATATTAGCTATTTATTTAGATGATATCATTTTTATCGGTAATAATTACGAAGAATGCCAAAAATGTGTTTCCGACACAAAGGTACTATTAGAACATCTGGGTTTCGTCATAAATTTTGGTAAAAGTAATTTAGAACCGAAACAATCCCAAACTTTTCTTGGTTTCGAATTGCATTCGCAGGGTTATTATTTAAAATTACCCAAGGAAAAAAGAGTGAAAGTAAAAAAGTGCGTTGAAAGTATTTCTAAACAAAAACTAATATCTATTAGAGATTTTGCAAAATTCCTTGGTATACTTTGTTCCGTATGTCCAGCAGTCTCTTACGGCTGGGTCTATACCAAACTTTTTGAACGCGAAAAATTCTTAGCTCTGAGAGACTCGGATAATGATTACGATAAAACCATGACTTTACCAATTAGCCTAAAACCAGACTTTATATGGTGGATGGATAATATAATGAGTGCAAAAAATCAAATACGAAATGGACGTTATGAAATAGAAATATTTTCTGACGCTTCCCTGACAGGCTGGGGTGTATTCTGTAACGGGGAAAGGACATGGGTTTTGGAATAATATAGAACTCAACTATCACATTAATTTGCTAGAATTAAAAGCAGCTTTTAACGGACTTCAGTGCTTCGCCAAACAACAACGTAATAAAGAGATATTGCTGCGCATCGACAATACGACAGCAATATCTTATATAAATAGATATGGTGGAGTACAGTATTCAGACCTAAATGATTTCGCTAGGCAAATCTGGCAATGGTGCGAAAAAAGGCAATTGCATATATTCGCGTCATATATAAAGTCTAAAGACAATGTTGAGGCAGACGAGGAATCGAGGCGTAAAAACATCGATACGGAATGGAGCCTATCCCTGTTAGCTTTTAAAGAAGTCGTTCATAAGTTTGGTTGTCCTGAAATCGACTTATTTGCTACTAGAGTAAATGCTAAGTGTGACAAGTACATCTCATGGAAACGAGACCCAGAGGCGTTCAACATCGACGCGTTCACGATAGATTGGGGTTCATTCTTCTTCTACTCGTTCCCTCCATTTTCATTGATTTTAAGATGTCTACAAAAAATCGTAAATGATAAAGCTACAGGTATAATGATAGTACCATATTGGCCTAGTCAGCCTTGGTACCCGGTCTTTTTGAAGTTGTCACAGGGCGACCTTATTTATTTTAAACCCGACCCTAATCTTCTACTGTCTCCTTTCAGAACCAGACACCCACTTTGGACACGACTTACCCTGGTGTCATCCCTATTATCAGGGGAGCATATGCAAGACAAGACTTAACACCCGATATTATCGAAATCATGATTGCGTCCTTGGCAAAAAATTCTTTAAAACAATACAACTGCGCCTATAAAAAATGGTGGCAATTTTGTACCAATAATAATATATGTTGCTATAGTGCAAATATTCCACTAATATTAAAGTTCCTAATGGTGGAACTCGAAGAGGGGGCGAGCTACTCCACCCTTAATTCTATTCGCTCAGCGTTGGCTCTAATATTAGGCAGGCAGTTAAGCGCCGATGATCGGGTTTCTAGGTTCTTTAAGGGCGTTTTTAGAACGAACCCTATTTTCCCTAAATATCAGGCAGCTTGGGACCCAAACCTGGTCCTCGACTATATCTCAAACTGGTATCCAAACGATGAATTACAACTAGATAAACTTACTAAAAAGTTGGTAGCTCTACTTGCGTTGTCGACTGCACAACGCGTGCAGACGCTATCATTAATTCGTTTGTGTAATGTTAGAGCTAATGACTCAAACTTTGAAATAATTATAACAGATATTATTAAAACTTCAGCACCAGGACATAACATGCCACGATTAATCATTCCGTTTTTCCCTCATAAAGTAGAGATTTGCCCTGGCAAGACTTTGTACTCATATCTAAAAGCAACTCAGAAATTTAGAAGTTCTTCCGAAACTGATAAACTCATACTGACTATAAAAAAAACCTGTACACAACGCAAGTGCCTCTTCTATTAGCCGCTGGATTAAACTAGTACTTACTGAAAGTGGTGTAGACACGACTATTTTTTCCGCGCATAGTACGCGTCACGCGTCTACCTCAGCAGCTAAAAGAAAAGGCATATCTGTAGACCTTATTAAGAAGTCAGCGGGGTGGTCTGGAAACTCACTAACGTTTGCGAAGTTCTACGACAGGCCCCTAGTAAGTAATTATGAGGAGGTTTTTGCGACCGCTATTTGTAATTGATTTGTCAAAAAATCGTAGTTAAATGTTATAATGATAATACAGTGTCATAAATCATAGTGAGGCTAAATTGTTAATTAATAATATCGTTGATTTGAAAACATAACTGAGAGTTTCTATTCCAAAACGTCCGCTCTCCTCTGTTATGCTTCACCTATTTCACTCCAGGTTCTAAACATCTACCAAGTGAATAAATAAATCTAGAGGATGTGACGTCGTAGTATAATTGATGGTTAAACGAACTTACCTTAAGTGATGTTCGACCATAATTATACGAGACGTCACATCCGAAAGATTTATTACCCACCCAAACCCTATGATTCCAAGATCAATCATAAAACTCCCCGAATCATACCGTGACATAGGCTCAGCCTCTCTAAAAACAATGACAAGAGTTATGGCGGCGCGCGCGCAGGTAACGTAGTGGGGGAAGGTACTACGTCATAGTCAATCTGCTTACTTTTTATAATCTTATTTTTCTAGCTCTAAAAATTGTGCGATGCCTAGTACATTAGAAAGTGGACTACCAAGTGAATAAATAAATCTAGAGGATGTGACGTCTCGTATAATTATGGTCGAACATCACTTAAGGTAAGTTCGTTTAACCATCAAATATAAAACCTATCGCTACCGATAGTGTGTTACGCAAACACCCTCCTATTTACTCTAAAGTCATATTTCTAGCTATTGTCATCCCTTTAGCATAAAACCCATTAGTTTTTCTTCTCGATAACCTCTAAGAACTTGCAAACTTATACGTTATATCCGCCTTTCTCATAAATCACAATTCTCCATTCAACGCTTTTTGCTTCAGAAAGCGAAATCTGAATGAGGTTTTTTTAATACGGACGCTGCGAATGTGTGCTTGTGAAAATTCCTTATATTCCGTATATCTGCTATGATAGTGGCTTTGGAATACTTTTTCAGGTTTACAAAAATGTTCCTCTAGTAATCGGGTAGTTTTATTATTATATTGTACTAGCTGTTGCCCGCGACTCCGTCCGCGTGGACTTCAGTTTACAGCGCGCGGTGGTTCCCGTTTCCGTGGGAATGCCAAGATAAATGCCTACATTACTGCAAGGTTTCCTCAAAATCCATTAAATAGTTTTTGCCAAAGTCGTAGTCCGTTGCGAAAAAATAAAAAGGGCTCGGTTGATTTAAATAAGCGCCTGATAAAATAATGGGAGCAATATGTACGTCCGCGTTCGCTCCCGTTTTCGCAACATTTTCTGTTACTGCTCTGCTCCTATTGGTCATGGCGGGATATTATATAACCTATGTCCTTTCTCAGGATTTATACCATCTGTGTACCAAATTTCATTACAATAGGTCCAGTAGTTTTGGCGTGAAAGCCGGACAGACAGACAGAGATACTTTCGTATTTATAATATTAAGTTAGATTTGGACTCTTGGGTCTGGATGTTTGTTTATGTGAGTTTATATGTTTCATTTTATTATTTCAGAAGTTAGAGGGGGGGGGGGGACCATCTTTTTCCACTTTGGAAGCGTCTGCCACGCAAACTATTCGGTTGAGAAAAAAAAATATCTTAGAAACCTCTACCTATATCATTTTAAAGACCTATCCATAGATACCCCACACGTATGTGTATCATGAAATAAAGAAATTGAGTTTCAGTTCTAAGTATGGGCAGCCCCCAATATTTATTATTATTTTTTTATTTTTGCATCAAAATCTTAATGCGGTTCACAGAATACATCTACCTACTAAGTTTCAACAGTATAGTGCTCTTATAGTTTCGGAAAAAAATGGCTGTCACATACGGACGGACAGACGGACAGACAGACATGACGAATCTATAAGGGTTCCGTTTTCCGCCATTTGGCTACGGAACCCTAAAAAGCGGTCAAACTTTCGTTATGTTAGTAATGGTTATAGATAAGTCCAATCTAAAGTTCGCCACGGACGAAGGGTGATTTAATTTCACCACGTACACTAAACATAAAAAAACCTTTAACTAAGTCATAAATTTCGAGATTTCGATTAAAAATCCCATTTCTGTTATATCTTCCAGGGGTTCGGCGACCAGTGACACCGTAAAACCGGCCGTTTTACGTCCACGGCCCAGCTGAATCACACTTGACTCGTAAATACATCGATGGGAGCTAAACCTTTAATTTGAAGAACTATTCCGAAGTAATAAAAGTCCAACGAAAACTCCTCTGGTCCAAATGGCTACGGCGACTAGCCAATTAAAACTAGCCAAAACCAAAAAAAGCCAAAACGCAGAAGATATAGTGCTCAAGTGTCTGAGGCACATATTCATTCTCTTTCCTCATGCTCGGTTTCCTCTACTTCTCAGCCCATAGAGGTCCACTGCTGGACAAAGGCCTCCCAAAAGGCTTTCATTCCATTCATTCATTCACTCTCATACTCAGATGAAATAAGTTGGAAAAGTAAAACAGCAGTCTTCAACTGATGTTAGGACAATTTCGCTGAAAAGAACCATAGAGGTCCTATTTAGCAGACTTATTCTTCTTGAAACATGAAATTACATTGTATGACATTTGGTAGAAAACAAACTTAAAGTAATAATATGCCTTATTCACTGATCAGTTATTTTGGAGATCTGTTTCCTCGTTTTGTTTTTTATATAATTATAAACCAGTGCTTGAACGCAATCCCACCTAATGGTAAACAGTGATGCAATCATTGATGGCAAAGCGCGCTAGTCTATTAACAGCCTATTCCCTCAAAAAAAAACTGAGTGCGTGAGTTGAGCGGGGTGATGCAATGTTAAAGCCAACAACATGACCAACGATGCTGCGCCAGAGGAAGATTGCTCTAGGAGACCCTCCACGATCAAACTCCCGGCACAACAACATTTGGCGCATCGTACTCGGCACACATCGCAACACTCAGACCCGTCCGTACGGCTTCAATACATATTATTAAATCGCACATGAAATCGCATACGAATCGCTTGGTGGCTAGACTTTCAAATCAAATCAAATCATTTATTTCAAATAAACCAGTTACAGGCACTTTTGAAATGTCAGAAGGTCGGTCAGTCAATGAAATGAAGCTAGTCGCCCATTTCAAAGAGTAGGTACCTATGGACACTCTTTTAAATTTTCAAGCTATTGTTACAAATATTTGATTACATCATTCACGTTGAAATCAACCGTGTGAAAACGATGCAGAAACATATTATACGCTGAGAGCGTCCATAGAAAACACACAAAAAACAATTCAGAAATTAAAATACGCCATGGAATACTTTGTCTGGTGGCCTTTTTTCTGCAATAATTCTTACGGATTCTATTCAAAAGTAATCCTGTATACAACAAGTTCTTAATATCATCTGTCCGGAATAAGTCTTCAAAACTGCATGGCTATAAAAAGATATATGGGTTTACTACCAACGTGACGTTACATGAACGAGGTACGGGCCGTTCCCGGCGGGTTACCGGACGTTTTACTGCAAGTATTTGAAGTGCGAAGCACGTATTCATTTGTTTTATTCAATTCTTTTCTGACCTAAAAGCTACCATTATTTTAGTTGGTGCTGAATTCTGTAAAATTACTGATACACATTATAGATTTTTAAATATGGTTACCCTAGGAGTCACCACACAAAAAAAAAATAGCAGTAGATAAAGTTTTTTATATTAATTATAATTAACTAGCTTTTCGCTCCCGGCTTCGCCCGCTTGGAGTTCGGTTATATCGCGATTCCAAGGGAACTCTTCAAAAGTCCGAAATCAAAACTATCACATTTTTGACGTTTCCACGTTACTTAACTTTATTACTGTTAACGTTTATGAAATCTCTTAAACACTATTCCGTTTAAGGGATTTATTTATTAAAAAAAAATATCATTAAACAGTCGCTAATCACTAGTTAACTCAAAGCAAAGTTTATTAATATAGGGGAAAATGTCCATGTACAAAACATCTTGTAGCATTTATAAGCCCCAAATATTACGTGCGAACTCAATGACATAAGAAAATTAAAGCGACGAAGTAATATGGGGACGCCCATATTACTTCGTCATATACGCTAACGCTAATTAACAGCTTCATTAGACGCCTACTGTATTAACACTTAAATGTTCTGTCAGCTTTTGAATAAAACATAGCGGTACACGTAAAATTGTACTACCTCATTACCTATCTAATAAGGGAACCAGGAGCGTAATTACGTAACACACTATCAGAAGCGATGGGTTTCATTTTGACAGACATCAACATTCATTGATATGTTTACGTTGTTGAGAGAAGACATGTATCGAACGTACGGAGCAATAGAGCAGCAATATGCTGGAAATTGAGAGTAATAGTGTTTTACTCAATTCGGGGGGATATTGTTTTTAGATGTAAGTGCCTATAACAGAGCTTCATAAGCTGAGGATAGGTTAGGATATTAAGGTCAGGAAGGCGGGGCCGAAGCTCCGGACAGTCAAGGCGTCCTCCCATCCCCATGAGCATCCATCGTGGGCGGCACCTCGAGAAAACATTGAACAATAACCACAGTGAGATATTGGATTCTTATTACTCCAACTATACAGACACTTAGATCACTTTATCTTAGACTTTATCTTAGATCTTTTTCTCGGTGGTAGGCAACAACATCAGCCGCCGGCATAAGTTACCACCCACCAGACAAAGTCTTGCCGCCAAGCGATTCATCGTGTTCCGGCATGATGTCTGGTGAAGCCGTACGGTGGACGGGTCTGAGCAGTTGTGTTGCGATGTGTGCCGAGTACGATATGCCTAATGTTGTTGTGTCGGGAGTTTGGTCGTGGAGGGTCTCCAGATCATCCTCTGGCGCAGCATCGTTGGTCGTGTTGTTGGGTTAAACATAGCATCACCTCGCTCAACTGCTGTCTTCCTTCCTATTCACTCAGTTTTTTTGAGTGAATAGGCTTAATAAGCTAGTGCGCTTTACCATCAACGATTGCATCACTGCTTACCATCAGGCGGGATTGCAGTCAAGCGCTAGTTTATAACTATTAAAAAAAAAACTTTAATATTAAGGGATCACAATGATAATTTCAGATCAAAACAGACAAGAGCCACTGGGTTTGAGCATGACCAACACACTCAACCGAAACCTGAGCACAGACTGCCCGCGCTAACGGTCGATCGCTATGTCAAACGCAACTCCGGTCGGTGTTGCCATTTGCTTCATGGTGTTACCCACTCTTAATAAAAAATCATAATTTATCCGAATACCGATCGATTAACCGACTTCAAAAAATAGTAGAGTAATTTACGGACAATTGATACTGACACAAAACAAATCACAATATTCAAAATTAACGAGTCACCAGCCGTTATATAAATTATAAACTAGTGCTTGACCGCAATCCTGCCTGATGGTAAGCATTTATGCGATCGTTGATGGTAAAGCGAGCTAGTTTATTAAGAGCCAATCTAGCCTTGAAGACACTCAAATTGTAGTCCGACGGAAACACCCCCGCTGGCAAATTGTTTCAGTCCCTCAATGTGCCTACGGGGTATAAAATACGAGGCGAAACGCTTCGTTCGGATCGTTGTGGTGTCAACAACGTAAAGGTGGAAACTCGCCGTACGATGGGTCGTCCGATGATGGAACGGAGATGGGGGAATTAAATTATGCAATTCCCGCGCACACTTTCCAAAATGCATCTTATAGAACACCGACAGGCTGGCTACTCTTCGCCTGTGATCTAGGCTTTGGAGACCGCTTTGAGCAAAACTTCACAACTACATACCAAGTTCAGTAGCCGTATGGTGTTAAGGCAACTTATTTGCTCATTTCAAATGATCATGTTTTCAGTTGAAAGACGACTACTACTGGACTTGCCCTAGCATTGCCACTTTGAGGGGCAAATTCAATATTTGTTTATTAGGCTGAGAATACTACAGTACTTTTCGAATCTCAAAATTACGAAAGCCAATCCCCCAAAACCAATCCCCCCCTTCGCCACTTCCTAGAGCTTTCGTTGAGAAGAAGAAATGGCGAAACAAACACCACAGCTGTCTGTGCACTTAGAAAATCTTGCTTCTATCTCTAAATAGCGACCCGCTCCGGCTTCGCACGGGTGCAATGCTGATACACCACAGAAAAACTGTCAACGTTGTATAAAAAACATGGCGGTCCGCCGCTCCCGCCGCCCGGTCGGCCCGTACCGCCGCAAACGCGACGCCCCGCAGTTTTTAAAACTGTAATATCTTCGAAATAATGAATTTAAATCATATGCTGTATAGGGCGATAGAGATCTATATTTAATCAACAATGTATTTAAGGTACTAAATTGAATAAGGATTAATGCTGCATTGGTTAAAATCGCTTCGAAAGTCAGCTAATATTTGTCGTAAAAAGTAAATTACAATAAAACGTTATTGTGGAATATCCATAAGAGATAGACATATATGTCTAGCTCAATCTTGTCTTTTCAATGTGTACAATATTAAGTTTTAAAGATTTACTCATACATAGGGACATAGGGAAATAGAAAGCGATTTTTGTTTTATACTATGTAGTGATGATGTAGGCATGGTATGTGGACTCTGTGCTACCCGCTTCCAGCTGATTTTTGTCTGCACAAGGTCACCCAATTCTACTTTATTCAAAGGCCTTCCAAAGCTATTTCTTCCGGCCCTATGGGTCGTCTGTTCTCCGAACAATACACCCTGCTTACAACACAATTTGAATACTCACATCTTTAGATTTTTAGGAAAAGAACCTGCCAATCAAAGCATTGCAATGTAACCTACAAGAAATCAGTAGCCACAGGAAAACGGAAAACTACATTAAACATGCATACGTTAGCACTAATACCGAGTGGTTTATGGATGAATCTAGAAACGACTATTGTTGCATAATGTATGCAAGTGCGCCCTTTACGACGGAAGAGTTTTATTTATTTAATTCAGGCTTCAAGACCCATATAAACATATACAATGCTATGTAGGGATATTAACAAAAACTTAAAAATGTAATCTAATTAACTATAGCTAAAGCTGAATTACACGAAGTATTAGCACGAAGGTATTAAGTTCTGCTTACTTTTGTATAAGGTATTTATTAGGTATATATTTCGGTTTTCAATGTTTTTATTGGTATACTAACTTGGAATTCGGTTATATCGCGCTTTTTAGATTCCTCTCGGGAATATCAATTTTTTTTCAATAAAAGTTAGCCTATGTCCTTTCTCAGGGTCTAAAGATTGTCTGTGCCAAATTTCATCAAAAATAGTTGAGAGGTTTAAGCGGAAAAGAAGCGTAACAGACAGACAGAGTTACTTTCGCATTTATAATATTAGTATGGATTGGCACGAGCTAACTGACATAATATACCAAAAAAAGTAATTTCATTGAATGTTAACAAATTATACTTTCTATTGTGTAGAATTCAGTTCTTCTAGCCAGCAATATTACTGGGGAATTCACTAACTTAACTTCTTTTATAGAAACTAAAGCACTAGGAAATGGTGATGGACCCGCGTTTTTTACCCGACTACGGCAAAGCAAAAGGAGGGTTATGATTTTGACAGGCTATGTATGTATGTATGTATGTTCATCTGTTCCCTCGTAACTTCTAAACTACTTATCAGAATTCGACAAATGATATATCATTAGAAGCGCCTTAATTGTCCGCTGGTTATAGGCTATATGGGGTTTCACAAAATCTACTGTGGCGCCCTCTACCGGACAAAACATACAGAGTAAAAAAATAAAGTTAAGATAAATATGCCGTGTTTGGTATCATTTGAAAGCGCTTTACTTGTACATTTTGATATATATATATATTGCTAGCATTTGCGTGTGACTTTACCTGTATTCATGGGCTGGTTGCATATAATTCACATCTTTTCGTTCATAGCTTCTTTACTACTTATCAGAATAAGACCACTGCAGTACCATTAGAAGGGCCTTGATATTCTGTTAGTTATGAGCTATAAAGCTTGTCACCAAATTTAGTATTGCGCCCTCTAGCGGACAAAAAGTTCTATGTTAATATAAAATTAAAATAAATATACCGTGTTTGGTATCACGTGAAAGAGCTTCACGAGTGCTTTATGCTTGTACATAATTACAAGAATGCTTTAATGATGTTAAATATGAGCGATAAGAGTAAAGCGCGGATCACGGGAACTGTGAATCGCTTTATGCAATGTAGAGCAATGTGAACATTAATAGAATATGTAATGCACTAATGAAAACGACATAAGCTGGGAGTAACTCCACGCGGTGAAGGCGGAAACAAATCAAACCAAATCAAATCATTTATTTCAAATAAACCAGTTACAGGCACTTTTGAATTGTCAGAAGGTCGGTCAGTCAATAAAATAAATGCCTTACAGCAGATTTGTACATTGTGCTCGCACGTTTGCCATGCAATTATACAATACTAAGAAATTGAATCTACACAATGCTAAGATAGTATTGTCCAAGGTTTAGCAGCTCCAACAGTGTTCCCGAATACTAAATTTAGCTCCTGTAACAGTTTGATAACTGGCTAAAACTCCCATAAAAAGGCCTCTGCACTATATGCCTTCGGGCTTATGTTGTTATATGTGCGTGTAGATGTAATATGTCAAGTACCTAGTTTTTAGTTCATCACTTTAACTTTTGTTAATATTATG
This sequence comes from Sesamia nonagrioides, assembly GCA_017933935.1. Lineage (NCBI taxonomy): Eukaryota > Metazoa > Arthropoda > Insecta > Lepidoptera > Noctuidae > Sesamia > Sesamia nonagrioides. Next base: position 2,116,648 of record JADWQK010000020.1, on the reverse strand, counting down.
CGCCACAAATATACTTTAACACCAAAATAGTACAAATAATAAAAAGTAAAAAAACTAAAACCCAACTACGACAAAAACGACGCTGAAAAAGTATAAAACAAGATTTTCAGAATACTGAACTGAACAAAGTTACTAATGTAGTTGCAAGTAAATGGACACAGTAGTAATGTCATACAATACTATTCTGAAGTAAGCAATATTCACTATGTAGAGATAAATTTTCATGTTTGGAAAGGCGTAGTCACACGTTGTCAAGGTGCTACGGTAGGTAGGTATATGTAACGTGTGACTACGCCTTTTCAAATATGAAAATTTATCTCTACATAGTGAATATTGCTTACTTCAGAATAGTATTGTATGACATTACTACTGTGTCCATTTACTTGCAACTACATTAGCAACTTTGTTCAGTTCAGTATTCTGAAAATCTTGTTTTATACTTTTTCAGCGTCGTTTTTGTCGTAGTTGGGTTTTAGTTTTTTTTACTTTTTATTATTTGGGAATGTTTTACGTAATTTTGACGTTCATAAATACTGATTCTTAGTCTAGTTCAAAAAATGTTGCCTGATATTTACCCTTTTTAGTAAAATTAGACAGCAATTTAGATTGCGTTTAAAATATCTTTGAAAAAAAAAAATTGTACCTCCTTCAAAAATCCTTATAACTTTTTTTCTTCTTGTATTTGATGTCTTTTTTGCAATGTACGTTTTGTTTTTGAGGAATCAACTATTTTTCTTTATTTTCTTTCTTTTATCAGTAAAAAGTAAAAAAAAAAATCATACATATCTCAAGAACAGCTAAAATACACAAATCTAGGTTACGTTATAGAACATCAAACAGAATAATGCAGACAAATACATTTCCATTGCACCAAAAACCCACTTTATTACATCAGATAAAACCGCCACTTGAATTTTAACAAATGGCCGACAAACTATAAATATTTGTGAACCATTACCGCTGTTGTTAGCGATATTACAAGTAAGACGTATGATCTATGTGTAACTGAAACATTGCAACGCGAAAACGCCGTCCAAATAGTTCTGCGCAAATTTAACAAATGGGATTGGCCGTGGGTTGCATTGCAATGCGGAGTTTGGTCTAAGTTGAATGAGAATAGTTTAAAAGTATGCCAGCCTTAAGTGACACTTTCAGTTTTAAAGGAATTTCGGATTTGTATGGGGCCAAAGTCACCGACATAGCTCTTCGAGTCGCTAAAAATAAGTGGCAATGGGCAGGGCACATTGCTCGTAGAAGCGATGGCCGATCGGGCAGTAAGGTTCTGGAGTGGCGGCCACGTACTGGAAGACGCAGCGTAGGGAGGCCCCGAACAAGGTGGACCGATGACCTGGTGAAGGTCGCGGGAAGCCGATGGATGCGGGCAGCACAAGACCGGTCATTGTGGAAAGCCTTGGAGAGGCCTTTGTCCAGCAGTGGACCTCTATAGGCTGAAAAAGAAGAAGACGATGTAGTAGCCCTGTTGGTTATCTCTGTGTCTCTCTTTATAATGCTGGACACCAGCTACAGCAAACAGTGTACTAATTATTCCAGGTCCGGGTATTGTTCCGGGTCTGGATGTTTGTATTTTTTTTTTACGTATTATAAACTAGCGCTTGACCGCAATCCTGCCTGATGGTAAGCAGTGACGCAATCGTTGATGGTAAAGCGCACTAGTTTATTAAGAGCCTATTCACTCTAGCCTTGAAGACACTCAAATTGTAGTCCGACGGAAACACCGCCGCTGGCAAATTGTTCCAGTCCCTCGATGTACGCGGTATAAAGGAGGAGGCGAAACGCTTCGTCCGGATCGTAGTGGTGTTAACAACGTAAGGGTGGAAACCAGCCGTACGACGGGTCGTCCGCTGGTGGAACGGAGATGGGGGAATTAAATCATGCAATTCCTCGCACACTCCCCGAAATGCATCCTATAGAACACCGAAAGGCTGGCTACTCTACGCCTGTGCTCTAGGCTTTGGAGACCAACTCGAGTTAGATCAGGGTCACCAATCAGCCTCTTTGTATATGTGAGTTTATATGTTTGTGAATGCACCCACGATACAGGAGAAATAGCTAGTATAAATAAATAATAAATATATATAAATATATACGAACAAATCACACAGATTGAGCTAGCCCCAAAGTAAGTTCGACACTTGTGTTATGGGATACTAACTCAACGATACTATATTTATAATAGATACATATATAGATAAACATCCAAGACCCAGGCCAATCAGAAGAAGATCGTTTTTTCATCATGACCTGGCCGGGATCGAACCCGGGGCCTCCACGTCGCAGGCAGGCGTGTTGACCGCTGCGCTACGGAGGACGTCAATATGGGTAATGTAAAAATGCTTAGTGCAGAGTCCATACGCTCAGCCTAATGTCTATATCCAAATTGGATATATTATATCACAGAAACACATCCATTCGTATATCAAGACATTTATTCCTATCTATGATCATATTTTAAATATAACAATAAAGTTGGAGTTTTGACGGGAAAGCTTAAGATGAGTGTCACGCGCATTTTTCATTGGACTTTTAAATTTATTTACAGTGTCGTTTACTAAATTAAAGTGCGTGATTTGACCCATAAGGATAATAAAGGTTAGGTAAACACTTGACCAAATGTAATATAAAATTTTACATAATCATCATAGTAACAATACTAATGAATTTTGAAATAATCCTTTTTTCCCGAGAATTAATTCCAACTTCCCCAAAATTTGGTAATTTTTAAAAAAGTGACAACACCGGTATTATTATAAGCGAATAGCAACGCGACCACGTCACAGGTGCCGCGTGCCCTGCGACCCGCGGAAGGGGTTGCTTACCGCACATGTATTAACTTACCTCTTTTTGCGAAATAATATTTATTTTTTTAGGGGGATTTTTTTTTTTAAGTTTAGCCAGTCTTTGTGGGAATTAGTAGAATCTGTTATCGATACCTAACAATACCTTCACGGATCGGACAGGGTTTTCTTTACATATTGTATATTAAAAAATGCATTCAGTAAATAGTTCATAAAGAATATTGAAATATCGCAGCATAGTGGCCACATCATGACTTAGCCTCAAACTTCCCTCATAGACGGTTCAGGCAGCCCTCTTTTTCAACTGTCAATGGCGATATCCGCCATTATTGTAAAATAAAATTTCAAAGAATTTCTATAATTTGTTACACATATTATTGGCAAAATTGTGGTATCTATTCCACTGAGGCTATTGATCAAGAGTTGAGGTTGAATCTCACGTTGAAAAAAGAAGAAGAACAATAAAGTCACTATATGACAGATTATAAAGCTAACGGCCAGTACCATTCTATAGGAACCAACCTCCAATAATATTTATTTTTCGAACGACGTTTTTTTTTTTGTTTTGTTTTGCGGCACTAGTTATGACTTTGTGCCAATGTCAAGTAAATAAAAATCTTCAAAAGTTTTCTTTCTTTCTCTTATGGCTTCGCACGGTTTGTGCATTTAGCCAATGTCACGTAATGAATTATTCATGTCGAAAAAGACGGCCGCGCGAACCGTACACTAGGAGCAAGATTTGGTACAAAGCCATGATGTGGCCACTATGCTACAATATTTCACTGTTCTTCATGAATTATTCACTGAATGTACTTTTTACTACATAAGTCACGCTTTTATTTAGTAAACGACACTATAATAAATTTAAAAGTCCAATGAAAAATGAGCGTGGCACTCATCTTAGCTTCCCACCAAAAACTCCCCTACAAAGACGTTACAAGAAAGAGTTACATATATTTTGCTAAGGTAAAATGTACAGAAGCAAATAAATTCAGGACAACTGACAACTGAGAGATGCTCGTAGCTTGGGTAGCCGGCGGTCAGCTGTTTTAAATGTCAATATATGTATAGGTACATATCACGTCCTTTTTGAATTTATTTGTAGTTTACAATTTAAAAATAAAAATAACAGTTCTGCAAAATTCAGACACTAATCTTTTTCATTTTGCTATTTCAATAAGTTTCTCAGTAACACACTATTGCTTTATGTGTGCAAAAAAGTGTCTGCTTAACAATATAAATAGCTGAATGACTGTTGTTGAACTGTCAAAACGAAACCATTGATAGGGACACTGTATTACGTAATTCGCAGGTTTGGTGTATTACTTACAGATATATACCCCTAGGTATACTTTCGCCTTCTTCCTATGTAGGTACGGAGAAACTTCAAAACGCCACCTGCTAAGATGCTTCCGTGAATTCTCCTTTTGCCTCGTTTACGTACACACACAAGTCTGCTTACAAGGCTGGTTGCGATTACTACACACCTGACCTACTTTCACTAAGATATCTGTTTATACTCCATGGTTTTCTAAAAGTAAACAATAAAACCACATGATATAGTTAACGCACTAAATTTAATACCAGTCACTTCGATTGTCATGGTACGTCATACTTGTACTCCTCAATTTTGCAATGTTATAATTGATTAATATATCTTTCATGTTGACGATTGTGATGAAAGCTTTACTTCTGTTGTCCATATCTTATGCCAGAATGCACGCTGCTAACTAGGCAAAACATCAATACATAGTATAAAACAAAGTCGCTTTCGCTGTATGTCCGTATGTATGCTTAGATCTTTAAAACTACGCAACGGATTTTGACGCGGTTTTTTTTAATAGATAGAGTGATTCTTAAGGAAGGTTTGTATGTATAATAAATGCATAATATAGTGTTCGTTCCCGAGGGAAATCTAAAAAGCGCGATATAACCGAACTCCACGCGGGCGAAGCCGCGGGCGGAAAGCTAGTTGGACAATAAAAAGAATAAATTACAACATAATTCATTGAATAAAAGCCAATTCTTCCAACTGATATTTAATGAATAACTGACATTTGACAGTTTTTGTGCAAAAGAACAGTCAAACATTCAAAATTATTTCCCGAACAACATTATCTGATGTTAGAAAAATCAGCTTTAAATAATATGCTGTTGAAATGGGACCAATAAATCTCACATGTAGGTACATAATACAGAACGAGGGAAGATGCCAAAAATAATCCTCGTGCAGACAAAAAACCCTTCACCGCCCTTTCACCCAGATTCTATTCAGACCCGGTAATCTTAAGACCCATTAAAACTCCGTCATCTATACATGGGACCACACTACAAAAGTCCGCGGCTTTCCACGCACATTCAACAATTCAAGTGATTTATACAAGCAGTAAACTAAGCCGAGGCTCCGTTGTACCCCAGTGTAACTGCGACGACGAGCGACATTACACCACTTTTAAGCTTTAACCCCTTTTGTTTCATTGTTTATTTGGTTTAAAACCTAACAGTATTACACTTTTGGTCATATAATGTATCCATGTGGGCATGAGCGTACCCAATGGGTGCAGGAAGGGGGCAGCCCCCCCGTAATCCCGCAGAACATATATGAACTCCCCTAATTACTAATCCATAAAAAAACAAACCCATATCTTTCCCGTGGGTGTCGTACGATCTGCGATCCCCAACCTGCCCCCCAAGCGTGGTGATTATGGCAATTGGGGGGCCCAATGAAATGAAAGCCTTGGGGGAGTCCTCGGTCCAACAGTGGACCTCTATGGGGCTGAGAATAAGAAGAAGAAGAAGAATTACTAATCAAAGTATAAATGGAGACTTATACAGGATCATTTGCATCTATTTGCCCCACACACTACACTAAAAATGCCTAATGTTTTATGTAGATGTCCTTGTTTAGTATGCGAGACAAAACAGCTAGGGATGATTCGTCCCTAACTTCCGACATTTGACTTGAGCCCCCTGACTCCCCAGGTCAGAAGCTGCGTACGACCTTGCATGTGGGTATCAGAAATTATGCCATGTTACTTAGTAAGTTGTAACCAGGCTGTGATCTACCAGACTACCACTGGAGCCCAATGCGGCTTGATAGTTATCACATATTGTCCTTCGGACTTCGGCCTAGGAGCGACCATCATCCAAACAGACAGGCCTGAATTAGCGCCGCAGTGTTCCACGCGCGCCACTCTAGAATTGCTGTGACCGTTTTGGGAATGACCGCACCGCGTTCGATATACGAATCCCGCTCACCCGGTCGCGAAGATGGAGGTGAAATATCGCTGTGGTTTTTTTCGGTAAGAGTCATGCATACGGCTCTCTCGCCTCTCTCTAATATGGAGGGAATCCATGAGAATTTCGAAGGCGAAACCAAAAACTACTTTTTAAATGCAAACTGGTGAAGGTGAAGGTCGCGGGTAGCCGATGGATGCGGGCAGCACAAGACCGGTCATCATGGAAAGCCTTGCAGGAGGTCTTTGTCCAACAGTGGACCTCTATAGGCTGAAGAAGAAATGCAAACGGCTTTTCTTCTAGTTTTAATATGCCATCAATTATTTTGCTCTTCATTAATATCTTCTGCGGTGTAATTGCACAGTAACACAATATCAGTAGGAATGGTTGTCATTTTGATAGTTCAACAACATTCATTGCGTTATTTACGGTATTGAGCTGACAAATTTTTCAAATATATCATCCAATGGATTGGCAAGATCCTTTAAAATATTTCAAACTGTGATTTAAAGAAGACATGTTACTTACGGTATTATTGTGCTAGTTTTACAAAACATGAACATTTTATCTTAACTTCTTATAATAACTGATGTGAAATGCTCTATGTGGCTGAAGTAAAGAAATCGAGGATATTCACCCCAAATCCAAATTAAAAAAATTAAGCTACCACATCTCCGAATTTTTAATTTCGGGTCACGGTGTTTTTCTTCTCCATTTTGAGGATCATTCAATTATCATCATTTCAGGCGTAAGACTGTAGTGTTATTTTATTAACCTACATATACTTACTTCTTCATACTCATATATCATTCATTTCTGCAGGTCATAATGCGCATTCCAGTATTATGAGGCGCTGTTCTGATAATATTTTTCCTACACAACACAACGCTTTAATTTAATATCTACTTATATTTACACATTTACAATAATATTTTCATTGTTATGACAGTTTTTGACAACGCTGTTGATTATGTCTCTATGACAACCCTTTTTCTTCTAAATTCTTAACTGCCCGCTATCTTTCTATCGGATTTGTTATGCCGAACTCCTTTACGGTATTTTATATTACTTTTAAATATTCAAATATTCAAAATTTTGTGGAATGCTGTTCTGCGAGGTTTCTTAGGAAGCCCTCGCAGAACGTTGACAGTTTTTGAGTTCAGCTTGAGTTCAGCTTGAGTCGCGGCCTGGTGCTTACATGTGTTTACTAGTATATTTATAGAGTGCTTTATCTCTGCAGAGCCCTCCTAGGGTTACCCTCTCCCTCGCGGAGAGGGGACCCTCCTATCGTGCTGCTGCCGGCTCTCCGTTGCAGGGGCCGGTCCTGCTGTATTTCTGCTGCCTGGTACTGTCTCTGTTGGCGGCGCCACCGCCTCTGATGGCGGCGCCGCTGCTGTAGCCGGACCTCTGCCGCGGGAGCCGCTTTTCGCTGCAGTCTTTGGATCTCCGCTGCTGTTGTCGGCCCTCTCGGCCGCCCCGCTCCTCTACAACTCTTCTGCGACCCTCAACCGCCTGCCTACAGCTGTCGCCGGCCCTCAGCCGCTGGGCTTCAGCCGCCGAGCCTCTGCGCCGGCCCTCTTCGCTGACCCTCAACCGCCTGTCTTCAGCCGTCGGGCATCTGCGCCGGCCCTCTTCACCCACCTTCAGCCGCCGGGCCCTCTGCGCGGCCCTCCGCCGCCGAGGCCGCTACTTGAAGCTTTACTTTTATATTTTACCTTTTTTATATTTTTACTTGTACTTCATCCCTTCACCCTTCATTCATTCATCATTTTTATACTTTTATTTTTATTTGCTTTTATTTTAATTAATAAATTCTTTGTTTTCATCCCTCTTCCCTCCTCTTTTACTGTCTAACATGACAGTTTGGCGCCCAACGTGGGGCGCCAAACTGTCATGTAACGACAAGAAAAGACTTTAGAGGGAGACAGTATTTATTAAGTATACTTCCATCTTGTCTTTTCTGTATACTTAATAAATACTGTCTCCCTCTAAAGTCTTTTCTTGTCGTTACATGACAAGACGTCCACTGCTGGACATAAGCCTCCCCCGAGGATCTCCACGACGATCTGTCCTGCTCCTCCCGCATCCAGTGTTTCCCATGACTTTCACCAGGTCGTCGAACTTCGAGGGTAGCGGTGACTAAATTATTTGCACAAGCCAAGCGTTTACCCTAGGTTTAAACCCACGCCTTACAACTGGAAAATTGGGACCGTTAAGAGTGGCCCACTGCTCCCCCAATTATATTGAGGTAAGTACTCAATAAGTAGGTACCTTATCATCAATTATGTATATGTGTCTTACTTTTGCCAGGTATAGACTTGCTAACTAATTCATAAAAGTTGCTTAAAGTTAGCTAGTAACTGTTTAACTTTAAATTTTTGCCATTTTAACGTCACTTAACTTTAATCATCTTCTATGAATAAACTTGAATACCATCATCATCATCAACCTTTTATCATCCCACTGCTGGGCACAGGTCTCCTCTCTTATAGAGAAGGATTGAGCGCAAACACCGCGCTTGCTCAATGCGAGTTGGCGATTTCAGACTTATGAAGTCCAGGTTTCCTCAAGATGTTTTCCTTCACCTTCAGTCATTGGTGTCCAAGACATCCTTAGAAAGTACATATAACTTTAGATAAATTACATTGGTAGTTATGTACATTTAAAACCATAGTGGGGGTTTATTCATAAACGATTATTAATGTTATATGACGTGCAAACATCAAAATTGTATGGTTAAACAATCGCTAGTCAGTGGGTAACTTTAAGCAACGTTTGTGAATAATGAGGACAATGTTTATTCCATCTACATTGCAACCACTCAGGTATGACTACTGGACGGAATCTAAGTTTGGTTTGTCCCACCCTATTGTCTTTATAACCCCACGGTGTTAGTGATTAATCACTCCAAAATATAAACAAACTATCCTCATGACCATTTCAGGTGAAAGGCGTTCACTGCGGACATAGACCTACTCAAACTTCTTTATATCTACTTACTGTTCGAGGATTCTTGTCTACTGTGTGTGGGTATCAATCCATAAATTGTAAAATAACGAAAAATTGTGAAATTACGACAATTGGTCTTCACCAATTCTCGTAATTTTAAAAAGTTTAAAATCTAATCGCAGTCAGTCAAAACTTGTCAAATTATATGGATATTATGATATTTTTTTTTGCATCGTAATTTTTAGGGTTCCGTACCTCAAAAGGAAAAACGGAACCCTTATAGGATCACTTTGTTGTCCGTCTGTCTGTCTGTCTGTCTGTCTGTCTGTCTGTCTGTCTGTCACCACCCTTTATCTCAAGAACGCGTGGACGTATCAAGCTGAAATTCACATGAAATACTCGGGTCTATTGTCCCTTTAAGCTGTGAAAATATCAAACTTCTAAGCCAAGCCAATCAAAAGATACAGCCGATTATGTCGATATTTTCAACAAATTTTCGACACTCGCAAAGGAATCAAAACCTACAGGATACTTCCCGTAAACTCAGAATCTTGAAAATTGGCATGAAGCATTGTCATATAATGCAAATATAGGAAAAATTGCGAAAATCACATTTTTTTAGTTATATAATATAATAAACATATTTTAATAAAATGGAACTTACTACCTTATTTCTCACGAACGAATAAAGTTATCAAATTGAAATTTATACCAAATACCTAGGTCTATTGTCCCTTTAAGCTGTGAAAATATCAAACTTCTAAGCTAAGCCAATCAAAAGATACAGCCGATATGTCGATATTTTCAACAAATTTTCGACACTCGCAAAGGAATCAAAACCTACAGGATACTTCCCGTAAACTCAGAATCTTGAAATTTGGCATGAAGGATTGTCATATAATGCAAATATAGGAAAAATTGCGAAAATCACATTTTTTCAGTTATATAATATAATAAACATATTTTAATAAAATGGAACTTACTACCTTATTTCTCACAATCGAATAAAGTTATCAAATTGGAATTTATACCAAATACCTAGGTCTATTGTCCCTATAAGCTGTGAAAATATCAAACTTCTAAGCCAAGCCAATCAAAAGATACAGCCGATATGTCGATATTTTCAACAAATTTTCGACACTCGCAAAGGAATCAAAACCTACAGGATACTTCCCGTAAACTCAGAATCTTGAAATTTGGCATGAAGGATGGACATATAATGCAAATATAGGAAAATTGCGAAAATCTCATTTTTTTAGTTATATAATATAATAAACATATTTTAATAAAATGAAACTTACTACCTTATTTCTCACGAACTAATAAAGGTATCAAATTGAAATTTATACCAAATACCTAGGTCTATTGTCCCTTTAAGTACGACTGGACCTAACTTCGGAATGTTTTTCTATGAATTATTTATATTTCGTCTGCAATTCAAATTTAAAAAAAATTCTTAGTTCTAGAAAATTTTACATTATTGTAATAAGCGCCCTCTATTGTTGTGTAGTTTTACTATTTTCTTGTAGAGATGTAGTAATGTTGTTTATCGATTTAGTTATCGATAATACTTATTATGATGAATATATTTTGTTGTATTTTATTGACATTTAAAATATAGCTAAATAAAATTAAAATATTACTATATCTCAAGTTTATTTATTATTAACTCTATTTAAACATAATCATAATTATCATATTAATAAACAAAATTGAATGAACAATTACTATTCATTTATCTAGGTTTTTGTTATTTTTGGTTTCCGAATAAAAATAATGTCGTAGGGAAAAGTGGATACGATTTGTCCAGATAGACCGTAGAGAAGAAAATTGGCTTCCGTCTCATTCGTCGAAATTATGCTCAATGCATTTTAAAAGAGAAGTTATCTACTTTGGAAAGACTTGTCGATCAATTTAAAAAAAAAAGAATCGGTACCTTGTATTAGAAATGAAATAGTAAGTTATTAATTTCAGTACTTTTCTACTTAACCGTAAAAATTGGAATAAAATTTACGGTTAAGTGGATAAGTACATAGATTACATAACTTATTTATAATGAAATATATTCATAAAATATGTAGGTACGTATATGTAGTACAATGATTGCGAGCTACTTTGTGATTTTGAGGATTCCGTACCTAAAAGGTAAAACGAACCCTATTCATGAGACTTCTCTGTTCGTCTGTCCGTCTGTCACCAGGCTGTATCTCATAAACCGTAATAGCGAGATAGTTGTAATTTCCAGAGATTGTGTTAGTATTTCTGTTGCCGCTATAACAACAAGTACTAAGAATAAAAATAATAAAATATTGAAGGGGGCTCCCATACAACAAACGTGAATTTTTGCCGTTTTTTGCTCCATATTAATAACGGAAACAGAACAGTCTTAATTTTATTATTTTATTAAGCTTATTAATATTCAAATTACAAATAAATAATTAAAATAAAATAAATACTGAAGGCGGGCTCCCATACAATAACCGTGATTTTTTTGCCGTTTTTAAAGATAATGGCGTACGAATCTTGTAAAGGTCTTGCTCCAGCAGACTACCATTTTTGTCGTGATTTGGACAATTATCTACGTGACAAGAAGTTTTCTTCCCAGGAGGCAGTTCTGCTTTCACACAGTTTGTGCAGTCTAGATCCTCAGAGTTCTATCACAAAGGCATAAACGACCTTCCTATATATTGATTATAAATGAATTATTTAAAAATTAAAAAATAAGCAATTATTTAGATTTTCAGTACTAATCGGCAATTTTAAACTTTAACGCCTATTATATTAAAAGAATTATATAAATAAGAAACTTGTGAACTTGAAATTACCCATAATTATTCTGCTTCCTAATTTTTTGTTTCAAGCTATCATAATGCGAAAAACATCGTCGTAGTAACTTCTTTGAATATTATCGATAACTTTATATCGAAATGATACAAACCCTACCACAGTTTTTTGCATTGCCATTTAAAAATATTTGCAAACAAACGTGTAAAAAGAATAATTTTGCTAAAAATGAAATGCAAACGAAAATTGCAAAACAAAATGCGCTTTATGGCCTAAAAGGTCTATTACATTCAAAAATCGCAATAAACTGAGCGTTAAAATAATTTGTAAGCATAAAACATCTAAAATGCCAATAGACGATGTCACGGTAAATGAATAGTAGCGAATAAAATTCTAAAACAGTTTTTGTTTGTACAAGACAAGTTTCACTTAATTTATTTACTTTTCAATATTTATTTACCCGATTTGAACTATACTAGGGTATTAAATCGGATCTGGCAACATAGACCACACTGGCCACCTACCGGGCAATAGCTGAATATATTTTATATAAACTTATTTCATTTTTACTATTTGATGTCTCCAATTGTCGATCTAATTTTGCTATATTGTACTAGATGGCGGAACTGAGCCATGGGATCACAGTTTTTCTATGCCATTTTGACACATCTCTATATATCTTAAATCTCTTTGCCTACAAGGTACTTCCCGTGAACTCAGAATCTTGAAATTCGGCACGAAGCAACGTTATATTATAGTACAGACAGATAACGGAAAAATTGTGAAAATGATAAATTTGAAGTTACATAAAATATTATTTTTGCTTACATGACATAAAATATTTTTTTAATAATTATAAACTTACTACCTACCCTTTTTCACATGAACGCGTAGAGATATTAAAGTTGAAATTCATATCAAACACTTCTTAAATCTAATTGCCTCTAAACTGTGAAAAATTCTAAATCAATGCTAGTATTATAAATGCGAAAATAATTCTGTCTGTCTGGTACGCTTTCCCGCCTAAACCTCTCAACCGATTTTGATGAAGTTTGGCACAGACAATCTTTAGACCCTGAGAAAGAACATAGGCTACCTTTTATCCCGGAAAATTTGATGTTCCCGAGGGGAATTTAAACAGCGCGATATAACCTAACTCCACGCGGGCGAAGCCGCTGGCGGAAAGCTAGTACGTCATAAATTGTAAACCGCTACGTTTGTACAGCGGAACCCTCGGTGTGCGAGTCCGACTCGCATTTGGCCGGTTTTTTTTTTATGTACACTCCTGCTACTCCAATCCATTTTTGACATTGGCAGAATAATCGACATCGGCTTCGAATGCCATAAATAAAAAAAGAATAGAATAGAATAATTTTTTGACATAATAAGACTGACGTCAACGTTTCCAAAATTACGAAAATCGTTCTTCAGAAAGGTAGCAAATTCAATAGTACTGCTAGAAGCAATCCATCAATTTGACATTAACTTATATCGGGGATGTAACTCAGTGGTAGAGTGTCTGCTTCGCATGCTGAAAGTCCTGGGTTCAAATCCCAGCATCTCCAAATAAACTTTTTGTTTTGTAATGTTTTTGCCACTTTTGTGGCATGTTTTGCTTTTAATCATATCTTCATGTTGATTTCTAGATAGATAAACATTTTTTGTTTTTTTTTTATTTTATTTTTTATTACTATTTCTTTTTGTATTTTGCATTGATTTATTGTCATCAGCATCTTTTATTATTGAAAAGGATTCCGCGTAATCACCACGCTTGCTCAATGCGGGTTGGCGATTTCAGACTTAAAGTCCAACAGGGTAATTGCGAAACACACTATCAGTAGCAATGGGTTTCATTTTGACAGGTCAACAACATTCATTGCGGTATTTATGTTACTGAGCAGACACATTTGTCAAACATATGAAGCTATGGATTAGAAATATGCTTCAAAATGATTAAAATTTTGAGTTATAGTGTGTTACGCAATTAGGGTACAGGTCTCCTCTAGATATTTTCCTTCACCTTTTAATCAGTCATAGGTGTCCAAGTTATACTTAGAAAGTACATACAACTTTAAGAAAAGTTACATTGGTACTTGCCGGAATCGAACCCGCACACTCATACTTGAAAGGCTGATGTTTTAACCACTAGGCCACAACGACTTGTACAATATGATTTTACAACTAAATATTTCATGAGACAAACAAATACTTTCACATTAATCTCTCTACCATCCCTATCTCCTTTTCGCATCGCGTGTACTTTCAACAAACTCATTCAACATATGTAAGTAGCAATGCTTTCAACATTACGTCTAAACTCCCACCAGAATTGTTCCCAAAATACATTCGTGAACAAAATGAAAACTGTCAAACTTTGTTCTAAAGAATTTTCGAGTTGCCTGTACCCTCCGGTTGTATTGTTCGTCGGGACAGATCATGACGGGATTTTCACTTATTTTCGTGATGACAGCCATTTTTGGCACGACAAATTGAAGCTGGAGGTTAGTACTTACCTATTATTATACCTAACTAGCTGACCCGGCGAACTTTGTTCCGCCTTAAATGCAATATCACATGATCAAATTTTTTGCTTTTTAAATTATGATAATCCATACTAATATTATAAATGCGAAAGTAACTCTGTCTGTCTGTCTGTTACGCTTTCACGCTTAAACCTCTCAATCGATTTTGATGAAATTTGGCACAGACAATCTTTAGACCCTGAGAAAGGACATAGGCTACCTTTTATCGGAATCATCGAGATCCTCGGAATGAGAACTTCCTCACCTTTGAATTTTTCGTTGAGTATTGTGGCATAAATCAAATTGTTCATACATTTACTTACCACCGTCTTCCGTTGCACAGTTATGGTTGGTTTAAGTTTCGAATCATGGTTATTATGGAACCAATCTTTAGTCGTAAAGTATGTGGTGGTTAGCCAGGTACACCCAAGGAGTTTAAAAATTCCATTGTATAGTTGGTGGCATCATCTTCATTTTTTACAAGTGTTTCGTAAATTATCTAGCTGTTAATCTCCGAGGTTTACTCGATTATTTCGCAATCATAACCAAGCCGTTCACGGGCTGCTTCCCTTTGCTCTTGTGAGTCAGAAGCACGCAGTTGAGCCATACTAAGGCGGCGCTCTTCACGTGCAATTTCTTGCTCTTCTTCAGTGTTAATCTATCTGCAAGGTACCAGGGTAGCACAAAAATGTAGGAGAAGCCGAAACAATGAAATTCATTGCACGGAAAAAATAGCTTTCCGCCCGCGGCTTCGCCCGCGTGGAGTTCGGTTATATCGCGCTTTTTAGATTTCTCTCGGGAACATCAAACTTTTCCGGGATAAAAGGTAGTCTTTGTTCTTTCTCAGGGTCTAAAGATTGTCTGTGCCAAATTTCATCAAAATCGGTTGAGAGGTTTAAGCGGGAAAGCGTAACAGACAGACAGACAGACAGACAGACAGACAGACAGACAGATAGACGGACAGACAGACAGAGTTACTTTCGCATTTATAATATTAGTATGGATTTCTTGGTTTAACCGAATGCATCAAAGGGTGAGACTTTTTTTTTTTAAAGATGTATGGTGTATGGTACCAGGGTAGCACAAAAGTGTAGGAGAAGTCGAAACAATGAAGCTCCTTCATCATTATTAATCTAATATTACATGGATGAAGTTTTATTTTGCCTACTTTGAGGAGGTGCAAGGTACCAGGGTAGCACAAAAATGTAGGAGAAGCCGAAACAATGAAGTTCATTCATTCACACAGGAATGACTGGAACGGGTTAAAAAGGATATGCTATGTCCTTCTCCCAGTTCTTAGCTACCTTCCTACCAATTTTCAGCCAAATCGGTTCAGCCGTTCTTGAGTTATGAATAGTGTAACTAACACGACTTCTTATATATATATATAGATTATCCTAATTTAAAAAGTAGTAAATAAAATCATGTCATATTGCTTTTAAGGCGGAACAAAGTTCGCAAGGTTAGCTAGAAGACCCGCTAGCTGACCCGGCGAACTTTGTTCCGCCTTAAAGGCAATAAATATCACATGATCTTATTTTTTAGTTTTTAAATTAGGATAATTAGGGCAGCACAAAAGTGTAGGAGAAATCGAAACAATGAAGCTCATCATCATCATCATCAGCCTTTTTTTATCGTCCCTCTGCTGGGAATAGCTAGAGAGGAGAACGACTGAGCGTAATCACTACGCTTGCTCAATGCCGGTTGGCGATTTCAGACTTACAAAAGGCCAGGTTTCCTTAAAATGTTTTCCTTCACTTTTCCTTTCTTTAATCGCGGCTTTGCATTTATCATTAAATCACTAATACATAGAAGAAATTTGATTTTCTCTACTTTGTGGAGGTGTAAGGTACCAGGGCAGCACAAAAGTGTAGGAGAAGCCGAAACAGTGAAGCTCATTCATCATTAAACCATAATAATTACATCAAAGAACTTTTATTGTGCCTAGTTTGTAGAGGTGCTATGTACCAGGGTAGCACAAAAGTGTCCCGGCGAACTTTGTTCCGCCCTAAAGGCAATATGACATGATCCTATTTACTACTACTACTATTTTAAATTAGGATAATCTGTATATATATAGAAGAAAGTCGTGTTAGTTACACTATTTATAACTTAAGAACGGCTGAACCGATTTGGCTGAATATTGGTAGGGAGGTAGCTAAGAACTGGGAGAAGGATATAGGATATCCTTTTTATCCCGTTCCCGTTGTTCCTGTGTGAATGAATGAACTTCATTGTTTCGACTTCTCCTACACTTTATTGCGATCCTGGTACCTTGCAACTCCTCAAAGTAGGCAAAATAACTTCATCGATGTAATATTAGATTAATAATGATGAATGAGCTTTATTGTTTCGACTCTACACTTTTGTGCTACCCTGGTACCATACACCGTATATAAAAAAAAGTCTCAGCCGTTGATGCATTCGTTTAAAGCAAGAAATACTCTCTGCCGGTTTAAAGTTTCTAATAAAAAGCCACAAAGCACAAACTAATATTGTATTGTTGTGACATTTATCATTGCCATTCTCCCATTGCTCTTGTAAGTGAGTTTTATTTTGTCTCCTTTTTGGAGGTGCAGGGTACCAGGGTAGCACTAAAGTGTAGAGAAGAAGTAAAAACAATGAAGCTCATACATCATTATTATTAAATCATTTTTTCCTTACTTTCTCACCGTTTAGACCTACCCTGGACTACGACAAACATTTTAAAACCAAAATCAGCTCAATCGGCCCAGCCGTTCTCGAGTTTTAGCGAGACTAACGAACAGCAATTCATTTTTATATATATAGATAGATAACTGATTTTAAAAGTATTGTCAACTTATGTCAATTGTCAGTCGTGGTGGCCTAGTGATTAAAACCCCGGCCTCGAGATTTTGACGGAAAAGCTAAGATGAGTGTCACGCGCATTTTTCATTGGACTTTTAAAATGATTTATAGGGTCGTTTCCTAAATAAAAGCACGTGATTTATATAAAAGTCATCAGTCAAATAATTCATAAAGAACTTGAAATAAGCAAGCATAGTGGCCACATCATGACTTTGCCTCAAATTCCTCATAGACGGTTCGCGCGGCCGTCTTTTTCAACTGTCATTGGCGATATCCGCCATTATTCATCATCATTCTCCTGCCCTTATCCCAATTTATTTGGGGTCGGCGCAACATGTCTTTGTCTTCCATACATCCCTATCAGAAGCCATCTCGGCAGTCACACCCTTCTTAGCCATATCATCCTTCACACATTCCATCCATCGTTTCTTTGGTCTTCCCCTACTCTTATAGCCGTCAACATTCATAATTAAAACTCTCCTCACGACATTCTCCTCATTTCTCCGTAACACATGCCCGTACCATGACAACTGATTTCCACACAAATTTTCAGCTACCGGTGCCACTTTCAGACTTCCTCTTAGGTACTCATTTCTTATTCTATCCATTCGTGTAACACCACACATCCCTCTTAGCAGTCTCATCTCGGCTGCATGCAATTGCCTTTCATTCACCCCTTTCGTAGCCCAACATTCTGATCCATACAAGACAGCAGGTCGGATCATGGATATCCGCCATTATTGTGAAATAAAATTATCAAAGAATTTCTGTAATTTGTTACACGTGTTATTGGCAAAATTGTGGTATCTTTTCCACAGAGTTATATGTAGGTACTTTCTAAGTATATCTTGGACACCAACGACTAATTGTAAGGTGAAGGAAAACATCTTAAGGAAACCTGGACTTTAAGTCTGAAATTGCCAACCCGCATTAAACAAGCATGGTGATTATGCTTAATCCTACTATGTATGAGAGGAGACCTGTGCCCAGTAGTGGGACGATAAAAAAGGTTGATGCTGATGATGATGATTTCAATTATATGTTTTACAGTGAAATATAATTATATTTTTGGAAAATAAATGTATTTTCACATTTATTTTCATTTATTTCGTCCCAGAGCGTGAAGGAGTGTGCCGGGATCTTACCAGCTAAAAACGACCTAAGCGTTCGTCATCTGCCTTTCTGGGGTACCGGGTCCTCCCAATTCTACAGTACTTGATCCAGGACCCTGGTCGTTTGTTTTGAGAATGAAAAGATGAAAATATATACATTTTTTAGATCCACAAACGTACCAAGCCTGAAAATTAAAAAAATACAACCCACATCTCGCGAGAATAAATTATCCAAAATAACAACGGTAAAGTAATTTCCCCCCCATGTTAAATTTCTGCAACACTACTTTTCGTTGCATTCTCAATTGATATACGGTGGAAAGATGCAATATTCCAGAATTATTCGCTTTTGTGAGATTTGCAGAATGCCACCAGAAAACGGTGCGAGAGATGAGCGAAAGTAGCACTTTGAATATTTCATATATTTTAGGATACTAGAAGTTTTCAGTTTGGAGTATAAATAAATCAATAGAGCGCTTCTTCGTAGCGTGCTTCGGGCAAACACTGTTGGAATCAGTGCACTAAGTGGAATACCTCGTCTAAAGGAACTTTCAAAGTTCGGCTACTTGTTTTTCCGCCATTGTCAGCGTCCATCAGAGCCTCTATCGTGCAGCTGACAGAACACACAGGAACACATGACACTAAATGTACTATCGTTTTTTTTTTTTAAATAAATTATAAACTAGCTCTAGACCGCAATCCCGCCTGATGGTAAGCAGTGATGCGATCGTTGATGATAAAGCCCGCTAGTTTATTAAGAGCCTATTCACTCTATCCTTGAAGACACTCAAATTGTAGTGTGACGGAAATGCCGCCGCTGGCAAATTGTTCCAGTCCCTCGACGTACGCGGTATAAAAGTAGAAGCGAAACGCTTCATCCGGTGTTAACTACGTAAGGATGGAAAGTCGCCTTACGACGGGTCGTCCGATGGTGGATCGGAGATGGTGGAATTAAATCATGCAATTCCGTTGCATACTCACCAGAATGCATACTATAGTAAACCAAAAGGCTGGCTACGCCTGTGCTCCAGACTTTGGAGACCATTTCGAGTTAAATCTGGGCCGCCAATAAACCTCTTCGAACGCCTCTCCACTGAATCAAACCTGAACAAAACCACATGTACTCACAAATCTACAAAAAACTCATTAGTAACATCTCAGCGTTAATCCCAGTCGCATTCGAAGCTTTTTCACCTTGGGAGTCTGGGGTCCGCTATACCAGTCTAACTGCTGGTTTTGGCTAAACTTCGATATATTCCGTGACTGCCGTTGACCTCTACAAACCGAAGGCGATATCGAATCACTGCAGTTAGACTAATTGTTGGACTTTTGAGGGCACCAACAACCCGTAACGATTACCACTAGATTCGTATGGCAACCGGGACTAACGACTTAACATGCTTTCCGAGGCACGACCAGACAGTGCAAATATTCATAATCATGCATACAAACATTTGCACTGCGCGGAGATCAAAACCGCGCCTCGTTGCGCAGCGGCCGCGTTTGCTACCGCTACGCCATGGAGGCTGTCAACAACTACAACTACAAAAGACTGTGTACAAAAATGTAACGCATTTGTTTTGTTTAACATGTTTGGTGCGTTTATAAATAAACCCCTTAAACACTAAGGTGTTTATTCATAAACGATGATTAAAGTTAGGTGATATACAAACGTCAAAAATGTATGGTTAAACAATCACTAATCACTAGTTAACTTTAAGCAACGTTTATGAATAAGGGGGAATGTGTTACGCAAGTGCGTAAGACATTATCAGTAGCAATGGGTTTTATTTTGACAGTTCGACAACATCATTGCTTTGTTTACGTTGCTCAGCAGATATATTTTTCAAACATATACAACAATGGATTAACAATAAGCTTCAAAATGATTCAAATTAATATTAATAGGGTATTACGCAATTTGGGTGCTGGTCTTATTCATACTACAACGTACTGGTCATACCGTAAGAATCCATTCTTGGAGCAACAATATTGTGCAAGCAAACAATTGAAGCGCAGTTGTAGAACTTGTTTACACTGATGAGAATGTTTGTAGATTTTATGTTGGTTATTCCCGCTTGAGAAGAGAGGTGAATAAGTGGATAGATATTGAAGGAACAGCTGTTCTTTTACGTTGTGTGGTTCTTTTAGGAACAGTTTTAGGAGCTTGTTATGTGAAGAGCTTACCTTTCATTGTTTCTTAAAGTAGTAATGGGTTATGCGTAGTCCACAAACCCGGTACAGTCGGCAACAAAAGTAAAATCAAAATTAAATCAGTATTTAATTGAGAAATTCCTAGTGTGGGCACTCAATAATGATAACATACCAGTGTATGTTATTATTATTCAGTGCCTACTAGGAATTTCTCCTGTATCGTGGGTGCGTTTACAAACATATAAAGTCATATACACAAACTAGACTCGGAACAACGAATTGTAGGCCATACAAATATTTGTCTTCTTTTACTTCTTCAGCCTATAGAGGTCCCCTGCTGGACCAAGGCCTCACCCAAGGCTTTCCACGATAACCGGTATTGTGTTGCCCGCATCCATCGGCTTCCGGCGAGGGCGACCTTCACCGGGTCATCGGTCCACCTTGTTGGGGGCCTCCCTACGCTGCGTCTTCCGGTACGTGGCCGCCACTCCGTAACCTTTTTTGTCCAGTGTAGGGATCGAAACCGCGACACGCAGCGCAGCAGTCAATAGTATAATAGAGTTAGCCGATTGTCAGACCTACTCAACATGCATATAAAACTTCATACAAACCGGTCAAGCCAATAAAAGTCTAGTCATTGCCGCTTTAGTCATGCTATCACTGCAAGATAAACCAACTATCGACCCACCACTAACACTAAACCAATACATCACCCGCATCCTCATACATCGTAAAGTGAATTATATAGCCGGCCCAGTGCGAGTTGTACTCGCTCACGAAGGGTTCCGTACTATCGTTGCAGCTAGTCAGCTTTCATAGCAGCAGGGCGCAGCTAGTCTAATATATAAAATTCTCCTGTCACAGTGTTTGTCGTCGTAGTCCTCCAAAATGGCTGAACCGATTTTTATGAAATTCCGTATACCTATACATTCTTTAGGCCTTTTTTTGTTTTGATTGGATGGGAAATCGTCAAATGACATCTCCCGCTCTGGGCGGAGCGGAAGGGCGTGTCAGACTTTTACTGACTAAAACCCACCCGTGTTTCTTCACTTGCCTGTGCGACGGCCAGGGCCACGGTTTCTTGTTTAACCAACCTTGAAGCATCGGTCTTCGTGGACCGCGTCACGACGTGCTGACATCTCTTTGAGGCGCGCGTGAAACACGACGCGCCGTCGACTCGGGCCTGGTCCTTACCGAGCGGCGAGCTGCCCACTGCTCACCGCCCGCAGGCCCGCGCCTACGGTGGCTGGGAGTTTGGTGTCATCTCCCGACCAGGGCGTCTCCTGCGGTGGCTAGTGGCGTGAGGGCGCTGGGATTCCCGTTGCCTCACGCGCTCCGCCTCCTCCTTTGCCAGCATCACTGCTTCGCAGAAGGAGGTGACGGCCTGCCATGCATTCTCGCTCCGGACCATGGCCTGGACCAGGGTCGGACGCGAGAGATCGCCGCCGATCGCCGCTACGAGGACACGGCGGTGCTCTACCCAAGCCGGGCACGGTGGACCGTGTCCTCGGGGCGATCCACACAATCGTGACACCCTGGCGTTTCTTCCCGCCTTATATGGAACAGGAACCTACCTAAACAACCGTGTCCGGTGAGGACCTGCGTCAGGCGGAAGGTAAGGGCGCCTTGGCGCCTCTCTAGCCACTCCTCAAAGAGGGGACTTACCGCCGCTATTGTGGCGTGCCCAACATTCTTTAGACTGAGAATAGATTTTATCTACATATTTATATTATTTATGAATGCATTTTTTTAAATAAATAATCGTACTACTATTACGTACGCGGGTGAAACCGCGGGGTAGCTGCACCCCTACTTATATATTTTTTAGTATTTGTAATTATAGCAGCAATCTGTGAATTCAATTCAACTTTACTATTTATGGGGCATAGCCTTGTGATAAACGGGCACAGGCAATGGACTCTGATTAATAGGGTCATGTTTCTACACTTTGGATACAGGACCCTAAAAAGGGAAGAGCAGATGAAATCCGTCGGCCGGCGCGTTAATGTTGCAACACAATCACTGGAAGCTCTAATATTCATGACTTGACGAGGTCGGCTCTTGACGTAGGAAGGTAAGTGGATAGTCCTCGTGGAAAATACAATATAACGTTAATTTTTCTTTTTACGAAACCTGAATATATTTTCTTCAGAACTTGGAACTGAATCGATTCCTATTCAAGACATAATTTCTTGTAAAGCACGCCGACACGTGCTCGATAGATGGCGTTGGCGTCGATTTAGAAGTCGCTATGGTTTCGTTACCGTGTGTAGCAAATAAGTTAAGTTTTTTTTTAATAAATGAGAGATCGAGAGACTGAGATCGAGAGATCGAGAGATCGAGCCATCGAGAGCAATCAGATCAGTACACAGTGGTTTTATTTACAATCCTCACTAGTGTACCAACAGGTCAACCTCCCTAAATACCATCGGGGTATTTAACAATTCCAATAATTTTTACACCATGTTATATTTTTTCCCAAATATGTTTAAAAAATGTTGCAGTGTGGTTACCGAGCGCAACAATACAGTTCACAGCGGATCATAGTGTCCTAGGGCCCCTGCCGCGCCGCGCCGCTGTAGGCGCCAGTGGGCGAGCGGCTCGTCGACCATATTTTTGTAGGGACAACCAGGTAATATAATAATAAGCTCATAACTTTGTGATGTTTCATGATAGCTTATTGAAATTTTGCACATAAATTCTTTACTTAAAAATGCTGTACACGTATTTCGGGTTTCGCATATACAAAAACTAACGTTGTATAAAATTTTGTTTTATATACAATATGTAAATAAAACCCTGTCCGATCCGTGAAGGTATTGTTAGGTATCGATAACTGATTCTCCTAATGCCCACAACGACAAGCTAAACTTAAAAAAAAAATCCCCCTAAAAAATAAATATTATTTCGCAAAAAGAGGTAACTTAATACATGTTCGGTGAGCAACCCCTTCCGCGGGCGGCGGGGGGCAGGGCACGCGGCACCTGTGACGTGTCGCGTTGCTATTCGCTTATAATAATACCGGTGTTGTCACTTTTTTAAAAATTACCAATTTCCGGGGAAATTGGAATTAATTCCCGGGAAAAAAGGATTATTTCAAAATTCATTAGTATTGTTACTATGATAATTAAGTAAAATTTTATATTATATTTGGTCAAGTGTTTACCTAACCTTTATTATCCTTATGGGTCGGACAGGGTTTTCTTTACATATTGTATATTTTATTTTGTATATTGGACTTCCAGGGGTGGTTCAAGATCTGAGCCTGAATACATTCAAATCCTTCATTAAACGTAAGTTGTGTCAGAAAGCATTTTATAGTGTGAAGGATTATATTGAGGACAAAAAGGCTTGGGCTTGAGCTGCGTCCGATTTCTATACAATAATTGTTCTTTGATTTTTCCTCTTGTAGTTTTAATATGTAGTTGTTTATGTTATTTATTCAAAGCCTGTATTACACATATATAGCCAAGCATATTGTACGTTACGGAATTGTATCGCTGACAGAGGTGTTCGGCACTTGTACAGCTGCACAGGAGCTAAACTTTCCACAGATTCGGGAACACTGTTGGAGCTGCTGAACCTTGGACAAAACTATTTAGCATTGTGTAGATTCAATTTCTTAGTATTGTATAATTGCATGGCAAACGTGTGAGCACAATGTACGTATGTGCTGTAAGGCATTTATTTGTTGGGTTAGTCTTTTTTATTGACTTAATTGTGCTCTGGCTGTTGAGAGTATGTCATGCTCACTCAAATGTCTCGCTGATGGTGGCGTGTGTTTTGGGTCATTGGGTTCCCTTCGATATGGTTGAGCTGAATGATGCTGATCCATACGTCATGTTCGTGAACGGACGCCGTCAGAGGGGACTGGTCATCTCTTAGCTGCCACGGCGTATTTTAATTTCTGAATTGATTTTTGTGTGTTTTCCATAATGGACGCTCTCGGCGCACAATATATTTCTGCATCGTTCTCACGCGGTTGATTTCAACATGAATGATGTAATCAAATATTTGTAACAATAGCTTAAAAATTTAAAAGAGTGTCCATGGAGTTTCTTGCCCGTTCTTCTCCATAGGTACCTACTCTTTGGAATGGGCGACTAGCTTCATCTTATTGACTGACCGACCTTCTGACAATTCAAAAGTGCCTGTAACTGGTTTATTTGAAATAAATGATTTGATTTGATTTGATTTGATTTGATATAATGTTATAAAGTTTGTTGTGACAATTACAATATATCGGAAACCGTATGTCTTTCTCTAGTTATCATGAGGTATTTATACTAGCATTGCTTTATGCATTTGAAATTGAATCCTTGGGATAAGATTTAATTACCTTTTTAGTTGTCACGTGTTGTTGACGAAATAGTTTTTTTTTAATACCTAATCAGATCAGATAATTCTGGGTTGATGTTAATGAGTTACTGACATTGACATTATGAGGAAACTGCTTCTAGAACTTTCGTTCAGCGCTTGTTCTGTTACATGTAATTTTAGGTGACAATTATTCAGGTGGATCGGATAGTCAGAAATTTACCCCTTACTTGGGCTTGCAATAGAGTAGAACAATCCTAGCGATTCAAACCAGCTTTCAAATCAGCATCTATAAGACTTGTATTACAACAAAAAAAATTGAGAAAATCAAAGTTAAAAACAAAACACAATCCTTCTTACCTCAATGCTATGGTAGCAAAAATATACCACTCCCCAAGATCCCTCAGAATGTTCCACCGCCTCCCCGTCTCCCCTGAACCCTTTACGACCAAAGGGGGGAAGCGGGTCAACTAGCCCTGGTCTCTGATGTAGGCTTTCGGGTCAGTCATGAATACGATGTGTTCGAGATTTTTTGTAGCACCCTGTACCTGTGGGGGAAGTCAAAATAGATTTAGTTAGTAAGGCATTCCTTATTAATATTTCTGTGGACATTTTTCTTTTTGATTGGTACACAGAATGTATTTTGGTACAGTAATTGTGGGGCAACAGTTTTATATTAGGGTGTTTTTGGTAACTGGCTTGTTGATTTTGTCTCTAAGTGAACCAGCTGAGCTTGAGGTGCTAGATTTAATACCCATGTGCCAGCACACACTAGACAAAGACTTTAGTCTTGAGACACTGTGGTATCTTGGACGACGAGAAGATATAGCGTAGCTTCCCGAACGCTGCCCAGCCGAGCTGGATTCGACGAGACACCTCTTTCTCGAAGTTGGACCTACCTAGTTGGACTGTTTGTCCCAGGTATATATACTCGTCAACAACTTCAAGTGCAGAGCAACCAACTAGATATTGGAGTGGGTCGCATTCCGCATACTTCAAGTTTTCGGAAGCATTCACCGTCGATAAACACAAAATCAGAGATGATATTCAACAACCCTAGTCAGGCATTTCGTAACTATTGATGTCTGAATTTGTGCTTGGTTAATATTCTCGGTCTTCATCGAGCCGTCGGACCGAGCACACTACCAGTTAAGTATCCTTAATATTGTTATAGGCCCATAATTCTTATGTGCCTGGTCCTTTTTTTTTTTTGGGACAAAACCCGCCACACTGTTCCCAACCCACTGCAACTCCTGAAAGCCAGAATCAACAGTGGAGACCGCCAGAAAAACGCCGAGCAATGAAGCTCGACGAGTCCCGGTGCCTGGTCTTATGTAATTTATATTGCTGATGATTCTAAATATGTCCAGTGTGTAATGTTATAAGTAAATATATACATAATGTTTCTCCTATAATGTTTGCTTGAATATTATTTAATTACCCACACTCTGCTATCCTAACATCAGAAGTGGGTATCAGGGCTCTGGTTAAAACTAATTTTTTTATGTTGTTATTTTCATGATCGACGTTGGAGCTTGTGACGATATTTCGGAAGCCGTTGGTCAGCGGGTCGCTGACTTCAATCGCGCCGTAATGATGACATCGGGCCGTCTTCTCTGACGTTGGAACTGCTACGCTGCATAAGCAGCAATAATCCTGTTCCTGGTGTCCTATACAGGAATAATCCTGTATGTACTTCAAAAAATGGTTAATATTCTCAGGCTCGCCAGTTGTTCAGTAAGACGCACGTCCGTGATACACTTTGACTTTCACCAAATTCTATAATTACATTAGAATATATGTATAATTTTTTTTATAAAACCTTGCTCTACATTAAGAATTGTTCCTGTATCGTGAGTTTTTACAAACATTACAGTTAAAGTCACATATATTACAGCCAGACAAGGAACAACTACCTGTAAACTATACAAATATTGTTCCTTTCAGGAATCGAATTCGTGACACGCAGCGCAGCAGCCGATCGCTCAGTCACTGCAACTAATTATAAGATGCTATTCATAAGATAGCTATTTTTCAAAAAGCAAACTGAAGTAGCGCTGAAATATTATCACATTTAGATAAAGTTATATTTTAAGATACCTTAGATCTTTGCAAATACCTAGGTTCTATTATGGTGAATATTTTCTTGGCGGTAGGCCATAACATCGGCTGCCGGCAGAAGTTACCACACGCCAAACAAAATTTTGCCCCCAAGCGATTGGTCGTGTTCCGGCATGATGTCTGGAGAAACCGTATGGAGGACGATTCTGAGCAGTTGTGTTGCAAAGTGTGCCGGGTACGATGCGTCAAATGTTGTTGTGTCAGGAGTTCGGTCGTGGAGGGTCTTCAGATGAATCTCCCTCTGACGCAGCATCGTTAGGTTTAACATAGCATCGCCTCGCTCAACTACCGTCTTCGTTCCTATTCACACGGTTTTTCGAGTGAATAGACTCTTAATAAAATAGCGCGCTTTACCATTAACGAACAAAGCCAGGCTAAACTTAAAAAAAAAATCCCCTTAAAAAATGAATGTTGTTTCGAAAAAGCGAGGTAATACATGTGCGGTAGGCAACGCGGTAGGCATACATGCGCGGGCTAAGGGGGGCAGGGCACGCGGTACGTGGTCTCATTTCTCATAATAATACCGTCTAAAATGGAGCTTACGTTTTAAAAAAATATCGAGTTTTGGGGAAGTTAGATTTAATTCGCGGAAAAAAAAGATTATTTCAAAGTTCATTAGTATTGTTACTATGATGATTATGTAAAATTTCATTTTATTATGTAATATTTTATTTGTTCATGTGTATGTGTGTTTTCTTTAAATATTGTATATTAAGATTACAAATGATGCATAAAGATTCAATCAATGCGATCCTGTAAACGTCTTGTCGTGAAAACTTAGTTGAAGTGGTGAGATCTGTCACTCCAACTAATGCTTGGGGTTTGACACCTTTGACAGCTACAGCACTCTAAGCTTCACTTAACTTTTCACAGGAGTTTTGACGGGAAAGCTAAGATGAGTGTCACGCGCATTTTTCATTGGATTTTTCAAAATTATTTGGTGTCGTTTACTAAATAAAATCATGTAATTTATGTAGTAAAAAGTGCATTTAGTAAATAATTCATAAAGAACATTGAAATATCGCAGCATATTGGCCACATCATGACTTTGCCTCAAACCGGGTTCATAGACGTTTCACGCGGCCGTCTTTTTCAACTGTCATTGGCGATATCCGCCATTATTGTGAAATAAAATTTAAAAAGAATTTCTATAATTTGTTACACGTGTTATTGGCAAAATTGTACTATCTATTCCACAGAGGCCATTGATTGAATGAAGGTTGAATCCCACCTTGAAAAAATAATAAGAAGAAATTTTCACACTGACATTTTCACAGAATCACTTAATCTATCTTATGGAATAGACACGAAAATACAAAGCTTTATACTTATCACTTTACAACATTGATATAATATTAAACTAAAGTAGATATGTCACTAGCGCACTGAAAATGAAGCGTACAAAAGAAGGTAAGTCCAGTATCCCGCTTTAGTCACTCTCGATACACTCGTAAAAACAAACGATAAACACTAACAGCGCAAATGACAAACACTAGCCATCTTTTTCTTCTCTATACTTTAGATTGCGCCCCATCTCACTCACACTCTTATCAACGTGTGAAATGTACGCAGAATAAAAAAATTGCATGTGTGTGCTGCTGCTCCGAACGGCACATTTATTTTGGTTGGTTTGTTAGAACATATCATATCTGTTAATATTATATCATTGCTTTACAAATAATGTTTGATTTCATGTTCCCTCGGTATACAATGTTATTCTTTCTTTTTACTAAACCTGAATATAGTTGTTTTGAACTATTTTCTTATAGGTACTGGATTTTCTAGTTTTAAGTTGAATGTTTTAAAAAATTGTGCATGCCTAAATGGTAAAACATGGCCGAACTTGTCATTATGCAATATGTAAAGAAAACCCTGTCCGATCCGTGAAGGTATTGTTAGGTATCGATAAATGATTCTACTAATGCCTACAAAGACAGACTAAACTTAAAAAAAAAATCCCCCTAAAAAAATAAATATTATTTCGCAAAAAAAAGGTAAATTAATACATGTGCGATAAGCAACCCCTTCCGCGGGCGGCGGGGGGCAGAGCACGCGGCACCTGTGACGTGGTCGCGCCGCTATTCGCTTATAATAATACCGGTGTTGTCACTTTTTAAAAAATTACCAAATTTCGGGGAAATTGGAGTTAATTCCCGGGAAAAAAGGATTATTTCAAAATTCATTAGTATTGTTACTATGATGATTAAGTAAAATTTTATATTATATTTGGTCAAGTGTTTACCTAACATTTATTATCCTTATGGGTCGGACAGGGTTTTCTTTACATATTGTACTAGCTGACCCGGCGAACTTCGTTCCGCCTTAAAGGCAATATCACATGACTACTTTTTAAATTAGGATAATTTTAAATAAATGAATATTATTATTCAATGATTCTTTATTTGGGAGCACAATCCTGGCGGTTCTCCGGAAATCTTTAATGTGCTAAAATACTCGCAAACAACATCCATTAGCCCAATGCGAACGCCATTGCGCTATATTATATGCGTATTGAAACGCTGCCCGATTCAAATCAGTATTTGATGAATTTCTTCTTGTGCTTCGTAAATTATCTAGCGCTTGATCTCTGAGGTTTGCTCGACGACTTCGCATTGCCAACCGAGCCGTTTCACGGGCTGCCTCCCTTTGCTCTGGTGAGTGAGAAGCACGAAGTCGAGCCATACTAAGGCTGCGCTCTTCAAGTGCAATTTCTTGCTCTTCTTCAGTTCTTTTTTTTTTTTTGTTTTGGATGGGAAATCATCAAATGACCTCTCCCGCTCTGGGCGAAGCGGAAGAGCGTGTCAGACTTTTATTGACTAAAATACACCCGTGTTCCTTCACTTGCCTATGCAACGACCAGTGCCATCGTTTCTTTTTTAACCAACCCGCAACCCTGTGGACCAGTCCTCGTGGACCCCGTCAAGGTGTGCTGACATCTCTTTGAGGCGCGTGTGAAACACAACGCGCCGTCAATCCGGGCCTGGTTCTTACCAGGAGGCTAGCTGCCTATCGCTCGCCAACCGCAAGCCCGCGCCTACGGTGGTCGGAAGTCCGATGTTGCCTCCTGACCAGGGCGCTTCCTGCGGCGGTTTGAGGCGTGAGGGTAGTGGGATTTCCGCTCCATCACGCGCTCCGCATCCTCCTTTGCCAGCATCACTGCTTCACAGAAGGAGGTGAAAGCTTGCCATGCACTCTTGCTCCGGACTATGGCCCGGACCAGGGTCGGACGCGAGAGATCGCAGCCGATCGCCACCACGAGGACACGGCTGGACTTTACCCAAGCCGGGCAGACCTCCATCATTTGCTCCACCGTGTCCTCAGGGCGATGCACACAGTGGTCACCCTGGCGTTTCCTCCCGCCTTATACGGAACAGGAACCTCCCGAAACAGCCGTGTCCGGTGAGGACCTACGTCAGTCGGAAGGTGAGGACGCCGTGGCGCCTCTCTAGCTACTCCTCAAAGAGAGGATTTTGATGTTTGTGGCGTGCTCAGTGCTGGATTGCGACAATTGCACTTTCCATGTCTCTGTCTGCTGTACTGCGATTTCTCGCGGCAACGGAGTTGTGCCTCCTCTCGTCACTCCCACATGTGGGCGAGGGATAGTGTTTCTCCACAATTTAATGGATGTTATTATACATATAAAAGTTTCTTTTTAATTACTCTATCTATTAAAAAAAAACCTCATCAAAATCTGTTTCGCAGTTTTAAAGATTTAATCATACAAAAGGACATAGGGAAAGAGAAAGTAACTTTGTTTTGTAGTATGTAGTGAAGTAATGATACATGGCACAGCAATACAATATTAGAAATTTTGAGGTTGAAGTTTGCTTTGGGGCTTTTATTACAAAAATTAAACCAGCAGACAGTATTTATATTCCTTGCTTTAAATGAATGCATCAACATTCAACCAGTAAGACTTTTTTTAATATGCTGAGTAGTGCAGCAGTGTGTTTGTACCATTTTTAGCAAATGAACCGCTAACTTATATTTTGACTGAGTTGTTTTGTTATTCCATGTCAGTTGCGTTTGTTATACCATGTCTTATGTCACGTTACACGGAAACGACGGGAACAACGGGAACGGGATAAAAAGTATCTTATGTGATAATGTGATATGTCCTTCTCCCAGTTCTTCTCTACCTCCCTAACAATTTTGAGCCATACTGGTTAGGCGGTTCTTGAGTTATAAATAGAGTAACTAACACGAGTTTCATTTATATACATAGATTTCATTCAAATCGGACCAGCCCTTTAGGAGGAATTCAGTGAACGTACACACGTACAGCAGATTTAGGAATATACCAATGGAAAGCATTATCATCTACATTTGTAACAAAGATATCATGCCTCTCTCTACCCTAGAGCTCTTGTTTCAGTCTCTTTAAGTTAAATAAAAAATCTTAAATATTTATTTATTTCTATTTATTTTTTCTCTTTTAGTTCATAAGTACAATTTTAGTTAAATAAAAAAAAAACATATTTTTTTTATTTTTTCCCCTTTTAGTTCTTATTATGTACAATTTTCTTTTTAAGTAACTACAAAAATTAAAAAATAAAAAAAACTATAAACTTGTTTAACAACAACAACAAAAAAAAAACTCGTGATTGGCCGGGTTTGAACCGAGGAACACCAGCCATCGAGAGTAGACCATATCGACTACGCTACAGCCGCTATGTCAAGCCACGCGAAATTAGCGCCCATATTATGCGTGTAATATTGCGAAAGAGAAAACTCGAAAACATTCGCTTTCCCAGACATAAGACTGAGCTAGATCGATTTCTCGTCCTCGAAAACCCCCACATATTAAATTTCAGCGAAATCGTTAGGGCCGTTTCCGAGATCACATGCTTCTTTAAGCGATCAGCGCCATCTGCCGGGCTGATTTGTGAATCTAAACCATCCAGGTCACCACTCAAACGCATACAGAAAAATTCATTAAAATCGGTCAAGCCGTTTAGGAGGAGTTCAATGACATACACACGTACAGCAGAATTATATATATAAAGATATGCATTTTTTTGTTACTTACCCATGTTTGCAAAATAAAAATATCTTTATTTTTATAGTTTGTTCTGAATAAGCAGCTGAATCGATTCCAATATTTTTTTTACACCGTGTTATATTTTTCCCAAATAAATTTAAAAAATGTTGGAGTGTGGTTACCGAGCGCACATTACAGTTCACAGCGGATCATAGTGTCCTAGGGCACCCGCCATGCCGCACCGCTGCAGGCGCGAGCGGGCGAGCGGCGCATTGGGCATATAGATAGGGACGTAAGGACAACTAGATAACACAATAAGCTTTAACTGTGTGATTTTTCATTAAATCTTTTTAAAATTTTGTACATAAATGCTTTACATAAAAATAATGGACACGTGTTTCGGAACATAAATTTGTATATGTAAAATAGGCACACGTAAGATGTATTGAAATATGAATAAAAACCGCTAACAAGCACTCCCAAATAACAAAGAGGTTGGCGTACAGGGGGTTTCAGTCGATGTACTGCTGTACTGGAATGGATGGAGGCCTCCAGCATATATTCACTTAGCGCTTTAGACTTGCCGATAAGCTCACCGGCCGGTGGCGATTTGGATTTCGGTTGCTTGATGTTGTTGCTCAAACTAGGGTCACCGGACCCCCCCCCCCTTCCCCCATTCATGTTCTGCAATAAATACATCACATATAAGTTTTCATTTAAAGACACGTGCTTAGAATAACCTAATTTGTTATTATAGATTACCCGCGACTATACGTGCGTGTTATAGTCGCAGACAATAATTAATTTGTAAATGATACATTTAATTGGTGTTACAGCTCTGCTTTTTTTTTTCTTTGGCGACGCCCGTATCATTGGTAACCCAAATCAATTATTAGCAATGGCTGCCGTGAGCACGTGTTAAATCAATCATATTAGAGACCCTGTTTGAATCTAGACATGTAATATTGATTCGTATCGAAGGCCGAACATGTTTGAAATGGATGTGTGTTACACAGAAGCGAAGTAATAGAAGATTCAGTTTGTGTGTGTCAAAAGCTTGTGATGGTTGGAGTCCTGCCGTAATGGATTGTTTCAGGACTGTTGATGTACTGAGACCAGTGGTATCGGTACCGACTTATAGTGGAATAGATATATAACACACTATCAGTACCCATGGATTTCCTTTTGACAGTTCGACAACAATCATTGCATTATTTGCGTTGTCAATTAGATGAATTGTTCGAAAACCTTTTTTTTTTTTTAATTACTGGTTTTCAGCTTTGGAGTCCGGGATCCGCTTTACCAGTCTAACTGCTGATTTTGGCTAAACTTCAATATTTTCCCTCACAACCCACTTCAACTCCAACAACCCGTAACGACCGCCATTTGATGTTCGTATGACAACCGTGACCGACAGCTTAACGTGCTTTCCGAGGCACGACCAGACCAGTGCAAATATTCATATTCATGCATAAAAATATTTGCACAGCGAGGGGATCGAACACACGCCTCCTTGCGCAGCAGCCGCGTTCACTGTCGCTACGCCACGGAGGCTGTCAAACTACTTTTGTAGTGCCTACTACAATTATATCATTTATCTCCCTTTTGTTATGTATTTTATTGTGGCACATGCCAGCCATTTTGATTACTAAACTATTTGAAATTTGGGGCGTCCCATTTCATCTGCGGACGATGAATGAAGGCCTCGGAATTTAATTTATTTAAATATTCATATTGAAGTCCGTTATAGGCATTTAGATGATCGAACGGTACAATAAGACACACTATACCTACCTACAGTTAACAACATTTTTTTTTTAATTTGCGCCCTCACGACCGTTTTTTAAAATAAATTTATATTTTATCATTCAAAGTTTTTGGAAAATGATAAGTTTCTTAGCTGGAACTTTCTGAAAGAAGGAATGTAATACTAATTTCCTTGAGTGAGTGATTGCGTAAAAATCATCAAGACCGAAGTCGAAGTCTTGATGATTTTTACGCAATCACTTTTGGCTTTTTTTTTTGAATCGTTTGTTGTCCATCGTTTTCCAATAGGCGTGATCAAGGTCAAGACCCATCCAGCATGGCTGGATATGACTTACTAGTTCGATATACCGCCAAATTGCTAGTGGACTCTTCACGTGACCAGAGGACTGGTCTGTTTCTTGGTCAATGACTTAGCGTCGCTATACAATGCGGATGTTCTGACCGCCTTTTGGACACTCATTCTGTTGATAGCAAAGCGAAAAATGTGTAATGCCCAATGATTCTTTTGCTTTTTCATGCACATGTTATTATTTTAAATGTTATCTTCTTCTTCTTCTTTTTCAGCCTATAGATATTGTTACGAATGGACCTTCTGTCGATGGCATAAGGTTGAATATAGCGTGACATGCAGTGTGTCACTTATAAGCCCTATTTCCCCAGATCTAGACATTTTCTAGGCACAATATAAAAACGCATTGCTAGACTTAGGATGGCCTATCGAATGGTACAGGTCTCAACAGTTTTGTCAACAAAGTGTCGACATCGAAATTTCTAGAAACCCGTTTCCGGGAATTACCGTAGGAAAGGTGGCAAAGCCGTGGAAAAGGCGTGTCAGACTTTTACTGACTAAAACCCATCCGTGTTTCTTCACTTATCTATGAGCCAGGGCCGCGGTTTTTATGTTTATCAAAACATTCCTCGAAATCTATTTCTGCACAGTTTTCATTTCCTAGTTGACGTTGTTTATTTAGCCTGTATAACTTCAAGCCGTGGCTCGAGCTTCCGTTTTTGCACTCTCGAGAATGCCTTCAAATGCTCGAGTTCTCGAGCTACGTGGAAAATAATGGAGGAGTATTTCTAAGGCTTTTCATTTGAGATTGTACTTGTCCTTTTACCGTCTTAAAGAGCGTCGTGTACTTTTGTCAGGATTCACTATTTAAGTTAAAAATAAAGTGCAGTTAAGAGTTACAACTGTGTTACATTATGCTGATAACGATTTTAAAACTATATTTTCGAATTTAAAATTGCCTATTTGTGTGGTTACCAACTTTCGGAACGTACCTTCAGGCATTCCGAAATTTGGTAACCTCATAATAGGCTAGCAAATATTTCAACCTCGTCTCTTCATCAATGGCCTCTCTGGAATAGATACCACAATTTTGCCAATAACACGTGTAACAAATTATAGAATTTCTTTGAAAATTTTATTTCACAATAATGGTGGATATCGCCAATGACAGTTGAAAAAGACGGTCGCGTGAACCGACTATGACGGAGGTTTGAAGAACAATCATAATATGGCCGCTATGCTGCAATATTTCAATGTTCTTTATGAATTATTTACTGAATGCACTTTTACTACATAAATCATGCGATTTTATTTAGTTAACGACACTATAAATAATTTTATATGTCCAATGAAAAATGCTGTGCGTGCGTGACACTCATCTTAGCTTTCCCGTCAAAACCTCAGCAAATATTTCATTGTTCTGATTAACTTGACAATCACTCATTTATTAAACATAGGTATGTCATGGTTACAGATAAGTATTATATTTAGACGGATATGTGCGCTGTGTTTTGCCAATATACCTAGATGGCGTACAAAATGAAAATAAACAATGCCAACATAATATTACATAAAAAAAAAACAATTTAAAATATTTCAATCAATAAAAAATATTACTTAATTAAAAAGAAAAAATAAACTTAATAAGTAATAACCATTATAGTATAGACAATCTATAGTAATTGCAACGCGTCAATCTCTGCAAGTAATTGATTTAAAAAAAAAAGTTGCTTCACTACAGATTCACCATCAAGATCGCAGTCAAGCACTAGTTTATAAAAGGTAGAGTTGTAACTGTTTATATGTAAAACCACCACTGTAGGCCACCACGTCGTGGTGGCCTAATGGTTAAAGCACCAGCCTCTCAAGTATGAGTGCGCGGGTTCGATTCCAGGTCAGGCAAGTACCAATGTAACGTTTCTAAAGTTATATGTACTTTCTAAATATATCTTGGACACCAATGACTGAAGGTGAAGGAAAAACATCTTGAGGAAACCTGGACTTTACGTCTGAAATCGCCAACCCGCATTGAGCAAGCTTGGTGATTACGCTCAATCCTTCTCTGTATGAGAGGAGACCTGTGCCCAGCAGTGGGACGATAAAAAGGTCGATGATGATGACGATATGTAAAAAGCCTTTTCAATGACAAACCTAAATCCATACTAATATTTTAAATGCGAAAGTAACTCTGTCTGTCTGTCTGTCTGTTACGCTTTCCCGCTTAAACCTCTCAACCGATTTTGATGAAATTTGGCACAGACAATCTTAAGACCCTGAGAAAAAACATAGGCTACCTTTTATCCCGGAAAAATTTGATGTTCCCGAGGGAAATATAAAAAGCGCGATATAACCGAAATCCACGCGGGCAAAGCCGCAGGCGGAAAGGTAGTATTTAAATAACACTTATTGAAATTTTAACCGATAATAAATTAATGCTTTTGATCTACAGAACGATCAACATCGTTCATTCACTAATATTAACAAATTAATCACAAGGCGAAATTTTGACAGCTCTTCTCTTAAAAGCTTGGGCTTTAATAATGATTAATAATGTTATTATGATACCATTAATTTTAAGTAATTATAGCATAGACAAAATATTAATAGCCAGACAGTCAATGGGTTAATAGCCAAGAGCCTCGACCAACACCTCAGGAGGCTCTCGTTAGGCAGTTGGATCTGGCTTGATTCAGAAAGCGGTACTTTTGGCCGGGGCTGCCATTGTTAGGTTTTTCCCCTTAGCCCTTTTTTTGGTATAGATGAGAAATCATCAAATGACCTTTCCCGCTGTGCCCCCTAATCGGCGAACACATTTTTCAAATAATTGCAACTAGTTGGGACTAGTGTTCGCCGATTAGGGGGCTGGGCGGAGCAGAAGGGCGTGTCAGACTTTTACTGACTAAAACCCACCCGTGATCCTTCACTTACCTGTGCGCCAGGGCCTCGGTTTCTTGGACACAGGCATAGGTCTTCGTGAACCCAGTCAAGATGTGCTGCCATCTCTTTAAGGTGCGAGTGGAACGCAACTCGCCGTCGACCCTGAAAACATTCCCTGGACCTGGTCCTTACTGGACGACGACCTTTTTTCTCCTTAACCCTTGACCTGTAGCTTAGATTCTTTTTCCGATACTGGTGAGTAAAATTTTTTATAGGTATTAAAAATGTTGTTATATTCTAACTAGCTGCGCCGTGCGGTTTCACCCGCGTGGGTTTCGATTTGTTTTTTTTTTATATGCTCCGCTTCTATTGATTGCAGCGTGATGTTAGTTCAAAGCCTTTCTGGATCAATAGGCTATCCAACGCAAAAAGAATTTTTCAAATCGGACCAGTACTTCCTGAGATTAGCGCGTTCAAACAAACAAACTCTTCAGCTTTATATACTAGTATAGAAGTATAGATATTTAACAAAATATTAAAAATAATACTGAATGTTAAGTAATAATCAAAACTCGCAGTGGCTGAGAGATCAGTTGCTGCGCTGTCGCGGCTTCAATTCCGCGGTTCATAGAACAAATATTTGTATTTCCCACAGGTAGATTTTCCGGGTGTGGCTGTTTGTGTATAAGAGCTTAAATGTTTTTAAACGCACCTACGATATGGGCGTAAAACCTAGTGCAAGGTTTA
Organism: Sesamia nonagrioides; assembly: GCA_017933935.1. Taxonomy (NCBI): domain Eukaryota; kingdom Metazoa; phylum Arthropoda; class Insecta; order Lepidoptera; family Noctuidae; genus Sesamia; species Sesamia nonagrioides. The sequence continues at coordinate 2,079,146 of JADWQK010000020.1, read as the reverse complement.
AAAAAACTAGGAAAGTAAAACTTCAACAATTAACAAAGTATCTGAGCTCATATGGTCTAATGAAGTTACTAAGTGATCGTTTCTGTAAAAAAACTCACCGTGAAAAGTTAAGTGAGTTTAAAGTGACTTGTCAATTGTACCAATCTCTAGGATTAGTCGAAATTACAATTTTTTTCTCGTTGGTAGACCATAATATCGGCTGCCGGCAGAAGTTACCACCCACCAGACAAAGTCTTGCCGCCAAACGAATCTTCGTGTTCCTGCATGATATCTAGTGAAATCTGAACAGTTGTGTTACGATATGTCCCGGGCACGAGGCGCCAAATGATGTTGTGTCGGGAGTTTAGTATTTGAGGGTCCAGATCAATCTCCCGTCGTGTCGTTGGGTTTAACATTGTATCACCTCGCTCAACTGCCGTCTTCCTTCCTATTCAATAAGTTTATAGGCTCTTAATAAACTAGCGCCCTTCACCATCACCATTTGCATCACTGCTTACCATCAGGCGGGACTGCGGTCAAGCACTAGTTTAAAATTATAATTAAAGCTCACTTCAGCCTATGGTGACAAAATCGTACTGCAGAATTAATGAATTAATATCCCTCTTGTAAGCGCCTACTTACTTACACACACATAAGTTTTCACTCAGGTTACATGTTGAATTTGCTTACGATATCTACGTGACGCCTTAAAGCGTAAGTACGGTTTGCAAAACAAGAGTTCTCGTATTTTAATCGTTTTGAGTTATATTTTAAAGATTTATTTAAAATATAACTCAATTTCGTTGTTAACACCACTACGATCCGGACGAAGCGTTTCGCCTCCTCCTTTATACCGCGTACATCGAGGGACTGGAATAATTTGCCAGCGGAGGTGTTTCCGTCGGACTACAATTTGAGTGTCTTCAAGGCTAGCGTGAATAGGCTCTTAATAAACTAGTGCGCTTTACCATCAACGATTGCGTCACTGCTTACCATCAGGCAGGATTGCGGTCAAGCGCTAGTTTATAATATTATATAAAAAAAAAATATTATATACAAGTTATTTTTTGTTTATGCGAATTTTTTGTTTATGCGGCGTATTTTAATTTCTGAATTGATTTTTGTGTGTTTTCCATAATGGACGCTCTCAGCGTACAATATATTTCTGCATCGTTCTTACACTGTTGATTTCAACATGAATGATGTAATCAAATATTTGTTACAATAGCTTGAAAATTTAAAAGAGTGTCCATGGAGTTTCTCGCCCGTTCTTCTCCATAGGTACCTACTCCTTGGAATGGGCGACTAGCTTCATCTTATTGACTGACCGACCTTTGCTTTTGCTTTGATTTTGATTTTGAAACCTGAATATAGTTTGTTCAGAATAAGCAACTGAATCAATTCCAATATTTTTAGAGCAGGCAATATTTTTTCCCAAATACATTTAGAAATTGTTGCAGAGTGGTTACCAAGTGGTTACGATAAATCATAGTATTTGCGCCGCACGCCACAGCTAACGCCAGAGGTCAACGCACCGCGCTCGTCCGCCCATGCGGAGCTTTGACCTTATTTTTGTTGGGACACCCAAGTAGAATAGCAGGCTCATGTGTGATTGTTCATTATATCTTTTTGAAATTCTGTACATAGATTATTTGCTTAAAAATACTGGACATGTGTTTCGGGTTTCGAATTAAACAAAAAATATGTTGTAAATGATATTAATTTCTGTATACGTAAAATGTTATTAATATTTGGGTGCGTTTTATTTTTTATAAACGTTTAACTGAACATCCGCTTAAAATGTCGATGTAAAAGTGTAAACGACCGGGGTAATGTTGATGTTTAATTTTACATTCATCGCGTTATTTTTATTGTTAAAGAGGACTTTTTTGTAACATATAAAGCAATGAATAAGCAATATTCTTCAAAATATTGAATCTAAATAATAATTGAATCTTACCAATATTGATTATGTATGTTACTCTTTCACGCACAAACTACTGAATGGATTTGAATGAAAATTGACACACAGAATGAGACCCGATATAACACATTGATATGAGTGAAACCACGGGGCTCAACTAGTATTATTATCGTGAAACGTACGGATATATTTTTGTTACTCACTTGTTTGTTGGATATTAAAGGACTAGCTGCATATGTGCCCGCGACTCCTACCGCGTGGACTTCAATTTATAAGCGCCTGTTAAAATAATGGGAGCAATGTGTACGTCCGCGTTCGCTCCCATTTTCGCAACATTTTTTATTACTGCTCTGCTCTCTCTCTCTCTCTTTATTTTCTCTATTGGTCATAGCGGATTGTATATAGCCATGTCCTTTCTCAGGCTGTAGAGTATCTGTGTACTAAATATTTTCATTACAATCAGTTCAGTAGTTTTGGCATGAAAGCCGGACAGACAGACACACAGACAGTGCTGCTGACAATGTGTTACATGATTACCCTACGGATGTTTGAGGTGACGGATGTTAAACAGCTTTACACTGGACAATACTTTTTTTATTTATTTTAAAACCCTCATAAACTTTTTGAGCTATCGCTACCGAAATTGCTCAAAGCTTTTATTTGCGTATTTGATGGTAGAACATATTTTCAATTAAAGCTTGAATCTAATTAAATCGCAAAAGGAGGCTGTTCTCGACTTGTGGAACTTCGTCTACGTGTGGCAACATATGATGAGACCAGCATATCTTGACCCCCCATGCTCCCCTTTCTCTTCGACGTTAAGACAACAAAAGGGGTAAACTGATCGATACTCAGAGGCCACCTAACCTGGCCTTGTTACGATTTGGTGGGAATACAAACGATCCCACTTAAAAGTTTTATGGGTTCCGTATAAATTCCATTAACGCTTTACGGTTTTACATTTTAAGCAGATGTTTTGAAGATTCGCGGCGGAATCACGTTCCGTGCTTGAACAGATGAATGAAACTTTAACTTAAGTTGGCTGGTTTGAGAAGATTCTGGTTTCTTTTAAAACTGAAACTGAAAATAACACCAGCAAAAACATATTATACACTATTATATCTAAATATAATAGTGTATAATAGTACGGAACCTTTCCACCAACCCAACCCTTCTTCAACCTTTCTTTTTTTCTTTCTTTTCGGAACCTTTACCGTTCCACGGAACTCTAAACTTCCGTAGCCAAATGGCAAAAAACGGAGCCCTTATAGATTCGTCATGTCTCTCTGTCTGTCCGTCTGTCCGTCCGTATGTCACAGCCATATACTGTTGAAACTTGGTAGGTAACTCTATGAACCGCATTAAGATTTAGATCCAAAAATAAAAAATAATAAATATTGGGAGCTCCCCATACTTAGAACTGAAACTCAAAAATTTTTTTTTCATTAAACACATACGTGTGGGGTATCTATGGATAGGTCTTCAAAAATGATGTCGAGGTTTCTAAAACATTTTTTTTCTAATTTACGTTGCCCCCCGCCTCTAACTTCTAAAATAACGAAATGAAAAATCTAAAAAAAACATATGATGTACATTACTAACGAAAATTGTTTTGAACGAGATCTAGTAAGTAGTTTTTTTAATACCTCGTAAATCTTAAACCGCTTATAACCGTGTAATCTTTCATACAAGTAACTTAAATCCTTTAATTTCATAAATCAATGGTACGGAACCCTTTGTGCGTGAGTCCGACACGCACTTGATTTAGGGGCCTAGGACACTATGAGCCGCTGTGATATGTGTCGTGCGCTCGGTCACAACACTGCATCATTTTTTAAATATATTAGAGAGAAAAAATACAATATGGTGTAAATATATTATTATTACAATCAACTCAGTTGCTTATTCTGAACGAACTATATTCTTGTATAGTTTATAGAAAAAATAACGTGTATACTTACTGTTTTTAGTAGCGATAACTACTTTGATGTACAAAAGCTTTTCGGATTACACCGAGTATCTATTAATATAAAGTGCGTATGTTTGTATGTCTGTCTGTATGTATGTGCCCGAAGTTGCTCAAAACCCTCACCACTATAGATAATCATATAGATCTGGATGCGCTGAGTTCAAAAAAACTATTTTCCGATTTTTTTTTTTTTGAGATCCGCGCCGAAGCCGCGGAATCTCGGTCCTATACAATAACATTCAAACTCCATATTCATTGCCAAATGTAAAAATCATACAGCAGTAACCTCGACAAGTTTTGAACCGATATACAACTAAAATAATTATTATTATCCACACCGCAATTAAAATTTTCACATCTCAATTTTTTTAATGACTGAAATGTTTATTTTTGTTTTTATCAGTGACATTTTAGTAATTTATTTTATTTTATTTACCTACATGCATTACGTATTATTATTATTGAGTATATACAATAACATTCAAACTCCATATTCATTGCCAAATGTAAAAATCATACAGCAGTAACCTCGACAAGTTTTGAACCGATATACAACTAAAACAATTATTATTATCCACACCGCAATTAAAATTTTCACATCTCAAATTTTTTAATGACTGAAATGTTTATTTTTGTTTTTATCAGTGACATTTTAGTAATTTATTTTATTTTATTTACCTACATGCATTACGTATTATTATTATTTTTTTGTTTATACAAATGTAAAGAAAACCCTGTCCGACCCATAAGGATAAGAAAGGTTAGGTAAACACTTGACCAAATATAATATAAAATTTTACATAATCATCATAGTAACAATACTAATGAATTTTGAAATAATCCTTTTTTCCCGAGAATTAATTTCAATTTCCCCGAAATTTGGTCATTTTTAAAAAAGTGAAAACACCGGTATTATTATAAGCGAATAGCGACGCGACCACGTCACAGGTGCCGCGTGCCCTGCCCCCCGCCGCCCGCGGAAGGGGTTCCTTACCGCACATGTATTAAGTTACCTCTTTTTGCGAAATAATATTGATTTTTAAGGGCGATTTTTTTTTAAGTTTAGCCTGTCTTTGTGGGCATTAGTAGATCACTTATCGATACCTTCAAGGATCGGACAGGGTTTTCTTTACATGTTGTATATCTTATGACCAGAACGTAGCGTGCTATTTTACATGTGTGACCTATGAGTTAATTCCTCCATCTCCGTTCCATCATCGGACGACCCGTCGTAGGGTGGGTATCCACCCTTACGTTGATGACACCATAACGATCCGGACGAAGCCTTTCGCCCGCAATGGCGGCCGTAAGTCCCCTCTTTGAGGAGTGGCTAGAGAGCCGCCACGGTCCCCTCACCGGACACGGTTGTTTCGGGAGCTTCCTGTTCCGGATAAGGCGGGAGGAAACACCAGGGTGTCACCATTATGTGGATCGACCTGAGGATACGTTGGAGCATACGATGGAGGTCTGCCCAGCTTGTGTAGAGCATCGCCGTGTCCTCGTGGCGGCGATCGGCGGTGATGGTCCGGAGCGAGAGTGCATGGCAGGCCGTCACCTCCTTCTACGAAGCGCCGATGTTGGTAAAGGAAGAAGCGGAGCGCCCTCGTGCCACTAGCCGCCGTAGGAGAAGCCCTGGTCGGGAGATATCATTGAACTCCTGTCCGTCGTAGGCGCGGGCCTGCGGGCAGTGAGCAGTGGGCAGCTCGCCGCCCGATAAGGATCAGGGCTGAGTCGACGGCGCGTTGTGTTTCACGCGCGCCTCAAAGAGATGTTAGCACATCGTGACGGGGCCACGAAGACCGATGCCTCCAGGGTTAGGGCTGCGGTTGGTTAAAATAAAACCGTGGCCCTGGCGCCCTGGCAAGCGAAGAAACACAGGTGGGTTTTAATCAGTTAAAAGCCCTGAGATCATTTGATGATTTCCCATCTTAAACAAAAATAAAACCGTTTCGCCTGGTCTTTTATACCGCGTACATCGAGGCACTGGAACAATTTGCCTTTTTTTTAATATATTATAATCTAGCGCTTGACCGCAATCCTGCCTGATGGTAAGCAGTGACGCAATCGTTGATGGTAAAGCGCACTAGTTTATTAAGAGCCTATTCACTCTAGCCGCTGGCAAATTATTCCCGTCCCTCGATGTACGCGGTATAAAGGAGGAGGCACAAACGCTTCGTCCGGATCGTAGTGGTGTTAACAACGTAAGGGTGGAAACCAGCCGTACGACGGGTCGTCCGATGGTGGAACGGAGATGGGGGAATTAAATCATGCAATTCCCTCGCACACTCCCCAAAATGCATCCTATAGAACACCGAAAGGCTGGCTACTCTACGCCTGTGCTCTAGGCTTTGGAGACCATCTCGAGTTAGATCAGGGTCACCAATCAGCCTCTTCGCACACCTCTCCACTGAATCCAAAGTGGCCAGGTGACACTTAGCAGCACCAGCCCAAATGTGGCTGCAGTACTCCACACACGAACGGACGTGTGCTTTGTATAACATTAGAAGCTGCCCAGGTGTGAAGTACTGCCGGACCTTTGCGATAACGCCAAGTTTCCTGGCTGTCACCTTGGCCTTGGACTCAATGAACCGCCCAAAGTTAAGGTTCGAGGAAATCTCAATTCCCAAAAGCTGAAGGCGGTCGGCGGTCTTTCCATCTGACTACAATTTAAGCGTCTTCTAGTGAATAAGCTTTTAATAAACTAGCGCGCTTTACCATCAACGATTGCATCACTGCTTATCATCTAGCGGGATAGCGGTAAAGCACTAGATTAAAATTATAAAAAAAACCTGTTTGGTTCACAAATAAAGTTTTGATTGATTAAAACTGACACTCGACACTTCAAGTACGATGTTTCCTGAAGTTGATTGTTCAGAAAAGAATTCCTACAGCAATTGTGTTTACCCAGATGTTCCAGTCATTGTCATGTGTCACTGGAAAGTCTCTTAGTTTGTAAATAAAGATAGTTGTTGTTATTCTTGCAAAGTGGTCTTGAGACAGTCAAAGATTTGTTCCCTGTACAAATGGACGGAAAATTTTTATCCACTGTCTTATTTTTAGTGCTGTTGCCTGTTTTTATAGTGAGTAGATAAAATAGTTTATTTTATTGCCTCGTTGCTGGTTTTGCGTTTGAAATATTTACGAGTTTGTGTTCGATGTTAGGCGTCACTCACTTAGGTCCGTATTCCAGAAGGAAACTCATTGATTGATCTCTGTTTATTTAAACAGAGATCAATGAAACTAGTTTTAAGTAATATTTATTACTTAAAACTAGTTTCAACCAATCAAATGGCTTGAAACGAGACTTAAGTAGAGTAATACGGACCTTAGACACAATTTATCCTTACCAATATTATAATTCGGAAAGTGATTTTGTTTGTTCCGCTTTCACGCCGTTACTACTGATCGATTGCTTTGAAATTTTGCAGACATAAAGTTGGAAGCCCGGATTAAATAATAGGGTCTTTTTATCCCAGAAAAGTTTGATATTCCCGAGGGAAATCTAAAACGCGCGATATAATCGAATTCCACGCGGGAGAAGCCGCGGGCGGAAAGCTAGTATTCAATAATTGGCCACATCGTAAAATTATAAACCTATTTTAAATACAGCACTTTCGACAGGTTGATCGGAATCAGACTCTTTTATTTGAAAGCTGGTGCGTCCCGTATGGTCCCATTTCACTTTGGGCCAGTTCTGACAATGGCGTTCATAAGAACACCGTTCTTAATTTTTCATCAAGTATGTGAACTGACAAGGAAATGAAAGATAAAAATAATTTAAAAAAAAATAGCATCGACTTCCAAAATAAGTAATAGGTTTGAGAGTTGTGGCGGGAAGCTAAGATGAGTGCCACGCTCATTTTTCATTGGACTTTTAAATTATTTATAGTGTCGTTTACTAAATAAAACGCGTGATTTATGTAGTAAAAAGTGCATTCAGTGAATAATTCATAAAGAACAGTGAAATATTGTAGCATAGTGGCCACATCATGGTTTTGAACCAAATCTTTCTCAGTGTTCGGTCCGCGCGGCCGTCTTTTTCGACATGAATAATTCATTACGTGACATTGGCTAAATGCACAAACCGTGCGAAGCCATTAGAGAAAGAAAGAAAGTAATAGGTTAACTCATTTTAAATAAAGTAATTTCGGAATTCGGTGACAAAAAACGAAATTACAAAAACCAAAGACGCAGAATTCCGAAATTAGGTATTTTTAGGTTTGTAGTGTTTTTACTGTTTTTTTTTTTTTATTGGAATATTTTTTTAATTTTAATAGGTGCCAAATTTCAAAAGATATTGTTAGATAGCAACATTTAATTATTTTAAGTTCAGCGCAACTTATTCTTTCAATTTCAATAAGATAATGAGAGAAGATAAAATATCAGTTAGGTGTGTCATTTAATTTTAAACTTCTTTATTCTATAGGCAGTTTAGCTGAGATTAAAAACATGGCACCCAAAGACACGTCAAATTATGTCAGGCGCTGACTAATTTGGCGAAACTAAGCTTTAGTTTATGAGCAATGGAATAGGCGCCTATTTTAAATTATGAGCAAAACAATGGCACGAGATTGTATGCCATGAATATCCTCCTCCTCTTCAAGTCGTTCTCCTCATTACTGAGGGTCGTGATGTCCCTGTGGAATTATGTTCTCCTTTACAATAATTCGCCATCTGTTACGATCCCAAGCCGCGAGTGTGGCATCATGCGGGCCGGTGTCCAGAAATGAACGAATTTGGTCACTCTACCTTATTGGATTGTGACCTCTAGACCGTCGTCCATTTACCTTCCCAGTAACTATCAGATGTTCGAGGTTGTCTCCATCTCTTCTGGCAATACGGCCAAAACATTCCAAAATTCTTTGAAGGCAGACACAGGAGAATCCTATTTGACATCCGGCTCTCGAAGGATTGACTGATTTGTGCGGAATGCTGTCCAAGGAATTTGAAGTATCTTTCTCCAGCACCACATCTCGAAAGCGTCAATGCGGTCTCGATCGGCTTTCTTGATTGTCCACGTCTCCGAACCATAGCTGAAGATTAAGAAGATGAGTTGAATTCACATGAACCATTGTTGCTTATGATAGGTGAAATTGTCGACTATTTCTAGATTCAGCGCCCCAGTGATCAATGATTATGAATAACAATAAATTATCAACATCGTTAATGAAAAAAATACCTGTTAATAAGATATGCCTTCCCTTGTAAACAGGGAAATCAGGGCTATTTTTTCTCCTGGCTTAATACTGAAGAAGTAAAGCACTTGGAACACCTCTTTTCTGATGCGGTCCTTCAGGGAGATGCCCAATATAGCCCGCTCCATAGCTCGCTGAGCGACTTTAAACTTGTGGACTAGTCTGACCGTTAGTGTCCACGTCTCGGCTCCGTAAGTCATGGCAGGTAGGACGCACTGGTTGAAGATTTTAGTCTTCAAACATTTGTGATTCGACAGAGGACCAGAGTCACCGACATAGCTGAGAGGATTAGCAAGCTGAAGTGGGCTGATCACATATGCCGCAGGACCGACAACCGATGGGGTAAACGAGTCCTCGAGTGGAGACCGCGTCTCGGCAAGCGTAGCGTAGGACGCCCTTAGGCGAGATGGAGCGAGGACATCAAAAAGGTGGCTGGTAGTGGCTGGCGGAGAACTGCTTAGGATCGAGCTTGTTGGCGTGCCATGAAGGAGGCCTATGTCCAGCAGTAGACGAGTAGAGGCTGATGATGATGAAAGCACTTGGTTTTACTAAGTATTTACAAGGTATATTTTTTATATTATTTAAGGTGTGTATTTATTGAAATATTATCATCAGCATCATCAACTTTTGTCGTCACACTGCTGGACACAGGTCTCCTCTCATACAGAGAAGGATTGAGCGTAATCACCGCGCTTGTTCCACGCGGGTTGGTGATTTCAGACTTACAGGTTTCCTCAAGATGTTTTCCTTCACCATTTAATCAGTCATGGTACTTGCCTGACTGGGAATTGAAACCGCACACTCATACTTGAGAGGCTGGTGTTTTAACCACTAGGCCACCACGACTTTCAATTGAAATATATAATATTTCTTTACAGTCAGCATGGTCTTCAAGAGAAGAGAGGCATGAGCGCCGCCCGACCCGTGCCATCGATCGAGACTCTCGAAGAATCCACTACCACACCAAGAGACATATGCTGCCAGAACCGGAAACCAAGAAGAGGCTCACCACACCACGATCTAGGGAGTTCCGGAAAAAAGTACGCTGTTCTTTTTTTTTATAAACCAGCGCTTGACCGCAATTCCGCCTGATGATAAGCAATGATGTAATCATTGATGGTAAAGCGCACTAGTTTATTAAATGCCTATTCACTCTAGCCCTGAAGACACTTAAATTATAAACACCGCCGTCCCTCGATGTAAGCGGTATATAAGACGAGGCGAAACGCTTCATCCGGATCGTTGTGGTGTCAACAACGTAAGGGTGGAAACTCGCCGTACGACGGGTCGTCCGATAATGGAACGGAGATGGGGGAATTAAATTATGCAATGGCCTCTCACACTTTTCAAAATGCTTCCTATAGAACACCGACAGGCTGGCTACTCTTCGTCTGTGCTTCAGGCTTTGGAGACCGTTCTGTGTGTTCATCATCATTCTCCTGCTTTTATCCCAATATGTGTTTTTCTTCCATACTTCTCTAATAGACGCCATCTCCTTAGTCACCATCATCATCATCAACCTTTTTATCATCCCACTGATGAGCACAGGTTTCCTCTCATACAGAGAAGAATCACCACGCTTGCTCGATGCAGGTTGGCGATTTCAGACTTAAAGTCCAGGTTTCCTCAAGATGTTTTCCTTCACCTTGTAAATCAGTCATTGGCGTCCAAGATATACTTAGAAAGTACATATAACTTAGAAAAGTTACTTGATTGGTAAGTAGGTACCAACCAAGTAACTTTTCTTTTCTTTTCTTTGCCAGACCTAATAAATTTTTACTTGTTTACATTTCCATTTGAATGAGATTTTCTTTTTGTTTTCTTTTTTTGGCTTTGCTGGTATTTTGGCATGGCTAGCTGGCATATGATAAATAATATCATTGTTGTTTTTTTTTTGTGAGTTCAATACTGTACCTACATAGTATTGTATAAAGTCAACTAACTAATGTGGGTATATTGTATGAACAGACAGCTGTGCTGCTGGGGAGTTTGTTCCGCCACTTGTTCCCAGCGAAAGCACTATGAAGTGTCTATTCCGCCCGAGGCAAAGACAATGTTTTTCATCACATTTGCGAGTAAACTATAAATAAAACGTAAACTACTAAAGAATAGCTTATGAAAAATAACGATAATGGCGGAAAAGACGGACCGCTCTGATTGGTTTAATTGCACGGGCGGCCCCGAATATTTCTGAAATAATAAAAGGCACGAGAAAAAAATTTATGCAGCCAAAATATTAGCATTTTTCATTCTAAATTTGATTTAATGAATGTGTAACTGGTCTCTAGTGCCTTCTACATATTTTGAATGAATTTAATGAATAGTTCTAAATTCGAAAATCCGCAAGGAAGACTTAGGTACTTAGTTTTTAACTACTTTTACTTTTTTTGTACTTAGTTTATATTGAACCTTCTTGAAATATATCTTTAAAAAAAAATTACATATCACGCCCTTGGGTTCATAATGAAATTTTGCAAGCCCGAGGGTAGGTACAATACGGGACATCCCGCCTACTTTACTTGAGTTTATTAACACTGTTTACGAGCATATGTGATGAAAAATCATAAATAATCAGCCTATAATTTTCCCACTCCTGGCACACAAGCCTTCTCTCGGTCAGAGGGAGTGGGTCAGTGAGGAGGGGTGCACGTAATAATTTATAAAAGTAAAGCGCCTGATATCACTAAACCACCGCTGCTCTCAGGCCACCACTGATCTTAGGCCACCACTGCTCTTAGGCCACCACTGCTTTTAGGCCACCACTGCTCTCAGGTCAAGCTGCTCTCAGGCCACCACTGCTCTCAGACCACCTCTGATCTCAGGCCACCACTGCTTGCAGGCCACCGCTGCTCTCAGGCCACCAGTGCTCTTAGGCCACCACTGCTCTTAGACCACCGCTGCTCTCAGGCCACCACTGCTCTCAGGTCACCAGTGCTCTCGGGCCACAACTGCTCTTAGGCCACCACTGTTCACAGGCCACCACTGCTCTTAGGCCAATCCTGCTCTCAAACCACCACTGCACTCAGGCCAAGCTGCTCTCAGGCCACCACTGCTCGCAGGCCGCCGTTGCTCTCAAGCCACCGCTTCTCTTAGGCTACCACTGCTCTCAGGCCACCACTGCTCGCAGGCCACCGCTGCTCTCAGGCCACCACTGCTCTTAAGCCACCACTGCTCTTAGGCCACCACTGCTCTTAGGCCACCACTGCTCTTAGGCCACTACTGCTCTCAAGCCACCACTGCTCTCAGGCCAAACTGCTTTCAGACCACCACTGTTCTCAGGCCACCACTGCTCGCAGGCCACCACTACTTTCAGGCCACAACTGCTCTCAGGCCAAGCTGCTCTCAGGTCAAGCTGCTCTCAGGCCACCATAGCTCTCAGGCCACCACTGCTCTCACTGCTGTCAGGCTACCGCTGCTCTTAGGTCACTACTGCTCTCAATCCACCACTGCTTTCAGACCACCACTGCTCTCAAGCCACCGCTGTTCTCAGGCCACTAATGTTCTCACAGATTATCTCTCCTTACAATATAGCTACAACATATTCAATTTTATTTCAGCCATCTGGTCATCTGACACCACTGGAAGAGGACGATATTGACAACGACGAAGTTATCTCCGTTGCCATCGGCCCTCCTCCAATCCGACCAAAATATGATAAAGTGCTCTGGAAGCATCCTCCCAAGCCTATTATCAACAACATAACAAACACAACAGCCACCAACATCGTCAGAGATATCTTGATACAACTCGGCAGAGAATTCCTAACGAAACAAGTGAGTGAAGACTTCATTTTCGGACAGTATATAGGCAATGCAATGAAGAACTTGACAGCAGAAACGAAACTCAAAATGCAACATGAAGTTTTAGAGCTAATACTTAAGTATCATAAGATCAACCAAAGCGGCACTGCTAAGAAAGAGGAAAAGCCGAATGCCGTCAGTCCTTCACCTACTACAAAGGACATTAAGATCGAGAGCAAAAACTTTACTGCAGCCAATGAGACTGAGGATACTTGGCCTGATTTCTCAAATCTCGCTAAGATTGTTGGTTGATTATTCAATCTCGCTAAGACCGTTGGTTACTAATTATGTTTATTTTTTGTTAATCTACAATTTTTATTAATACATTGTTTTATTATTATCACTGCTTGTGTTTTTTTTAAAGTCGACGTGTGTTTTGTTTTTGTCTACAGAGTTCTTCCCAAGATTGCGTTTTAATACTGAACTTGAAGGCAAAAATGTTTTCTTCATTCCCAATCTTTTCATTGTGTACAAGCATTGTGAACAATACAATTTGACGTTTTCAGGACTTTTTTTCGCATTTATACACATTATAATCATAATATTTTATTTTACAGTGGTTTTTTTTTTCACTGACGCAGAGAACCCCAGACACGCACAGGCACAACATCACAATAGCCTTTAAATATCAGAAATATATTCAAATTATTTTTTCAATATCTACATAAAAATTAAATTCCATAATAATTCGAAATAACACTATAAACACGTTGAATACAATGGTTTAAAATTCTACGAAAATGAAATGCTAGCTAAAACAGCTTTTACATTGAACTACCGCTTCCGAGAATTGTTTCAATAAAGGTACAATTCGAAAACCGACGGCAAACCACAGATTACGGTGGCAGCATTACGGTGACAGTAAATGTAGAATCCAAATTAAAATGTTTGTATTCGTAGAACTAAGGTTAACAACAAATGGGAGTACCTGGAAAAACTTCAGGGTATCCTTGGTACATCATCATCATCTCAGCGTTATACCCAGTCGCATCCGAAGCTTTTTCAGCTTTCCAAAGCTGAAAAAGCTTCGGATGCTTCGGATGCGTCTGGGGTCCACTTTACCAGTCTAACTGCTGATTTTGGCTAGCTTCGACATTTTCCGTGAAGCGACTGCCGTCTGACCTCCACAACCCGAAGGCAATATCGAAGCATTGCAGCTAGACCAATTGTTGGACTTTTGAGAGCTCCAATAAGCCGTTACGGCTGCCATTAGATGTCCGTATGGCAACCTGGACCAACGGCATAACGTGCTTTCCGAAGCACGACCAGACCAGTACAAATATTAATATCCATGCAAACAAATATTTGCATTGCGCGGGGATCGAGCACGCGCCTCCTTGCGCAGTGGCCGCGTTCGTTAACGCTACGCCACAGAGGGAGTCCTTGCGGTAGGTACAGTGGGGCAGTAAATAAATTAATATGTAAACAGAAAATACAAATCCAGAACGTAATACATATTAACGATGACAGAGACACTTTAAGTTTCGCGAAACTAATAGTACAAAACCACCCCGGTGATCACCATTCGCACAAAGGCGTGGAGCCGGTTCCTTTTAAAAGACCAATTCCGCAGGGGCCTGCGCAACGCCTGTTAGGCAAATCCCTGGGGAGACTGTAAAGGGGCCTCCCCTAGGCCTCGCTGTGTGAGGCAGCACGTGACCACTGTGCCACCGTCTTCCCTAGGGTAATTTGTTGGGTGCACAAAGACCCTACTCTATGCACCCGTGATCGCAAAGTTTTACTTACCTTTTTTAGTAAACGAGATCACTATAGCGACCCGTGAAAAAGTATAAAATGGTTTCAGGTAAACCAGTAGCATCAATGCGGTCTACCATTGTTATTAAACAGCACTGCCGCTATAGACAGCAGTCCGTCGCGTCATAGCCTTCAAAATTGTACCTTGACTGCTTTTCATGAAACTTCGTTCTTTACAATAATCCTGGCTGATCTGACAAAGGTCGAAAATTTTGTGTATTCGCAAACGGGCAGCATCTGACCGCAATGTTTGACTTTAACTTCGGGAATTGGCCTTAATTCCGGATTAAAGAAACAATGGTAATACGCTATGAGCGCTTATGGCTGCAATTCTCCCAAAACTGAACGGGAAAATATAACAGTAAATGTTAGACGGAATTAGATGATGTTGACCAAAGCCTTTTTGATTTCAGTTCAAATATAATCTGTTTATTCGTTAAATTTGCGTGTTTTACTTTAACTGGATCGTTCAATTTACTCGGCGATCTCAAAGTATTTAATCTATTTATTTTTCTTACCTTTAATATGTTTAATATCGGGGCGGAATATTTGACTAAGGTCACTTTTCGTGTAGACCACCCTGGCTCAGTACGGGTCTTTACCATCAATGATCGCATCACTGCTTACCATCAGGCGGGATTGCAGTCAAGCCTAGCGCTTGACTTATAACTTATATATTTATAACTTATAAAAAAAAAATGCAACGTTTTCTCATGACGTTTGCTTTCACCGTCAGTCAACGGCGTCTAAGAAAATGAACCACCTAAGAACGTATAAATAATTAAATATTTAACTATGCAAACCCCCACTGGGCCAGCGTGGTAGATTACGGCATACTCCCTCTCACCGAGAGGAGGCCTTTATCCCAAAATTGGGAACATTACAAAGATCTCATAAGTTATATATAAAATTAACATGTAGTTAAGCATTAAAACTGGCACTAATTCCCTAGTAATTCATAAACTAAACGAAATGTAAATTCAGTGCATAGTTTCCTTTCCATTAAAAAGGTATGGATGGAAAATAAAATTTTGTTAAAACGTGATTAATTTGACAAAACTGAACTGATAGTTCTCTTCTATCCTTTTCAACACCTTAAAACAGTGAACTTAATTAAATTTCGTTAAGTTTGCGAACCAGGGAAACACCACTACTTTGTATTCCGGTGTTAGTGCCGACCTACATAATAGTTTTGGGATCTTACAGTCACAGTATCTCGGGCAATCCTCTACTTTGATTTTTTCTTTTCTTTTTATTTCTATTAATGTCACATCTCTCTTTTTTCTAAAATCCTCCACCTCACCTTACCCATTGCTAGTGCGCAGCGCTGAAAATATACCTAAGTACAGTAATCGCATTATCCGTAATAGGATTATGGCGACCGACTAGTGAACGAAATGTTCTATAGCCGACATTTTGTTCCTATACTCGAGATTTCATTCTTTTGTTTCGAACCGCTTTGTTTTGGGATTTTGTTGAATCTAGCTTGTGGTCGGTGGTATTTTCACGAGATTCGTAAAGCTTATTAAATGTGTTATATGTTTTCAAAGGTGCTTGATTAAATCGTGGTAATTTGGGATTCTCATAAAAGATTTTGTTAATCTTGTCAAGCTATGTTGTAATACGTATGGAAATAGGTCGATTGATGTTGTGGAGGGATGAGGAGCAGCGTGTAAAGATTCCTCATCCTCCATAGAAAAGGGAGGATCCTCTGACCAGACTAGTTGTATGGCGGGCCACTTTGCCCGCCGGTTGATGTCGCGAACTTGTATGTGTGCTAGTTGCGCAGAAAACTCTAACTGCGAGATACAGGATTCGCGTAACGATTAACAAAGGAATTGATGTCGTTTTGAAGTAAGGAGTGGGCATAGTGGATCAGATCCCAGTTTATGAAAGTGGCGGTACAATGGCGACGTTAACAACGTTTTAACACAGGAGTAGAAGCTGCTGTAGCCCATAATCATAAAAAAAAATTAAATCATTCGTAATGACCTAATATCATTTTCGGGGCCTGCGTGGCCACAGATCTCACACAACAGAGAGGTTTGGAAGAATACACTGCTCGGTGGTAGGCCATAACATCCGGCAGAAGTTACCACCCACCAGACAAAGTCATGCCACCAAGCGATTCGTCGTGTTCCGGCATGATGTCTTGTGAAGCCGTACGGAGGACGGGTCTGAGCAGTTGTGTTGCGTTGTGTGGCGGGTACGATGCGCCAAATGTTGTTGTGTCGGGAGTTTGGTCGTGGAGAGTCTCCAGATCAATCTCCCTCTAGCGCAGCATCGTTTGGTCGTATTGGTCTTGGGTTTAACATTGCATCACCTCACTCAACTGCCGTCATCCTTCCTATTCCTAAGTTTTTTAAGTGAATAGGCATAATAAACTAGTGCGCTTTACCATCAACGATTGCATCACTGCTTACCATCAGGCGGGATTGCAGTCAAGCACTAGTTTATAATTATTAAAAAAGCAAAGAATAATGGGAAAGTCGTTGCCTAACTTTGAGAAACAAATAGGCACAAAATAATCTGCCGGCTTTGCTGGCGGGCCTCTTTCCTCGATCGCGAGTTTGGTTCCCGCACTGAAGAATTATTTGTATACCCTACTAATAATTGCTCCAGCTCTGGCTGTTGATGTATGTGAGTTTAAATGTTTATAAATGCACCTACGATACGGGAGTAATTCCTAGTGAGGAGCACAGATTTTTTTTTAAGAAATAAAAAAGGAGAGAATCAGATATTCGTCGCTCTGACAACATCAAATATCTAGGAGTTACAGTGGACAACAATTGTCCACTGTTTTCTCCACGTTAGGCAATAATTGCCTTGGTTAATTGATTCTCTCGGTGGTGGTTCATGTAAGAAGACTTATATACGTGTTCAAAAAGACGACGCTCCGATATAGTTTGTTAGACACCTTTCTCCAAATTGGCATTAGTAAGACGCCACTTTAATTATCTTAGCCCGAAGTTTTACAATAAAATAAATAGAGATACTCAAATTTATGCTATAACAAGAACTTTAGTTAAGAAAAAATTTACAGAATTGATTGAATTCTTTCCTTCTCCTATGAAACAATAGAAAAACTTGTGGTAACATACCACTTACTTTCCTTTTTTTGTTGGGATGGGAAATCTTCAAATGACTTCTCCCGCTCTTGGCGGAGCCGAAGGGAGTGTCAGACTTTTACTGACTAAAACCCACTCCTGTTTCTTCACTTGCCTGTGCCACGGCCAGGGCCACGGTTTCTTGTTTAACCAATCCCCAATCCTGAACCAGGAGGCATCGGTCTTCATGGACCCCGTCACAATGTGCTGACATATCTTTGAGGCGCGTGTGAAACACAACACGCCTTCGACTAGGGCCTGGTCCTTACCGGGTGGCGAGCTACCCCCTGCTCACCGCCCGCAGGCCCGCGTCTACGGTGTCTGGGAGTTCGATGTCGACTCCCGTCCAGGGCCTCTCCCGCAGCGACTTGTGGCGTGAGGGCGCTGGAATTCCCGCTGCTTCACGCGCTCCGCCTCCTCCTTTGCTACTATCACTGCTTCGCAGAAGGTAGTGATGACCTGCCATGCACTCTCGCTCCGGACCATGGCCTGGACCAGGATCGGACACGAGAGATCGCCGCCGATCGCCGCTAGGAGTACACGGCGTTGCTCTACCTAAGCCGTGCAGACCTCCGCCGCATGCTCCACAGTGTCCTCAGGGCGATCCACACAATGGTGACACCCTGGCATTTCCTCCCGCCGGTGAGGACCTGCGAAGGTGGAAGGTGAGAGCGCCGTGGCGCCTCTCTAGCCACTCTTCAAATAGGGGACTAAGCGCCGCTATTGTGGCGTGTTCAGCACTGGGTTGCGATAATCGCACTCTCCATGTTGCCATGAAATCCCGCCGGAACTTTGTCCGCCGTACCGGAATTTCTCGCGGCAGCGAAGTTATGCCCCGGCGTTTTGCCTGACCATGACCATGACCCTCTGGGACGCGGTCAGGCATCGAGCTGATCGTTCCTTAGCAACCGCGCCCACACTAGTGCCCTGTAAAGGGCCATGGAACGCACGGCCGCCGCGTAGAGCCTCCGGCAGGAGGCGTTTGGTCCCCCTAGATTGGGGAGGAGCCGCCTCAGAGCAGCCCCGGCCCGTTCCAATTTGGGTACCAAACGTCGAAGTTCCACCGGCTGTCGAGGACGAGTCCCAGGTACTTCATGGTCGACCCGACGCCGATGTGAACCCCACCTACCGTAATGTGGGAACTCGACGGTAGTGCGGTCCGAGTACCATGAAAACACATGATCTCGGACTTCTGCAGGGCCATCTCGAGTCCCAATTGCCGGATCCTGTTGACGATTGTCGCAACCCCGAGGATCGCTGCGTCAGCCGCCGCCTGTTGCGACCTCCCTTGTGCCAGAACAAACTACGCTGACGGTGATAGGGAGGTCGGCGTGCAGCATCCAGCCGTACCCGATGTTCCACAGATGCGTTCCCAGGACCGATCCCTATGGAATACCGCACGACATCTCTCGCCTCTTCCACATTCCTTTATAACCGTGGTAGATTACGGCTCTGTCCGTCAAATAGGCCTCGCCCACTCGACAGAGATAGGCCGGTGATACCGCAATGCCTCCCTGATGCAACTCTAAGGTCTACCCTAGTGTTGAAGGCGTTGGCGATATCTAGAGTCGCCAAGACTACCCCACCCCGGGCTACAGCATCCCCTGTCGTGAGGGCTCTCTCGCGCATGATAGCGTCCGCTGTAGAGCGCCCCCTGCGGAAGCCAAACTGGCTCTCCGCCAAATGCAGGCCCGCTCGCCTGAGTTGCCCGACGAGGCGGTCTGCAATGACTCTTTCGAAGAGCTTGCCCATCTCGTTGAACAGCACAATGGGCCGGTAAGCGGACGGAGAGTCCGCAGGGCGCCCTGGATTCCTTTGTGAGGACCAATTTCCCCGTCTTCCAGCGAAGTGCGAACTGGCCCCTCTCCAAACATGCGCTTAGTAGCCCCCGTAGTCAAGGCCCGATAGCCCCTAAGGCCAGAACCCTGGATTTTCCAGATAAGCCGTCGGGTCCTGGGGCGGTATTTTAGGCATTCAGCTTACGTACCGCCGCTCTCAGCTCTACCTCGGTCACCTCTGGAGCATCGTCGTCATCGATAGTGTGGTCCGCATTAGGCACCGCAGAAGGCGGAGCCATGGCTGGAGGAGTATGTTCCCCTTTCGAGGGAAACAGAGCGCATTACACACACATACACGCACGCTCACACAAAGTTGCTGTTGCCTTGGCGATTCTCGAAGCGATGTCCTCTTCGATACTTCCAATTACGGACACTGGGACACAACACTACCGAGGTAACGGAATTCGTGGGCCCGTTCTACAGTCTCACATTAGGTATATAAATCTATACTAATATATAAAGCTGAAGTGTTTGTTTGTTTATTTGAACGCGCTAATCTCAGGAACTTACTGGTCCGATTTGAAAAATTCTTTTTGCGTTAGATATCCAATTAATCCAGGAAGGCTTACAACATCACGCTGCAATCAATAGGAGCAGAGCATATTAAAAAAAAAACATATCGAAACCTACACGGGTGAAACTGCGCGACGCAGCTTGTGTAACATATTATTAGGAAGGGCGTTGATAGCTGCGCCACAGTTTTAACTTTTATAGCTATCTTCTTTCCTTTTGTAAACCTGTGTCCTAAAAGTTATTGTTCCAAATAAACAATTATTGTAAAACATATTTATTTCCCTTATTATTTATTAATGTTCCATTTACTACTATTATTTTTATTTATTACGTAATTAATTTTTACTATCCCTAAGTTAGGTAAGTTCTTTTAATATGCCTATTTGTATTTTCATTGTGGCGATGTTATGATCCCTGACACCGGAAAATGACCCCTGAGCTACAGTTTTTTAAGTTTAATTTCATCCAAGATGCGATTATATAAATTTGAAAATAAATGAGAACGTTTCATGAAATTAAATCATGCTTATAAAAACAAAACGACAAACCGTGTTAAGTTCAATTCATGTCGCCATTAAATCAACAAGCTGTTTATAGACTGTAAAAATAAACACCATAATATTTTAAGTCGTCGTCGTCATGTTGTCATCATCATCATCCCAGCATTAATCCCAGTCGCATCCGAAGCCTTTTTCAGCTTTGGAGTCTGGGGTCCGCTTTACCTGTCCAACTACTGATATGGCTAAACTTCGACATTTTTCGTGAAGCGACTGCCGTCTAACCTCCACAACCCGAAGGCGACATCGAAGCACTGCAGTACGACCAATTGTTGGAATTTTGAGGGCTCCAACAACCCGTAACGACTGCCATTAGATGTTTGTATGGCAACCGGGACCAACGGCTTAACGTGCTTTCCGAGGCACGACCAGACCAGTGCAAATATTCATATTCATGCATACAAATACTTGCACTGTGCGGGGATCGAACCCCCGCCACCTTGCGCAGCGGCCGCGTCCGCTACCGCTACGCCACGGAGGCTGTCGGAGTCGTCGTAATGTTGTGATCACACTTAAAAACATGCCCGTGCCAAAAAAAAAAAGTCAAAATACTAACAATGCCAGAAAATAACAAACAGAGCCCGTGGCTTATTCCAGCATTACATAAAAACAAAATATTCCTATTGATCTTATCTTCAAAGTACCTATATTTTCTTTATATTTTTTATTGGGCAGGATGCTGACCTCTTCTGGCCTTGACAAACCCCTGGGCACAAAGCCAAAAGGGTGTTCAACTGCCCGTGCTAAGGAAGATAGAGAATCTAGTGGGTGTATTTGGTAAAATATTATTTTATTTGTGTTCATAGTGGGTACAGTCAAGGGCAAAAATATGTATCTACTTAGGCCCGCTAGCATAATAAATAAGTAAGTGCATTTAACAATAAAGACATTTATTTGTAAGAGAACTGGTAGCCTAAGGGTAGCGGTCGTGGGTACGAACTCGGACTGCCGCTCTACTTTTTATAATCGCGTGAACTTTTATTTCGGTTATATCGCGCTTTTTAGATTTCCCTCGGGAATATCAAATTTTTCCGGAATAAAAAGTACCCTATTATTTAATCTAGACTTCTAACTTTACGTTTGCAAAATTTCAAAGCAATCGATTTAGTAGTTACGGCGTGAAAGCGGAACAAACAAACAAACTAACTTTCCGATTTATTATATTAGTAAGAAGTTCATCGCCATTGTGCATGGCACTGGAAAATGGCGAAGGAAAACATCCCGAAGAAACCGACTACTAAGGACCAATAATCGAAGACATGTGACTCTGTGACATGTGAATCCACCAACCAGCACTAAGCCTGCGTCGAAGATTACGGCCCAACCTCTCTCATAGAGAAAAGGCCTATGTCCTAGGAATGCTATTTGCTGATCATACTAAACGAATTTAAAACATTAATGTTTGCCAGTGGCAGTATTTCCGTCTTCCGTCGGACTTTATTTATGTAAATGCTTTCAAGGCTAGAGTGAATAGGCTCTTAATAAACTAGCGCGCTTTACCGTCAATGATTGCATCACTGCTTACCATCAGGAGGGATTGCGGTTAATCAATAATTCATAATATATAAATAAAAAACTTCAAACGATTGGCAGGAGAAGAGTTGATTTCATACACTTTTCTTTTTTGACAACATCTCGGTGAGTAAACACACGGAAAATATAGAAGTTTAGCCAAAATCAGCAGTTAGACTGATAAAGCGGACCCCAGACTCCAAAGCTGAAAAAACTTCGGATCTGACTGGGATTAACGTTGAGATGATGATGATAATCTCGTTGCGCAAACTTTTGTAAAGTAAAATCTTTAAATAAGAAACTTGCTCGTACGTTTTTAACATATCTCGCCCTCTGTCTGTACCTAAACATTGTGAGATTCTTTTGTGAATAATACAATCAATCTGAAGAGGGAAAATGAATTAGTTATTATGGAACCAAATAACTTATGACGTGAGGCGTTAGATAAAGTGAAAAGATATAAGTGGCGTATAAGATAATTCGACCATATTTTTTTTTATTTCATGTCATGTTAACTAGTGCATGACCGCAATGATGGTAAGAAATAATGCAATCATCATCATCATCATCATTTCAGCGTATAATCCCGGTTGCATGGGCGGCTTTCGCGTTGGAACCCAGGGTCCGCTTTCCTACATTTACTCCTCAATTTCGCACGATCTTTGGCATCCCGTGGTGTGAGATTGTTGGTACGCATGTCATCTCTTGCAACGTCAAGCCAGCACTTTTTTGGTCTACCGCGCTTGTTTCGGCCTAATGGAGGCGCCATGGCAAGACATTTATTACCCACGTAACGTGCCGGTTTTCGTAAGACGTGACCGTACCAGCGTAGACGACCCTGTTGCAGTTTATCTGCTATCTCACGGACACGAAGACTGCCACAGATGGGGGAATTCCTGATGCAGTCTTTCCGCGTAACTCTACACATCCACAGCAGCATATTCATGTCCGTGACACGCAGTTCCTGCTTGTATCGCTCAAGCACAGGCCACGTCTCACTGCCAAACAGAAGAACAGGTCTAATGATGGTCTCATAGACCTGTCCCTTAAGCTTATTTTGAGGTCACAAATGACACTTGTCACATCACGCGATTTTGCCTAAGCTGCGGGAATGCGTGCCTTAACGTCGAAATCAATGTCGCCGGACGCGTGGAGCACAGGACCCAAGTACTGAAACTGGTCTGTGCACTCGACCATGTCTCCACCTACGCACACAGACACAAGAAGTAATGCAATCGTTGATGGTAAAGCGCGCTAGTTTATTATGAGCCTATTCGCTCTAGCCTTGAAGACACTTAAATTTCAGTCAGACAGAAAGACCGCCGCTGGAAAATTATGGTCTAATTGATTAATTGAAGAGCATGTATATTTCAACGATGTTAGTAAATTTTACAGGGAGCTTTTAGGTTCAATTATATTGTAGTTGGTTAGTGTTAAGTGTTTAATGGTAGGGCGTAATAATTATATCGATTACGTTGAACCTTCTAGTTGTAGTAGGTTCGAATCTCATCAAGCGCTTTACTTTGTATAAATTATTTCATCACCACTGCTCTCAAAACGGCGAAGGGATACATCGCGAGGAAACCGGCATGTTCTAGAACCAGAAAAAAAATCAAAGACATTTGATATCTACCAACCCACACTGGGCCAGTGTGGTAGATTACGGCTATCTCCCTCTCCTCCTCGAGAAGGAGGCCTGTGTCCCAAATTATGTAAAATTCTAGAAATCATTATTCATTTTAGATATAAATGGATGTACATTTGTGTTTGAAAAAGTGTTTGTTGCATGAATACCATTATTTATAATAAGGTTTTTCTCGGTGGTAGGCAACAACATCAGCCGCCGGAATAAGTTACCACCCACCAGACAAAGTCTTGCTGCCAAGCGATTCGTCGTGTTCCGGCATGATGTCTGGTGAATCCGTACGGAGGACGGGTCTGAGCAGTTGTGTTGCCATGTATACCGGGTACGATGTGCCTAATGTTGTTGTGTCGGGAGTTTGATCGTGGAAGGTCTCCAGATCATCCTCTGGCGCAGCATCGTTGGTCGTGTTGTTGGGTTAAACATTGCATCACCTCGCTCAACCGCCATCTTCCTTCCTATTCACTCAGCTTTTTTGAATGAATAGGCTTAATAAGCTAGTGCGTTTTACCATCAACGATTGCATCACTGCTTACCATCAGGCGGGATTGCAGTGAAGCACTAGTTTATAACTAATAAAAAAAAAAAAAGTTACCTAAAAGCTGGAGGGAGCTAAAATATAATGTACATTTTAAATGTCGACTAAATTCATATTTGTTTGACAAAGTTTAGTATACTAGGTATTAATGAATTTCTGACAGAATAATTTATATTGATATAGATTTTGATGCATTGTTATTTATTTTTTCTCGTGCTGACAATTATTTTTATTGCTTTCTAATTCTATTCTATTAATATATTTTGTAATTAAAATCACCATACCAGGTGGCGACCATATCTGGTCTTTTGTTATACCCTATCGCGTGTTTCCTTTAGTGTATTGGAAGAGATTTCTCATAATATCAAATAACACTTGTAGTCATTTTTCTGATCCATTTTTCTCGTCTGTTTATATAAACAAAAGTACATAAATAGTAAAATAAATAAATGTAAAAGGTAAGAGGCTTATATAGCATGAGGGTTAAAAGCTGTGCCAAAAGCTATTTCCTACGATGCCCAGAACAGATAAAAGGCAAGAAGACAATCAAAAACGTTATCCTCACGTCTAAACAATTGAATTTAATTGAACACAAGAGCACTAAATTCAGTCCATCTCGACAGATGTTACATAATTACCGCTTCTAACATTTATGCAGGTAGACTAAAGTGGAGTACTCTGACTAATGGCCCACGTTGCAGCCCTGTTATTTTAAATTGCGGCGCTCCCAGAGACAGTCGCGAAAATTGCTTCAAAAGCGTACATTGTCTAGTGCCCGGCTTTAAAATGTGGTGCTTGAATATTCGGTGCTGATGAATTTTTCGCGCCAACGGTTACTCCAGCCTCTTTGTGTGGTAAAGATATGAAAGTTTGAATTAAAATAATTCAGATGCTTTCCTTTTTGGAGATTTATTGCAGCTAAATTTTCCGGTAAAATGTGTTTTTTTTTTTTGCAGTTTGCGTCTTTTATTAAGTAGGTAGTTTTGGGTGCAAATGGACAGCAATTGTAAAATAGATACATGTGTGGCTATGTCACTGGTCGATTGGTCAGGTTAAGCTACACATGCCGCAGGCACTCGGTGGATGGGTGATTATTGTTACATAAAGTGCGTTGGGGTAAGATCGGCCTTGGGGTAAGAACGTACAAAGCAAATATCCCAGTTATTGGGCTTTATTTTTTAATACTAGCTACATTTAGCTAGCATGGCTTTATTTTTAATACTAGCTAAATTTAGCCAAATAAATGGGATATTTGATTTGTACGTTCTTACTTCAAGGTCAATCTTATCCCAACGCACCTTACTGAAACCCCTCTCGTAAATCACGCTAAGCTGTTGGTCCGGATACCATTCGTGGATTTTTTGACAGTGGTTATTGACGTCATCAGAAGCTTGAAAGCCTGTTCTTTTTTTAATTCTGGTTAGGAAATCATCAAATGACCTATCCCGCTCTGGGTAGAGCGGAAGGGCGTGTCAGGCTTTTACTGACTAAAACCCACTTGTGTTTCTTCACTTGCCTGTGCGCCAGGGCCACGGTTTCCTTTTTAACCAACCCGCATCCCTGATTCAGAAGACATCGGTCTTCGTGGAGCCCGTCACGATGTGCTGACATCGCTTTGACAAGGGCCTGGTCCTTACCGGGCGACAAGCTGCAGTTGTGCTCGCCGCAAGCTTAAAAGCCTGACAATCACTTTTACTGAAAGGTATAGTGTTACCCAGTAAACATATTTGGGATAACGCTGGGCAGTTCAGTCAAATCTTTTTCTACTCGGTCGTATTAAGATAAAACCCATCGCGTCCACGGAGTTCAATTAGCCAATTTAATCATCATCATCTCAGCGTTAATCCTAATCGCATCCGAAGTATTTTCAGCTTTGGAGTCTGGAGTCTGCTTTACCAGTGTAACTGCTGATTTTGGCTAAACTTCGACAATTTCCGGGAAGCGACTACCGTCTGGCCTCCACAACCCGAAAGCGATATCGAAGCATTGCAGTTAGACCAATTGTTGGACTTTTGAGGGCTCCTACAACCCGTAACGACTGCCACTAGATGTTCGTATGACAACCGGCACCAACGGTTTAACGTGCTTTCCGAGGCACGACCAGACCAGTGCAAATATTAATTTTTGCCGCGGCCGCGTTCTCTACTGCTACGCCACAGAGGCTGTCAATTAGCCAATTTAATATAAGCGCAAAATAAGCTTAATAAACGCAAAATGAGATTAAGAACTCTAGATTCCACACCTCTAACATAAAATTAACAAAAACATCTCCTGGACAGCTTGACAAATCACCGACCCATTCAGGTCGTGAATTAGCTTTTTTAATTTATTAATTGATGAGGGACCGGCCCAAAGGACCATACCAAAAGGACTAAACCATGCCAACCAATCCATACGAATATCGTTCAAACAATAGAATCCTACTAATCCATTTTACTTAGTAGTTTGACCCTAGTTTCTTTGTATTACAAATACACACATAAGGATAATTATGTCCGTAAAGTTTTCGAAGCGTGACCCAAAAGTCTGATAAATAAATAATGAAGAGAAAGTGGGGAAGTTGGAGGGGTAAGATAAACAGATAGAGGATAGTGAGGGGATTAAATACAAACTAGAACTCAAACAAGGCACCCTGGTCCTTCATATTGATTTGAACCTGTGGAAAGTTTGGAGGGTTACCTTCACGAGGTATTTTTAGAATAAGGGGTAGTTTATTATTTATTTTATTTAATTCTGGAAACTTACAGCTAATGTTATAGACAGTGGCCTTCAACAATGTGCAATTATTGAAACAACACGATCTATTAATACAAACTAAAATAATCAGACGCAAACAAGCTTTAAAAAACACACAACAAATGCTTAAGAAACCCTGGTATTGAAATTAGATTCCCAGTGATAATTTTAATTACCGACCTCCACGTAGACGAAGACGCAGGCAAAAGCTAGTAATAAATAATTCTATAGTTAAATCAGACCCGACTATTAATTTAAGGAACTTTATGAAACATAGGAGAATTTAATGTCTGTGTTGAGAGTAGTAAGGCCGAAGCAGAGATTACATGGGAGCTGTGTGTGGAAAACAACTTCTCGCAGGAAAGAAAGAATAAGAAAGTAGATACTTATTGTGATATATACAGGGAAACTTTTTTTCGAGTGCGCAAAAAAAAAATGGGTGGCTCAGAATCAATAACAGAACAAATCTGCATTATTAGTTTAAAATAAAAAATCACGTTTTTGTCCACCCTAAAATCAGCAAATGAGAGACACCAATTATTCATATCAATATCGTAGTATTAGCATATGGCCGCGTAGTGAACATGCGGGCGGCGCGGGCGCGCGGGGGTCCTGTGATGTTCCCGCCGTCCCACACTGGTGAAATTCGCTCAAAAATTGGCCAAAATTACGTCAAGCGTGTTATACCCATATATTGCTGTAATCTGCCTAAAATAATAGGTTGATGGTGTTTTAAAAAGCAAAACTATTAAATGTATGTTTCATTGATGTATTTAATCTTAATAATACTAGTTAAAAAAAAACTAGTTAAAAAAAAACAATTACGATACAGAACTTATTTTTGGTTCTTTTAAAAGATTTATTACACCTTGAGGATAGGGTTTAACTTGTCTTTGTGGTAGCTTTCTGAGACTTGTGACGTGAGGATCTAATGAAATTAAAAGTTAGTGAAACAAATCTTCCATAGACTGTTTCCTAGAAAATTTCTGTGTGAAACCTTCACGATATTTTTTAATATCTTTGTTCTTACTTTCTTGGGCCTCTTCAGATAGAAGACCTATTGGAACCACTGCATTCTGTACCCATGGATTAATATTCTGTGAACATTGTAAGTGTTGCACTATTTTGTTTTGGTGACGCAGTTAGACGCAGCTAATTTTGGTGTGATATGAAAGCTATAGATATGTTCTTTCGAAATATTTAAAAGAAACGGGTTGAGTGCGATTGAGTATGAACTTTTTCACTGAGTAAAACAAAAAAAATAAATAAAAGATAGACTTCTATTCAAACCTACATATCTATTACATCGCAAGTAATGTAAACTTTTTAGTAATACAGAAATAATAAACTAGCCTGAAGGTATAGAATCCAGTACGTTTTACACCAAACATCAACTAAATAAAATTTAAACATTGTCATGAAACAAAAGCTTAAAATTGTAATAAATTACTCAACAAGCAAAACTGTTTAAATTGAGTGTTGTGGGTATCTGAATAAAAACTGTCAAAGCTTTAAATGGTCATTAATGGATGGCGCCATATGTCTTGTTCCTAAATTAGGTTACTAATTTTGAATCGGAGTAACTTTGTGTTTTTCAATTTTGGCCACTAATTACGTAAATTTCACCAGTGTGCGCGTCCCCACTCCGCCGAACATGAATAGGACCGCGTGCGGTGACCATAACATCGATTTCATAATAAACATCTTTCGTTATAAATAACTATTTTTTTTTTGTACTAAAACATATCAAAGTAATAATATTTTTATCTAAAAAATTCTATATAAATTGACAAAGTTTGCGCACTGGATAAAATTTTATCCTGTATAGGAACATCATAAAACTAAAGCAAACCAAACACAATGAAAAATAAAAAAAAAACAAAAAAGAGAACAAAATTAGAAAGTAATTTCACAATCAAAATGCAAGATGGCCGCTGCGAACGTTTTATATTCTACTAGCTTTCCGCCCGCGGCTTCGCCCGCGTGGTATTCGATTATATCGCACTTTTTAGATTCCTCATTCTCGGGGATTAATTATTATCGTATCATTTAGCTTCTGAGTTTACATGTGCATATTCGTTAGCAATATATTACCTTGTTTTAAACGACACACAGCGCCATCTATCACCGAACTGGTATGAAACTAACAATATTTTTGTTTTCCCTCAGGAATATCGATTTTTTCCGGGATAAAAAGTACCCTGTTATTTAATCCGGACTTTCGACCATCAGACCGGATTATGGTCAAGCATTAGTTTATAATCTATACTAATATATAAAGCTGAAGAGTTTCTTTGTTTGAACGCGCTAATCTCAGGAACCACTGAACCGATTTGAAAAATTATTTTTACGTTTGATAGCCCATTAACCTAGGAAGGCTTCAACCCAGGAAGGCTTCAAGCACTAGTTTATAATCTATACTGATATATAAAGCTGAAGAGTTTCTTTGTTTGAACGCGCTAATTTCAGGAACCACTGAACCGATTTGAAAAATTATTTTTACGTTTGATAGCCCATTAACCCAGGAAGTCTTCATTACGCTGCGACCAATAGGAGCCGAGCATAATAACTAACTACACGCGAACAAAGTCGCGGACGGCCGCTAGTTAGATATATTATTTGACAAACTGGAACTGAGATCGAACTGAGAACATTTTTAAAATTATGATAAGCTTAGATGATTTCTTTCCAGGAAAACTTTCATCGAACAAGCGCAATATGTCTACTCTCAGTCATTATTTCCACACAAAACCTTTCACAAAACCGGACACTCGCCGGAACGGACGAAATGCAAAAAAAAACAGACAAAATCATAAGAAAAACCAGTTATTCGTTTGTGGGTACACAAAGCTACAATATGGCGGGCGTCCATTACCCGATTAGAGTTCCGTCGGCCGCGAGCTTTTAACACTTTGAAAGCAACAAAGGAACCCTGATTTCGTTATTGTCAGTATTGTGTCCGTTGAATTTATTTTGTATTGTTGAGTAGTTATTGCGGAGGTTCTGACTTGAAAATTGAAGTCTTCTAGTATTTTTTTATAGTGAAGCTTTCGGAATCGGCCTCTCCTTTTTACGTAAGAAACGTAATATTTTTTTTTACAAAAAGTTAGAAACAAACTTCAAAAAAACACTTAAAAAGAAAACTAATTTTTCTCTTGCCATTGCTCTAGAAGTCGATGGCGAGCTAAACAACAGAAACGTCGAGACTTTCTATATTTTTGTAAAAAAAAAAAAAATTATCTCATGATTTTTTCCAATGTCAGTAATAATTCGAAAGTTACCTTTTTCACCTCATAACAACAGTGGCAGCCATAACGCATGTTAGAATAAGTTATAATCAATACGAAAAAAAGTCCTATCTCAAAAACTACTGAATCGATTACCTAGAACAACAAAAAAATAATGACTTAAATCTGACTTGTAGTTCCGGAAATATGCGCGCACAAACATAAAAACATAGATAGGTACATATACTTTTAAAATTTGGCACATTTGTTCAGACGCTGATACAGACTTACTTATACGAAAACTGGGCAGTTCTGGAAATATTACATACGGGTCGAATAGCTAACCTCCTTTTTTTGAAGTCGGTTAAAAAGTGACTGAATTTGGACTCAATTTGAATCCCTACTTTAAATTATTATCCGAAGGACTTAGAAGGATATTACTAATTAATTGCTTAATAGGGTTGAATAATTCGTCTGTTCAAGAACGAAAATAACGCAATGAACTTTGTCAAACTGTCAAATGTCATTCTATGTATATTACGCAAACACCTGAAAGATGGCGCCACTGTATTTGCGTTATCATAATTAGTACTATAATTTTAACTGCTGTCCTTCGTGACTATCTTTGGCAGTCTTTACGGGTCGTCAGAAGCCAGATAATCTGCCCACCAATCTTAACAAAGTCTTACCCAGTAACTGGGTTGTCAAGTTCAATAATATAATACTTAAAAAATAAAGAAGGTAATATAAATAAATGTAGGTAATATAGGGAATATTACTCAAAACTCGGCGTAGAGGGCGCCACAAGCATAAAGGTACAGTAAACAAACCACCATATAACAAGATCTCGAATCCTTTGCTACTGTATTATTTAAATGTAACCAACTGGGTATTCACTATTCTGAAAAGACATGAAAATTTTCATCATTTTTATATTTTTACCATACATATTGGCCTTCTACGGCTATTTAAAACCGGATGAAAGAAACTGTTTCGTGAACTGTGTGCGAGTTTGAAGGTTTAAAAGAAAGAAGGCAGGAAGGCGGACGACAATAAAAATAAATAATTTAATAGTGCCATTTTTTTTTAATATTATACAACTCATTAAAAAATCGAAAAAATAAATTGCCAGTAAAAAATATCTGCTGTCTGCGCTAGTACTGCACTCTGGTGGACGAATTTCGCAGTATCATTCCCGTGCTCGATTGGACGGAGAAGTCACAGCACAAAGAAGTGTGGAAAAATATTGACAAAGCCATTGCCTAGCAGTGGGACAATATAGGATAAAGGAATAAAAAACCCTATCCACAGCCGCGACGTGAGCACCTTGCAGGCGTCGCCCAATTAAAGTGACAATGCTCTTAAAGTTCTATTCATTCGACAATCGAAAACAATGTTTAATCTGTACAGGGATATAAACTGGCGTAATTGCGGGTCTAAGTATGAATGAGATCGGTTTTAGGGAAAATAGGTTCTAATTAGGGTCGTTCCAAAACTTTTATAATTGGACTCTTAGCCTGACCTCTCGACTGTTAAGTTGAGGGCACACTGTCTGTTTGAGAATTCGTGGGCGAGGGTGTACTTCATACACTTGAGATTTTGAATTGGGATCTTCGGAATGCTGACGTCACGAATCGCATTTTTAATTGTGACGTTGAATAAGTGAGCGTAAGATTTATTTTCCTACCTGTCTCATTCCGGCTCTGTGTGTCTCTCATCCAGGTGTTTCCCGTGACTTCAGATATACAATATGTAAAGAAAACCCTGTCCGACCCATAACGATAATAAAGGTTAGGTAAACACATGACCAAATATAATATAAAATTTTATGTAATCATCATAGTAACAATACTAATGAATTTTAAAATAATCTTTCTTTCCCGCGAATTAATTTCAACTTCCCCGAATATTGGTAATTTTTAAAAAAGTTACAACACCGGTATTATTATAAGCGAATAGCGACGCGACCACGTCACAGGTGCCGCGTGTCCTGCCCCCCGCCGCCCGCGGAAGGGTTTGCTTATCGCACATGTATTAAGTTACCTCTTTTTTTTTAGGGGGATTTTTTTTTTAAGTTTAGCTTGTCTTTGTGGGCATTAGTAGAATCAGTTATCGATTCCTAACAATACCTTCACGGATCGGACAGGGTTTTCTTTACATATTGTATACGTCACCTATGAAACATATGTACATAGTCGAAATGTATGATATTAGATGTTTTAGTAACTTAAACCAAATAATGGCGCCGTGTCTCTTGTTTACAAACTAAACTAATTTTAAGTTAAGTGCATTTTTTTCATTCTACCTCATTAAGAAAAGGATAGAAGATAACATTTTAGTTTAATCCTGCAAATTAAGATAGTCCATAGACATTTTTTTTTTAGTTCAATTCTTTCAGTTCTTCTGAACGGAAAAGGCAAAGGTACACCATACAGCCTAGTCTTCAGTAAATATTCTCTTGAGTAAACTTCTATCCTAACTTATCCTAATTAATCCTAACTTATCCTAGCTTATCCTAAACTTATCCTAACTAATCTAACTCCTTTCATTTCCCGCGTTTGGACGATAAGGAGCGGTTTAGCGTAAAGACATGATGCGGCCACTATGCTACAATATTTCACTGTTCTTTTTGAATTATTCACTGAATGCACTTTTTACTACATAAATCACGCGGTTTTATTTAGTAAACGACACTATAAATAATATTAAAAGTCCAATGAAAAATGAGCGTGACACTCATCTTGACATTCCCGCCAAACCCTTCCATAGACAGTTTAGACGCGATTATAAACATGGCGACTAAAAATGCATCATTTTACGCCAGGCGCGGACTAATTTGACAGGTCTAAACTAACATTATATTTTCTGTCCTTTTCTTAAAGAAATATATAGAAAAAGATGCACTGAATTTAAATTTAGTTTAGTTTCTGAACTAAACTAAAAAATCGGCGCCATTGACTGCCCACTTTTTTTTTTTTGTTTATCCAGTGGAAATCTCTACCAGACCGTCCTCCGTCTGGGGGTCGACGGAGGGTGTGTCGGGCTCTCACCGGCTAAAACCACTGGAGCGTTCCTCTTCTTGCCTATGGCCAGGGGTGCGGGTTCTAGTTTGCCATAACGCCGCATCCCCGGCAGGTTGACTGCCCACTTCATCTAACCAATGATAACTAAACATTTAAAAAAAAGATTTCTAAATATGTAAAAAAATATTTTCGAATATTTAAAAAAATATTATTAATATCTGAGCTAGGTTGAATGAACTCTGGTAAAGATGTCGCCGCTCCATTCCGCGTGACCTTGGAACGCAAGATTCGGACTACTCTCGCATATAGGATGTTTCAAACTACGTCAAGCGTCACAATAATGCATAATATTGATCTAACATGTTTTTTTTTTTTTGTAATTTGTTGTGCCCGAAGTGTGCTCACGCCTTTACTTACAAATCCATTCTAATTAGTCATGATTTATTAAAATTAATTCGCTCGATAAAGGTTATTAAGTGAAAGGAAAATAGAAGACGGAGGCTAGTTATCACGATAATCCTCCTCGTGATAAGCAGAGCGTCAGAGTTACTTATAATGGCGGATAAAATCGATTGTTTGCTATATTTAGTTTTATTTGTAAGCTTACTTTCGACAATAATGGTTATAGCTAAATAATTTCATATAATACTAGCGGCCGCCAGCGACTTCGTTCGCGTGGAGTCAGTTATGCTCCGCTCCTAGTGGTCGCAGCGTAATGTTATATAGCCTAAAGCCTTCCTGAATTAATGGGCTATCCAACGCAAAAAGGATTTTTCAAATCGGACGAGCAGTTCCCGAGATTAGCGCGAACAAACAAATAAACAAACATACATACAAACTCTTCAGCTTTATATATTAGTATAGATTTATCAGATTTTCAGTACCTATGTACGCAAACACTTGCTGACTTTTTTTCAGCTTTGGAATGTGGGGTCAGTCAACCGCTGATTTTGGCAAAACTTCGATATTTTCCGTGAAGCAATTGCCATCTGACCTCCACAACCCGAGGGTGATATCGAAGCATTGCAGTTAAACCAATTTTGGACTTTTGGGGGCTCCAATAACCCGTAACGACTGCCACTAGATGTTCGTATGGCAACCGGGATCAACGGCTAAACGTGCTTTCCGAGGCACAACCAGACTAGGTAGTGCAAATATTCATATTCATGCGTACAAATATTTGCACTTCGCGGGGATCGAACACGCGCCTACTTGTGCAGCCGCGTTCGCTACCGCCACGCCACGGGGCTTTCGAACACTTACTGACTAATCATCATTAATAATTGTAAACACATCCAAAATAGATTTTAATAAGACAATAAATGCAATACACCCCGTCAAATCTTTCAATCTTTTATGCGAGTCAAATTACAAAATTAAACATCCGTTACTTACCAACTTACCCCAACATAAACTAAAAATTTACCCTTCCCTCTATTTACTTACCCTTTACCCCGAATAACCGTAACCATAACAAGTAAGCAAAAAGCATTCCCACATCAAATCCAATGGTACATAGAAGAGAATTTGATTTGACTACATAAAGAGATGCTTGCCATAAGACTCGAGGCATAATTGCGCTCCCGGCGGAGTATAAAATTGTGCCTAAAAGCAAATAGTAATAAAAAGAAAGAGAATTATCGTTAATACAGAAAGGTTCTCGGAACGTGTGGTGCAGAACCACTGTTAGCGGATTGATTAGAATGTGTTATTACTATGTTATTTGAAGAAGTAAGAAAGCTCAAGGGTACGCAAAGGGCGGAGAGGGCTATGCTTGGGGTTTCACTGCGTGATCAAATCAGAAATGAGGAGATCTGCAGAAAAACGAGAGTAACCGACATAGCCCGAAGAATTGCAACACTTAATTGGCATTCGGCCGGGCACATTGCCCGTAGGACTGATGCTCGATGGGCCCGACGGGTTCTCGAGTGGTGACCACGCACCGGAAGACGCAGCGTGGGTAGGCCCCCATGGTGGACCGACGACCTGGTGAAGGTCCCGGGAAAACGCTGGATGCGGAGGCGCAGGACCGGTCGTCGTGGAGATCCTTGGGGGAGGCCTATGTCCAGCAGTGGACGTCTTTCGGCTGAAAGGATCATGATGATAATTAATATGTTATGTTATAAAATGTTTAATAAACAACGTTAATGTTCATTTTATCTGTTCATTTATTTAAGGGGCCCATGCCCTTAGGTGCATTCTGCATAGGAGGCCATCCAGCGGGTAGCAGAAACCGCATTCTCTCTCCCCTCCCGTAGGACATGCATCGGGCGCCTGAAAACGGTGCAAAATAATCTGCCATTTCCATGAAATATGAACTGAAACCGGCGGACTAGAGGCGTCTGTCATCCGAATAGATAGGCCTGAGTTCTTTCACGCGAAAAACACAAAATATGTTTAATATATGAATTTACCTAAAGGATAATCATCATCATCATCAGCCTCTACTCGTCCACTGCTGGACATAGCCACTTCCATGGCACGCCAACAAGCTCGATCGTGAGCAGTTCTCCGCCAGCCACTACCAGCCACCTTTTGATGTCGTCGCTCCATCTCGCCCAAGGGCGTCCTACGCTACGTTTGCCGAGACGCGGTCTCCACTCGAGGACTCGTCTAGACGAGGAACGGTTGTCGGCCCTGCGGCATATGTAAAGTATGTACGTGTATACCTAAAGTATGTATGGAATGGTATGTAGTATGTAAATGGGAGCAGCGATGGCCTAGGCTAAGGGTATCAGGCGCAACTTTCAAGCTGTAGGTCGTAGATTTGAACCACATCAGGCGCTTTACTTTGTGTAAATTATTTCATCACCACTGCTCTCAAAATGGTTAAAATATCGTGAGGAAATTGGCGTATCCTAGAGACTTTGAAGACATGTGACATCTACAAACCTGAATTGGGTCAGAGCTCGCATATTACGGCCCACTCCCTATTACCCAGAGGAGGCCTTTGTCCCAACAGTGGGAACATAATAGACTGATTATGTATGTATATATGTTATGTAATCAGCCTATAATGTTTCTAAAAACGGTGAATGATAACTTCGTGAGGAAACCGGCATGTCCTGGAGACAAAATTTCGAAGACATGTGACCCCCAAACCAAACCGCACTGCGCCCGCGCGAAGCATGATTAGCTCTGTTCGTCACAGTCCCGGTTCGCATTAGACATCCGCGGCGAGCACCAGGTTCGAATCCCACATACGTTTACTTTACCTTGCGATTTTCGAAAATGTATGTTTTTTCTCGTCCGATGAAGGCCAGCCCGCGCCGCAGCTGAGCCAGTAATTATAATAATGTCCCAACAATGACCTCTGAGTTTGTTTCGGCGTTTCTTCTCAGAGCTAGTACTAGGAAACGCCGCGGTCATCAAACCATTAAGTATAACTTTCGATCCAGCCGTCCCTTGCTGTCCTCTCTAGCGACGCCCTAAGCCGAGGTTCGTACCCCACAGGGGGGTGCCCTTAGTGCATAGTCGCCTAATTGTAAGTTAGTTTTAAGTGCCCCTGGCTGGAGGCTTTAATTTTTAATTAAGGCATCCACAGGAAAGTCCGATTAAGTAGTTACGGTCTCTTAGTAGCCACCTACGAGATGCCATATCAAAATGAAAAAAATAAATAAAACTGCGCCCGCGTGGTTTACGGCCCCACTTCCTCTCACCGAGAGAAACTCTATGTCCCTGGAAGGGAAAGATTATAGACTGATTATATGAGAAACCTGAGAGGATAGGGCTAATGAAAAAATAAGCGGCGTAACGTTCTTGCTTTTATTTTACACCAAACTAACTTTTTAAATTAACCGCCACTTCTTTTATATCCTTTTTACACCTTTAAAAACTATCACCAGTTGGCGCGCAATGTAACTTCCGGAAATAAACATTAAATATTATTTATCCCAGTTTGCAATGACTTCCGACGACTACTCGGAGTCAGTATTTTTAATAATGAACAAAAGTCAGTTGCAAAAAGTCTCAAATAATTTGCAACATTTAATTAAATTAAAACCAAAAGCTAATAATTTGGATTAGGCTGTTTCAAATGTACAGCTACGTATAATACTGTATATCCCAAAAAGGTTATCATGCCATTTAAGCCATCCAAAGCAGAACATACACCTAAATAAAATAGTATTGCCCGAACATTAATTACTCCTCTAAACATCAAACACAATTGATGGCAGTCGAATACGTTGCCATTATTAGTGATCCCGCTAAAATTGAACTAAAATCTCTCTCCGATTCCCGCTATGAAACTGCAATTGAACAGTGAAAAGCCTACAATACGTCACCATCGACAGCTCATTCTCAATAGTCACGAAATAATAGCTCTGCAAAATTAAAACCTTCACAATTTAGTCAAATACCAACCTTGTCTCTCTACAAATTAGATTGTTCCCAATCGCACTGAAAAAGCAGTTCAGTGACATGAAACGTCCAGTTCAAAATGACCTGTGGCGACAAATATTCGAAGTTTGAGTACAGGTCAAGTAGTAATGGATGTTGGTAGCAACACATCACACGTCAGCAAAATCGCAACGCCCGGACGAGAACAAAGTGCATGTAGTTAAAGCGGGTGCACAATAGCGCCATCTATATTGGCAGGTACGAAGCTTCGTCCCCGATCCAAAATGGCGACCGTGACGAGTTGTCGAAGCCTCGACACATTGTGACAGTGAGAATTACACAGAGTAGTTAAATGCAGAGGGTAGTAAAACTTAATTGAATGTTAATAGAAAAACAATTAATATGACACAAATTATAAGATTTTTATTAACAGAAAAAATAAACACAAAACACCGCTGAATCATGGCAAAAACGGGAAAATATATTTAAGTATATTTGGCATTGGGAAGGACAAAGCTAGCCAGTAAAATTACCTGGAACCGTATCTGTGGGGTAAAGGCATAATAAGTTCGAGTTTTCATCGTGAGAGTTCAACAACATTCATTGTGTTATTTACATTGTTAAGCAGACAAATTTATCGAACACAGTAAGCAATGGATTTGCATTTCTTCAAATTGTAATTGAAAATATGTTACAGTATCTGCAGAATAATTGCGTATCAGTAGCAATGAGTTCCATTTTGATAGTTCAACAATATTCATTGCGTTATTAGCGTACGTTGTTGAACAAACACATGTGCTAGCAATATACTTTAAAATGATTCAAATAATTGATAGTTAGTTGACGGTGAAATCAGATCAAATCGTTTATTATGCAAGTAGGATCACTGATCACTTTTACACGTCATATTTTTTTAAACTACATGGAGCCGGCATTTCCTAACTGACTACCTCTGAGAAGAAATAGCCGAAACAAACTCAGGGATTACCGTCTTTTTTCAAGTCTAGATATTAAAAATGAAAATGTTTACAATAATCATCATCCCAGCGTTAATCCCAGTCGCATCCGAAGCCTTTTCAGCTTTAGAGTCTGGGGTTCGTCTGTCCAACTGCTGATATGGCTAAACTTCGACATTTTCTATGAAGCGACTGCCGTCTGACCTCCACAACCCGTGACAAAATGTTTACAATAATGTACGTGATTAAAAAAAACAGTGTTTAAAATGTCATAATTGTAGCAAAATAATGTATATTGCTTAATAACAATGCTTAGCAGAGCGAGCAGCTCAATCCCAAGCTTTATTGTCTTCAAAATAATTTGTGATTTTATAATACCACTTTTTTATTATTATCTCGTAGTTGACCATTAGAGTAGTCACTCTAACCTGATTCCTGATTGTCTATCCACAGGAAAGTCCGGTTAAGTAGTCACTTAACCGGACTTTCCTGTGGATGCCTTAAGTAAAATTAAAGCCTCCAGCCAAGGACACTTAAAAACTAAACTAAAATTAAGGTGACTACGCACTAAGGGCACCCCCTGTGGGGTACGAACCTCGGCTTAGGGCGTCGCTAGAGAGGACAATAGGTAGAGGATTGTTATTGCGTTACGGGGAAATAATGTTGTCTCTGTTTCACACTGCACTGTTGACAGATCAACTGAACAAAATAAAACATCCGAAATGGAACTATGTCAATATTCGCTCAAAAGATCGATATACACAGTATGTAGGTACACAAACCATTACGGATCCACCATACCCGTCACATGATTCGTGTTCACTTCGTCGGGAGGTATTGTATGGCGTATACAATAAGTAACAAAAACCCTGTTGTTCCTTCTGCCTACGTTTTAAGAATCGGTACACGGATGTAATAAAACATATCATTTATAAAAATTTGTTCAACAAAAATTATAATTATAATAAATATTTAATTATTAATATTTGTAATCTTTAACTAATTTCTTACCTTTGCAATTCTGCATGAAGAAGACATAAATAGAACGTTCCCGGCAATCTCTTTAACTTAGAAAATCAGATCTGCCGTCCTTACGAAAAGTGCAATAACTCGAGTTTTGCCCCAAATTGAGTTAAGTATAAATTTGGAATCTGCAGAATGAGATCTATATATTCTTTTAAGACACTTTTTACGTATCTATGACGTAGCCGGTTTTATACTAAGCTAAACTGCAATATCTAAGTTGGTGCCTTATAATTTACAAATCAAGACCGAAATAACTATAGATAGACATAACTTACTTACTAAGTACTACTACTATTAAGTAGTTTTACTAAACATATCTGCAATAAGTGTAGATAGTACATTTATAATTAGCATAGTTCGTCATTTGTAATCTCAGATTATAGAACAAAAGTTTTTGTTCTATAATCTGAGTTTATAATATTCATTTACTAGTTATAAGTGCAATGAGCTTGAATTATTGCGGTTATGTTAAGGGATCTTATTACTAATTATGGGAAGAATACTAAAATAGATTTATTGCATTTATCTCTAGGAAGATGAAACGAATACTGTGCGGGACGACTAGTTATAAATTGTATATATAGTATACTTAGATGTTTTATAAATAACTCAGAATAGAAAGTATATAGAGTTAGTATAATAAATAAATTGTAACGGTGTCAACCCCTGTTAGTGAATATAACATTGTGAACAGGGATTTAGAAAGCGTAAGATAGAATTAATTGTAAGAAAAAACAAAGCGTTGGCGATCGTTCATAGTGATAGGAATGTTTGTACACATCTGGCTATGAACGTGACAATGTCAAAAAGGTGGCGCAATATAAATCGTCCCATGTAATAAAATGCAGACCCTCCGATTGTTCAAAGGATGCAACCCAAAAATGTGTGTAAGACAATGCCTGGCGCGACCCGACGCGCTCTGGAACTGAAACTGTCTCTGGTAGAAGCCAAGAAGACCGGCAACAAGAAGCCGACATGAAGCATCGTTTTATGAGCCCAAAACAAAAACTGGGCGTTTATGTGTTTTCTGATAAACATGGTAAATAGTCAGGTGATTGCTGTCGAACCAATTACCATAAAATATTTTGAACCAGGCCATATGTTCACGTCGGCTGATAAGTTTCATCATCAGGAAATTTCATGAAATGACAAAGAAAGGAAAAATAAAGTTTTTTAATTTTGATGACTTTGTAGATTCCGTAAAAACGGCCGATTCAAAAAGAAGCATAGTGAAAGTGATGGCAGTATTTACAGATATGAGAATGTGTCGTCTCAGCATAGAATCCGAAACAGGAAGCCCAGTCTATCTAAAAGACATCATGGCAGTCAGAGCCGAAAGGGGGGAATTTACAATAAAGCACAAAGATTCCCAAGTATCTGATCGGTAAGAACTAGATTTTCTACCAGTAAAAATAACTGGAAACAAATGATTTCTTAATTTTTCAAGCAAGAATTTGTCAAGAGGAATACCTTTGATGCCTGAAACTAGGATAGGCTTTTGGTTAAACTTACCCGAAACGTCCCAAGTTTCGAACCTAAAAATATTCAATTGCTTATATGTAAGTGTTATAATATAAGACTGATTCATACGTTGATCCCAAATAATGCCTTATAATAAAATGTGGACTACTTTTTTTAAAATTGTTTTATATTTGCAATTATCAGTTAAAGTACCTAAACGGCACTGTAACTATTATTAAGATATTTTAATAACATCACATCAATGACATCTGAACGCAGATATAATAAGTAGATTTGGCTTGATAATTTCATAGTAGATCGGTGAGAGGAAGTAAAATAAAGTTTTGTAAGCTTCTATTTATTCACATTTGATATAAAACCTCTGTTTTTCTAATAGTAACAAATTACAATTTTGTCGTTTTAAACTTGTCTCTTACTAATCAAAACCGCAATAAATAAGAAACTTAATGCACTTTTGGTTAGGAAACAGTTCATTAAAAAAAATATTCATTACTACTTAAAAGTGCATCATGTTAGTTTCCTAACCATTAGTGCAATAAATAGGTTACTTATTGCGGTTATGACTAGTAAACATTCTTTCGAAATAGTAATAATGCTTAACATTAGAGTTTTTGTTGCTTTTTATACGGGGAATAAATGCGGGAACAAACATTAAGTATCACGTAATATTCTCTACATTGTTACATGTCATGTAGTGAAAGATTCAACTCGATACCATGTATAGTGATGGAGATACACACAATACTAAAAAAATATCTTTAAACGCGTTTTTCTCGAAATCATGTTTAACCTAGTTATTGCACTTTTCGTTAAGACGGCAGAGATATTCTGAACATTTTGTCGAATGTGTTGATTTTAATAGTTATTTATTGTTGACCCCTCGACTAGACACTTCTTTTTAAATTATAATTTCATTAATGATGTGGTTGTAAGTAAATATAAATGTCCCTGAAAGGAACAACAGGGTTTTTGTTACATAATGTATAAGCCGAGGTGGCCTAGTGGTTAAAACACCAGCCTCTCAAGCATGAGGATGCGGATTCGATTCCAGGTCAGGCAAGTACCTAAGTAACTTTTCTAAGTTATATGTACTTTCTAAGTATATCTTGGATAGCAACGACTGATTATAAGGTGAAGGAAAACATCTTGAGGAAACCTGGACTTTAAGTCTGAAATCGCCAACCCGCATTGAGCAAGCGTGGTGATTATGCTCAGTCCTTCTCTGTATGAGAGGAGACCTGTGCCCAGCAGTGGGACAATAAAAAGTTGTTAAAAAAGGTTGATGATAAATAGCATTAGTCATGAGGTAGGTATAAGAAAACAGGCAGAGATCACTTTAGAAGAAAAATTCTCTAAATCCATACTAATATTATAAATGCGAAAGTATCTCTGTCTGTCTGTCTGTCTGTCCGGCTTTTACGCCAAAACTACTGAACCGATTGTAATGAAATTTGGTACACAGATAGTCTAGAGCCTGAGATAGGCTATAAAACATCCCGCTATGACCAATAAGAGCAGAGCAGGAACAAAAAATGTTGCGAAAACGGGAGCAAACGCGGATGTACTACATATTGCTCCCATTATTTTAACATGCGCTTATTTTATATCAACTGAGCTCAATCGGCTAGAAGGTTACGCGAGTGAAACCGCGGGGCACAGCTAGTATTTAATAATAATTACGCTCCAAAGTAGAATTAAGTGAGTAAAAATCTTACGGATAATTCTTGTTTAACAAAAAAAAAGAAAAAGTTAGTTATTGCAAAATACACTCTCGGGCTTCCAAACTTTGTCCGTATTTTTTTATTACCTACTAAGCACGGACCTTTTCTTAAAACTTCTTGAAACACTTTCTACTTCGCCTTAGAGACAACTTAATAATTATGGCAAAGATCTTTGTACGTATAAAGGTTTAGGTCTCATCAAGTTTTTAACTTTTAAGATACCTCGTAAGTAGTTAACTTTCGAAATCCTCATCTTGTAGAACACTTTTTACCGCGTAGGAACTTTTTATTTTAACCCCAAGCATACATTTTAAATTTCTGATATGCT
Source organism: Sesamia nonagrioides (assembly GCA_017933935.1). Lineage (NCBI taxonomy): Eukaryota > Metazoa > Arthropoda > Insecta > Lepidoptera > Noctuidae > Sesamia > Sesamia nonagrioides. The sequence goes on along the minus strand of JADWQK010000020.1, from coordinate 2,035,977 downwards.
CCGCTCCTATTGGTCACAGCGTAATTTTACATAGCGTAAAGCCTTCCTGGATAAATGGGCTTTCTAACAATTTAAAGTAAAAGTTTTCCTAAGTAATTTTTTTTTTTTTATTGGGATGTTGCCTGGATAAAAAAAAAAATATTTTAGTTAGTCCGTCATTCAGATTATAGAAAAATATTGGATACGTATATTTTGTTTTATCAAATCAATAAAAATTTGCAAATTTAAAAGGCATCAAAGATCAGGAGTGGTGGCTGGTGACGTCACTGCTCGCTAAAAAGTGTAGCGTGCAGTGACGTCACACGAGTTTTCAACGCGCTATATCGTCTCCATTTTTTGTTTATACGAAAAAAGAAAAATACGTAGGTATCTAATATTTTTTTGGAAATCTGACTAAAGGACTAATTAGTTTTTTTAGTCAAATACCCTATTGTACTTCACCGTTTGATATTTAAAATTGATTACTATTATACTCGCACGAAGACAAGGTTGAATAGCGAAGCATCCTCTTTTGTCATTGGGCAGACTGTATGATGTCTATTGCCAGTATGATGGTTAGATGTACGCGAACTTTTTGCAAGAGTGAAAAGTTTTTTTTAAACTACTTACCGCGCTAGGGCTTTTCTAGTTACATTATTATAGAGCGCTAATTGGTCACCTACAAGTCTCATTTGGGGGTTAATAAGTAAATACTTACCAAATATGAGAGATGTAAATTATATTATAAAACCTCTTTAAAGCCACGAGGATTCAACCGTGAAAATAATTGAATCCTTCGTAAGCAAGCTAGCCTGTATCCTTTGTGTGCATAAAGCCGATATTAGTTCACTAGGGCAATAGCATCTTACAAACGCTCTTTTATTGCCACTGAGCAAACGGACTGAGATAAAGGAGGCAATATCCTGATATTTTCAACCCTCTCATTGTCTGTACTTATTGAGTTTTTGAACAGTATGCTGAATTGCTTCATGGTTTTGTGTTATTTTCGTATAGAATACAGAAATCACTATTGTCTTCATATGATCTAACCAAAATTATGTTCTAGACTTTAAGACTAAGTAACTATTACTAACTACCTCTAAGTTTATTTCGGAGTTTTTGCTAAAAAAAACACAGGTCCATTCGTGTGTGGAGTACTGCAGCCACATTTGGGCTGGTGCTGCAAAATGCCCCCTGACAACTTTGAATTCTGTGGAAAGGCGTGCGAAGGAGCTACCCAGATTTGATCCAAAACGGTCTCCAAAGCCTAGAGCACTGGCGAAGAGTAGCCAGCCTGTCGGGGTTCTATAGGATGCATTTTGGAGAGTGTGCGAGGGATCGCATGACTGAATTCCCCCATCTCCGTTCCATCATAAGACAACCCGTCGTACGGTGAGTCTCCGCCCTTACGTTAACAACACCAAAATCCTGACGAAGCGTTTGGCCTCGTCTTTTATACCGCGTACATGGACTACAAGGACTGGAAAAATTTGCCAGCGGCGGTGTTTCCGTCTGACTGCAATTTAAGTGCCTTCAAGGCAAAAATATACTATCTATCTACTACCATAATTTGATAGGACTAAACTGGCATTTATCTTCTGTCTTTTTCTTAAAGAAATAGGAGAAAAAAGATGCAATGAACTTGAATTTAGTCTGGTTTGTGATTATTTTTTTTTTTTTTTACAAATTATAAACCAGCGCTTGACCGCAATCCTGCCTGATGGTAAGCAGTGACGCAATCGTTGATGGTAAAGCGCACTAGTTTATTAAGAGCCCAAGAGATCAAGAGATTTGGGTGGTATCCTTTAAAATAATTGAATGTCCACAGATATTGTTTTTTTTTTTGTGTGTTTTTTTTGAACTCAGCGCATCCAGATCTATATGATTATCTATAGTGGTGAGGGTTTTGAGCAACTTCGGGCACATACATACAGACAGACATACAAACATACGCACTTTATATTAATGGATTCCGTAATTTTAATACGCTATATATATCAATAGTTTTGGTCATTTCGACAAAATAAAAAATATTGGTCTTAATTTTTTATTATTATCTATAAAACGGATTAATTATCTTTTTGATTTTCATACCTTGGATACATCCATATTAGAACAAAAATTAAACAGATTTTTAAAGATTTTCTTCAAGTAGAAAGCTCCGGCCGTCGGAAGCGATAGATTCTTGTAGTCGTAACAGACAAACCAGGGTACGGATTTTGGACAGTTTTTTTTTTTTTTTTTTACCTATTATAAACTAGCGCTTGACCGCAATCCTGCCTGATGGTAAGCAGTGACGCAATCGTTGATGGTAAAGCGCACTAGTTTACTAAGAGCCTATTCACTCTAGCCTTGAAGACACTCAAATTGTAGTCCGACGGAAACACCGCCGCTGGCAAATTGTTCCAGTCCCTCGATGTACGCGGTATAAAGGAGGCGAAACGCCCCGTCCGGATCGTAGTGGTGTTAACAACGATCCGGACGGGGCGTTTCGCCTCCTTTATACCGCGTACATCATTAGATACAGATTAGATACGATTTAGGTGCTCATGGTAACAGGCGCTCGTGTCGATCGATCATATAAGCTACGCTCACTGCGGTCAGTCCACTGAGGGGACGACCTTACATTTCATCCCTAGACCCCTATGTGCCTCGGAAAATACGCTAAGCCGTCGAACCCGTTTGTCAGTCATAGATGTTAGAAAATCGTCTATGGATAATCAAAAACTGGAAACTTTGATGAACGAATGAATAAGTCCACCAATTTAGTTACCAGTAACTAAATTGGTAGACTTATTCATTCGTTCCCAATATTACAATAGTTTACAATAGTTAATAATAGTACCTAATAGTATTACAATAGTTGCCCCATCTAATAATGGCCCAATAAGTGAGTTGTGGTCAAAGACAATATATTCTTTTTTAATGGGTATCAGGCGCCGCGGCAGGCCGGAGCCGGGATACGCTGATCGGCAACGCAGATTCGAAGTCAGCAAAAAGGTGCGCGCGGCGCTAGAGCAGTGTATGTATTCTTCCCATGAGTGGTTAGTTGTCCTCCAATTTCACGGTTTACTTTTTTGATGTTCCGTATGAAAAATCTACTACTAAAATGTCTATCTACCTATTAAAGATCTAGTCTAGTAGTAGACGCGCGGAACAGTGAGCTAGTGATGGAGGCAGACTAATACACCCTGAGTTACTTCTATCAAATCGTCACGAGTGAACAGGCGACATAATTACAATCTACACCAGTTGGAAAGAGATACCAAATGAGATGTGTATCATTCATACTCTCACGGTCGTTTTTTGCATAAAATATGTACTAACATTCTTATGAGTGTTTCGGTTCAATTCAATGACGGAGATACAAATATTTCTATCGCAAAAATGACACTTTGCCCACATCTGTCTCTTGTCTCGGTGGTAGGCCATAACATCGGCTGCCGGCAGAAGTTACCACGCACCAGCCAATGACTTGTTGCCAAGCGATTCGTCGTATTTCGGCATGATGTCTGGTGAAGCCGTACGAAGGACGAGTCTGAGCAGTTGTGTTGCAATGTGTGCCTTGTACGATGCGCCAAATGTTATTGTGGCGGGACTTTGGTCATGGTCGCTCCAGATCAATCGCAACATCGTTGGTCATATTATTGGGTTTAATATTGCATTACCTCTCTCAACTGCCGTCTTTCTGCCTATTCACTCAGTTTTTTTGAGTGAATAGGCTCTTGATAATCTAACGCGCTTTACCATCAACGATTGCATCACTGCTTACCATCAGGTGGGATTGCGGTCAAGCACTAGTTTATAATTATTAAAAAACCTCTACTGGTATGCGTAGTTGGCACACCGTTTCATGCCCCGCTGCCTTCGAGGGCAGTTCCATAAGATTCTTTGAATTGAAACTCTGCGTTACATCAAATGACCTCTCTCTCTCTCTCTAGGCAGAGCTGAAGAGTGGGTCGGGCTTTTACTAACTGAAACCGACCTGTGCTCCTTCATTTGCCAGTGTACCAGAGGTCTCAATATCTGTTTTCGAAAAACCCGCGGCCACCGTTGTCATGAGCCACATGACGCACGCCCATGTTTTGCAACCACTGAAATAGTATTTATCTGTGTACCTACTACTAAAAGCTATACTACTGAACTGCTAATGGGTTATAATGGTAATTGTGTAACACACTATCAGTCCCAATGGGTTTCGTTTTGGGTTGCATTTCAACAACATTCATTTTGTTACTTTTGTTCTTGAACAGACATATTTATCGAACAAAAAGCAATGTATTAGCAACATGGGCATACCCGGGGGGGAGGGGAGCTGCCTCCCCCTCCCTTTCCTGGAAATCTCAGAGAAAATGTATTAATTCTCCTAATTACTAATCAACGCATAAACGGGGACTTATAAAGGATCATTTGCCTCTATTTGTCCTACATACTACAAATGCCTTGTGTAGTTTGTTACATAAAACAGCTAGGAATGATTCGACCCTAAAAATCTAAATTGAACCCCCCACACCTGACTTGCCCCCTCCCTAGGCCAGAAGCTGGGTACGCCCATGATTAGCAATGTGCTTCAAAATAATTAAAATTGAGAGTAATAATGTAGTATGCTATAATTGGGTACTGTTCTGTGCTTGCATCCATTGGGTTCCCGCTGCCTTCAGAAGCTCGTCGGTTCAGTTTGAGGCCTTCCAACGCTACGTATTCAAATACACTATCGCCATTACAAAACCGTTGGCCTCATTAGCAATCTGATATGCGAACGATGATCCCCGCCTACATTTAGCACTACATCGGGATTTGTCAGTTATCTTGGTCGGTTAGTTCTAGAGTCGGCGAGGAGGTGCTTTGTTCTGTATCCAGCAGTGAACGTCTTTCGTCTGATGCTAAAATAATGATGATAATGAATCGTAAAAAATAAAAATATTCGTTCTTATAGAGGCTCTAATACATAGCTAGAAATCTTACACACGGTGACACAATAGATAGTCGATCTTTTAAAGACAACTTTCTTATGTTATTTTTTTTCCTACATAACCATTAGCCATCTTTTCAGAATTCAGTTTCCTAGCCATATCATTTTCCACACAATCTTTTCATCTCCAAAGCTCTTTATGCTTTTATTAAAGTAAGGCTGAAAGTATCATAATCGTGTTCTTCAACAAACTTGAGTCTCCATCGAACAGAATGGTAAGGTAATGTGATACTCATTAAAAGTTCTTTGAAGATCCTCTTCCAGTGCTTGTTTAGTTCGTACGTTTTGGAAATAAGCCAATTATAAAATAAAACCCTAGAGTTATGAGATATCAAAAACAAACGTTGAATGAAAAATACAGTATTTGTGTTCTATGGAAAGTCGTTTATTTTTGCGGATGGGAAATCATCAAATGACCTCTCCCGCTCTGGGCAGAGCGGAATAACTTAAGTAAAACCCAACCGTATCTCTTCACTTACCTGTACGCCAGGGTCTTATTTTTGGTCTCGGATTGGAAAAATCCTCATGGAGTCCCTCCTCCCTGGTGGCCCTCCGTGTTCAAACTCATGTACCCATGTGTCGGATGAGGCCGGAATCGCCGAAGCATTCGTCGCCAGCCCTGACGGGTAGTGGCCCGCCAGAAATGGTCAGGCAGGCCATCACCCCGGCCGCAGGACTCCACTATGAGGCGCGCGCAGAATATTACGACCGCCGCCCTGAGGCCTGTTGCTAGTCGGACGGCAAGACGCCCCCAGTCTGCTATCCGCAGGCCGCACCCTACAGCGGCCGAAAGTCGGCAATACTGCGACACCAGTGCGTCTGGAGGGGAGGGAAAAGGCAGCCTCTCTCTCCCTTTACGCCGCCTGTTTTGCGAGCATCACGGTCTCATAAAAGATGGCGACGACGCTCCACCCTGACTCGGTCTCGACCATAGTAGACACGACAGCTGTAAGCGAGAGATTTCCTGCATCATCTACGGCTTTCCCGCAGCATCTATAGGGGCTACTGCATCTCTTTCTAACCACTCATGGCCCTGGTCGAAGGAAAGTCGTTGAAGCATAATTTTATAATAGTAGATTTAGCTCAAAACGATATTCAAAGCACGGGCGTAGAGTAGCCAGCCTTTCGGTGTTCTATAGGATGCATTTTGGTAAGTGTGCGAGGGAATTGCATGATTTAATTCCCCCATCTCCATTTCACCATCGGACAACCCGTCGTACGGCGAGTTTCCACTCTTACATTGTTAACATACCTAACCTACGATCCGAACGAAGCGTTTCGCCTCTTCTTTTATACCGCGTACATCAAAAGACTGGAACAATTTGCCAGCGGCGGTATTTCCGTCGGACTACAATTTGAGTTTCTTATGTCTAGAGTGAATAGGCTCTTAATAAACTAGCGCGCTTTACCGTCAACGATTGCATCACTGCTTACCATAAGGCGGGATTGTGGTCAAACATTAGTTTATAATTTATAAAAAAAAAACTATCGAAAGTGCGCATAATGACGTCCACCGCAAAACGCTCCCTGGGGTAACGAAACTGGTTTCCCACCATATCTGATTCCACCCGTACCAACCAAAGTGGCAATGACCCTCGCTAAAAGCTTGTCCACATCGTCGAACAGCACGGTGGACTGGTAAAATTTATGATGAGACTTCATACCTCTCCTGTAAACGTGTTTATTTAAAAACTCTACTCCAACAGAATGGGTGGGATTTACGTGAAAAGTAAAAGGTTTAATTAATAATTAACGAGAAGTTCGATTCTCGAAAATCCCAATCAGTCACAATCTAACTTCAACGTTCGTTACCGTAGTTGGAAATATTTTGGCAATTTTCTCAGAATTCAATAGACCCTTATAACAAGAGGCTAATTGGCGACTTAGATCAGATTAAGAACAATCTCCAAATCCTGGAGCACAGGCGTAGGGTAGCCAGCCTTTCGATATTCTATAGAATGCATTTTGGAGAGTGTGCGTGGGAATTACTTGCCTGATTTCCATCATCGGAAGACCACGGACACCAGACACGGTGAGTATCCACCCTTACGTTATTGACACCAGTACAATCCGGAGAAAGTGTTTCGCCTCGTTCATTTATACCGCATAAGTACATTGAAGGACTGGAACTAGTTGCCTGCGTCGGATTTACCGTCCGATTACAATTTAAGTGTCTTTAAATCTATAGTGCATATGCTCTTAATAAACTAGTGCGCTTTAACATCAACGATCGCATCACTGCTTACCATCAGGCGGGATCTCAGTAAAGTACTACTTCACAACTTAAAATAAAAGACAAATTAATGATTGTATAATAAATTTTTGGCCATTCCTCGTCATCCATGTCGCCTCTTTAGGCAATCATTGTAGGCGATGTTAAATCGAGTTCCTGAATTCTCCATTTGTGTTTCCCTAATAGTTATCTCTCAAAGTTTAAGTCTGCTTGAACTTTTATAATAATAATAACTATGTATTTTTCTTTGTTTTCGGGGATCAATTATAATTTTGGGCTTAAGTAAGCTTTAAAAGAAAGCTTACTTAAGAGTTAAATATTCAGACAAATAAAGATTCCTAAAATGGTCCTATTTTTTTTTATAATTATAAATAAGTGCTTGACCGCAACCCCGCCTGATAGTAAGCAGTGATGCAATCGTTGTTGGTAAGGCGTTAGTTTATTAAGAGCTTATTCACTCAAAAAAAACTGAGTGAATAGGAAGGAAGACTGCTGTTGAGCGAGGTGATGCAATGTTAAACCCAACAACACAACCAACGATGCTGCGGCAGAGGGAGATTGATCCGGAGACCCGCCACAACCAAACCCCCGACACAACAACATTTGGCGCATCGTACCCGGTACACATCGCAACACAACTGCTCAGACCAGTCAACAGTACGGCTTCACAAGACATAATGCCAATTTGTGTAAGTGTATTTTATTTCATCACCACTGCTTTCAAAGCGGTGAATGATAACATAGCGAATTACGGCCCACTCCTTCTCATAGAGAGGAGGCCTATGTCGCAACAGTGGGAGCAATATAGGCTGATTATGTAAGCCTACGTAGCCTTTTACATGGTTAGGTCTTTAGATGGTTTAATAATTAGTTGTTGGAACGACCGCAAGCTACTAAATAATTCGCTTGACTCTATCAATGAAAAGACGAAATTGCGAAATTTACCGTCTTAAAACGACGACACAAACTGACGTAATATGACATAATAATCTAAAGTTGATATTTTGTTATTTATTATCTAAGACGTAAAAATAACACAATCTCTTTTTTTATTAGTTATAAACTAGTGCTTGACTGCAATCCCGCCTGATGGTAAGCAGTGATGCAATCGTTGATGGTAAAACGCACTAGCTTATTAAGCCTATTCACTTAAAAAAAAACTGAGTGAATAGGAAAGAAGACGGCAGTTGAGCGAGGTGATGCAATGTTTAACCCAACAACACGACCAACGATGCTGCGCCAGAGGATGATCTGGAGACCCTCCACGACCAAACTCCCGACACAACAACATTAGGCACATCGTACCCGGTACACATCGCAACACAACTGCTCAGACCCATCCTCCGTACGGCTTGACCAGACAAATTGCAAAAAAAAAACGGACGGTTTTGATTTTCATTCATCTATAAAAAGATACAATACAAAAAAGGTTTCAATCATTTGTACTTACACGTTACTGGCCGGTTTTAAAAATACCGTGGTATTTTATAAATTAGGTACGTTCTAAATTCAAATTTTCATTTGATACTCATTTTTACACAAAACCCCTTTTTATCCTACATTTTTGGCGCGAAGTTCCAGAAGTTAACATCGCCTTTCATAACTTTTATTCAATTTCTATCGATTAATTTCATATCCTGGACTGTCAAAGATTTATTTGTTGCTGTTTGGCTGTATTAAAAATGGTAGATAAAGTGGTAAAAGCTACCAAAATTATCGCGCTGCTTGAAGAGGTTTGCAGCCAATGCTTCGTGACTAGGAGGCTAAATGTTAGTCGGTCGACGCTCCAAAGGACCTGGTAGCGATATCAGGAGGCTGGTTGCGTCGAGAGAAGACGCAGTTCTGGAAGATAACTATGTACCCAACTACGGGATGACAGTTTTCTTCTGAGTCGCCCATTGAGAAATCGCAAATCTTCTTATATGGGAGAACAACCCCCAGGAAGTAAAAAATGTGCATATTAGTCTATGGATGGTCAGGAGGAGGCTTCTCGTTGCCAATATACGCAGTCACCGCCCGGCCCGCGGCCCCAAATTACTCCGTGAGCACTGAGTTCACAGGCTTAGGTTCGCTAGAAATTGTGAATCATGGACTCAAGAAGATTGGAATAGGGTTTTGTTCTCTGATGTAGCCAGGATATCTCTGTTCGGTGAAGATCGACGTCGGCGAGTGCTAAGAAGACAAGGAGTACGCTTTGCAGACGCATGTTTCGAAGAAATTACACTTTATGGTGGAGGCTTTAATAATAATTATTATTATAAACTAGTGCTTGACCGCAATCCCTCCTGATGGTAAGCAGTGATGCAATCGTTGATGGTACAGCGCGCTAGTTTATTAAGAGTCTATTCACTAAAAAAAAACGAGTGAATAGGAAGTAAGACGGCAGTTGAGCGAGGTGATACAATGTTAAACCCAACATGACCAACGATGTTGCGCCAGAGGGAGATTGATCTCTGTTATGTTTTGGGCAGGAATATATTCAATGAATTGTACAGAGTTAGTCTTCATTGAAAACGGCTCAATAACTGGGCATCGGTATCATAACGGAAGTTCTAATTCCTCATGCACAACCCGCATTGGCCGCTCTAGGTGAAGACTTGATTTTTATGGACGACAATGCTCGCGCCCACCGATCTCGCGATGTTGAAGCGTATGTGCAAGAGGTCGGTATTTGTCGTTTGGATTGGCCAGCTCGAAGTTCCGACCTTAATTCCATTGGATATCTCCGAGCCTTTCTGAAACGGCGATGTGAGATCAGTATAACTGGCTCCAAAGAATGTGAAGAATGTGATTACTGCGAAGTGGGAACGTATTCCGCAAGCAAGTATCCGGGATATACACGCTAGCATGCCCAGCCGAATTCAAGCTGTGATTTTAGCTAGAAGGGTCGCATTTGGTACTAAACATTTATCTGCTTTTACTTTATTAAAGAAAAATAAACAAAAAAAAAATTTAATGGTAACTTAATGAACACTACACTACTAGCGAACGTACACTACTAGCGAGGTTTACTAGTATTATTTCCCATAAATTTTATCAAATACTGATGAAAGCGATTATTTTTTTATTCATTTACCAAATTGTGAGGATAAAATTACCTATAAGTATCAAAAAAGCAATATTAACATTTGAAATGGTTCATTACTTACGTGCCCGTTTTTTTTTTTTGCAAATGAGTTTATTATAATATGAAAAATTACAATTTAAAAATAAATAAATAAAAGAATACCTATGATAATAAATCACTGCAAAATACAAAAGAAAACAACAAAAAATCAATAAATAAAATTATTTATTATTATTTTATTTATTTATTTTATTATTTATGTACACACAATAAAATACAAAGAGATACGACAAAATTAAGATCTGAGTACAAAGGTGCCGCTTATTTCTTAAGGGGATAGATACCCTCGAGCGGCCAAAAACGCTCATCTTTCAAAGTTTATTTCTCCAGAATGCCTTGATCAAAAATTTTGAAAAAAATATATTATAATCATAGATTCAAGCACAACATATTTAGTGTTTATTATTTTCCATATGGCCTATATTTACGTCAAAAAAAAAATATTTCTACACGGCGTTTTTTTACTTTTAAATCGATATTTCTCTTAAAGCGCTTAGACTTTTTAAAATATTCTTACTCGCAGTAAGTACCTGTAAGAACTATAGAATCATAGTTCTATTTTAAAATTGATCAAATATTTAATAAGAAAAGTAATAAAAATGAGTGTCCGTACGAGTTTCCGCCTTACGAGGTTCAGAGGGGCTCTATGCGGGACGCGGGCGCGGGTGGCCGGCAGTCTCGGGCCAGCGCTCGTGAGAGGAGGCTGTGTCACTTTTTGCTCCGCGCACCCTAGGATACTAATGTAAAGACATGCTTCAGAAGCGGGCAAAATAATAACGACGTAGTATGATCCAGTACAAGTCTGTTTAATTAATGATCAGCAGTACAGACATCAGTAGCGTTTATACACCATTGAGTCAAAATACTAACGAGTAGTCAGGTATTGAATAAAATTAAGAAAAAGTTAATAGTAACGCTAGTAATTGTCAATAATTGTGTACAGATATTTGGATTAACCTAAAATATCGAAAGTTGTTTATATTTATTTATTTGAACAATGCTTGATTCAATAAATAAATATCCGATGGGCGGGAAGACTAATGCTCGGTAGGATTTTTTAATAAGAGTTGGCGGTAATCGGAAGTTGCATCAATAATTCTAAAATTAATAAATTAATGGCCGAAAGACCGGAAGTGTACTTCCAAGTGTGATTTTAGTTAGAATAAACTAAGGTTTTAAAATCCTCCCAAGTAATTTAAAGTAATCATAATAAATTTAAATTAACATAAATAATTACGCAACTGCGATCAATATAAAATAATTATGTATAGCTCGAACTAAGTATAGCTTCATAGATGAGCGGGAAGCGGAAGCTCTCACTCGGTACTTACTTCGAGTGCAACGAAGTATTTTTAGGGATTTTGTGTATAATTATTGGACGTCTGCATTTATTGCCGCGCTGGGACGCTTTACGTAATTTTATATGATGTTTTATTTTGATAATAGCTTTCCGCCCGCGGCTTCGCCCGCGTGGAGTTCGGTTATATCGCGCTTTTCAAATTTCCTTCGGGAACATCAATTTTTTTTCGGGATAAGAAGTACCCTATCATTTAATCCGGATTTCTAACTTTACGTCTACAAAATGTCAAAGCAATCGGTTCAGTAGTTACAGTGTGAAAGCAGAACAAACAAACAAACAAACTCACTTTTCCATTTATAATATTAGTATGACACTTTCCCATTTATAATATTAGTATGATTCGGTTATATCGCGCTTTTTAGATTCCTTCGGGAATATCAAATTTATCCGGGATAAAAAGTACCCTATCATTTAATCCGGACTTCTAACATTACATCTATAAAATTTCAAAACAATCGGTTCAATAGTTACGGCGTGAAAGCGGAACAAACAAACAAACTCACTTTCCCATTTATAATATTAGTATTTTCTAAATTCTGATCAGTGTAAATCTGTGAGTAAGTGTAAATATTAGCCCTTAGTATTTATTGTAAATATTAGCCCTTAGTATTTATTGCCGCGCTTGGACGCTTTATGCGATGTTTTTGAGTTTTTTTGAGTAAATTTTAGACGATTTTTTTTTAATTTTCTAAAAAGATTAAGTGCATAGTGTAGAGGGCGTCAAGAGGGTAACTTCTTATACGGGTCATTTCTTTTTTAAATTATAAATTAGCGCTTGACCGCAGTCCGGCCTGATGGTAAAGTGATACGATTGTTGATGGTAAAGCGCGCTAGTTTATTAAGAGCTTATTCACTCTAGCCTTGAAGACACTCAAATTGTAGTGTGAAGGAAACACCACCGCTGGCAAATTGTTCCAGTCCCTCGATGTACGCGGTATAAAAGATGAAGCGAAACGCTTTGTCCGGATCGTAGTGGTGTTAACAACGTAAGGGTGGAAACTCGCCGTACGACGGGTCGTCCGATGGTGGAACGGAGATGGGGTATAACATCATGCAATTCCCTCGCTCACTCCTCAAAATGTATCCTATAGATATAGAACATAGAAAGGCTAACTACTCTACGCCAGTGCTCTAGGCTTTGGAGATCATCTCGAGTTAAATCAGGGTCACCAATCAGCCTCTTCGCACGCCTCTCCACTGAATCCATAGTAGCCAGGTGACACTTAGCAGCACCAGCCCAAATGTGGCTGCAGTACTTTACACACGAACGGACTTGTGCTTTGTACAACATTAGAAGCTGCCCAGGTGTGAAGTACTGCCGGACCTTTGCGATAACGCCAAGTTTCCTGGCAGCCACCCTGGCCTTGGACTCAATGAACCGCCCAAAGTTAAGGTTCGAGAAAATCTCAACTCCCAAAAGCTGAAGACGGTCGGTACACTCCATTTCGAAAAGTAGGAGCCAAGGTGAACGGGCTCCTTTTGGCGGTGAAAAGACACGCCTGTGTTTTGGCGGCATTGAATGCTTCAAGATTGGCCTTGCCCCATTCGGAGACTGCCTGTAGTGCAACATTCGTTCGCTCTACCATAGCCTGTGTTTCGAACCGGATTGATTCCCTACTAGCCCGAGCATCCGGCAGGTATCTCTCCACAACTGTGCTGTCATCTGCATGCCCATAGATACCGGGCCTCAGCAGATCGTTAATATGCAGCAAGAACAGAGTTGCAGGGAGAACAGACCCCTGAGGAACACCGGCATTAGTCGGTATGGGCTCAGATGAGTAACCGTTGACAACAACTCGGAAGGACCGTTCAATCAGGAAGTCTTTTACCCAGCCAGTCAGGCTAGGGGAAATGCCGTAGAAGCTTACTCAAAAGGCCAGCGTGCCATACCCGATCGAAGGCCTTCGAGATATCAAGGGAGACAGCAATCGCTCCCCAATTTCTCTCGAGGGCCTCGCCCCACATACACTAGAAGGTCCCCGGTTGACTGATTGTACCAAGAGGCGCGACTTCAACACACGCTCCATAATTTTGCAAAGTATGGAGGTGATCGAAATCGGCCGATAGTTGGTAGGATCGGCACGACTACGACTACCCGTTTTAGGCACGGGCTGCACTTTGGCGAGCTTTCAGGCCTTGGTCACTATACCAGTCCTAAACGAGAGCCGATACAAGCGCGTAAATACAGGAGACACCGGGCGCACATACTTTAAGAACAATCGCTGGTATACAATCTGGACCATTAGCCTTATTCACGTCCAGACGACACAGTACTCTCAGAACCTCCTTGTTCCTAATGCTAACCTCAGGCATTGAAGTTCCGCAATGAGGTAAATTAGGTGGAGTAGCACTTCAAGTATGAAGACGCGAATTATGGGCAAAGAGAGATGCAAAGAGACCTGCTTTCTCTCTTGCCGTATGAGCCAGTGTTCCATCAGGCCGAACCAGCGGAGGGAGTGTGGGCCGACAGAAGTTCGCCTCGACCGATTTGGCAAGGGACCAAAAAGATCTGCTACCGAATGGTAGCGCAGATAACTTGTTGATAATATGGGTAATGCGGTCGAAACGAGCCTTCTTAAGCGCCTTTCTGTAGGACTTGGCAGCACGATTAAAGGCTCTCATCCGGAGCTCCGCGGTTACGAGCGTCAACCCAGGTGAGAAATGTCGTGTGCTTACGCTGTTCACCTTTGACACAATTAGCATTGAACCATGGGCGATCCGAGCCACCGATGGGCACGTCATTGAAGGGGATAAAATACTCCATAGCAAGGAACTACATCGGTTATAGCGTCCGCACAGCTCACGGATTGTTAGAAGAGAAGCAGACCTGCTGCCAAGGATAAGATGCAAAGAATTGGCGTATCTCATCCCAACCCGAGAGTCGTGATCTGGTGGGGAGAAGGGCGATATAGACTTCACCAGACAGTTGTCTGAAGTTCTCAACGGTGAGGAAACTGTTACAATACATCTGTTCGGATCAGTGGTCAGCAGAAGGTTCAGACAATTGGCGGTATGACCAACTACATCAGGCACCCTAATCGCTCGTTCTACCAGCTGGGAAAGGCCCATTGAAAGCGCGACGTGTCGCGCCTCTCTCCCAGCGTGGTCGGTCCTCTCGTACGGGAAAAGCCAGTCATGATGGCAGGTGTTGAAGTCCCCCAGAGCGACGAACTGTGCGTCAGGGTGCCGGTGCAGCGCATTGTCAGCAGCCTCACTGAGGTGGTCAAATAATCGAGTTGTCTCCTGATCACCGCTGTGCGATCGGTAGACACAAGTGTAAACAATTTTGTTGACACCAGTGTCAACCAACAGCCATAGGGACGAGAAGTGATGGTCTTTGAGGTGGCAGAGGCACCGGCAACAGATGTCATTGCGGACATACACAGAGTGCTCTAAATGATCCTCCAATGCGTATCCCCGGTAGAAGCAGATGCGACTTCTCAGTCTCAAGGTGGTGGTGTAGTGCAGTGAGATTGCAGTGCAGACCCAGGGATCGCCATCGGGTCCTCTCGTCCGGTCGCCAACCGGCACGATGAGGCCACCCTGGGATTTTTGCAGTTGGTTGGGCAGCCTTTCGTGTGTGGCTGGCACACTACTTGGGCCCCCAAATACCTGCGGTCGGCCAGCGGAGCACCGTGCTTCGAATCCCGCTACCCTCCACGACCAAACTTCCGACACAACATCATTTGGCGCATCGTACCCGGCACACACCGCAACACAACTGCTCAGACCCGTCCTCCGAACGGCTTCACCAGATATCATGCCGGAACATCACGGTGGCAGCATGACTTTGTCTGGTGGGTGGTAACTTATACCGGCAGCCGATGTTGTGGCCTACCAGCGAGGAAAGAAAGAACTATGAAAGAACTTTGACCCCTAGCACATTTTCGCTGCGACGTACCATTTTCGAGATAAAACGGCCCACGATGTGAGGGGCTAAGACGACGCTATATCTCGAAATTAGTGTGTCGCAGCGAAAAAGTGAAAAGGGTCAAAGTTATTTCTAAGGCCACACCCTGTTCATTCCTCCAATAAAACTAAAGAACATCTCAAGAAAAAAATTCTTCAGTTTTTTGCTAAGTCCAAAACAAATATTTTCCTTCCCTAAAAAAAATATATAATTGATACTTGTAATTTAATCCTTAAGAAACTTGATTAAATTTCCCCAATTCTTTTTTCTAGTAGGTAAATCAAAACAATTTGGGGAATGTGCGAGGGAATTGCATGATTTAATTCCCCCGTCTCCGTTCCACCATCGGACGACCCGTCGTACGGCTAGTTTCCACCGTTACGTTGTTATCACCACTACGATCCGGACGAAGCGTTTCGCCTCCTCCTTTATACCGCGTACATCGCGGGACTGGAACAATTTGCCAGCGGCGGTGTTTCAGTCGGACTACAATTTGAGTGTCTTCATGGCTAGAGTGAATAGGCTCTTAATAAACTAGTGCGCTTTACCATCAACGATTGCGTCACTGCTTACCATCAGGCGGGATCGCGGTCAAGCGCTAGTTTATAATTTATTAAAAAAAAAACTTTTTCATTCTTTAAGTTCATTAGTCTCAGGTGTTCATTACCTAAAATTTGGTCAGCTAAATTTTTAAACAATATGTATTCTAAATAATATGCATCTATTTTGGTCTGACCTGTGAGTTTTATTTAGATGATAGAGGTTCCGGGATTTTTTTTTAAGTCCAATCCATCAATGGGAATTATACCAAAAACGTTAAATGCTAAATAATAACTATAAATAAAAGAATAAACCGGTTACCATTTTGCATTAATCATTTTTATAAATTAATATTTGTTTTCCCTTTTTTAAATAAAAAAATCCCTGCAACGCAGTATCGAAAACAACATAATAAAAGAAATTACCTAATATGTTTCACTTTAGGGCATGAGTTTTGATACCACGTAACATATTAGGTACTTTTTAGGCAGAATAGTATACTTTATAGACATGGTACGTATGGCATTCTACGTTTGTTGCGAGACATCCGCGCTCGAAGCAAGCGAGTAGGAAATGTGCACGTAAA
The DNA here is from genome assembly GCA_017933935.1 of Sesamia nonagrioides. Classification (NCBI taxonomy): domain Eukaryota; kingdom Metazoa; phylum Arthropoda; class Insecta; order Lepidoptera; family Noctuidae; genus Sesamia; species Sesamia nonagrioides. The sequence goes on along the minus strand of JADWQK010000020.1, from coordinate 2,019,270 downwards.
TATGATGCGGGGTGCGCGGGGTTTTTTGCCTAGCCCCGCCCAGATGCGCAAGGTCATCGTCGTTACTAATCGCCTTAAGAAATTTGTTCCAGCAGACCTGCGAAAGGAGAAGTAAAACAGAAATGTAGACAATAGTGTGTAATAACAAGGAGGAAATAAAATATGAATATGATAACTATTAAAGTAATAATATTAAATATACCTAAACATGTAAACTAAAAATAAATATATAAGTATACTTAAATAAATACATAATACTAAAATATATAAATATGTATAAATAATTAACAAATTCTCACATTAAAGAGGAAAGGTAATACTCTTTTAATCGACGTTTAAATTTAGAAATAGTGTTTAAATCACGAATGTTAGGTTAATTAATTACAAAAAGTGTTTTAAATTGTTCATCTGAAACTATAATTGTTTATTTGGATTTTTATTTTGCTTTATTTTCCATTATTTATTAAAAATCATTTTGCCCTGAGGGAGTAAAGTAGGACATTAAATTTAAATTAAGTTAAATCGGGATAAAGTACTGTCGCCAATATGAAAGCCTGTCGTTGTAATAGATCATCATCATCATCTCAGCGTTAATCCCAGTCGCATCCGCAGCTTTTTCAGCTTTGGAGTCTGAGGTCCGCTTTACCAGTCTAACTGCTGATTTTGGCTAAACTTCGATATTTCCCGTGCAGCGACTGCCATCGGACCTCCATAACCCGAAGGTGATATCTAAGCATTGCAGTTAGACCAATTGTTAGACATTTGAGGGCTCCAACAACCCGTAACGACTGCCACTAGATGTTCGTATGGCAACCGGGACCAACGGCCTAACGTGCTTTCCGAGGCACGACCAAACCAGTGCAAATATTCATATTCATGCATACAAATGTGTATGCACTGTGCGGGGATCGAACCCACACCTCCTTGCGCAACGGCTGCGTTCGCTACCGCTACGCCACGGAGGCTGTCACCCATAACTAAAACATATAAAATAAAATAAATAATTTAAAAAATTGAAAAACCCGGCTGCGTTAAAAATATATGAAATTACGTACCTAATAAAAATAAAACTGAAAAGACGCAAAACAAGTACCTACTGCAATCTGGGATTCGATGTATTATTGGAGTGTGAGCCGTTCTATCTTTTAATGGTCCCGACAGTCTAAGTTACTATAGACTATTTTTTATTTAATTACCTTGATAGTTCTTCTTCATAGTTCCAGATTAGAGTACTTGTTTTTGTCTTTTCAGTTTTATGTTTATAGTACGCAATTTGGTTCATTTTTTACGCAATTGGGGTTTTTTAATATATCTATTTTATATCTAAAGCTAATGCGAACGGAGTATAGTACGTTATACATTTTGAACTTGGAATAAAAAGCAGTGCATATTGTCGTGTTCTCACAGTGTCTGCCAAGCTCTATGTGGAGTGGCCGCATATGATGCTCTGACGTCATTGGCATCCGCATTTCCTAAGACCTCATTTCTTCCTGCGTGTGTATCATTGTAAACTGTGTAGTATTTTAAAGTTATTATAAATATGAAAGTATTTATTTTATTAATGTTCTTCTTTATATGTTACATTAATGTGTCAGGAAATCTGTTTAATTTTGGTGCAGGCATGATCGCCAAGTGCCTTAAATGTAAGTACTTATTTGGGTTTTTTTTTTTAATAAACTTTACCTCTCTCTAGTAATAACTCCCGTATTTTGGGTGCGTTTACAATCATTTAAACTCACACAAACATTTCACATTTCTTTTGTTTACACTTTTGTCACGACAACATTATAGGTCACTAGCGGCCGCCAGCGACTTCGTTCGCGTGGAGTTAGTTATGCTCCGCTCCTATTGGTCGCAGCGGGATGTTATGTACGTCTGCGTTAGCTCCCGTTTTCGCAACATTTTTTGTTACCGCTCTGCTCCTATTGGTCATAGCGGGATGTTATATAGCCTAAAGCCTTCCTGGATTAATAGGCTATACAACGCAAAAAGAATTTTTCAAATCAGACCAGTAGTTCCTGAGATTAGCGCGCACAAACAAACAAACTCTTCAGCTTTATGTATTAGTATAGATTACTACACCTAATTAAAATAGGCTTCGGAATAACTGAACTTACTTAAACTGTTTAGTGAGATTTTCAAGAGAAATCACACACACAAACATTACTGTGGGGCAATTTTTAAAAAAAGTCATAAACTTGAAATTTATTGTTTCTGCGTTATAAAAATTCCATCAGAGTGTCAAAGCTGCCCCATCAGCTTCATCATCATCACCTATTTGTTTATAGTCCCAATGCTGGGCACAGGTCTCCTCTCATACAGAGAAGGATTGAGCGCAATCACCACGCTTTCAGACTTATAAAGTCCAGGTTTCCTCAAGATGTTTTCCTTCACCTTCAGTCATCAGCTTAACATGTCTAAAATAAGGAGTCATCGGCACTGAACTATGTATCAACGAAGTAAGGCAACCCGATTGGTACCAACATGCATCCGGTTTAACAACAAGACTTGGTTCCAAGGTAGTTGTAAACCTTGAATTCGTAAATGCGTTTATTTATTGCATTATTATTTGTACAGACGACAGCACGTGAACCTATTTGAAACTGTCAAAATTCCCTATCAACCTTAATCGTTTAGTGAGTCAGGATCTAATACTAATGTGGGACATTTCTTTGCCGTTGGCAAAGCGTTGTGACCCCGAAATTACCCTGCCCATTTCAAAATACAAAAAGAATTTGGCCACCGCAAAATAACGAAGTAAACAATTATATTTTCATCCCACCATCTCGGAAAGAGTATTTTTAATCTTCAGTATCTGACTGGAAAAGCCGTTTTTATTCTCTAGAGGATAAAGTAAATTGAATTTAGAACATCGTGTGCACTAAGTTTGTAAATTAAAAAAAAACATTAAACCTATTTACTGTTACCTCTATGGTGCCGAATATATCATACAACTTTTTTTTCATTTGTTAAAAACTCAGACTCGGAACCTTCTTGGTGTTCTTTTTTCAATTTTCTTTGTACGCGGTTCTTTACGCGGCATTTTTTCACGGCGTTGTTAAACCTTATATTAAAAAAAAGAAACTTGAAAACAAGTGAAAAACTAAAATGAGTGATTCTAGCGACGAGGAAGTTTGTTTGACGCCAACAGAATTGACTGAAACTGTTAATAATGCGCAAATGAGCTTTCTACATCAACAATCACGCGAGAAGTATTTAAAACAGTACGATATGTTCAACACGTGGCAACTAGTAAAAGGAGCCAAAACTTTCTCAGAAAACGTTTTGCTGGCATATTTTATAGAATTATCCGAGAACAAGAAAGCAAGCACTCTATGGAGTACGTATTCGATGCTAAAAGCAACAATAAAGATGAAAAAAGACATACATATCGATACCTATCCTAAATTAGTAGCATTTTTAAAAAGAGCCTCATCTGGTCATCATCCAAAAAAATCGAAGGTTTTCACAGTATCTGATATTGAAAAGTTTCTTAACGAAGCACCCGATTCCGTATATTTGGCGGCAAAAGTAAGTCAGTTGCACATTCAGTATCTACTTAAGTACATATATTAATCTCAATTAAATAGTATACTTAGTAAATGTTGATAGGCATAATTATGCGTTCATATAAATTTTATTCATTTATCTACTACAATACTCTTTACATTGCAGGTTGTTCTTATTATTGGAATAAACGGAGCATGTCGAACTAATGAACTAACACAACTTAATGTCAAAAACATTGAGAAACATTCAGATGACTTACTATTAATTAATTTACCTAATACAAAGACAAAAAGAGACCGCAACTTTGTCATTCGCAAGGAATACGTAACGATTGTTGAGAAATATCAAGCCTTACGGCCGCCTAACACTCCAATCAATCGTTTTTTTCTACAGTATCGCAATGGAAAGTGTGTTAGACAGCCTATCGGTACTAATAAAATTGGCAGTATCCCACGAGAAATAGCAACATTTCTTGAACTTCCAGAACCCCTGTTGTACACGGGTCATTGTTTCCGACGAACTTCAGCCACACTTTTGGCTGATTCCGGAGCTGATCTCCTGTCCCTTAAGCGCCACGGAGGCTGGAAGACCAATGCAGTTGTAGAGGGATACATAGAGGATTCCATCCAAAATAAGTCTAAAATATGTGAAGGCATCGTAGGAGCCATTACACTGAAAGAGCCTCAATCGGAAACTTGGACTGGCCCTTCTACATCAAAAATAAGCCGTTATGAAACACCTAACCATCTCCCTCTCTCTCCAACATTCACGCCAAGGGAATCCGATGAATCGGTACAACTATTAAGTATGACAGACAGTTTACCGAAAAACAGTACACAAGTGACTAACACCAATATTACAGTACCAAACAAAAATATTACACTCAATTTAAATAACTGTTGCAACGTTACTTTAAAATTTTCTTAATTATACTTTAGTATTATTTTATTATAATTTAAAGATTATTCTGTAATACTTACCTGTCATAATGTAGTAATTAATACCTAAACTGAAATAAAAGTGTACCTATCTTGTGATTGTAAACATTTTTTTATTGCATTTAGTCATTTCCTCGCTGAGGTGGAATGAAAAGTTACGTGTTGCACTCGAGTGCAAAGATTTTTCACCTCGTGTCCTTTTGATTCCTTCGCTAACGCTCAGGATTCTAATTTTGAATCACTCGCTGCGCTCGTGATTCAATTTTAGAATCCTTCGCTTGCTCGGTCATCAAAATTGAATACGCGGTTAAAAAGCAACTTTGCACTCTTGTATAACAAATAACTATTCTTATCTTTTTATCACAATTGTAATTTAAATGCTACACATTTAAATTACATACATAAATTAAATTACATACAATTATATTATGTTACATAATATACCTACTAAAGTAAGTATTACTTTATATTCATACTTATATATCAGTCATTTCTGCAGGTCATAATACGCATTCCAGTATTATGAGGCGCTGTTCTGAATATATTTTACCAAGACTCATTTGATTCAGCCTACAGACACAGTCCTCAACTTTAAACCTAAGTTTCGGCGACTTAGTGACATCAGGGCATCGTTTCTGCTGCCGACTAAGCTTCTACTGCCGCTGTGCTTTTACTACCGGCGTCATTTCTGTTGCCGATCAAGCTTCTACTGCCGGCGTCGTTTCTGCTACCGACCAAGCTTCTACTGCCGCTGTGCTTTTACTGCCGGCGTTGTTCCTCTGCTGCCGGCGCTGCTTCTGCTGCCGGCGCCGTTTCTGCTGCCGGGCGCTGCTTCTGTTGCCGGGCGCTGTTCCTACTGCCTGGTGCCGCTTTCCTGCCACCCTCAACCCGGCCTGTAGCCTGGTGACAGGCCCTCTGAAACTGTTCTACTACTGCTGCCCGACTGACCGCCGCCTTTTCTTTTTTTACTGTGTTTACTTTGTATCCTCACCTCACCTCGCATTCATTTTCATATTTATATTTTTTTGTTTACTTTTTACCTGTTTTGTGCTTCTGTATTAAATCATGTATATGAATCCCCCCCCTCTCTTTTCTTTTCACGTCGTTACACGACTAATGTTCAATCTTGACATGTATATCAATGTTTTTTATTTCTATCCTACCTATATTATTTGTAATATGAATCTATAAAATTGATTACGTTAATTTTATTTTATGTTTCTAATTTTATAATTTGCACTCATCAATTGATTTTCACTATTCACCACACTATACACCTAGATAATGTGCATGCTGTGGTCTTCTGTAATTGAAGGAGCACTCGTAAAAGAGCCGTCCTCTATTATTATATTTTTTGTTTTGTATTTGTGTATCCTTATTTGGATCCCAATAAATAAATAAAGTTGAAAATCTTATGAAGAAATTTCATAGATTGTAGTAGCTTGATGTGTTGTCGTCTATACATACCTATACGAATACTGAACTCCGATGGCACTGAACTTAAGACCCTCGACTGTGCGTATAAAAGATATATGCATATTTATAAACAAAATACATACATTTCTATAAACAACGTAGATATCTTAGTCAGACTAAAAGGATTCAGTTTTGTACTATTGTACCAAATATAACTATGAAAATATCTATAAAAATGTGATTTTTCATTTATAGAACTCATCAAAATGAGTTAAAATTAATATTTTTTTAGAGATATCATTCAAAGAATGGTTGAAGATGGACCTTAGCTTTACCAAACAACATTTTTTTTTGTTTTGATATAATTCGATTTGTTTGATTATGTAGTTACTTTTAATTCATATTGAAAACACATTATAAGTAAGTAAAGTATGTATTGGGTCATCGAGAAAGTTCGGCCCCGTTTGGAGCCGTTCGGATGTTGTCGTATTTCTATAAGTAGCAATCGTAAATGCAACGTGTAGAAAGTTAGCAATATGATAATGCAGATAGTGTTGTTTGTCATACATATGAAACATCTTTTTGTAAATACCTAAAGGTGAGTCATCATAAGGAACATCTACGACTACGACACATTATGCTGTATGAGTTTAAAAAAAGGTTTAAACGCAGTGAGTTTTAAAGAAGTGGAATTACATAATAAGTTAGTAGTAGAAATATACAAAATCGTCAATAAATAAATTTGTAATATTTTAATAGTTTTATTTACATCAAATAACGACACGATTCACGAACTTTCAGGATAATCTAATACATAGGTACAGTCAACAAAAGAGATAAGGAACAAGGATCGTCGGATATAGTTGAATTTTAATAAGAAAACAGCGGATGTTTTTCAACAAAATTCTGCTTAATTATAATACTTATTGTGATAAATGAACTGTTTTTTGTTTTCCTATTAAATAAATCAGATTTAATTTGAAAATATCCATGGAATTCTTACAAAACTGAAGCTATATCAGACGACCCTGGTTACTTAACTCCTTTGGTGATCGTACATGAGATAGATAAAAGAAAGAAAAATTAAACGCCTTGTGTGTTTTGTTTGTGCGATTTAAATATTTTTTCTTTGAAATAATGATAATAAAAAAGACTTAAAATATAATAGAGAGAGAGAGAGAAGATATATCATACTATCCTTCTACTTGTAAACAACTAATAAAGACAAAAGTGCATGGAGAGCCTAAGGTCGGCTTTTGCTTGTAAGGCTTTGAATTACATTTCATGAGACGACTAGATGGCGCTGTTCAGAAATCAATATAACACGGCAAAGCTTAAAACCTAATTATGCAGGGTTACATACTTTTTAATACCTAAAATTATTACTAAGAAATAATGATATATTTATATTCAAATAAACATAAATTATTTTCTTTTCTTACTTCCGAGTACAGCGCCATCTAAACCAAACCAAATAAACTAATTGGTGTATTAGTTAATTCGACTTCAGTTGGCGTAGATCATAAATAACTGCCATTCACAAATCAGAAAAAAGATCATAAAAAAATTGATCTAAGAATATTATATTTGATTAGCATACAGATTACGTATTCAGCCCAATAGCTAGCGCATATGTAACAGAATATGACAGAATTCAATTTATCATTTCAGGTCAACTCTCAAGAACCTTGGGCCTAGACGTCAGCAAGATCGACGTATACTTCTACGATTTCCATAAAGGTGTCTCCCACTCCTTTCCTATTGAAGAAGCTGCCAAAGGAATATTGACAATAAAAAATCTTAACAAGAATATGAAATTCTTCATATACGTCGGTGGCTTCAAATCACGTATTGAGAAAAAGTCAACAGAACATGTAAAAAACACTTTCAGATATATTGACAACAGCTACCTCATTATTGTGGATCATTCAGCCTACACACATGAAAATGATGGCTATAAAACAAGCTACGAACGCTCTGTCAAACACGTCCCAGATATTGGCAAAAAAGTGGCCGAAATGTTGGCAGACTTGAAAGCAGGCGGGGTTTCACCAAAAACTATTCACGGCATTGGGCATAGTTTGGGAGGCCAAATATTGGGCCATGTTGGCGAGAACTTTATCAAACTGTCTGGTCAGAAAATTTCAAGGATAACAGCATTAGATCCGGCTGGACCATGTTTCGTTGAAAACTCTAATGAGGACAATATTAGGTCTGGTTTGGCAGACTACGTAGAAATATATCATTGTAATGCTGGCGCATTTGGCTCTGATAAGTCATTGGGTGACATTAATTTTTTCGTAAACGGTGGAAAGTCTCAGCCCAGCTGCGGGGATACCTCTGCCTTGTCGATATCCAAAGCATTATTAGCATCAAAATGTAGCCACAAAATATGTGTGGCGATATGGACGGCGTCTGTGCTGCAACGTAACTGGTACCCAGCGTACAAATGTACAAGCTACAAGTACTTTAAGCATGGCAAGTGTTCTCAGAACGAACGGACCACTGCTGGCTTCTGGAATCCTGGTACTGCGTACGGCAATTATTATTTTTCAACCGATGGTTATAGCTTGAGTTGATTTTCTTCGTACAATCGGGGGCACCTAACTCAGTGGAGCCTACCTTGAGCTCGCCAAACGCAGTACGAAGTTTAAATACTAATTACACGAAGCTTCTATACTAATATTGTTATCACTGACTGTTATGACTGACTGGCAGCGGGGCGGTGGCGGCGGCGGCGAGTGAGCGGCAGGATCTTATGCGTAAAATCAAACGGACCGATTCTCGAAAACAGCGGCACGGCAGCGGGGCGGTGTACTTCTCGCGCTCGAATCTTGCGGGCAGTGGGCGGGCAGCGAGCGGTGATCGAACGTTATGAATAAATTTGAATGAAACAGATGTTGCCGCCATTGTTCAGACATTTCTTTTGTGAATAAAAACAAATATCTCGTCCACACAATCGTGAACAAAACACTACGCGGCTATAGTGACGCGCGATCTGCCCGCTAGTTTCGAGTCCGGATCATCGATGTCCGCTCGGCTCCCGCGCCACTGTCGCCGCCGCCTCGCTGCCCGCAAGATTCGAGGCAGCGGCCTAACACACTATTATTATCAATCAAAGCATATTGCTAATCCATTGCTCCATGTGTTCCAAAATGTGTCTGCTCAACAATTTAAATAACGCAATGAATATCGTTGAACTGTCAAAATGAAACCGATTGCTACTGATAGTGTGTTACGCAATTACCCCTGCTGTATCTATAATCGTTCCAAAGATTTTTTACAATATTATCAATAGTATGACTTAAGATGGCGATTGTATGAGTTTGTAGGTACTTATAAATGATCCTTATAAGAGATAAAGTATTTTCAAGCGTTCAAGGAACTAATTGAATTATGGTTTAAGACGTTATATTTTAAAGACAATATAATTATAAAAATAAAATGTAAAACACTGGTTGCATACATAATACATAAGCATACGGTCAATCCTTCTATGTATGAGAAAAGGCCTGTGCCCAGCAGTAGGACAAACGAAACGATGCATATTGATGATTTCCCATCCCAATAAAAAAAGGTACAAAATTGTTAGACTTGTTATTATGATTGTAAAATAAATTATTATCCTAAAATAGGTTAAATTTAGTAAGTAGTTTTTTTAAATATTTTCTTGGTGTGAGTAATCAGCAAAACAAAGAGACGGATTCTATATTACGTATCGAAAAACGGATTTTGTTGTTGTTATTATAAGCATCTGTTAATTTTATTGTAAATTCCTAAATGACAAATTAATGTAGACTTATTTATTTATTTAGACTTGTGAAATTACTCCGTATTGTGACATTTGTAACTTTGTTTAAATTTATTCATCATTATTTAATTTCATTTTGACATCATGTAATTAATAATTTGTTTTTACCTTTAGTATGATTAGCATGATTGACTAAGATTTTTAATATTTTGCATGCAAGTATATGCATGTATGTATATTTGTATACTTCTTGGCATAACATAGCGAACTATAAACATGAAGTTAAGAACTGTATTCACTACCTATGTTATACAAATAAAATTGATTTTGATTTTGAATGTCTGTTTTCTTTTTAGACTTAGGCTTAATTTTGCATTTATGTTCAGTAAAACAAAAGTAGCTCGCGATGATAACATAATATCAATCAAATACATTCGATCCAGCCGTCCCTTGCTGTCCTCTCTAGCGACGCCCTAAGCCGAGGTTCGTACCCCACAGGGGGTGCCCTTAGTGCGTAGTCGCCCAATTTTAATTTAGTTTTAGGTGTCCCTGGCTGGAGGCTTTAATTTTAATTAAGGCATCCACAGGCAAGTCCGGTTAAGTAGTTACGGCCTCTAATGGCCACCTAAGAGATGCCATATCAAAAAAAAATATCAATCAATAAAATCACATGAACTTTTGTTTGCATAAGTATTATTATATTTTGTAATATAGTAATGTGTTTTGCCTAAATTAAATACATTAATTTTATGATGCCCTTTATTTCACCTAAGTACTTTTAAATTACGTTTTTAAAGATTTATCTACACATAAAGATAAAAAAAAATAGTATTTCACCGGTTTTGGCAACAATGTTGAAGCAACCGGGTTGTTCAGGGCTCCAGAAAAAGGGGAACCTCCTGACAATGCGAGCCGTATCCAGAAGTACCGCTTTCTGAATCAAGCCATTGATCCAGCTGCTTAACGAGAGCCTCCTAAGGTCGAGGCGCCAGGCTACTAAGCAAATAGCTGTTTCGACTATAGGCACAATGATGGCTGAGTCATATGGGACATGTCAACAACCTCGTGAGCCAAGTAATTCGTTGTCGTCGAGTATGGAGTAACGTATCATTTAAAAAAAGTACAGTAAGCCTTGATACTTGATTTAAAATATCTATTATGTATCTCGCGCTAACGGTGTTTTATGCTGGAACTAGCTGCGTCACACGGTTTCATCCACGTTTTTTTATATGCCCCGCTCCTATTAGTCGCAGCGTGATGCTATCCAATACAAAAAGAATTTTTCAAATCGGACCAGTATCGTTCCTGAGATTAGTGCGGTCAAACAAACTCTTCAGCTTTATACAGTATGTTAAATAACAGAGGGCGTTCCCTTAAACTCGTTAATATATATCATTAATAGATTAAAATAAAAATATCAGCATAGAAAAATAAGCATAAAAAAATCCGAATAAAAAAAAATTCTAATTGGAAATAAATTTGAAACCTGTTTTAAATCAAAATAGTAGTCGTCATGTATAAATAAATTGCGACGTTGCCGTCTTTCATGTTCGCGTTTACAGTGTGTTTCTTTTACATGTCAATTTAAAAATTTTATTGAATATTTTCTTATTGGAAAAAAATTTAAAACATTTTGTTTTCGAATAGAAATATTTTTTTTAGCATGTATGTATGCTATACTATTTCGGGTTAACGGGAACGCCCTCTGTTAGTTAACATACTGTATATTAGTATAGATTTACATACATTGATTGCAATGAAGAGATTTGATTAAATTAGAATAAGTAGCCAACTGCTGCAGCTAATAAGAAATATTTTTTAGGGTAGCACTCCAATTGCGTCATTCACAATCAACCTCGTTCTGTATCATTTCGAACGATATTGCCAATCCAATGCTTCAAATGTTCGAAATATTTCACTCAGCAACATAAATCATCATCATCACAGCGTTAACCCCAGTCGCATCCGTAGCTTTTCAGCTTTGGAGTCTGGGGTCCGCTTTAACAGTCTAACTGCTGATTTTTGGCTAAACTTCGACATTTCCCATGAAGCGACTGCCGTCTGACCTCCACAACCTGAAGGCGATATAAAAGCAATGCAGTTAGACCAATTTAGAGATCAATTCTTAGACTTTTGAGGGCTCCAACAACCCGTAACGACTGCCACTAGATGTTCGTATGGCAACCGGGACCAACGGCTTAACGTGCTTTCCGAGGCACGACCAGACCAGTGCAAATATTCATATTCATGCATACAAATATTTGCACTGTGCGGGGATCGAACCCGCGCCTCCTTGCACAACGGCCGCGTTCGCTACCGCTACGCCACGGAGGCTGACTCAGCAACATAAATAACGCAATGAATGTTAACAAAAAACATTCAATAGTTTTAGCTCCAAACTTACTTAAGTACCTGGTACTTGTTGACAGGCCTATTGTTACACTAATTATTGTAAAAAAAAAAAAACCTTATAAATGGCAATTATTTTTAAAGAGTACCTGTTCAATTTCTTGCTGGTTCATGTCCGTGGGAATCAACCAAATGGAAATTGTACCACAGAATAAATAATACAAAATTATACACCTAGCTTCTTGCTCGTGTAGGTTTAAGTGTAATAAAATATGTTGATTTGAAAAAATATCATTCCTTCATTCTTTTTCTGCAGATCATCTGTTTAGCGTGAAACGCATTTAGTGCTCTGTGGTGCATAGGACCTAATCTACGTTCACGATTTATTTGCCAAATGTCTAAACAAATGAAAGTACTGGATTAGTTATTTATGCCACTGTCAAGCAATGATAGCTATTGTAATATGAGTGATAGGTTGTGCCACTCAGCTTCGCTTCGTGGCACAATAGATCAGCACGAAAACACCAAAACTTTTCCTACGACCTTATGTTGATAAAAGTTAACAATGGCACGAAAATAGCGCGGTGCGCGCAATGTTGTTTTGTTGTTATAATCCCACAAATGAAAGGCAAAGGAAATTCATCCATACAGCCTAATAACATGCCATGTTTAGTCGTGGCGCAAAAACACGCGCTTTTTGGCATAATCATATAATGATTTTTTGATACCATAGCATGAAAAAAAAATTAAAAGTTTCATTGTAGTACGGTTTACCCGTGTGGAAATGGTCATTATAACACGACTTGGCAGGAATGAGTATTAATGAGATATGACTTATGGTTATTTATTAAGCAAATTACCAAATGTTCGTAGAAAAAAATCGTTTTAATACACGTATATTGGAAATAAACATTATAATAATTTAAGTAAAGTCTCGACAGTAAATAGCGGACACTATGTGGCTGTCTTAGTAAACCCTAGTTTTAGGTTCATTTCCATTTAATGACGTCATATTCCATCATTCACTCATTCAGCATCATTATCCATTCCCGACTATTCCTTATATAAGCAAGAATTTCCGTTCACTTGCTCTTAAGTAGTTCTCAGCTCAGTTATATTTATTCTGTGGTCTAGGTCATTTATCTCACTCGCATTTTATGTAGATGTTGCAGGTAACCAGTTTAATAAGCCCTTTAGTGAACTGCCTAGCATAAGCATAATCAGCCTGCGTGGAAAAATGTGTTTAGCAATGGTGGATGATGATGATGATTCAACTGTGATATCTCTGGTATAACTGATTTTAAGATACGGTGGCTACTTACAGTCAAAACATGTTCCCACTCCTGGGACTCAGACCTCAGATATTGTGCCGTAATATACGACGCTGACCGAGTGCGGGTGAGTAAATATCACATGTCTTCGAAGTTTTGCCTCTAGGACATGCCGGTTTCCTCACAATGTTTTGAGAGCAGTGGTAATGAAATAATTTACACAAAGAAAAGCGCCTAACGGGATTCCTACCTATGACCTACAACTTGTAATTCGCGACCGATACCACTAGGCCACCACTGATCTCTCAACTAACCGCCCAGCTTTTAACTAAACAACGGCCATTCAACTACGACCGAATACCGGACATGTCCGGTAATACAGTGCGGAATGCAGAGGGAATCCTAAGCCGCCAGGAATTTCTACTATTTAAGTAAAAACTAAAATAAAAACCTTGGCAAATCAAATAGTTTTATTTGTCTTATTTAGTGCTGCGGGGCAGAGGAGAGGTGCTTCGCCCTCCTCGCTCTTCTACGCTCGTGTTAATCTTTCATCATTCAGAAATCCGGAAATTTCATCCGATGTCCGGAATTTGCTCCGCCTACTCCAATTCGCCAAAATGGCTTCTCTCTCCTCATCGTAGAGAGTGCAGTCCCACAATGTCTGTCATCAATCAATGTGTGTCTGTGTCAATGTCTGTTGTGTCAATGTGTGTCATGTCTGGAGGACAATTAAGCTGTAGGGCGCGTCGCGGAGGACCTCGGCGGCGAGGTCGTACAGTGGACGGGTCTGAGCAGTTGTGTTGCGATGTGTGCCGAGTACGATATGCCTAATGTTGTTGTGTCGGGAGTTTGGTCGTGGAGGGTCTCCAGATCATCCTCTGGCGCGGCATCGTTGGTCGTGTTGTTGGGTTAAACATAGCATCACCTCGCTCAACTGCTGTCTTCCTTCCTATTCACTCAGTTTTTTTGAGTGAATAGGCTTAATAAGCTAGTGCGCTTTACCATCAACGATTGCATCACTGCTTACCATCAGGCGGGACTGCAGTCAAGCGCTAGTTTATAACTAATACAAAAAAAAAAAAAAAAAAAGAGGTCGGTAAGTCGGTCACTTGCAAAAGGTGCTGGTGGCCCTATTGGACTCTTGGAGGCGATTAGTCTTCTTCTTAAATAGCTAATTTAACTAGTTTACTGCGACATAGACATTACTGTTTGTTAGCTAAGATAAGGTCTTATCAGTGATTGGTCGCCGCAACGTAAGTAGCTGTGATTCACTCGTGAATGAGACGACCATTGATATAGGATATTTAATATGGTTTTATCGTCAATGTACTATATCCTGTAGTAACCCATATTATGAGGAAAATAAATATTTTATTATATTTTTACAGCTTGCTTTTTCTGTGAGCTATGCCGAGAATCTTATTTAGATATTTCTGCGGAATCACCTCATTTTGGTTTACAAGAAGCATAACCCATTCAACAGCCTACTGAGCGACCTTGAATTCATGGACCAGCCATACCGTGAGTGTCCACAAAAATACAAAAATTAACAAAATGAATTAAAGCCTCAAAAAATTAACTATTAATTTGTTTTAGCTAGCCTTTTTTGTTTTCTTTGTTCGGGCACTGAAGTTCTTGCATAAATGGTAGACGCTTCACTTCATCCGCATTTCGAAACCAATGCCAATACGTCACTAAAAGCCTTTTGTACTGACTGTTGGACTACGTGATAATAAAAGCGTAATTTACGTAGTCAAACCCAACCCACTGCGTCGGGGAAAAAACATTTAAATTATGGCAGTGTGTTTTTGTCACCGCGATAGATAAGACGAAGTGACTAACAGCTGTTTTACAATAAAAGCACTTAGTTGTGATATCTCTTTGCGCTATTTCATGAGGTCACGCCACATAGTGTTCTTATGCCGTTGACACCAGCGACCATTTATTAATAACCACTTTATTAATTTACTGTTTCGCGCGTACTGTGTCAAAATACCGTATATAAAATGAAAATATTATTATTTTTTACATTGTTTGGGTTTATAAGTGCATCTTTGGAAAGATATGGACCATTGAGCATTGCTTTAAAGATGGTTAAATGTAAGTATTATGTTGTGTTTATTATTTTTAATTTAGAAAGTGAGGGTTTCTAAGTATGTCATTGTGTTTCTCGTGACAGCTCAACGATTAAATTAATAAACTATCAACGTAATAGAAAAAGTACAAGGATTCTTCATAATGATTACTAAATACGGTCGACAACTTCTCACCCTTATGGCGTTTAGTACTAAGATTCAAAATCGTAACCCCCGGTGTCCGCGATGAGACTTTTTAATCTCGGGTAAAAAATGAAGAAGTCCAGTATTGAATTACTTAATTTAACAACTACTACATGACTATGTCTATATATAGTTGTTATTGCATTATTATCTTGAGGATTCATATGCACATTATTACAATCTATGCAAACAAGTAATGTTTTGTTTACTTTTCCTAAGCAAAATATTCTAATTTAAGCAGACCTCGTTTTGTACACAATTTTCGTTAGATGCAAGGTCAGTTTATACTGGAAATTTCATGGTCATTCGTACGTGTATCTTTTATGATAATGGTAATTAAACGCTATCTGTAATCTTGCCAGAATAGAATAAGATGCATGTAAAGGTTGTCTGGAAAAGATCGCTCTTAGTGATAAGACCGCTCATTGTGTCACCCTTTGTAAAATATTTTTATTTATGTTCTGTAATCTATATGGTGTACATAATAAAGAGTAATCCATTCTATTCCATGTTTTGTCAGAACATTGTTACAAATTTGTAAGCTACGTACCTGTACTATATGCATAGGTACATTATATTATAGGTTCTATAAATGTTTCCTATGTGTTTCGATGTTAATATTCTAGTATTCTGGTGTCCTGGCCTACAAATAGTCCTATTGATGTTTTTAATTAAAAATAAGTAGAATAAAGAACTGTCAATAATAAGCAATCAATTTTTATTATTAAAGTTTTCTAAATTCAAACAGCATTTGTTGAAAAATTAGGTAAGTTACTAAGCGGTTTAAAAAAAAATATCGATTACCCAATCTAACACTTACTCCTGTATCGTGGGAATGTTAACACTTACTCCTGTATCGTGGGGATGTTAACACTTACTCCTGTATCGTGGGAATGTTAACACTTACTCCTGTATCGTGGGAATGTTAACACTTACTCCTGTATCGTGGGAATGTTAACACTTACTCCTGTATCGTGGGAATGTTAACACTTACTCCTGTATCGTGGGAATGTTAACACTTACTCCTGTATCGTGGGGATGTTAAAAAACATTTAAACTCACATAAACAAACAGCTGGACCCGGAACAACTTTATGCAGGCCTTACAATTATTTGTTCCGTGCGCGAATCGAACCCGCAACACGCAGCGCAGCAGGTGATCGCTCAGTCACTGCACCAACCGTGTCGTTCTTAATACCAATGAATGCGGTATTCCCATTAACAGGGAAATCTGAGTTTCTTTCTATTTTAACCACATGATGTCTGGTAAAGCCGTACGGAGGACGGGTCTGAGCGGTTGTGTTGCAATGTGTGCCGGGTACGAGGCGCCAAATGTTGTTGTGTCGGGAGTTAGGTCGTGGAGGGTCTCCAGATTAATCTCCCTCTGATGCAATCGTTGGTAGTATTATTGAACTTAACATTGCATCACCTCGAATAACTGCCATCTTCCTTTTTATTCATTCAGTTTGTTTTGTATGAATAGGCTCTTAATAAACTAGCGTGCTTTATCATCAACGACTTCCTCACTACCATCAGGCGGGATTGCAGTCAACCACTAGTTCATAATTATAATAAAACAGTTTTGCGAACAGAGCAAACTACTACTTACAATGTATAGTGAGAACAAACTAAAGATATTTATCTCATGAGTTAGTAGGTCATTTAAAACTGGGGTATCGTGATTGTTGCACTGTTAATATGCTGACCCAATATGGATTTTTCAACCCCATAACATACATAATCAGTCTATAATGGTCCCACTGTTGGGACACAGGCATCCTCTCGATTAGAGGGAGTGGGCCGTAATCTACCACGCAGGCCCAGTGCGAGTTGGTAGATGTCACATGTCTTTGAAGTTTTTGGCTCTAGGACATAAGAGCCGTCCCTATATATAGATACATATATAGGTAAACATCCAAGACCCAGGCCAATCAGGAAAAGATCGTTTTCATCATGACCTGGCCGGGGATCGAACCCGGGGCCTCCACGTCGCAGGCAGGCGTGTTGACCGCTGAAAAATCCCCTCTTTTAAAAGATCAGTAATTATGTCTGTAAGTTTAATTATAGATGGTGTTGATGAAGTCGTCATCATCATCTCAGCGTTAAACCCAGCCTCATCCGAAGCTTTTTCAGCTTTGGAGTCTGGAGTCCGCTTTACCGGTCTAACTGCTGATTTTGGCTACACTTCGATATTTTCTGTGAAGCGACTGCCGTCTGATCTCCACAACCAGAAGGCGATATCGAAGCATTGCAGTTAGACAATTGTTGAACTTTTGAGGGCTCCAACAACCCGTTACGACTGCCATTAGATGTTCGTATGGTAACCAGACCAACGGCGGTGAAGTAACTATAAGAATTGTGTTAGGTCTACCAGGAAACTTCTAATATTAGTAATAATATCTTTACAGGTGAACACAGCAGAGATCTGAACCTCGATGTCAGCGGCATCGACGTGTATTTCTACGACTTCCAAAACGATGTCGTTGAGAACTTCCCCATCAACGAAGCCGCCCAAAAAATACTCGCCATCAAAAACCTCGATAAAGTCAAGAAATTCTTCATGTTCGTCGGCGGTTTCAAATCACATATTAACAAGCACACAGAAGAACGAATAAGGCAGGCTTTCTCAACATTCCCTAACAGCTACCTAATTATCATCGATCATTCAGCTTACACTAACGACAGGCAAGGCAGGAAGAAGAGTTACGAACGCTCTGTCAAATACGTCTACTATATTGGTAAACAGTTGGCACAAATGCTGGTTGGCCTTCACCAAGGCGGAATTTCACCCAAAAACATACACTGCATTGGCCACAGCTTGGGCAGCCAAATATTAGGCCACGTTGGAGAGCAATTCTTTAATATTACAAGCCAGAAAATCTCTAGAATAACGGCTTTGGACCCAGCTGGACCTTGCTTTTCGACCAGTTTCATTAAAGAACAGATCAGATCTGGCGTCGCAGAATACGTGGAAGTTTACCACTGCAATGCTGGTGGATTGGGTACGACCAGCGTGTTGGGTGACATCGATTTCTTCGTGAACAAAGGCGAGTCACAACCAAAATGTGGGAGTTCCCTGATCCCAGGAATCATTGACTCTTCATTGTCAGCCTCTTGTAACCATAAGACCTGTGTAACGATGTGGACAGCCTCCGTGGCGCATCCGGATTGGTACAAGGCGTACAAATGCGATAAGTACAAGCAGTTTAAACGTGGAATGTGTTCTCTGAACGATATGACCATTGCTGGTTTCTGGAACCCTGGTAACGCCACCGGAGTTTATTACTTTTCTACTGACGGCTACGATTTTAGTTAACTAAAAAATACCTTAGGTTTTTTTAAATGTTTGAGAGTATTCGTAGTTGCTTTCGTTGGTAATAGCACGGTTTTAAAGCTAGTCACCGAAAATTCTGCTTCTATATTTTTTCGCCAAAGTAGGTAGCCTTGTAAGTAGTGTATCTTCTGCTTTGAGAAAATGTAATGTTTACTAATTATAGTGCCTATAAAATGATTTTAATGTATTAGAAGCGATCTCAATGACATAAAAACTTTAAATAATATATCTACTTGTATACAGTCAGTCGGTATATATACCTATATTATTTTATTGTTAAGAAGATTAAATTATTTCATTGTGATAATAAATTTATATTTACTATTCTCCTTATTGTTAATTATTTTTCACCAATTTGGGTTTAATAAATAAGCAAGAACCTCACACACCTCTAACAGGCTCTCGTTAGGCGGCTGGATCAAGGGCTTAATTCAGAAAGTGGTACTTTTGGACACGAATCGCAAGTCGCATTGTCAGGTGGTTCCTCTCTCTAGAACCCTGAATACCGGTAGCTTGAACTCTGTTCCTGACCCAGGCTTCTATTTTATATTCTAATATTTAAAATATAAAAAGCAGAAAGCCAACCGCCACAAAAAAAGTATCTTATGTGTTATTCTTGGTTATAAACCATATGTGTGCCAAATTCTATTTAAATCCGTTCAGTAGTTTAGGAGTGGAAGCAAAACAAACAAACGAACTCACTTTCACATATAGAACATTAGTAAGAATATTCTGTGACCACTCTCACACAATCTACAACCACATCTAAAATCGTCGTAGAATGTAGAAATACGAATAAAACAATAGAAATCTGTTTCGCGACGTAACATCTGTTTCTCAAAGACGTTGCAGTAGTCACGGGAGACCGCGGCGCGACGATAAAGCCCCTTCACAAAAACTGCTGTGAAACGCTGCGTTTTAGTTAATGATATAACACTTGTTTTACTACTTGAATGATCCACAGTGATTGGCTATAGTACAGCAGCTGAGAACATTAGTAAGAGTCATTAAATAACGACTTTCTTTTTAAACAATCATCAATAATAAGGACAATTAAGCTGTGCGGCGAATTTGTGCAAGAACAGAACGTTCGCTCAGCAAAATGCTGTACCTTCGAAGTGAGAAAAAAATCAGCGCTGTTAACGACAGGTTCGTCCAAAGTTCAGATGAACCTTGTAATATGATGTAATGATACTTACTTGCACTCATTTATGCAGGTCAGAATAAGCATTACATTACTGTTAAACGCTGTTCTGTTTATTTTCCACGTTACTCCTCCACAATCAGTAGGTGCATAGGATCAGCTCTCAGCTTTAACGTAAAAGTTACAACGACTTCATGGCATCTCGAAAAACCGTGGCCCTAGGACAAGTAAAGGAACACGAGTAGGTTTCAGTCAGTAAAAGTCTGACACGCCCTGCCGCTCCGCCCAGAGCTGGAGAAGTCATTTGGTGATTTCCCATCCAGGCTAAAAAAAAAAGTGTTAGGAATTTTAAGCACACTGGATAATACTTTTTCCTGATATTCTTAAAACAATATAACTTTCAAATTTATTGCATCAAGACAGTTTTCACATCGCTGTTTGTCACTTATATCACCATATTCAAATGGTTGATGGCCTGTTATTTTCTAGCTGATTAGACGTTCATACTTCTTTTAATTATATATTTTTTCTTCTCATGCAACTAACATTTTTAATATTTCAACATGTTATTGTTGTACGAGGTCTGGCTAAGCTCACGTTGTAACATCAAAGTCAACGCTAATAAAAGACCTAAGACCTAAGGTCCTTCTTCCTTGGCCATCTATATACCGCCTCTACAGCAGGCTACCCTTATCCTGACATACCCTAATCCTACTTCCTAGATCCACAAGTACTCACCACATCGTGTCATTCATCTTCTTTTTCAATATTGATTTCCTATTACGTACTATTTCTTAGTGTTTCCAGATTTTTCTTGTCGTTATACAACAACCTGTAGCCAACAGCGCTTAATTCAGCTAATACCTCTCGAATGAAGTAATAAAGTCCACAGTAATCATCTTTTTGAACTATGTAGGATGTCGGCTTCCATTTTAAATGGTTCAAAAACTCAGTGTCATCAATCATCATCATCATCAACCTTTTTATCGTCCCACATCTGAGCACAGGTCTCCTCTCATACAGAGAAGGATTGAGCGTAATCACCACGCTTGCTCAATGCGGGTTGGCGATTTCAGACTTATAAAGTCCAGGTTTCTTCAAGATGTTTTCCTTCACCTTCAGTCATTGGTGTCCAAGATATACTTAGAAAGTACATATATATAACTTTAGAAAAGTTACATTGGTACTTGCCTGACCTGGAATCGAACCCGCGCACTCATACTTGAGAGGCTGGTGTTTTAATCGACCACGACACCACGACATTCAATACAACAATATAATTGTACTAATCTCTTACGAAAGCGGCTCATTACAATAGGATCTGTCAGACTCAGACCACGACATGATAAAGCGCCTAACACACTTCAATATGCAATATGCGATTTGACTTTTGTTTCAAAGAGCATATCACATTAGGTCATTTATTTTTGTCTGAAGATGATTTAGCCAAAATCTGTACCGTATGTGGCAAAGTCGCCTGTACAAAATGAACAAGCTGACAATTTGTCTATTAATCCGAGCTTTGTCATAATGCCCGCTTTTATAATGATCATGCTACGTGTAGTGGAAAGTCGTGGAGGCCGTGATGGCCTAGTAATTAAAACCAGCCTCTCAAGTATGAGTGTGCGGGTTCGATTCCAGGCCATGCAAGTACCAATGTAAGTTAGATTGGTACTTGCCTGACCTGGAATATATACTTTCTTTTTTTAAGTTTTATGTATTTTCTAAGTATGTCTTGGACACCAAAGACTGATTACAAGGTGAAGGAAAACATCTTAAAGAAACCTGGACTTAAAGTCTGAAATCGCTACACCGTATTGAGCAAGCGTGGTGATTACGCTCAATCCTTCACCATATGAGAGAAGACCTGTGCCCAGCAGTGGGACGATAACAGGTTGATGATAATGCGCAGGAAAGACCACTTCCTGAAACATAACTTCTCCAGGTATACATATTATTTCGCTTATTAAGAATTCAATAAATGACCAACATTTTCCTTTCCTTTAAGTCATAGTGTCTGACATTTAACGCCGTGGCAGCTTCCACTTTAACCGTTTTTCCGCCGTAAAATAAATAAAACGCAGCGTAATGCCCGTGTGAACAGCTCTAATATGCACTTAACGCCTAGACACGACAGCTACACACTACACTTTTCTTAAAAGAAAAGCTTTTGTTTCAAAAAATGACATTATTTCTCTTTCGCGCCGGGGAATGGACAGATTGCACTATGTATAACAACGACAAGAATATTCTATGTTTTATAAAAATTGTCGCTGTATTTTTGTATATTATAAAAAAAAAAAAAAATATGAAAATAAAGTTTAAGTTCAGTGCATCTTTTTCTTTCCATATTTTTATTAAGTAAAGGACAGAGATAAGATCAGTAAAATTAGTCTGCGCCTGACATAAATAAATTGATGTATTTTTGGTCGCCATGTTTATAATGGCGTTTAAACTGTCTATGGAGTGAGGTTTGGCGGGAATGTCAAGATGAGTGTCACGCTCATTTTTCATTGGACTTTTAAAATTATTTATAGTGTCGTTTACTAAATAAAAACGCGTGATTTATGTAGTAAAAAGTGCATTCAGTGAATAATTCAAAAAGAACAGTGAAATATTGTAGCATAGTGGCCTCATCATGTCTTTACGCTAAACTGCTCCTTATCGTCCAAACGCGTAAAACGAAAGGAGTTAGTTTAGGTTAAGTTAAGCTATGTCGGGGCCGGCGTTCCACAGGGGTCCGTTCTAGGGCCTCTTCTGTGGAACGTCGGTTACGACTGGCTCCTGCGGGGAACCCTCCTTCGAGGTACGAGTGTCATCTGCTACGCGGATGACACTCTCCTCACTTCCCGCGGGAGCACCTTCCGGGAGGCAGCCAGTTTGGCATCGGCGGGCGGATCCTTAGTGGCCGGAAGGATCCGCCGCCTGGGCTTGAGGGTGGCGCTGCACAAAACGGAGGCCGTGTTCTTCCACGGCCCCCGGCAGCGCCCCCCACATGACGCCCACATTTTTGTGGAGGGCGTCAGGGTCGGGGTCGAGGCCCAGATGAAGTATCTGGGCCTCACGTTGGACAGCAGGTGGCGCTTCGGCCCGCACTTTAGCGGGCTGTCGACGCGCCTGCTGAAAGCTGCGGACGCCCTCTCATGGCTCATGCCGAACATGGGAGGGCCAAGCATGCGGTGCCGGCGTCTATACGCCGGCATACTGCGGAGTATGGCCCTTTATGGGGCCCCCATTTGGGCGGACTCCCTCCATAGGAGGGAGAATGCCACCGCTCTTCGGGCGCCCCAAAGGGCCATCGCCCAGCGGGCAGCGCGGGCCTACCGCACGGTAGGCTTCGCTTCGGCATGCGCTCTGGCGGGCACCCCGCCTTGGGAGCTCGAGGCGTGGGTGCTCGCCAGAGTGTACGAGTGGACGGCGGGGCGCAGGGCGCTGGGCGAGCGTCCGGCCCCCGAATTGAGGGAGGCCGTCCGGCGGGAGGCGAGGGTCGCTCTTGTCCGGGAGTGGACGCGGGACCTCGCCTCCGCCGTCTTCGGCCGCCGTACCCTCGACGCCATCGGGCCGGTCCTGGAGGACTGGCTCGACAGGCGTCACGGGTTCCTCTCCTTCCGTCTGGTGCAGGTACTCTCCGGTCACGGCTGCTTCGGCAGGTACCTGCACCGGATAGGACGAGAGGAGACACCGTCGTGCCACGGTTGTGGCGCGGCGGAGGACACGGCGGAACACACCCTCGCGGTGTGCCCGTCGTGGGCCGTGCCGCGCCGCGGTCTTGTCACGGCGGTTGGTGGGAACCTCTCGCTGCCCGCCATCGTCAGAGCGATGGTGGGGAGCGAGGAGGCTTGGGTGGCGATGGCCTCCTTCTGCGAGGTCGTGATGTCGCAGAAGGAGGCAGCGGAGCGCGAGCGGGAGGAGGATCCCCTCGCTCCGGCGCTCCGCAGGCGGCGTAGGGGGAGGAGAAGGCGGGATTTCGCCCGCTTTCTCCCTCCCTGAGGTGAGCGGCGGGCGTGAGGCCGACGCCCGCCTTACATCGCTCACCACGTGGGAGCCACGGCCCCTCCCTGGGAGGGGCAATTGAGGGCCCGCCTTTTTAGGCGGGTTTCGCCGGCGGGGGAGAGGTAGCTCAGGCTGCGCTAGTTTCCCACTCCCCCGCCACTATGGCGATGCCGGAGTGTCGCTGTGGGTTTAGTGGGTATTCCCGGCTTCGGCTGGGCGAGTCCCACACACGCCCTTCGGGGTACGGTGCGTAAAGGCATTCCCACAGCGTCAAAAAAAAAAAAAGTTTAGGATAAGTTAGGGCACGCCGTCATAGCGGCGGTAAGACCCTGCATGGAGGAGTGGATCGACCGGAAACGGCATGGGGCGCTCACCTTCCGTGCGACGCAGGTGCTGACCGGACACGGGTGTTTCGGCAGTTACCTGTGTCGTATCGGTCGGGAGCCGACACCGGCGTGCCATCACTGCGGTGGCGGGGCAGAGGACACGGCGCGGCACACCCTAGAGGAGTGTCCAGCGTGGGACGAGCAGCGCCGTGCGCTCACCGCAGCGATCGGCGGAAGTGACCTCTCGCTGCCGGCCGTGGTCAGAGCCATGATCGACAGCGAGGGGTCATGGGACGCGGTCGTCTCCTTCTGCGAGGAGATAAACTCCGCGATGGAGACGGCCGAACGGGAGAGGGAGGCACTGAGCACTCTCTCGTCCCGCCGACGGCGCGCTGGCCGGAGGAGGAGGGAAGCCGAGGTCGATCCGCTTCCTCCATAACGAGAGACCGACGGACCGAGGACCGGGGGAGTCCGTCGCCCGTCGCTAGGGCTGGAGTAGGCGTGTAGTGGCTGTTCCTACACGCCTACCTGATGGAAGGAGGGGGGGAAGAGTGACCCGCCGATCTCGCGCGCGGCGGGTCAAGGCCTGCCGGGGATGCGGCGTTATAGCAAACTAGAACCCGCACCCCTGGCCATAGGCAAGAAGAGGAACGCTCCAGTGGTTTTAGCCGGTGAGAGCCCGGCACACCCTCCGTCGACCCCCAGACGGAGGACGGTCTGGTAGAGATTTCCACTGGATGAACAAAAAAAAAAAAAGGATAAGTTAGGATAAATTAGGATAAGTTAGGATAGATATTTACTGAAGAAAAAAATTACTGAAGACTAGGCTGTATGGTGTACTATGCCTTTGCCTTTTCCGTTCGCCCGAACGGAAAGAAATGAACCAAAAAAAAATGTCTATGGAGTATCTTAATTTGACAGGATTAAACTAAAATGTTTTCTTCTATCCTTTTGTTAATGAAAATGAAAGAAAAAGATGCAGTTAACTTAAAATTAGTTTAGTTTGTGAACAACAGAATCGACGCCATTGTCTTATGAATTTGAACTAATTTTTGCATAATTTTTTTACTATTTTTTTATTATTATTATTTTTTTATTACTTTTTTATTTTTTTTATGTCGTCTCAGTTTTGCATCGCAAGATAATTTTAACCTGGGAATAACTTTTTATTTTTGACAGTTCGTGCATATAAAATAGTTCAGACAACTATATTATCGTTTCGAAAGTCAATTCAACATCAGCTGTTATTTATTTAAGTTTCCTAGCCCAAAGTTATAGAGTAGAATATAACAAAAATTCACTGAAATAGAACAATTTACAAACTAAAATATCATAATTATCTACATTGTTGTATTTTTTTATAAGTTATAAACTAGCGCTTGACCGCAATCCCGCCTGATGGTAAGCAGTGATGCGCTGATGATCACTTTTAAAATAAATAATTTAAGTAAAAGGGTCAATCCTATATAACAGAAGTGATTTTTAACGGAATCCTGAGTCCTACTCACACTTGGCCATTTTTTTTAATATTTACGCATAGGTAAGTACTACTATTATTTTATGAGGATTTTCAATTGTGAAATTATGCTACAAATAATATAAACGTAAATTTTTTTATGTATGTTTGTTATATTTTAACGCAAAAACTACCGAACGGATTTGTGTGAAATTTGGTACACATATGGTTTATAACCAGAATTAATTTAAAATACAGTTTTTATCCGGATATTTCTACGGAATCGAAACTTATGGCGGGGCAACCGTATGGCGCAGGAATAATAAAACTTAACTGTAATAAAGATATTATTTTTACGCTTAAAATAGTTACTCACTTGCCGAAAGCGTACAGATTTACCTACATACCGTACTTCAAATTCCCGAGGAAAATAATATATTAATAACTTTATATTTAAATATGCGGTTACAATCCATACTTCCATACTAATATTATAAATGCGAAAGTAACTCTGTCTGTCTGTTACGCTTTCCCGCTTAAACCTCTCATCCGATTTTGATGAAATTTGGCACAGACAATCTTTAGACCCTGAGAAAAAACATTGGCTACCTTTTATCCGAGAAAAATTTAATGTTCCCGAGGGAAATCTAAAAAGCGCGATATAACCGAACTCCACGCGGGCGAAGCCGCGGTCGGAAAGCTAGTATATTAATAAGTTTATAATTAAATATGCGGTTACAATAAACCATATGGTTGACTACACAAAAAGCCATTTGGTTAATTGCAATGTTATTTCCGAAAGTAAAATCCTCACGTATGACATGTGTATTTTCCTCAGACAATTTCCCCATTTCAATAAGTTATAACTTCTTCATTGTTTTGATTTCCGTTCGAGCTGAATCATATATTGTTTTATGAATGTTCATTCCTTAGATATCAGACGAGGGAAATCCCAGATGACCTCAATACGATGCGAAAAACTAGAGCATTCATCTTTTGAGGAAAATGTATCTACATATTTGTAGAAAGAAGTATTGTTTGCTGTATAAAAATAACAGCGTCTAGGATATTGCACCGTTTATTCCCTAATAAAAGGCCAAGTGCGCGTCAGACCATTATCTTTTAAACTGGAAAGAAATGTTTCTATTTCCGTTATTAATATGGAGCATAAAAAATCCTGTTTGTTGTATGGAAGCCCCCATTAAATATTTTATTTTTAATGTTTAGTATTTGTTATTGCTGCAACAGAAATACATAATCTCTGAAAATGTCAACTGCCTAGCTATAACGGTTTATGAGATACAGCCTGGTGACAGACGGACGAACGGACAGACGGACAGCAAAATCTCGTGAATAGGATTCCGTTTTACCTTTTAGGTACGGAATAAAAACATGTCAGTTTTCATTAAACGATAGCCGTACAACTAACTGCCTGAATGATATTTTTGTAAATCATAGTTTAAGTTGGAATAGGGTATTTGACTAAAAAAAACTAATTAGTCCGTCAGTCAGATTTCAAAAAATACTAGACAATATTTTTTTTCTTTTTTCATATAAACAAAAAATGAAGACGACACAGCGCGTTGAAAACTCGTGTGACGTCACTGCACGCTACACTTTTTAGCGGCCAGTGACGTCACCGGCCACTACTCCAGATCTTTGATGCCTTTTATATTTGTCAATTTTTATTGACTTGATAAAACAAAATATATGTATCCAACATTTTTTTCTAACCTGAATGACGGACTAAATAGATTAATTTTTTTTTACTCAGGAGACATCGCTATTATAACCAGTCATGTGCAAGCCAAACTGGTCGCAGTAACTAAACCAAGGCACCCCGAACAAATAGGTTAGGTTATAATTGTTATATACCGTGTGCAAGCGGAGAGATCGAAGCGCCAGCAGTATTTTCAGGAAACATTTGGAGCGTCCAAAAAGAGAACAGCCCAGTGGTATCGGCCACGACTTACAAATTGTAGGTCGTAGGTTCGAACCCAGTCAGGCGCTTTACTTTGTGTAAATTATTTCTACATCACTGCACTCGAAACGGTGAAGGAAAATATCGTGCGGAAACCGGCATTTCCTAGAAGCAAAAAAACTTCTAAGACATGTTACATCTACCACCCACACTGGGCCCGCGTGGTAGATTACGGCCCACTGCGTCTCACCAAGAGGCCACATTATAAGCTGAATATGTATGTAGGTATGTACCTAAACGTCCAATTTAACAAGTTGGCTGAGCGACATATCTGATGGACCCCGAGGCGAAGGCGCGCGTCTATCGGCGCGCGCCTCACGAGGCGATGCACGGGGTAGTTTAACACCCCACTACCCCGTGAGGAGACGAGGCCCGAACAGACCGGGCCGGCAAGAGGGTGTGGGGCCGTGGAAGACTTAAGACTCCCGTGGCCCCACGCGTGCTCGTGATAGAAGAAACACCGGGGTGGTTTCAGTCAGTAAAAGTCTGATAGACCCCGTCACCCACCCCAGGGTGGCGGACATCCATTCAGGATTTCCACCACAGAAAAAAAATAAAAAAGGGGCCATATAAAATGTAATACAGGAAAGTTGCCTTAGTCAACAAACCTTTAAAACAAAAGCTGATTTTGCTAAGACATACCCAAACTACGAAATGAGCGGCGAACTATGAACTATTTCAATTGAGCGAGTTCTAAATACAAAACCGGCCACAACATTCCAATCGGTACAATACGACTTCCAGGGGTGGATACGTGCTTAGGAGTAGACTATCTGCACTACTTAATTGAATAGCTATGAAGCATCTCTGGGAACTGAAACGTGGTCGCTCACAATGGGCCTCATACGAAGGCTCTGAGTCACACAAAGGGCGATGTAAGAGCTATTTTCGGAGTTTCTCTGCGTAATTGAATCAGAAATGAAGAGATCCGCAGAATTCACCGAAACAGTTCTTCGAGTCGCTAAAATTAAGTGACAGTGGGCGGGGCACATTGCTCGTAGAACCGATGGCCAATGGGGCAGTAAGGGTCTGGAGTGGCAGCCACGTACCGGAAGACACAGCGTAGGGAGGCCCCCAACATGGTGGACCGATGAACTGGTGAAGGTCGCGGGGAGCACAAGACCGGTCATCGTGGAAAGCGTTTTTTTTTTTTGTTGGGATGGGAAATCATCAAATCACATCTCCCGCTCTGGGCGGAGCGGAAGGGTGCGTCAGACTTTTACTGACTAAAACCCACCCGTGTTTCTTCACTTCCTGTGCGACGGCCAGGGCCACGGTTTCTTGTTTAACCAACCCGCAACCCTGACTCAGGAGGCATCTGTCTTCGTAGACCCCGTTACGATGTGCTGACATCTCTTTTGGGGGAGGCCTTTGTCCAGCAGTGGACTTATATATGCTGAAGAAGAAGCATCTGATAGTTGAGTTGGTGAACACAAGTTCATGAGGAAGTTCTTTCCTTAAGTTTACAATTCGAGATATACGCACAAAATTTTAGAAAAAGTGTCTTGTGGCTAAATAATTACATCCACACAGTCAATCGATCTGGTTAAGCTACACTTACTGAAGATATTACTCCGTGGATAAGTAACCATCTTTACATACCAAGACCCTTCGTGCCTAAGCCGTTGGTCCCGGTTACTATACGAACTCCTAGTGGCAGTCGTTATGGGTTGTTGGAGCCCTCAAAAATCCAACAATTGGTCTAACTGCAATGCTTCGATATCGCCTTCAGGTAGTGGAGGTCAGAAGGCAGTCGCTTCACAAAAATATCGAAGATTAGCCAAAAACAGCAGTTACACTGATAAAGCGGACCCCAGACTAAAGCTGAAAAAGTTTCGGATGCGACTGGGATTAACGCTGAGATGATGATGACCATTCGAGTCTTGGAAAGGACGTTAAGCCGGTGGTCTCTGCAGTCATTCGTAGCTCTTTGATAGTTGTTGCTCAAAAGTCAATGATAAGCATACCACGGGCATAGAGGAAACAACAGAAGTACTAATTAATACACTTATCCCTGATGATTCGCCGGCTAACGATAGCGACTACCACCAACAGATTCGAGCGTGGGCTCCTGTGCCACCTGAATCACCAATGTCAGACGTACCATCTAATGACGAATTTATAAATATTGTTAGAAAACTACCGGTTAACAAATCATCAGGGGAAGATAAAATATCTAATAGGATGATTAAAGAAGCGTGTAAAACAGCGGGTGATGCCATCTTAACTGTATATAACCGATGCATTGCTGAAGGCGTTTTTCCTCGTAAATGGCGACGCGGTTTCATACGAATAATACCAAAGTGTGGTGATAAACGACCGGATGATCCGAAGTCATATCGGCCTATCACACTTCTTCCATCTTTGGGGAAACTTCTGGAGCGCCTCATCGTTCCACGTTTACTACCGAACGGTCCAAACTTTCATAGTAATCAATATGGCTTCACCATCGGTAAATCAACAGTCGACGCGGCGCTTTCTGTCAGAAGAACCGTTAACCAATCGGAACACAAGTACGTCATTGGTATCTTTTTGGATATTTCTGGAGCTTTTGATAACGCTTTGGCCTATGCTGTTGTTAAAATTAAAAACCCGCGGTTGCTATAGAAACATATATAATCTCGTTTACTCCTACTTTATAAACGGTTCCGCGGTACTTAAGCTCGGTCATTTTTCTAGTACTAAAGCACTAACCATGGGATGGGATGTGAACTTGGCCAATACTTGCTTAAATCTAATATCTCAGTGGGGTGATCGTAACCGCCTAGCGTTTGCGCCGTATAAAACCTATCAACTTCTACTGAAAGGTAATCTTAAATCATTGCCTACTATTAAATTTAATAACGTTCCTGTTAAAAAAACAGCAATCCGTATGCTACCTTGGTATGGTCTTAGAAAGGAATTTTTCATTTATCGAACATATAAAAATAGTTGGCGAAAAAGCTAAAAGGAACTTTTATGCCCTAACTAGAATATCCAAAGCAACTTGGGGTCTATCATTCCTAACTTTAAAAATTATATATGGAGCTACCTACTTGGGATGTATGTGATACGGTGCACCTGTTTGGGCCGATAGGGCCAGCATAGGGGCTGCGCGACGTAAACTGCTTCAAAGCCAACGTTTGGCATTGATATTTTTGTGCAAGGCGTATAGAACAGTCAGTACTGAAGCCTTACCCGTTCTGGCAGGTGTGCTTCCAGTCGATCTTGAAGTACAGCGACGTGCTTCAATGTACTACTCCGCGAGAGTGGAGGCCATGGACACTAACTTTGTTACACAACGCGACCTCAATAAAATTTCTAGATTATTTAAACCTCAGACTGACGTCTGGGAGGACCTCTTATCCGAATGGCAAAGTAGGTGGGATAATTCCATCAAGGGCCGGCACCTCCATCTGTTCTTTCCATCCGTTGGCGATCGGCTGGCTAAGACATGGCTGGAGGTTGACCACTGCGTTACCCAATTTCTCACAGGTCATGGCAACTTTAAAAGTAAACTGTATTCTTTTAAACTTGTTTTTTCGTCTTTGTGTCAATGTTCTACAACAGACTGTGAATTTGAACAGTCCGCACATTACATCTTGTGGGAGTGCATTCTTTGGCAGAATGAACGCAATATTATGTTGGATAGCGTACAAGTTACATCCGGAGTTGTTTATTATACGGACCTTGTAGAAACTAGAACTAATTTCCGTGCGTTCAGGCGCTTTTGCCATACCTATTATTGGAATCAATTGTAACAGGACATATCTACTTAGGACCCATTAACTTAATCAAATTTTATTCCGTGGTGCTTGGCAATCTGGGCTTCTCCCAGTTGCAATAATATCCCTTTGTGCCGATTGGCCTAGTTCTGTTCTGTCTCCTGCTTGTTATGGAGGGAAGTGGAAAAAAATATATTTTTTCTAACTCCTCCGCTATTCTTTTCTGATTAATTTCGTTGCGGGACCCAACACAGTTGAATCGTTTCTCCGGGACTCGTCGAGCTTCATTGCTCGGCGTTTTTCTGGCGGTCTCCACTGTTGATTCTGGCTTTCAGGAGTTGCAGTGGGTTGGGAACAGTGTGGCGGGTTTAGTCCCATAAAAAAAAAAAAGTTGTTGCGGGTTGTCAGAAAACCAAAAGTCTGACAACCACTGTTACCAACGAGTGTCGTACCTATTGTCTAGTTACTGGGCTTTGGAGGACTGTCTGCCTGCTGATCTGAAGCCGGTAAGACTGGAAGATGACCCCAACATAATTGGGAGAAGCGGCTCATTCGACGAGCACTTCGAGCCTAAGTCATCATCGTCAACCTTTTTATCGTCCCACTGCTGGGCACAGGTCTCCTCTCATACAGAGAAGGATGGAGCGTAATCACTACGCTGGCTCAATACGGGTTGACGATTTCAGACTTAAAGTCCAGGTTTCCTCAAGATGTTTTCCTTCACCATTTTAATCAGCTAAGTTACTACTACAATAAATGACATTAGTATACTAGCTTTCCGCCCGCGGCTTCGCCCGCGTGGAGTTCGGTTATATCGCGCTTTTTAGATTTCCCTCGGGAATATCAATTTTTTCCGCGATAAAAGGTAGCCTATGTTCTTTCTCAGGGTCTAAAGATTGTCTGTGCCAAATTTCATCAAAATCGGTTGAGAGGTTTAAGGGGGAAAGCGTAACAGACAGACAGACAGACAGACAGAGTTACTTTCGCATTTATAATATTAAGTACGGATTTAGTACTCAATATAAATATTTAGTTGCAGTATACATACATATATGTTGTATAGACCGCAACACTGTAACACTACAGTGGATAAAGGGACACAGCGGTTCACTGAGCAGTGACGCATCTGACGAGCTGGCTATAAGGGCATCCAGTGCGTCGGTCAGCGGACCGGAGCCAATCGTGTCTATCCCCTTTATTCAAATACGCAGATGGCTAAAAGGTACACCTACACACAAACGGTGATTTGGTGGTCCTCGTCAATCTAATGGGCTGCCGGCAGTCCAAGCAATTGTAATCTAGTGCCTGACTGCAATCCCGCCCGATGGTAAGCAGTGATGCAATCGTTGATGGTAAAACGCACTAGATTATTAAGCCTATTCACTTAAAAAAATTAGTGAATAGGAAGGAAGGGAGTTAAGCGAGGTGATGCAATGTTAAACCCAACAACACGACCAACGATGCTGCGCCAGAGGGAGATTGATCTGAAGACCCTCCACGACCAAACTTCAGACAACATTTGGCGAATCGTACCTGGCACTCATCACAACACAACCGCTCAGACTCGTCCTCCGTACGGCATCACCAGACCTCTTCAAGCCGGAACCCGACGAATCACTTGGCGGCAAGACTGTGTCTGGTGGGAGGTAACTTCTGCCGGCAGCCGATGTTATGGCCTACCGACCGACTGTTGCACCTAAATAAGAAAGACCTGCGATTGATGATAGGGATCATAACGGATCACTGCTAGCTAAATACACATTTCTAAATAATGGGCGTAACGGACAGACCTCTGTGCAGAGCTTGCGAGGCTGACGAGACAGTTGAGCATATACACTTCGAATGTACAGGCATCACCCAAATTAGAAGTAAAACCATAGGGGCACCAAGATCTTACACAGATGTTCTCAACAAGCCAGGAGACTTAATGGGCTTCTGGAAGTAGGTGGGCCGGTTGGAATAACTGCCAAAGGCCGCCATGGTCCACGCACAAGGGACCATTGGAAGGACTAAGTGCGGAAACCAAACCCGTAACATAGAACATCATTATCATCGTCATCATTTCAGCGTTTAGCCCGGTTGCATCCGCGGCTTTCGCGTTGGAGCCAGGTGCCCGCTTTCCTGCACATTTTCCTCCATTTTGCGTGATCTTTAGCATCCTGTGGTAAGAGATTGTTGGCACGCATGTCATCTCTTACAACGTCAAGTCAGCATTTCTTTGGTCTACCCCTCTTGTTCCGGCCCGGAACAAGCGGGTAGGAAAGCGGCCGGTAACATAGAACATATTATATTGTATAAATTTTAATGTTTATAAAGTATCTAAAACAAATTAAAAATGTATTTATAAAAAGTCTCCATAATATATTTTCATGATAACAAATTTTCAATTTATTATAGAACCTCTTCCATTTTTCCTCCTCAGTTTCGCAGCAAAAACGTTTAATGACTCTAGCGCAATATAATAAAGGTTGTTTAATTACTTTTTTTTCTAAGAGCACTCTATTTGTTGTTTTAATAGGCATTTCTTTCATTAACGATGTTGATAATTTATTGTTTTATTCATGGCAGACATTCTTGCTTGACAGCCTCCGTGGCGTAGCGCGGCGCGGCGCGGGTTCGATCCCCGCACAGTACAAGTATTTGTATGCATGAATATAAATATTTGCACTGGTCTGGTCGTGCCTCGGAAAGCACGTTAAGCCGTTGGTCCCGGTTGCCATACGAACATCTAATGGCAGTTGTTACGGGTTATTGGAGCCCTCAAAAATCCAACAATTGGTCTAACTGCAATGCTTCGATGTCGCCTTCGGGTTATGGAGGTCAGACGGCAGTCGCTTCATGGAAAATGTCGAAGTTTAGCCATATCAGCAGTTGGACTGGTAAAGCGGACCCCAGACTCCAAAGCTGAAAAAGTCTTCGGATGCGACTGGGATTAACGCTGGGATGATGATGATTCATGGCAGACATTCTCATGCCGTTGTTTTGCTCGCAATTAAAAACAGGCGCCGATTCCCTTATTCACATAATAAAGCATACTTAAGTCCAGTTCATCTTTTTCTTTATATTTAAATTAGAAAAGGCCAGAACACAAATATTAATTCAGTCCTACCAAGTCAGAAGTTAGCCCTATCAAGTTAAATTACTCTATAGAATCTATAGAGTAATTTAATTTAGGATTGTATCATTGCATGTAGTTGAAGTTCCTGGTCCTAGCACTCCTTTTACTTCGAAAACTGTCCATTTTTATCGTTCTACGGATAATCTGTCCTTGTTCTTCTTTTTAATTTTGGCCTTCTTTTTATACTCAGCTCCATTAAGTCGCTTTCTTCCATATAATTATAAGTTTTCTGTATACTATTATGGGTTAAATTTGCCGCCCCTCTAAATCTGCCGCGCTAGGCTCCAGCCTACTTAGCCTATTGGTAAATCCGCCACTGCTATAGATAGATCAGACGTTATTAAAAACACGGTCATTAAAGGACGTCAATTTACGTCAGACGCTGGCTAATTTAAAGTCGGTCAATAGAACAATGCTTCACACCGCTTTCCGCCCCCACAGGGTAACACTCTCTCCCTCCACAGCCATGAACTCTGGCCAGACAGGCAGGCAAGTTGTCTAAAGCCTAAGGGCAGGGAGATAAAATGTTAGTTTAGTCCAATTCGGTGCATATGTTGCAATCATGGAGCAATGTTACAATTCTAACCTGAACTGGGTTAGAATTACGTGGTCGCAGTAAATAACCCAGGGCACCCCGACCCAATGGATTAGGTGAGGACTGTGATTGAACGCGTGAATTAAGTGATTGAACTCGGGTTTAAGTTAAAAAAAAACAATATTTAATTATGACAGCGAAACAGTATGGTTAGAAATGATTGAAATCGGATTTAAGTTCAAAAAAATTACTTTATTTAATTATGACAGCATAACAGTATAGTTAGAAATAACAATAGTATTCGATCAGAACTAGATTTACATTGGTATTTATCCTTAATAATATTATAAATCGGAAAGTGAGTTTGTTTGTTCCGCTTTCACGCCGTAACTACTAAACCGATTACTTTGAAATTTTTCAAACGTAAAGTTAGGAGTCCGAATTAAATAATAGGGTACTTTTTATCCCGGAATAAAATGAAGTTCCCGAGGGAAATCTAAAAAGCGCGATATAACCGATCATCACGCGAGCGAACCCGCGGTGGTGGCAAATGTGCTGGCAAAGCTAATATTGCTGGGTTCAGCACACTTAACTCGTGCGAGCTGAGAGAGCAAAGTGAAGCGAGCACTTATTCGAAAGGCCAGGCGATTAACGACACGGCTAATATGAGCTTTGACTGCGATATATATATCTCTGGCTCCAACAAACAAAAATACATTAGCATCTGACAAAATTATCAATTTTAATAACACAATACGGTCTTAATTACAGAAACGTTGTTATGAAAACAATATTTCTGCTTAATAGTCTGTTAAATTTGAATTATATCCGCCATTTTAAGGGTGTTTCGTAATAAATATTGCTTAATGTCTTTACTCCGAGGTGTTTGTTGTAAATGTAAGGTTCTATGAGTTGGCAAATTGACCCATTCCTGGTTTACAGTGTATGAGAAAATATACGTATTAGGTGCTTGGGTATTGAAACAGCGAAGGTCTAATGGAAGTAACGGTTATTACACTCGTATATTTCAACAAGAACCTATGTAAATTGTATCGTATGTTAATTCTAACCAAGTACTTACCTAACAACGTTTTCTGAATGATTTTAAAGAGAGTTCAGATGGGATTCCGGACGAGCAATTAAATGAGCTACACGAGTCGAAGGTGAAGCTACAAGGTGAAGGAAATATCTTGAGGAAACCTGGACTTTAAGTCTGAAATCGCCCCCCGCATTGAATAAGCGACCACGCTTAATCCTTCTCTGTATGAGAGGAGACCTGGGCCCAGCAGTGGGAAGATAAAAGGTTGATGATGATGATGATGATGAGTCGATTTACGGTTAAGCTATGTTTGCTGAGGTTAGTTTGAAGATAGGTCACGTATCTATTCCCCTCCGTGCCTCGCTAAACACGTTAAGTCGTTAATCCCGCCTGTCATTTCTAAATCTTTGAAAATTTTGTAAAGTAGTAGGTATTCTATTTCTCATAATTTTAGGATGCCGTTTGGTAAGACTTTACCCAATGAACACAGAGTCAGATTGACACCTACTCAGCTGCATCCGCATAAACTAGAAGCTGACCCCATATAGTTCGTAAAAGGCACACGCGTATAATAACACAAGATAGTGGTGGTAGGCCTAGGTGGATAGCCTCCGTGGCGTAGCGGTAACGAACGCGGCCGTTGCGACAGGAGGGGCGGGTTCGATGCCCGCACATCGCAAATATTTGTATGTATGAATATGAATATTTGCACTGGTCTGGTCGTGCCTCGGAAAGCACGTTAAGCCGTTGGTCCCCGTTGCCGTACGAAGAACTAGTGGCAGTCGTTACGGGTTGTTGGAGACCTCAAAAGTCTAACAATTGGTCTAACTGCAATGATTCGATATCGCCTTCGGGTTGTGGAGGTCAGACGGCAGTCGCTTCACGGAAAATGTCGAAGTTTAGCCAAAATCTGCAGTTAGACTGGTAAAGCGGACCCGCAGACTCGAAAAGCTGAAAAGCTACAGAAGCGACTAGGATTAACACTGAGATAATGTAGTGGCGGTAGGCCTTAAGATCGGTAGCCAGCAGAGGTTACCACCCACCAGACAAAGTCTTGCCGCCAAACGATACGTCGTGATGTCTGGTGAAACCGTACGGAGGACAAGTCTGAGCAGTTGTGTTGCGATGTATGCGGGATACGATGCTCCAAATGTTTTTGATGCAGTTCTAGAGTTATTAACATTAACCACGTAATCGTTAATTATGGTTTTATATCAAGACATAATTATAGCAGCCGGGCTGGGTGTAAAGAAAGAGGAAAAAAGAAAGAAAAGGATTTATTGTGACATGTACAGGAAGATCATAAAACTACCTATACTAAAAATAAAAAATAAAATATAAAAAAATTAGAAAGTCTTTTACTATGCCAAAAGGCGCCTATCTCTGCATAATACTTCAACATTTAAAAAGTAAATGTCGCAGCGCTGGTGTCACAGAGTACTTTTTATTGGCTAGTATTCTGATAGGGTCTGACAATCAGAGCAACATATAAATACAAATAATAATAATATACAACGTGTAACATAAAGGGTATATACATAACAAAGGCTTAGATGATATCGTTTGATATCATCTAAAGATGCCATGCCCTTGGTATGTATATACCCTTTTTGTTACACGTTGTATAAGCTCTCTATAATACATGAAGCGTGTAACAAACCAGCTGTTAACTTCTATAAGCAAACTTCCAAACAACCTCTCCAGAATAATGTATACCCATCTCCAAGATACGGCACAATTCCTACAGGTATATTTAAAAGACATTTACCGTTGCACCAGAAGCCTTTGAAAAACGATGCCACGTCGTCATAACCCCTACCAGCCACCATTACGACTACTGGCGGGTAGCCAAGCACACGTACGAGCGGTTTTACCAACGGTTTATTATTCAACTTGTTTCATAAAATATTAGCGCAAGATTTAGAATATAAGTGGGGTCTCTTTATGAAGGAAGGCTGGCCTGCTAATGGGGCTTGTACACGACAGCTCATGATAGGTAAGTTTTTAAATATACAATATATAAAGAAAACCCTGTCCGATCCGTGAAGGTATTGTTAGGTATCGATAACTGATCCTACTAATGCCCACAAAGACCGGCTAAACTTAAAAAAAAATCCCCCTAAAAAAATAAATATCACTTCGCAAAAAGAGGTAACTTAATACATGTGCGCTAAGCAACCCCTTCCGTGGGCGGCGGGGGGCAGGGCACGCGGCACCTGTGACGTGGTCGCGTCGCTATTCGCTTATAATAATACCGGTGTTGTCACTTTTTTAAAAATTACCAAATTTCGGGGAAATTGGAATTAATTCCCGGGAAAAAAGGATTATTTCAAAATTCATTAGTATTGTTACTATGATGATTATGTAAAATTTTATATCATCGTCAAGTGATTACCTAACCTTTATTATCTTTAAGGGTCGGACAGGGTTTTCTTTACATGTTGTATAGATATAGATGTATGAAAAGTAAGACTATTTCGGTTTGCATCGATTTATTAACTTTATTATCTGCAAAGGACTCTCCTGATTCTCCTGTGGAATGTCAAATTACTGCAATCCCCATTTCCCCAACCCAACGGACATGGGTGTGGATTATGGTAAACCCCCTCAATGGAATGAAAGCCTTGGGGGAGGCCTTTGTCCAGCAGTGGACCTCTATAGGCTGAGGAGAAGAAGAAGCTGTCGCCCACAACTTCGTACAAGTCAATTTATGTTATATATATTTTTTTTTTATAAATTATAAACTAGCGCTTGAAAGCAATCCCGCCTGATGGTAAGCAGTGACGCAATTGATGATGGTAAAGCGCACTAGTTTATTAAGGCCCTATTTACTCTAGCTGAAATTGTAGTCCGACGGAAACACCGCCGTTGGCAAATTGTTCCAGTACCTCGATGTACGCGGTATGAAAGAGGAGGCGAAACGCTTCGTCCGAATCGTAGTGGTGTTAACGACGTAAGGGTGGAAACTCGCCATGCGACGAGTCGTCCGATAGTGGAACAGAGATGGGGGAACTAAATCATGCAATTCCTTTTTTGTTTGGGATGGCAAATCATTAGATGACCTCTCCCGCTCTGGGCGGAGCGGAAGAGCGTGTCAGACTTTTACTGATTAAAACCCACCCGTGTTTCTTCACTTGCCTGTGCGAAGGCCAAGGTCATGGTTTCTACATACATCCTTGTCATGCCATAATATTGATTGCCGTTGAGACGATATTGCAATTGCAACTATCTTTTGGTTGCACTTCCAACAAACAAAACGTCCCAAATTATCGTTCGTCCTGTGCCAAAGTCCACAGGGGCGACAAGAGCCAGGTCAGGCAAGCTAAACTGTGAGCGCAGGTTCAAATCAGGCCACGTTCCGTTATAAGCTGCAATACGTGATGGCACCAGTCTGTTGCTCGAACTGATATTATGTGTTTGCTGTCTGGGATGTGGTCCAGGGACGAAGAAGACAGCGATTTTGTTAACTAGTCTCATTTTTGTGATCTGGAAGAAGATTGAATTAATATTAAGGCACCATTTTTGTGATCTGGAAGAAGATTGAATTAATATTAAGGCACCATTTTTGTGATCTGGAAGAAGATTGAATTAATATTAAGGCACCATTTTTGTGATCTGGAAGAAGATTGAATTAATATTAAGGCACCATTTTTGTGATCTGGAAGAAGATTGAATTAATATTAAGGCACCATTTTTGTGATCTGGAAGAAGATTGAATTAATATTAAGGCACCATTTTTGTGATCTGGAAGAAGATTGAATTAATATTAAGGCACCATTTTTGTGATCTGGAAGAAGATTGAATTAATATTAAGGCACCATTTTTGTGATCTGGAAGAAGATTGAATTAATATTAAGGCACCAATTTCGTAGTTCTCAAACGAAACTAAGTTTTATGATCACTGCGTCCTTTGCTTTTTATTGCATTAAGAAAAGGACAGAAAACGAATATAAATTAAGTCCTACCATATCAGAAGTTAGTCATCAAATTAAGACACTCCATAAATAGTAATTAGAAGTGCTTAAAACATGACTATAAAGGAGAGGCAATAAGCGACCCAGAACACCTAACAGGCGATCCAAAGCCTGGACCACAGGCGAAGAGTAGCCAGCCTGTCGGTGTTCTATAGGATGCATTTTAGAGATTGTGCGAGGGAATTGCATGTTTTTTTTTTTATTATTCTCTTTATTTATAAGGGGTTTTTATCCACACGGATACGTCAACCCCATTGTACCTTATACTAAGTTTACAACCAATTAAAAATAAAAATAAACAACAACACAATAACACAATATAACATAATGGGAGATGGAATCACTGCCTAGAGTTCTGAATTAAGACAGAAACTATGCGTTTAGTCCTTTCTGATTTTGGGTGAGCCAAAATATTTAGGATAAGTCCAACATCCCACATGTTCAAATCAAACTGAGCCAATGATTCCCTCTCGTCTTTGTTCTTAACACAATCCATCAGCAATTGCATGATTTAATTCCCCCAATTCCGTTCTATCATCGGACGACCAGTCGTACGGCGAGTTTCCACCCTTACTTTGTTGACACCGCAACGATCCGAATGAAGCGTTTTGACTCGTCTTTTATACCGCGTACATCGGGGGACTGGAACAATTTGCCAACGGCCGTGTTTCCGTCAGACTACAATTTAAATGTTTTCAAGGCTAGAGTGAATAGGCTCTTAATAAACTAGTGCGCTTTACCATCATTACGTCACTGCTCATTTTGCTTTCTCCTTACACCACCTTAAAAAATATACGCTAGGTATAATGCCGTCAGAAAGCTCTTTAGACGGTGACTTAGAGATTTCTGGTAAAACGTGATGCTAATTCTTACAAAGAGCGACAACGCGACTGGTTTTTGAGATTTAGCTAATGACATATTAAGTGATATGGAGTTTTTTTATTGTAATAATAGGAGTATTTTCATGTGTTGTTTCAGAGTAGGCTATTTTATATTCACTTTGTACTGTTTTTTTTTTTTTTGTTTTGAGAAATAGCACTTCAGCGTCAAAAATAACCGATTTCGGAGGCAAAAACGAATATGCATGTCATGGTCATGGTGTCTTTGGGTTTGTGCCTCGCCACTTTGTAGTGTTTATGTAAGTCGGTAGTTTCTTTTTTGTGAAATAAATATTTTAGGTACACTTTTTAGTTGTGAAAAAATAGCTTTAAAAAGTAGGTACTACTAAAATTTAACGTTTATCAATATGGAGTGGAGTGTCAGTGATTGACCACTTGACAAGTCATAATGAGGCCTTTTTGTTAGTAGATTACGAAACTTGTTAAAATCGATCATTATGAGATCACTGATCGACTATTCTGACACTATTCTAATAGCATACTAGGGCCCCTGATTCTTTGCACAACTCTGTTCTTCTTCTTCTTCTCCTTTCCTTTCTCCTTTCTTTCTTCTTCTTAGCCTTTGGCGGAAGCCTTTGTCCAGCGGTGGAGCCTATAGAGGTCCACCGCTGGACAAAGGCTTCCCCCAAAGGCTTTCATTCCATTGCGGGGCATTGCCATAATCCCTACACTTGGCAGGCGGGTTGGGGATCACAGTAATTTGTTATTTATTTATTAAAACTTTATGCACAAAGAAAAACATTGTACTATGGCGGACTTAATGCCTTAGGCATTTTCTACCAGTCTACCTTAAGGTGATGCAGAGACAAAACATGGTAGGTTATTCCACAATAGAAACGCTGCTGCCCGCTTCCCTGGTGCGTTCCCTTAATCGCCTCTTACGACACAAACGGGAAGATATGGTTATTCTATGCCCGATACCACACAGCTCTCTGGTCACGTGAAACTTGAAACGTGTGAAACTAAACGATAATGAACCACTTAAATAACAAATAATATTCATTATCAAATAGGTATCAAATTCACAAAACTTCAAAAAGTCTCTAAAATTTCATTTTGGCGACTGTATGCAGGAATTTCATGACTTAATTCCCCCATCTCTTTTCCATTATCGGACGACCCGTCGTACGGCGAGTATCCATCCTTACATTGCTGACACCACAACGATCCGGACGAAGCGTTTCGTCTCGTCTTTTATATCGCATCCATCGAGGGACAGGAACAATTTGCCAGTGGCGGTGTTTCTGTTTGAACACAAATTAAGTGTCTTCAAAGTTAGAGTGAATAGGCTCTTAATAAGCGTGCTTTAAGCATCACTGCTTACCATCGGACAGGATTGCGGTCAAGCACTGATCTATAATTATGAAAAAAGTTATTGAAGTAGGTAATTTGTTGCAAAATTGTTATAACATGATATAATCCACTTTACATTAATTGTTATATTCGGTGGAATAGACTTAAAGCTTATTACTTTTATGATAGTCCATATGATATTTCAAACCATCAATTATAATATTTTAGGTATTGTATGTAAAGTAAATACGTATACTAGGTACTTAATAATAAGGTAATTATAATAAATTAGACGTAATTATTCCAGGATATTGTAAATTGTATAAATAAAAACCTAGAGCTAAGAGCTTTCCCCGACAGTCTCGAAATTACCAAAGTAAACACCATCTACAAAAATGAAAGTAAATCGGATCCAGGAAATTATCTTGACGACCTCCATGGCTGCCTGCGACTTGGAGGCCCCGGGTTCGATCCCCGACCAGGTCATGATGGAAAACGATCTTTTCCTGATTGGCCTGGGTCTTGGATGTTTATCTATATTGGTATCTATTATAAATATAGTATCGTTGAGTTAGTATCCCATAGCACAAGTCTCGAACTTTCTTTGGGGCTAGCTCAATCCACCACACACATCACACATGATGTCCGTATATATTTATTTATTTCTTATTTATCTTCCTATTTCAGTCTTACCAGTTTTGTCAAAAATCTTTGAACGTATTTTATACAACCGCCTCGATGAACATCTAAGAGCACAAAACTTTCTCTTTGTCGAACAATACGGTTTTAGACCAAACTCCAACACGCTTGGTGCTATAATAGATATAATAACAAAAATTAAACTAAGTATCGACAAATACAGATAGGGTTAGGAATTTTCATAGACCTGAAAAGGGCCTTTGAAACAATAAGTCACGAGCTTTCATTAAAGAAACTAAATGATATTAGTGTCACTGGTAGCGCATTGATATCTTCAAATCTTACCTAACAAATCGTTGTCAAGTCTTTAAGATCAACGAAACCCAAAGTAGTCCTAAAATCGTAAATTTTGGCATCCCACAAGGATCAATATTAGGGCCACTGTTATTCCTTATGTATAACTATATTAATATGCAAGTAGACTGAAGAGCGATATATCATTGCACGCAGACGATACAGCTTTATTCTACTTTGGACACTCCGTGGATGCTGTTTTTTAATTTCCCTAACGTATGACATATTGTTGGATAGGTGTTTAATAATAGATTATTGATAGAGGTTAAAAAAATAAATTTTGATAATGTGAATATTTTCGGAAATAATCGTTTCGAAAGCAATAATAAAAGCGTCACCCCCATAACATTTAAAAAGTTTAAGAAAAGTGAAACTTCACAAAGCCTTTCTAGAAAATTTATTTTGAATTTGTTGGCTTGAACAGCTTATAATAAGACAAGATGTTTTCTCCCAACCAGGGCATAATGTCAACCGCTAGAATTAATTGGAAATTCCAATTAATACTGTTGGTTGTAATTCCCATTTGGAATGAAAACCAATACGTATATTGTTCATCACACTGCATATTACACGAAAAGTGAACCCGTAGTTATTGTTCAGTTGTAACCATATCACCGTAAAAGTAAAAACGGAGGAACGGAGATGGAGGAATAATCATGCAATTCCTTCGCACACTCTCCAAAATGTATCCTATAGAACACCGGTAGGTTGGCTATCCTTCGCTTGTGCTCCAGGCTTTGGAGGCCGATTTGAGCTAAATCTGGGTCGCCAATTAGCCTGTTCGCACGCCTCTCCACTAAATCCAAAGTAGCCGGTGGCATTTTGCAACACCAGCCCAAATGTGGCTGCAGTACTCCACAAAAGCACGGACCTGTGCTTTGTATAAAATTAGAAGCTGTCCTGGTGTGAAGTACCACCAAACCTTTGCGATAACGCCAAGTTTCCTGGCAGCTACCTTGGCCTTCAATAGCCAATCCAAAGTAAGTTACAGGGGTGAGAGGAAGGGAGGGGTGTCGCCATAAATCGGACACGAAACCAGACTCGGGTCAGCTACTGAGAAATTCCTTACAAAAACACCCAATAACAATTTACCCAACCTAGGGCTTGCAGCCAGGACCCATCTCACGCTAATT
Source organism: Sesamia nonagrioides (assembly GCA_017933935.1). Taxonomy (NCBI): domain Eukaryota; kingdom Metazoa; phylum Arthropoda; class Insecta; order Lepidoptera; family Noctuidae; genus Sesamia; species Sesamia nonagrioides. Next base: position 1,974,835 of record JADWQK010000020.1, on the reverse strand, counting down.
GTTACAAAAAAAAAGCAAATACAGCAGTTAATGAAAGCATTAACAAACAATTCGCAACAGAACTAAATACAATTTCACTAACACCATTAGGACAAACGATGGGAAAGTTTGTTAATGATGGGAAATTAACTTAATTTGATCATTACGTTTTTGGGGAATTTCGAGCAGTTAATCGAATGAGCATGTAGTTTTTACGTTTATGGGATGGGCCTTGGTGGTAAAAGCGTCTGTTGTGGTTATTCCCACCATTTTGAGCATGGCATACCGTTCCCAAATAGTGTTTAGCCAGAATGTTGGTGTTAACATTTTTCTTTACTTTTGGCCCTGTTATATAACTTCTATATAACACTACATAAGGTAATACTTTTAAGTTACGTTACGTACTTTAGAAATTTATATTCAGTTTTAGGAAGGACATTTTAAGGGATGTTGTTATGCTGTCGCTATAGACGCACATTAAGATACAATTTGTCTTTCATTAACAGATTTTCAACTTTATCGCTGAAACTTTATGTCCAAGATTGTTTAGGGGAAATTTGACAGTTATCAGTCCTAACTTTTACCCATAATGATATTTTAGTTAAAAAAAAAAAAAACTTCCAAATCAAGGTCGTCTTCGCGTATGAAAAGTTCCGTAGCATCCGTCAAAATCACGTCTGTTCTTTGGGAGCTCCCTTAAATATTGATTGTATTCTGTTTTAGTATTTGTCGTTATATGGCAACAGTAATACATAATCTGGGAAAATTTGGAGCTGTTTAGCTGTTACGGTTCATGAGATACAACCTGCAGGGTAATTGTGTAACACACTATCAGTAGCAATGGGTTTCATTTTGACAGTTCAACAACATCCATTGCGTTATTTACGTTGTTGAGCAGACACGTTTTAGAACATACTGAGCAATGGACTAGCAACATACTTCAAAACGATTACAACTGGTAATAATAGCCTGTTACGTAATTAGGGTGCAGGTGACAGAGAGACAGACAGTGTAATCTTAGTAATAGAGTCTTGTTTTCGGCCTTTGGGTACGAAAACATAAAATTATATTATTGGAATATATATATAATAGATATTATTGGAATCAATTGTAACAGCAAATACCTACTTAGGGCCCATTAACTTAATCAAATGTTATTCCGTGGTGCTTGGCAATCTGGGCTTCTCCCAGTTGCAATAATGTCCCTTTGTGCCGATTGGCCTAGTTCTGTTCTGTCTCCTGCTTATTATGGAGGGAAGTGGAAAAAATATCTTTTTTCTTACTCCTCCGCTATTCTTTTCTGATTAATTTCGTTGCGGGACCCAAGACAGTTGAATCGTTTCTCCGGGAATCGTTGAGCTTCATTGCTCGGCGTTTTTCTGGCGGTCTCCACTGTTGATTCTGGCTTTCAGGAGTTGCAGTGGGTTGGGAACAGTGTGGCGGGTTTTGTCCCAAAAAAAAATATTAGGTGTTGCCCGCGACTCCGTCCGCGTGGACTTCAGTTTACAGCGTGCGGTGGTTCTCGTAAATTAAAAAGAGCTCAGTTGATATAAAATAAGCGTCTGTCAAAATAATGGGAGCAATATGTAGTACGTCCGCGCTAGCTCCCGTTTTCGCAACATCTTTTGTTACTGCTCTGCTCTTATTGGTCATAGCGGGATGTTATTATAGCCTATGTCCTTTCTCAGGCTTTAGACTATCTGTGTACCAAATTTCATTACAATCGGTTGAGTAGTTTTGGCGTGAAAGCCGGACAGACAGACAGACAAAGACTAGAGACCAAAATGTTTACTTGCTTTAGTTAAACTCCAAACTATGACAAAAGATTTATTTCCTGTAAGTAGATTGGTACGGACGAAAGCAGATCAAGCTACTCGAAACTGTCAAATATTCCCACTCAACCTTGAGCATTAATGCTTTGGATATAAAGTTGAAAATCTAATAAAGAAATCTCACATATTGTAGTAGCTTGATGTGCTGTTGTCTGTACAAACACTTTTACAAGTCAATCTGATTTTTTTAATTTTTTTTTTTACTAGCTGCCGCCAGCTCCTTCGTTCGCGTGGAGTTAGTTATTTGAACATTTTATTTTAACCCCAAAATATACAGCATAGATTTTAAATTTTTGTTATGCTCCGCTCCTTATAGTCACAGCGTGATGTTATATAGCCTAAAGCCTTCCTAGATTAATAGGCTATCCAACGCAAAAAGAAGCTTTCGAATCGGACTAGTAGTTCCTGAGATTAGCGTGTTCAAACAAACAAACTCTTTAGCTTTATTTATTAGTATAGATTAGTATAGATTTTGAGTCGGCATTTCCTATCTCTAAGAAGAAAGGCCAATAAAATATGCAAATATTTTCACAACAATAACAGGTACATAGACTTCTAATTAATGTTAATAGCTCATTAGTTGTACCTCAGAGAACTTAATTAAACTACCCACAGTGTACATATTTAACCAACCCAACCCACTGGGCAAGCTTAGAAGCAAGCATTAGCAGTAATTACCGGCGAGGCAAAATAAATATCCGAACCGAAAACGGTTTAAAATCAAACACAAAGATAAACTACGTACGACCAGTCATTATCCGGTTCTCATTACCGGACCGGCTCGGTAATGATACCGGACCGAACCGCAAAACGATTAGAGGTTTCAACCCCTTGTTTATAGCTAAACATTCTGGCTGGATAATTAGATTTTTATTTCTTTGGTTTTTAATTTTAATTAAGTTGGTCTTAATGACTTTGGCCTGAAATGTTGGACTGTGTTTTGTTGTTGTTTACCAAAATGTTGGTAGGTGTAATCTTTGTTCACAAAACATAAACAATGACATGAATATTTATTTTGTAAAGTATTTCTGTGTATTTAAGGCGCCCTACACACCAAAGTCGCCAGCCCGGCGGCATATCATCATCATCATCATCTCAGCGTTAATCCCAGTCGCATCCCAAACTTTTTCAGCTTTGGAGTCTGAGGTCCGCTTTACCAGTCTAACTGCTGATTTTGGCTAAACTTCTACATTTTTTGTAAAACGACTGCCGTCTGACCTCCACAACCCAAAGGCGATATCGAAACATTGCAGTTAGACCAATTGTTGGACTTTAGAGGGCTCCAACAACCCGTAACGACTGCCATTAGATGTTCGTATGGCAACCAGGACCAACGGCTTAACGTGCTTTCCGAGGCATGACCAGACCAGTGCAAATATTCATATTCATGCATACAAATATTTGCACTGCGCGGGGATCGAACCCGCGCCTCCTTGCGCAGCGGCCGCGTTTGCTACCGCTACGCCACAGAGGCTTTCTTCCCGTCTGCATATGTCGGCAACATTTTGCCGGCGGGCTCGGTTGGCGGCTTCAGTCATTGCAAGTCGTAAAACTTTGCCGGCGGCATGTCAGAGGCTCGACATCAGAAACTTATTTGGCTTTTAAAACTACTAGGTAGTTACTACAGCTGAAATGTCGTTGGGCAACTGAGCGCTTGCGTACGCTAGCCGCCGGCAAGCCGCCGACATCTTGGCGGGAAACACGTGCGGGGTGAAAAGGTTGCCGGCATGCTTCTTTCAACATAAGCCGGGTTGTGTCGGCGGGCTGTGCCGCCGGCGGCTTTGGTGTGTAGACCGCTTAAAATTATAATAACACGTTCTCGATGCACAGCCCCGTTGACGGATATCAGACGACTCTTCATAAAACAAAAGAAGCTCGCCTATAAATGTAAGCATTTGTCTGGTGAAGCCGTACTGAGGACGGGTCTGAGCAGTTGTGTTGCGATGTGTGGCGGGTACGATGCGCCAAATGTTGTTGTGTCGGGAGTTTGGTCGTCGAGAGTCTCCAGATCAATCTCCCTCTAGCGCAGCATTGTTTGGTCGTGTTGATCTTGGGTTTAACATTGCATCACCTCGCTCAACTGCCGTCATCCTTCCTATTCCTTAGTTTTTTAAGTGAATAAGCTTAATAAACTAGTGCGCTTTACCATCAACGATTGCATCACTGCTTACCATCAAGGGGAATGGCAGTCAAGCACTAGTTTACAATTATTAAAAAAAAAAATTCTAGCTTCTAAAATGTAAAAGTTTTGAATCTGCCTCTGGCCGGGCGGGAACGGTTCCAAAAAGGTTCACATTATAGGTTAAAATTATATTTTTCAATAGCCCCGGCTTCGCACGGATTCAATGCTGATACTAAATACACTACAGAAAAACTGTGAACGTTGTATAAAAACAAAGCGAGCCGCCGCGCTGCTCCCGCCCCGCCTCGGCCGTCTAGTGCCGCAGTAAACGCGACGCCCTGCAATATTTAAATCTGTAATATCTTCGAAAATATTCATTTAAATCATATGCTGTTAAAGACAATATAGATCTTTATTAAATCAACAATTCATTTAAGCACTTTAGCGTTTTTAGCACTTTAACATTGGTATATCACCAAAACCCTAGGTGCTAGAGCAGTGGTTCCTAACCTGGGGGTAATTACCCCCGCCAAGGGCGGATCCAGTTTTGGCGCCAGGGGAGGGTCACATAGTCGTGGTCAAGTCGTAACAACTTTTAATTAAACTTTGATAATAGGGAAAATTAAAAAGAAGGTATTTAATTATTATGTAATAAGTACTGAACTTATAAATACCTAATGAAATAACGAAATCAATTTTTCTTTCACGTCTTCTTCCGAAACGTCTTATCACTTTATCTACTTCAATGGATAGGTACGTTTTTATGGACGTGGAGAAGTGCCAGTCCGCTTAGACGTTCTTTAACCATTGAAGCTCTTTACCATGCTTTGATTTTTCGTAACGTCGACGACGTACGACTGGATGCTGAGAGGTTAGCTCAGACCGGGGGTAGACCTGACATGTTATGCGGACGACACGCTGGTTACCGCCCGGGGGAGCTCGCACAGGGAAGCAACGTTGCTGGCGATGGCTGCGGTATCACAGGTGGTGGGCCGCATACGTCAAATAGGCCGAAGGTGGCCCTTAACAAGTCGGAGGCCATGGTGTTTCATGGTCCCCGGCGGGCGCCGCCACCGGGCTCACACATCGTGGTCGGGGGGGTTCGGATCGCTGTCGAGTCCACCATGAAGTGCCTGGGACTGGTGCTCAACAGCCGGTGGGATTTCGGCCCCCACTTCCGGCGGCTGGCGCCCAAGTTAGCGCCAACGTTGAAAGCTGGTTGGGCGCTTTCAACGTTGCTTCTCAATCTGGCAGGCCCGAGCGCCGCCTGCAGGCGGCTCTTCCTGGGATTTGTGCGATCGATGGTCCTGTATGAGGCCCCGAAGTGGGCCTCTCACTTGACGGCCGGCAGCATCGCTGTATTGCGACAACCGCAGAGAGCGATGGCCATCAGAGTTATACATGATCATGAATTATGCACGATCTTATGAGGCGGCCTGCCTACTGGCTGGATCAGGATGGCCTTTGGACCTGGAGGCGAAGGTCCTCGTCACTGTTTCGGTAGCGTGAGGAGGCTCGGGAAAGTGGCGAACGGCCGATGCTTTGTCAGCTCGAGCAGCGTCGGTCGCAGCTCCGAGAGGTCCTGGTGGCGGAAGGGCGGAACAGGCTTTCACGCCCTACTACGCCTCACCACCATCGAGGTGATCCGGTCGGTACTGGCGGACTGGCTCGGGAGAAGGCCCGGCTACCTGACGTTTCAGATGACACAGATACTTTCGGGGCATGGTTCCTTTGGGAAGTATCTGTGTCACATAAACAGGGAACTGAACGCCCGCTGTCACCACTGCGTCGTCAGCCGGGAGGACACGGTGCGGCATACGCTGGCAGAGTGTGCTGCTTGGGTGGAGCTGCACCGTGACCTCACCTCTGAAGTAGGCAGTGACCTGTCGCTACCGGCCGTAATCAAGTCGATGGTCGGCAGCGAAGAGTCCTGGGATGCGGTGGTTTCCTTCTGTGATACAGTCGTCTCGCAGAAGGAGGCTGCGGAAAGGGAGAGGGAGATCTCGTCTTCTCACCCGGCCCGCAGCAGGCGCACCGGGCGTCGGCGGAGGATGGATAGCGCCCTCTTTCAGCCCCCTTAAATGGGTCCAGGGGCGATAGACTCGGGAACATTTGTCGCCCCCAAACATCAGGACCCCAGGTGGCGGCGCGAAGTGTTCCACGCGCGCCACTCTTAGACGTCCGGGGGAGTCATACACCTCACTCCCCTCCCTGACCGAAGGAGGCTTACAGTGGCGGGCCAGCAACAATCGGCGTTTGCGGAAGCAGTGTTTGTTCTCGCAACCTCCAGTGTAGACCTGTGAGATGGAACCATGGAGCAAATGATGGAACATCGGGGTGGTTTTTAGCCAGTAAGAGTCTGACAGACACCGCGGCCCGCCCCAGGGCGGCGGACATTCATGACGATTTTCCAGCCCGGAAACAAAAACAAAAAAGTGACCTTAGGACTACCGTAGAATTGGGAGAACCCAGAACCCCGGAAAGGCAGATGACGAACGCTTGGGTGGTTTTTTAGCCGGCACACCCCTCCGCGTATCCGAGCGGAGGATAGTCCATGAGGATTTTTCCACCTTCGGAAAAAAGTACCTACAAACTCCCTCGCCCAATAAAAAAATACGTAGGTATATACAATATGTTAAGAAAACCCTGTCCGACCCGTAAGGATAATAAAGGTTAGGTAAACACATGACCAAATATAATATAAAATTTTACATAATCATCATAGTAACAATAATAATGAATTTTGAAATAATCTTTTTTTCCCGGGAATTAATTCCAATTTCCCCGAAATTTGGTAATTTTTAAAAAACTGACAACACCGTTTGTGGCGGAGCGAATAGCGATGCGACCACGTGCCGCATGCCCCGCCCCCCTTCACCCGCGCAAGTATGCCTATCGGGTTGCCTGCCGCACATGCATTACGATACCTCGCTTTTTTGAAATAACATTTATTATTTTTTGGGGATTTTTTTTTAAGTTTAGCCCGGCTTTGTAGGCATTATTAGAATCAGTTAACGATGTCTAACAATACCTTCACGGATCGGACAGGGTTTTCTTTACATATATTGTATAGACGACAGCACATCAAGCTACTAAAAACTATCAAATTTCTTTATTAGATTTTCAACCTTATTGCTAAACTATGAAGGTTGAAGATTGATTGGGATTATTTGTCAGGTTCCGGTAGCTTGACCTGCTATCGTATCGTCCACATATAAATCTCCCTCTTTCAGTAAGTAGGCACCTACTTATTTACCTACGAGTTAATTTAAGAACCATACAATTTACAACAATAATATTTGAGTTTGAACACACACACACACTGGCATAATGAAGAAATTACTGATTAATAAACAGACCGCGCAAGTGTCATACGAAATGTGACATTTGAATGTTGGTGGCCGTGGCGGCGGTAGCGTGGTAAAATTCAAATTTTGGATGTGTTCGTTCTCGATTAATGCGTTTGCGTCAAACAAAGTATGTATTATATAAACTGATGAAATATTGAAAGTACTTAAATAAAATCCTCCTGGACCCAGCCCAGGGGGGGGGTCATGACCCCCATGACCCCCCCCCTGGATCCGCGCTTGACCCCCGCAGGGGTATAACGAAGATTCTAGGGGGTAACACGGGATGGCACGAAATAGTATTAAAATAGCAATAAACAAAAAATAATTATTAATTATGAGATGAGCGTTGAGTGAAACCGAACCAAATATTGTGAAACTTGCGAAAGTAAAACAATTTCAACCTTCACATTAGTTAACTCCGAGATTTTTATATTACTTTACTAGTTACCTCCACGTGCAATTTCTTACATAATAAACATATTTTAGTGCGAATTTGTGTGGTTTTAATTATTTTAAATTAGCTAGGTATAAAATCAATTCCCATATTTGTTCACAGGGGTGACATTGAAAAGGTTAGGAACCACTGTGCTAGAGCAATTCTGTGTTCTGGACTTCAATTCAGTGTCACATAATCTACAAGAAATTATATGTTTCACCTATGTAGCTAACATGCTGCAGACCTGTGTAATCAATCGATATACAAATAGCAGTATTACTTACTGCCTTTATTTTGCATCTATCCTATTCTACAGCTTAATACACTTAACACAGTGTGCCTGCCACCCTGCCAATCCCACCATATCACGTCCCCGTTAGCAATTGAAGCCAAATCAGTTAGAGCTGGGAGTGAATTACATTAACTTGTTTGCCAGACCTGGCACGGCCTAAAGGATAAACTGATTCGCTCAGTTGCCTGACGAATTGGATCGGCTGATGAACGAAAGGCAGGTAAGTAGATTATTTTTTGAAGAGAAAGCTTGTTTAGCAAACGTTAAGGACTATTGTTGGATGGGTGAAAAGCATTGAATTCGCGTAAGCGTGACCGGCCTAACACCGTGATCGGTTTTTGTTTTTTACTTTTTATTTATTTTATGATTTATGTACAGTCAAGACCAAAAGTCGAGTTGCAATCTCACAAAACTATGGCCAAGCAATACTAGTTGTAGTTACGACCTTCTTCTATAATAAAGTTTGATACACGCTCATACACTTGCTGCCCGCTTATGATTGTTAGGTACTACTTACTAATTTCAACGTCTACAGTAAGTGTTTCAATGGCGTAACGGTTTTCGCCTTGATAGGCGTTCAAGGTGGTTCGAGTTCGAATCTAATAACTTGCAAAAATATTTTTTAAATGTTTATTGGTGAGTTATGAATGCTTACAACAAAAATATCTAAAAATACCGATCTGCAACTTAAAGATAATACTTTCTTTTAAGATTTTTTCTATATTAGAGTCATTATAAAAAGATGACGGTAGACTTAAAAGAATCTGAATCACTACTTCACAAAAAATATTCCGCTACCTACAATAACTATTATTAGCCACAATAACTCAAATAATATTACTTAGCTGTTGTTGGTTGGTGAACATATAGTTACCAGTTTGTGTTATTAGTTTTACTTTTTAATCAATATGCAGGCATATGCAGCAATATATCTCAAATATCATATGAAACCGGCTTTTGTGTAAGTTGTTTTTATTATTATTTGTGTAAGGTGCAAACCAATCGCTTGTGGCAAGTGCGTAATAAAATTGTTATTGTTTTAGAGAAATACTGTAAGCCGTTGGAGGTCAAGGTCAAGAGGTTGGAGGACGAAGGTAGCTGTCGAGACAAGTGAAACGAAACGACAATATTTACCGTTGAATAAACTTTTAAATCGTGCGAAGAAGATAGGTTGCATTTGTGGTTTAAAAATAAATTGGCGAGGCTGGTGGAGTGTTATCGAGCTAAACAAAAAAAAAACTATTTATAACAAAAACAGTGCAGAAGTGTCCTACAGAGTGTTTTAAATATATACCAATAAATATCTTAATAACGGACTCTAAACCATCTCTAAAGTAATTTAGCTAAGTGACAGTAATATGTTCGGTTGGCTTAATGGCTAACAGATGTCGCCTTTTGCAATTTCAATACAAATTACTTTTGGTAAATTATAAAAACAATAATTTCGGAATTCGATAAGAAATAAGTTCGTTTACTTTTGAACTAAGAAAGCGCTTGAAGATTATAATCTCATGCCTTCAAACTCCGAAAAAAGGCATTGCAGGATGGCAGCACTAGTACTATGCTATACACGCAAAAAAAATATAAATGTAATAAGCACTATTATGTGTTCTAAGTATAGATTATTTTATGATTGCAATAATATTCAGGTTAAGCTTCAATCCTCTTTTCTTTAAGAAAATGAATAATTAAGCTATAACCTCTTTAATCATAATATACGTATAATATTATAATTTTCATATCTAACAACCAAAAATGTTTTTTGTATTTTTTACCATAACAATATCTTAAGTTTGTCAAGGATTACTTTTATATAAAATATTACAATGCTGCCGTTTCAACGTTTGTTTCATTTGTATCTATACCGAATAATATATAACTTTATAATATATTGCATTATAATATGCTTATTGTTTTATTTTTATATATTTTTTATTATATTACCCCTATAGTAAACTAAAACATATAATAAAACCCTTTTTTGGGATAAATATTCAATAAATTTTCCTATTGGTTTAAATATTATTTGCAAACATTTTTACTTTAAAATACAAATCAATTATCATAATTTTAAATTATATGAAACAACAAAAAGAGTTGCCTATAATAAGGATCGAACCCACAATCGCTCGCTTTTGATAGCACCATTGTTAAGTGCGGCCGCTAACTCAACTTCAAATGAAGTAACGAAATTTTGCATTACTTTAAAGAAAGACGAAGACTGCGTTAAAAAAATAATGCGGTAGTGTGCGTGGCCGGTTTAGCGCAGGCGACAGTAGTCTTTAAGGTGGAAATGGACTTCTACAGCTGATAGTACACACAATAAAATGTTTAGGGATGTGTCAAAATTAAGATCTAAGTGCAAAGGTACTGCTTATTTCTAAGTAATTTCTTCTAGCAGACCTGTGAAAGGAGAAGTAAAACAGAAATGTGGACAATAGTCAAATCAAATCAAATCAAACGTCATTTATTCAAATTAAGCTGAAAATCAGCACTTTTTGATCGTCAATATTACATAAGAATGTCCCCCGAAAACGCCTGCCCTTCGCCACTTCCTAGTGCTTTCGCTGGGAAAAAAAAGTAGTGGAACAAACTCTAAAGAAGCACAGCTGTCTGTTCCTTTTAAAAAAAAAAAAAACACATGACTTTATAGGTACAATACTATGTGTACTGCCCACAATTGGTATGTAGTTTTAATTTCAGAGTACCACGTTGACCACCTCGTAAACCCATATCACCCTTAGCTCCACCTCTTCGCCATACAGTGTCAGGTGCTATTTCACCGTACCTCGTATGTGCAAACTGATAAACGAACGCAGCGACCCTGGTTGACGTCACTGACTCAATATCGACTTTGTCAGACGTCATTAGTGTATCAGTTATTTCGAATCCCGGTTAGGTCAGAATATAAGCATACATTGATAAAATTGCAAAGAGCACTGTTAAGTGCTCAAAGGTGTGGCAAACACCACATGCAGTAGGTGTTCTCCAAGATAGCTTGTTAACTGTCGCTTGTTTCGCCTTGGTAGTCGAATGCAGACTGACTGCAGGCTGGCGTCAAGGCGCTTTGTATAGGTCAGTTGATCGAACATTCCAGATTCGTCTAGACGTAATAATAATAGCGCATAAGTTCGAGTACGTTCAGCAGGTACCTACGATATTTCTCCGGAGACGAGTTTCTAGAAATCGATATCGACAGTTCGTTGACAATATTGACGAAACCTGTAGGTACCATTCGATAGGCCACCCTAGGTCTAGCAATGCGATTTTATATTGTACCTGTACAATGCCTAGGTCTCGAGAAGGGTTTACGTTAAACGTTACGTACTACATGTCATTCAATATTGAACCTTATGCCATCGACAAAAGGTGCATTCGTATGCAATAGAAGCAGAAAGCTAAAGGACATGGTTAATTGAAGTATGGAAGAGACCCCGCAATGAAAATGCATGTAATAAACATAATTCCTAGCAATATCTAATGCTGAATAGCTGAAATTAGTATTTTGTAATTTAAAAAAGGTTTAGGAACTGTTTATATCTGCACAATACTGAAAATAATATCGCATAACTCCTACGACAAAGGTACGAAAACTTCAAACAATAACATTGCTATGAACTTTTATTTAGGAGTTAAAAGTGTTTGCGACGATCTGTAGTGTTATTGTGTGTGTACGACACGGAGTTCGTGGACGTAAGGGAAGACTTCGGTACAACGTCAGCTAAATTCTACTTGTCATTGCCTACCACCGACTGTACCTTGTCAATAAACTTCGTAACCCTTAACTGGCATTTTAGTACCCCTAGCCGGTAAAACAATAATTTGAATATCGAGTCAAAATAGTAATTTGACTAGGTATTCAAATTGATTGTTTTATTATTTTAACAGACCGATAAGAACTTGTCCCAACCACTGTACTGTTTAATGTGATAACCTAATAGCTAACCTTTTTTTCAATCAGCCTCTTAGCACGCCTCTTCACTGAGTCCAAAATAGCCAGGTGACATTTTGCAGCACCAGCCCAAATGTGGCTGCAGAAAAGCTGCCCTGGTTTGAAATACTGCCGGACCTTTGCGATAAGGCCAAGATAATTCCTAAAAAATATGTTCATTCCTCTCGTTTGTGGAATGCATTGCCAATTAAAATAAAACGTGCGCAGTCGTTGCAGGAATTCAAGAGACTTGTGAAAGAACACTACTTGTCGTTATGATCTTCGTTCAATATACACTATTTCGCTAATTTATTTGTTAACTTGTTCAGTATCTATGTATTTATTTATGTATATGTATGTATTTGTGTATCTATCTTAGTACATTGTAGTAATAATATTTGCACCAACGACAGTCCCATTTGTGGTTCGGAAGAATCTGTCCATTCTTTGGTTGCCTGAAAGAGATGGCATTAGCTATAAGGCCGTCCATTGTATGTTTTTTTGTGTTGAATGTTTTTGGTTGATATTTGATTGGTGTACAATAAAGAATAAATAAATAAATCTCAACTCCCAAAAGCTGAAGGCAAATCTGTAGAAGGGTAACCTGTAAAAGCAAAATAGTATGTTCCTATAAACCTTAGGTTCTTTGGTTCCCAACCTCATTTTGCCTACCGCCCACTTTGAGTATTTTTTTCTAAATGGGGATATTTAGAATAAAAAAATACTCAAAATGCGAAAAAATTGTTTTATATATCCCAAAATATTTTACATCTGTCGTGAAACTGAAACAGCTATTACCCGGATTATATAATATAAACGTGTATTATTATTACATAAAACCTTCATCATAAATAAAAAATAACGCTTATTTTTAAACAGAAAGTAAAAAAAAGTAGTAAATGCATTTTTAGTGTACAATAAGTAGGAAATCCATACTAATATTATAAATGCGAAAGTAACTCTGTCTGTCTGTCTGTCTGTTACGCTTTCCCGCTTAAACCTCTCAACCGATTTTGATGAAATTTGGCACAGACAATCTTTAGACCCTGAGATAGAACATAGGCTATCTTTTATCCCGGAAAAAGTTGATATTCCCGAGGGAAATCTAAAAATCGCGATATAACCGAACTCCACGCGAGCGAAGCCGCGGGCGGAAAGCTAGTAGGTAATAAAGAAGGAAAATCGAAAAAAATTAAGAAATAGTTAAAGGAAACTAGCGTCACATCCACGCAAAACGCCTATCGCTCAGCATTATGCTGCAACGTTTTCTATGCAAGACGGGGCCCATCACTGGTTGTCATTGGCAGCCGGCGCCTACATAATGGCATCGAATGTTGCAGCAAACAATTTACATTAAACGTCCAAACTAATCTTTGTTATCTTTCTTTTACTAATGAAAAAGAAAGATGCATTAAACTTAAATTTAGTTTAGTTTTCGAACAAGGGAAACGGTGCGATTACTTTTCATTTAGAAAGATATGGCTCAGATAGCAACTGACACAGAGTATTGTAAAGTCTGCAAAAGTCGACTTTATGTTATACAGGATGGAATAAAAATAAGTCTAGTTTTATTTGAACAGAAAAGCGTATTAGAGAAGGTTTTTGTTTCAAAAACCAGCAATACATACTGTTACGAATGGACCTTATGTCGATGGCATAAGTGGACGCAAGAGAAGACTTCGGTGCGACATCAGCTACGTTCTACTTGTCATTGCCTACGATCGACTGTACCTTTGTTGCCAATAAACTTCGTAACCCTTAACCGGCGTTTAAGTACCCCTAGCCCGTAACAATACCTACATACATAATCAACCCATAATACTGCACTGTTGTGCACTGTTGGGACACAGGCCTTTTTTTATCCTTACTTCCTTCATTATCATCATCATCATCAACCTTTTTATCGTCCCACTGCTGGGCACAGATCTCCTCTCATACAGAGAAGGATTGAGCGTAACAGAGCGTAATCACCACTCCTTACTTATATTGTAAATGGGAAAGTGAGTTTGTTTGTTCCGCTTTCACGCCGTAACCACTGAACCGATTGCTTTGAAATTTTGCAAACGTAAAGTTAGAAGTCCGGATTAAATAATAGGGTACTTTATATCCTGGAAAACTTGGATGTTCCAGAGGGAAATCTAAAAAAGCGCGATATAACTGAATTCCAAGCGGGCGAAGCCGCGGCCGGAAAGCTTGTAAGTTATAAACTAGTGCATGACCGCAATCCTGCCTGATGGTAAGCAGTGATGCAATAGTTGATGGTAAAGCGCGCCAGTTTATTAAGAGTCTATTCACTCTAGTCTTGAAGACACTCAAATTGTAGTCCGACGGAAACACCACCGCTGGCAAATTGTTCCAGTCCCTCGATCCCGCCTCCTCTCAATTGGTAGTTCGGTCAAGTCTCGGTTCAGGGAGCGAGACATAATCCACCACGCTGGGCCAGTGCGGGCTTATTGTAAAAACTTTGGAGAAGTAAGCATGAACTGAAGTTTCTCATCAACATCCACGAACGTCCACTCGTGGATGTTGATGAGAAACGGTAGAATGAAAAGACGCGTGAACACGGGCATTCGGGTTTTGGCAGCTTATCGAGGAAGTTGGAAAAATTGTAAGAGCAAAGTGAATAAACGTGTCTATTCTGAAGAACTTGTATTCTCATTTTCTGACCTGTTCAAATACTAAAGATCTCACTCTTAGCTCACCGGACTTAACTTTCCACAGCGAGATTTTTGCACAGTCGTTCAGCTGTGTTACAACATACCCTCTTAATAAATGCAGTAATATTTGTTCAGGATAAAAAGACGAGAGACTGAGTGATTCACTGGAAAAAAAATCTCAAACGTCACTAACTTGTCAATGTCATTGACAGATGGCTACGCAAGAAAAAAATTGTTCGGAGCACGCGCACTTAAAATTAATTACGGAAATACATTATAGGCTGAGGCCGCACTACGGTTAAACCGCGGCGGTTTTTTTCCCGCAACTGATTTTTTCCCTACAAAATGCTCGCGGGAAAAAAACTCAGGTGCGGCCCCTTGCATTAGTCTTCTAGGGACACAAATCCACGCGATTAAAAACCGCCGCGGTTTAACCGTAGTGCGGCCTCAGCCATAAGTGGTTGAAATTCATCGCACGGGGCGTTTGGGAAGATATCCGGTTGATATCTAGGTTATCCAGCGGAATCTCGAAGTTAAATCGGAAATTTCGAAGACAATGAACGCACGCTAACGGGACGCGGTATCATTCAGTATTACACATACCCAAGTATTTAATTGTACTTATTACTAAATTATAGCACACGGGAATACAACATAGAACTCACTACACAACACTCAACATCGTGCTTGGAATTGGGGTTAGCAGCGACTGGTAAGTTAGATTTTATTATCTAAAAATCTTGTAGGTAACCGGCTCTTGACATATTTTATTTACTTATTGTGAGGCACTGGAGCGTTGTCGTTGCAAGGCTTATACGGTAGCTTAGAGCAGATTCATATTGTTGCGGGCTGTTACTAAAACGCCGGTTAAGGGTTGCGAAATTTATTGGCAACGAAGGTACAGTCGATCGTAGGCAATGACAAGTAGAACGTAGCTGATGTCGCACCGAAGTCTTCTCTTACATCCACGAAATCCGTGTCGTAAACACACAATAACACTATCAGATGTTACTTCACGTAGTACTCAAAGTTCTCGTTACAGTTGTCGCAGTAGGTATTCTCAAAGATCGCTTCTTATCTGTCGCTTGTTCTCGTATCGCTAGTCGAATGCAGACTGACTCTGCGCTAGCGTCACGGCGCTATATATAGGTCAGCTGATCGAACATTCCAGATTCGTCTAGACGTAATAATAATAGCGCATAACTTCGAGTACATTCAGTAAGTACCTACGGTAATTCCCGGAAACGAGTTTCTGGAAATTTCGATGTCGACACTTTGTTGACAAAATTGTTGATACCTGTACCATTCGATAGGCCATCCTAAGTCTAGCAATGCGTTTTTATATAGTACCTTTAAAATGTCTAGATCTGAAGATATAGGGTTTAAAAGTTACACACTGCATGTCACGCGATATTGAACCTTATGCCATCGACATAAGGTGCATTCGTAACAATATACATATTACAGGTAACATTGTATCATTTTAATGCTACTGTGGCGATACCTACAACGCCACATGCGAACAATGCGTCATACTGACGTCACGCGAATCCTGCATCTCGCAATCAGAGTTTTCTGTGCAACTAGCGCGCATGCAAGTTTGCGACATCAACAAGTGGGCAGGTGCCCACATCCGCCTCTTATTCCACACCTTACTCATTACAGTACTCATGATATACAAAGGTGTATTTGCGGGGCGGGTGGCTATATCAAAAATCACAAATATATATATATAAAAAGGAGTGGAAAAATATCAAAGGACATTAAAATATTCTATTGGCATCCTACTGACAGGTGAAGTATCTGCCAATAGGAAACGTGCACAAAATTAAATTTGGGAATCAACTACTCAATCAAATAATCAATCGGCTGCCGGCAGAAGTTATCACCCACCAGACAAAATCTTGCTGCCAAACGATTCGTCGTGTTCCGGCATGATGTCTGGTGAAGCCGTACGTAGAACGGGTCTGAGCAGTTGTGTTGGGATGTGTGCCGGGTACGATGCGCCAAATGTCGGGAGTTTGGTTGTGGAGGGTCTCCAGATCAATCTCCCTCTGGCGCAGCATCAGTCATCACTCTGTTTCTTTTTTTTTTTTGAGTGGCTCTTAATAAACTTTTGCGCTTTACCATCAACGTTTGCATCACCGCTTACCATCAGGTGGGATTGCGATCAAGCACTAGGTTATAATTATTAAAAAACCACGCTGCAATCCCGCGTAACCACTACCAGACTATCAAGACAAAAACACAAAATGCTTCAATGATTTACATACTGTGCCAATTGATAATATTCTCTGTTTCAACACACCAATAAAACACAGGTTGCGTTACTAAAAAATCTACAATCTACGGTGGATTTAATTCAGTAAGCTTTGTGTGAAATACTCTCGTCGCTACGGACGCAGAAACAGAAGATTCTAAAAGGCCCAGTTATTTTTTCTCAGTTGGGTCCATATAAAAACTGGTCAGCTGCATCCAGTTGACTGAAAAAAGACTCCAAGATATTGAGCACTGATCTCAAATACGATGTAGATATTGATAGAGAACGGAAGGCGCTGTGTGTGAGAGCTATCATGATTGCCTGCAGGGTCAGGCATGCCTCTAAGGAGCTCGAGCGTACCATATTCAGGGTGAACTGGACGTCCTTACACACACGCAATTTGTGGGTTCATTATGCTCAAAAACCATACAGCATCCTTGGCATCTAATAAATAACACATTCAGGTTACAGCCTTTTTATTGAGGATACGAAAATCATCCAATGCCCTCTCCCGCTCTGGACGGAGTGGAAGAGCGTATCAGACTTTTACTAACTAAAACCCACCCGTGTTCCTTCACTTGCCTGTACGCCAAGAGCCACGGTATCTATTTAGAGCTACCCGCGGCCTGGCAGGCACCGGTCTTCTTGGACCCCGTCACAGTGTGCTAACATCTCAAAGAGACGCGCGTGGAACGTCCTTACTGAGCGGCGAGCAGTGGGCAGCTCACCGCAAGTGTAAGTGGTAGGTAAGCCCGCGCCTCCGGAGAACGGGGGTTTGATGTTGTCTCCCGAAAAATGAAGGCGTCTTTCGGGTGGCTAGAGGCGTGAGGCCGCTGAGATTCCCACGATCTATGCTTCGCAGAAGGAGGTGACGGCTTGAAATTCACTCTCGCTCCGGACCATGGCCTAGGCCAGAGCCGCCGCTCATGGCAGATTCAGGATACAACCTTGATGTTGTACGAGTTGTGACTTAAAACGATAACCTCTTTTTGCATCACTATTCTTGCCATTAACAAAATGAACGATCGTAAACAAATGCAGGCAACCGAATGGGAAGTACTTTTATTTATAGTAAAGCAAAATGGAACTTCTATGTTGTTTTTTGAAAGGTCGGTGTGAAAAAACAGCGGAGCGGTAAATTGAGCGCGCTAGCTCAGTCGTTGAGCTGTGTACGCGCCTGGGTGGGCCAGGGCTAACGCACTAATAACTTTATTCTATGATCTAATAAGGAAAGTAAAACGATGTGGAAATCGAGCTTAGTAATAAGGTCTTTTCTGCACCTTGTGGCCTGCTTTCAGTACTAAGTAAAATGGAGAACAAACTTAAAGAAAACAGTAAAATGTCCTCGAGTGGCGATACTGTATTGAACAGCTTAACATGGGCTTACCCAGAGGGCGGGCAGGGGAGGGCAGCTGCCCCTCCTTGTCTGTCTCTTGTCTGCTCGCAGTCCGCGCGGCGACAGCTAGCAGGCACCCAGCAGTCCGGAGACTGTTAGCAGACTCCTAGCTAATCGCCCGCTCTAGCTTTTCGCGATTGACACGGTTCGCGATCGGTTTCTATTAAAGCAACTCTTCTTTTTTACAATGTCCCGATTCACAATGCGCGAAAGATCGAGGGAGCGGATTACTTGGTAGATACTGACTGACGGAGCCACATAGTACATACTTGGACTGAGCGCCGAGCGGCGACCAGCGGCGGCGCCGCGGTCGCCTATGTGGCGACTGCTAGCAGTCTACTCGCGGACGCCGCCGCCCTGTCCGCTCGGCTACAACGAGCGGCCAGCGAGGCGTCAACTACCCAGCAGTCTGACGGCGGAAAGCTCGCTGACAGCGCGCTATGACACCAATGTAAAATATACGTAAAGTGCAAGATTTAAAGCCCATACTTGAATAATATTCTTTTTGCCGAGTGGGAGCAGAGACGTTTAAGTGTGCTATGAGCCTATGACATTTATACAGGATTATTTGCGTCTATTTTCACTACAAATACCTAATGTTTCATGTCGATGTGCGTGTGTAGTTTTAAGACAATGTAGCCGGGGATAATTCGAACTTAAAATTATACATGAAATTTTTATCTGTCAGCAAGCCACGTCAATATACAATATTTAAAAAAAAAACCACCCGACCCATAAGAATGATAAAGGTTAGGTAAACGCATGACCAATAAAATATGAAATTTTACGTAATCATCATAGTAAAAATACTAATGAATTTTGAAATAATCAACTTCCCCAAAATTTGGTATTTTTTATAAAGTGACAACACCGTTTTTTGGCGGTATTATTATGAGCGAAAAAAAAAGCGATGCGACCGCGTGCCGCGTGCCCTGCCCCCATTCGCTCGTGTATGTATTGCCTACCACACATGTATTAATTTACCTCGTTTTGCGAAATAACATTTATTTTTAGCGATATTTTTTTAAGTTTATCGCGGCTTTGTAGGCATTCGTAGAATCAGTTATCAATACCTACCAATGCCTTCACGGATCGGACAGGGTTTTCTTTACATATTGTATCAAAGCCAAAAAAATATTAAAATTAAAAATGTAAATAAACAATAGCACCCAGGCATAAACAACGTGCTGCTTCTACATCTTCTGTAGGAATAAATGGCTGTGAGTTCGCGGCACAGACGTGGTGATAGCGCCGCAAACGCAGTGTCCGACTGCGATGCGAATCCACAGCCGATTTGTAGTTTTTTTCAAATGTAAGCATATCTACAGTGTTCAAATGTATGAAGGAAGCATAGCTGCCGACGCCTCGACTCCACAATACTGTCTCGACCTATGTACGGATGTCAGCAGGTCAAGCTACCCCAAACTGTCAGATATTCGCAATTAACCTTGACGCCTTGGTGCCTTAATGCTTTAGAGATAAACTTGAAAATCTAATAAGAAAATCTGACAGGTTGTAGTAGCTTCATGTGCTGTCGTCTGTACAGTGTACATATAAGTGGACGTCGCGTCTAAAGGAGCATGACGAATTTGCTGTTGGTTGTTCAGGCAAGGATAATAGTAATAAAGGGTCCCACACATTAAAAGTTCGCCTGCGGATATCAGTCTGTCAGTTAACCGGAAATGATCACAGACACGCAGTTTCCCTGACGATTTTGTATCGGCCGTCAATGCGAACCCATAGTATGAGGCCGCTTGCCGTCACATGTCTGCGTCGACAGGTATCGGCCTTACAGTCCGTGACGAAACGTGTGAATCTGTCGACTGCCACCTGCTAGTGTGTAGACTCAGAGCCGTTGTTCAACACTTGCCGGCAGGCAATAATCGCCATAGTGAGTGAGCTACCTTGGACGGCAAGCCGCCCGTTAGCACCAGAGACTGCAGGCGGACTGTAATACACTTACAGTCCATCGTCGAGGTCGCTAGCTAACCACAAATTGCAATCAACTTATTACTAACCATTTGAATGTGTAGATTATGTCAATAACAGATTAAAATAAAATTAAACTGAATTGATTATTAGAGCCAAATAATATAAACATTATCTGAACTCATATACATAAATTGTCAACAAGCTAATTCTGAAGAAAGAATATAAATACATAATTATAAATTGATATGTCTCAAAATGGCGCGACGTAGCTGTACCCCAGGCTTCATATAAAAATCTAAAATCCTCTTTTGTGACACCAAGCAGTGAGTGGTTTTGTGGAAAACTAAATAAAAGTCACCCAAATAGACATTTTGAAGGACTATAAAGCCTTTGTCAGCTCCTTTTATTAAAAAGAAAATGTAGAGAACTTTTTATTAAAACTTTCATTGTGTCTTTTTTATAAGCTCGGCAAAGTTATAATGATGTAGTAGATGAGGTCCTCTATTCCTTTACGTGTAGGTAGTAATAAGTAGGCATAAAGTTTGAAAAGTAATTGTAATAAATAAGTGCTTTAAAAGGTGTTTTTCACGGTCTTGGTTAGTTTTACGACAGCCCACTGCGTCACTCTATGTACAGGGTGGATCTGACATAGTAAGGCAAATTTCGCGAAAAGGACCGCATGGCACTAATAAAATTATGATAGTCATTTATGTCGTTAATGAGCGGATGCAGAAATCACTTTGAACGTTGCGTGTTTGTAGGTATGACGTTGACCCCTGATGTCATCATCATCCCAGCGTTAATCCCAGGCGCATCCGAAGCCTTTTCAGCTTTGGAGTCTGGGGTCCGCTTTACCAGTCCAACTGCTGATATGGCTAAACTTCGGCATTTTCCGTGAAGCGACTGCCGTCTGACCTCCACAACCCGAAGGCGACATCGAAGCATTACAGTTAGACAAATTGTTGGACTTTTGAGGGCTCCAACAACCCGTAACGACTGCCACTAGATGTTCGTATGGCAACCGGGACCAACGGCTTAACGTGCTTTCCGAGGCACGACCAGACCACAGCAAATATTCATATTCATGCATACAAATACTTGCACTGTGCGGGGATCGAAGCCGCGCCACCTTGCGCAGCGGCCGCGTCCGCTACCGCTACGCCACGGAGGCTGTCAACGTTGACCCCTGATGTAAACTGTATTAAATCAGCTGATAGGATAGTTTTTCGAGTTTTGTTCACATTGCGCTTTTTTGTATAATTAGCGAATTAATTATTTTTTACTTTAAAATCTTATTAGGTTATAAAGATATAACAAACTAGCTGTTGCCCGCGACATCGTCCGCGTAGACTTCAGTTTATAGCGCGCGGTGGTTCCCATATCCGGGGGAATGCCAAGATAAATTCCTACATTACTGCAAGGTTTCAAACATCCTCACACATTTTCGCATTTATATTATGAATCCATACTAATATTATAAATGCGAAAGTAACTCTGTCTGTCTGTCTGTCTGTCTGTTACGCTTTCCCGCCTAAACCTCTCAACCGATTTTGATGAAATTTGGCACAGACAATCTTTAGACCCTGAGAAAGAACATAGGCTACCTTTTATCCCGGAAAAAAATTGATGTTCCCGAGGGAAATCTAAAAAGCGCGATATAACCGAACTCCTCGCGGGCGAAGCCGCGGGCGGAAACCTAGTAGGATTATAAAGATACATAAGGTCTATAGCAACGTTAATTTTACCGGGTTTAAAGGTTTAGCAAAGGAAAGAAACATCAAATAGCATACTTCTAATTATTTTGCGTTGGTTGGTGTTTTGAATATGCTTAGGATATTATGAAATCCAAAACTAAAAGAATGATCCAAAGACTTCAAAATGCTTGTGCGCGTTTCTGTTTTAAAGTTCCCTTTAGGGGACATGTTACGCCTTTCCTCAATAAACACAACATGTTGAAAATGAAAGCTAGATGTAAACTCCACTTGGCGACCTTACTATTTGGTGTCATTAAGTCTCACTCTCCCTCTTACTTGTATGATAAACTATCGTGGACAAGTAGGCACAGAATTGGTGAGGGGAGAAAATGTTCTCAGCAACTTTCCGTCCCACAGCACAAGTCGGCGGCTTTTAGAGGCAGCTTTCGCTATGCAGCTTCTAAATGCTGGAACAATATCCCTCCTCCCATAAAGAATTGTAGAAGTTCCTCAAGTTTCAAATTGAAATTAAAGGAATATCTTTTATGTCATCAAAAGGAGTTCGAAAATACCCGCGCAGACGTATCTGCCATATAAGCTATCTTGTTTTTTGTGACTTGGAATATTTTCTGTTTTCTGGATTTGTTTATTTATTTTAATGCTGTACTAATATTTATATAACTTATTAGTCTATAAAATGAGTACTTTATTTTATTTTATTGGGTATTTTAAAAAAACACAATATATTTAACATACATACACACATAATTATATATGTAACAACATTTTTATTTCATCATGTTTCGAGTTTTTTCTATTGTTTGGATTACTTTTATTATCTATGTAAATATATCATTTTATTATTGCGGACTGAAAACTGTAGAAATGGTATATCTGTGTTTTTGTAATTCTTGCGTATGGCACTCGTGGGTTGCAGCTGAAAACCAGCGTCAGATGGCACATCTTGTGTTGTCATCTGACATTATGCTGAGCTGAGGCCCTTTTGGCATTATTAGCTAAGTTTTATATTTTTTTAGTTTTAATTGTTAAATCTTATGCTGTAAAGTCAATAAACGCATTTTTCTTTCTTTCTTTCTTTCTAAATAAGGGTTAAAAATTATTACGCTTGATAAAATATGAGCACATTTAAGTAAGTACGGTTTTATTAACAACTTTTTTTGTTTTGCTGTCTTTTACCAAAACATAAAGGTTTTCTGGATTTGATACACGTGAGCATGCCACATAGAGTGCCCATGAGAAAAACATGTTGTTTCTAAATTAACTCCGGCAACTTTAAGCGTCTGTCGGCTTTGTTATTGTTATGGCAAATGCTGCTTTCAGAAGGAACTGTACTCTTTTAAATTGAAATGGCAAATCAGTCTATGGAATACGGGGAATCAAGACATTTTGTCCTTTTGCCATTCCAGCCATAATTGTAGCCTTTACAATGTTGTGACCCAAATGTGTTATTTGTATCCGAGTACCCATTATACAGCTTTGGAGCGTCAAGATTCCTCATTAATAGGACTGAAACATCAACTTTTAGTATTAACTTATGGGATGGCACTCCTGATAATTCTAAAGAGTTGAGAAATTCTATAGGGTATGATGTAACTTGTTCAGTATCCGTAATATTGTCCACTGAGAGGTATTCGATAACATTTCCCTGAACGTTTAACATGATCTGTTCACTTATTTTACTATTTCATTAGTCGGCGCCAAAATTGCCCTTTCGCATAGTCAGTCTCGGTTGGCTATATTTGTTTGAAGATCCGGATAGAATCATTTAATAGCTGAGCTATCCACAATTTGACAGTACTGTCAGTTGGCATGCTATCTACTCCGATTTTTAAAAGAGTAGCTACATATTGCATTTTATACCCGGCTTAAGAATTGTGATGAACTTGCCCTCGCATATTCGTGTTGAGACAATACTTTTTCACGCGAACCCATAATGCAGATGCTTTCAAAGAGGCATTTATTTCATCTTCCGGCGGCATACCCTTAGTAATCACCGGAAGGGTCTGTCTAAAGTCACCAGCTAAAAGTACCACCATCCCTCCCATGATATCTTGGTTGCCTTTGATGTCCCCCATTGTACCATCTAGTGCTTCAATTGCCCTTTTGTGGAATATCATCACATTCATCCCAAACTAAAAACTTACACTGCTGTAACATTCTTCCGCGCTCACTGCTTTTACTAATATTGTATTTCCTCATGAGCTAAGTTCAATGGTAACTGAGTGTGCTGTTCGTCCCGTTCCGAAAAAAAATAAAAAGAGCTGAGTTGATATAAAATAAGCACCTGTTAAAATAATGGAAGCAATATGCAAGTCTGCGTTAGCTGCCGTTTTTGCAACATTTTTGTTACTGCTCTGCTCCTATTGGTCATAGCGGTTGTATAGCTGTTATATAGCCTAAAGCCTTCCCGGATTAATAGGCTATCCAATGCAAAAAGAATTTTTCAAATCGGACCAGTAGTTCCTAAGATTAGCGTGCACAAACAAACAAACAAACTATTCAGCTTTATATATTAGTATAGATATGAACGCTCTAAAGTGAAAAAACTGCAATTTTTTATCTAGAAAAAGTTGACGAAAAATTCCACCACTGGAGGGTTCAGAATCGTGCACTGGATCCATGGTACTCGTTTGTGCAACGATGTCAGATACACCCTTTATATAACTAGCAGCATCCCGCAATTTCTTCCGCATTATTTGTGATCCCGTGGAAATATCGGGATAAAAAGTTTCCAAAGCCAAATTTCATCCAAATCCGTTCAGTAGTTGTGCATGAAACAATAACAAACATCTATTTGGCGGTAGGCCATAACATCGGCTGCCGGCAGAAGTTACTACCCACCAGACAAAATCTTACCGCCAAATGATTCGTCGTGTTCCGCCGTGATGTCTGGTGAAGCCGTACGGAGGACGGGTCTGAGCAGTTATGTTGCGATGTGTGCCAGGTACGATGCGTCAAATGTTGTTCTGTCGGGAGTTTGGTGGTGGAGGCCGGGTCTCCAGATTAATCTTCCTCTGGCACAACATAGTTGGTCATATTTTTGGGTTTAAAATTGCATCACCTCGCTCAACTGCCGTCTTCCTTTCTATTCACTCAGTCTATTTGAGTGAATAGGCTCTTAAAAAAAACACATGCATTACCATCAACGATTGCATCACTGCTTACGGTTAGGCGGGATTGCGGTCAAGCAGTAGTTAATAATTAATTATAAAAAGAATACATCCTTACAAACTTTCGCATTCTAAAACTGCTGAACTGATTGTAATGAAATTTGGTACACAGATAGTCTAGAGCCTGAGAAAGGACATAGGCTATATAACATCCCGCTATGACCAATAGGAGCAGAGCAGTAACAAAAAATGTTGCGAAAACGGGGGCAAACGCGGACGAGTACATATTGCTCCCATTATTTTAACAGGCGCTTATTTTATATCAACACGCGGACGGAGCGGCTAGTTTATAATATTAGATAGAGAACATTAGTAATATCTCCCTGCAATATTTCCAGTACCGACACAAATGAGAAATTAATGACACTTGGGCGCCGTGCGTGTTGATAGATGTCATGTGTCTTCTAACTTTTAATTCCAGGAATGACCGTTTTCCTCAAGGTCATCCTCCTCCATTTTGAGAGCATAATTAGTCTATTCTATCATCATTATCATCGCAGCGTTAATCCTAGTTGCATCCGAAACTTTTCAGCTTTGTAGTCTGGGGTCCGCTTTATGATTTTGGCTAAACTTCGATATTTTCCGTGAAGCGACTGCCGTCTGACCTCCACAACCCGAAGGCGTTATCGAAGCATTGCAGTTGGACCAATTATTGGATTTTGAGGGCGCCAACAACGTAACGACTGCCATTAGATATGTGTATGCAACAGGAATCAACGGCTTAACGTGCTTTCCGAGGCACGACCACACAAATATTTGCACTGCGCGGAGATCGGACCCGCGCCTCCTTGCGCAACGGCTGCGTTCACTACCGCTACGCCACGGAGGCTGTCAATGCTAATATCAAACTGAATATTGCTAATACATTGCTTCACATGTTTGAAAAACTTGTCGCCTCAACGGCGTATAATAACGCAATGGATGTTAATAAACTGTCAAAATGAAAGCCGTTGCTACCAATAATATGTTACATAATAACACCTGGTACACATGCACCCATTCTTTCCTCATGATCATTCTTCTCCATTTCGAGAGCAAAATCAGTTTATTCTATGACCAAGAATAATCTTTTATGAAAATTAACTTTTTACGCTTTCCAAATTCCCAATATACTTAGTACAAATACGAAATATAAAAGCGGTATCATAATTACAAGACAGTAATGAACACAGGAATCATGTTGAATATTCACACAATGTTTATCAATTTATGGGTCCATTGTTAGTTAAACAATAGCGTTCAACGTTGTCTATTACATGGGCTTTCATCACAATAAATTATTATAATAATACAAGCCGAAATAAAACTGGAGTGAGGGAATGACGGTGGAGGAAACAAATGAAATTTCATTGTTTATTATTTAATGTACTGAATACTTTAAAATCAAAAGTCATTTATTCAAATTACGCTGAGAAGCACATTTTGAATGTCAAAATTACAAAAGTCAATGGCGCCGATTCTCTTGTTCACAAACTAAACGTGCATCTTTTTATTTCCATTTCGTTAAGAAAAGGACAGAAGATAAAATGTCAGTTTAGACCTGTCAAATTCGTGCGTTCCTGAGGTAAACTGGCGTATTTTTAGTCGTTTAAACTGTCTATGGAGCCAATACCCCTAAACGGCCTTTCACGTAGTATGAAGTCTTCCTCTTCTTCTTTTTTCAAGGTGAGATTCAACCTCAACTCTTGATCAATGGCCTCTGTGGAACAGATACCACAATTTTGTCAATAACACGTATAACAAATTATAGAAATTCTTTGAAAAATTTATTTCACAATAATGGCGGATATCGCCAATGACAATTAAAAAGACGGCCGCGTAGACGGTCTATGAGGGAGGTTTGAAGCAAAGTCATGATGTGGCCACAATGCTGCGATATTTCACTGTTCTTTATGAATTATTCACTGAATGTACTTTTTACTACATAAATCACGCGCTTTTATTTAGTAAGCGACACTATAAATAATTTAAAAGACCAATGAAAAATGAGAGTGACACTCATCTTAGCTTTCCCGCCCAAACGTATTGTATATAGGGGGTTTTGGGGAAATAACACGACTTCATTGAATGCTGTATATGGTCGACTGGCGAACCGTTTATTAAGAAGACAGCGATCGATACACACGCAATGTTGAGGGTACAATGTAGACACATTTTATAACACTACCTACTTACAACATACATTACACCCTACCACTTATTCTAAACTGCTCTTATACAACTAATTTACAATTAAGTATATTATTCATGGCTGGTACCTTATGACCGGTTTCCTTATACGTTTGCTTCGGGTCTCGGATGCTGTTGCTGGTGGCGGTGATGGTATCCGTGAACTTACTCCATTATCAGGTTCGCCAACGTCAGTTGGGAGTGGACAAGTTAACATAGACCGTGGAGACTTTTTCCAAATTTGATCGATATGTCTTTTTAAAGGTGGACCATTTTCCCTACTAACTAAGTAATAACGAGATCCTAAGTTCCTGTCAATTTTACCTCTAATCCACTTATCCTCCCCTCCAAAACCTCGAACCCATACGTCATCCCCTATCTCTAACGCACGCATTATACCACCCGCCCTTTTGACCTGTTTCTGTTGACCCTCTTCTACTTTCTGTTTCACGCCTTGTACCTTATTGTCAATGTTCAACAGATCTAGGCGAGACCTTAATGTTCTATGCTGCAGTAACTTCGCAGGTGACTCTCCTGTTGTACTATGTACGGTGTTCCTATACATAAGTAGGTACGACTTCAATGCCGTATCAACCTCTATACCGTCCCTAAAAGCCTTTTTTAATGCATTTTTACAAATTTTAACGGCATTCTCTGCAGCTCCATTCGATGCAGGGTGATAAACAGGCGTAAAAATATGTTTAATACCGTTAACACGCATAAATTCTGCTACTTCAGCACCGGCAAAAGGAGGTCCGTTGTCCGATACTATCTCTTTTGGTAATCCAAACCGAGCTAATACATCCCTTAATACCTTAAGAACTTCCTTCCCGGTCGTTCTTTTCATTTCAAAAGCTTCGATCCATTTAGTCGACGAATCCACTATGATAAAAAACGTCCTACCCTGAAAAGGGCCTAGGAAATCAACGTGTAACCTACTCCATGGCTCTGAGATATAGGGCCAGGGTTGAGGGGGTGCTTTCGGGGGGGCTGGAGCTTCCAACCGACATGTATTGCATTCCTGACATAAGCGTTCAATGTCTGCATCGATACCAGGCCACCAAACGTAACTACGAGCCATTGATTTCATTTTAACAATGCCCATGTGGCTGATATGTAACTCTTTTAATATAATACTTCGCAATTCCGTTGGTATCACAACTCTATAGCCCCACATAACACAACCCGATTCGACGTACAACTCATTCCTTCTAACAAAATAAGGTTGTAGCTCCGCATCGGGACAAGAGCTAGGCCAACCTGACCTTATATATATCATTACTTTTCTCAAAACACTATCCGTATTCCCCAGCTTACTGACATCTTCACTGGTTATCGGTAAAAAATTCTGTACGAAATTTATATACGTGACTTCGTTCTGTTCTTTGTTCCTTGTACCCACTGGCAACCTAGATAAAGCATCTGCACCATTCTTATCGGTAGGTACGTATTGAATTTGATACTGATAACCAGAGAGGACTACCGCCCACCTTTGTAGCCTACTTGCTGCCATCGTTGGGATACCCGTTTTATCCCCAAAAATAGAAACAAGTGGTTTGTGGTCCGTCTTGAGAACAAATTCTCGCCCGTATAAGTACTGATGGAACTTCCTTACTCCAAAAATAATAGCAAGCGCCTCCCTTTGAATCTGCGAGTAGTTTGCTTCCGATGCGTTTAAAACCCGCGATGCGTAAGCAATCGGACGCTCAGTTCCATCGGGCCACACATGAGCTATGACCGCTCCCACCCCCTGCGCACTCGCATCCGTCGTCAGCGTTACCGGCATACGCGGATCATAATGCGCGAGCACCTCACTAGAAGACAACAGATCTTTAATGCTGTTGAAAACTTCCGTACAATCTTTTGTCCATACAAACTTGTTATCTTTCCTTAGTAACTCGTAAAGGGGGGTTAGCCTCATACTAATATTCCTAACGAACTTGGCGTAGTACATAACCATACCCAAAAACGATCTAAGTTCGGATACATTGGATGGTATAGGTACTTTTTTAATAGCTTCTACTTTAGCTGGGCATGTCTTTACTCCATCTTTACTAATTATGAACCCTAAATAAGATACCTCATCCGCAAAAAACGTACATTTCTCTTTCTTAACCTTTAACCCGTACCGCTGTAATCGATCAAAAACTTTAAACAAGGTATCCATATGTTCTGCCTCGTCCCGGCGTGTCAAAATGACGTCATCAAGAAAAACTCCTACCCTAGGCATACCTTCAAATATTTGTTCTATTTTTCTTTGAAATATCCCCGGACTTGATGACAAACCATATATCAAACGATTGTATTTATATAATCCCCGGTGTGTATTAATTACTGTATATAATTTCGATTGTTCATCCAGACAAAATTGTGCGTATGCTTGAGATAAATCAATTTTTGTATATTTATGCCCCGAATGTAATTTACTTAATAAATCGTCTATTCTAGGTAGGGGAAAACGGTCAACCTCCAAACATTTATTTAAGGTAAGTTTATAGTCACCGCACAATCGTAGCGAGCCGTCTTTCTTAATGACTGGTACGACCGGGGTCGCCCAGTCAGATGTCTCGACAGGTGTGATGATACCGTCCCTCTCCAGCTGATCCAGCGCTTGCTCCACACGCTCCCGCAGCGCGTACGCGAGTGGTCGCGCTCGCAAATATATCGGCCTTGCGTCAGGCCGTACACGCAAACTCACCTCACCACCAGTAAAACAGCCGAGACCGTCAGAAAACACCTCAGAGTATCTGCAACGCAATTCATCAATATTAAAAACTTTAGTACTAGTCATATTATTTATACATTGTTGATTGAGTTTATCAATAACTTCTAACTTTATTTTCAAATCGTATAACCATTCTCGACCCAATAACGGCTCTTTACCGTGGTCTATTACAAACAAATCTAACTCTTTGCAAGCATTACCAAACCGTACATAGGGTTTAATTTTGCCCCGTGGATACACCTTTTCGCCGGTATAATAGTTAAGTACTAAGTTGGATGTAATTAAAGGCAGGGTACTTAAATTTTTTTTATAAAACTCGTAACTTACACAAGAAATCCTACTACCTGTATCTACCTCCATACAAATATTTTTTTTATCTATTGAGACTTCAATATAATATGGTTTATATTTCACCGAATTATCCAATTGAAGTACATTTAAATTTACCTGTTCTAGGTTATCGACATTATTACCAGCTGACTCCTTCCCCTCGTCCCTCACTTGTGTCCACATAAGGTCTCTGTCCTTTTTCAGTCTAGGACACATCTTCTTTAAATGACCTTCCAGATTACACACACGGCACGTATATCTCCTAAAACGGCACATTCTCGTATCGTGGTATGCTCCACAAGCGGCACACGGACTTGCCGCTTGTTGCGGTCGCCTCGACTCGGCCGGCGCCGCTCGTTCACCGCGCTGACTCACCGCTGGCGCGCACTTTGCGTCCTGCCGCGGGTTATGTTCCGCTGACCGACGGCCGCGAGCCCCTGACCGTCCGCTGCCTCGCCCGGCTGCGCCCACATAGTGCGTCGCTGCTGACCCTTGCGCCGCGTCTGTGACGTCACTGCATTGACCGCCGTCCCGAGCCCGAGGTTCTACCATCGCCGCGTCAGACTCCGCGGTCTCCATCGCCACGGCCAACTGGAGCGCCTTACTGAACGTCGGTACCTCTCCCTCGAACAAGCGTTGTCGAATGACATCATTTTCTATACCGCAAACAAATTGATCCCTGAGATTATTATCCAGAGCTTCCCCAAAATCACAGAACTTCGTCAACTTTTTCAGCACAGCTACATAAGTTGCGATATTCTCCCCTTTCCACTGTTTCCTTTGTCTGAATTTAAATCTCTCGGCCAGTACATTTGGTTTCGGTTGAAGATGACTTTGCAGTATTGTAACAATCTCATCAAATTTTAATGTAGAAGGCTTCTTCGGCGTACATAACGTGACTAATAATTCGTAACACGCACTTCCCATGGCCGTTATCAATGTTGGCACTTTTAAATCCACTTTAACATCATTCACTATAAAGTACTGCTCCAACCGCTCAATGTATAAAGTCCAATTATCAGTTTCAACGTCAAAAACTTCCAATTTTCCCAAAGGCATCTTGTATTAAACGCAGTATAACACGCTATGGTCCAACTCGTCGCCAAATATTGTATATAGGGGGTTTTGGGGAAATAACACGACTTCATTGAATGCTGTATATGGTCGACTGGCGAACCGTTTATTAAGAAGACAGCGATCGATACACACGCAATGTTGAGGGTACAATGTAGACACATTTTATAACACTACCTACTTACAACATACATTACACTGCCACGAAAACTATTAAAGAAGTATCAAACGCAGAGAGACGTTGCACCGACCACAGATAAAGTTAGACACGTTGTACTAACCACAGATAAAATTAGTTTAGTCACGATCCTTCTCACACTCTCCACTAAGGGCAAGAGAATGATAAGTTCAACGAATGAGAAAATGAACGAATGAATGAATGTTCAAATAACTGGTGCAGAGTAATTATAAAATAGCTAGCGGTTTTTGGCGGGAAAGTCAAGCTGAGTGTCACGCTCATTTTTCATTGTCTTTTTAAATTATTAATAGTGTCGTTTACTAAATAAAAGCGCGTGATTTATGTAATAAAAAGTGCATTCAGTGAGATATCATTCAGAGAGAGAGAACCGTGAAATATCGCAGCATAGTCGCCACATCATGACTTTGCCTCAAACCTCCCTCATAAGACGGTTCAAGCGACCGTCTTTTTCGACGTGAATAATTCATTACGTTACATTGGCTAAGTGCACAAACCGTGTGAAGCCAAAAAAGAAAGAAAGAAAGAACTATGTAGCTAGCACGGGAGTAAGGCTCGCGACATGTTTCGGGAGATCTTCTTCTTCTTTCAACTAATGTTAAGGATTGCCAGCTCACTCTATGCTTACTTTACCTAAATTTCCATGATGAGATTTTTAGGCATTTTTTTAACGTTTTAGACTAGTGCTTGGCCGCCATCTCACCTCCAATGATTGCAATCGTTGATGGTCTAACCTTAAGACTCTACTGCCGAGGAAATTAGAAGATAGGTATTTGAAGAAACTATTGCCGTCACGCTGCTTCCAACCTCTCCTGGTAGAGTGCGAAAAGGACAGTTGCACCTCAGGATGATTTTACCTACCAAAACGTTGACCAAAAGACGTTTCGTATTCCGCTGTTTTCTTTTTCAAAACACGACTGAACTCATTATTTTTATATAAAAAGTTAGATGAGTATACCTATGCTTCTATTATTTTCTTTTTTGTCAAAAACTTATCATGTTTGTCTAATAGTTATCTGAACATCATGGTAAAATAGGGTTATTTTTCGCGATTTTCAAGTATCATATTTCTTTTATTAATTAAGATTCGGAAAAAGTTAAAAGTTTAGGGGCACGTATAATCACGGTGTAAAATTGTAAAAAAAATAATTGCTCTAAAAACATTATCCACGAAGAAAACAGCGGAATACGTTTGTATAGAGAAAGCACCCCTAGAGTTCTCTCTTAAAGATGGTCACTCTAACCTTAAAGACACTTAAAATATAATCAGGTGGGAAAACTACTATTAATCCATACTAATATTATAAATGCGAAAGTAACTCTGTCTGTCTGTCTGTCTGTTTGTTACCCTTTCCCGCTTAAACCTCTCAACCGATTTTGATGAAATTTGGCACAGACAATCTTTAGACCCTGAGAAAGAACATAGGCTACCTTTAATCCCGAAAAAAATTGATATTCCCGAGGGAAATCTAAATAGCGCGATATAACCGAACTCCACGCGGGCGAAGCCGCGGGCGGAAAGCTAGTACTTCATAATTCAAAAAAAAATTTCACGAAACCCGAAAAATCTCTACCTAGTCTAAAAACACGTTTGTGTTAATGTTAATAATAATAATTATGCATTAATAACGCAAAAAAGCACGAAAGGAAAAATATCATTTGACAAAAGCTCATTACCAAAAGCCATCATTAGCACACAAACTCATTATGTAGAACTATACAGAACTAGATATAGGAATGCATTTGGGTAAAGTTGTGAACATACTGTGACGCAAATTTCCGCCTCGACGTTTATACTGCCTACATCAAAAGATTGGGACAATTAGCCTGCAGCGGTATTCCTGACCAATTACAATCTATCTTCAAGGCTAGAGAGAATAGGCTCATAATAAACTAGTGCGGTATGTCGTGGTGGCCTAGTGATTAAAACACCAGCAAGTCCCACCTCAAGTTTGAGTGCGCGCGTTCGATTCCAGGTCAGGCAAGTACCAATGTAACTTTTCTAAAGTTATATGTACTTTCTAAGTATATCTTGGACACCAATGAGACTGAAGGTGAAGGAAAACATCTTGAGGAAACCTGGACTTTATAAGTCTGAAATCGCCAACCCGCATTGAGCAAGCGTGGTGATTACGCTCTATCCTTCTCTGTATGAGAGGAGACCTGTGCCCAGCAGTGGGACGATAAAAGGTTGTTGATGTTGATGATGATGATGATGAAACTAGTGCGCTTTACCAACAACCATTGCATCACTACTTACCATCAGTCGGGATCCCGGTGAAGCACTAATTTATAGCATTAACGTTAAAAGTTAAAAGCTAGAAAGGAGTCATAAAATCAACGTTTAACTGTAAGACGTCTACTACTGGGCATTAAGGCAATAACCTTGGTCCTTGGCGCCTATTATGCAAAAACAACTTACTAATCAAGGTAGGTGGACTTTTGGGGTCACGAACACAAGAGTGGGGACTCTGTCCGCCCACCAAGTGACCCCAGTAAAGCCCGTGGCACAATGTTCATGTGCTACCGTCTATAGCCAATAGAGGCTCTTTATGTTTCCCCCAAGGATGTTCCTTACAGGCGTTGCGCAAAAGGAATTCCAGAAGTATTTGTGGTCTTTTAGGAGGACCGCCTGTGTATGCGGGCGGAGATGATCTGGGTGATTTTAGTGAAGTAAAATCCACTACGGGGAGTAAGGTTAGAACTTCACTCCCCAGAGGTCAATTCACGGGTGCCTTTTAAAGGTTTCCAGAAAACAAAAAAGGTGCTGTATTTTTCACATTCAACGATTCTCACAACCACGGCCAGCATTTTTCTGTGTTTTTGTTTAGCTGTACTTATGATATATAAGAAAAACCGGTCTAGTGCGAGTAACACTCACGCATGAGGGGTACCGTGCCATTTATTTATTTGTATATTTTTTATTCTACATCAATAAAACGTCGAACAAAATACATTCAACACAACAAAAAATACAATGAGCGGACTTATCGCTAATACGATCTCTTCCAGGCAACCAAAGAATGGACAGATTATCTATTATCTATATCTATCCATACTAATATTATAAATGCGAAAGTAACTCTGTCTGTCTGTTACGCTTTCCCGCTTAAACTTCTCAACCGATTTTGATGAAATTTGGCACAGACAATCTTTAGACCCTGAGAAAGAACATAGGCTACCTTTTATCCCGAAAAAATTTGATGTTTCCGAGGGAAATCTAAAAAGCGCTATATAACCGAACACCACGCAGGCGAAGTCGCGGGCGGAAAGCTAGTCATAAATATTTTGTTTTGGTTTTAGTATTTGTTATGATAACAGCAACAGAAAGACATCATCTGGGAAAATTTTAACTGTCTAGCTATCACGGTTCACGAGAAATAGCCTAATGACAGACAGACGGACAGTGGAATCTTAAAAAGTCATTTAAATTCAATTTATTTATTTGTAAATAGGTACACATAGGTTTTATCAGATGGTATTGAAAAAAACACGCGTACAAAACGGCGTACAAATGCGGCAAATGCGGCGGCGATTTGGTAGTGTAATGTACACCACATTAGGGTTGTAACGGAGTTTCGTCTCCGCTTCCGTTACTGCGGAAGTTCCGCAAGAAATCGTATCTTCGCATCCGCCTCCGCCTCCGCACAATTTTTGCGGAGTTATAACGGAGGTTTATTTACGTATTTATAAAATAAATAACGCGCAAGCTGCGACGCTCAACAACCATCCAGCCGCGTTTGTGCGCGAAATGGTCAAGAATCAACTAGTACGAGGCAGGAATGCGGCAAACACAATTTGTTTCTCCTTAATTTTTATTACAAGAAGGTAATATATTTTTTAAAGTATACTACTATTAATGTACATATTTGAAAAAAAAAATAGGTTTTAATCAACCATAAATTTCAATTTTTTCTTTAAGTACTTTCACCTCCGCCTCCGCCTCCCTTAACCTCCGCCTCCGCTAACAAGCCTCTATTACAACCCTAGTGTACAATTAATGTACACTAGGGTTGTAAGGATATATAATTATAAATATAAGTAACAAGATAAAATGTTTAGTAATTAATACGCAGAACATAAACGAGGAGAATAAATGGTGTATAAAGCAAGTAGACATAAGAAAAAAATTAAGAAAATATTTAAACTGTATATAAATAGTATATTTAAATATTTATATATAAATATTTTAAAAAAATGTTATAAAAAAATGTTCTTTGCGTAACTTGGAATATTCTCCTTTCTCGGTGGTAGGCCATAACATCGGCTGCCGGCAGAAGTTACCACCCACCAGACAAGGTCTTGCCGCCAAGCGATTCATGATGAAGGCATGATGTCTGGTGAAGCGGTACGGAGGACGGGTCTGAGCAGTTGTGTTGCGATGTGTGCCGGGTACGATGCGCCAAACGTTGTTGTGTCGGGAGTTTAGTCGTGGAGGGTCTCCAGATCAATCTCCCTCTAGCGCAGCATCGTTGGTCGTGTTGGACTTGGATTTAACATTGCATCACCTCGCGTACCAGTACCACTACTACACACTACACTACTCCACTAGTTTATTAAGCCTATTCACTTGAATAGGCTTAATAAACTAGTGCGCTTTACCATCAACGATTGCATCACTGCTTACCATCAGGCGGGATTGCAGTCAAGCACTAATTTATAATTATTAAAAAAATGTATGACCTAAGACAGCTAGCAGTTCAGCTTTAAAATAAATTTCAGTGGGCGGGGCACCTTGCTCGTAAAAATGATGGCCGATGAGGCAGAAAGGTTCTGGAGTGGCGACCACGTACTGGAAGACGCAGCGTAGGGAGGCCCCCAACAAGGTGGACCGATGAGCTGGTGAAGGTCGCGGGAAGCCGATGGATGCGGGCATAACAGGACCGGTCATCGTGGAAAGCCTTAGTGGAGGCCTTTGTCTAGCAGTGGACCTCTATAGAAGACAGCTGTAAAAAAAAAACCTTACTCTGACGGTACGGTTACGCTAATTATTATAGGCATACTTTGGTCTTTCCATCCGCAAGTCTTGCAAGTATAAACAGAGCCTTACTTGCAACCTCGCCTGTTACTGAAGACAGCACATAAATTGTAGCGCACATGCATTACTCCTAATGTGTTCCAGAAAATAATTGAGTGCCTTGCATCGACCTCGTGTTGTATTGTTGGAAGGAAGCTTGAAGTCGTAGGTTCTATTGTGTTTCTTGTTTTTTTATCACAAGAGAAAATAGAATAGATTTATCTGTGGAGTCTAAAAAAATGTTTATCTAACGTTTGTAGCTTTCGATACGTGACCGCCACTCCAGAACCTTACTGCCCCATCGGCTATCGCTTCTACGAAAAATGTGCCTAGCCCACTGTCACTTAATTTTAGGCCCTTGTCCAGCAGTGGACCTCTATAGGCTGAGGAAGAAGAAGAAAAAAGTTTGTATTAATAATCAGATTTTCTTTCAATGAATACTGGCAGATGCTATAATATACTTGAAGATGACGCACTTCTGGTTAAATAGATAATAACAGCCATGCGGCTGTTATTAATGGGGTCAATTGATCAGATTAAGCCATGCTTGCCGAGGTCGGTTAATAGATGGGTGGATACCTATAATTGCATACCTAAATGCCTCTATGCATCGGAAAGTGCGTTAAGCCTTTGGCTGTCATTCATGGTTCTTTGATTGTCGTTACAAGTCTTACCAAAAGGTATAGTATTACCCAGTACTGGGTTATGAAGGTCAGATAGGCATTATAAGTAAAATACTGACCGGGCAGACTGGAAGCCGACCCCAAAAAGGCGGGAAAAGTAAGAGATATGAATAATTAGTTGCAAATAGCAGAGATAATGAATCATTAACTCAGATTAGAATATCATTTCTTTCTAAGCATCATGTTTTTATTTTACATAGACGAACTGCAGATATTGCCTCAGGACATGTAAAACATCACCGTTGTTTCACAGAAAATGTGTATAATAATAAAAAAAACATATTCAGTACAATATTCCATTACTTTTCACAATTTCAATTCTAAAAAAAAATAGAACAAAGCGACTAACAAATTTAAAAAAAAAAAACGAAAAAAAGAAATAGAGTCGCAACTAAATCGAAACTTTCGTCGCAGTTTAAATGGGAAATAGTATTTTTACGAAGTTTCGACAGTGGTAACCGAGCAGTGCAATTGTATCAACTCGTACGAGCTCACTCCGTGGTCTGCGGTCAGTGGACCCCTACTGCTTGTTTTAGTTAAGGCGATATTATTACCCCGTTTTGAAAGTCCAAAGGGTTGCCATTGGATGGCTACCCGCAGCTTATATTGGTTTTATGATTGTTTTCAATCGTTATAGTTTCACAAAAAATGTTATAGCAAGTGACAATGATTTTCTTATTAACTGATTTATCAATATACATTGCTTTATTTTGATTTCAAAATGTTGCAATGTCTTTCACGTGACAACGTCTTATAATTCGATGGAGCCGGCTGCACGTACGAAAAAACATGACTCATGCGGCGTTACCTCGCTCTGAGGCGATCCATATAAGGTTTGAAGTGCAAGCGAGAGCGCAGAACGAGCGATAAAGAGGCACAATCGGCCGTCGCATTCGGCAGCATTCGAAATCCTGTCTCTCTCCTACTTGAGTGAGCGATGCGTCCGCTTGGACAGTTGCTATACAATAATACATTTACATGTTTTCGTTAAGTATGAAGTGCAGTGAAAAGTGAATGTGGTGTCAATTATTTATAGCAACAATAATGGTAATGATTCTTTCAATATTAAATGTATGTACAGTCATATATTGTCGAATATTCGAGCTTACGTCATTGTAAAAAAAATTACTTAGTTGTATTTATTAGTACAAATAAAAGTAATTTGATCAATTCCGTTGTGATTCCCGTTTACCTCCTTCCCTGTCTTCCCTACTTGAATTAAAATTTTCTTTTGAAATATGCCACCATTTCAACAGCATTTACTTATGACGTTGTCACGTTCAACTGTCGTCAGTGAACCGGCTCTATAAACTTTCTTTTTCCTTCAAAATGTTTAAGATTGTGATTTTTAAGTAGTCATTATCATCTGAGCGTTAATCCCAGTCGCATCCGTAGCTTTTCAGCTTTGGAGCCTGGGGTCCGCTTTACCAGTCTAACTGCTGATTGTGGCTAAACTTCGATATTTTCCGTGAAGCGACTGCCGTCTGACCTCGACAACCCGAAGGCGATATCTAAGCATTGCAGTTAAACCAATTGCTAGACTTTTGAGGGCTCCAACAACCCGTAACGACTGCCACTAGATGTTTGTATGGCAACCGGGACCAACGGCTTATCATGCTTTCCGAGACACGACCAGACCAGTGCAAATATTCATGCATACAAATATTGGCACTGTGCGGGGATCGAACGCTAAGCCACGGAGGCTGTCAGACTAACAGGTCTAAAGTAACATTTTATCTTCTGTCCTTTTCTTATTGAAGTTGAAAGAAAAAGATGCAGTTAACTTAAATTTAATTTAGTTTGTGAACAAAGGAATCGGGGCCAGTGAACACTAGCTAGACTCTGGTCATTATCTCCCATCTCATTTAGTCCGGTTTAATTAAAGGAAGTGATCATCCAATGAGAGTCAATGGTAACTACGTTTACTTCACGTTGGAGGTCATGTGAGCTCGCTGACATAGTTGACCAATTAAATGTTTTTGTGTTTTTTTTTTTTAAGAAATTCACGGTGAACTGTATTTAAAATATTTTTAAATGAACGAAAATAGCATCGGTTGAAGGTTACTTTGTAGTAAGGAACCTTCGATCGGCTTTAACCCGTAAAATCAAAATTCTCAATTTGAATAATTTTGAAGTATGTATGTATATACAATATGTAAAGAAAACCCTGTCCGATCCGTGAAGGTATTGTTAGGAATCGATAACTGATTTTACTAATGCCGACAAAGCCGACTAAAGTTTAAAAAGAAAATCCCCAAAAAAGTAAATATTATTTTGCAAAAAGAGGTAACTTAATACATGTGCGGTAGGACACCCTTCCGCGGGCGACGGGGGGTAGGGCACGCGACGCGTGGTCGAATCGCATAAGCGTACTGTCAAAATTATGTTGTCACTTTTTTAAAAAATACCAAATTTCGGGGAAGTTGGAATTAAATCGCGGGAAAAAAGATTATTTTAAAATTCATTAGTATTGTTACTATGATGATTGCGTAAAATTTTATATTATATTTGGTCATGTGTTTACCTAACCTTTATTATCCTTATGGGTCGGACAGGGTTTTCCAACATATAAATTCACATACACAAACATCCAGACCCGCAACAACTACTTGTAGGACTAGCAATAGGTATACCTACTTCAAAATTATTCAAATTCTGTATTGCTCCATAAGTTCGTATTGCTGAAAATGTGTTTGCCCAACAACGTAAACAAAGCAATAAATTCTGTTGAACTGTCAAAACGTAATCTGTGGCTGATTCTGTGTTACGTAATGACCAAGCTGCAAACTGAGAAAATACAACAGCCCATCCATTCATCTTCACAACTTCCACATAAGAAAATACTTACTTACCTAGCTAAGTTTCCCTCACTTTCCACAAAAAAGAAATAGGCCATTCAAATCCAACGCAACTAATAACGTGGTCCCTTTCAGGTCCAAAGGACCAATAATGCTGCGGCCGACAATAGAACTGGTACATACATCCTCGCCTCTCAGCACATAATTCTTCGGAAACAATCCAATCCCATCGCAATGTCTCCAAAAAAACAAATAAGGGCTCATAGACATTTTTCTCAGGAGACGTTACGCACCCCATACAGATATACCTGGCTCACACCATAAGGGCCGCGTGAGTTATGATGCTCATCATTTCTTCTTATTCCAAATGTCTTTATGGAAGCATATAAATTGAATGTTATACGTCAAACTTGGGTGGAGTGGGGTGCGATGAAATGTAGGATTCCTTTTAGTATTTTTATTCAGAACGTGTTTTTTTTTATCTCGTAATTCCAGTGTATGAATAAGACCACTTAAAAATCAACTAGTGTTACGGACGACGAATGACTTTATGTGCAGTGTTGATGTGTACAAGTGCTTACTTAAGCGTGTGCCTAGCGCTATTATTAAAAGCAAAAGTGTTAGATATAAGTCAACTTAGAATATAATAAGTTTTGTTATACTTTGCTAATGTTCGTCGCCCCGTTATAGCATCGCCTTGTCATATGTATAGCTCGCACTACGTAGATACCTTTATCTGTCCGGGAGGGCAGAGGGGCGCGGGCGGGGGAGTACAGCGCCCTCCCGAACGTCGCCATATAAGGTAAGGAAAGCTTTCACGCGTTGCCATTGGCTATGGTTTAGTAAGCCATTTTGTTACTATATTTGGTAAGGTGCTCGCGAATCCGCTGAGTTTATAAGCGGGTCAGCCGGCGAGGCACTCTCAGTTCCGTCTGGTTCTGCTATGAGTTAAGTTCTGTTTTGTTCTGACGTGAGGTTAGTTCAGTTCTGTCGTGAGACTCTATCGGGCTTACGTGAATGAAAGCTTTCCACACTGTTGCGTTAAGTTCAGTTTATCTTGCTCTGTTAATTATTGTGTAAATAGTAAGTAATTGTAAAGTAACTTGTGTATTCCGTTTGTGTATAGTTTAGTGTTAGGACTTTGTGTTGTGGTGATGTAAATAGTTAGGTTAGGATAGTTCGGTTGCAAATAAATTACTGTAAAAAGGGTCAGTGATTTTATTAAACCTAGTGAAAAGATAGGTCCTGTAGGTTGGCTAGGGACGCTAGGTTAGGCCGCAAGCTATCCCCCGCGTCATCAACAACACCGCCGGCGCAGAAGGCCGGCAAAAGTCCACACCGCTGTTGGCTCCTCATCAACAAATTCCTGGCCTCTAGAGCCGGACCCCAAGAGCTCCTGGTTCTTCGAGGCCAGGTCATCAACAGTTTCTGGTCCTTCGATCCAAGATCAGCGAAGATGGTCGTCACACGCAGCCAGTGTGGGGAGGAGCGATGTCAGCTCGAGGAGGCACCAAGGTCAGCAGAAACCATGTCGGCTACCACTGTCAGGTATGATCGGCGAGGTGCTATCACGACAACAGGAAAAGAACAAGCACCAGCAGAACTCACACAGCTCGCGCCAGGTGGTACGCACGGTCCATGTACGGGGCTGCGTAGGACACCACCGGCGCCACATCAGTCAAGTCGACCGCCAGCACGGCGCAACGGGTGCGCCAAGCAGAGCTCGAGGCCGAAGAGCGGCTTATGGAGATTCGACGACGTGAACTCCGTAGAGAACAAGAGCTCAAGAAACTCCTGATGGAACAGGAGATGTTGCATCAAGAACTCCGCATGGAAGAGGAGTTTGTAAAGAAGCAGCTTGAGTTGAAGGTCATGGCTATCGAAGTAGAAGGTAGTCAACGAGACCCTGTTGAACCCCTCGCAATTGACCCTGTGGAGGACAGGGTCAATACATGGCTTACGAAAAGTGAACAATATGCTCCCAGCACGGAGCGGGCGCCGCCGCCACCCTCCGCGCACTCCGCACAGAGGCGGACGCTGCCGCAGCCGGAGCGGGCGCCGCAGATGCCGCTGCCAACCCCCACGCGCGCCGTGGAGAGGTCGACGCCGTCCCGGCCGGCGCGCGCGCGTTCCTGTCAGTCGCTCGCGGAGCCCGCACAAGACGCACGCTGTAGCGAGCGCGCACACGTCGCTGATAAATTATTACGCGTACGTGAGTGTTCCCCGACACCAATGCAGCAGGAAAGTTCACCTATCGAACAGCTAGCAGAGGCGATAAGAAGCATGGGACACCACCGGCCACCGCCACGACAGGTGATTGATCTACCGGTATTCAGCGGATCACCATCAGAATGGCTTGCATTTAAATCAGCCATGAGAGACAGCACACGACTGTACAGCTTCTCACCAATAGAAAACATAGCACGCCTTCGTAATTGTCTACGGGGGGAGGCTCGCGATTGTGTAGCGGCCTTATTACATACCACGAGTGATCCTGAGATCGTGATGAGGGCACTGGAACAGTCCTTTGGAAGGCCAGAAGTCATCGTGGATCGCGCCCTCGACGACATAAAGAAATTACCGCGCCCAGGAACGTCCAGTGTCGAGTTAAATAGTTTTGCAGTGAAATTACAAAACATTGTGTGCGTGTTACAAAACATTGATCAACGTAACTATCTAAATAATCCAATGTTAGTGCGTGAAGTTGTAAATAAACTTAGGCCGCATATACAGTCTCGGTGGGCTGATTACGCGGAAGAATTCGGTTGTTTTCAAGTGCCGGAGATAGTGACCTTTTTTTTTTTTTTTTTTTTTTTTTGTTGGGATGGGAAATCATCAATGACTTCTCCCGCTCTGGGCAGAGCGGAAGGGCGTGTCAGACTTTTACTGACTAAAACCCACCCGTGTTTCTTCACTTGCCTGTGGGACGGCCAGGGCCACGGTTTCTTGTTTAACCAACCCGCAACCCTGACCCAGGAGGCATCGGTCTTCGTGGACCCCGTCACGATGTGCTGACATCTCTTTGAGGCGCGCGTGAAACACGACGCGCCGTCGACTCGGGCCTGGTCCTTACCGAGCGGCGAGCTGCCCACTGCTCACCGCCCGCAGGCCCGCGCCTACGGTGGCTGGGAGTTTGGTGTCATCTCCCGACCAGGGCGTCTCCTGCGGCGGCTAGTGGCGTGAGGGCGCTGGGATTCCCGTTGCCTCACGCGCTCCGCCTCCTCCTTTGCCAGCATCACTGCTTCGCAGAAGGAGGTGACGGCCTGCCATGCACTCGCTCCGGACCATGGCCTGGACCAGGGTCGGACGCGAGATCGCCGCCGATCGCCGCTACGAGGACACGGCGGTGCTCTAAGCCGGGCAGACCTCCACCGTATGCTCCACCGTGTCCTCAGGGCGATCCACACAATGGTGACACCCTGGCGTTTCCTCCTGCCTTATACGGAACAGGAACCTCCCGAAACAACCGTGTCCGGTGAGGACCTGCGTCAGGCGGAAGGTGAGGGCGCCGTGGCGCCTCTCTAGCCACTCCTCAAAGAGGGGACTTACCGCCGCTATTGTGGCGTGCCCAGGAGATAGTGACCTTGAGTGACTTTCTGACGCGCGAGGCAGACCGCGGACTAAAACATGCATATTCTAAACCCACTACGCAAGATGATAACGCGCGTAAGGACTGTATGCAGTTAAAATGTAAAACAAAATGTAATGACAGTTCGAGTCATTTACGATTGAAAACTCTCGCTAAACGAGCGAGCTTTAACGTCACCGCGAGTGAAAAACTGTGTACATTATGTAAACAGGGTCACGAATTGCCCAAGTGCGAACAATTTTTAAAAATGAACACTAGTGAACGTTGGAAATTAGTGAAAGACAATCGTGTGTGTTACAAGTGCCTAGTGAAAACTCATAGGCGCAATGAGTGTAAAGCGAAAGGATGCTGTGTACAAAATTGTGACCGGCCACATCACAA
Organism: Sesamia nonagrioides; assembly: GCA_017933935.1. Taxonomy (NCBI): domain Eukaryota; kingdom Metazoa; phylum Arthropoda; class Insecta; order Lepidoptera; family Noctuidae; genus Sesamia; species Sesamia nonagrioides. The sequence continues at coordinate 1,930,801 of JADWQK010000020.1, read as the reverse complement.
ACTCCTTCACTACGTAAGTAACCAACCACAATTAGATGCACCAGAGTCGCCCGCAGCCCAGGAGACAGTAATGACTGCTACCATAAGTTCTAGAGTCTTACTGAAAGTCTGTCCGGTAAGATTGTACGGTCCGCGCGGTGAGATGAGTACGTATGCTCTGCTTGACGAAGGATCGACAGTCACGCTTATCGAACAGGATACAGCCGCCGCGATAGGAGCTGATGGACCTACCAGCAAGCTCACCATCTACGGGGTAAGCACAGCCGCGGGAGAGGTCGACAGCAAGGTGGTTGAGGTCAAGGTCAGAGGTCATGCATCCGACTCGCATCGAATAAAGGCTCGCACAGTGAAATCATTGACGAACTATAGTCAATCAGTGCCAGCGAGTGTTTTAGAGTTGCCGCATTTACGTAAATTACGTCACACAGAGGTATGTTATGAAAACGCACGCCCAACTATATTAATAGGTGCATACAATTGGTCTCTCATTGTGACCCGACAGCTGAGACACGGAAAGAAGTCGCAACCTGTCGCCTCACGTACCACGCTCGGGTGGGTGGTACTAGGTAATTTACCTACGAGTATTATCGACAGTGAAAACAATGGAGTTCATCATACACATTTTAGTCACTCAGCAAATGACCAATCATTAGAAGAATTAGTAAGAAGCCATTTTCACATCGACTCACTCGGAGTTAGTACTTTAACGAAAGTACGTACGGAAGATCGACACGCTGTCGAAATATTCAACAAAACAGTAAAACGAGCAGAAGGTCAATATCACGTGGGACTTCTATGGCGCGAAGAGAGCGCTAAAATGCCGGCTAGTTATGATTACGCATTCCGCCGACTAAGGGCAATTGAGAGAAAACTGGATAAGAATGCGGAATTTGCAACTAGCTACCAGAAGCAGGTAAGCAACCTACTAGAAAAAGGTTATGCTGAACCCGCGACCCACGAAGATATGCAATCAGATAAGGCGTGGTACCTACCGCATTTCGCGGTAACAAATGTTAACAAACCTGGCAAGTTTCGATTAGTTTTCGACGCCGCAGCTGTGTGCAACAATGTTAGTTTGAACAGTAAGTTATTAGAAGGACCTGACCTTCTGAATTCACTGCCTAATATTTTATTTAGATTTAGAGAAGGCAGAATAGCAGTGACTGCAGAAATTGCAGAAATGTTTTTAAGAATAAAAATATTACCACGTGACCAACCCGCTCAAATGTTCCTGTGGCGGGGCAATGACCGCGGCAACCATCCGCGTAAGTACAAAATGACGTCTATGATATTTGGCGCAACAAGTTCGCCATTTCTAGCGCATAGTGTACGGAATAAAAATGCTCAAAACTACGGTGAGTCTCACCCTATGGCTTTGGAGGCCATACAGAATAATCACTATATGGACGATTATTTAGACAGTTTTGACTGCGAAGAAAGGGCCGCCGAGACGGTGCGACAAGTTGATTACGTGCATCAACAGGCAAGTTTTATTTTGAGAGGTTGGAACTGTAATCACCAGGAAGTCTTGCAAGGCATAGACATAGAGAGGCGAGCCAAGGCGTTACAGCAGTATTTACCTGGTAATAATGGAGATGGCATGGAAAAAACATTGGGTTTGGTATGGAGCTCACAGAGTGACGAGCTTATGTTTAATACTAAAATGGCGCGCGTTCCCAGAGAAGTCGTAGAAATGACCCGCGCGCCGACTAAGCGCGAAATGTTAAGTGCAGTTATGTCTATTTATGACCCACTGGGTCTTTTAAGCCCATATACAATTGTCGCAAAATTATTATTGCAAAGTTTATGGCGGTTGGATATAAATTGGGACGAGCGTATCCCCGCCGATGAGGCAAGGCAGTTCAATGAGTGGCTGCAAGGATTACGGGAGGTCAGTGACCTGCGAATACCCCGGCAATATTTTAATACACGTGATATTATCGACAGGGAACTGCACGTGTTTTGTGACGCGAGCGAAGTTGCGTTCCCAACAGCTGTTTATTGGCGCGTTACATCAACCAGTGGAGATGTCGACGTGTCACTGGCAGCGTCAAAGGCGAAGGTGGCCCCACTGAGAGGTGTTACAATACCGCGCATGGAGTTGCAAGCGGCGGTAGTTGGAGTGCGTCTGGCAGACACCGTGAAGAAAGGACACAGGTGGCAGGTAAACAAAGTTACCTACTGGACAGACTCACGTACGGTGCTCGCTTGGATACGAACAAATGCGAAAAAGTACTCGCCATACGTCGCTCACAGGTTAGGCGAGATCGCTGAGTGTACAAGCATAGACCAATGGAGGTGGGTGCCAACTAAACATAACATAGCAGACGACGCAACTCGCAATACTTACGTGAATGGGCCACGCCCTGAATGGCTAAGGGGGCCTGCCTTTTTACGAGAGCCTCCTGAGTCATGGCCGACACAACCCGACTACGACAGTCAACCCGCAGACGACGCAACGGTGAGTCACGTGACTGTCGTTAAAGCGCCAGCGCATTGGAACACAATGCCAGTCGCCGAACGTGTATCAAAGTGGGATACATTGTTACGAATAACTGCAAGGATATTAATGATTGTTGAAAAATGGTTGCACAAATGTAGTGAACTAGAGGTACGCCATATTCAAAAAGCGGAAAAGCTGTGGTTCGAGCGAACGCAGGTAGAGAGTTTTTCCGAAGAAATTAAATTGCTACAAGAAGGCAAGTACATACCGAAATCGAGTCGATTGTACAGACTCGACCCATTTGTAGGCAAGGATGGCCTGCTGAGGGCGCGCGGGCGTATTGGAGCCGCGCACCTGCCCGAAGAAATGAAGTGCCCTATTATTTTAGATGGGCGAAATCTAGTAATACAAAAACTTATTGGGAAGCATCATGAACTCGCGGCTCATGCGGGCAATGAACGCGTGGTCAATGACCTCCGACAGTTTTACTGGATACTGCATTTGCGACCGTCGGTAAAATTTGTTGCAAGAAATTGTCAGTGGTGTAAAATAAGAAAGAGTAAACCACTGATACCTAGCCTGGGTGACCTACCCAGTGCCCGAATTAATCCTTTTTGTAAACCTTTTACAAGTACAGGTGTTGACTACTTCGGGCCGATGTTAGTGACCGTCGGCCGGCGCCACGAGAAGAGGTGGGGCGCACTATTCACGTGCCTCACGACGCGGGCAGTCCACCTGGAGCTGGTGGCCAGCCTGTCCACCGACTCCGCGATCATGGCGCTGCGGCGGATGGCGGCGCGGCGCGGCTGGCCACGCGTCATCTACAGCGACAACGGCACCAACTTCCGGGGTGCCGACGCCGAGCTACGAGCCGCGACTCTAGAGTGGGCAGAAGCATTGAAGAGCTTCTGCCTCTCGCGGCAGGTCGAGTGGCGTTTCATCCCTCCTGGCGCGCCCAACCAAGGCGGCGCGTGGGAGCGACTGGTGCGCTCAGTGAAAACAGCACTGGGCGCCGTACTACACGAGAAGTATCCACGCGACGAGGTACTGCACACACTACTGACTGAGGCTGAGCACACTATCAACGCTCGGCCTCTCACCCACGTGTCAGTAGACATCAGCGATCCTGAGGCGTTAACCCTTTGGCGCGAGTAGGGCGTGTTGTGTAATTAAAACGCGATTAGATTGAACGTTGTATATTGCACGTAAGTCTAGAGTACAATGTATGCTATAAGTTACCTAATTACAAGAGGAGAGACGCGACTATGTTACAATGTAAAATGTCTGATAATATCTGATAATAATGTGTGATGAATATGATGTCTTACGAGCTATGCACAAGCTTAAATACTCAACAATAATATAGCTATCTCTAAACCGGAGTGGGGCTGACTGCTCGGGCGTTCTTGATGCTGATTTGTTGATCATGGGAGAACGTGCCGTCTGATTGGCCCGTGGACAGGGCCCGCGCCTTCGGTCCACGTGCAAGGCGGTTCGATATTGTCCGCGCACTTTGTCCGGCGCACAATGGGTTAACAGAATCGCGTTGTCCGCGGCGTTTTCTCCAACGAACAATGGTCAGGACCCATGCGCTTTGTCTTACATACGCGCTTTGTCTTCCAAGATCCTTCTTTGACACTGGTATGATTTATGTGCACCCTTTCGCGGAAAGTCATCAACCGTTGGGACGTCAATAGTTGGGCAATCCTTTGTGTTATTGTTGTATTGTAGCGACTGCGACCATTGCTACTGTACTCTCCCCCTCACGGTGAATCATACGTGGCGTGCAGGCATCTTAACGATCCTGCCTGACCTAGTACGTTGTTCTCTCGTATGCTGGGCTGGGAGTAGGCTGGATTGCTCGTCTGCGGTTGCTGCAGGTGCTGGAGTCTTGGCTGTGGCTTGCTCGTCTGTGGTAACTGCAGGTGCTTGACTGGTCTCGCTGTTTGTTTGCCTGGGGTCATCTTCTGTGTTGATAGTGTACGCAGGTTTGAGGCGATCGATCGATATGTTGCTTGATCGTCCGGGTAGTTGTATTGTGAAGTACTTTTCCTTGCGTTAGATGATCTGGTATGGACCTTGGTATGGATGCTGCAGAGGTTTGCGGACGGTGTCGTCGCGTACAAACACGTGGCTACATGTTTGTAGATCGTTGTGCACGAACATACATCGCTTGTTTGCATGCGATTTGTATGTGGGTGTGAGCTTCGTGATGATGTCGTGCAGGTGATTGACATAGTCCTGGTCCATCTTCGGTGTGACTGGTGTTGGTGATATGAAGTCACCTGGTAGGCGTATAGCTTGACCGTAGGTGAGTTGCGCTGCGCTTGTGTCAGAGTCGGAGCGGATAGCGGCTCTTAGACCCATTAGAACGGTAGGCAACTCGTAGATCCATTTGTTGCTGTTTTCTAGTCTAGCCATGAGTGCGGCTTTCAACGATCTGTGCCAACGCTCGACGATTCCATTACTCTGCGGGTGGTAGGCAGTAGTGCGGGTTCTGTCTGCGCCGAGTAGTTGAGCTAGGTCATTGAATAGTCGACTTTCAAACTGTCGTCCTTGATCAGTTGTGATTCTTATTGGACAACCGAAACGGGATATCCAGACTTCGTATAGCTTTCTTGCGACGGTTTCAGCGGTTGTCTCTTGAAGTGGTACGGCTTCAGGCCATCGAGTGCACCGGTCGATCATTGTGAGTAAGTATTTGTGTCCACATGCTGATGTCGGTAGCGGACCAACGATATCGATGTGAATGTGTTGAAATCGTTCGCTCGGTGGGAATGTTGCGATGTCGCTATGATTGTGTCGCTGTATTTTGGAGAGCTGACACGAATTGCATGCTTTGGTCCACTCCCCGATGTCGGTGTTCATTGAGGGCCAAAAGAATCGTTCTTGCATCAGCTTCCGTGTAGCTCGTACTCCGGGATGACTTGGACTGTGCACGGTGTTGAAAGCTGAGCGACGAAAATCAGCTGTTAGGTATGGACGAACATGTGACGTTGATGTTTCGCAGAATATTGGCTTGTTGGTACCAGGTAAGATGATTTTCTTGAGTTGTATGTTGGTCTGTTGAGATAATGCAGGTAAACAACTGTCGTTTTCTTGAGCTTGAGATAACTCGTCGTAGTTGATAGGTGATGGCGTGTCGATCGTCTCGACGCGCGATAGTGCATCTGCAACAATATTTTGTGCCCCGCTCACGTGTCGGATATCAGTAGTAAACTCGCTAATGAAGAGCAATTGGCGGATTCGGCGCGGTGTGTCGTTATCAGACGGGGGCTTGCGAATTGCGTAAATCAGCGGTTTGTGGTCAGTATAAATGATGAGTTCTCTGCCTTCAAAGATTTTTCGAAAGTGTTTTACCGCCATGAAAATCGAAAGTAACTCCCTATCATTTGTGCTATATCTCGTTTGTGTTTCGGAGAATTTTTTTGAAAAATATCCGAGTGGCACCCATTGTTTATTGTTACGCAATTGTTGGAGGGATGCGCCGGCGCAGGTAGCCGACGCGTCGCAGAACAAAGCGATCTTGTCGTCGGGCGCACTGGATGGGTAAGACAATAACGCAGCATCTATTATGCTCTGTTTGCACAACTCGAAGGCTTTTGTTGACTGGTTGTCCCACGTTACTTCCGTTTTGTCTCGTTTTTTTGAGTTATGAAGAAAGGCGTTTAACGGTGCTTGTATCTCGGCTGCATTCCTAACGCTGTCTCTATAGAAATTTATCATCCCCATAAATCTTCGTAAGTCTTGAATGGTTTTCGGTTTGGGGTATTCTGTTATTGCATTGACTTTGTCTGGAAGTGGCTTAATTCCCGCGCTCGATACTTCGTAACCTAGGAACTTGACTGTTTCGCCGCCGAAGACACACTTAGATGGGTTGATAGTGACACCATACGTGTCTAATCGGCGTAAAACTTCCTGCAGATCCGCGATATGGCTTTCTTCGCTTTCAGATGCAACGATGACATCGTCGATGAATGGGAAAGCGTAGTCTATCCCGTTCAGTACTTCGTGTATGAATCGTTGGAATGTCTGTCCAGCATTCTTGAGACCTGGGCACATTCGTGGAAATTCGAATAAACCGAATGGTGTTGTGATCGCTGTCTTCTCGATATCGGGTTCGAAGATCGGCAATTGTGCATAGGCTCGGTTTAAATCGAGAGTGGAGAAGATTTTCTTGCCGTGAAGCAGGTATGTAAAATCCTTGAGGCGTGGGACTGGGTAGCGATCGGGTTTAGTGACGTCATTGAGTCTCCTGTAGTCACCGCAGATCCGTAAGTCGCCGTTTTTCTTAGGCACGACATGTAGTGGACTGGCCCAAGGGCTTTTGCTTGGTCGGCAAATTCCTTGTTGCATCATGAGCTCGAATTCTTTCTTCACGGGCAGGTAGCGATGTGGAGGAAGCGGTCTGCACTTGCTGTACACTGGTGGACCAGTAGTTTCGATGTGATGTTCTACCCTGTGTTTGGGAGTATCCTTCGTGCATGACGGTCGCAGGATGTCAGGAAACTTACTGAGGAGCTGGTGATACGGCTGTTCCATGTCGATACTTCGAACTGTGGGTTCGGCGGACTGAATGACAGACGCTCTGACGGTCATATTGGTAACTTTGTCGACGAGACGTCGGCCGGCTATGTCGACAAGAAGTTGATGACGTTTCAGGAAGTCTGCACCGATGATTGGTTTGCTGACTGCAGCGACGATGAATTTCCAGGTGTACGGCCGTCGTAGGTTGAGATCCAGTTGTAAGGTTTCCTCTCCGTACGTTGGGATAATCGTGTTGTTTGCCGCGTACAAACAGAAATCGGTTTGTTTTGCTTTCCCGCCTTTGGTTTTCGGTATCACGGAAACGTTTGCGCCGGTATCAATAAGAAATGACAGACGCGAATTCTTATCAGTTATGAATAGGCGGTGAGAAGTGTTGTTCGCGGCAGTTGCCGCCTCAACCGACGCAGGCGTTAGTTTTCCGACTGGGCGCTGTTGCCATCGAAATTGCACGGACGCGTACACTTTCGCGCTTCTTTACCGAACTTGCGATGATAATAACAATTAAGTGATTGCTCTGAATACTTGCGATTGCTATTATCCCGGCTTGCTGAGCGCGGTCTTGAACGCCGTCTGTCGTATGGTCTGTGTGATCTTGGTCTGTGTCCCTGACTGTTCTTGAGTTCAGCTAGCTCCAGAGATAACTGCCTTATTTGTTCGTGTAGGGCAGTCATACCGCTCGTGTGTGTAATCTGCGCGACCTGGTTAGGTAGCGCGATAGTGTCCATGACAGTGTCTGCCATTTGCGACAACTTTTCTAAGTCCGTTATGTCGCTCACGGTGAGAACAGCGCGTACTGAAGGTGGAAGTAACTTGGTCCACATGATGCGCAGTGTGCTGTCGGGTATCTTCTGTCCGGCTAGTTCCCGCATTTTACGTAACAGCTGTGAGGGTTTCTGATCTCCGAGTTCCATCTCATCAATCAGCTTTTGCAGCTTCCGGCTCTCGGACTCCTCGTAGACGCTGATGAGTCTGGCCTTCAGGGTTTCATACTTGTTTTCAGTGGGCGGTTTAGCGATAATGTCACTTACTTGTTGTAGTGCGTCCAGGCCTAGTCGTGCGATAGCTGCTTGATAGCGCGCGTCATCGCCTGACTTCTGTGGCGCCATTACTGCTTCGAAGTGCGTGAACCATAGCCTGGGATACGCTGGCCAAAAGTCAGACAGCCGTGCTTGTAGTGTAAGCGTGTCGACTCGCCCTTCTACCTGTGGTGCGTTGCTGGTCGCCATCCTGAAGAGACTCTGCTGTTGTGACGCTACAATACCGCGAATATAGCCTCTTGAAATCCTAGTGGGGGAACCCGCTGGTGGGAAGCCACTAGAATGTGCTAATCACGAGTATCGTCACGTCGGTCTTGAAGTCACGTCGGTTCGTATTACGACGGCTAGACTCGCGCCGGTTAGTCTCACGTCGGTTTTAATCGGTTTTAATCACGTCGGGTTTTAATCGTCGGGGTTTTAATCGTCGGGGTTCTAATCGTCGGGGTTTTAATCACGTCGGGTTTATCACGTCGGGGTCACCACTTTGGCGCGAGTAGGGCGTGTTGTGTAATTAAAACGCGATTAGATTGAACGTTGTATATTGCACGTAAGTCTAGAGTACAATGTATGCTATAAGTTACCTAATTACAAGAATAGAGACGCGACTATGTTACAATGTAAAATGTCTGACAGTAATGCGCGATCTTATGATATATGTGATAATGTGATAACGTGAGAAAGGGATGTCTTACGAGCTATGCACAAGCTTAAATACTAGACAATAATACAGCTATCTCTAAACCGGAGTGGGGCTGACTGATCGGGCGTTCTTGATGCTGATTTGTTGATCGTGGAAGAACGTGCCGTCTGATTGGCCGGTGGACCGGGGCCGCGCCTTCGGTCCACGTGCAAGGCGGTTTGGTATGGTCAGCGCGCTTTCTCCGTCGGTGCACAATAGGTTGACAGAATCGCGTCGTCCGCGGAACTTTCTCCAACGAACAATGGGTTAACCAACAGATGTCCGACAATGTGCGACACCCTCGCTGAGGCGGTCAGGACCCACGCTCTTTGTCTTACATACGCGCTTTGTTTTCCAAGATCCTTGTTCTGCTATGATTTATATGCACCCTTTCGCGGAAGGTCGTCAATCGTTGGGACGTCAATAGTTGGGCAATCCTTTGTGTTATTGTTGTATTGTAGCGACTGCGACCATCGCTACAACCCCAAACCACTTCCTGTTGGGGTCATCATCGGGCCTTCCTGTCACGGGGCCATGCCAGCCGAGCGACAGACGCGCTTGGCGAGCGGCGCAAGCGCTGGCCGACGAGTTTTGGCGGCGCTGGGTGCGAGAGTACCTACCCACTCTCGTGCCCCGAGGAGACTCTGCGGCGGGACGACGCCAGCTTCAAGAAGGTGATCTGGTCGTCGTGGTCGACGCAGCCCTGCCGCGGAACGTGTGGCCTAGGGGGGTGGTCGAGAGGATCTACCCCGGGCCTGACGGCGAGGTGCGCAGTGCAGACATCCGCACGAGTGGGGGTGTCTTCCGGCGGCCTACGAGAAAGGTCGTCGTCCTCCCGGTTGGAAGTGAGGCTGCGACTGGGAGTCTTCGCCGGGGGGAGAATGTTACGGACGACGAATGACTTTATGTGCAGTGTTGATGTGTACAAGTGCTTACTTAAGCGTGTGCCTAGCGCTATTATTAAAAGCAAAAGTGTTAGATATAAGTCAACTTAGAATATAATAAGTTTTGTTATACTTTGCTAATGTTCGTCGCCCCGTTATAGCATCGCCTTGTCATATGTATAGCTCGCACTACGTAGATACCTTTATCTGTCCGGGAGGGCAGAGGGGCGCGGGCGGGGGAGTACAGCGCCCTCCCGAACGTCGCCATATAAGGTAAGGAAAGCTTTCACGCGTTGCCATTGGCTATGGTTTAGTAAGCCATTTTGTTACTATATTTGGTAAGGTGCTCGCGAATCCGCTGAGTTTATAAGCGGGTCAGCCGGCGAGGCACTCTCAGTTCCGTCTGGTTCTGCTATGAGTTAAGTTCTGTTTTGTTCTGACGTGAGGTTAGTTCAGTTCTGTCGTGAGACTCTATCGGGCTTACGTGAATGAAAGCTTTCCACACTGTTGCGTTAAGTTCAGTTTATCTTGCTCTGTTAATTATTGTGTAAATAGTAAGTAATTGTAAAGTAACTTGTGTATTCCGTTTGTGTATAGTTTAGTGTTAGGACTTTGTGTTGTGGTGATGTAAATAGTTAGGTTAGGATAGTTCGGTTGCAAATAAATTACTGTAAAAAGGGTCAGTGATTTTATTAAACCTAGTGAAAAGATAGGTCCTGTAGGTTGGCTAGGGACGCTAGGTTAGGCCGCAAGCTATCCCCCGCGTCATCAACAACACCGCCGGCGCAGAAGGCCGGCAAAAGTCCACACCGCTGTTGGCTCCTCATCAACAAATTCCTGGCCTCTAGAGCCGGACCCCAAGAGCTCCTGGTTCTTCGAGGCCAGGTCATCAACAACTAGCATAAATATTATAAAATATTTTTTCCAGTATAAAACATGTAGCGAAAGGGTATAATAATATTTAAAGGATATGATATACTTTTTTAAAGAACGGTACCCCGCTCTTTAAATTATTCCTGTATCGTTACAACTACCTGTGGGCCATACAAATATTTGTTACAATTGTTTTTTCTTTCTCATAACTTCCGAATAAGTAGAGATAGAATTAGAAGACCCTTCTAATATCGTTTGATATCACCCAAATTAGTTGTACCGTTGATATGTATACGTATATACCCCTTCCCTTCTTCTTCTCAGCCTATAGACGTCCACTGCTGGATAAATGCCAAGGCTTTCATTCCATTGGGGGGGAGGGGGGGGGGGGGAATTACCATAATCCCCGCGCCTGGCAGGCGGGTTGGGAATCGCTGTAATTTGTTATTGCATAGGAGAAGCGCTGCTGCCCGCTCCCCTGGCCAGAGTTCCCTTAGTCGCCTCTTACGACACCCACGGGAGAATATGGGTTGGTACTATTCTAAACCCGATACCACACGGGACCCTTTCCCTTACATGTTATATATTGCACTCCTACATACCTACCCGAATGGTATTTCCAAATGGGCCAGGGTTACGGGTTGGTGGAAAGAGAAACCGCCCTGGCGAATAGGCAAGTGAAGGAACACGGGTGGGTTTTAGTCAGTAAAAGTCTGACACGACCTTCCGCTCCACCCAGAGCGCGAGAGGTTATTTGATGGTTTCCCATCCACACAAAAAAAATGGTAGGTATTTCCGTATGCAGCCAAATTACATAACATGTTCATTTTGAAGCTTATTGGTAATCCATTGCACCATATTTACAAAACATGTGTCTGCTCAACAATGTAAATAACGCAATGAATGTTATTGAACTGTCAAAATGAATCCCATTGCTACTGTAATAATGTGTCTCGCAGTTACCATGCTGAATAGTCATTCTCATTGTTGTCATGTAGTTCCCCGGGAGCTATAGAACAGCAATTCTTTTACGTTAAGCGAATTTTCCTGCCTTGTCTTGAAAAACTGCAGAGTAACTTACTCATAAACTCTAAGGAAAAAATCTTTGAGGAAAATAGTCAAAAAGACGATATAGGTAGATACAGAACTGGCCGCTTGATTTATACGTTGCTTAAACTTATGAGACATTGAGACATCAAAATATATATGGCTAAGCAGTCGTGGCCTAGTGGTATTAGCCCCGATTTACAAGTTGTAGGTAGTTGGTTCGAACTCCATCAGGCGCTTTACTTTGTGTAAGTTTTTTTTTTTTTTTTTTTACTGGCAAGTCACACAGATTGAGCTAGCCCCAAAGTAAGTTCGAGACTTGTGTTATGGGATACTAACTCAACGATACTATATTTATAATAGATACATATATTAGATACAACATCCAAGACCCAGGCCAATCAGGAAAAGATCGTTTTCCATCATGACCTGGCCGGGGATCGAACCCGGGGCCTCCACGTCGCAGGCAGGTGTAAGTTATTTCATCACCGCTGCTCCCAAAATGAAAACGAACGCACGAATATGAATACTTGCTCTGGTCTGGTCGTGCCTCGGAAATTGGTCCCGGTTTCCATACAAACATCTAGTGGCAGTCGTTACGGGTCGTTGGAGCCCTCAAAAGTCAACAATTGGTCTAATGTCGCCTTCGGGTTCTGGAGGTCAGACGGCAGTCGCTTCACGGAAAATGTCGAAGTTTAGCCATTTCAGCAGTTGGACTGGTAAAGCGGACCCCAGACTCCAAAGCTGAAAAGGCTTCGGATGCGACTGGGATTAACGCTGTGATGATGATGATGATGGAGTCGTGGTGGCCTAGTGGTTAAAACACCAGCCTGTCAAGTATGAGTGTGCGGATTCGATTCCAGGTCAGGCAAGTACCAATGTAACGTGAAACGGAAACGAAAACATAGTGAGAAAACCGGCATGTTCTGGAGCCAATACTTCGAAGACATGTGTGACATCTACCAACCCGCAGTGGGCCCGCGTGGTAGATTAGGCCCCACTCCCTCTCACTGAGAGGAGGCCTGTGTCCCCACAGAGGAATCTTTATAGGTTGATAACTTATTATGTAGCAAATGGTTCAAATGCGATATGAATTTGCACAGGAAGATAAAACTTTCAGTTACTTGTTTATTTATTTTTGGCTGGAATATCATCAAATGACCTCCCCCATTCTGGATGGAACGGAAGGGTTTTTCAGAAGAACCAACAAGTATTTGATACCTACACTGTTCAACAATAATAATTATGAATGGATAAGGAAGGATAATAAAATGTCTAATGGAACATTAAAAAAAAATTAAAGACGATTCTCCTTAAGGCCGTGGATACGAGATGTGAAAATAATGCCAACTAGTAAATATTAGCATTTTACTTACTTCATTTTAAATTCAAGCTAGATACCTCGATTGCATTTGAACCAAGTATTTCAAGTAAGCGCTAATCCCACCGACAAACTGTTACTCAGTTTGGTGGGTTTATTACAATTATGTAAACAATTGTTGGTCGAAATAAAGCATTTATTTATTACTAGCTTTCCGCCCGCGGCTTCGCCCGAGTGGAATTCGGTTATATCGCGCGTTTTAGATTTCCGTCGGGAACATCATTTTTTTTTTTTCAATAAAAGTAGCCTATGTCCTTTCTCAGTGTCTAAAGATTGTCTGAGCCAAATTTCATCAAAATCGATTGAGAGGTGTAAGCGGGAAAGCGTAACAGACAAACAGACAGACAGACAGAGTTATTTTTGCATTTATAATATAAGTATGGATTATTATTAGACTATTGCTGACTAAAACCCACTTATGTTCCTTTACTTCTCTGTGCTCCAAGGGCCACGGTTTTTCTTTTCAACGACCCGAAGCCACAGAAATATAATTATCAACAGTGAAAATGGCAGAAGTGGACGACTGCAGTCAGTCGTCGATAATTGCCGTCCACTTCGGCATTTTCCTTCACCGGTCAGTTCGGTTTCAGCCTTGTTTGACGGTCCAAACAGGGTAAATAGGGATGCAAGGTGCATCTGGACAACACTCTATTAAGATTTTAACATTCATCACACGTAATTTGTTGCCAAAAAGGGCTCTAATGTGTTTACTGAATTAAAATTAATAATCAAGAGAATACTCTGTTTATGTTTTGTCATTAAAAACAAAGGGTTTGTATGGAATAACTTTCTTTGAAATTTTGACTGTGAATGTTCATAAAATTCAATGAAATGACACTCACAACGAAAACTGGTTCAAGGTCTATACATAAATGAGAGGCATCCATTCCGCGTTACGGCCGCATTCGCACTCCATACAAAATCATTGTTTACTATGGACAAAAGCTGAATAAAGCTGAACAAGTGTGAGCATTCCCTGAGTTACCTTGTTGGCAACAAATCATATATGGATCATTATCATTACAGCTGATATACGTCCACTGCTGGACATAAACAAGGACCTCAATTTGGACCGGTTTTATGCTTCTCGCATCAAACTGCAGCGACTTCTATGGACAACCCCGAGTTTATCGCGAAAATAGTTTACTTAGTTTTAGGATCCTTCGATCAGACGAGTGTTGTGTCTGGCGGGTCTGGTTGATGTCTGGAAGTTGTGTGTATAGGTACTTACTATTACCCGCGCATTAAAGAAAAGATCTGAAAATGGCGGCGGATACTTATGGTATGGCTGACAAAACATGCCTTGTTCAATCACAAACCAAATGCTAAGATAGTAAAATGTCAAATTTACATTGTAAGTATTGTTATTTACAACGTAAATTTGACATTTTACTTGTTTGTTGTTGTGTTTGTTTTTATTGTTGTTTTTGTTGAGTTTGATTGTTGAAAAACAGCAATATGAACAAAAACAACAAAATAACAGAGATTTTAGCGGAACGAAATTAACGAAAACTCTGAGTGCGTTAAAGTCGCTTGGAAAGCGGACCCTAAATTCCTGACAATCCTGACCGATGATATTTTTTTGCAGCGCTTACTTCACTGTGTGAGTATAGACAGCGATAGAGAGTGAGTGAGAACGCATGCGAGTGGACGCCATTTACAGGTCTTTTCTTTATCTGTGCGAGTTATAGTTGCGCGGTAAACTCAGCTTGGGTGATGTAGGATTTGCATGAAGTCAGCATGAGGCGTTGTTCGCATGTGGCATTGTTGATACTGTTACAAAACTACGTATTATATTTCAGACTTATAATCCATTTTGAAGTTTCGTCCCGATTCAGCCCTAGATCCCTCATCATCTCAGCGTTAATCCCAGTCGCATCCGAAGCTTTTTCGGCTTTGGAGTCTGGGGTCCGCTCTAACAGTCCAACTGTTGTTTTTTTTTTTATAAATTACAAACTAGCGCTTGACTGCAATCCCGCCTGATGATAAACAGTGATGCAATCGTTGATGGTAAGGCGCGTTAGTTTATTAAACCTACTCACTCAAAGGAACTGAGTAAATAGGAAGGAAGACGGTAGTTGAGCGCGGTGATGCAATGTTAAACCCAACAACACGTCCAACGATGGTGCGCCAGAGGGAGATTGATCTGGAGACCCTTCACAGCCAAACTCCCGACACAACAACATTTCGCGCATCGTACCCGGCACGTACATCGCAACACAACTGCTCATACCCGTCCTCCGTACGGCTTCACCAGATCATCATGCCGGAACACGACGAATCGCTTGGCGACATGACTTTGTCTGGTGGGTGGTAACTTATGCCGGCGTCCGATGTTGTGGCCTACCACCGAGAGAAAAAATTTTTTGGCGAAACTTTGATATTTTCCGAAAAACGACTGCCGTCTGACCTTCTCAACCCGAAGGCGATATCGAAGCATTGCAGTTAGTCCAATTATTGAACTTTTGAGGGCTCCAACAACCCGTAACGACCAAACCAATGCAAATATTCCTATTCATGCATACAAATATTTGCACTGAGCGGGGATCGAACCCGCGCCTTCTTGCGCAGCGGCCGCGTTCGCGCCCGCTACGCCACGGGGGCTGTCAGGCCTAGATCCCTATTCAATCCAATTTATATACAACGTAAGTTTTCGTTTATGCGCAATATAGATGAGTACCTGAATATAGTTTGTTCAGAATAAGCAACTGAATCGATATCAGTAATTTATACACCATGTTATATTTTTTCCAAAATATATTTTAAAAATGTTACAGTTTGGTTACCGAGCGCACATTGCAGTTCACAGCGGATCATAGTGTCCTAGGGAATCCGCCGCGTCGCGCCGCGCGCCGCTGCAGGCGCGAGCCAGCGCGCGGCGTATTGACCATATTTTTGTAGGGACAACCAGGTAACATAACAAGCTCATAAGTTCCTGATTTTTCACGATATCTTTTTGGAATTTTGTACATAAATTCTTTAAAATACTGGACACGTGTTTCGGGTTCGCATATACAAAAAAATAACATTGTATACAATATGTAAAGAAAACCCTGTCCAACCCGGCCATAAGGATAATAAAGGTAAGGTAAACACATGACCAAATATAATATAAAATTTTACATAATCATCATAGTAACAATACTAATGAATTTTGAAATAATCCTTTTTTCCCGGGAATTAATTCCAAATTCCCCGAAATCTGGTAATTTTAAAAAAGTGACAACACCGATATTATTATAAGCGAATAGCGACGCGACCACGTCACAGGTGCCGCGTGCCCTGCCCCCCGCCGCCCACGGAAGGGGTTGCTTACAGCACATGTATTAAGTTACCTCTTTTTGCGAAATAATATTTATTTTTTAGGGGTTTTTTTTAAGTTTTGCCTGTCTTTGTGGGCATTATTAGAATCAGTTATCGATACCTAACAATACCTTCACGGATCGGACAGGGTTTTCTTTACATATTGTATATGAACACCATACCTACTCTTCCACACTAGTGGCACGTGTAGACAGCTGCCGTTGACGCGTGCCACTCATGTGTAAGAACAATAAGTCAAAAGCTTCCTTTGCAGTGCGAATCTGTCACCATCTCACCGTAAAAACTTGGGTGAAGAGAGCGTGGGGTGAACTGTAATTCCAACTCATGCATCCGCGGCTTTCGCCCGGGGTCCGCTTTCCTGCACATTCTCCTCCATTTCGCGCGATCTTTAGCATCCTGTGGTAAGAGATTGTTAGCACGCGTGTCTCTTACAACGTCTAGCCAGCATTTCCAACTCAAGCTAAACAATTAAAACTCTTGACAGCTCACTCGAAGCTCGCTTCACTCGACTTTTCGCGGAGATTTTTACACAATCGTTCAGTTGTTCTACTACTTTGCTATGTGAAACAGAGTAATTATCGCAGTGTTTCTTATATTTGTCGTGGATAACGATATCATTTTAATAAAAGTTGCTCATTTGATTTATGTAGTAGTGGGGCGAACGCTGTGACGTTAGTTTGTAATGGCGGCACGTATGCAGAGTCGTTTTGTAAAGGGTTAATTGTAGAACAGTCAATTCGCTTTGAGGCTCGGACCAGGGCACTTCTCCGGGGCGGAACTGTCAGTTTGCCTATTTAAATTCTTATTTCAAAAATTGGAGGGTATATTGACAGTTTCTTCAGCTTTAATTCAAAACGCCAGCTACGAAATGGAACCACTAGGTACATCAAGATGCTGACGAATCTTTCGCACCGCCGTCACTGACGTCGTCATATTTTTGTTCGAACTTTCGACCTCCTAAGGGTACGAAAACAAAATTGATAATTGACTTCTGTTGCTGTTCTGTTGCTATTTGATGACTGTCTTCTACTTCTTCAGCCTATAGAGGTCCACTGCTGGGCAAAGGCCTCCCCCAAAAATTACCACGATGACAGGTCTTGTGCTGCCCGCATCCATTGGCTTCCCGCGACCTTCACCAGGTCATCGATGACTGTACCTAGTAAATATCTAGTTAAATGTACGTAGATAGGTAGGTGTATATTGTATAAACTAGGTACAACGGAAATCTAAACAATACCAAATTGATTTTTTAACAACAATCACAATGACTGACCAAGTTCTATTCCATAGCCAATTGGTCATGTAAGTATAGCCGATTGTATTGTATCAACAAAAACAGGAAAAAACACAAATTTCGAGGACACTCACCCCGCTCTATCCCATTCTGCGCATAGAAAATTATACTCTAAGTCGTTTGATGTAAGTACATATACTATTTGCCGTGAATTTTTAAGAGTCCCGCCCGCCCGCTTGTTCCATTTTCTTTTAAAGCAGTAAGTACGTCTTGTGCTTAATTGTTTTACGATATTTGAGCGATTTTCAATTTTTACCGTTTTAATGTTTCTGTACAGACGAGCGATTCACGTAATTTAACTCTATACCTATAACAAGCTCCATAAAGAATAGAGGTAAACAAACCAATTTAGGGTTATCACAACTCACGTTTTACAAATCTCCTGTTATTTACATGATTATCGACTTATACATGATAACTATTTATTAACAATTCCTATTGCAGTATATTTGAATACAATCATTAAAATAACATGCATAATAAGTTGGTTTTTTGAAAAACCATTAAAAAGTCGCCATTAATTTTACGTGATAGCCCTACAAGAAAAGAAAGATGGATGAAATCCGGGTATTTAAACACATTTTGTGGAATTCAACCAATGAATAAAGTTGAGGTCAATACAATTTTGCGTATTATAATTACTTTCAAATCAACTGCATTACACATGCATTGTAATACTTTCAAGTATTAAGTATGTGGGCGAAAGCCCTTCATCATCAGAATCAACCATATAAAATATCTTCCTTGCAGAAATTTATCGGAACAATAGCGATTCGTCGCATACGTGGTGCGTTCACCGTTGACGTTCAAATCCCCAAAAGTCACGCTGACCATCGCCACGACGCTCCGCCAGACTGACAGTTGTCAAATCTCGCTCCGATGTATTTCTCAAAAGAGGCGCGCTAGCGGCGCGCCGTCACGGCCGGACTGACTATCGACCGTCCTCGGGCGCATCAGACTGCAGTCCTGTAACAATGACACAATCAATCGAACGGGTGTCAGTAAATCTACCCACTCGCCCAACCTGACAAACTATGAGTAGTAGACGTGTCGTTACTGTCATACAACTATACTGTCTCCGAATAGAAAAAGCGTGTGTCCTTTCGACCACTCATGGACCGGACGACACCTTTCTCTGACCACTTAACGAACAATTCTCTCTTTAACATCATGTCCTTTCCTTAGGACAACCCTCACGGCACCTCCGTGCGATCAGTTTTCCACACAATTTGGACCGGACGAGTGTGTCCTTTCGACCAGCCACACGTGCATGGACCGGACGACACTGTCCCTTCGACCAATTAACACATAAGATTGGACCGGATGAATGTGTCCCTTCGACCAGCCGCTATCAGCTGCATGGCCCGGACGACATTATCCTTTCGACCAATGAACACTTAAGGTTGGACCTGATGAATGTGTCCTTTCGACCAGCCGCTCTTAGCTGCATGGCCCGGACGACATATCGACCACCTTCCAAACACCACATTACTCGATGACTCCTCTCACTTAACTTGCCAACATTATTAGACCTCAAGCAAACAATGCTTACAGATTACACATAGCTGTAGGTTACGTACTGTCTTCCTCTGCGTGAATTTGAACCTCATGCTCAATGATTTCGCTATCTCAGATGTTACTTAGGGTATCAGCTGTAAATGTGTCTGATCCCGCGAAAAGTACATCGGAGTCTGCAGTTAATGTATCACAACTGTTAGGTCTCTCGAGGTTACTATTATCGAGTTCAAAGTCTTCCGTCTTTCGTCTACCGTCTGCCGTCACGGTCTCTTCTTCAGTCATTAAATTAGTAGAAATTTCAACTAACTCGTCATGACCCAGGTACTGGATGCAAGTTCTCGTGCGCGTATTTAAAAGTGCGATATGAACTGGTTATGCTTTTCAGCTCATAATGATCGTTATCAAATACTGCGATTATTACATAAGGACCCTTAAACACGTCAATTCACTGTTCATGTTCTGAATCTGGATTTGAACACCTAATTCTCGATATACCTAGAGATTGGGAACGGATACCAAACATAAGCTCTGTTGGCGTGAATTTGGTGACTGTAGACTTCTAAGCGCTGATTGCATATTCCCTAATTCGTCACGTTACGTTTATTGGGATCGTTTTCAATAATCGTTAGCAGACTTCAAAGTGCGTATCACACGCTGTACTTGCCTGTTTGCCCTGCTGGAGCCAGTAGCTATAAAATGTAGTTAAATGTTATGTTCTGAACAAAAGTTCTTCAAATCCTGGCTAATGTAAAACCTGCCCTGGTCGGCTATTATGCGCTTAAGTGCTCCAAAAAGGCAAACGGCATTTTTAACGTCTAGAACCGCACTAGCTGCGTCTACTGAAGAGGTATGCTCTAATAACACGTATTTAGTGAACGCGTCAATAATTACTGAACAATATTTCTTACGGTCACTTTTTCCACTTAGTTTGCCGGTGAAGTCTATATGAATCGTGAATCGTGTGCCAAGGTATCGAAGCGTTTGGAATGGAGTGTAGCTGCACAGGCTGAGCACCTGAGGGTCCTTTGGGTGCCTTGCAGACGATGCAAGAGTTAATAAATTTCCTAACGCACTTGGACATCTGAGGGAACCAGTACTGTTCATACAGTATGTCCAGTGTTTTGTCACTACCCAGATGTTGTAATTCGTTATGAACGCGACTGATCAAAGTCCATATTAAGGAACGAGGGACGACTGGCAGCCATGCTATAATCTTGTTTCTTACAACTTTCTTATAAAGAATACCATCCCTAACATCATTTGTGTCTGACCAACCGTTTCAGGAGAATCGTTATTATTGTACTTGTCGATTAAGTCTTGAACCTCTGCATCACGTTTCTGTTTTACAGAAAGCCAGCCCTGATGCAATTCTACAAAATTTACTGTGCGAGTTGTAGGTTTTGAAGAAACTTGCGACGCGGAAACTATGTAAGCTATTGGGGTCTGGCAGGGGATTTCTAGAGAGATAGTCCGCGTGTTCCATACTACGACCTTCGCGATATACGATGTCAAAATCGTAAGCTTTTAGAAACGCCCACCAGCGATGAACACGTGGGGTTAGATCAGTTTTAGATTTCGATGCCTTTAATGAGTTACAGTCCGTGAAAA
This sequence comes from Sesamia nonagrioides, assembly GCA_017933935.1. NCBI lineage: Eukaryota > Metazoa > Arthropoda > Insecta > Lepidoptera > Noctuidae > Sesamia > Sesamia nonagrioides. The sequence continues at coordinate 1,910,165 of JADWQK010000020.1, read as the reverse complement.
CCTTGAAACGTCGGCCGTATAAATAATGCCGGAAGTGTTCTACCGCTCGTACGACTGCCAGCGTTTCCAACTCGTACGAGTGATAACGGGACTCTACCTCAGAGGTTCGTTGGCTAAAGTATTCTACAACAGGGGGCAGATCTTTCTTTTTCTGTATTAAGATCGCCCCATATCCTTTGGCGTCGCAATGCAATTCAATGGGTAAGTCCGGGTTAAATATCATCAAAACTGGTTCGGAGGTATATCTGTATAATGATATTGCGGATACTCTTATGTTTTTCGGAGGTAAGTATCTGTATAATGATATTGCGGATACTCTTATGTTTTTGTTCCCATTTTATAGGGCCTTTCAACTTTGTTAAGGAATACAACGGGCCAGCAATGTTTGTAAAACCTGGGATGAATTTTCGAAAATACGATGCTAGGCCTAGAAATTGACGGACTTGCGTCGCAGTTTTAGGCTGGGGAGAGTCTATTAAAGCCTGTATCTTGCGTGAGTTTGGTCCTACCTGTCCGCACTGAATAGAATAATCCATGAAATCAATTTTCTTTTTCTTATATTTACATTTCTTAGAGTTTAAAGAAAAACTCTACTAAATCAATTTCTAACTCTCCTGTGTTAACCACGTCTATAGGAAACACCATTGACGAAACTGCTAGCACATTTATTCAATATTTTAATAAGAGCATCTTTATCATCAGTTGTCGAATCCGTATCTATCCGAGTTAAGTCTGGCTAGCAATCGACTCGCAGGCATTAACTTGCTTCTCAAAATAAAAAAAATCAAATTATCATTATTAATTTTAACGCTCACACCGTTTTCTAAAATATCTCTACCTATTATAACAGGGTCCGTAGGGCAAGAGTCTGGTACTACATGAAGTGTCAAGATTTTTATAACATTTCCAAGATTAACCTCACTCGAAATTTGTGACGTAGAATTTATTTCATCACCAGCAATGCCCGTAAGATACACAGGATTATTGCGCACAGTACCTGGGAACTTACTAGAAAAGCTCTCTTTTATCAACGAGCAGGACGATCCGCTATCAAACAAAAAGGAAACTGACTCACCGGATGACGTCCTCAAGGTTCCCCTCGATAACCCTTGTTCGCAGACATTGACCTCTTTCCTTGCAAGGGCTCCACCGCCTTTTCCCTTTTCTGTGCAATTTGTTGCTATGTGTCCTGATTGACCGCAGGTGTAGCAGGTTACGGTAGAAGTTTTCTCGGGGGCACGTGTTATAGTTGAGGGATATTGCAGTTTCATTATTCCAGAAGAATCTTCTCGAAGACGCTTTTTGCAGTCAGCTTGCCTGTGTCCGGGGATTCCACACCAATGACATTTACCAAGAAATCTTGCGTCCGCAGTTCTTGGTCGTTTGAAATCAGGCTCTTGGGTTTAATTAACCTCCGATCTTCGCTTGAGGGAAATGCTTCTTAAGATTCTAAACAGCTGAGCTTTGGTAGTGATAGCATGTGCGTTTACCTCACGGCATATCAAACCATCCTTCTGACATAAGACCGATATGACGAATCCAGTTATAACATCTTCTGGCATTCGGGTTTTAGGTATAGTTTCGATCATATTCCATAAGCGCAGGCCAGCTTCTGGTGCAGTTTCTTTTGTTCCAATTTGAAAACGCAATATTTCATCAAAGTAGTCTTGAAATAATTTCGGTTTGCAAAATCTGGCCATTAAACTTTGTTTAACCATACCCCATGATAGATCACTTAAATTTAACTTAGTCAATCAAGAGGCTGCGCGCCCTTTCAGCGCACCGGTAAGAGCCACAAGTAAATCTACACCCTCCAAATGTTTAGTCAGTACTATAAGCTCTGTTATCTTACACCAACCTTCTATATCCGCGTCGGCATCATCCGGATTAAACTCTACGAGTTTCACAATACTAGACTGGGCGCTAATAGTTGGCACCGGTGGTTGCGTCATTGCTAACATACGAGTAAGTAAAATTTCCATATTACTCAACAACTTCAAGGCGCTATTTTCGTCAGGTGGTTGTTTTTCGTCGGTCGGGGGCACATGGCATCCCACTTCTGATGTGGGCGAAAGCCCTTCATCATCAGAATCAACCATATAAAATATCTTCCTTGCAGAAATTTATCGGAACAATAGCGATTCGTCGCATACGTGGTGCGTTCACCGTTGACGTTCAAATCCCCAAAAGTCACGCTGACCATCGCCACGACGCTCCGCCAGACTGACAGTTGTCAAATCTCGCTCCGATGTATTTCTCAAAAGAGGCGCGCTAGCGGCGCGCCGTCAAGTATAATATCTAAACATAAATAAACTGTTTACATTAGTAGGAAGTAGGATTATTACTTTTTAATACAGTTGCTCAAAAAGTGGTGTATTACAGGGACGTATAGCGTTCGGAAAGTGGGCTATTACACATTCGTGCTTTTTCTTTACCTTTTCCGAACTAGTGCGTTCTCTTTCCCAACTGTCAAAATATTGTCTATTAAAAATAAAAAAAAACCAACCATGAAGTTTTTACTTTAAAAAAATCAGAAGTTTTTATGATTCATGCAAATAATTCTAAAAAGAAGCTACTAATTTGTTTCAATATCAGATTTAATGATTTAATTCAATGAGTTAGGTTAGGTTTTATTTAATTTCATCTCATTTCATTTTCATTTCATATCAATAAAAAAAATCTACTGAAGACTTGGCTGTATGGGCATAGTTCCCTTTGCCTAATCGAATGGGTGAAGAAAAAAAAATCTCTGCTTATATTCTTTTACGGTTTGCGCCAATTTTCAAAAATTTTCTTTGCGAGTTTAGTTGTTTGTTGCACAAAATGAGTAATTTCGACGATATTTTATTTGAATTAACACCACCGGAACTCAGTATAATTGCACAAAATGCTTCGGAGAACATTTTACCGGAAAAGTCAAAAAGTCGCTACATATCTATATACAACGAATTTATTGCGTGGAGAGAAGAGAAAAAGGCAAATAGTTTTTCAGAAAATGTTATGTTGGCATAATTCTCCGAACTGTCAACAAAATTAAAACCTTCTACATTATGGTCGAGGTTTTCGATGATAAAAAGTATGCTGAAAATAAGAAACAACGTGGATATAAGTCAATACCCAAAACTAAATGCTTTCTTAAAACGACAATCAGACGGTTTTACAACTAAAAAGTCGAAAATATTAACATCGAATGAAGTGGAAAGGTTTTTAAACGAAGCTCTCGATGATCGTTATTTAGCCACAAAGGTAATTAATTAATAAGTACTTATATTTTTCTTTAGTATTCAGTTTACGAAATCGCAAAATACAGTCATTAAATTATTTAAAAAAATATTAATCAAATCCCTTTTTTTTTTTTTTGTAGGTTGCGCTGATTTTTGGCATTGTTGGTGCTTGCCGCAGAGAGGAGTTATCCAATATTACTTTAAAAGATATTGAAGCCCATGAAAAATGCTACTAATTAAGATTCCGAATACAAAAAATAAGATACCGAGAAGCTTTGTTGTTGAAGGAGATTTTCTTAGAATAGTGCAAAAATATATGAATCAGCGGTCCTAAAAAGGAAAATCCGACCGTTTTTTCCAAAATTATCAAAAAGGAAAGTGTACATCTCAAGCAATCGGGATAAACAAATTTAGTAATATGCCAAAAGAAATAGCTACGTTTCTTGGTCTGCCGGATGCAGAGTATTATACTGGGCACAGCTTCAGGAGGACCTCTGCTACATTATTGGCAGATTCAGGAGTCAATTTGACGTCATTAAAGCGACTAGGAGGTTGGAAGTCAGACAAAGTTGCAGAAGGCTATATTGCTGATTCATTACACAACAAACTAGAAACTGGGAAAAAAATCACACAATCCATTAATTTAAAGTCCAGTCCGTCACCTTTACATGACAATAGTAGAGAAAGTTCGTCCATTTACCTTCGTTGATAATGATAAGTCATTAGATCCAATTCCATCAACTAGCAAACGCCATTGTATAACACCTTTGACAAATATACATGAACAATCATACGAAATTAATAATTTTAGTTTGTCTCAAACAGTAAATATGCAACCTAAAACTTCCCCAGTTAGTATAAAAAACTGTACCAATTTCAATGTATGTGTGAATTATAACTTTTCTAAGAAATAAATTATTAGTTAGTTGAGTTTATTGTGTTTTTATTATTTTAATAAATTGCTTTTTTCGCAACTGTATTAAAAATAGTTGTTCAGTACACGTGCGGAACCGTCATTGCAACTTGTTCCGACTGTCAACCCTCACCTTCGGCTGCGCCTCGGCTCGAGTCGACATTTGTCGGAACTCGTTGTAATGACAGGCTTTCCGCACTTGTAATGAAATATACTATTTTATGAAAATCGTCTATCTAGAAAAGGTAAGGGTTAACATCTGTCTTTTAGGCGTAAACTTCTCGTTGCCTAGCAACGGCTTGTTTGCTTCTATTCTTTATAGAATTTGGCTCAAATATAGTCGCAGAATCATCTCGGCGACAAAAAATGTGAAAAATTTGTCAATAGGTTGGGAAATTTACGGTCAAGCACTAGTTTATTAAGAGCAACTCTACCGTGCCTTGAAGACACTTAAATTGTAGTCAGATGGAACCACCGTCGTTGGCAAATTGTTCCAGTCCCTCGATGTACGCGGTATAAGGAGTCGAAATACTTCGTCCGGATCGTTCTTTAAATTACGAGAATTACCTCGGCCTTGAACAAGTTTTCATGCTGAGAAGCATTTCCCTGAATTTTACGAACAGACAGATTTCAGTCTCAATCTTTAAAATAAAACCACTAAGTTTATTTCCCTACATTTATTTGACATTGATTGCATCACTGCCTACCACTAGGTGGGATTGCGGTCAAGCACTAGTTTATAAATATAAAAAATGCATCGCTTTAGGTAATTAACTAAAAGTACTAAGTAAGAGACTAAATGTAATATCAGTCACTTCCCTTGTCATTATACTTCTCAGTTGTAGGTACTCTTCAATTTAGTAACGTTATATTTCGATTTGTAACGTTTCTAAATTTAAAAGTATAACTACATCGTAGCATCGCAACTGAAGTGACTGGTATTACATTTAGTCGGTTATTCAAATTACGTGATTGTGTATCCTTAGTAATTGCCTCAAGCGATGGAGTACAAATTACTGTTATCATCAAACATAACATTAGCGCCGATTCTGTTGTTCACAAACTAATTTTAAGTTATGTGCACCTTTTTCTTTCCATTTAATTAAGAAAAGGACAGAAGATAAAATGTCAGTTTAGACCTGTCAAATTAGTGCGCTTCTGACGTAAACTGCCGTATTTTTAGTCGCCATGTTTATAATCGCGTCTAAACTGTCTATGGAGTATTTTTTAAACCCCACTGCAAAAATAGGATTATGTTTTACAAAGTGTGTAAGCTTAAAAAAAGGAAACACTTGTAGGGTACATAGCCTTTTCAGACTCTGTAGATAAGTAGGTTCATGTCTTGGTTAAACTACAGTTAACAGGTAGATAAGAACCAATGGTCGTTATCCAAACTAGTTTCATTATATACAACGTGTAACATAAAGGGTATATACATAATAAAGACATGGCATCTTTACATGATATCAAACGATATTGGAAGGGTTTTTTAATCCTATCTCTGTATCGCCTGTGATAGGCTACTATCACACTAGTCGCACAGAGATATTGAAGACATTTATCGGATTTTGGCAAGTAACGTGACGGGTAACGAGTAGTTATTAGCGTATGTAGTGTGCTGCCAAGTTTGTTATAATTTGATTTTAAGAAACACACGAAACCGAAATTTGGTAACAATTTTTTGAGTATTTTATTTTGAGTTGAAACCCTTCCGATATCGTTTGATATCATCTAAAGATGCCATGCCCTTGGTATGTATATACCCTTTTTGTTACACGTTGTATATGTGGTTATAACATAACATAACAGTTTATTTATCAATTTATTTTATCTTTTGATGTTTTTAAATTACTTAAATTTATAGAAGCAACAATGTTTTTTTTTTAGGATTCAAATGCCAGAATCGAATTGTAGGTACCTACAACTTATAGTTAAAACTTTTATTTGGAAGTAAACAGTAACAACAAAATTATGCACAGTTCCAAACAAAACATTGAACATGACGAGTGAATACAATTCAACACTCGTGCATACAATTCGAATCAATCCATACAGCTCACTAATGTAGTTCTCCGTTGATTATTCTATTCCATACATTTCTGTGGACACGTAAAACACACCTGTGGCATTCCCAGGGTTATTATAACCCGCGATGGTCACCTCATTGGCAGCGCATTTGCCTTGAGAATAATGGTCATAAGAATCACAGGCCCACGCCAAAAATGCATTCTGTAGATGCACCGACATAGAATAATATCTTACACACGCCTTATGACTGCATTTGGCTGCATCACTCTCTCCTTTAGCTGGTATTATACCTTCGTGGCAAGAAGGTTGCTTATTTCCTTTTTTGTTGAAGAAGAAATCAATATCGCCCAGTACTGAAGTCGTTCCCAAACCTCCAGCGTTACAGTGGTAAACTTCAACGTACTGCGCAACTCCGGACCTGATCTGGTCGTCGATGAAACTGTTTGAGAAGCAAGGACCGGCTGGATCCAGGGCTGTTATTCTCCAGATTTTTTCTGTCGTGACTTCAGTATACGTGGTACCCGCGTAGCCTAGCATTTGACTACCTAAACTGTGGCCTATGCAGTGGATTTTATTCGAGGGGATACCTTTTGCGTGGAGTCCTGCAAGGAAGTTTCCTAGGGCCCTTCCGATATAGTAGGCATGTTTGACTGAGCGTTCGTAGCTGGCGATTTTTCCGCCTTTGCTTGAAGTATAAATTGAATGGTCTACTATTATGAGGTATATGTTTGGTACTGTGCTGAAGGCTTGTCGGAGGAGGCCCTCGGTGTTCTTATTGATATGTGACTTGTATCCGGGCACGAAAAACACCAGTTTTCTAGTGATATCCAAGTTGTAGCTGGTGGTGATGCCCTCGACGGCGCTGTCAATGGGAAACGTCAGGTTGAAATTGTTCTGGAAGTCGTAGAAGAAGATCTGTGTCTCGCTGACGCCGATGTCAAGACCTTTGTCGTGGTCGCCTGGAAAATAAAACAACGTAATGAATGACGATGGCTGTTTTGTAAACAAGATACAGTTATAAAAGAGAAGAAGTCAATAACTAAAGACTTAATTGACAATAAAACTCCAATCAATATAAGGTAGATATCTAGTTACATTCGAATATGTCTGCTATATATACAGCCGCTGGTAGAAACCGTGGCCCTGGCGCATAGGCAAGTGAAGAAACACGGGTGGGTTTTAGTCAATAAAAGTCTGACACGCCCTTCCGCTCCGCCCAGAGCGGGAGAACTCATTTGATGATTTGCCATCGCAAACAAAAAAGAAGGGTAAGTAACTACCATTTAAGAGAGGTCGATGGCCAGTCCATCATGTCACAAAGAGAGCTACATAATTTCCTTACAGTAAATTGGTTAGTATTTACGTAATTTAATAATTGTAACTATATAAAATATTTTAAATAATTCCACATCAGGTAAACTTCGGGTAATTATCTAAACACGTACAAGTAAAATCAAAGTCAGTGTAAAATTTCGTTATTAAGACTTGTTTACTCTTGTTAATTATAGACAAAGGTATATTCATTGCATAACTGTGTTCATCTGAAGGGAAAACTCGCTATTTTAAAAACGTTTACAGTCTGATCTCAGTCTCAATGTGTTAAAAATAAGTAAAAGATCGCTCTTAGCAATAAGACTGCCCATTGTGTCACCCTTTGTAAAATCTTTATACTTATGTTCTGTAATTTATATGGTGTAAAAACTATTTTAAAAAAAAATATATAAAAATAATATATATAGTATAAAGTATAAAGTAAAGTAATAGTATAAAGACTCTATTGTATTCTATCTCTTATTTCCGTATATTTTTGACAAGTATTTGATATTATTGTTTTTGGCAAGTTATTTTAATGGGTTACAACTATTTTTGGACGGCTTTAATGAAGTAAGTACAGAAATTAGTTTTCAGTTTTTATGGTAAGCACCTTGACATACATGTCAGAGAGGAGAAGATATTAAAGGGCACATAAATTGCATACTACTATTATGTATTAATATTTTTCCAAAAATATTATGCGGATTATAAACTCGGTGGTGGTAACTCGGTGGTGGTAACTCGGTGGTATGCCATCGGCTGTCGGCAGAAGTTACCCTTACCACCCACCAGACGACAAAGTCTTGCTGCCAAGCGATTCGTCGTGCTCCGACATGATCTGGTGAAGCCGTACGGAGCACGAGTCTGAGCAGTTGTGATGCGATGTGTGCCGGGTACGATGCGCCAAATGTTGTTGTGTCGGGAGTTTGATCGTGGAGGGTCTCCAGATCAATCTCCCTCTTTTTCATTTCGTTTTTTTTTTTTAATTTTCTTTAAACCATATTTTCATTTAGGTAATTGCTTATTAGTTATATGAGTTATATTCATGAACAGTTCAGACTTTAATTAAGTTTCTTCAACAACAAAGCTAAAACTAGATATAAAAACGTAAATGTCCAGATAAATTTTGCTACATTTGTTATCAGGGCCAAACATTAATGTAACTTGTCAAGTAAACAATGAGTTTTATTAAAACAACGTCATAATAAAACTTAATTAGCACATAAATATGAGAGGGAACATATTTAAATTAAATGTGGAAACTTTTTTTATTTTAATATAATTTTATTGCTTAGCAACCCCGTTGGTTCAGTGATTGTAAGCATGATGGTATCAGGTTTAATATTCAGATGGAATAAAAAGATATTCCCTCTTGTTGCAAACGATTGTAGCTTTTTTAAATGCCGTATATTGTGGCTACATCGTGTACCAGTGGCTGCTTGAAATGCTAATTGGTAACGCCGTACACCCCACACACACACTCACGCACGCACGTACACACTTACGCACTCAGGCACCCACACAATTGCATTTTGTTGTGTTTTCTTTTATTTTTATTTTTATTGCGTATTTAAAATGTACAGGAAGAGCGGAGCCTTCAGCTACAGGTATTTCTATGCCCAAATGGACTCCTTGTCATGCAATGTAGGCCAAAATGATATGAAATATATTTATTTTATTATTAACTAGCGGCCGCCAGCGACTTCGTTCGCGTGGTATTTATGCTCCGCTCCTATTAGTCGCAGCGTGATGTTATATAGCCTAAAGCCTTCCTAGATTAATGGGCTATCCAACGCAAAAAGAATTTTTCAAATCGGACCAGTAGTTCCTGAGATTAGCCCGAACAAACAAACATACAAACAAACTCTTCAGCTTTATACATTAGTATAGATTATTTTATAACGGCCCCGACTTACGAAGTGAAGGTCGAGGATTCGAACCCAAACAGCTGCTTTACATTGTGTAAATAATGCGATAACATTGTTAAATAAAGGAAAACATTGTGAGAAAAACCGACATGTCCTAGAGACGTATCTTAGAGCCAAAAATTCTAAGAATTCTGATATCTATATCCACACTCGAACCGTTCGGTGGATTAAGACACATTCCTTCTCTCCGAACATTATAGGCTAAATGTTTGTAAATATTTTCAATCATAGGGATCTAAGCATCATCTAGAGGTTTTCTTCAAACATTCTAATCATCATCCCTTTAGCCGGAAGATGTTCACTGCTGAACATAGGCCTTCCTTAAAAGCACCTCCAGTTCAATCAGTTCCTGTGGCCTTCATTAGGCCGTCGGTCGTCTTTTGATACACTACTTCACAACCACTCCAGAACCTAGAGGCTCTAACGGCCGTCTGTTCTGCGAGCAATATCTGCCCACAGTCACAAAAGTTTGGCAATTGTTCTGACTATCCCGGTTACCTTGATTCTACCTCGGATTTCACCATTTCTGGTTTTTCTGGTCCATTCTGGTCATTCGTGGTCATAGGAAAACTCATTCTAATCATCTTTATAGATTAGCCCTGAGCCCTGAACAACCTCTGCCTTTTTGACTTAAAATACAGCCGTGTTGTATCCATGCAAGGTTAAACAATCAATGTCAACTAGAAATTGTATCATTCACGGTTAGGTACGGTTTCCTCGGCTAATCCAACTGATGTTAGAAATATTTGTTATTCGTCACTAATAAGGAAAATATTTGTATGCACTGCGAAGACAATGATTTATAAATAAATCGTGAAACCGTTCACCAGATTAAAACAAAACCAATTGAAGGTCATCGACCTCTAAAGTACGTTATTGATAAACATGACCTTTAACATAATATAATATACTGTGCCTTTAGCTAATTAATCTAATACTAAAAAATGACGTCACTCACATGTTATCCAATCAGAATATAGTAGCGCTTTAAATGGCCCAGCACACCCACATACTAACACCGCACTTAAAACCAAACCAAATAAATAATAATTCATCGTTGATAACCTTTACGATACGTCCGTCCCTGTTGACGAACCAACGACAAGTGACACACGTGGAAACTCAGAGACTGGATCGTAAAGAGATCATGCGCTCGCGCATTAAGCGGGAAAACAATAATAAATTGATCATAGATATGTACTTATATTGATCTTGTTCATCAGTTACTTCGCTATTTAGGGCTCCGGGAAAAACATGAGGTAGGTAGTGTTTACGGGTTATCATGTGCTTGATAAAGAATTAAGATCAGTTACCGTTGAGATGAGTCATGTGTTAGTAATATCTTAGTATGTAAATCACCCGTGTGGGTGTGGGAAGGTCAGCAAAATATACTGAGAGCAATATTTTTATATGGACATGACACTTCTTCTTGAGTTGATAGGTACCTCCAGAATATTGCGACACATTCGCCGGAAATGTAAATAAAAATGAGTATAGAGGAAAATAACTTTAATTCCAACACAATAAAGATGCCCTTCAGTAACCGTGAAAACTTGGGTAAAGAGAGCGTGAAGTGAGCTGTGATCCCTACCAATGCTAGGGATTGACAGCCCACTTTTTACTATGTTACGGGTGTAGTTAGCGCACTTAGTCCTTCCAGGAGGACCTCACTGTTTTGGGGGACTTTTACACAACTGTGTATGCCAGTCCCAACGTACCTTTTTTTTCCGGGGTGGAAATCCTCATAGGATGTCCGCCGCTCTGTGGGTGACGGGGTCTGTCAGACTTTTACTGACCAAAACCACCCCGGTCTCTCTTCTATCACGAGCGCGCATGGGGCCGCTGGAGTCTAAATTCTTCCACGGCCCCACACCCTCGTGCTGGCCCGGTCTGTCCGGGCCTCGTCTCCTGCTCGGTTGAGAGGTTTAAGCGGGAAAGCGTAAGAGACAGACAGACAGAGACAGAGACAGTTACTTTTGCATTTATAATATTAGTATGGATGGTACCTACCTATATGAGGAGGCTAGGCAAGCTCACTTTACTTTTCACGGTTCACATCTATTCAATACGCCTCCGTGCTGAATCAAACAACAATCAATGTTACTGCGGCGAACCATACTAATTGTTTGTGATTCCCACCGGTTCTAAAATGACACCACTAATGTGTCGATCAGATGTCTATGACCCCAGAGTTTTGATTTAGACGGTAGACGATTACTAGCAGATAATTAGTTAGCAGGAATCTTAATCCAAATGTGTAATTATAATCTACTTCTCGTGAAGCACCGTTATATATTCAATATTCGACCTTTGTATCATCACCATTATCATCTCAGCCACATGAAATCCACTGCTGGACATAGACATACCACCTAGTCGGTGGGTGTCCGACGCTGCGCTTGCTGATACGTGGTCGCCATTCAAGAAACTTTCTGCCCCATGGGCTATCGGCTCTGCCGCAAGCTATGTGCCCCGCCAACTGCCACTTCAAATTGCTAGTCCGTTGGGCTATGACAGCGAGTTTATTTCTTCTACGAATCTCCTCATTCGATCACCAGTAACACACATTAGTAAAAGACTTTTGTCTTTACGCACTGAGGTACCGGAGCTTCCCGAACGCTACCCGTTGCTGCTGCAGCTGAGTCGGATCCATCAAAACACCTCGTCCTTGAAGCCGGAACTATCGATCTGAATCAGCTGCCCCAGATACACATACTGATTTACAGCTTCAAGGACTGTACTATGCTCCCAATATACACCGGTGATGGCGCAACATGGACATTCGACATGACCTTCGTTATATCCATGTTACTTTTAAGGCCCACCTGCTGGGAAACCCCATTGAGTTCGTTGAGCATAAAGTCCTCCAGCGACTCCGCCATAATGACAACTTCATCGGCAAATCGAAGGTGAGTGATATACACGCACTTGATATTGATGCCCAGCCCCTTCCATTCCAGGAGCTTGAAGGCATCTTCCAGTACAGCGCTGAACAGTTTCGGAGATATAACGTCCCCTGCCTCACCTCTCTCTATAGTGGAATAGCCTTCGACCTTTGTGTATTGTACCTTTGCTTTCTTACGCCACCATTGTGAACTATATCGAATTTCATTGATATAAACAAAGCGCGGGAGTACAATGCTCGAAGACCTCAGTAGAGCCTCCGAGCGAGTCGGTCTTAAAATGAACATGGACAAGACGAAAGTCATTTCTAATGCCCATGTTGTACCGACTCCTATAAAGATTGATGACTCTGTTCTCGAAGTTGTTGACAGTTACGTGTACCTGGGACAAACTATCCAGTTAGGAAGGTCCAACTTCGAGAAAAAGGTCAATCGTCGAATCCAACTCGGCTGGACTGCTTTCGGGAAACTACGTAAAATCTTCTCGTCCGAAATACCGCAGTGTCTTCGACCAGTGTGTGTTGCCAGTGATGACTTATGGAACTGAGACGTGATCGCTAACAATGGGCCTTATAAGAAGGCTCAAAGTCACTCAAAGGGCAATGGAGAGGGCTATGCTTGGGGTTTCACTGCGCGATCGAATCAGGAATGAGGAGATCCGCAGAAGAACGAGAGTAACCGACATAGCCCGAAGAATTGCAACACTAAAGTGGCAGTGGAATGGACCCATTGCCCGTGGGACCGATGCCCGATGGGGCCGATGGGTTCTCGAGTGGCGACCACGCACCGGAAGACGTAGCGTGGGTAGGCCCCCGACAAGGTGGACCGACGACCTGGTGAAGGTCGCGGGAAACCGCTGGATGCAGGAGGCGCAGGACCGGTCGTCGTGGAGAACCTTGGGGGAGGCCTATGTCCAGCAGTGGACGTCTTTCGGCTGAAATGATGATGACGATGATGAAACAAAGCGCCTAAATTACGAAACCTGGAAATACTGACACTAAACTAAATCAATGACGGCTATTTCTTCCGATGGCTATTTGCTGTCGGAATTTAGGCAATGCACCCTAATTGCGTAACTCACTATTAATATCAATTTAAATTATTTTGAAAGACAATGCAAATCCACGTTCAAATCCATGTTTGGAAAATGTCTGCTCAACAACATAATGGCAATGAATCTTGTTGTACTGCCAAAATGAAACCCTTTGGTACTGTAAATCATCATATTATCTCCGTGTTTAGTCCCGGTTGCACATTATGGCTTTCGCGTTAGAGTTTGGGGTCCGCTTTCTTGCTCATTCTCCTTCAGTTCGCGCGATCTTTAGCGTCCTGTGGTGTGAGATTATTGGTACGCATGTCATCTCTTACAACGGTAAGCCAGCACTTCTTTGGCCTACCCCGCTTGTTCCGGCCGGCGGTGTGGCGCCATGGCATGACATTTGTTACCCACGTAACATGCCGGTTTTCCATTGCTACTGATAATGGCCCGGATTCCCTTGTTCACAAACTAAATTAAATTTTAGTTCAGTGCATCTTTTTGTTTCTATTTCATTAAGAAAAGGACAGAAGATAAAATGACAGTTCAGACCTGTCACATTAGTGCGCGCCTGACGTAAACTGGCGTATTTTTAGTCGCCATGTTTATAATCGCGTCTAAACTGTCTATGGAGTATCTTAATTTGACAGGATTAAATTAAAATGTTATCTTCTATCCTTTTCTAAACGAAATGGAAAGAATAAGATGCACTTAATTTAAAATTAGTTTAGTTTGTGAACAACAGAATCGGCGCCAGTGTGTTACGCAATTACCCTGGCGGTAAGCGGGAATGTGTCATTTCGATTATAGTCGGAAATGGGTGTAAGTATCTAATATACTGTTACTGGCTAGGGGTACTAAAACGCCGGTTAAGGGTTGCGAAGTTTATTGGCAACGAAAGTACAGTCGATTGTAGGCAATGACAAGTAGAACGTAGCTGATGTCGCACCGAAGTCTTCTCTTACGTCCACGAAGTCGTGTCGTAAACACACAATAACACTCGAATACTCTAATAGTTCTCGTTACAGTTGTCGCAGTAGGTATTCTCAATTATCGCTTCTTATCTGTCGCTTGTTCTCGTATCGCTAGTCGCAGCAGACTGACCCTGCGCCGGCGTCACGGCGCTATATATAGGTCAGCTGATCGAACATTCCAGATTCCTCTAGACGTAATAATAATAGCGCATAACTTCAAGGACATTCAATAAGTAACAATACTAAATACACACACGCTTTGCTCTCCCCTTTTCGTTCCCACAAACAAACACGTCTACAACCAAATTGTTTTGAAGAGAAAGTTTCCAACTGGAAGTGAAAATTGTATCATTCCTATTAACAGTGATCTTGGTTCAACAGAACGGCGGAACAATCCCTCTGAAGTAGTAAATTAACTCACCTTGGTTAGACAGTAAAGTTTTTAATTGAGTGTCGTCGGTCTTCAGTGTAAGACTGCGCTTTCATGGGATTTTGTTTAAAAATAGTTATTTGTTATACAAGAGTGCAAAGTTGCTTTTTAACCGCGTGTTCAATTTTGATGACCGAGCAAGCGAAGGATTCTAAAATTGAATCACGAGCGCAGCGAGTGATTCAAAATTAGAATCCTGAGCGTTAGCGATGGAATCAAAAGGACACGAGGTGAAAAATCTTTGCACTCGAGTGCAACACGTAACTTTTCATTCCACCTCAGCGAGGAAATGACTAAATGCAATAAAAAAATGTTTATAATCACAAGATAGGTACACTTTTATTTCAGTTTAGGTATTAATTACTACATTATGACAGGTAAGTATTACAGAATAATCTTTAAATTATAATAAAATAATACTAAAGTATAATTAAGAAAATTTTAAAATAACGTTGCAACAGTTATTTAAATTGAGTGTAATATTTTTGTTTGGTACTGTAATATTGGTGTTAGTCACTTGTGTACTGTTTTTCGGTAAACTGTCTGTCATACTTAATAGTTGTACCGATTCATCGGATTCCCTTAGCGTGAATGTTGGAGAGAGAGGGAGATGGTTAGGTGTTTCATAACGGCTTATTTTTGATGTAGAAGGGCCAGTCCAAGTTTCCGATTGAGGCTCTTTCAGTGTAATGGCTCCTACGATGCCTTCACATATTTTAGACTTATTTTGGATGGAATCCTCTATGTATCCCTCTACAACTGCATTGGTCTTCCAGCCTCCGTGGCACTTAAGGGACAGGAGATCAGCTCCGGAATCAGCCAAAAGTGTGGCTGAAGTTCGTCGGAAACAATGACCCGTGTACAACAGGGGTTCTGGAAGTTCAAGAAATGTTGCTATTTCTCGTGGGATACTGCCAATTTTATTAATACCCATAGGCTGTCTAACACACTTTCCATTGCGATACTGTAGAAAAAAACGATTGATTGGCGTGTTAGGCGGCCGTAAGGCTTGATATTTCTCAACAATCGTTACGTATTCCTTGCGAATGACAAAGTTGCGGTCTCTTTTTGTCTTTGTATTAGGTAAATTAATTAATAGTAAGTCATCTGAATGTTTCTCAATGTTTTTGACATTAAGTTGTGTTAGTTCATTAGTTCGACATGCTCCGTTTATTCCAATAATAAGAACAACCTGCAATGTAAAGAGTATTGTAGTAGATAAATGAATAAAATTTATATGAACGCATAATTATGCCTATCAACATTTACTAAGTATACTATTTAATTTAGATTAATATATGTACTTAAGTAGATACTGAATGTGCAACTGACTTACTTTTGCCGCCAAATATACGGAATCGGGTGCTTCGTTAAGAAACTTTTCAATATCAGATACTGTGAAAACCTTCGATTTTTTTGGATGATGACCAGATGAGGCTCTTTTTAAAAATGCTACTAATTTAGGATAGGTATCGATATGTATGTCTTTTTCATCTTTATTGTTGCTTTTAGCATCGAATACGTACTCCATAGAGTGCTTGCTTTCTTGTTCTCGGATAATTCTATAAAATATGCCAGCAAAACGTTTTTTGAGAAAGTTTTGGCTCCTTTTGCTAGTCGCCACGTGTTGAACATATCGTACTGTTTTAAATACTTCTCGCGTGATTGTTGAGGTAGAAAGCTCATTTGCGCATTATTAACAGTTTCAGTCAATTCTGTTGGCGTCAAACAAACTTTCTCGTCGCTAGAATCACTCATTTTAGTTTTTCACTTGTTTTCAAGTTTCTTTTTTTAATATAAGGTTTAACAATGACGTGAAAAAATGCCGCGTAAAGAACCGCGTACAAAGAAAATTGAAAAAAGAACACCAAGAAGGTTCCGAGTCTGAGTTTTTAACAAATTAAATAAAAGTTGTATGATATATTCGGCACCATAGAGGTAACAGTAAATAGGTTTAATGTTTTTTTTTAATTTACAAACTTAGTGCACACGATGTTCTAAATTCAATTTACTTTATCCTCTAGAGAATAAAAACGGCTTTTCCAGTCAGATATTGAAGATTAAAAATATTCTTTCCGAGATGGTGGGATGAAAAAAATATTTTACGACAACATTGGGTTGGGGAGGGAGAGCAGTGGAGGTCTAGTTATTATTATTATTTATTTATTATGCGGTCTTACTATACGTTCATTTGTTTTTTTTTCCATTAAACCAAAAATGGTTTGTATTGATACTCAAATTCGCTATAAGAATACTCCTAAGTAAGCATAACATAGGAACATATCTTATACCTATTATTTCATTTATTTTTCAATACATAGATACAAACTAAATTACATTTTTAAATATTTCGATATAAAAAAAAAACATAAAAACATTTTAAAAAAATGGATCCATCAATGTCGGGAGTCCAATTTAACGGTAGTTAGGGCTCCAGAGACAGAAACTTCCTCACGACGCGGGACGTATCGAGGAGATTTTATTCAATTTTTAATTAAGTCAAAATTTTATTTAAATCAAGAACTTCAATAGATGTTGCTCTTGGCTATCGTCACTGTACCGGTGGCGTGAGCAGGCGCGAGAACGGGGCGATCGGCCGATGCAGCGTCAGCTTGAGCAGCGTCGGTCGCAGCACAGCGAGGTCCTGGTGACGGAATGGCGGGACGGGCTTTGACGCCCTACCATCGAGGCCATCCGGCCGGTACTGGCGGACTGGCTCGGGAGAAGGCATGGCTCCCTAACGTTTCGGGTGACACAGGTGCTCTCGGGGCATGGTTGCTTCGGAAAGTACCTGTGTCGCATAAACAGGGAGCCGGACGCCCGGTGTCACCACTGCGTCGACTGCCGGGAGGACACGGCGCAGCATACGCTGGCAGAGTATGCCGCTTGGGAGGAGCTGCGTCGTGCCCTCGTTTCACAATTGTGAAATCTTTATATTTATGTTCTGTAATCTATATGGTGTACATAATAAAGAGTATTCTTATCTATTCTCTCCAACATTCGAGGTCTGCACTCCAATCTCGATGCAGTCCATCACCACCCACCGACTGTTAAGCCCCACCTACTTTTCTTGATCTCCGTCAATCCCGTCGTCCCGTCCCGTCCCGTCGTCGTCGTCTGGGTCTCCACCCAGATTAGATATCCATCAGATGCGGCATACCTTAAGCTACCCGGGATACTCTTTGGAGCATCATTTTCTGCAGCCTGCCGGGATCTGTGTGTATGTCCGCAATGACATAATTATGTGGCCGGCGTCTCCGTGATTTTGAAGACCGTAACTTCTCATCCCTATGGCTGTTGGTTGATACTGGTATGGACTAAATTGTTTACACCTGTGTCTATCGATCGCACAGCGGTGACCAGGAGACGATTCGATTATTTGACCACCTCAGTGAGCCTGCTGACAATGTGCTGCACCGGCAGCCAGACCCACTGCTTGTCGCTCTGGGGCATTTCACCTGCCGCCTGCCACCAAGACTGGCTTTTACCATCCACAGAGGATCGACCTGCATGCTAGTTGAGAAGCGCGAAACTTTGCGCTTTCAATGGGCCTTTCCCAGCTGGTAGGACAAGCGACTAGGGTGCCTGATGTAGTTGGTCATACCGCCAATTGTTTGGACCTTCTGCTGACCACTGATCCGGGCAGATGTGTTGTAACAGTTCCCTCACCGTTTGGAACTTCAGACCTGGTGAAGTCTGTATCGTCCTTGTCCCCACTAGATTGTGACTCACGTGGTGAACGGCGAATGTGGCGATACAAGTCAGCAGTTTGGGATGAGATGCGCCATTTCTTTGCGTCTTATCCCTGCTAGCTGGTCCGCTTCTCTTCTGACAATCCGTCGAGCTGTGCGGACGCTATATCCGATGTGGTGCGTCAAGGTATGAAGTATTTTATCAGCTTCAGTGATATTCCCGTCGGTGGCTCGGCTCGCCCATGGTTCAACGCCGACGGTATTCAAGCTGAACAGCGTAAGGACACGGCATTTCTCACCTGAGTTAAAGCTCGGGATCACAGAGCTCCGGATATTAGCTCAAAGAAGAGAGCCTTTGATCGTGCTGCCAAGTCCTACAAAAAGGCGCTTAAGAAGGCTCGCTTCGACCGCATTACTCATATTGGCAACAGGCTCTCTGCTCAGCCATTCGGTAGCAGATCTGTACGGTCCCTTGTCAAATCGGTTGAGGCAAACATCTCTTGGCCCACACTGCCTCCGCTGGTCAAGCCTGATGGAGCACTGGGCCATAAGGCGAGAGAGAAAGCAGGTCTCTGCATCGTTGCCCTCAATTCGCGTCTTGAAACTCGCAGTGCTACTCCACCTAATTTTCCTCATTGCGGAACTTCAATGCCGGAGGTTCGCATTAGGAACATGGAAGTCCTGAGAGTACTATGTCGTCTGGATGTAAATAAGGCTAGTGGCCCAGATAGTATACCAGCGATTGTTCTTAAGGCATGTGCGCCCGAGTTGTGTCCTGTATTGACGCGCTTGTATCGCCACTCATTTATGACAGGTACAGTGCCCAAGTCCTGGAAGCTTGCCAACGTGCAGCCCGTGACCAAAAACCGTAGTCGTGCCGATCCTACCAACTATCGGCCGATTTCAATAAACTCCGTACTCTCCAAGATTATGGAGCGTGTATTGAACTCACGCCTCTTGGCTTACCTGGAAGGTAACGATCGCCCCAGTGACCGACAGTACGGGTTTCGCTGCAATCGGTCAACTAGGGATCTACTAGTGTACGCCACTCATTTGTGATTTGCATGATTTAATTCCCCCTTCTCCCTTCCATCATCGAACGACCCGTCGCGTTGTACAACGAGTTTCCACCCTTACTTTGTTGAAACCACTACGATCCGGACGAAGCATTTCGCCTCGTCTTTTATACCGCGTACATCGGGGAACTGGAACAATTTGCCAGCGGCGGTGTTCCGTCGGACTACAATAATATAAGTACTACAATAATAATAATATCCACATATATGTATATGGATATTATTTATTTACCTATGTTTTTTATCCATGTGCTTTATCATATAAAATGTATTGTTTTTACTTTCCATGGGGTGACACCACCAACTTCCGCCCCGGGTGTCACCTAAGGTAGCTACGCCACTGGTTCGTTTACACGTGATACCTATCCTAAGTCAAGTCAGAGCTATTTTTGAAAATAGATAAAATTGATCATCGTGCAGTGATAAAATACCTGAATTTGAAAGGTTTAACTCCAAAAGGTTTAACTCCAAGGTTTAACTACATGAAGACATGTCTGCTAATTTGGGTAAGTCCGCTCCTTTGTATGCGATTGCTAAAACTGGGTAGCAGAGTTTAAACGTAGTCGTGAGACCATTCAAGATGAGCCCCGTAGTGGCCGGCCGTAGGCTGCTTCCAGTAACAAAACAAAAAAAATCTGTGATTTAGTTTTATCTGATCGAAGATTGACTGTCGAGGAGATAGCTAAGACTCTAGGCATCTCATCTGAGTGAACACATCATAATTACGACTGAACTTGGATTCTCTAAGGTGTTTGCGCGGTGGGTACCGCGACTGCTTTCAGTGAAACAAAAACGCAACCGACTCACAACTTCTCGCGATTGTTTAGAGTTATATGAAACTGACCCAAAAGAATTTGTTGGATGATTTATAACTATGGATGAAACCTGGGTTCACCACAATACACCCGAGACAAAAGGACAGTCGAAACAATGGAAAAGAGCAGGATCGCCCACCCCAAAGAAGGCAAAGGTGGTTTTATCCACAGAAGAGATGATTGACTATTCCGTGGTTTTATCGGTCAGCAAAGTCATGGCATCCGTTTTTTGGGATGCAAAGGGTATAATTCTACTGGATTATTTAAAAAAAGGTTAGACAATAAACTCCGATTAGGTACTATTGAAACCTGTTGCGTCGTTTCAGAGAAGAAATAAAAGAAAAACGTCCAGGTTCAGGTCATAGCCTCCGTGATGAAACAGATGCACTTAACTTCAAATAAGTTAAATTTGTGAACAAGTGAATCAGCGCTACTAGCGCCGATTCTCTTATTAATCTTATATTCTTTTACTAGCTTTCCGCCCGCGGCTTCGCCCGCGTGGAGTTCGGTTATATCGCGTTTTGTAGGTTTCCCTCGGGAACATCAAATTTTTCCGGGATAAAAGGTAGCCTATGTTCTTTCTCGGGGTCTAAAGATTGTCTGTGCCAAATTTCATCAAAATCGGTTCAGAGGTTTAAGCGGGAAAGCGTAACAGACAGACAGGCAGACAGACAGACAGAGTTACTTTCGCATTTATAATATTAGTATGGATTAATAAATGTGAAAGAATAAGATTCGTTAAACTAAATTTAAATTTAGTTTAGTTTCCGAACGACCTGCTGGTCGTCTGTACTAGATTTCTCGTCGATATCTCTGCCACCTCAAAACTCACACATACAAAATGGCCTGCAAAAACCGCCTAAAAACAAGTGTTAATCTTCCAGAAAACCCGTTTACCGTCCTTATGACAACGCCACCTAATCTGATGGGCCAACTAATTGTCCATAAGATTCGTCGTAATATCCCTCCAAGATAATGACCTACGCTTTATTTCCTCCCGCCGACATAATCTAATACCGTACCCAAGCCTTCCTGCATTTTTTTACATTCCGTTTTTCGTTATGATTGCTAGGTGTGTAGGGGTTGTTGTGATAAGACCGCACGAATCAAATTCTGCGTGGTTATATGACAAAAAAATAAATTTAGTCCTAATCAAAACTAAAAATAAAAGTATCTTTTTTAAATTAGGCAAAAATTAGAACTTGTTGAACATCAAAATTACAACAAACAGTCTCCTAAAACGCCCATCTGTTGCCACTTCCATGGCCGTAGCCACACTGGGGCAAGCTGGGGCACTTGCCCCAGCCTGGCTTAGTTCTATAAGATGGTTAATTAAACAAAAAAAATAAAAAGCCATCGGAGAGGGGGGTATAGGTTGACTGCTGCCTCGCCCTGAGCCCAAGGCTGGCTACGCTCATGGCCACATCATCGTGCTTTCGCTGGGGAGAAGTGGCGGAACAAACTCCCTAGCAGCACAGCAATAAAAGTAATTATCACACTTTCAGTACAGGATTTCATTTTAAAAATGCAACAACATTAATTGGACGTAGTTATGCAAAATGGATCCAAACCACAAAAACTGTTTTTTGAGGTAATGTCATAAATGTCTAAAATCTACACATCAACTTTAGTAAGTACACACATCAAAAGTGTCTAGGGATCAAGCATTTTTGTGCGGATTTCTTGAGATTGAGATGTGGCTTTGTAATAAATTTATGATTTTATAAATTTATATGGATCCTTTTTGGTGCATTTCATAATTTGAATCAGGAACTGTGAATCAAATTCGAGTAAAAGATGAAAATCAGCTGTCAATATTTTCCCTATAAAACATACAACGCATTGAAGACATTATTAGTGCTACTGTTTCCCTACTACTGATTAAAACCAACGTTATTATGGAGCGGCGACGTCATTTAAGCAGGGAAGAAATGCTCAGAGCCGTGGGAATGATAGAAGCTGGTTCCCGGCAACATACTGTGGCTTTAGCTCTGAATACAAGTCAGAGTGTTATCAGTCGACTTTGGACACGTTACCGAAGCACTGGTACCGTGGCTGAGCGCCATGGAGGACGGTATCGCTGCACCACACGGAGACAAGACCGATACATTCAAATCTTAACTCGAAGGGCTCCAACAATAACCGCCATGATGTTAGCCGTGAGGCTTCATCACTCTTCAGGGAACTTAATTAGCGACCAAACGGTCAGAAACCGCTTGCATGAAGTGAACCTTCATTCCCGAAGACCGCTACGGGTACCACCTATAGCAATGCACAATCGTAGGATTCGATATCAATGGGCTCTTGAACACAGAAATTGGGCAGAAGAACAATGGCGTTTCGTGTGCTTTTCTGATGAGTCTCGTTTTGGTATGAGACCGGATACAAGACGTATACGGCACTGGAGAACCCCTGGACGCCAACAGCGATTAAAATCCTGCCAGGAAGTCCATCCTTATAGTGGTGGAACCATCATGGTATGGGCGGGTATTTGGATCGGCGGAAGAACTGAGTTGATTTGGATCAGAGGCAACCTCAACGCTCAAATTTATGCTGAAACGATTGTATCAGACCGCAGACGTCATCGTTCCTCTACAAGTGCAAATCGGTCCCTTATTTCAGTTAATGCATGATAATGCACGACCGCACACCGCAAGAGTTGTAAGACAGACTCTCGCCGCAGCTAACATCAATGTCCTGCCCTGGCCTGCTCAGTCGCCAGACTTGAACCCGATTGAGCATGCATGGGATATGCTACAGAGAAGAGCTCTGCCGAATATGGAGGGTATCCAGTCGCAAGAAGACCTTTTTTTGTTGTTGCAACGAACATGGGCGGCCATTCCACAGCGTGATTTGGATGAACTCATTTTGAGTATGCCAAACCGATGTTCTTGTGTTGTTAGTGTTAGCGGTAGAAACACGGATTATTAATTGTTTAAGTTACCCAATAAAATTTTAGAGAAAACTGTTATTTCAGTCTTTTTTTTTTTTTTTTTTGTTAGTGGTTCAAATGTCAAATATCCTTTTATTAGGAAAATGGCAAATTTCTTTATTAATGCAAAGGTGACTTGGTTTATCGTTACTGTGACAAACGAAAACACTTTATTTGATGAATCCTTAAAGAAAATTTTAATTAATATCAATCAGGAGAAAAGTTATTGCAAAAATATATGTTGATCCCTAGACACTTTTGATGTGTGTATATGCAAAAAATATCAAAGCCGCAAAAAAGTACAGGAAACGACCATTATTTAAAAGAAAATTTAAATCTACTGTCATGTTATTTTAATATATAAACTTTACTTCAAACTCTATTTTCTCAAAAGCAACTTTGCTGGCTGGATCCTTTTTGCATAACTACGTCCAATTGCTTTATTTACATTATTTAGCAGACAAATGATTCGAATATATGAGGAAATGATTTATAATTTCGAATATATTAGCAATATCCTTGAATTATTTATTTAGATTAATAATGGCGCCGATTCTGTTGTTCACAAACTAAACTAATTTTAAGTTCAGTGCATCTTTTTCTTTCCATTTCGTTAAGAAAAGGACAGAAGATAAAATGTCAGTTTACACCTGTCAAATTAGTGCGCTCTTGACGTAAACTGGCGTATTTTTAGTCGTCATGTTTATGGGTGGATTTTCAAAATAGCATATTATTGGTGTGATTCTATTTTTTCACAAAAAAATTCACTACGCCTTATGTAATATATATCTAACACTGTTCTTTATATACTTATGTATGGTTAGTAGGTAATAAAATAACAAAACAATTAAATACTACTTAAAAAATTTAAAAATAGTATCGCGGAAATCATTTACCTCTCTGTTACTTTCATTACCATGTTGACTAATTATTCAAAATCTTATTTGTGTGGGCTTAAATTTTATTTGATTTAATCTCATTTGTAATGTTTTAAGTATAAACTGAATATTTATTACTTTTCTTAAATCGAGATTTACCCATGACATTGTTATATAACCATTTAAAAATTCGTCACAAGAATATCGTCATTTGTTTCCACGATTGTGGTTTCAAGAAATTTATTCAACGAAAATATTTAATAACAGTAACCAAATGCATTTCGGATAGCTTCTCCGGTGCGCCACTTTAGTCGTTGTGGAGATTCTTACTAGTCTGCATGTATACATAGTAAAATTACGTTTTGAAGTGAATTGATTTAAATTTGTCATCGAATTTCGTCATTAAACGATTGGAAATATTGTTGGTAAGTATATTTTGCTTTATTTTATTGATAAACGAGCATGGAGAATATTGAAGTTGTATTAAATATGAAGTATAGTGTTATATTGTAGGTTTGCGTTTGCTTGAACAGGGATGTGTTTTAACTTGTTTCGTCATTAATCGTAACATCATTCATCGGGAATTTCTAGATGAGGTGAATGATTTCTTATGAGGAAAATGACATTTTTGTTACGTTTACAATGACGCTATATGGAGGTTAATGATTTCGGTGTAATAAATTAAGCATTTTAAAAGCAATACAATTAGGTTCCTCTAAATTTTATTAATAATAGAACAAGTTATTAGATGTAAATTAATAAAACTAAATTGTTTAAACTCTATTTGATTACACAGGTACAGCTATGGCTAAAACGAAAGCAGAACGTTTAGCCCAGCAAAGGCTATGCAAAAGACGCAAGTTTGAGAAATAAAAAATGACCACGAACTATATGCATTAGAAAAAGAAGATCAACGAGCCAAATAAAAAAAACGTAAAGAAGAAAGGAAACAGATATCCATAACAGAAAAACTCCATGTCAACAAAGGAAATTGCCTAAACAGTGCAAGGTTAATTCGAAGAAATACAGATAGCACCAAAAAGGTCAGCTTCCGTGGCGTTGCGGTAGCGAATGCGGCCACTGCACAAGGAGGCGTGGGTTCAATCCCCGCGCAGTGCAAATATTTGTATGCATCAATATGAATATTTGCACTCTTTGTCTGGTCGTGCCTCGGAAAGCACGTTCAGCCGTTGATCCTGGTTGCCATACGAACATCTAATAGAAATCGTTACGGGTTGTTGTAGCCCTCAAAGGTCCAACAATTGGTGTAACTGCAATGCAGAAATATCGCCTTCGGGTTGTAGAGGTAAAACGGCAGTCGCTTCACGAAAAATTTAGAAGTTTAGCCAAATCAGCAGTTAGACTGGTAAAGCGGACCCCAGACTTAAAGCTGGAAAAAGCTTCGGATGCGACTGGGATTAACGCTGAGATGATAATGATAGACAGCGACAAAAAGAATCGTCATCGAGTTTCCAAATATAGTTGTTCAAGCTAATGAAAATTCTGAAGAAACTGATTTTAGATAAGACCTATTGGTTTATTAACAAAAGAAGACCTACAAAAAGCAGAAAGGAAGAAGATATCACGAATTGAAGAAAATAATTAAGTTGATAAATATTATAAAGAACCTGTGGAAAATTAATAGAAATCAAAGAATGCAAATTTTAAGGCTACAAGTAAATCTCAACAACAAGAGCGACATCAAAAAACCCAGAATGATGATAGCACATAACTAAAGAGAAGACGGGTATAAATAAAAAGTTACGATTTGTATCATAGGAACAAAATCAAAGTGCTTATAGTACAAATCTTACTTAGAAAGATGTATTATAAAATTTTGTTCAAGATACAACCTGACACTGACCTGGAATATTAAGAAAAATTTAAATTCGCGGGCTACAACTACGCATGATTTTAAAGAGGCTAGTAACTTTGGAGAAAAAAAAAAAGATTTTTGTGTATTTTATTTTGTTAAGTACGTGTTTAGCAATCACAATATCTTATTAAATAATCATTTTGTGTCTTATTTTGTGTGTATTGTTTATTGCTTCAAATCAAAACATTTCTGTGATTTAAACCAACGTTAATAATTTTTTGAGCCTGGTTGCTTTCTGTTTAAACAAATCAAAGATTTTTTGAGACATATGTCTTAAACAATTAGTACTCGAATGATCATATTTCTTCCATGAAGAGCTGATTGTAATCTATGTGTTTCATTTGCATCATTAACGTCTACATCTTATCATTGACTTCAACAGACGATATCATTTACGTCTACACAACATCATTCACTTCAATGCGATATTTATATTTCATGATTTTTCTTTTAAATTTGGTGTTTAAATTATCGTTTAAATATACAAAAACATTAGTTTTTCAAATAACATCATGATTTTATTGATAGTTTTTAATTATTCAAGAAAAAAGCAATGTCACACAAAAACTATCATATTTAATCATAAAATGAAAATTCACCCTTATAATCGTCTAAACTATCTATCTATCATCATCATCCGAGTCTAAATCCCAGTCGCCTTTTCAGCTTTGGAGTCTGGGGTTCGCTTTACCAGTCCAACTGCTGATATGGCTAAACTTCGACATTTTCCGTGAAGCGACTGCCGTCTGACCTCCACAACCCGAAGGCGACATCGAAGCATTGCAGTTAGACCAATTGTAGGACTTTTGAGGGCTCCAACAACCCGTAACGACTGCCATTATATGTTTGTAGGGCAACCGGGACCAACGGCTTAACGTGCTTTCCGAGGCACGACCAGACCAGTACAAATATTCATATTCATGCATACAAATACTTGCACTGTGCGGGGATCGAACCCGCGCCACCTTGCGCAGCGGCTGCGTCCGCTACCGCTACGCCACGGAGGCTGTCTAAACTATCTATGGAGTATCTTAATTTGACAGGAATAAACTGACATTTTATCTTCCGTCCTTTTCTTAAAGAAATGGAAAGTAGAAGATGCACGTAACTTAAAATTAGTTTAATTTATGAACAACAGAATCGGCGCCAATGGGACCGATCCCCTTGTTCACAAACTAAACTAAATTTAAGTTCAGAGCATGTTTCTATTTCATTAAGAAAAGGATAGAAAATACAATGCTAGTTTAGACCTGTCAAATTAGTCCGCGCTTGACGTATTTTTGGTCGCAGTGTTTATAACCGCGTCTAAACTGTCTATGTTTTGATTCCTTTGAGAGTGTCGAAAATTTGTTGAAAATATCGACATATCGGCTGTATCTTTTGATTAACTTGGCTTAGAAGTTTGATATTTTCACAGCTTAAAGGGACAATAGACCCGAGTATTTAATGTGAATTTTAGCTTGATACGTCCACGCGTTCTTGAGATAAAGGGTCTTGACAGACAGACAGACAGACAGACAGACGGACAACAAAGTGATCCTATAAGGGTTCCGTTTTTTCCTTTTGTGGTACGGAACCCTAAAAAGTGTGTGTGTCAGCTCCGACGCACGACTGGAGTTTACTCCTTAAGTACGAGTATCTAACTAAACGCAAAAAAAAACGCGGCATAATTTTGGCTGGTGTGTCATAGAGTAAGTACTTGAAAATTGAAATACACTGCGAGCGTATTTAGCCGAACTTTCGGCGCCGTACGTTCCGCAGATGTGTCGCGAACTCGCGACACTTAGTCTTTATGGCAGTGGGCCGATATACATAATGATAAGATTTGGCGATAGTAGAAGAACAAAAAAAATAATACACTATATAGATTTCAGTACACATTTATTTCAATTTTTTTCAATTTTTTTTTTTTTTTTTTGTATGAATTGTTCTTGAAATTGACATATAGACAATAGACAACATAATGTTGTTAAACACATTAATGTTACTGTGTTTGTGCTCATAACAGTTACATTTTCAAATCTAATTCAAAATTTTCATAAATACAGTATGTAAAAAAACTTGACAATTCTGTTATATACAACAACATTTTTTGTTTATACAAAACCTGAAACACGTATCCAGTATTTTTAAGTATACAATACAAAATTTAAAAAGATATCATGAAAAATCACAAAGCTATGAGCTTGTTATTATTTGGTTGTCCCAACAAAAATATGGTTCACGCTCCGAGCGGGCGGGCGAGCCGGGTGTATTGACCTGTGGCGTCAGCTGAGCACGGGCATGCGCACGCGTCAGCTGCGTAAAGAGCTCAGTAACAACACTGCAACAATTTCTAAATGTATTTGTGAAAAAATATAACATGGTGTAAAAATTATTGAAATCGATTCAGTTGCTTATTCTAAACAAACTATTTTTTTTTTTTTGATATGGCATCTCGTTGGTGGCCATTAGAGGCCGTAACTACTTAACCGGACTTTCCTGTGGATGCCTTAATTAAAATTAAAGCCTCCAGCCAAGGGTACTTAAAACTAAATTAAAATTGGGCGACTACGCACTAAGGACACCCCCTGTGGGGTACGAACCTCGGCTTAGGGCGTCGCTAGAGAGGACAGCAAGGGACGGCTGGATCGAATGTAAAACTATATTCAGGTTTCGCATAAATAAAATATATATTTTTAGTATATCTACTAAAAATGTTACAACACATACAGTTAATGTATCAATACAATATTATATTAAAATTACAGAATATTTATATTAATCGGCTAGTCACATTTTCATACTGAACAGATTTCGATAAAATATCGCTAAGGTTTGAATAATATCTTACAAGAGGCATCTTATTATACAGTACATGGGTTGTGGAGGTCAAAGAGAGTAGCTCCATCTAAAATACTGATGCTGAGCTGAATCCAGCAGAAACTGGAAGCCGATCCCAACGTTGGGAAAAGAATATGCAGTTGATATCTTGCGACGTCATGATTTTTTATTTCACTTAAACGTATAAAATCAACTAGTACCCACCCTTACATTTTTGACACCACTGCGATCTAGACGAAGCGTTTTGCCTCGTCTTTTATACCACGTACATCAACGGACTGGCACAATTTGCCAGCGACGGTGTTTCCGTCTGACTACAATTTAAGTGTCTTCAAGGCTAGAGTGAATAGGCTCTTAGTAAACTAGCACGCTTTACCGTCAATGATTGGATCACTGCTTAGGTTGCACTAGTCTATAATTACAAAAAAAAAAAACTTTAGAAACCTTGGGCACGCTTCTAAATAGTTGTTACTCGTTACCTATGTAGAAGAGCCGATAAGAAACTCCACGATTATTCTTTTAAAATCCCCAGATAACATGTCAGGTTCATTGTATAGAAATAATACAGATAATCAACACGTAATACAAAGATATTAACAGTCGGTCAATATTTTCCACAGCTTCCTCTAAATTATAATTAACTAAATATAAACAAGTTACTCTTTGGTTTCATTAATACGATTCATACTGACGTCACGCTAATTCTACATCTCGCAAACAGAGTTTAGCACGCAACTAGCATACATAGAACTTCCTGACATTAACCATTGGGGAAGAGGGTATTTCCAAAAAAATACTAGACACGTATTTTTTCTTTTTTCATATAAACAAAAAATGAAGACTACACAGCGCGTCGAAAACTCGTATGACGTCACTGCACGCTACCCTTTTTAGCGGCCAGTGACGTCACCAGCCACCACTCCTGATCTTTGATCCCTTTTATATTTGTTAATTTTTATTGATTTGATAAAACAAAATATACGTATCTAATATTTTTCTATAATCTGAATGACGGACTAAATAGAATCATTTTTTTTTTACCCAGGAAACATCCCTGTTGCCCGCCAGACACAATATCTGTCTGGCCGGAAGAACCTTCCTTTACTATGAATTATGAGTAAACTTTAAACACTGCTCCTCAGACTTCTATAATACATTTCGCATTTTAGTGAAGATATAATTATTTTAATTAGTAATAACAAGGAACGAAAAGAGCTGCGTTCTACTTTCAAAGCGATCATCGCGCTCATGACACTTTCTCATCGGTGAACATAAACGCGTGGACGCGCCGATAGATGGCGTTTTATAGTTTTGCGAACAAAAAGTAAAGGGACAAGCAGTTTAAGCTTTTGAGCAAGAGCACAAAAATTCTAAAATATTAAAAATCATAAATTCTTGACTTACTGCTCTGTGCGCAAGAAAAACATTTGTTCCGCACAAAGCAATAGGGATAAATTTATTTAGCTAACTTTACGAGTAGTACGAAATCCACACCTCACTCTTAACTTTATTTCTTTCTTTTTTAATAAACTTTGCGATCACGATACACGAGAAATTCCTAGTGTGGGACTAATAATTTCTCCTGTATCGTGGGTGCGTTTACAAACCTATAAACTCACATAAACAAACAGCCAGACCCGGAACAACCACTTGTAAGTCATACAAATATTTGTTCTGTGCGGGAATATGAGGACGAGAGTAGTATCGACACGAATTATGTCTAAAAGCTTCAAAGACAACCCTTATGCACAAGAGCATTCTCTGCATGGCTCCCAAAATATTTAACAAAATCCCAAATACTATCAAGGATTTGAATTTGAATCAATTTACAAAGAAACTTAATGATTTTCTAATGAAAAATGTTACTACACCATTGACGAATTCCTTCTTGACAAAATTTAATAACTTGACTAATTCATTGTATTTTTAATGTTTATAATAATAAGTAATAGTATTTTAATGTGTATTGTAATGTAAGCCATGACTTTTTGTTATATATCTAAATAAAAAATAAACCATTTAAATCTGGATGTTACGAAACATTAATTAATTTTTCTACTACAATATTTGAAGACTTGTTACGTAACAAAATTTTGTGAACTGATAATTATAATATTTATGCTTTAAAACTATTATGTGTGAAAAGAGAAATCATTGTATTTTTTGTAATCTAAATATTGACATTTTGGTTATGCATGCTATATCAATAAAAAAAAAATCTATATTGTTACATGGTGTATGTCAAATTGGCAGCTTTTTGAGTTACCATTACTAATTTTAAGACCTATTGTATCACCAAAAAGCACACTAATAAATACTTTGACTTTTGACTTTGACTTTTGGAATCGAACCCGACACGCAGCGCAGCAGTCAATAGCTTAACCACTACACTAACCGTGCAGAACCGAGATCAAACATCCTTCTAATAAAAGTCACATCTGCCTTTTTGGCTTTCAGTCTTGATCAAAACTTCACCTTGGTTTCAATACGACCCCAAAGAACAGTATCATGATAATATATGTGGAAGCTCTTTTAACGTACAGCTACCAATGTTTTCTCTTGATACTTGTGATTATGGATATTTCGTGTTTATTTTTCATTATTATTCAAGTTTCTGAGACAAACCTTATTTCTCTGTTTACTTTCACTTTGAGCAATATCGGCTGCCGGCGGACGTTACCACCCACCAGATAAAGTCTTGCAGCCAAGCGATTCGTTGTGTTTCGGCATGATGTCTGGTGAAGCCGTACGGAGGACGAGTCTGAGCAGTTGTGTTGCAATGTGTGCCGGGTACAATGCGCCATATGTTGTTCTGTCGGGAGTTTGGTCGTGGAGGGTCTCCAGATCAATCTCCTGGTGCAGTATCGTTGGTCGTGTTGTTGGGTTTAACATTGCATCACCTCGCTCAACTGCCGTCTTCCTTACTGTTCACTCAGTTTTTTTTTGAGTGAATAAGTACTCTTAATAAACTGGCACGCTTTACCATCAACGATTGCATCACTGCTTCCCATCAGGCGGGATCGCGGTTAAACTACTAGGTTATAATTTATAAAAAAAAAACAGTCTTAATTAGTAGATTATAGCTGCACAAGAGCATTTTAGTGCGTGGCTGAAATTGGAATTAACTAACCTTTTTGAAGTGAAACACTTTTTAGCAACTGAGCATTTTTGTTGGATAGGGAAAAAGCATGGAATTCGCGTGACCGTGACCGATCCGACACCGCTACAGCAAGATATACATACCTATGTATATTGTGTATGTATAGTGTATACAATTAGCTTGTATCCTAAAAAAATAATTTAATGTCCATCAGATAGATTTATAAAAAATATTGAACACGTATTTTTTTTTTCTTTCATTCAAATACTTAGGAAGGTATATTGATTTGAAATGTCGTATGACGTCAGCCGTGGTACAAATTATAAATGAAATGAAATGGAATCGTTTATTAAGCAAGTAGGATCACTGGATCACTGATCACTTTTACACGTCATGTTAATTCTTTATTTTATTTTTTTAACTAGATGAAGCCGGCATTTCCTAACTGACTACCTCTGAGAAGGAATACCACGGCGTGACGTAATTAGCCCCACTCCATAACTTTAATACGCCATGTCTCAGTAGTTTTTGGTAAATTCGACAAAATAAAACAAAGAGGTCTTAATTTTTTTTATGATCTATAAGATGGACTAATTATCTTTTTATTTTCATACCTTGGATACATCCGTATTGCGTCACCGCTGTAACTTTTTTTTTTGTTGACATAATAATGGTTTCAATTTTCACTTTTGTCGGATCAGTCCCACAGCTGCCTTTCTAGTTTTTTTTTTTCAAAAATTTCACACGTATGACTCGCCCCTGCTTCACACCGTTTTTACGCCTTAGCAAAGTATCAAGATTCATTATGTGTCTGGAAGTGCCAATTAATTATGTCTGTCTGCCATTAACCCTTTAATTGTCTTAAGTTAAACAGTTCGACAGAAAAAAAAATGCTCCAATTGTCTTAAGTCGGCCAGTTACACTTAAGGGCCTGGTTAGGATTGGTCAACGAATGTCCCTGGACGACTAACCCCCTACCATCACTTTCTATCGACTTAAGACATTTTGAGCACTTTTTCTTATGTCGAACTGTGTAACTTAAGACACTCAAAGGAATAATGCTACTAAGATAACCTAGCTATTTTGATGCGGTTTTTACTATAATTTAAAGAATTTATTCCAGAATCGTCAATTGAGAATCAGCATAAATATACCGCATCTGTGTGAACTCATGGGTCGCTAATGTAGTTAAGTATTCAGTCAGGAGTTAAAGGTCTGACACTGGCTTCACAAACATATCTCTCTCGAGCTCTTTCGCCCAACTTTGCTATCTTAGTAATTAAAGGGTCAATATAACTCATGATCCATTCCTCAGTACTCCTCTCGCCAGTTATTTCTTGAAGGTAAGTAGACATATTAGCTTTGATAACTTGCAGTTCCTTCAGGCAGCTGGAAATAAGTACAATATGGATTAATGACAGAAAACAATAAACATGAGACACGGTCTTATTAAAAATCCACACGTAACGATCTTATTAAAAATCCACACGTAGCCGGTAGCGGTCTTATTAAAAATCCACACGTAGCCGGTAGCGGTCTTATTAAAAATCCATACGTAGCGATCTTATTAAAACCCACATGTGCCCCACCCACTGCAACTTAATTTTAGCGACTCGAAGAGTTATATCAGTGACTTTGGTTCTTCAGCGAATCTCCACATTTCTGATTCGATCGCGCAGAGATACTCCGAGCTTCGCTCTTTCCATATTTTCCAGACAATGTGCTTTTCGACATTTTATAATAGAAGCTAAGAATTAGCGAAAGAGAAAGAATCAAAGTGCAGTTCTTCAATTAAATGTCATTTCGAATTTGATTTTAACAAAATATTTTCCTTATAGATTTCGAAAACAAAAGTCTTAATTGGCTTTTGTTGGCGATTTCTTCTTCTTTATCAGCCTATAGAGGTCCACCGCTGGACAAAGTCCTCCCCCAAGGCTTTCCACGATTACCGGCCTTGGGCTGCCCACATCCATTGGTTTCATCGTGTGATGTTGACGACTAAACA
Organism: Sesamia nonagrioides; assembly: GCA_017933935.1. Classification (NCBI taxonomy): domain Eukaryota; kingdom Metazoa; phylum Arthropoda; class Insecta; order Lepidoptera; family Noctuidae; genus Sesamia; species Sesamia nonagrioides. The sequence goes on along the minus strand of JADWQK010000020.1, from coordinate 1,876,218 downwards.
TCTACAGTTCGCCAGTTACGTTGAAGTCTTATATAAGAGATGAGCATATTTTTATCAGCCCGGTACAAATCCAGACTCCAGGCTACTACTGACAAATTCCAGATGAAAAACTTTGCATGACCCAGGATTCGAAACCAAGACCTCATGTAATAGCACTCGTGACCGTTAGAGGAATCAGGATACTGACGATGAAAAATAATAATAATGAAAACTCACTCCTGAGCCGAAACCAGGATACCCTCAATGTGCCCTGGAACTGTGTACTTGCGTGATATCTGCCATGGATTTAACCAAGTATTCACTCTGAAAGAACATGGAAAAAGTTATTTGATAAATGAGCATAAGCATTTATACCGTGTACATCGAGCTACCATGAGTTTTCATTATGAGACTCGATCGTCGATATCGAGCGCGTTTGGCGCTCTCATTGGTTGAGAATTCTTACAACCTTGAAGCGGGCCAATAGATACGTCAAACGCGCTCGATATCGACGATCGAGTTTCGTAATGAAAACTCATGGTAGCTACACTGGAGGGAATAACTAGAGCTCTTAATAAACTAGCGCGCTTTACCGTCAACGATGGCATAACTGCTTACCATCAGGTGGGAATGCGGTCCATCACTAGTTTATAATAAAAAAGGGTCAATTTTACAAAAGCTGAATTTTTCTAATACTAAATTTTGTTGGTAAACTGTTTTTTTTTTTCAATAATTACTATATGGTCAAAAAAAAACAATTAAAAAAGTATTGATGCATAAAATGGAGGCGAATTATAAGTACTAAGATATATTGGTACCAATTCTCTTGTTCGCAAACTAAACAAATTTTGCTTTAGTGCATCTGCTTAGTAAATTTAAAAAAAAAACTTTTTCTTTAGTAATGATTGGATAGATGACGTGGGCTGTCTTTGTAAAACTACTACTAGTGTAAGTGAATACAGACGACAGCATATCAAGCTACTACAATCTATCAGATTTCTTTATTCGATTTTCAACTTTATCTTTTAAGCTTTAAGGCTCAAGGTTGATTGGGATTTTTTTACAGTTACGGGTAGCATGTGCTTTCGTTCGTGAATGAATCTATACTATTATATAATACTATTATATAAAGCTGAAGAGTTTGTTTGTTTGTATGAACGCGCTAATCTCAGGAAAGACGGGTCCGTTTTGAAAAATTGTTTTTGCGTTGGATAGCCCATTAATCCAGGAAGGCTTTAGACTATATAACATCACGCTGTGACCAATAGGAGCGGAGCATAACTAACTCCACGAACGAAGTCCCTGGCGGCCGCTACTAAAATATACAGCATTATTTTTTGTTTATAAGAAAACCCGAAACTTGTGTCCAGTATTTTTAAGTAAAGAATCTATGTACAACATTTAAAACAGATATTATGAAAAATCATCAGGCTAAGAGCTTATTATCCTACTTGGCTCTCCCAACAACAATATGGTCCACCAACGGCTCGGGCAGGCGAACACGGTGCGTTGACCTCTGGCGTCAGCTGTAGCGCAAGTGCGGAGTACTATGATCTAAACAAAAATAACGTTGTTTAAATAAACTAGCAGCGCCGCGCGGTTTCACCCGCGTAGATTTCGATTTTTTTTTTTTATATGCTCCGCTCCTATTGGTAGCAGCGGGATGTTATATAGCCTAAAGCCTTCCTGGATTAATGGGTTATCCAATGCAAAAAGAATTTTTCAAATCTAATAATTATAAACTAGTGCTTTACTGCAATCCCGCCTGATGGTAAGCAGTGATGCCAACCAACCCAAGATCGACACGACCAAACGATGCTGCGCTAGAGGGAGATTGATCTGTAGACTCTCCACGACCAAACTCCCGACACAACAACATTTGGCGCATCGTACCCGCCACACAACGCAACACAACTGCTCAGACCCGTCCTCCGTACGGCATCACCAGACATCACAGTGTCATTAGTTCTTGAGATTAGCGTGTAGCAAACAAACAAACTCTTTAGCTTTCTATATTAGTGATATAGCATATATAAGAACTGGTAACTTACAGGTCACTGCTCAAGAGTGTAAGGCTTCGCTCTCTGGCAACATAGTAAGACTGAACACAGCGCCCCACCTCCTCGCCGGGCCACTCGCTTGATGGTAACACTTCGTTCGTAATTTGTTGAGGGTCTGTAATGCAAGTATTATCATCATTATACGTTTGATAAAGTCGGGGAAATTAACTGCTAAGTAAATTAATTTAGTCCAATACTCAAAATATAAATAATTGTGCATGCTATAAATAACTAAGAGATACAATTAAAGACTAAGAGATACAAATAATGACTAAGAGATACAAATTAAGACGAAGAGACACAAATTAAGACTAAGTGATCTGTGATGCAAACAACGACTAAGGGATAAAATATATGGATAGGAGATACAATTGATGACTAAGAGATACAAATTATGACTAAGAGATACAAATTAAGCCTAAGTGATGCAAATTAAGACTAAGTGATACAAACAATGACTAAGAGATAAAATATGTGGATAGGAGATACAATTAATGACTAAGAGATACAAATTATGACTAAGAGATACAAATTAAGACTAAGTGATGCAAACAATGACTAAGAGATAAAATATATGGATAGGATATACAATTAATGACTAAGGTCCGTATTACAGAAGGAAACTCAAGCATTGATCTCTGCTTAAACATTACTTAAAACTAGTTTCAACCAATCAAATGGCTTGAAACGAGACTTAAGTAGAGCTTGAGTTTTGAGTGACGTTCTGTAATACGGACCTAAGAGATACAAATTATGACTAAGATATACAATGGCCCCAATACCCGTGTTCATAAACTAAATCTAAGTTAACTGCATATTTATGTCTCCTATCAAATTACTCCGCGCCTGGTGTAATAAGCGTATTTTTAGTACCCATGTTTTAATCGCGTCTAAACTGTCTATGGAATATCTTAATTTGACTGGATTAAACTAATATGTTATCTTTAGTCTTTTTCCTAATTAAATAAAAAGAAAAGAGGCCCTGAACTGAAATTTAGTGTGGTTTATGACCAATGGAACCAGGAACTATTCTCTATAATCTCAACAATATGCCCATATTGTTAAAATTATAGAGAATAAATGCCATTAGTTTTTTTTTTTGAAGAATATACACGTCCTAAGAGTTTACATTCTTATACAACATTTACATAGGGTCTCTATGTTTTTATATTACGGTTGGGACACATCTGCGGAACGTACGGCGCCGAAAGCTCAGTGGCTGAAGTGTCAGTCGCAATATTCAGTTGTTGACAAACCAAACGGTCAAAACGTCTTGTTCAGCGCTCTACGCGACGGAAAGTTACGTGGCGTCATCGTCAGTCTGTCTGTGTCGACACTTTATGGTTTGCGGTTTTTGTGGCGTACCTGAATTGCCCAGAAAAATGGATTTAATTAGAATATAAGCTATTATAGAGGGCTTAGAAGACGTTGCAGCTCTTCGCTACCGCCACGCGCGCGATGCACAACACAGCTACGCCCGCCAAACTTTCGGTGACACAACGCATCGCGTGATGTGTCGCTTGCTATGCAAATAATGCATACATTAAATGCGTTTTAGCCGAAAAAATTGCCCGAAGGAAGGTTAGGCCCTACGCCGAACGCGGCATAATTGCGGCTGATGTGTCACAGAGTACTTGAAATACACTGCGAGCGTATTTAGCCGGACCTTCGGCGCCGTACGTTCCGCAGATGTGTCGCGACACTTAAGCGTACAAATACATTATACATAGCTATAATAACAAAATAAAAACTAAACTACTATGGCGTGCCATTGCTTTCAAATTATATGAAACATACAGAGGCTTGCTACTGCTCACTAACGGTGAAATTTACACTCATGGCATAACCCGTGCATATTACCTAGCGCTGTGACGTCAGCAACAAAAGTTGATTAACACTTTATTTTTCGAAATCTAAATTACTGAGCAAAATATATTATGACAATCAAAACCGAGGTGACATCTGATACTCTCTCTCTCTCTCTCTCTCTTTCCCTTCTTAAACTCTTGCCTTCTATTATAAAATGCCAAAAAGGACATTATCGAATAATAAATCTTTTTTTTTTTTTTGCTGACCGTACATAATTATGCAAGTCATATTATTGAGTACAGGACCAAATTTCAACCAGGTGCCTAGTTAATTCGTACGGGTTTGTAGTCATCACGCACAATCAGAAACCTATAGAATTCAAACAGACTATCAACTAATGCTAAATGAACAATTTTGACTAGATAATATAAGAACAGACTACAGTTCCAAAATTAACTTAAGAAAATAAAAACAAATTAATCAAAAAGCCTCTGGTTTATTTTAATACTTAAAAGCGAAATTCTAATTTTAAATCATCTTGTACAGACGCTAGCATATCAAGCTACTACAATCTGTCTGGTTTCTTTATTAGACTTTCTACTTTATCGCTAAAGCATTAAGGCTCAAGGTTGATTGGGAATTTTTGACAAATTCGGGTAGCTTGACCTAATGTCGTCCGTACAAATGCCAGCACATTAAGTTGTCTATAATCTGTCAATTTTCTTTAATACATCTTCAACTTTATTGCTAAAAGCTTCATTGCTATTAAGGTTCACATTAGATTGGGAATATTTGAAAGTTTCCGATAGCTTGATGTGCTGGCGTCTATACTAAGTTTCTTTTAATAAGGAAGATTAAGTTTTAAAGCTCATATTAAATGCCAATGAGGAAAGAAAGCAAAGTTATGCACCTGGATGTGTGTTGTGCAATCGAAAGTAAAATTCACGTCTCATGGCCAACACATTGAATGGGCGCCGTACGCGGTCTGGAACCCCTGCCGCATCAAACAAACTATGTGGAGCATTTGAGCGCTTCATGAAGATAATGGTCAATTCTCTTGTTCAAAAATAAAACTAATTTTAAGTTAATTAAGTACATATTTTTCTTTCCATTTCGTTGAGAAAATAACAAAAGATAAAATGTCAGAGCTGTCAAATTAGTGCGGTCCTGACGTAAACTGGGGTATTTCTGGTCGCCATGTTTATAATAGCGTCTAAACTGTCTATGGAGTATCTTAATTTGACAGGATTAAATTAAAATGTTATCTTCTGTCCTTTTCTTAACGAAATGGAATGAAAAAGACGCACATGATTTAAAATTAGTTTAGTGTGTGAACAACAGAATCGGCGCTAACATTTTTTTTTTTTTAATAATTATAAACTAGTGCTTGACTGCAATCCCGCCTGATGGTAAGCAGTGATGCAATCGTTGAGTGTAAAGCGCACTAGTTTATTAAGCCTATTCACTTAAAAAACTTAGGAATAGGAGGATGACGGCAGTTGAGCGAGGTGATGCAATGTTAAACCCAAGACCAACACGACCAAACGATGCTGCGCTAGAGGGAGATTGATCTGGAGACTCTCCACGACCAAATTCCCGAGACAACAACATTTGGCGCATCGTACCCGCCACACATCGCAACACAACTGCTCAGACCCGTCCTCCGTACGGCTTCACCAGACATCATGCCGGAACACGACGAATCGCTTGGCGGCAAGACTTTGTCTGGTGGGTGGTAACTTCCGCCGGCAGCCGATGTTATGACCTACCACCGAGAAAATAAAATATCCAATCAAACCAGTAGCAGGATAATTTATTTATTTTTATTCCCAAGTTTAGGAGTCAGGATTTATTGTTTTGTTATATAGACAATTGCTTTTATTCTTTTTCTCACTCCTGTCTCTATTGCTAGTTTTTTAAGTCTTGGCATGTACCTACAAACTTTGTCTATGTATGTATGTGTTGGTTCTATAATCGTATTATTATTAAATCCGTAACACACTATCAGTACCTAGCAATGGGTTTCATGTTCTATATTAAATACGGGTTTGGTTTCCGCAACTAATCCTTCCAGTAGAGCATTGTGCATCAATGGTCATTAAAGGGTTTCATTTTGACAGTTCAGCAAAATTAATTTTGCAGTTCAGCAAGATTCATTTTGACAGTTCAGCAAGATTCATTTTGACAGTTCAGCAAGATTCATTTTGACAGTTCAGCAAGATTCATTGCGTTGTTGACGTTGTTGAACAGACACATTTATTAAACAAAGTATTTTTTCTTTATACGAAACCTGAATATAGTTTGTTCAGAATAAGCAACTGAATCGATTCCAATCATTTTTACACCATGTTATATTTTTTCCCAAATACATTTAGAAATTGTTGCAGTGTGGTTACCGAGCGCACAACTCAGCTGACGTTAGAATATAGTACCAGGCGCGTGAGATAAGGCCCCTTCGCGCCGCGTTGCTGCAGACAAGGCTGGACGAGCGGTAAGTTGACCATATTTTTGTTGGGACAAACAGGTAAGATAACAAGCTCATAACTTTGTGGTTTTTCATGACATCTTTTTGGAATTTTATAGATAGATTCTTTACTTAAAAATATTGGACACATATTTCGTGTTTAGCATATACAAAAACATATGTTGTATACAACGTGTAACATAAAGGGTATATACATAACAAAGGCATGGCATCTTTACATGATAACGATTGCAGCACTGCTTACCATCAGGCGGGATTGTGGTCAAGCACTAGTTAATGTGTAATTTTTTTTTATATATATACTAGCTGACCTGGCGAACTTCGTTCCACCTTAAAAGCAATATCACATGACTACTTTTTAAATTAGGATATTTTTAAATAAATAAATATTATTATTCAATGATTCTTTATTTGGGAGCACAATCCTGGCGGTTCTCCGGAAATCTTTAATGTGCTACAATACTCGCAAACAACATCCATTGGCCCAATGCGAACGCCATTGCGCTATATTATATGCGTATTGAAACGCTGCCCGATTCAAATCAGTATTTGATGAATTTCTTCTTGTGCTTCGTAAATTATCTAGCGTTTGATCTCTGAGGTTTGCTCGACGATTTCGCATTGCCAACCGAGCCGTTTCACGGGCTGCCTCCCTTTGCTCTGGTGAGTGAGAAGCACGAAGTCGAGCCATACTAAGGCTGCGCTCTTCAAGTGCAATTTCTTCAGTTCTTTTTTTTTTGTTTTGGATGGGAAATCATCAAATGACCTCTCCCGCTCTGGGCGGAGCGGAAGGGCGTGTCAGACTTTTATTGACTAAAATCCACCCGTGTTCCCTCACTTGCCTATGCAACGGGCAGTGCCATGGTTTCTTTTTAACCAACCCGCAACCCTGTGGACTAGTCCTCGTGGACCCCGTTAAGGTGTGCTGACATCTCTTTGAGGCGCGTGTGAAACACCAACGCGCCGTCAACCCGGCCCTGGTTCTTACCAGGAGGTTAGCTGCCTATCGCTCGCCGCCCGCAAGCCCGCGCCTGCGGTGGTCGGGAGTCCGATATTGCCTCCTGACCCGGGCGCTTCCTGCGGCGGTTTGAGGCGTGAAGGTAGTGGGGTTTCCGCTCCCTCACGTGCTCCGCCTCCTCTTTTGCCAGCATCACTGCTTCACAGAAGGAGGTGAAAGCTTCCCATGCACTCTTGCTCCGGACTATGACTCGGACCAGGGTCGGACGCGAGAGATCGCCGCCGATGATCGCCGCCACGAGGACACGGCTGTGCTCTACCCAAGCCGGGCAGACCTCCACCATTTGCTCCACCGTGTCCTCGGGGCGATGCACACAGTGGTCACCCTGGCGTTTCCTCCCGCCTTATACGGAACAGGAACCTCCCGAAACAGCCGTGTCCGGTGAGGACCTACGTCAGTCGGAAGGTGAGGACGCCGTGGCGCCTCTCTAGCTACTCCTCAAAGAGAGGACTTACCGCCGCTATTGTGGCGTGCTCAGTGCTGGATTGCGACAATCACACTTTCCATGTCGCCATGAGATCCCGCCGGAGCTCTGTCCGCTGTACTGCGATTTTTCGCGGCAACGGAGTTATGCCTCCTCTCGTCACTCCCACATGTGGGCGAGGGATAGTGTTTCTCCACAATTTAATGGATGTTATTATACATATAAACGTTTCTTTTTAATTACTCTATCTATTAAAAGAAACCTCATCAAAATCTGTTTCGCAGTTTTAAAGATTTAATCATACAAAGGGACATAGGGAAAGAGAAAGTAACTTTGTTTTATAGTATGTAGTGAAGTGGTAAATGGCACAGCAATACAATATTAGAAATTTTGAAGTTGAAGTTTGCTTTGGGGCTTTTATTAAAAAAATTAAACCGGCAGAGAGTATTTATATTCCTTGCTTTAAATGAATGCATCAACATTAAACCGGTAAGACTTTTTTTTAATATGCTGAGTAGTGCAGCAGTGTGTTTGTACCATTTTTAACAAATGAACCGCTAACTTATATTTTGACTGAGTTGTTTTGTTATTCCATGTCAGTTGCGTTTTGTTATACCACGTCTCATGTCACGTCACACGGGAACGACGGGAACAACGGGAACGGGATAAAAAGTATCCTATGTGATATGTCCTTCTCCCAGTTCTTATCTACCTCCCTAACAATTTTGAGCCATACTGGTTAAGCGGTTCTTGAGTTATAAATAGAGTAACTAACACGACTTTCATTTATATACATAGACTTCATTCAAATCGGACCAGCCCTTTAGGAGGAATTCAGTGACGTACACACGTACAGCAGATTTAGGAATATACCCATGGAAAGCATTGTCATCTACATTTGTAACAAAGATATCATACCTCTCTCTACCCCTAGAGCTCTTGTTTCAGTCTCTTTAAGTTAAATAAAAAATCTTAAATATTTATTTATTTCTATTTATTTTTTTCTCTTTTAGTTCATAAGTACAATTTTAGTTAAATAAAAAAAAATAAAATATTTTTTTATTTTTTCCCCTTTTAGTTCTTATGTACAATTTTCTTTTTAAGTAACTACAAAAATTAAAAAAAAAACTATAAACTTGTCTAAAACAAAAAAAAACTTGTGATTGGCCGGGTTTGAACCGAGGAACACCAGCCATCGCGAGTAGACCATACCACTATCGCCTACGCCACAGCCGCTATGTCAAGCCGCGCGAAATTAGCGCCCATATTATGCGTGAAGTATTGCGAAAAAGAAAACTCGAAAACATGCGCTTCCCCAGACATAAGACTGAGCTAGATCGATTTCTCGTCCCCGAAAACCCCCACATATTAAATTTCAGCGAAATCGTTATGGCCGTTTCCGAGATCACATGCTTCTTCAAGCGATCAGCGCCATCTGCCGGGCTGATTTGTGAATCTAAACCATCCAGGTCGCCACTCAAATGCGTACAGAAAAATTCATTAAAATCGGTCAAGCCGTTTAGGAGGAGTTCAATGACATACACACGTACAGCAGAATTATATACAACGTGTAACAAAAAGGTTATATACATACCAAGGGCATGGCATCTTTAGATGATATCAAACTATATTGGAAGGGTTTCAACTCAAAATAAAATACTCAAAAAATTGTTACCAAATTTTCGGTTTCGTGTGCTTCTTAAAATCAAATCATAACAAACGTGGCAGCACACTACATACGTTAATAACTACTCGTTACCCGTCACATTACTTGCCAAAATCCGACAAATGTCTTCAATATCTCTGTGTGACTAGTATGATAGTAGCCTATCACAGGCGGTGTTTCTCCTCATAACTTCCTAATATAAAGAGATAGGATTAAAAAACCCTTCCAATATCGTTTAATATCATGTAAAGATGCCATGCCTTTGTTATGTATGTACCCTTTATGTTACACGTTGTATATAAAGATTTAACAATATGCTTCAAAATTATTCAAGATTAATAGTGTGTTACGCATTTAGGGTGCATGAGGTCAAGCTACCCGAAACCGCCAAATTTTCGCAATCAACCTTGGACCTTATACTTTAGCAATAAAGTTGAAAATCGTTTAAAGAACATTGACAGATTGTAGTAGCTTGGTATGACATCTGAACCAGTCTTAAGCTTTATCAATGTATGGTTTATACGGTTTATAACCAAGATTTAACATATAGGACTTTTTAATACAAAATTTTCACTGGATCGAACTTATGCGGGTGAAATCGCAGGGCGCAGCTACTGGACTGCACGTTTAGCGCAGTGCTTAAGCTATTGACTGCTGCGCTGTTTGTCGCGGATTCGATTCCCGCAAGGAACACATATTTGTATGACCTACATGTAGTTGTTTCGGTTTTGTCTGTTTGTGTATGTGAGTTTATGTTTGTAAACGCACCCAAGATACAGGAGAAATTCGTAATGTGGGGCAACGATTATTTTAAAAACAAATGAAAATAATTTCATAATTAGAATGTACTGTTGAAATATACAATATAAATAAATAATAAAAATATTTCGCAAAAAGACGTAACTTAATACATGTGCGGTAGGCAATGCATGCGCGGACGAAGGGGGGCAGGGCACGCGGTCGCATCACTTTTCGCTAATAATAATACCACCAAAAATGGTGTTGTCACTTTTTAAAAAAATACCATATTTTGGGGAAGTTGGAATTAATTATTTCAAAATTGATTAGTATTGTTACTATAATGATTATGTAAAATTTCATATTTAATTTGGTCATGTGTTTACCTAACCTTTATTATCCTTATGGGCCCGACGCGGTTTTCTTTACATAATTATTGTATATGCTCAGTGCTGAATACCCCAACCCTATTTCATATCAAACAAATATCAATCTTATTACTAGACTATTAAGTTGATTTCACTACTAGTACTTAGTTATAAAAATGTTCGAAGTTGCAGGGTAAACTGAGCGTTACTGTGTACGGATTTAATTTATTTTTCCATTAATTCGTATTTGTTTATATTTTTGGCGAATGTGTGAAACCTTTATAATATTATTGTTGTGATTAACAGGATTAAGCCAGATTGAGTACGCGTCTAATCCGGAATCTTCTGAATCTTTCAGAATCATCTCACGTACACATATACACTGATGAAAAACACAGGATATTAAAATGACATGGAGAAAGTGTTTTGTGTAAATATGTAAACAACCTTCTCTGTATGAGAGATGATGATAGTGATGATGATGATGGTGATGATGATGATGATGGTGATGATGGTGATGATGTAAACAACCGAACTCAGATCTTTTCAGCATTATAAATCACAAGCTCGACCTGCTCGTGGCGGAAGTCTCAAGCGTATCGCTCTCATCACAGTACGGTTTGTGTGCTTAGATGTGTGAGTTTGCATGTCCTACTCGCGCGAGTTAACTGTGCACCCTGCTGGAATGCGACCCCTCTCCCGCTTCCCCGCGCGGCGCCCAGCATTCGCCGTAAGCACGAAGTAGCGATAGCATCTTTGTTACAATTCTGTGTGATGTGTCGGTATATATTTATTTATTTATCGGTATATATTTATTTAATTGGCTAAATACAGTTCAAATCCACTGTTGTTATTTTTGTTTCTGTGGAGTTTCTGCATTGTTAATTTTTTTTATTGATCCCATCACTGGTTTCATGACTACCGGTGTTTACACTAACAGCCTGTATTTCAGTCCATATGTGATGATGATGGTGATGTTCCCGACCGATTTCGGCCACGGCGACCACTTGACTCCTAGCCGATGATTTGGCGCTCATGCGCCCGAAGATGGCTTATGTAGCCTATCTTGGCGGCGAAACTTCGTGCACACCGAGGGCACTTAAGCACGCCGTCGACATAGTTGTATGTAATGGCAGCAGGTGGGCGGGCCTTTAATTGGTCGCGTTTGGCATCGAGGTCAGCTTTGCGCTGCTCCTCAAACTCGCGTACTTGTTCGTACACCATTCTGCGCCATTCTGAACGTTTTGCCGCCAAACGCTCCCATTCAGAGGGCTCTATATTGCATCTCTTCATGTGTCGTTTTAAGACATCCTTGAACCGGAGGAGTTGTCCGCCATGCTTTCGCTTGCCCTCCTCCAGCTCAGAGAAGATGCGCTTCGCCACTGTTTCGTCCGCCATACGTGATACGTGTCCGCACCACCGAAGCTGTCGACGCATTAAATAAGCCTCAATGCCACCAACATTGGCTCGTCGCAGGACTTCGGTATTTCGCACTCTGTCAGACCATTTGATCTTCATAATGGATCGGAGACATTTAAGGTGAAAACGATCTAGAGTACGTATGTGGTGGCGCTACACACACCATGTCTCAGCGGAATATAGAAGGTTTGGCAGCACAACTGCCATAAATACGGATATTTTCGTAGCTAGCTTAAGGTAATGTGAGCAGAAGACCTTGGAACACAACTTGCCAAACGCTGCAGCTGCAGCTCCGACTCTGCTGTTGATCTCAGCATCAAGGTCACACTTAGAACTTATAGTGTTCCCCAGATAACGAAACTTGACCACTTGCTTCAACACATCCTCACCAAGCTTTATATTCAGTGTCTCGTGACCGTGAATGTCTAGGGACATCACCTCCGTCTTCTTGACGTTGATTTTTAAGCCGTACTTACGGCAGGCTTAATGAAAAGCGGACACCAGCCGTTGTAGGCCGTCTGGGGATTCTGATAAGAAGCACAAATCATCAGCATACATGACCTCAGTAATCAGTGCATGTGAGACTTTGGTACGAGCCTTAAGTCTAGCCAGATTACAAAGACCGCCGTCGGAGCGGAAGCGGATGCAAACTCTTTGCGGAACAATTTGTAAGACCTCTCCCACTACCACTGCAAAGTATAAGGCGAACAGTTGGTGCTAAGACGCATCCTTGCTTCACCCCACAGGTAACGGGGAAGAAGTCTGTCTGTGCACCGTCTACAGCTATGCAGCATTGCATGCCGTCATGTAGGAGTCTAAGAAGTCTCACAAACTTTTCAGTGCATCCCAGCTTACCTAACACTAACCATAAGGCTTCACGAGGCATACTGTCGAAAGCCTTCTCCAAGTCAACAAAGCAGAGGTACAGCTTACGACCCTGTTCTCTTCTCTTTTCCTGCAGTTGACGCACGGAAAATATCGCTTCACAGGTGCCTCGCTCCGGTCGGAAGCCGAACTGGGTTTCAGGCAGGATCTTTTCAGACGGTTTTTAGACGGTTTAAGAGAACTCTAGCAAAAACCTTCCCAGGAGTCGATAAAAGTGTGATGCCACGGTATGGGTTGAGTTGTTGTCTGCGGTTGAGTGTGGTTGGTCAATTTAATTGCAAAACGTCATGAGTAAAATGATCTAGTATTACGACGCTTTATCACCAAAACAACCTTTTTACATGCTTTTTATTAGCTTCACTTTTATGTTTGCTTGCTTGCTTGCTTTCTTGTTTGTTTGTTTGTTTGTCCGTCTCTTACTCTTTGAACTACGAGTGAGCGGCTCATTACTGTAAAGCCTCATCCAGATTCACGCCGAGGACACCCGAGAACAGCCGAGAAGCGTGAATGAGATCCATTGCTCGCCTTTCTCGTTCTCGCGCTCGCCTGTTCTCGGATCGGTGGCGTATATGGTGGTATTTTGACCCGAGCCAAAGGATGTCTCGGGCGAGAAAAGAGAAGAGTATCACATTCTCGTTCGGTCTCAGATCAACGCATGTCTGACTACCGGCAGGTCGTGTGTTCATGTTCATTATCTGTGGCTACTTACGTTACGATTAGTTAGTGCAGTGAGTTATTTTAAATTCCGATAATTATTCCTATATAAGAAATATGTGGAATAACCAGCTAGAAATGGTTTTCATTGAAAATTTTCAAGCTGAACCTATATTATGGGATGTCAAGTATTGTAATTATAAGGATAAAAGCTTCAATCACGACGCGTGGAATCATATTCAAGAAAAAATGAATATGTCCCGCTCCAGAATTTAAAAAAAAAGAAAGAATCGCTTTTCGCAAGCTACCTATAGAAAACATAGAAATTCTATTTATTTATATGTGTTATCCACCAACGCCTTTGCTTCTTTTTTTTTTTGCAATTTTATACAATATTTTAATTTTAATATATATATATAGAAGTCTCGCCGAGACTTCTCGGCGTGAGTCTGGAGGCGCTATAAAATGTCCCACCGTTTTCAATATGTAAATTATTTTTAAAAGTATGAAAAACTTGAAAAAATAATTTTAAAAAAAGCGTGAGGCGCTTAGTGCCATTTGTTTTGTATATTACGCGCCTCACGCCTTTTTTTAAATTATTTTTAACTTTTTAGTTTGATATTTTTTAAAAGCATGTTTTTTTAGTTTTTTAAACTATATTTATATTAACATAAAAAAAGTAATTTATATTTTTTTAACATAATTCTCATTTTTTACAAACGGTACCGTCCGAATGACGTCACAGAACGAGGTGCACAGTTAATTTGCGCGAGTTATATGTATGTGTGTGGGTCTGCGCGTATATGTGTAAGGGAGCGTGTGAGTGGTGCGTTTACAAACATTTAAAACACGTACACAAACAGCCAGACCCGGAACTACTACCTGAAGGCCATACAAATATTTGTTTTGTGCGAGAATCGAACCCGCGATACGCAGCGCAGCAGTTGATCGTTCAGCCACTGCGATGTTTGTTTCTATCAGTTTTTGTAGAGTAAGTTTTTAAGAATATGCTTACCGATATTTAGGCCCTCGGACTTAGTAAGAACTCTCATGCAGGCAGCCAGGCTAGGAAGTGCTGAGGGCATTAATTCACACAGCGTAGCGTAGTGGTCGTATCTGTTGACAAAACAAAATATAGTAATTAATAAAGACAGGAAGAAAAATAATAGTTTATTCTGTTTCAACAAAACACATTACAAATTAAAAAAAAACATATACCGTTATCATTAAATAATACGTACGTTATTATTAAATAGGACATAGTCAAAAGCCTCGAACTCAAGCACATAAAATGTTGACAATTTCAAGAAATAAATAAATATCGCCATTTTATATGCATGAGTACGCTTTGGCTAACGCTTTGTTAATTTGCTATATTTTATTTTATTTTATTTATTTATTAGGTTAGCCAACAGTTATGTACACCATTACATTTATGGAGTACAATTTTACAAAAAAATACATTTGTAAGTGTAATAACTATTTTGACTATATCATGGTTTAAGTTATATTAACAAATAAAATTCCAAATCTTTTAAATATAGAATATTTCAAAACAAACAAATATCAACTTTATTTCAATAACCATTAAGTTGATTTCAGACTGACTAGCATTATTGAAAAAATAAAAAACCGGCCAAATGCGAGTCGGACTCGCACACCGAGGGTTCCGCCGTACAAACGTAGCGGTTTACAATTTATGACGTACTAGCTTTCCGCCAGCGGCTTCGCCCGCGTGGAGTTCGGTTATATCGCGCTGTTTAAATTCCCCTCGGGAACATCAAATTTTTCCGGGATAAAAGGTAGCCTATGTTCTTTCTCAGGGTCTAAAGATTGTCTGTGCCAAACTTCATCAAAATCGGTTGAGAGGTTTAGGCGGGAAAGCGTAACAGACAGACAGAGTTATTTTCGCATTTATAATACTAGCATTGATTTAGAATTTTTCACAGTTTAGAGGCAATTAGATTTAAGAAGTGTTTGATATGAATTTCAACTTTAATATCTCTACGCGTTCATGTGAAAAAGGGTAGGTAGTAAGTTTATAATTATTAAAAAAATATTTTATGTCATGTAAGCAAAAATAATATTTTAATATTTTATGTAACTTCAAATTTAACATTTTCACAATTTTTCCTTTATCTGTCTGTACTATAATATAACGTTGCTTCGTGCCGAATTTCAAGATTCCGAGTTCACGGGAAGTACCTTGTAGGCAAAGAGATTTAAGATATATAGAGAGGGCATGTGTCAAAATGGCATAGAAAAACTGTGATCCCATGGTTCAGTTCCGCCATCTAGTACAATATAGCAAAATTAGATCGACAATTGGAGACATCAAATAGTAAAAATGAAATAAGTTTATATAAAATATATTCAGCTATTGCCCGGTAGGTGGCCAGTGTGTTCTATGTTGCCAGATCCGATTTAATACCCTAGTATAGTTCAAATCGGGTAAATAAATATTGAAAAGTAAATAAATTAAGTGAAACTTGTCTTGTACAAACAAAAACTGTTTTAGAATTTTATTCGCTACTATTCATTTACCGTGACACCGTCTATTGGCATTTTAGATGTTTTATGCTTATGAATTATTTTAACGCTCAGTTTATTGCGATTTTTGAGTGTAATAGACCTTTTAGGGCATAAAGCGAATTTTGTTTTGCAATTTTCGTTTGCATTTCGTTTTTAGCAAAATTATTCTTTTTACACGTTTGTTTGCAAATATTTTTAAATGACAATGCAAAAAACTGTGGTAGGGTTTGTATCATTTCGATATAAAGTTTCGATTCAAAGAAGTTACTACGACGATGTTTTTTCGCATTATGATAGCTTTAAACAAAAAATTAGGAAGCAGAATAATTATGGGTAATTTCAAGTTTACAAGTTTCTTATTTATATAATTCTTTTAATATAATAGGCGTTAAAGTTTAAAATTGCCGATTAGTACTGAAAATGTAAATAATTGCTTATTTTTTAATTTTTAAATAATTGCTTATTTTTTAATTTTTAAATAATTCATTTATAATCAATATATAGGAAGGTCGTTTATGCCTTTGTGATAGAACTCTGAGGATCTAGACTGCACAAACTGTGTGAAAGCAGAACTGCCTCCTGGGAAGAAAACTTCTTGTCACGTAGATAATTATCCAAATCACGACAAAAATGGTAGTCTGCTGGAGCAAGACCTTTACAAGATTCGTATGCCATTATCTTTGAAAACGGCAAAAAAATCACGGTTATTGTATGGGAGCCCGCCTTCAGGATTTATTTTATTTTAATTGTTTATTTGTAATTTGAATATATAACCAAATATTCTGTGAACATTTTAAGCGTCTATCTGTTTCCGTTATTAATATGGAGCAAAAAACGGCAAAAATTCACGTTTGTTGTATGGGAGCCCCCTTAAATATTTTATTATTTTTATTCTTAGTACTTGTTGTTATAGCGGCAACAGAAATACTAACACAATCTCTGGAAATTACAACTGTCTCGCTATTACGGTTTATGAGATACAGCCTGGTGACAGACGGACAGACGAACAGAGAAGTCTCATGAATAGGGTTCGTTTTACCTTTTAGGTACGGAATCCTCAAAATCACAAAGTAGCTCGCAATCATTGTACTACATATACGTACCTACATATTTTATTAATATATTTCATTATAAATAAGTTATGTAATCTATGTACTTATCCACTTAACCGTAAATTTTATTCCAATTTTTACGGTTAAGTAAAAAAGTACTGAAATTAATAACTTACTATTTCATTTCTAATACAAGGTACCGATTCTTTTTTTTTTTTAATTTGATCGACAAGTCTTTCCAAAGTAGATAACTTCTCTTTTAAAATGCATTGAGCATAATTTCGACGAATGAGACGGAAGCCAATTTTCTTTCTCTACGGTCTATCTGGACAAATCGTATCCACTTTTCCCCTACAACATTATTTTTATTCGGAAACCAAAAATAACAAAAACCTAGATAAATGAATAGTAATTGTTCATTCAATTTTGTTTATTAATATGATATGATTATGTTTAAATAGAGTTAATAATAAATAAACTTGAAATATAGTAATATTTTAAGTTTATTTAGCTATATTTTAAATTTCAATAAAATACAACACAATGTATTTATCTTAATAAGTATTATCGATAACTAAATCGATAAACAACATTACTACATCTCTACAAGAAAATAGTAAAACTACTCAGCAATGGAGGGCGCTTATTACAATAATGGAAAATTTTCTAGAACTATTTAAGATTTTTTTTAAATTTGAATTGCAGACGAAATATAAATAATTCATAGAAAAACATTCCGAAGTTAGGTCCAGTCGTTTTACTATAACGAGATGTACAGTAACACAAAGCGCAACATGGCATATTTCCTTAGAAAATGTTTATTCTTGGTGGACACAAATTACGTCCTGACGCGCAGACTAGACTGAGCGACTTTTAACCAAGTCGATAAAAGTATTGGCTTAGGATTTTGTTCGTGATGTCCTGTCTATTGTAAATATAATTTTAATGTCTTTGCTTGTAGGTTTTGATTCCCTAGCGTGTGACGGAAATTCGTCTAAGGTGTCGGTATAAACTGCTGTATCTTTTGATCGCTTTAACTTAGAAGTTTGATTTTTTCACTGCTTAAAGGGATAATAGACCTAGGTATTTGGTATAAATTTCAATTTGATACCTTTATTAGTTCGTGAGAAATAAGGTAGTAAGTTTCATTTTATTAAAATATGTTTATTATATTATATAACTAAAAAAATGTGATTTTCGCAATTTTTCCTATATTTGCATTATATGACAATCCTTCATGCCAAATTTCAAGATTCTGAGTTTACGGAAAGTATCCTGTAGGTTTTGATTCCTTTGCGAGTGTCGAAAATTTGTTGAAAATATCGACATATCGGCTGTATCTTTTGATTGGCTTGGCTTAGAAGTTTGATATTTTCACAGCTTAAAGGGACAATAGACCTAGGTATTTGGTATAAATTTCAATTTGATAACTTCATTCGTTCGTGAGAAATAAGGTAGTAAGTTCCATTTTATTAAAATATGTTTATTATATTATATAACTGAAAAAATGTGATTTTCGCAATTTTTCCTATATTTGCATTATATGACAATCCTTCATGCCAAATTTCAAGATTCTGAGTTTACGGGAAGTATCCTGTAGGTTTTGATTCCTTTGCGAGTGTCGAAAATTTGTTGAAAATATCGACATATCGGCTGTATCTTTTGATTGGCTTGGCTTAGAAGTTTGATATTTTCACAGCTTAAAGGGACAATAGACCTAGGTATTTGGTATAAATTTTAATTTGATAACTTTATTCGTTCGTGAGAAATAAAGTAGTAAGTTGCATTTTATTAAAATATGTTTATTATATTAAGTATATAACTAAAAAAATGTGATTTTCGCAATTTTTCCTATATTTGCATTATATGACAATGCTTCATGCCAATTTTCAAGATTCTGAGTTTACGGGAAGTATCCTGTAGGTTTTGATTCCTTTGCGAGTGTCGAAAATTTGTTGAAAATATCGACATAATCGGCTGTATCTTTTGATTGGCTTGGCTTAGGAGTTTGATATTTTCACAGCTTAAAGGGACAATAGACCCGAGTATTTCATGTGAATTTCAGCTTGATACGTCCACGCGTTCTTGAGATAAAGGGTGGTGACAGACAGACAGACAGACAGACAGACAGACGGACAACAAAGTGATCCTATAAGGGTTCCGTATTTTCCTTTCGAAGTACGGAACCCTAAAAATATATAAAAAAGTCTAAATTTGTAGCGTAAACTGAGCTTTAATGTGTAGGAATCAAAAGTTATTTTTCCATTCAGTCTTAATATTTGTCTATGCTGGATAAATACATACCTTGACCAGCCCGTAAGTATGGCGCCGCAAAAGTTCATACGTTCGTTGTTAGCGTACACCTGCTCCACCCACGCCCTGTGGTTACTGACGTATCTGGCGATCGGTGATAACACCTGGAAGATATACAGTACTAGCTGTAGCCCTCGTCTTCGTCTGTAATCTAGGATAAAGAGAAACCATTGTCCTTCTCCAGGTTATAATCTACCCGTATGCCTTTTTTTTTGGTATGAGTAATCATCAGATGACTTTTCCCGCTCTGGGCAGAGCTGAAGGGCGTGTCAGACTTTTACTAAAACCCACCCCTGTATCTTTACTTGCCTGTGCGACGGCCACGGTCTCAGATTACAAAAAATATTTTTAGATTTACATTTCAAAGTTTCCTATTCTTAAGAAAGGTTACAAGTTATTTAGCATCAAGTTACAAGCCCCAACAGCCAAGGGTGCAAAAAAGAAATAATGCTAAGCGAACATCAAGTAAAAGCGCGGGCGGGCGATGCGATGCGATGCGACAAGATCAAATGGAAGAAAAATAAATTTCACAAGGGCGTAGTAGCAAGCAGAGCAGTGGTTTTCTATTATCTTCTAATATATAATCTGTTTGTGGAGCTATGGATTATAGGAGTTTGAATTGTGTGTTTTTGACTGTTTTTTTTTTAATAACTATAAACTAGTGCTTGTCGTGCTTGACCGCAATCCGCCTGATGGTAAGCAGTGATGCAATCGTTGATGGTAAAGCGCGCTAGTTTATTAAGACTCACTTTAGCCTTAAAGACACTCAAATTGCAGTCCGATGGAAACATACTGCCGCTGGCAAATAGTTCCAGTCCCTCGATGTATAAAGGAAGAGGCTAAACGCTTCGTTCGGATCATGTTGTGTCAAAAACCTAAGGGTGGAAACTCGCCGTACGCCGACGACTCGACGACCACACTTCCATCAGCTCAGTTCATGTCATTAGACACAGAACAACAATTTTGTATGGAATGCGTACGCAGCCGTTCAGGTTTACAGATATGTACCTACGCATTCCATACATTGCTCTTACCGGTTATCCTCTGTTTTCTCTACACCTCTAATTTTGAATCACAGTCAAAGTTATAGTGACCTTTATTCTCGTTGTGATAAGGTTGCTTGTTTTACTGTCGGAGGTCAAATAACTTTGAAAGGAACTAAACTAACTATTCAAATAGTATAATTATCACCTGGCAACTCCCGTTGGCTCCTTTGAACGCTGTACCGAACATTATCTTAGGGAACAGCCCACCATAGAGGTCCATTAATTCTTGCTTTATAGAGAAACTTTCTTCAGGGCTGTAATTCCAAATTACTGGTATCACACACTGCCCTAGATTGTAATCTGAAATTAAAACATTGCTTTTTCATTGTAATATGGGTTCGCTTTTAATTTTGTTCTCGCCTGGTAAAAAGCAAAGGTACAGCTCTATGCTGGAGCAAGCAAGCCCAGAAAATACCATTCTCTACTTCTTTGAAATGCTTAATAGAATTCCGGATTGCAGAGTGAAAAATATTCAATATCACATGTCAAAATATTTTGTTCAATCAATCAATTAATACATATATCCAGTTTTTTTTCCATACTTGTAACTTTAAATTTATGTGAAAAATGTGAACAATATCGCATTACATATTATTAATAGCCATTACATTATTATTTAATAAATATCATTGAAGTTTTTTATTTTTTAGCTAACTTTAGTTTTATCAATGCTGTGAAATTCTGTTATTAGCCTAAGAAATAAAATTTTGATTAAAATGATATGACTGTGCAGTGTAGTTTACCAGGGATGATAGGATGTGATGTGAACATTCATAACATAATTGAATAAGTGATAAGCCATTGCTGACTAATGGGTCTAAGAAAATAAATGTGAACAGCTCGTAGTTGTCCATGTAAACTATGTCGTTGTAGGATAAATGACATGCAACGTAAAATAGTTCAAAAAATTACGAGGTCGAAATAAATAATATTAGTTATTGCTTATTTACCTTGCAACATCTCAAAGTTCATGTTCCTAAGCATGTCATCCCACATAAGCACGGTGATACCAGGTCTTTTCTCCTTAATGTATAATACTATGTCTTTTATATGGTCTAGGTATAATGCATCCGCCTTGTATCTGTGGTTCATGGCTTTCTCTCGACATTGCGGGCAAATGCCAAAGTGCCAAACCTAAAAAAAAGAACTTCTTTTCTACCTGTCTCTGCGAGGTGGTGCAATGTTAAACCCAACAACACGACCAACGATGCTGCGCCGGAGAGAGATTGATCTGGAGGACCTCAACGACCAAACTCCCGACACAACAACATTTGGGGCATCGTATCCGGCACACATTGCAACACAACAGCTCAGACCCGTTCTCCGTAAGACTTCATCAAACACCTTGCCAGAACACGACGATACGCTTGGCGACAAAACTGTCTGGTGGGTGGTAACTTCTGCCTGCAGCTGTTATGGCCTACCACCGAGAAACACATGTACTGGCGTCTGTGCAACAAATGATTACTTTATCCATTAGTTAAAAAGAAGAGTGAAGCGTAAAGAAAATATGTCTACAGTTCTATGAATGTATCTACAGCTCATGTGTGTTGCCTTCCTAGATATGTAGCAGAAAGCTGCCAGCTCTTACCTATTAATCCGGAACATGGCAACACTGCATAGTCCTGGGTGTCTTTGAACAAGCACCATCGATAAGAGTTTTATGTTTGCTACATAATATCAATTTGAGTCCTAAGTCAGGACACACACTTATGCACTACTAGCTGTGCCCCGCGCTGTCACCCGTGTAAGCTTCGAACCGAAAGAGCTCAGTTGATATAAAATAAGTGCCTGTTAAAATAATGGGAGCAATATGTACGTCCGCGTTTGCTCCCGTTTTCCCAACATTTTTTGTTCCTGCTCTGCTCCTTTTGGTCATAGCG
This sequence comes from Sesamia nonagrioides, assembly GCA_017933935.1. Classification (NCBI taxonomy): domain Eukaryota; kingdom Metazoa; phylum Arthropoda; class Insecta; order Lepidoptera; family Noctuidae; genus Sesamia; species Sesamia nonagrioides. The sequence continues at coordinate 1,853,887 of JADWQK010000020.1, read as the reverse complement.
GGATGTTTTATAGCCCTTTCTCAGGCTCTAGACTATCTGTGTGCCAAGTTTCATTACAATCGGTTCAGTAGTTTTGACGTGAAAGCCGGACAGACAGACAGAGATACTTTCGCATTTATAATATTAGTATTATATGCACTATAATATTTCTCGGCAAGGTGACTAGTCTCCTTTAAGATTTGTTGCCATGACTGAAAATCACTCACCTCATCAGCTCCAATATGAAAGAACTTTGCATCAGGCTGTACCTCAAGTGCTTGATCTATCATTTGTCTCACTAACATTTGAGATTTAGGATTAGATGGGCACAGCACAGCAGGTGACTTTGGACACTCCTGTAGTTCATGGAAGGGCGGATGTTTGAGGACAAACTCCATGTGCCCAATGGTCTGGACTAGCTGGATCTAAAGATAAATTTAAAAAAAGTAAGAAATGGGAAAGATAAATGTAATATATTTACAGTTCACTTTGCAGGACCCAAGAGTCGATTTATTCTAGTGTGGAATCAAATCGCAGCGGCATACCTTAGCAAATATAACTTAGCAATTTCACCCAATATTAACAACGCAACTGTACATATTTCTAGCGGACCCCGGGCTCCAACGCGAAAGCCGCGGATGCAACCGGGATAAACGCTGAGATGATGATGAACTGTACATATTTCTATCAAGAAAAACAAGATGAACGTGTTAGTAAGCATGTTTTATGTTACAGGTTCCCGCACTTAGTCCTTTTGGTGAACCATTATAAGTGGGCCAAATTGGCCGGAAGCATTTATTCAACCATCCCACCTCTCTTCATTAAGTCTCCTAGTTTGTTGAGAACATCTGTGACTTTGGAAGATCATTTTATTATCATATTTAGCGAGTATTCTATGGAATACGAATGTCTGCACTGGTAGCTTGAGCTGACAAGTGCACTGCATGACCTTCTAGAATTAAATTGGGTGAATTGGCCATGTCATCTGTTAGATTGTTACGTCGCTGTAAGTCATCTGTATACAATATGTAAAGAAAACTGTGTCCGATCCGTGAAGGTAATGTTAGGTATCGATAACTGATTCTACTAATGCCTACAAAGCCCGGCTAAATTAAAAAAAAATCCCCCAAAAAATATAAATATTATTTCGCAAAACGAGGTAACTTAATACATGTACGCTAGGCAATACAGGCGGGGGCGAAGGGGGCACGGCAAGCGGCACGCCGCACGCGGTCGCATCGCTCATTGATAATACATAATACCGTCAAAAATGGTATAGGCACTTTTTTAAAAATTACCACATTTTTGGAAGTTGGAAACAATTCGCGGAAAAAAAAGATTATGTCAAAATTCATTAGTATTGTTACTATGAAGATTATGTAAAATTTCATATTTTATTTGCTTATGCGTTTACCTAAACTTTATTATACATATGAGTCCGAGGGGGTTTTCTTTACATATTGTATAAAGGGCCTTATTTAAAATGACAATTTGGGTATTAAAAAGCTATAACTTTTAAAAGTATTACAACATACTGGGTGGTAGGGACACAGATACGACAAATTCAGCACTTGATTGTTCTTTGTTTTACTTAAAACAGCTGATCTATGAAAAAAATAACCTATGCGTTTAAAATGGGTACAGTATTTTTGAAGAGCAAACTGCTTTTAGCAACATTGAGCACTTTTGTTGGGAGGGGAAAAAGCATTGAATTCGCATGAGCATGACCAAACCAATGCTGTGAAAAAGCAAGCAAGATATTTGTTGAAAAATGTGTATTACTGGAAAAATTGAACCTTTAATAATATTAAATTTATAAATAATAAATACATAATAATCTTTTCAGTATTCACTTCGGTCGGTCAGTTCTGCAACTGCCTTCTTTTTAAAAATGTTCAAACATGGTGTTTTAGAACATGTAGATACTGAATGTATGGTAACGGTTTGCATGTCTATGACACTGCGAACATGTTTACATTGGTATCATCAACATATACTAATGGAAATGCCTTAAGCATATTATAATCTACAGTAATGTTTTGGTTTGAAAACAGTGAGAGATGTCCTATGCTTTCGGTCTAACACTATGTCTTTCGTCATAGATGATTGATGATTTTGACAGAGATAAAGATAGACCGAAACTTCGTTTCCTCTCTTTCTTTCAGAGTGCCGCAAGTAGATGATTGGTACCACAACAGAATAAATGTAATAACTTACTGGATCCATATCTTGGTCTCTAATAAACTGTAGCAATGTGTTCACTTCTGCAAAGTTGTACATACTATCACCACCAGCATTGCTTAGACTGCCAATTTCTAACAAATCGCCAGAGTAAGGGAAGGTGTCTTCCCATTCCAAGAGTATGCCGGTTACGCCCCATGTCTTGATTGTAGTAACTAACTAAAATTGAGAATGTTAGATTTGTAGAAGGAATCAACAATGATGTTTTTTTAAAAACTAAAATACGTGAGTAAGGGTGCTGATTATGCTCAGCACCTATGCCCAACAGGATGATAAAAGGTTGATGATGATGTCTCTTTTTCTTACCTTTTCCAAGTATGCAATCTTTAGTGGAGCGCCTTTCAAGTCCAAATGCACAATTCTGAAATAATATTTAAAAGGGGAATAATAAATCAGATTATTGTACAGACAACGGCTCATCAAGCTACTACAATCTGTCAAATTTCTTTATTAGATTTTGAACTGTATCTCTTGTATCTCTAATGCATTAAGGCTCAAGGTTGATTGAGAAAATTTATTTATTTATTCATTGACCTGCTGTTGTCCGTACCTACTCTACTTGGTAACAATAATGTAAGGAGTACAACAAGATTGGATTAGAATATAGAACTCAAATTGCTATCACGTTCTATGCAAAAATACCTTGCTACCATCATGTTTGTGGCTATCTCAAATTGGAAGATAAGTTATAATCATTTTCAAACCAATTCTTTCTTTATGTTCTTCAAACTTGAAACTAATTTATTGTGAAAATAGGTAGGTAATTCAGATGATTATTAACATTCTTATTATAAGCCCCGCACGATGATATTGCGATTGGCGGCCATCTTGGTGACGTAGTCGAACTCGCCCCGCCGGTACCGTTCGCAAGTTCAGTCCGCGCTTACCCACTTACGCACATCGAATATTTTTGTTAGGTTTTTGTTTTTGTTATCCTGTTTTATTGTTGTTCTTGAGTTTTGTTCTTTATTTTTGTTAATTGTTACTCTTTAAAATGAGTAAGAAATTAATTAACAGTCGTGCTCGTGAAATTATAATAAAAGTGGACAATTAGGTATTTTGTTAAAGAGAAAGAGGACTGTAAGTTAGTTTTTGAAAGTATAAACGGTACTTTAAAAAGTGCTTCAGACACTACTGAGGACATTTTAATACCGAAGCAACTGTTGATAGTTATTAAAAATATTTTGCAAAATTCTACTAAAGTCACGGAGCGTGTGGCATGTGCCACAGGCGTTCCAAAAAATACTGTGACGAAATTGCGACGAGAGCATGAGTCAGAAACAGCCAGTGGCAGCAAATTGAGAACTCCTACTAAAGGAAAAAGACAAAAGAAGGAATATTTCGACGGGTTTTCCTTAACAGCTTTAAGAAATATTATACATTCAATGTATACGGTGAGGAGAAAAATACCCACAATGCGCAAAATATTAGCGGCTTCAAAAGTAGACCTTAATTATACTGGTAGTGAAACTACATTAAGAAAAATAATTAAATGTGATTTAGGCTACCAATTTAAACGATGCTACCAAAAAAGACTGGCTCTAATTGAAAGACCCCAAATTCAAGCGTGGAGGGCTAAATATATACGACGTATGAAAGAAAATGACTCGCTTGGTAATAACAAAAGACACGTTATTTATCTCGACGATACGTGGATACACGCACACTACTTGGTAAAAAAATGTTGCCAAACAGCAACCGATGTCGGAGTGAGACGGAACGACAGCCCCGGCCGCCGATGGATAATAGTTCACGCAGGAAGTTAAAGCGGATTTGTTGACAATGCCCTGTTAATGTTTAAAGCAGACACCAAAACGGGGGATTACCATGATCAAATGAATGCTGAGAATTTCACCAAGTGGCTTACAGAAAAATTAGTACCCAACATACGACGCAACTCCATAATTGTGATGGACAACGCCCCTTATCACAGTAGGAAAGAGAATAGGCCACCAAATATGAACAATAAAAGACAGTTGATTGAGAGTTGGTTGAGTGGCTACAAGCTCACAACATCGACTTTCCCAACGACACTACAAAACCTGAACTGTATTTATTAATTAAACGGCACAGACCGCCGAAAAATTATAAAATTGACAATTTATTAGCTGGCAATGGCCATGAGGTCGTTAGATTACCACCCTACAACTGCAACCTCAACCCCATTGAGTACATCTGGAACCTGGTAAAGGTGAGGGTGTCAGAAAAGAATGTGGAGCAGTTGGAAAGTCGCATTGAAGCTCTGACGTTGGAGGCGTTGGCGTCAATAACTTCAGATGACTGGCGAAAGGAAGTCAATCATGTTAAACGGCTTGAAGAGGAATATTGGAATAAAGATCGAATAACTGACGAGAGTCATAAATACGGCAGACGACAGTAAATCGGAAACGACAGACATAGAAAGCAGTTCTGATTCGGAAGACTATATGAGTGGAATTGAATAAAAATATTGAAAAAAATATAAACATTTTTTTACATACTATCCTGGTTTTATTTATAAGCTGATAGATGTAGGTAGTAATTAAAACATGACTGCTACACAGTGGACTCTGGTTCAATTCCCGCTCGCAAATTAACAGAAATGTAGTTAGAAAAAATTAGTATACATATAAGAAAGATATACGAATAAGTATATTTTTCTTACGTCTACAAGAATTATTTCCTTGAAATTATTAATAATGAAAGTTTATTTGTCAGAATATGGGTGAGTAGGTATAAAGAGTGTATGTATAATAAAATTATAAAATACAATAAACCCTTAACCCCAGTTTATTAATTTTGCGTTTAACATTATTTTGCTAGCTGTCCTTTTGTGTGACAGATGACGTCACAAAGCTATTATTGTGACAAGGTTCCATCGCAATATCATCGTGCGGGGCTAGTACTGTTATATTTCTTGCGATAAACTACGAAATAAAAAAGTTTAACATTCTTATTATTGTTATATTCTTTGCGACAAACTAGCGAGAAAAAAAAACTTAACACTTACCGATGCGTTAAATCTAGTTTCATTTTGTAATTCAAAAACAAAAGACCTCTAATGTCACTGAATAGCAATTTTTTTTTTTTTTTTTTTTCCTTTTACCCATTAGGGAAGGCTATAGTCGTTCGACCATATCGCCTAGTCCTTCGTTCCTCGTTTTCTTTCGTAATAATTTTTCAATAAAAAGTCTTTCGTATTTGGGTATCTTGTCGTTAATTTCGCTGTATTCTCTTCTTTCGTAATAATTCCAATTTGCTTTCGCATTTTCCATTAGCCATTTTTCATCAGTATTTGTCAAATCCAAGGTAAACAAAAACAAACGTCATTGTCAAGTCAAATTATAGATATCTCCTCAGTCCTCATTTAGAAACAAATTATAAATATAAAATTACAAAATATTGTGTTCACAAAGTACACTTTTAAGTTTTATAAACTAGTTTCAAATATACTACAATATACAATTACCTGACGTAAAAAAACAAAAATAATTACAACTTAAACATCCTTTACAGTCTCAGTTATAAATCTGTACAAATATATATAAGTTTCGGCATTCATAAGCAGCTCCTGAATACATTGCGGGACCTTATCAGGTTTTTTATAAATATTTAGTAATTCGTCCGACAACACAAGGCGCTGAATGTTGAAAGACGAACACTCAAAGAAGATATGATGCAAAGACTGAACTCTCTGTAATTCACAGTACTCACAAAAAGGGGAAGTAACAATTCTAAGACGATGAAGATGAAAATTTAAACGACAGTGGCCAAAACGCATACGACAGATAATTGAATAAAATTTCCTATTTACAAATTTTTTATACCTGCAAAACCAAGGTAAGGAGTTTACCTGTACATCCATAGTAGCAAACCAATTACCTTTATTTTGTACCTGTGTAAACTGATATGAGTGTCTCCCCCATGCATGACACATGCGCTGTTTTAAAAGACTAACTGCATCTGTATGTGGTATAGAAACACTCATATCAGAATGTGGAATCAACTCCTCTAAATCAACTATTTTTTTAGCCAGATAATCAGCCTTTTCATTGCCTGGGACACCAATGTGTGAGGGTACCCATACAAAGCTAACTTTAATATGCGACTGGGACAGTTCAGTCCACAACTCTTTAATTAAATAGATTATGTAGTTAGTGTTAGCATGTAATTTATTATTTTCCAGATTTTTCAGAACACTCATGCTATCACTTACTACAATCCACTTGTTGTGTCCTGAATTTAAATTTTTAATGTGTGTTAAAGCACTCAAAATAGCAACAGCTTCAGCTGTAAATATACTGGTATCTTTATAAATTTTATGACCAACACCTATATTTGATGTTGGCTCATAAATAGCAAAAGAGACTGCTTTATTACTTTTAGAACCATCACAGTACACAAATTTATGATCTGACCACTCTGACAACAATGCATTAACTGTCTCTTTAGTAGAAAGTTCCTTTTTATTTTTAATTATTATTTTTATTTCAGGAAATTTACCTATGAAGGTTCCTTGATAACAAGGCAAAATATTTTTTGATTGGTAGATATTTGCATCTTTAATAAACTTTATAAAGTTATGAAGCTCCTCTAACATATAAAATGGTTTTATACCCAAACTGAAATTAGAATGCAACAAATTGACTAAGAGATTATTATTAGTTACACTAAAAAGTTTTAATATGAATCTTTCTTTCAGGTATTGAAAACGAATCCTTAATGGTGGGACATTACATTCAACCTGCATTGCATTTATAGGAGTGCTTCTGAATGCTCCAGTAATAAGACGCAAACATTTGTTTTGCAGAACTTCTAAACTATTTACAATTTTGGTATCTGCAGCAAAACAATAAAAACCATATTCAAAGTGACTACGTACTAAAGATTTATATAACAATAGTAAAATTTTTGGATCTGCACCCCAATATGAACCAGCCAAAGATTTCAATATATTATATGCTTTATTTGCTTTACTAACTATATGTTTTATATAATTAGTCCAGGATAAATTGTGTGATAAAAGAACCCCTAAAAATTTGACTTCTTGTGAAATGGACAATACACAATTGTTATATACAACTGAGGGCATATTATGACTCTGTTTACCAAACACAACAACTTTAGACTTAGATGAATTGACATCAAGATCAAGATAGGAGAAATATTTGTATAAATTTGACAGGGCATCATTGACTTTTTGGACAACCTGTGATAAGTTAGTTCCAGTAGTATAAACAACTAAATCATCAGCAAATTGTAAATTTTTAATCTGAGAACCTAATATTAAATTTAATCTACGTATATACAATATAAATAACAAAGGTGACAATATGCCCCCTTGACAAACACCTTTTGATGAGAGTCTAGGACCATAAAGATGACTATTAAATTTAACAAATACTTTTCTATTACTCAAGAAATTACGAACCCAAAATATAAGTTTTTCACTAATCCCTATTTGTAGTTCATGGCATAAGATATCTATATTAACTCCATTAAATGCCCCAGAAATATCAAAAAACACTCCAATAAAATTGCTATTGGCTAATAAAGCATTACGTATATCAAGCTGCAGTTGACAGACACTTTCTCTAGCGGACCTATTTCTACGAAATCCAAATTGATTAGAAGGTAAAATAAAATTTTTTTCAACATAATACTCTAATCGTTGCTTTAATAGTTGCTCAAATATTTTACCAACACAAGAAGTAAGTGCTATAGGACGATAAGAATCAGGATTTGCTTCAGGTTTTTCCGGTTTTAAAATTGGTACTAGGCAATCTACTTTCCAGTCTTCAGGAATAATATTATTTTCCCATAGTTGATTAAGAATATTTGCAAATGATTTTAAACCAGAAATGCTCAGTTTCTTAAATAATATGTATGGCATTCCATCAAGACCATAAGCAGTGTCTCTTCGGGAAGAGATTGCAGATATTAACTCACTAATTGTAAAAGTTTTTAATAGAAAATTATGAATAGAACTAGAGGCGGTACTATTATTCAATAACGGAGTTGGGGTATGGGGTACAAAATCTGGAGTGTATTTTTTCAAAAAATCCGATATCCATGCATCATTTCCAAGATTATTAAAATTATATGTTTTGTTATATTTACGCATGAATTTCCATATGATAGATATTGGTGTGCATCTATTGAAAGTTTCACATAAGGACAACCAACTTTTTTGTCGTTCTGTTTTTATAGTTAATTTTTTAAGTGCACGAAGTCTTTTAAAATTTAAATAAGTTACTTCTGATGGATTATTTTTAAAATCTATATAAGCTGTTTTGAAGTGTGATACAGCGTCCGTACACTTTCGGTTCCACCAAGGAAGGGAAGGTCTTCTAAACCTCTTTGTAGGACATGAGCGATTGCTCATATTATTATTTATATTTTTATTGCCATTAAAATAAGAATTAGCAGCAGCTGTACGTAAAACTGTACAAAAATGATGATATGATTCAAGTGGACATATATTAGCTGTATTAAAATTAACTAGCATTTCATCCACATTTTTACTGTACATTTTCCAATCCACCATTTTGTAATTTGGACAGATGGGAAAATGTTCAGTGTTAGGGCAGTTTCCAAATGAATCTTTATTTTGACCATTACTAATCACTACTTTAATAATTGCAGGAATGTGATAACTACTACCAAGAGGACTATCATGTATATGCCATTCACAATTAAGTGCCAATGAAGGGGACACCAAACTTAAATCCAATGCATTGGGACGCCATGTTAAGGAGCCAACTGTTGTTGCCTGACCATTATTAAGCAGAATTAAATTATTTTCGTCAATGACCTCTAATATATTTCGACCACGTGATGAGTCAGAACCACAACCCCAGGAAGTGTGATGAGCATTGAAGTCTCCAGCAAATAAAAAAGGTCCAGGAATCGATTTCACCAAAGAATCAAAGTTATCTTTATTGAAAACTGGATCTGAATTTAGAGGACTGTAGAAACTAACTATACTTATCATCTTATTATTGATTGAAATTTGTATGCAAATATTTTGTAAAGAATTGTCAAAGTAGGTGTTAATTTTAGTATAAATAATACTTTTATGAATTATAATGGCAACCCCATTATGTTTGTTACCACAATCGTTTCTTTCAGTGTTGTAATTTTTAATTTCAAAGTATTGCCCAGGTCTAAACCATGTTTCACTAATAATTGCTATATGAATATTGTATGTATAGAGGAAATTTGTAAATATATGTTTATTGCTATTTAGACTCTGTGCATTCCATTGCATTATGTTTAAATTTGATAAATCCATTAGGAAGCTGGAATTTTATTTCTTAAAGTTATTTTTAGTACCTCTTTAATTGAGGAAGAGTTTATAGGTGTATCTTTATTACTAATGATTTTTGTTATTGTTTCGACTAAAATATTTATAAAGGTATCTGATTTCATTAAGTTACTAATCTGTACATCTAAGTTTTTTGCGGATAACGCTGGAAATGCACCAACATTAAAAAGGTCGGAATATGCAACACTTTTGGACTTAATTTTATTTTCTTCAATTTTTTGTTTTTTTATTGTACAAGATGAGGAGATAGCTATATGGTCACCCTTGCAGTTTGCACACTTTGCATTTTTAGGGTCGACCTGACAATCCTTAAAACTATGATCTAAAGTGCAAATTGAGCATACCTGTGGATTACGACAGTACTTGGCAATATGACCATATCGAAGGCATCTTAAACATTGCTTTACCGGTGGAATGTAGTGTTTGACTTCGTGACGCCATGAGTCCAGATATACATACGCAGGTAGTATTGTAGAAGCGAAAGTAACAGCCACTGCTTGTGTAGGTATAAATTCTACACCGCCGCCGCCGCCGATACCCTTTACTCTCCGCATGAATCGTCTTACTTGAATGACATTTTTTGAGCTGCCAATTAATGAAAAAATTTCTGCATTCGACATCTCCACAGGAACTGAGGTCAGGACACCGGTAACCTCCGTGTCTGAAGCAGGAATGGACGCTTTGATGTTCAGTTGGTCTAATATCTTCTTATTCTTTAGGAACATATTAGCATTGTTCGGCAAGTCGAAAGTAATGCCAACCTTGTACTTGTTGATAGTACGCATATGCATTACGCCTGAAACTCCGTGCTCGCGTATGCCTTTCGACAGGGCCATACGATCTCTATCGCTGAAGGTCTGGTTTTCTTCTAGATGGTTCAAGAAAACGACGAGTTCTTTTTTGTTGGTATCCTCCTGGTATTTACGCGAGTAACCCTTCACTTTATAAATTGCATATTTATCTTTTTTGGGTTCTGCTGCTATCACGGATTCCGCTGCTGAGTCGGAATCAGTAGATGGGTGAATTTTCATTTTATGATTAAATATGATAGTTTTTGTGTGACATTGCTTTTTTCTTGAATAATTAAAAACTATCAATAAAATTATGATGTTATTTGAAAAACTAATGTGTTTGTATATTTAAACGATAATTTAAACACCAAATTTAAAAGAAAAATCATGAAATATAAATATCGCGTTGAAGCGAATGATGTTGTGTAGACGTAAATGATATTGTCTGTTGAAGTCAATGATAAGATGTAGACGTTAATGATGCAAATGAAACACATAGATTACAATCAGCTCTTCATAGAAGAAATATGAACATTCGAGTACTAATTGTTTATGATATATATCTCAAAGTCTTTGATTTGTTTAAACAGAAAGCAACCAGGCTCAAAAAATAATTAACTTTGGTTTAAATCACAGAAATCGTTGATTTGAAGCAATAAACAATACACACAAAATAAGACACAAAATGATTATTCAATAAGATATTGTGATTGCTAAACATGTACTTAACAAAATAAAATACACAAAAATCTATTTTTTTCTCAAAAGTTACTAGCCTCTTTAAAATGATGCGTAGTTATAGCCCACGAATTTATTTTTTTCTTAATATTCCAGGTCAGTGTCAGGTTGTATCTTGATCAAAATTTTATAATACATCTTTCTAAGTAAGATTTGTACTATAAGCACTTTGATTTTGTTCTTATGGTACAAATCGTAACTTTTTATTTATACACGCCTTCTCTCTATGTTGCTATCATCATTCTGGGTTTTTTGATGTCACTCTTATTGTTGAGATTTGCTTGTAGCCTTAAAATTGGCATTCTTTGATTTCTATTAATTTTCCGCTCTTACTCTGGTTCTTTATAATATTTATCAACTTAATTATTTTCTTCAATTCGTGATATCTTCTTCCTTTCTGCTTTTTGTACGTCTTCTTTTGTTAATAAACCAATAGGGTCTTATCTAAAATCAGTTTCTTCAGAAATTTCATTAGCTTGAACAACTATATTTGGAAACTCGATGACGATTATTTTTTCTCTGTCTATCATTATCATCTCAGCGTTAATCCCAGTCGCATCCGAAGCTTTTTCCAGCTTTAAATCTGGGGTCCGCTTTACCAGTCTAACTGCTGATTTGGCTAAACTTCTAAATTTTTCGTGAAGCGACTGCCGTCTTACCTCCACAACCCGAAGGCGATATTTCTGCATTGCTGTTAGACCAATTGTTGGACCTTTGAGGACTCCAACAACCCTTAACGACTTCTATTAGATGTTCGTATGGCAACCAGGATCAACGGCTGAACGTGCTTTCCGAGGCACGACCAGACAAAGAGTGCAAATATTCATATTGATGCATACAAATATTTGCACTGCGCGGGGATTGAACCCGCGCCTCCTTGTGCAGCGGCCACATTCGCTACCGCAACGCCACGGAAGCTGTCCTTTTTGGTGCTGTCTATATTTCTTCGTATTTACCTTGCACTGTTTAGGCAATTTTCTTTGTTGACATGGAGTTTTTCTGTTATGGATATCTGTTTCCTTTCTTCTTTACGTTTTTTTTTTATTTGGCTCGTTGTTCTTCTTTTTCTAATGCATATAGTTCGTGGTCATTTTTTATTTCTAAAACTAGCGTCTTTTACATAGCCTTTGCTGGGCTAAACGTTCTGCTTTCGTTTTAGCCATAGCTGTACCTGAGTAATGAAATAGAGTAAACATGTTAGTTTAAAACTATTAATTTACATCTAATAACTTGTTCTACTGTATAGTAATAAAATTTAAAGGAATGTAATTGAATTGCTTTTAAAATGCTTAATTTATTACACCGAAATCATTAACCTCTATATAGCGTCATTGTAAACGTAACAAAAATGTCATTTTCCTCATAAGATATCATTCACCTCATCTAGAAATTCCCGATGAATGATGTTACGATTAATGACGAAACAAGTTAAAACACATCCCTGTCCAAGCAAACGCAAACCTACAATATAACATTATACTTCATATTTAATACAAATTCAGTATTGTTCATGCTCATTTATCAATAAAATAAAACAAAATATACTTAACAACAATATTTCCAATCGTTTAATGACGAAATTCGATGACAAATTAAAATCAATTCACTTCAAAACGTAATTTTACTATGTATACATGCAGACTAGTAAGAATCTCCACAACGACTAAAGTGGGGCACCGGGGAAGCTATCCGAAATGCATTTGGTTACTGTTATTAAATATTTTCGTTGAATAAATTTCTTGAAACCACAATCGTGGAAACAAATGACGATATTCTTGTGACGAATTTTTAAATGGTTATATAATAATTTCAGGGGTAAATCTCGATTTAAGAAAAGTAATAAATATTCAGTTTATACTTAAAACATTACAAATGAGATTAAATCAAATGAAATTTAAGCCAACAAAAATAGGATTTTGAGAAATTAGTCAACATGGTAATGAAAGTAACGGAGAGGTAAATGATTTCCGCGATACTATTTTTAAATTTTTTATGTAGTATCTAATTGTTTTGTTATTTTATTACCTACTAACCATACATAAGTATATAAAGAATAGTGTTAGATATATATTACATAAGGCGTAGTGAATTTTTTTGTGAAAAAATAGAAGCACACCAATAATATGCTATTTTGAAAATCCACCCAGATACCTCCTGAGGATCCAGAGGTGGATCCCCTTCCTTCCTCTTTCGCTTCTTCGGCATTATAAACTCTCTTTATAAGTAACGTATAGAGTAAGATTTAAGTATTTATGAAATTATTTACAAGAACAATGCACAAAAAGGAAAAAATTAAAATTTTTGTTTAAAAAACGCGCCTTTCGTTTTCAACCTTTTCCCGCCTTTTTTTTCCCACTGAATAGCAATTTAAAATTCGTTTGTTTACATTCCTTTTATTAAGCACTAGTTACGATCATTACAGAATTTAAAAATAATTTGACGTCTACTAAAATAAATTGGTACCGCACATATTTCAGGAATAACTAGGTAAAGCAACCTAATTATCTTAGTCTACATTCAACTTTTCATAAACTGTACCTATTGATTTAGGCTAAAATAGGATTCCAAGAAAATCAGAGAAAAACCAACCCCAACCAACCCCACTTTACCATTTGACATTTATATGAATAAATGTTACCAATTTACAAAATTATAAATATACCTAATTCCCCAATTTCAGGGTAAAACTAATAACTGCAGCTTTTACAATTTCTGCTAAAAATCATTTTGTATCATGAAGAGGCATATTTCAAATTTTAAAAATGTATTATTGGTTAGTAATTAACGAGATAACGGTAAGAGAACAATGATTAGGTAAGGTAAATATCAATATTCTCTTGACCGTATTTCATTTATTTATTTGTCGTTACCGTTATCGTGCAATGTAAAAACCAACTAATAAAAATTCGGTGTATATATTTTGATTGTAACTAAGTACTGAGTAAGTAAGTATTTATGTTTCTGCTCTTTTCTATTTATTTCCATAACACATATCCTATATAAAATACTTAGTGTTATCATCTCAGCTGCATGGATTCTATGGAGTATCTTGATTTGACAGGACTAACCAATATGATATCTTCTATGCTCTTCTTGAAATGAAATAGAAAGAAAAATATACATTGACCTAAAAACAATTTAGTTTTTTTTTTTATTAATTATAAACTAGTGCTTGACCGGAATCCCGCCTGATGGTAAGCAGTGATGCGATCGTTGATGGTAAAGCGAGCTAGTTTAATATGAGCCTATTCAGTCAAAAAACTGAGTGAATAGGAAGGAAGACGGCAGTTATGCGAGGTGATGCAATGTTAAACCCAACAACACGACAATGATGCTGCGCCAGAGAGCGATTAATTTGGAGACCCTCCACGACCAAACTCCCGGACTCACGACCAGACTCCCATCATGCCGAACGAACATGACGAATCATTTGACGGCAAGACTTTTTTTAGTGGGTAGTAACTTTTGCCGACAGCCGATGCTACGGGCTACCACCACAGAGATATTAAATTTAATTTCTGATATCTATGGCTACCACCGACAAAACTATATTATCGATTCGAGAGTCAATTCAAAATCACTCGTTATTTATTTAAGTTTGCATGCCCAGAGTAGTATAACAAAAAGGCTCTGTAATAGAACAATTTACAAACTAAAATGTGAAATACATGCATGTAAAATTTTGTTGATGCCCGCCTGATGGTAAGCAGTGATGCAATCCTTGATGGTAAAGCGGGCTAGTTTATTAAGAGCCTATTCACTCTAGCCTTGAAGACACTCAAATTATAGTCCGATGGAAACACCGCCACCGGCAAATTGTTCCAGTCCCTCGATGTACGCGGCATAAAAGAGGAGGCGAAACGCTTCGTCCGGATCGTAGTGGTGTTATTAACGACGTAAGGATGGAAAGGCGTACGACGGGTCGTCGGATGGTAGAACGGAGATGGGGCAATTGAATCAAGCAATTCCGTCGCACACTCACCATAATGCATCCTCTATAAACCAAAAGGCTGCCTACTCTTATGTCGACGTAGGTCTAAATATTGGATACAGTGAGTACCTACGTGTGTTGTACGCTAAAGTAATAAATCTTGTTAGTCGAGCTGAACTGTTATTCAACTGTCTCTTGTCTTAACAGGCTTAAATTTAGTTCTAACTGAAAATACAGCTGTGCTGCTCGGGAGATATTTCATCTCAGCTAAAGCACTAGGAAGTGGAAAAGTGGAAATCGTGGAAGTTTTTTTTTTCAAAATGTTTGAATCTCAAATGACTTTGAATTTGCAGCAAATTAAGTAGGTAGGTAATACATGTGCAACATATACATAACTGAAGCATTCAAGACACAGGCAGTGTTTAGTCATAACATTATGTACCTACATATTTTACTCAATTAAGCGTTAATAATTATCAATAGACGTATTTTTTTAATCGTGTAAGAAAATTCGCGTCTAATAGTTTTTATATGAAACAACTATCAAAAATTCAAAATTATTCCTACTACTAAAATTATCCGTCGTTGGAAAAATCAGCCCTTAGAGGTACATCTAAAAGTAAAGGTATTTCATGAAGATAAAATCAAACACATCATATAAGATAGCAAAGTTTAATTTGAATAGCTCATACATAATACAAGGTAAGTGTGTTTATATTCTAAGTAAGTAGACAAACCTATCACCTAAAATACTTTCAAAATTTTATGTAAAAAATAAATTCATTATTACCTTGGCCGGTATAATAAAAGGCAAGTATATTTCCGACGAAAGAGTCAGGCATATGTATACAATAATGTAGGTATATTTAATAATTATAATAGGTAGTAATCTAGAAAACACACAATTTCCTCTTAAAAATAGCTAGGGTCTTTTACAAATTAGCGTACTTTTTATTTACGAGGATACAAAATCAGTAGCAAGGGTACTTTATGTAAATTACTCAAAGGCACACAGTATTTAACCTCTAAAGTATAAAGGAATACTATATCTCCTTAGGAGATTTTTTAAAACAAACAAATAAATAACATACGAATGCTTATGTATAGGTATACTAAGTTTAAATGATTACGTTTTCTACTTTAACTCTCCACAAATACACAATTACTACATAATCAAGGTACGATTTGTTTGCTAAACTATTTATATTTTTCTACAGATAAGTCAAAATACTTATGTATAAAGATATACTCTCCATTTAAGATAGGTTGCATATTCTAAAAATAAGCACAACAATTTCAGAACATAACGTACCTATTATTTCTAAATTATTGTTTAAAATGATAAAAATGTATATTGATTTCAATAAATTCAATAAAGTCATACAAATACATATGAAATACATCATTCAAATACATATCTCAATAAATCACGCAATCGAGACTACAATTATTTCACTTCAAGTTACATTATAAAAAAAATAAATAAAAAGGTAGTTATAAAGATAAGCTTTTCAATCAAGGTAGGAAAAAAGCAAACATATTTTTCACTATGAAATAACGACAAAAAACACATTTTATTTTTCAGTTGTCATATCTAAATTCTTAATTGAATGGGTATTTTTTAGTGGGCAATGATGATTTTCACGCCTGGATCGGGTTCGCCCGCCACGTCTTTAGCTAGGGGTGCGTTACCACAAATACGGAAATTTTCTGTGTACGGGATAACGCCAACCAAAAACCCAGAAATGATGACCCATAAGCCAGCAACATAGAATGCTGCATCCCAGTGTCCAGTGACGTCTCTCAGCGCACCTGAAACGATAAACGGAATATTAAGTTTATACCTATAAACAAAAAGAGTGCAAAAATGACGCGTTAACTTATAGAATTCGAGACTATACGCACAAACATAGCTGGGATAGTTCACAAAAAAAAAAATTGCTTGTGATTGGATCCAGTGTCATTTATTAAGAGACAAATTATTTATGACACTTAAATACTCCGCCATTGCCATTAAAAGCTAAATACGAACGAAGTCAATTACTTAAGCAAACAATTCTTTGAGTCTTACAGTGAATCATAAAATAACACTCGAGCTGAACTACTCCTGGCCAATTGTAACGCAACGCTCTTTAATATACTTTAGAAAAAAAAAACAATCAATTAGGTACAAAGATTTGTAAAGGCTGGAAGAAAACCTTGTAAGACATGAGTTGCAAAGAGCTACAGTTATGCAAACAACATTCATAAACAATGCAGATTACAGCTAGGTTTTATGACTGTTCACACTTCAGTTTACGATAGTAGTTACCGCAACTGATGCGATAAGAGCCGCGTTATTTACCCTTAGATTTGTAACTTATTGAAAGACAACTCTTTACATGGTAATAATAGCACAGTTAATAACAGCAGGGTAATTGCGTAACATACTATCAGTAGCAATGGGTTTCATTTGGACAATTCCACAACATTCATTGCGTTATTTACGCTGTTGAGCAGACCACATTTTCGAACACATGGAACAATGGATTAGCAATGCTTGAAAATGATTCCAACTGATAGTAATCGTGTGTTACGCAATTAGGGTGCTGCCCCCTAATCGGCGAACATATTTTTTGTCAAATGATTGCGACTAGTTGAGATCGTTCGGCCCGCCCATTGGTCCGTTCGGTTCAAATGATCTCAACTAGTCGCAATCATTTGACCAAAATGTGTTCGCCGATTAGGGGGCTGATGTGTGGTTAAAAATTCTGAAGGAAATAAAAGACCTATCGATTGTTGATCATTTCACTTTATGCGTGCAAGTCGCTTGGGGTAACTCGATCCAAGTGTTTAAAAAACAACAGGCCAAGTAACGGTCTCTTACTACTTGTTCACTGTTATTGAGATTATTATTATTCTCTGGGTTTTGAGCACGGTTGCCTAGCGGTGAAATTTGATTTCAGAAACTTTTTCGAGATCTTAGTCTTGTCTTTTAAGGAGCAGATGACATACTAGATATTTTATTAAATTATTACTTCCATTACATTAAAAAGCTACTCATTTATATAAGTTTTTATATAAATATTAATTGCCAAGAGATATATTTACTCACCAGCCATAGGCGGTCCTATAAGATGTCCAATGCCCTGACTCAACAACACCAATCCATAAGCCATTGTGAATCTTTCCAAAGCGATCAGTTCCACCAAAATGCTCGGTGTATACGAGTATGAGCTTGAGAACATCAGTCCGAACATGACAGCATTTAAGGCTAATATATAGAAACTGTAAGGGGCCTCTGGATCCATAACACGAATGAGCACAGGAAACATGATAATGGTAACGCCGCATAGTATAAGGCATAAAGCGTATGTCTTCGTTACATTAACCCAAGGCAGATCCCCCATCCAACCTAGGCCGACCTGAAATATAATAAGAACAATATAGTTTGCTTTAGTCTCAAATCGATTTTGTTAAGAACAAACAAGAGAATAACAGCGGTTTGCAAAATATTTGTCAGGAACTATTGACTACTTTTCAAGTAAAGTAAGAGTTTTAAATTATTCCAAATTTTTACTATGTGTAGGTGTGTTCAATAGGGAATTTGACTCAAAAAACTAATTAGTCCGTCAGTCAGATTACCAAAAAAAAACTAGACACGTATTTTTTTCTTTTTTCATATAAACAAAAAATGAAAACGACACAGCGCGTTGAAAACTCGTGTGACGTCACTAAACGCTACACTTTTTAGCGGCCAGTGACGTCACCAGCCACCACTCCTGATCTTTGATGCCTTTTATATTTGTCAATTGTTATTGATTTGATAAAACAAAATATACGTATCCAATATTTTTCTATACACTGAATGACGGACTAAATATAATCATTTTTTTTTTTACCCAGGAAACATCCCAAGTGCGGTATTATTACAGACAGCGTTTACCGTTGCGGTAGCTACACTTTTGCCATAATTTATTTTTACACGGGGATAAAGAGAACTTTCCAAAACATTAATACTCACAATGCCGATAATAGTAGCAATTCCGAATACACTCAACATCCAAGAGCCGTGGACCTCAGAGTATCCACTCATTAACATGAAGTTTGAGATGTAGAAGTAAGGCACGATGAACCAAATGAACAACACTAAAGTTGACAGATTCATCATCAGGAAATGGAACTCAGTGAACATATTGAAGTCGAACGTTTTGTTGATTGTGTCCAGTAATCGTCTGCCCCAGGTCTGAAAACAGAAATATAAATAAAATTAAGGAACTAGTCTATGATCGAATAATAACTGACGCATATAATAGGGAGGTTGACTAAAAAAAACTAATTAGTCCATCAGTCACATTTAAAAAAAAAACTAGACACGTATTTTTTCTTTTTTCATATAAACAAAAAATGAAGACGATACAGTGCATTTAAAAACTCGTGTGACGTTACTCCTTGCTACAATTTTTAGCGAGGAGTGACGTCACCAGCCCCTACTCCTGATCTTTGATGCGTTTTATATTTGTCAACTTTTATTGATTTGACAATACAAAATATATGTATCCAATATTTTTCTATAATATGAATGACGGAATAAATAGAATCAATTTTGTTTTACCCACCAGGACACACCCCTATTGTACTTAGCGATTTATACCAAATATATTACCAGGGGCCTCTGAGGAATATATTTTGTATAAATCGCCTGATGTTATATCAAAAAATAGAACAACGTCAAAAATAAATAGTATGTAGAAGATATTTACCGTTTCTTCTTCCACAGACCACATTGAATTCCTATAAATATCAGGGCACGAAGACGCTCGCAGTTTGTACTTGGCGATATTCATCATAGCACCACGATGCATGATCGAGTTACGATGTACTCGGATACCTCTTAAGTAATGATGATCAGTAACAAACTGTTTGGTCCACCAATCCTGACGTTCTCTCGGAATTACTGCAGGTTTGTTCTCCGGTATAGGCTGTAACAATTTTGTTCTGACTTGATCCAGTTTGGTCTCAAACTCTTTTTTCTTCTCTTTCTCTTTCTTATTAAGTTTAAATTTCATTGACATCTTTATTGGCTTAGATTTTGAACCTTCTGAAGGTTCGACATTCAATTTCTGCTCTGATGTACTTCTAAGAGCTAACAGCGATGGATAGTTTTGTAAAATAATATTGTAGAGTTTCTTGTTGGATTGAAGCTGGTCTAATACTTCAGCAGGCACCTGAAAACATAAAAAATAATGATTTCAAATTTTTTTAAAACTAGAAACGTTACGTATAATGGAGTAAACCAAAATAATTTTACCTTTTCACTTTGTCTCAAGAATGTAGGAAGATTTATTACTGAACTAACTTTGTGGTATTGTGACATATCAGCATTTCTTTTAGTTGCTGCCTCCAAATCTTCAGCTTGAGCAATAGAAGCTACTAGTGTTGTGAGTATATATTCAGGCGTTTCACCACTTTTCATTAATGTTTTTAATTCATCTGCTCCAGGATAAACCGATTCTCCACCTCCAGATTTAGCGGATATAGACACAGTACTGGATGCTCTCTTCGACTTATTTAATTTTCTTTGTTTTTTTTGCTCAAGTATTAACCATTCAGGATCTCTCATTACAGCACCACATACGCACACATTAAGTACAGTACCAGCTAACAATAATAAGGTACCTCTCCATCCAAATTCTTCCAATAAATATGTAGTTAGTGGAGAATATATGAAAGTTCCAAAACCAACTCCACAAGAACCTAATCCAACAGCTAAATTACGTCGTTTCTCAAACCAGTAAGCGATGGATACTACAGCAGTTACATACAGCAAGCCAGTTCCGAGGCCAGCCATAATGCCATATGTAACGTACAAAACTTCAACAGAATTACTGTACGAAGCAGCTACAAATCCTATAGTTGAAGCAACACCGCCAACTATTGTCATATTCCTGCATCCATAACGATCTACCAGAGCACTCATAATAGGCCCGGCTATTAACGGTACGGATATGAACAGACTTCCAATCAAAGAAGTTTTGGCTTCACTGCTTTCAAAAAAGATGACAAACTTGTCATGCATCAAGCCATAAGAAAACGCTAATCCATCAGCGACAGTAGCGATGAGGAATGATGCGGCTACGACTACCCAACCCCATCCTCCATCCGGGATCGCAGGTGATGAATCATCTACCGGTGGCTTACTCGAACAAATACTGTCAGCGTCTCCAAGGCCAAAAAATTTAACACCCTCATTCGTTGAAACGGCATCATCGTCACTTTTAGAATCTTTATGATAACCTACAGAAAGGTGGTCATTTTTATTATAATTCGGTTCCGTTTTCATAGAATTTACAGTATCTAAATAATCTTCAGGCTTTCCCATATCATTCGTTTCATTTTTATCATCATTCACTCCATCTATATACTTGATATCATTATTCCTCTGAAGGAGCGGAGACGTAGTCTTCTCCTCTTCAGACGGTACTTTATGTTCATACTTGCTAGAAGGATCTTTGCCTGGAATTCCATTTGTATAAGCTCGTTGTGATTCCATTAGTCTTTTAGACGATCTCTTCTTAAGTACGGTGCTAAGTACGTACTTTGTTGTCTCTAATTCAGTCCTCTAACGGACGCCGTGAAAACTACCAGAATTGGATTAATAACCCAATTAGATAAAATTCTTCTACGTCGAAGAAATCGTTAGTTCTCTCGACCAGTGTCTTAATCTGGGGTCTCTAGCCGAATAGCGGCAAAGTCTCTTCGATATACAAAGCGTTAGAGCGCAAGGGTTGTAGCTTGTCGAGTACATCAAGGACCGGCTAGTCCTCGATCTCACACTTTTTGAAAATTCACTTTCTATATTGTCACACGTTCGTCCCGAGAACGTCGTGTATCTTCTTGGCATTAATTAAAGTTTTATAACTTGAAATCTTTGCAACATTTCAATTTTGTCGAAGACAGGGTTGAATCTGTAAAAAAAGAAAAAAACATTGTTAAATATAAGGGTAAATTAATTTATAACATGGCAATACCCTACCGTGTTAGTTTTTAGAGGGTAACATTTACGAATTAGCTGGCAACTTTAGCATCGAAGTAAAAAAAAAAAAGGGGGTTTTTTGGCGGGAAGCTAAGATGAGTGCCACGCTCATTTTTCATTGGACTTTTAAATTATTGAAAGTGTCGTTTACTAAATAAAAACGCGTGATTTATGTAGTAAAAAGTGCATTCAGTGAATAATTCATAAAGAACAGTGAAATATTGTAGCATAGTGGCCACATCATGGCTTCGTACCAAAACTTCCTCCTAGTGTCAGTTCACGCGAGAAACGAAAGGAGATAGGTTTAGTTAGGATAAGTTACAAAAGAAGACAAGATATAATTAAGACTTGGCTTAAAGGTCTTAGAAACCAGGCCATAAAATCCCCAAAAAAAAAAAGTAAAAAAAAGAGATGGCTTAAAGGTCTAGCAACATATAAAAACAGCCGCTAATTTAATTTTCCTACTTTTTCTTTGAACCGCTGTTATTTGTGAGCTAGGTACCTACATTTAAGTAGTGTACGGGCACAGAAATGTACCTTAAAGTAAAAGAGAATTTTGATGACGTGCAAAATCTAATTTTATTATATACCTACTTACCTATATAAAAATATTATAAAATTAGGTTTTGCTATAAATCATTTTGTTACACGAATAAAACACATAATGTCACCACACCCAGTCATGTTATGTTTATTTATACATTAACCTTACAAGAAGATTTATTATGTGAATTAACCGAAATGGAGGTCACATAAAAATTTATGCTTGTGCCTACTTACATGTATCAAAGCCATGTCTAAAATTACATAACCTTTTCATATTTTATATAAGAATTCATGATATATTATGTAGGTAGGTACTTAGCTAATATTCAGTCAGCCAATTCACATTTCACATGGGTGTAACCTAAGCCTTTTGGAAATTAGGTGCTTGTATATCTTGAGGTAGGTAATTCAAACTTTATTGCATATCTTAACTTCTATAATAAACTACCAGGGATCAGTAGCAATGTTTTTCATTTTGACAGTTCAACAATATTCATTGCGTTATTTATGTTGTTAAGCAGACATGTCTTCAAACTTAAAAACACATATAAAGCAATGGATTAGCAATATCCACCAACATGAATCAGATTGACGGCTCGAGTTTTGGCGGGAAAGTCAAGCTGAGTGTCACGCTCGTTTTTCATTAGACTTTTAAAATTATTTGTATTGTTGTTTACTAAATAAAAGTGCGTGATTTATGTAGTAAAAAGTGCATTTAGTAAATAATTCATAAAGAACAGTAAAATATCGCAGCATATTGACCACATGACTTTGCCCCAAACCTCTCTCGTAAGACGGGTCACGCGGCCGTTTTTTTCGCCATGAATTCATAATTACGTGACATTGGCTATTTAGCTTTATTTTTTGGCTTCGCACGGTTTGTGCATTTGCACAAACCGTGCGAAGCCAAAAAATAAAGAAAGAAGACGTTCGGCTCAGCAGCTTACATATGCGATACAATATACATAATGTATATTATTTTTGAACAAAATAAAAAGCAAATAGGTATTTGTAGTGTACCTATATTTGCTTTTTATTTTGCTAAATACCTTTTTATGCATTGTACTTCACACATGTGCCCAAATAAATTTTATCCTTTCTTTACTAATCTACTCAATAGGTATCTGTAGGTAGGTACACAAAAACAATGCAGAGTCGTATTTTCCAAGCAATTTCCGCACTAACCCACTTAGCAAATAATGGTGTCATGACACGAAGCCAATCATCACATTCAGGTAAACGTAGGTAACAGCGGCTCGAGACTAATTTCAGTCAGTGGGAGTAATTGACACTTCCAAACCTGGATATAACTCGATAGATCTCACTTGTAACAGGAGGTTAGATAGGTACTTCACTTACCCAGTTATGTATTATCGGTGTTTATAATGGTGCAGACGACAGCATATCAAGCTACTGCAACATATCAGATTTTTTTAAATTGAATTTCCAACTTTATCACCAAATTATTAAGGCTCAAGGTTCATTACATTAGTAATATTTGACAGTTTCGGGTAACTTGACCTGCTGTCGTCCGTACCTACCTAAGGGAGACCACAGACAACCATAAAATAAAGAACGTATATAAAAAGTTGGTGAAAAACCTACTAGAAAATAATATGTATTCTGCAAATATGAATGCCGTTGACATCGCGGTGAACTTTACTTGCGCGATCCAGGACTTTTGCGTGACGCAGTAGTAGATAAGCATAGTTCGTATGTGGCGATGTACACGTCGCCGCTTTCACGCAGCAAGAGATCAACGAATTGACGTTATTATAAACTTGTACTCATTGATAAATGGCGGCAAAGATATGGATTATTTATACCACAAAAACATACACAAAGGCCCGATTTCTGTTCACTAACTAAATTAAATTTTAGTTCCGTGCATATTTTCCTTCCTTTTTCATTAAGAAGAAGACAGAACATAATATGTTACTTAAGATATATGTCAAATTAGTCCGCGCCTGACGTAAATTGATGTATTTTCGGTCGCGATAATCATAATCGCGTCTAATCTGTCTGTATGGAATATCTTAATTTGACAGGATTAAACTAACATGTTTTTTTTTTTTTTTTTGTCTTCTGGCACCAGTTATGACTTTATGCCAATTTCAAGTAAAATAAAAATCTTCAAAAGTTCTTCTTTCTTTCTCTTATGGCTTTGCACGGTTTGTGCATTTAGCCAATGTCACGTAATGAGTTATTCATGTCGAAAAAGACGGCCGCGCGAACCGAACACGGAGAAAGTTTTGGTACAAAGCCATGATGTGGCCACTATGCTACAATATTTCACTGTTCTTTATGAATTATTCACTTAATGCACTTTTTACTACATAAATCACGCGTTTTGATATAGTAAACGACACTATAAATAATTTAAAAGTCTAATGAAAAATGAGCGTGGCACTAATCTTAGCTTCCCGCCAAAAACCCCAACTAACATATTATCTTATATACTTTCCTTAATGAAATAGAAAGGAAGAGACGAACTTAACTTAAAATTAGTTTGCGAACAATAACAAGAGAATTGGCGCCAATTGCTGTCATAGATCGAGAGTGTCATAGAGAGAGAGATCGAGACTCGAAGTCAATAAAACGGTCATTTGACATTCAAATTCAAACGTACCACAGAAAATTCTCGTTTACGATCAATTAAAGGTAATTGTGATTATTGACCCGATTTTACACGGTCTGTCGATAATGAGAGATGATTGAAGGAAGCCTTTAGCAATGAACGTTTGGCGTTTTCTCAGACTGACAACGAATTTATTAAATATTGTTTCTGAGCGATTGATTGCCTTTATCATGGGCGTATCCAGGCAGCTGGGATTCCCGCACTCCGCCGCCTGCTTTGTCAGCAACACTGCTTGGCAGAAGGAGGTGACGGCCTGCCATGCACTTTCGCTCCGGAGTCCGGACCATGCCGTAGACCAGGGCCGGACGCGAGCGATCGACGCCGATCGCCGCTACGAGGACACGGCGGTGCTCTACCCTAGCTGAGCAGACCTCCACCGTATGCTCCACCGTGCCCTCAAGCCAATTAGGTATCCATCAAATCATATTCGAAATAGACGTCGGGATCCCAACTCGGTTAACAATTCCGACACATAAAATAAAAATAGCTTTATCACATTTATATCTATTAAAATATTAATCCATACTAATTAAAAAAAAAAATAGTAATAAGAGAACTTACTCCCTCTTAAATACTTTAAATCCAAACTACATAAATTAAATGGCTTATTGGTGATTATTTTATAGTACGTATGAAAG
Organism: Sesamia nonagrioides; assembly: GCA_017933935.1. Classification (NCBI taxonomy): domain Eukaryota; kingdom Metazoa; phylum Arthropoda; class Insecta; order Lepidoptera; family Noctuidae; genus Sesamia; species Sesamia nonagrioides. The sequence goes on along the minus strand of JADWQK010000020.1, from coordinate 1,828,064 downwards.
AATTTAATGATAAAAAAATAACAGATAAACCAGGTTACAAATTTTCATTATATTAAGCAGACACCTACTTTGTAACCGACTTCAAAAAGGAGGAGGTTACTCAATTCGACCGTATGTTTTTTTTTTTTTTTTTGTTCGAAGATAACTTCGTCGTTTATGAACCGATTTTGATCATTCTTTTTCTGTTGGAAATAAGACATTCCCGAGGTGGACCCATTATAAGGACATCATGGTTTGAGGGTGGAAGACCTAGGATAGACCATAGGATATTGAAAGCAAATTGTCATGAAAAAAATTCGGATGCAATTGCCTCGAACACAACGAATCGCTTGTCGGCAAGTGTCTGGTGGGCGGTAACTTCTGCCGGCAGGCCATGTTATGGCCTACCACATAGAAACTATCTATGGCTCACTGTAAACTCACTTTTACGGTAGGTAATCGATCGATGGCTGAGGTAAGTATGGACGGCAGCAAGTCAAGTTATCCGAAACAGTACAATATTCCCCCTTGAGCCTTGTTGCTTTAGAAATAAAGTTGAAAATCTAATAAAGAAATCTGACGGATTGTAGTACCATGATGTGCTGTCGTCTGTAGAATAGAATAGAATAAGTATAATACTCTTTAGTATGTACACCATATGCCAACCATCTGTACGTCTGATCAAGGTTGATCTCAATAACAATTTTATCGACAATGATGATAGCATGCAAACAGAAATGGAGTACGAAGAACACTAAGTACACATCAGCATGTACTCAACGGGACCTGATGTTATCTCGTCTGACAATAGTAGTTATATGAACTGCACACATCAATGACGCATTATTCAGAGATAACGAATGGCAGCTCGTCTGGCTGGCTGTGGCAAACGCTGGAGTTCAAATGAAGCAACCAGATTCTGTTAAATTTCCCCATCAATTTTGTACCTTAACGTTTTGGCGATAAAGCTGAAAATCCATTAAAGAAAGACAGTATTTTGTAGATTGATGTACAACTAAATATTACAACAAACGTGCAACTTGTTAAGTACGAACGACAGCAAGTCAAGCTACACCAAACTGTCAGATATTCCCAATCAACCTTGAGCCTTAATGCTTTAGAGATAAACTAGAAAATCGGATAAAGAAATCTAACAGTTTGTAGTAGCTGATGTGTCTGTACATGACATTGCTTAATATATAATTTATTTTATATGTTGTCATTTCATTCTAGGTGCATTGTTTTAAGATATGATTACATAATGAATGTGTGTACATAATCTGCATTTTCTATATATCTGCCAAACGTGTAAATAAATATGAGTTTTTGGAAAAAAAGCCGTAATTCCTTCACAATGAAGTTCAGTTATAAAAGGCTATAAAAGTATAAAGTGATCAAGGTATTAAAATTAGAGAACAAATGGGGGTACTTACTCTTTTTCTTTTGTTATTAGCTTCTAGGTTTCTAATAATAAACTCATTACGCTAGCACATGCATATTTAATTAATTATAGGTCATCAATAAGTCATCGGCATGAATATTTAATCAATAAAGTCATCAAAACCACGTCATCTACAGGCCAGCACATCAAGCTACTACAATATGTCAAATTTGTTTACTAGACTTTCAACTTTATTGCTAACGATTAAGGTTCAAAGTCGATTAAGGAAATTCGACAGTCTCTTGGTAGCTGACCTGCCGCCGTTTGTCTAATAGACGTCTACATACGTCGGTAGTTTCCATAAAGAGTTTCCTTATGGAGGTACTTGACCTAATAACGAGTCGTATAAGTGCATCGCAGAATACAATCAGATAAAGCAAGGTAGTTCCATATCTAAGGTGGTATCATATCCAAGGTAGTAGCATATCTTTATTGGCGGCAAATATAACGCAAAAGGAACACAAAAAAAAAAATCCAAACTCGGGGAAAATATGCGTCACATCCACCTAAAACGGCTATCGCTGCGTCTTACATCATCAGCTAACAGAAGTCCACAGCTGAACATAGGCATTTCCTCAGAAGTCCACAGCTAAACATAGGCATTTCCTATTTCACACCATTCAACTGATTTGCGGCATCGGTAACTCTAATCCAGTTACTTCCACCCATCCTACGAAGATCGTCGTTCCATCTAATCTAAATGTCTCTCGAATCACAGTTTATGATTGTCAAGAAGATTTAGATTAGCTACCCCTTCTGTCCCCAAAAAGCAATCATCATTCATCATCATTTCAACCGAAAGATGTCTACAGCTGGACATGGCCTCCCCCATGGTTCTCCACGACAACCGGTTTTGCGCACCCGCATCCAGCGGTTTTCCGCGACCTTCACCAGGTCGTCGGTCCACCTTGTCGGGGCCTACCCACGCTGCGTCTTCCGGTGCGTGGTCGCCACTCGAGAACCCGTCGGCCCCATCGGGCATCGGTGGTACGGGTAATGTGCCCGGTCCACAGCCACTTTAGTGTTGCAATTCTTCGGGCTATGTCGGTTACTCTCGTTCATCTGTGGATTTCCTCATATCTGATTCGATCGCGCAGTGAAAGCAAAAAGCAATACAAACCACAATTTCTTTCAGTAATTACAATATCATTAAACGTTTCAGTATAATGGCCTTCAACACAGGTGGATCAAACCGCCTCCCTGGAGGACGTACACTAATGAGGCCAGTTAACTAGCTGAGACCAGATTGATTGGACTCCCGAGGCGACACCATTAGACCTTCACTTTATGAGGCGAAGTCACGAAACGGAAACCGCCTGTGGAAGTGAGCTGTCATCCAACCTATCCTAATTGATATTGTTAACACCTCACTTCAAGATAACTTTACCTAAGTGACCAAAGCTGCAAAAAGCAACTGGTATACAGTAGATAGTAAACACGGTTAAATCGTGCCTCGGAAACCACGTTAAGCCGTTGGTCCCGGTTGCTATATAAACATGTAATGGTAGTCGTTAGGGGTTGTTAGAGCCCTCAAAAGTCCAGCAATTGGTCTAACTGCAATGCTTCGATATCGCTTTCGGGTTGTGGAGGTCAGACGGCAGTCGCTTCTTGGAAAATATCGAAATAGTTTAGTCAAAATTAGCAGTTAGACTGGTAAAGCGGACCCCAGACTCCAAAGCTGAAAAAGCTTCGGATGCGACTGGGATTAACGTTGAGATCATGATGAGCAACAATCTACCCATTATTATATATAATCAAAATCGGCCCCGCGAGACACATTTTAGTATTCCCATCCTTTGATCATCATCATCATCAGCCTCTACTCGTCCACTACTGGACATAGGCCTCCTTCATGATACGCCAACAAGCTCGATCCTGAGCAGTTCGCCGCCAGCCACTACCAGCCACCTTTTTGATGTCGTCGCTCCATCTCGCCCAAGGGCGTCCTACGCTACGTTTGCCGAGACGCGGTCTCCGCTCAAGGACTCGTTTCCCCCAACGGTTGTCGGTCCTGCGGCATAATGTGACCAGCCCATTGCCCAGTGCGTCCTACCCGTCATGACTTACGGAGCCGAAACGTGGACACTAACGGTCAGACTAGTCCATATTTTAAAGCCGCTCAGCGAGCTATGGAGCGGGCTATGTTGGGCGTCTTTCTGAAGGATCGCATCAGAAATGAGGTGATCCGACAGAGTATCAGAGTCACCGACATAGCTGAGAGAATTAGCAAGCTGAAGTGGCACCCTTTGATAATATGTTTATTATGTTTATTTCTCCGTGGTAGGCAACAACATCAGCCGCCGGCATAAGTTACCACCCACCAGACAAAGTCTTGCCGCCAAGCGATTCGTCGTGTTCCGGCATGATGTCTGGTGAAGCCGTACGGAGGACGGGTCTGAGCAGTTGTGTTGCGATGTGTGCCGGGTACGATGTGCCTAATGTTGTTGTGTCGGGAGTGTGGGCGTGGAGGGTCTCTAGATCATCCTCTGGCGCAGCATCGTTGGTCCTGTTGTTGGGTTAAACATTGCATCACCTCGCTCAACTGCCGTCTTCCTTCCTATTCACTTAGTTTTTTTGAGTGAATAGGCTTAATAAGATAGTGCGCTTTACCATCAACGATTGCATCACTGTTTACCATCAGGCGGGATTGCAGTCAAGCACTAGTTTATAACTAATAAAAAAAAAAAAAAAAATATGATCATACATGTACAGTTTGAAATACAATCCTCTATAAACATACTGTTATATAAAATCTATATATGTACTTCGTGTATTGACTACATACCTACTTATAGTACATAATATTATTATGTACGGATATCCATAATAGCGTACGCGCATAAATTGTTGCCAGGTCAGAGTTGAGACTGTACAATATGTTTAACAAGTAATAACAAGCATTATTATTACTTACCTATATTGTATAGATATTATGGTTGCGGTATATTTCCACTTATCCTTCTCTATATGAGAAGAGACCTGTGCCCAGCAGTGGGACGACAAAAGGTTGTTGATGATGATGATATTTCTACTACAAACATATTTTTATATGAACTTTATGAACGTAAAGGTAATCATGCATCATACCGTATTAAAATTATTCAATTTTTTTTTTTATTTTGAGGGAATTGTTTTCGAACAATCGAACAGATACAAACCGCAACTGAATTCCTATACCTAGCGAACATTTTATGAGCAAAATAGAATAATGTTGCCTTTTTAATTATGTAATAAGGATAACGAATGAATCTAGACGCATTTTTGATGTCCCATGCATTGAGCTATTATTACTATAATAGCTCAATGGTCCCATGACTTGCTTTTCGTGTCAGTTTGGGTGACCGCCTTATTCAACTAAACTACACTATTGATTTTGGTGCAGTTTTAGCCGTTATTTGGGAGAATTATTTACAAAAAGTTTATATTTTCGGTAAAAACGAGTAACGTTTCATTTGCATTTGTATGTCGGATTTTATTGAATGTATCATGTGTCTCCTTTTATAAAACAATCTATCTAGATTATAAGATAAATCTGTTTTCATGCTGTAACTGACCATCAAAACAAAACCGTGTTCTTTTTTTTGTCACAAAAAGTATCCAAAACCATCATTTCTGTTCTGTGTAGAATCCGCCTAGGTTTTTGTTGCACTCCCATTTTTTCAAACAAGATCCATGTCCGTGACTCCTCTCTCTGCGAATGCGGGTTTGAGGAGGGCACCCTGGACCACATATTTATCGAATGTCCAAACAACATCCCATCTCTAGATTTATATAGAAGTCTACCCAAATTTAAGATTCCACTTCCAATTGACCTCTCATCACTTCTAACATACCCCTATCCAGAATTACTTGTCGCACTGATGATATTTATCCCCGACAACAATATAAAATTATTATTTACTTTTTCTAATATTTTACGTTCGGATACAGTTTATGTATGTGTATTTGCTGTTCTAACAATTATAATACTTATGATATGTATTTTTATCTTTTTGTTTGGTTCATTCCTCCAATAACCTCACAAGATATAAAAAGGTCCAATGTAACATCGTAAGTATTTGTTTTGATAATTATTGTTTATGTACACTCTTGCTTCTCCAATCCACTTTTGACATTGGCAGAATAGTCGACATCGGCTTCACTTGCCATAAATAAAAAAAAAAAATGAATAGAAGTTAAATCTCTTTTGTTAGGGGGTTTTGGCGGGAATGTCAAGATGAGTGTCACGCTCATTTTTCATTGGACTTTTAAAATTATTTATAGTGTCGTTTACTAAATAAAAATGCGTGATTTATGTAGTAAAAAGTGCATTCAGTGAATAATTCAAAAAGAACAGTGAAATATTGTAGCATAGTGGCCGCATCATGTCTTTATGCTAAACCGCTCCTTATCGTCCAAACGCGGGAAACGAAAGGAGTTAGATTAGTTAGGATAAGTTTAGGATAAGCTAGGATAAGTTAGGATTAATTAGGATAAGTTAGGATAGAAGTTTACTCAAGAATATATTTACTGAAGACTAGGCTGTATGGCGTACCGAAGGTACTATGCCTTTGCCTTTTCCGTTCAGAAGAACGGAAAGAATTGAACCAAAAAAAAATCTCTTTTGTTACTGCATTTACTCCTTTTTTATAAAAGGAGTTATAGAAAGTCTAAGTCTATAATTATGATTTTTATTTTGTAAATGAACATGTATAATGGCGCCGATTCTGTTGTTCACAAACTAAACGAATTTTAAGTTATGTACATCTTTTTCTTTTTATTTCGTTAAGAAGAAGGATTGAAGAAAACATTTAAATTTAATCCTGTCAAATTAAGATACTTCATAAACATGGCGACATGAACTGCCATTGGCGATATCCGCCATTATTGTGAAACAATTTTTTAAAGAATTTCTATAATTCGTTACACGTGTTATTGGCAAAATTGTGGTATCTAACCACAGAGGCCATTGAAGAGTTGAAGTAGTATTCACTCTAAAGAAAAGAAAGAACATGGCGACTAAAAATATGTCAGTTTACGTCAGGAGCGCATTAATTTGACAGGTCTAAACTGACATTTTATCTTCTGTCCTTTTCATAACGAAATGGAAAGAATAAGATGCACAACTTAAAATTTGATTAGTTTGTGAACCACAGAATCGGTGCCATTACGTTACTATTAAAGACCGAGATTTCCTTAATACATGTATTCGTAATACATATAGTACTATAATAATGAAATCTCGACATTCTTCTTCTTCTTCTTCTTCTTCAGCCTATAGATGTCCACTGCTGGACAAAGGCCTCTCCCAAGGTTTTCCACGCTGACCGGTCTTGTGCTGCCCGCATCCATCGGCTTCCTGCGACCTTCACAAGGTCATCGGTCCACCTTATTGGGGGCCTCCCTACGCTGCGTCTTCCAGTACGTGGTCGCCACTCCAGAACCTTACTACCCCATCGGCCATCGGTTCTACGAGCAATGTGCCCTGCCCACTGCCACTTAAGTTTAGCGACTCGCAGAGCTATGTCAGTGACTTTGGTTCTTCTGCGGATCTCCTCATTTCTGATTCGATCACGCAGAGAAACTCCTAGCATAGCTCTTTCCATTGCCCTTTGTGTGACTCGTGAATCTCGACATTGCGAGGAGCAAAACCGTGCGAATCAGGGGCGAGTCGCTAATTAGATAGTAATTAATTACGCGGAAAAGATAGGAGACATCGATATAATAGGTAAATGTCCCGATTACTATCTAACGGCTGTTGGCCGGCATTGGGGGGTCAAGGACAAGGCCGATCGATTCATTAATACCACCCACGACACACGAATCGCGATTCACAAAATTAACCAAGCGCAAATCTATGTATACCTAAGGGAAATTATAAAAACATTTTCCAATTAACCACAAATTCTTTTGCTATGAATAATTTAGTATTTCACGTATATATAATACCAGCTTTTCGCCCGCTGCTTCGCCCGCATGGAATTCGGTTATATAGCGCTTTTTAGATTACCCTTGGAAATAACAAATTTTCCGGGATAAGAAGTAGCCTATTATTTAATCCGGAGCTCTAACTTTACGCCTGCAAAATTTCAAAGCAATCGGTCCAGTATTTACGGCGTGAAAGCGGAACCAACTCACTTTCCCATTTATAATATTAGTAAGGATAAGGATGTAATTGAATTTAAAAGAAATTGCAAACATTTGAATGGGTAATTTATAGAGATGCGCCGAATAGTGGAATCACCGAATAACAGAATAATATCCCGTTATTCGATGATACTACTACTATTCGGCGCATCTAAATAAATTGCTGGTGCTGCCAAGTGTCACCTGGCCACTTTGGATTCAGTGGAGAGACGTGCAAAGAGGCTGATTGGTGACCCTGATCTAACTCGAGTTGGTCTCCAAAGCCTAGAGCACAGGCGTAGAGTAGCCAGCCTTTCGGTGTTCTATAGGATGCATTTCGGGGAGTGTGCGAGGGAATTGCATGATTTAATTCCCCATCTCCGTTCCACCAGCGGACGACCCGTCGTACGGCTGGTTTCCACCCCTACGTTGTTAACACCACTACGATCCGGACGAAGCGTTTCGCCTCCTCCTTTATACCGCGTACATCGAGGGACTGGAACAATTTGCCAGCGGCGGTGTTTCCATCGGACTACAATTTGAGTGTCTTCAAGGCTAGAGTGAATAGGCTCTTAATAAACTAGTACGCTTTACCATCAACGATTGCGTCACTGCTTACCATCAGGCAAGATTGCGGTCAAGCGCTGGTTTATAGCGTGTAAAAAAAAAAAAAGAAAAAAAAAATTGCCGAATAATTCGGTTCCGCGTTGATAAATATTAAATTTTAATTACTGCATATGAAATTTTACATACAAAAAATATAAAATTTAATACATATTAAATTTTAATTACCAATATACCTTATTTGTCCAAGTTTAAATTTATTAGTACATATCATAGTTGAGGAAACAACATATTTAATTCATTATGGTTATGTAAACTTTTCCTATTAAAATGTAATTGTAATTTGCTTGTGGGATTATTGTAATATAAAAATTCTGTTATTTTAGAATACTATATTTTATGTAACTATTAATGCCAAGTATTAATGCTAATATAAACTATATTTTATGTAACTATAAATGCACGATTTTTAAGAAATATTGTTATAATTATAATATAGGATACCAGTAATTTATTTGACCCTAAAAAATATTTACAATGATTAATCAGACCAAATACATTTTTTTTTCTTTTTTAATATTTATAAACTAGTGCCTATCTGCAATCCCGCCTGATGGTAAGCAGTGAGGCAATCGTTGATGGTAAAGCGCACTAGCTTATTAAGCCTATTCACTCAAAAAAAACTGAGTGATTAGGAAGGAAGACGGCAGTTGAGCGAGGTGAAGCAATGTTTAACCCAACAACACGACCAAAGATGCTGCGCCAGAGGATGATCTGGAGACCCTCCACGACCAAACTCCCGACACAACAAAATTAGGCACATCGTACCCGGCACACATCGCAACACAACTGCTCAGACCCGTCCACCGTACGGCTTCACCAGATATCATGCCGGAAAACGACGAATCGCTTGGCAGTAAGACTTTGTCTGGTGGGTGGTAACTTATGCCGGCGGCTGATGTTGTTGCCTACCACGGAGAAACATACACATTCGATATTTCAACTGCATTATTCGGCCGCGATACGAATAGGCTCAATATTCTACCGACTACCGAATATTAAACGCATATTCCGCGTATCTCTAGTAAGTATTATTTGTCTATTGACTTAGGAACAGGAGCTCTACTTCAAATCATGTTAATGTACAGAGACCTCATTATTAATGATGTCATGCATTTGTAAAATATACTGGTATTGCATTTCCATTTGATGCTGTTAACGACGTCTTCCCAAAAGCATATAAAAACGAAACCGCTAACGGCCGCAAGTTAATAATAACTTTAATAACACAGTAGTTATTGCAACACTGATTGTCAGTAGGTTCTTTATATACAATATGTAAAGAAAACCCTGTCCGACCCATAAGGATAATAAAGGTTAGGTAAACACTTGACCAATTATAATATAAAATTTTACATAATCATCACAGTAACAATAATAATGAATTTTGAAATAATCTTTTTTTCCCGGGTATTAATTCCAATTTCCCCGAAATTTGGTCATTTTTAAAAAACTGACAACACCATTTGTGACGGAGCGAATAGCGATGCGACCACGTGCCGTATGCCCCGCCCCCCTTCACCCGCGCATGTATGCGCGGGTGAAGGGGGGCGGGGCTATCGGGTTGTCTACCGTACATGCATTAAGTTACCTCGCTTTTTCGAAATAATGTTTATTTTTTTTGGGGGATTTTTTTTTAAGTTTAGCCCAGCTTTGTAGGCATTATTAGAATCAGTTAACGATACCTAACCAATACCTTCACGGATCGGACAGGGTTTTCTTTACATATTGTATATCTTCAATTGTTTTCCATTACACAGTTTCTCGAGAAACGAATCGGTAATTTAAACAATCAGTCCTTTTGATTCTTCGTAATGCGCGTCATTGCATACGGCTGATGCAGAAACTTGTCAATTGAATTCTTTTGAATTGTATCGCTGAATCGATTATAGGTACTTACGCCTGGCGATATATTATGAAGCATTTCCAGTATAATAATAATAATAATATATTTATTTAGCCAAAAAACGTAAATCCGTTACACAATTTGTTTTCGCTACATAAAATTATGCTTAGAATAAATTAATAACAATAATTGTGTCCAATTAGCATCTGCTGCCGAACTAGGTTTAAAGCCTGTGTTTCAGCACGCAGCGCCTCCGGCCCTCAGACTGGGTATGCAAGTATGAGCTTAAAAACAAAAGGAAACAGTTTTAAACTATGAACATATTTATAACACAGAAAAGAACGACTGAAAGTTTGATAGTTTGATGTCCTCTAGATGTGTAATGTGAATGGTGAGTGTATGTGTGTTAGAGGGTGTGTAAAGAATAAAGTTATTTTAGCTAGTAGATTCTTCAGGTGAAATTTTCAAACTGTTTCGTCATTACTTTAGGATAGTCAGTATATCCTCAGTTTGGTCGTACGTCAACTTCCAAAGCCACAGAGATACCGACTTTTTCATCGACCTTTTATTCATCGAGTATATTTCCAGAACTTTATTAATTTTGTCATATAAATAAGGGCCCAAAATGGGTAAAACCTACGAATAAAAGCCGTTTTTAGATGAGATAACCTCTTGCATACAGGTAGGCCACTCCGTCGTATTAACTTAATTGGATTGTACTCCAAGATAGCGTGTTGTTTTGAGACGATACTCAAGATAAACAATTGTCGTACAGTCAGCACCTCACAGTATTCATACAGAAGTGTGGTAGAGTAACGGAAAGGTTTAAAAGTACAGAGTTTCAGTATGGTTCTCTGTGAAACCTCAAGTTGCTTTATAGTAGTTTTCGGTGCACCACCCCACGATGAAATGCAGTATGTAATCAGCGACTGACAAAGCGCAAAATAAATTTGTTTTAGGAATAACGGGGTCACTACATGTCTCAGTGTTTTAAAAATATAGGTAAGTTTTCGAATCCTTTTACTCATCAATTGAATGTGTGCTTTGAAGCTAAAATTGTCGTCAATTACAACGCCCAAATATTTGATTGTCTTTGTGCGCTCTAAAGGCGCGCAAGAGCATGTAGCATGACTCAAAGCCTCCGGAGGACAGTTATGTGCAATTATATTTTTACTCGAATGTGATGAAGTACGGATTGAAAAGGTCAAGTATTTTGTTTTCTCAATGTTCAAGGTAAGAACATTATCATGAAGCCACCTCTTTGCCGAATCAAAACCTTTCTGGGCTAGCTGGTATGTCTCATTCCATGTATTAGCAGCGAAAATGAGGGCAGTGTCATCTGCATATGAGATAATTTTTCCATGAAAAGAGTTCAGACAAAGGAGATCGTTTATGTAAACGAGAAAAAGTGTTGGACCAAGAATGCTACCTTGCGGTACGCCATAAGTAACTGGAAGATCAGAACTAGTATAGGAACCTACCTTAACACACTGAGTCCTATCAGTAAGATAATCGGCGAAAAGGTTGAGTTGCTTCCCTCTAACGCCAACTCTTTCTAATTTGCGTACAAGGGCTGGAACCGAAACCGTATCGAAAGCTTTTGCCAAATCAAGAAATATTGCTATACATTTATTACCTTTATCTAAATTAGTGGTTATAAAATTTGTTAAAGTGGAAACTGCCTGGTCTGTAGATTTTCCACGTCGAAAACCGTACTGATTTTCAGATAAAATGTGCTTATTTTCGAGATAGTTTACTAAACGTTTATTAATTATTTTTTCTAAAATTTTTGACAGAGAAGGTAATATTGAAATAGGCCTATAGTTCTCGATACGGTCCCTGTCCCCACCCTTGTGAATTGGTCGAATCTGAGATTTTTTAAGGGCTTTAGGAAAGCTACCACTGTTAAGGCACATATTAAAGATGTATGTTAAGTGTGGCACAAGAACGTCCTTATGATCTTTCAGTAGCTGATTCGACAAATTATCCCAACCTACGGAACACTCATTCTTCAGTGCAGCTATTAGGCCCATAACTTCCCCTTCATCCGTGTCATAGAGCACAAAAGAACTAAGATTTTGCTCACAGTATACGTTGACTTCTCTTTGTAAGGAAAACCTATACAATGCGAGGTTATCTAAAAATGGAAATGTATAGATATGTAACTTGATAATTATGCCGCCCTCGCTACTTACCACCTTACTTTTATAAATACTAATCCATACTAATATTATAAATGCGAAAGTAATTCTGTCTGTCTGTCCGTCTGTTACGCTTTCCCGCTTAAACCTCTCAACCGATTTTGATGAAATTTGGCACAGACAATCTTTAGACCCTGAGAAAGAACATAGGCTACCTTTTATCCCAGAAAAATTTGATGTTCCCGAGGGAAATCTAAAAAGCGCGATATAAGCGAACTCCACGCGGGCGAAGCCGCGGGCGGAAAGCTAGTATTATAAATGCGAAAGTAATTCTGTCTGTCTGTCTGTCTGTTACGCTTTCCCGCTTAAACCTCTCAACCGATTTTGATGAAATTTAGCACAGACAATCTTTAGACCCTGAGAAAGAACATAGGCTACCTTTTATCCCGGAAAAATTTGATGTTCCCGAGGGAAATCTAAAAAGCGCGATATAACCGACCTCCACGCGAGCGAAGCCGCGGGCGGAAAGCTAGTTATAATATAATGGGCACAGATTCTGTTGTTCACAAACTAAACAAAATTTAAGTTCAGGGCATTTTTTATTTCATTAAGAAAGGGACAGAAGATACATATGATATCCAGCCTTTCGGTGTTCTATAGGATACATTTCGGGGAGTGTGCGAGGGAATTGCACGATTTAATTCCCCCATCTCCGTTCCACCAGCGGACGACCCGTCGTACGGCTGGTTTCCACCCTTACGTTGTTGACACCACTACGATCCGGACGAAGCGCTTCGCCTCCTCCTTTATACCGCGTACATCGAGGGACTGGAACAATTTGCCCGCGGCGGTGTTTCCGTCGGACTACAATTTGAGTGTCTTCGCTAGAGTGAATAGGCTTTTTAATAAGCTAGTGCGCTTTACCATCAACGATTGCGTCACTGCTACCATCAGGCAGGATTGCGGTCAAGCGCTGGTTTATAATTTATAAAAAAAAAAAAAAAAAATACACATTAGTATTGTCCTCCTACAAATTAAGCAGCGCTTGACGTTTTAGACGTATTATTAGTTGCCATGTTTCTAATGACATTTAAATTAAGTTACAGACTTGTGATCCTTTAGCCATGATGCCCCTAGGCACCAAATCGTTCCTCAGGCTAACTTTAGTAGTAGCTTAGAGTTCACCACAAAAATCCGAACGAAGCGTTTGGCCTCGTCTTTCATACCGGGTATATCGAGGGACTGGAACAATTTGGCAGCGGCGGTTTTTCTGTCGGACTAGGTACAATTTAAGTGTATTGAAGGCTAGAGTGAATAGGCTCTTAATAAACTAGCGCGCTTTACCATTAACGATTGCATCACTGCTTACCATCAGGCGGGATTGCAGTCAAGCAATAGTCAAATTTAAAAAAAAAAGCTTAAAATCTAAGAAAAGAAAAGTACTGAAAATACCAGATTCTTTAAAAATAACAAATAATTTATAACAACAAAGACATCCATCAAACGTATTTATTTAAATAGTTTCCTTGACAATAAAAAATAGTAATAAAGTATAACGAAATATAAAAATAAAATTGAATTATTGGCGGATGTCCAGGAATTTTAAAAGAATATTGTTGAAGAAACTCTGTCTTAATGTCGGGTGAACGGTGAATATTATTTATTCTGTTCGTATGTTAAGATTTCCCTTTTCAATCTATCTTTAATAACAACTCCTTAACCTTACTCCAAAGCAAAGAGTAAAAAAAGAGGCAAACATTACAAAATAAATATGGCAGGGTCAGCTTCCAATCTAACCGTATATAGCTGAACAGTGAACACTAATATTTTACAAGAAACAACTAACTTTCTGACCAAAGTCACCATCATCATGTCTGCGTTAATTAATCCCAGTCGCATCCAAAGCTTTTTCAGCTTTGAAGTCTGGGGCCCGCTAACTGCTGATTTTGGCTACACTTCGATACCTATTTTCCGTGAAGCGACTGCCGTCTGACCTCCACGACCCGAAGGCGATATCAAAGCATTGCAGTTAAGAGAAATTGTTGGACTTTTGAGGGCTCCAACAACCCGTAACCCACCGGGACCAACGGCTATACGTGCTTTCCGAGCCACAGCTGAACATAATATTTTACAAGGAAAAATACGTTTCTGACCTCCACAGTCCAAACTAACGCGCCTGATTGGTTTCCAACCTACCATTGATCTCCGTCCATCCTCCATGATAATTATAGGTAACTATGTATGGTATTAGTTAACTAAATTATGCTTCCCGCGTCCACACCGGCGCGTCTCTTTGCCGCATTCGATATTTTCCCATGAGAAGTTTATGCTGGGTTTATCCCTTGATCATTGATTCGTCTCATATCCAGACACACATTAGCATGGGCACCAGATTGGATGTTTATTCTCAGAGTTGCCAGACCAAATAAACATTCGTGACTGTCTGTAATTCACGACCATAATAAATAAATAATGTATAATTGATGATTCCTATCCTGCGTTCGCCATTTATTTGCCAAAAAGTTTACGCTACAAATTCAAACGCAGAGATGACTAACTTTGCTCCGTGGTTTCACCCAATCACCCATATAAGTTTCTTGTCATATCGGGAAAAATATCATATAAGTTGAATCTTAGTTATAAAACATAGCTGCGCCACGCGGTTTCACCCGCGTAGATTTCGATATGCTCCGCTCCTATTGCCTGCGTTAGCTCCCATTTTCGCAACATTTTTTGTTACTGCTCTGCTCCTATTGGTCATAGCGGGGTGTTTTATAGCCTAAAGCCTTCCTGGATTAATAGACTATCCAACACAAAAAGAATTTTTCAAATCGCACCAGTAGTTCCTGAGATTAGCGCGCACAAACAAACAAACTCTTTAGCTTTATATATTAGTATAGATCTGTGTCAAAAATCCAAACCGATTCTATAGTTTTTGCATAATAGAGTAACCAAAATCCATCAGTATAAGGGTGTATCTGACATCGACGCACAAACGAGTACCATGGATCCAGTACATGATTCTGAACCCCCCAGTGGTGGAATTTTTCGTCGGCTTTTTTCTGTTTAAAAAATGCAGTTTTTCACTTTAGACCGTTCATAATGTCTATACATTTATAACCCAATAAGATTTTAAAGTAAAAATTAATAAATTCGCTAGTTACACAAAAAAGCGCAATGTGAACAAAACTCGAAAAACTATCTTATCAGCTGATTTAATAGAGTTCACATCAGGGATCAACGTCATACCTACTAATCCGCACGGCGGCACGCGTGCAACGTTCATAGGCCCAGCCCGCCCAGCCGTAATGTTTTTTTTTTTTAAACTGTGTATTCTGTAAACGTTCATTAACGACATAAATTACTATCATAATTTTATTGCAAGTGCAAATTGCAATTAAATTACTCACTCTGTATATCATATTCAAGTAACAGGGCTAGTCATCCGTCATCGATTTATGGTAATGAATAGTCTACTAAAGTTAACTGCAGTGACACTGACGTCGGGACGCAGAAGGACAATGGGTGTGACTGCATCACTAGATATAGACAGTAATGTGCAACCTTAGTACTGCCCACTGCTACTGTACCTTAGTACGACCTGCTGTCTTGTATGGATCAGAATGTTGGGCTACGAAAGGGATGAATGAAAGGCAATTGCATGCAGCCGAGATGAGAATGCTAAGAGGGATGTGTGGTGTTACACGAATGGATAGAATAAGAAATGAGTACATAAGAGGAAGTCTGAAAGTGGCACCGGTAGCTGAAAAGTTGTGTGGAAATCGGTTGTCATGGTACGGGCATGTGTTACGGAGAACTGAGGAGAATGTCGTGAGGAGAGTCTTAATTATGAATGTTGATGGCTATAAGAGTAGGGGAAGACCAAAGAAACGATGGATGGAATGTGTGAAGGATGATATGGCTAAGAAGGGGGTGACTGCCGAGATGGTTTCTGATAGGGATGCATGGAAGAAAAAGACATGTTGCGCCGACCCCAAATAAATTGGGATAAGGGCAGGAGAATGATGATGGAGTACTTACCAGGTCTTATGGGCGACACGTGGTAACTATACAAAACTTACGGCTAGAGACGGAATTAAAAATATTGAAACTACGAGAAAAGAAGGTGACGAAATACTTACATAATATATAACACAAAATAACATAATCAGCTTATAATGTTGCCAATCCTGAGACACAGGCCTCCTCTCGGTGAGAGGGAGTGGGCCGTAATCTACCACGCGTACTTAGTTATCCGATTGTTATCCGAAGTTTTGCTTCTAGGATGCTCCTTTACGGTTTAAGACCAGTGGTGATGAAATATTTACACAACGAAAAGGACGAAAACTACCTTATGTGAGAGAAAGAGAGACTTGTAAAAGTGTTTGTATAACGTCAGAACATCAAGCTACTATAATCTGTCACATTTCTTTATTTGATTTTCAACTTTATCTATAAAGCATTAAGGCTCAAATTTGATTGTGAATATATGTATAATTTTCGGTGTAAACAACGGTATCTACTACTACTATACTTGATTCTCGATCATGCATCTCTTGGACTTCTTTCAAACTCGGGTAGATTTGTAAAGAGAATGTAACAAAACAGCCAACCATTTTAAAACCATAAACAGTAAAAAAAAAATTCAAATATAGAAGGAACTTGTGGAGGGAAACCATCGGATAAATATCCGAATTTAAAAATCCACAAACAAAACAAAATAATGTCTCGATTTAAAAATAAATAAAAAGGAATCGGATCAGAAAGATCGATCACTTCAACTTTGTTTGAACATCTTTTTATACGCATTCAGGTTTTGTATCGTGCCCCATGGAATATTCCACACCGTTCCTGCGCAGTTTAGAGCGCACTGAATCGAAATTATAAATATAAACTTTATTCACCTGATGACGTCAGACCAGCCGTGTGCCCAGTCGTGTTGACTTCCTTAACCTAACCCAACATGGCACATATTCCAGTGTATTGTGTAGGTTAATTATCTTGATAGAGCTATGGATACTAGGTGTTGCCAGAAACAAAATACATAAACTTAGGTATTCTAAAAGTTGTGAATGTTCTGAAAAAAGGTTGTCATGTTGTCATTCACATTGTATAAATTAGAACCATCTTAAAAATTTGTGTATTCCCAAACATAAAGGATATGTTTTAGAATCACACCAAATTTTAAGATTAAACCTAAAGGATGTATCTTCTTCTATAATTAATCAGTAATAAACTTAGCGTTTATAGAAAAAAACAATCCTGTATAAGGAAAGCAGCACGCACGTGGCATAGAATAAAGAGAGGGAAGTAGGTTATCTCCGACCCAATCCGCGATTTAATTGCCTACTGTCTTAGGGTTGTCACGTTTAGCAAAATTTTAATTCAGTGTCTATAAATTGGCAAAGGTCGGAAAGTTGACGACTGTTCACGCTTCGTCGGATTCGGTTGTCACCGAACCCGCTAACAAATATTTATAGACTAAGAGCTTATATTTAAATTATTTGCTTAGTATTTAGTATACATATAGTCATACACAGTTTATTAGTAGTTTTGTACACATAAAGGACCATATTTATTTTTAATTAATACAAATATAAATAACACAAACATATCTATTGAATCACACATTTATTACAAAATTACAAATTAGCCACAGAAAAATACTTTCTTCGGTTTCGTTTATTACGAAACGCCTTATTATTAAACTTTAATGTGTAATATATCCGCATCCTTATAAATAACTTTTGCAAATATAATCTCGGAAAGCATGGGCAGGGCGCTGAAAAATGTAAATATTTTATTTGTTCATAAATAGACATTCCAACTTTGCAGTTTATGTGATCATTTTTAAATACTTTTTGGAACATCTGCTCCATCCTCTTAATATTTTCTACAAAGTCGTCAGGTGGAACCACTAATAAAATTTCTCCTGCGATAATCACACATTGTTCTTTAATTTAGCTACATAGTATTCTGTAATCTGTGATATAGCGAATGTGCCGAAAAGCCGTGACGCGCGAACCTCGTTCCGTGCTAGCCGCGACTAGCGCAGTCATAGGCACTCTAATATTGTGTTTAGGTGTGCGTGCGGCGACGCATAGATACTATGGCGCAAACATACAAGCCGCGCGCGGTCCGTTTGTATGAAGATAACGTACTTCCCTCTCTTTATTCTATGCACGTGGTCTATAGTTATTACACAAACCCTTGGGCGAAAAGACGTACCTAGGTTAAACTCGGACACAAAATCTGATTAAATTATTAAGTCCGACTCTAATTTACGTTACTTACTTTATGATCATAAAGGAATACTGTCTCGAAAGCTATTGGGAAGACTGCTACCCTTAGTTAGAGCATGCATTTTACCTACTACAAAACGATTCGTAAATAGATACGACCTGCGGTGAACCTATCCAGTTTTTACCGTAACCTGACCAGTAGTCACTCGGCTGGTAATACACATGATTGGCTATTAGCACGAATTGCGATCTGAACATCGTTTCCTGTTGGGGTATTAGATATTACACTAGTACGGGGGTGAAGACAAGCGTGGATGATGTTATTTTCTAATAAGATACAAGTATAAGCGGTTTTTTTAGGTGACAGTTTAGGTTGTGGAAACCTTAGTGCAAAACTACAAAACGAAAAATAATCAAAGAAGTTTTGAGACGCCGCCTTATCGTGAGTCCTTAGTATGTCAGGATGGGGCAGATTGTCATTTGGTATAGCAGCAGCCCGTGTGGTACCGGGCTTAGAATAGTACCAACCCATATACCCTTTACCCGTGGGTGTCGTAAGAGGCGACTAAGGGAACAAAACGGGCCTCAGCGCTTCTCCTGTGGAATATCAAATTACTGCGATCCTCAACCCGCCTGCCAGGCGTAAGGAATAATGGCAAACCCTCCCCAAGCAATAAAAACCTTGGGGGAGGCCTTTGTCCAGCAGTGGACCTCTATAATTGGTTGAATTAGATGGCAATAAATTCGCTCCCTTTACCTGGTGAAACGTGCATATATCTTACGCCAACTGCCCAACCACGTGGGTATACACTTTTACAGGCATCTATACTTCTATACTAATATTATAAAGCTGAAGAGTTTGTTTGTTTGAACGCGCTAATCTCAGGAACTACTGGCCCGGTTTGAAAAATTCTTTTTGCGTTGGATAGCCCATTAATCCAGGAAGGCTTTAGGCTATATAACATCACGCTGCGACCAATAGGAGCGGAGCATAACTAACTTCACGCGAACGAAGTCGCTGGCGATCGCTAGTAAATTTATATTCTGTCTCGACGCAGACTTTGATAAAACTGCATCAGCGGTATAAATAAAAGATTCGTATACCTATCTATGGATTTTTAACAACATGACAATCAATCAATGATAAAGCTATTGTGAACACTTGCATTTCGGCTTCATATGGCTTTAAATGCAAGATATGGATAATATCACGATAATTCGACAAGAATAACACCAATCGATAAATTTTAGTTAAACAGCTCCTGATTACGACATATATTGTTTACTTATATCATGACGATAAGATAGAAATGTTTGATGACACCTGTATTTGAGATTGTCATGCCACAAAAGATTTGGATATCATCAGTTATCATGGTTTACGTAAAGTCTTCGGAAAGATGAATTGAATTTTGAAAGGGATTTCGGGAGTCTTTATTCTCATTGGTAACTTACGAAGAGTTAAAGTATAAACACATTGTTGGATAGAATTCCAGCACCCTTATTGGGTAACGTGTTGGAATGATTTCGAATCAAATTGCCAATCCATTGCTTCACATGTTCCAAAATGTGTCTGCTCAAAAACGTAAATATCGCAATGAATACTGTAAAATGCGTCGTGGTGGCCTAGTGGTTAAAACACCAGCCTCTCAAGTACGAGTGCGCGGGTTCGATTCCAGGTCAGGCAAGTAGGGGAAGCCGTGGTTCAAAGTGCCGGGGGTAGGTTGTTCCGATCCAAATAACTCCATGACGAAAAGAGATAGCAATAAGTGTGAAGTGCGTCGCGAAACGTCAAATCATCCCGCTATTGCGTCAGCCATTTTAGTGACGCTGTGTCGGCGTGTGAGAGTGGTAATGGATTAGTGACCAAAAACATCACGTAAGTAAATTTTTTCGTCTTTAAACTTTTTGGTCTATTTCAATAAATTTTCAAGCTAATTGTTTGTTACTTGCTAGTATCAGTTGGACAAACTATGGTGATTATCTTTTTAATATAATTGTTAGCTTTTTATAACCTATTTCATTATAATTCTAGGTTAGATTGAAAACGGGATTTGGGGTTCAAAGTTCCTCTGTCGAGGGGCTAGTTGTTCCGCGGAACAACGTGCCCCGTAATGAAATACGTAAATAATAAAATTAAATCTTTGTTTTAGGATGAGAAACTATAAACGAAAAACCGAACGGGGCAAGATTTCAATTGAGCTTTTGCAGCGGGCAGCTGATGCTGTTATTAAAGACGGTCGTAAACTTAAGACGGTAGCGCGGGAATTAGAAATATGTCATATGACATTATTTCGCTTTGTCAAAAAGTTGAAAGCCGGTATAACACCAACTGTGGGTTACTATTCTAGACAGGTGTTCAACCAAGACCAGGAGAAGACATTGGCGGATTATTTGTTAAAATGTGCGTCAATTTACTTTGGTCTATTGCCAGAAGAAGTGAGAAAATTAGCATATACTTGTGCTGTTAAATTTGAAATGCCTAACATTCCAGTCTCTTGGCATAGGAATAAAGAAGCTGGAGCTGATTGGTTCACGGGTTTTATGAAAAGAAATCCGTCTTTGTCCATAAGATCTCCGGAAGCCACAAGTGCAGGACGGGCATCCTCTTTTAACCGGCACAATGTTACTGATTTCTTTAACAAGCTAGGAGACGTTATATTGAAACATAACTTGCAACCATCTAGAATATGGAACTTAGACGAAACAGGAGTCACCACTGTATTAAAGCCAAAAAAAATAGTAGCTGCAAAGGGCATTAAGCAAGTCGGTGCTATAGTGTCTGCGGAGCGAGGTACTTTAGTTACCGTTGAATTAGCAGCAAATGCAGTTGGAAATACTGTACCACCTATGTTTGTTTTTCCTCGCCTTAAGTATAAAGACCTATTCATCCGTGATGGTCCCCCAGAAAGTATCGGAGCTGGAAATAGCTCTGGATGGATGACAGCCAAAGAATTCCTTATCTTTATGGGCCATTTTATAAAACATACAAAGCCAACTCCCGAGGATCCAATATTGTTGTTGCTGGATAACCATCAATCACATGTTGACATTGATGTGGTCGAAAAGGCAAAAGCCAATTCGGTGATAATGTTGTCTTTCCCGCCACATTGTACCCATAACTTGCAACCATTAGATGTTGGCGTTAATGGACCATTTAAAACGTATTGTGCCAAAGCTCAAGAAAACTGGCTTCGTAATAACCCAGGCAAGACAATGTCCATTTATGAGATACCTGGAATTGTAAAACATGCATGGCCTCTAGCTGCGACTCCGAATAACATTATGAATGCATTTAAAAAGGCAGGTGTAAGTCCATACAACCCTGACATATTTACGGATGAACATTTTGCTCCGTCTTTCGTAACTGACCGACCTATGCCCGACGCTAATATTTCATTGGAATTGGGTCAAAATATGGAGTCAGAACGTCAAGAATTATCAGACCTTAAAGATCAGGTAGATCATAACATGGAAGCAATCCCAGATAGTGAGCCACGTCCAACAACAACAGGAACGATCTACGAACCTCAACCAGGGCCCTCAAATATTGATAATATGTCAAATGTAAATGTCATTCAAGCCACATCTAGCACATTTTCTCCTGAAGCCATCAAACCTTTACCAAAAGCACCACCAAGGTTGTCTAAAACAACTAAGCGACGAATAAGAAAATCAGCAATACTGACAGATACGCCTGAAAAGAACGCTTTAGCTGAAGAAAAAGAAAGAAGAGGAAAGAGTAATAGTAAAATAAAGAAGCAAAAAGTTGAAAAAAGAGTCGGAAAGAAAAAGACAGCTGTTACAATCAAGCGAAATAAAAAAGAGGCAAGTGAATCCGCATATGTTAAAGAAAATGTAAAACGTAAAGTCCTTCAAGAAGATGCTGATGGAAGTGATAGTGAAGTAGACAGCATGGAATGGTATTGTTTAATATGTTGCGACTCATATTCTAATTCACAACCAGGTGAACAATGGATTGAATGCGTCATGTGTAAGAATTGGGCTCATTCAAAATGCCTGAAGTCTAAAGATGTTCATTCCTATGTTTGTCCGAATTGTAATTCTGACGACGAATTTTCTGAATAATTTTTATTACATTTAATTAAGTCTGAATTAAAACTGTTATCACAGTAAGACATTAGTTATTGATCTCAGTAAAGTCAAAGCTATAAAGACTGAATAAATAAGCTATAGCTCGAGATGTTAAAATTAGTTGATTAGGTATTCTTTGTATTTTATTAAAGAATTTTCTATTTTTGTTAATTAAACGTTTTGTTAAAGTTGATAAATGTTAGAGATGGTTACTAATCTTAAGCTGTTTTTTTAATATTTGTTATTATTTTTTATAGTTTCTTTTTCAATAAATACTTTAAATTGTATGCCGTGATGTTGATTTGTCAAAAACTTTAAAATTTTGTGCTATTATAAGTAAGAAACATTAAAAATTTGTACTTTTATAAATAAAACTTTCATAAATATTCAGTTAGATTTGCCTAATTTTTTTATACATACCTTTTCAACTAATCTTATATTATTATTGATTGGATTAGACAAGCGGAACAACTTACCTCAGCTGAGGAACAACCAGCCCCTTCGTGGGGCTAGTTGTTCCTTGTCGACTTGCTACAGAAAAATGATACTGCGCTAAAATATATTATTATTTCAATGAATTGGACTATATAATTTGAAACTAGGATACATTCTGCATCTATTTTTGCAGGATTCATAGATTTTAGATCTATTTATTACGTTAATATTGCTTCCTACTCCAAAATCGGAACTTCGAACCCCGCCCTCCCCTACCAATGTAACTTTTCTAAAGTTATATGTACTTTCTAAGTATATCTTGGATACCAATGACTGAAGGTGAAGGAAAACATCTTGAGAAAACCTGGACTTTAAGTCTGAAATCAGCAGCCCGCATTGAGCAAGCGTGGTGATTACGCTCAATCCTTCTCTGTATGAGAGGAGACCTGTGCCCAGCAGTGGGACGATAAAAGGTTGATAATGATGATGACTGTAAAATGATATCAATTTCTACTGATACTGTGTTACGTAATTACCCTGCCCCCTAATCGGCGAACACATTTTTGTCAAATGATTGCGACTAGTTGGGATCGTTTGGACCGAACGGACTAATGGGCGGCCCGAACGATACCAACTGATCCCAACTAGTCGCAATCATTTGACAAAAATGTGTTCGCCGATTAGGGGGCTGCTGAACAGTTCATAATGTATCAACGTCTTCTATTTATTATTAGGCTATATTCAAACTCATTATAACTGAATTAATGCACATTATGAAAGTCGTTCATTCAGAATCGTTTACTGTCATCTACATCGATTACTGCCACACTGGTTATACATAGGTGTAGTAAAAACAAATCAAAATGGATGAATTAGCAACTTCGTTAGACCCTTATTTGTACGACTGTGTGCGTTCATAGAATTTCAATGTGACCACAATATTCTCCCTCAGCTTTGGAGTCTGGGGGTCCGCTTTACTAGTCTAACTGCTGACTTTGGCTAAACTTCGATATTTTCCGTGAAGCGACTGCCGTCTGACCTCCACAACCCGAAGGCTTAGATATCGCCTTCGGGTTGTGGAGGTCAGATGGCGATATCGAAGCACTGCAGTTAGACCAATTGTTAGTGTTTGAGGGCTCCAACAACCCGTAACGACTGCCACTAAATGTTCGTATGGCAACCGGCACCAACGGCTTACGTGCTCCGAGACACGACTAGACCAGTGGCACTGTGCGGGGATCGAACCCGCGCCTCCTTGCGCAACGGTTGCATTCGCTACCGCTAAGCCACGAAGGCTATCAATTCTCCCTCAATCAGTATATCCAAGTAATTAATAAAACAACAATGTTTTATAAATACATAGTAATTAGAATTCAGTGTATGTATTATGATAATAACATAGAATATAATGTTAACTAAAATAATTGATGTATGTGTTATGTGCTTGACTGCGATCCCGCCTGATGGTAAGCCGTGAAGCAAACGTTGATTGTAAGGCAAACTAGTTTATTATAAGCCTATTCACTCTATCCATACTAATATTATAAATGCGAAAGTATCTCTGTCTGTCTGTCTGTTACGCTTTCCCGCTTAAACCTTTCAACCGATTGTGATGAAATTTGGCACAGACAATCTTTAGACCCTGAGAAAGGACATAGGCTTCCTGTTATCCTGGAAAAATTTGATATTCCCGAGGGAAATCTAAAAAACGCGATATAACCGAACTCCACGCGGGCGAAGCCGCGGGCGGAAAGCTAGTTAATAATAAAGAAACGAGGTACATTATTAATTGCGACTTCAGTGTTGTTGTCCAACTTCCAGGCGGAAGAAATCCCGAGCACAATACATTATACACATACATAAACAGAACTTCTACATACCTGTAGGTACCTAGAGATAGGTTAGGTCGTTTATAAACACGAAACGGATATTTACCATAAACATCATTTATACATAGACAAATGAATAATGTGTGAAATAACAAGAATTGTTAATTTTGGAATAGGTACAGACGCTTACAACATTTTGTGTTTGACCAAACAATTTATTTCAAAGTATGTACAACCAAAACTGGAAATTCCAATAAACAAGTGAAGAAATTCCAATAAAACTTGTGTAGTTAGAGGTGACTGACTACTGCGAATCGGATTGGAAAATGAATATCCGAATAATTTTGAAAAGAATATCCGAATAATTTTGAAAAGAATATCCGAACTATTTTTTAAACATCCACATTTGATGTTAGTTTATCAATATCATTTATTTATTTGGCTTCTGCGTTCATCCTCAGGATACGTCATTTATCGAATTCCGTTCAGTGAGTTAGGCATAAAAGATAACACACAGAGTGACTTTCGAATTTACAATATTATAAGGGATTACTGCAGTATACGGAGATCAAAGTAAAACGTAGTAAATTGCCAGTGGTGACAAACGATATCGATAAATTACTTACTGTTACATTTTTTGCCGACCTTACAAAGGACACGGTTGACGGTATAGTTCAATAAAATACCTGACTAGGAAAACAGTATGTAACCTCGATTAGAATACGTACCTACAGTTGTTAATCGTTTTCTTGCTAATGCATTTAAACACATAAACAAAAATTCTAAAGACAAGAAATATTTTTTATCGTTATAATTGAATTTTAAGTGGATCTGCAGAGGATTTTGAGAGTTGATGCATTCATTACATTATTTACGTTGTTGATCAAACAAATTTTCGAACATATGCAACAACGGATGAGCAATATACTTCAAAACCATTAAATTCGCCTAGGCTACAGTGAATAGTCTCATTATATACTGGTGCGCTTTATCATCAACGATTACATCACTGTTTTACCATCAGGCGGACTCGCGGTAAAAAAAGTTTGTATGTTACTCAATGAGGGCGCAGAATGAAAACCCACTTAGTTCGATTTGCAATATTTTAGAGCCCTTCGAAAGATTGGATTCGGGTGCCCGTAACGACTGTCAAAAATCCACGTATGATAGCCGAGATAATGATGATGAGCATGGGCATACCCAGCTTCTGGTCTTGAAAGACAGGGCTAAGAGGGGCGAGTCACATGTTTAGGGTGAGGCATTGAGGGGTCTCAAGATATAAAGACTCATCCACAGACCAATCGCAACAAACCATCACTCGCCACGTGCAGCCGTTATTAATTTATGCACGGGCCCCTCTTGAAAAGAAGACCATAAATTATGATAATAACGGAAACGTCAAAGTAACTGTACTAACCTTATTACTTTAGAGTTATAAAGTCTTCTTCGTGGAGCTAGCACGAATGTATCTAATAATGATATTAGAGATTACTGTGGTGTCTGAGGTAAAACTATAGTTGAGCCAAATTCGATAAAGAATAGAGAAAAACAAACTGTTGCTAGGCAACGAGTAGTTTTCACCTAAAAGACAGATGTTAACAACCTTTTCTACATAGATGATTTTCACAAAAGTAATAATCCTTCTTCCTACTAATCTAAACAGTTTATTTATGTTTAGATATTTATGATTTGCATAGAACGCTTAACCGATTTGAATGAAATATGACACACATGTAAGCTAATTTCCTAATAAGTTAATTTTTTTGATACATATAATATAATTATAATTAATCCATTCCAATGTTTGGCACAGACAATCTTTAGACCCTGAGAAATAACATAGGCTACCTTTTATCCCGGAAAAAATTGATGTTCCAGAGGGAAATCTAAAAAGCGCGATATAACCGAACTCCACGCGGGCGAAGCCGCGGGCGGAAACCTAGTTGTTAATAAATATCTAGCATGTAAAAGTCGATAACCATGTAAATAACAGGAGATTTGTAAAACGTGAGTTGTGAAAACCCTAAATTGGTTTGTTTACCTCTATTCTTTATGGAGCTAGGCGATGGTATAATTATTAGTTTTATTTAAAACAACATTATCGGTCACGTTTATAAATAAACCCGTTACTGGTGCAAAAAAATCGAATCTACAAAAAAGTTGGTGTAAAAAAAACCATACATTTTTTATTGACTTCACTACCTACTTAGAGTTTTAATTCATTAAAGCTTACAAATGATTTTATCTAGAACTATTTAATTAGAAACCCTTATAAGGCTGTTTAACCTTTCAATAAAATTTTAAATATTTGCCATTTATCATTCAACGTAGGATATCTTATATTTATAGGATAGATTATAGTTTCTGCTTCTAAGAGAGGTATGTGTCCCAGCAGTGGGACAACATAGATTGATTATACTAAAATAAATTGCGGTGTAGTAATTGTAGTATTAGTTTAACCTAACTATTGTAATGCAGAATAATTAATGTACCTACACAAAAAATGAAAAAAAAAATGTAGGTACCTACCAAACCAATAAATATTTATATTTGTATATTTGCGCACCGACCCGACGTGTTTGCGAACCGATCGGTATCCAAATTCGGATATTGTGAGTGCACAAGACACAACTCTCAACACAAATAGTAAAGACGTCAGCAGGTCAAGCGACCCATAACTGCAAACTTTTCCAATCAACCTTGAACCTCATTTTTTCTTAATTATTTATTTAGTTTCGGGTAACAAAATGACCCATTTTAATGCTTCATAAATAAATCAGCTTGATACGCTGGCGCCTATACTTTGAGGGTTCATACTGATATCTGTAAAAATATGTAATCAGTACCTATAATAAGTATCAAATAATCTATCAGAGGTTTCTAAGACCCACCTTCAATTACACACGTACTTAACCCTTAATTCATAAACGTTGTTTATCCTCCTTAGTAATAGGATTTCTGTGATATAACCATACACAATGCGCTAGGGCGATTTACCATCAACGATTGTATCACTGCTTACCATTACCACGTTATTTTATACAGGAGTTATTTTTCCATAAAGTTTATGGCAAAATTTACATTTTTGGCATTTACGTGACTGCAGGAGAAAGAAATTGAAATATTCACCTTGATACCATAGAAATAGAAACCATTATGTAAATACAACACAAATTACTTCTGCCATGCCTGTGTAGCTACTGATTCTATTTTTAAACATAAAGAATTTGCTGAGCGCCGCCGCCGGCGCACAGCCGGCTGCCAGACAAGTCAGAAAAACGGTTATTTTTCACACATCTTTTTAAAGAATACCTACACATATGTACTTTTTATATTGTAAGATTCGCTGTTCTCTCATTTTGAAAAGTGGCAACACTCCTCCCGTTGGTTCGTTCATTCGTTCGTGTGACGGGGCATTCTTGGGCAGGCAGCGCTAGCGTCTGGTTGTAAGAAGTGTTGTGAGAAAATTATCTAGTGATCAATAAACGATAGTTAAACTCCATATGCTGAAGTCTCATTCTGGATAAACCCTACAACTCAGAAATTGGGAAACGAAGACATTAATAAATGTAAGTAAACGCCTACAATATATATGATTCTGATATTGGTTTTAATTCTAAATGTAACGGTGACCTTCGTTCTATTTGAAAAATTGTTATTCTATTTTTCATTCCGAATGTGATTGGCTTTATTTTATTTCTGTAAACCAAACAATTCTTAAGTTTGATTTAGTGAATAGGAATACTAAAAGAGATGGCTTAACGGCTACTCCTAACACGAATAGAAATTTCACACTAACCCGCAATGTTTAAGTATTCATCCATAACGGTTATCAAAACGATTTATTTCTGAAACCACATGGTTATATTGGTTATAACCGGATAAGTAACACTAACACTTCGGGCGCACAACCCCAGTACCTATTTTGTGTCTGTCAAGGTAGACAAAAATTTTTTTTTTTTTTTGGTTACCTGCTCGATGCATTATAAACTAATCTAGACAGAATTGTTTACCTACTTACGAATATTTAGCGCAACTAAGATCCGTTTTAGATGCGTTGATCATTTCAACCAATGGTCGGTGAATACTGTATTTAATCATAACTTATTTGGATAAGTAGTTTAGGTTTTACAAAATAATACTTATATTATTGTGATTTTTATGAGCAGTTACACCTTAATAGATATTTATTTCAAGTACTTCAGTGAAAAATCGCCAGTGGAAAAGCACAGTTATCAAAAAGAAAGAAAAGGGGAAGAAGGGGAAAAGGGAGAAAAAAAAAGGGAAAAAAAATGTTGCAGACACATTGAAATGCCTACTAGATTTATTCTTTACGCTACGAAATCTCGTTCTCGAAATAATCATAGGTAGTTTAAGTAAAGGCATTTTGATGACAATAAGTATAATAACTTATCATTATTTTCTTCCATGACGAGACGAGCGTGGGAAAATGAATGAGGGAAACGGCTCAAGTCGCCGTCTGGCAACTCCATCGCGCGAACGCTCGCGGTCCAGGCGAAGCGACATTGTCTCGCGTCATAGAAGCCGAAGTCGCACTCACAGCCGTCGTCTCGATGAGCGAGAGCAAACGATAAAGCAAGCACGAACCCGGCTCCGTGAGCTGGAAGAGGAACTACAAAGAGAGCGAGACGGACAACGACGCAGTGAGGGTGGACCGTCGGGTGTGCAGCCGAGTCGTAGCCGCCAGCTGTCCCAGAGGTCAAACGGTGGACGACGTAGCCGCAGCCGGCAGCTGGGTGCGGGGTCGAGGCGCATAGGACGTAGCCGCAGCCGCCGGTCCGGTCCAAGGTCAAACCGGGGTACACACAGTCGCAGCCGGCAGCGTAGTCGCAGCAGGCAGCTTCGTGCATCGGTGGTCGAGCGTCGCCGCGAGCTACCCAGGAGTCCTAAAAGGTCAAGTAGTCCCGCATTTCCTTCTAAAGATGTGATACAGATTATAAAATCTATTAAGGAAGTTTTACCGTCTCTGCCGTCAAACCAAGGCACAATCGGGAATAGAACCTTAGATAGTAAAAATATGGTACCAGAGTTTAATCCCTCTGAAAGGAACCAACGTATAGACATCTGGCTACGTAAGGTAAATGAATGTGCCCAGGTTTACGGCTGGGACGAGAGAACGGTAATCCACTTTGCTACTCAGAAACTTACAGGTTTAGCTAAAACCTGGTACGAGAGTCTGAATTCAATACTGTTTACATGGGAAGAGTGGCAAAATAAATTACTAAGCGCTTTCCCAGTAGAACAAAATTACGGCCAAGTGTTAGAGGACATGTTGAAACGCAGAACCAAACCTAATGAACTAATCGAAATTTATTATTACGAAAAGGTTTCACTTTTGAATCAGTGCGATATTGCTGGTAGGCGGGCTGTCGATTGCATCATCCACGGCATTACTGATAGGACTTTGAGATCAAGTGCTTTAGCGTTGAGGTGTGAGGAGCCGGACCACCTTTTGAAATTCTTGCTGAGTATCAACAAAGAGCTTCCGGGGCAAATGATGCCATTCCGTGATAGGAATCTTAGTTCTACGAACAGTAGGCAAAATTATAAGGCTAATACAAAAATAAATCCTTATTTGTCCTGCTATAACTGTAAGGAAAAAGGGCATATCTTTACCAAATGCCCCAAGCCCCTTGTCAAGTGCAGCGTCTGCAGTAGAGTAGGACACAGGTCGGAAAACTGTAACTCTAAGAAAGATCCGTCGTCTGGCAAAGCTGTTGATACCGGCAAGATCATGTGCATATCGAACTCTAACCCTAACGATAAGTACATGAAACAAGCCATTGTCAACGGTAACAAAGTTGACGTATTCGTTGATTTAGGTAGTGAGGTCACTCTTGTCAAACAATCGTATGTATCCCAACTGGGACTTAACCATGATGAAGTCCCAACGTTTATGAAAGGTTTTGGAAATACTATAGTACCTTCGGCAGGGTCGGTTACACTTGATGTAACTATAGATGGTGTGACGGCTGAAACTCAGTGTAGGGTAATAGATGATTCCTTTTTGGAGAAAGCATTTCTAATTGGTCAGACATACTCTGAGCAGCCGCATGTCTGTTTCAACAAAGACACAAGGAGATTACAATTCACGCATTTAGGTCTAGAGTTACCAAATCTTATCGAGGAAGCCAGTGACGTAGAGAGGATAAGGATTGTAGAACATTGTCAGATATTTGGGGCTGCTAGCATCAAGGCTGCCACTTGTGCCATGTTTTCTGGTAGCGTGGTATTAGAGACTAAAGTCGTGGGCAGACCAAACGAACAGTTTGTGGTGTGGGGTGGTGCGCAGGAGGTAAAACAGGGTCTGATCTTTGTTACAGTTACGCCTTGCGTTATTCCATTACGATTACAACAAAACTACGTATTTTCTCGAACTGAAAAAGTACACAAGGTATATAGAATTTCAAAGCTAAGGGTTCCAACGGTAATCCATAATGATAACAATGTTAGCCCAAACAATCAATCTGATGAGAGTTGGGTGCGTCTAGGTGAGTCAGTTAGTGATCGCGATAGGGTTAGGCTTATGGAGCTACTCCGTCAATACGAGGACTGTTTTTCCTATGACCTCGCTCACCTAGGTTGCACAAATGTCACGGAAATGAAGATCGAATTAAATAGCCAGCGCCCCGTAGTCTATAGGCCGTATCGGTTATCGTATCACGAACGTGAGAAGGTGAGAACGATGATAGATGAGATGCTTGAGGCGGGAATCATTCGAGAGTCTGTCTCCAACTATGCTAGCCCAATTATTCTGGTACATAAAAAGGATGGTGGTGTCAGGCTCTGCGTAGATTACAGGCTGCTTAACTCTATAACGGTAAAGGAACGTTATCCCATACCGGTGATCGAGGACGAAATAGCACGTCTATCGGGTCAGGCATGGTTCATCACGCTGGATTTAATGTCCGGTTACTATCAAGTTCCCATAGCTGAAGAAAGCAAGCACTTGACGGCGTTTGTCACGCCGGACGGACAATACGAGTACAATCGTATGCCGTTTGGCTTGGCAAACGCTCCCGCGGTGTTTCAGCGCATGATGAATCATGTCCTAGGTCCGGCCCGTTTTAACAAAGCCACCGTGTACATTGACGATTTGCTAATTTTTGGTAAGAGTGCAGCCGAATGTTTAGACCGGTTAGAAGAGATTCTCAATTTATTGAGGAAGGCTAATCTGAAATTAAATTTGGCGAAGTGCGCTTTTCTGAAAAACACAATTGATTATTTAGGTTTCGAGATAAGCTCGGATGGCATGCGTCCAGGTAAGGCTAAGATACAGAGCGTCATCAATTTCCCCTGCCCCGAAAATGTACACGGCGCGCGCCAGTTTTTAGGCTTAGTTAGCTATTTTAGAAAGTTCATACAAGGTTTCGCGCAACTAGCCTATCCAATCACTAGACTGTTAAAGAAAAATACGGCTTGGGAGTGGGGTGATGATCAAAATGATTCGTTCAGGATTCTTAAGGAAAAACTGACGCAGAGGCCGGTACTAGCCATTTATGACCCTGCGGCAGAAACCGAGCTCCATACGGACGCCAGTAGAGTAGGTGTTGGTGGAATTTTGCTGCAACGTCCAGCGGGGAGTCAGGGTCCCTTTCATCCAGTAGCCTACTACAGTCGCCAAACCACGCCAGAAGAAAGGAATTTCCATTCCTACGAACTGGAAACGCTGGCAGTGGTGTGTGCGCTGAAAAAGCTAAGAGTTTATCTGTTGGGTAAGCCTTTTAAAATAGTTACAGACTGCAGTGCACTGCGTTCAACCTTCGAGAAACGCGATCTCATACCTAGGATAGCACGTTGGTGGCTTGCGCTGCAGGAATATACCTGCAGCGTGGAGTATCGTTCAGGAGCCAAGATGGGTCACGCTGACGCCTTGTCTAGAAACCCTATTATTGACTCGGACACATTGAACCCTGAGAGATACCCCTCTGTGATGGTTATAAATGATGAAGACTGGTTACTTACCTTGCAATTAGGAGATTCAGAGTTACGCAGAATTTGTGATATACTGTGCAGTAATCTTGACCCTAAGGGAGTAGAGTATATTAAGGACAATTACGTCTTGAAAGATAATAGGTTATTTAGATGCGAACGGGGTGACCAGGACCGCATGAGATGGGTAGTACCAAAGGGTGCGAGGTGGCAAGTGTGTAAACGAAATCACGACGACATCGGTCACGTCGGTTTTGACAAAACTTTTGACCGCGTTAAACGAAATTATTGGTTCGCAAAGATGAAAAGATTTGTTAAAAAGTATGTTGGAGCCTGCATTGAGTGTGCATACGCGAAAAAGGCCCCAAGCACTCGCGAGGGTCTTTTGCATCCGATTGAAAAGGTTGACAAGCCATTTCACACTTTGCACGCTGACCACCTTGGACCCTTTGTTAAGTCTAAGAGAGGAAACACTCACATACTTAACGTTGTTGATTCATTCACGAAATTTCTATTTATAAAGCCCGTACGTAACACGAACACTCAAAATGTTATCAAAGTGTTGCAGGACATTTTTGATACATTTAGAGCGCCCGACCGTCTTGTTAGTGATAGGGGTTCTTGTTTTACTTCCCACACTTTTAGAAGGTTCTGTCTCAACCGGGGAATAAAGCATATTTTGAATGCTGTGGCGAGCCCCAGGTCGAACGGTCAAGTCGAACGTTACAACAAAACGGTCCTTGATTCTTTGACGGCACAAAATCTCAATGATGACGAGAAGGACTGGGATAATAAACTGGGCAGAATCCAATGGGGATTAAATAATACCGTTCAGAAAACGATAGGTAGGTCGCCCGCGGATGTCATGTTCGGTACAGGAATGGGCAGCGAGTTCAGCCCGGTTTTGAACGAGTTAAATGACGTCACTCGTGAAGACGCCCCGTTGCTGTCTATTCGTAAGGAAGTTAAATCTCGGATTGATAAGGCCCAGGCGTCACAGAAAAAGTATTATGACAAAGGAAGACGACCTGCTCGTGCTTACAACAAAGGAGACTTAGTAAAAATTACTAAAGTCGCCTTTCAAAATAACGGCAAAAGTACTAAACTTATGCCGTCTTACGAAGGCCCTTTTAAAGTAATTAAGGTAATAGGTAATGATCGGTACAGAGTGGCTCCCATTCCTGGATTTGAGGGTATGAAAAATAAGCGCAAAACAACAGTTGCTGCAGATCGCATGCAGCCTTGGATTCACTTAGCTTCTTTGGAGATAGAAAACGATTCTGATAGCGATGCCAGTGGTGATGCAAGCGATGGTAATATGTCCGAGTGATTTGTTAGTTGTCTGTCTGGATATAGTATGAAGCTGACAATAGCCTTATGTGCATACTGTTTTGCATTGGGGAATGGTGAGTGGTGCACCTGAATAGTTCGACCTAAAATCATGATTAGAAGTTTACGTTTTATGGCCCTTGTGTGACCATGGTTGATTAGAAATTTACATAGTCCTTGGGTGACCGTGGCCGATTAGAAGTTTATATGGTCATTGTGTGACCGTGTTTGATTAAAAATGGTCCTTGTGTGGCCGTGTTTGATTAAGTTTACATGGTCCTTGTGTGGCCGTGTTGGATTAAAAGTTTAGATGGTCCTTGTGTGGCCGTATTTAAATGGTCCTTGTGTGGCCATGTTTAAATGGTCCTTGTGTGGCCATGTTGGATTAAAAGTTTAGATGGTCCTTGTGTGGCCGTATCTAAATGGTCCTTGTGTGGCCGTGTCTAAATGGTCCTTGTGTGGCCGTATTTAAATGGTCCTTGTGTGGCCGTGTTTTAATGGTCCTTGTGTGGCCGTGTTTAAATGGTCCTTGTGTG
Organism: Sesamia nonagrioides; assembly: GCA_017933935.1. Taxonomy (NCBI): domain Eukaryota; kingdom Metazoa; phylum Arthropoda; class Insecta; order Lepidoptera; family Noctuidae; genus Sesamia; species Sesamia nonagrioides. The sequence continues at coordinate 1,793,509 of JADWQK010000020.1, read as the reverse complement.
GCCGTGTTTAAATGGTCCTTGTGTGGCCGTGTTTAAATGGTCCTTGTGTGGCCGTGTTTAAATGGTCCTTGTGTGGCCGTGTGACAGTGTTCTATTTTGTTTATGGTTAAATGGTTACTTGGTTATTCAGTTAAATGTTTATTTAGTTAATGAGATAAAATCACTACTTGGTCATAGCATCTACAGTGTATAAATTATACAACTTATTTGTTTAAACAAGTACCTGGTTTATATGTAACTTGTATTAGCGCTAAACGAGTATCTATCTTCATTTTTTTTTTATATAATGGAAGTCTAAATGTATATATAATAGTGAGAAGTACATAGAAATTAGCTTTTCATTTTGATTAGCAGAATATAATCATATTGTATTGTAACTGCCTAACAATGAATGCCCTTTCACCGAGTGTAAGGTTCCACCAGATACGTGTATGGGGACCATACACACGGTCAGGATGGACGAGTGTAAGATTCGCTGTTCTCTCATTTTGAAAAGTGGCAACACTCCTCCCGTTGGTTCGTTCATTCGTTCGTGTGACGGGGCATTCTTGGGCAGGCAGCGCTAGCGTCTGGTTGTAAGAAGTGTTGTGAGAAAATTATCTAGTGATCAATAAACGATAGTTAAACTCCATATGCTGAAGTCTCATTCTGGATAAACCCTACAATATACAGCCAACATCACGTAATGCTCGGTACATTAAAAAAACTTCCTCACTGGCGCCGATTGTTTTGCTCAAAAACTAAACTAATTTGTATCTTTTTATTTTTATTTCATTAAAAAAAAAAAGATAAATGATAACTTTTTTGTTTAATCCTGTCAAATTATGATACTCCGTAGACAGTTTAGACGCGATTATAAACATGGCGACCAAACATATGTACTTACGTTAATTTACGTCAGGAGCGGAGTAGCGGACTTTAGCAGGTCTAAAGCTAAACTAACATTATATCTTCTGTCCTTTTCTTAATAAAATAGAAAGGAAAAGGTGCATCAATTTACAAGGGAAACGGGGCTACTGACAAAGTCGCTGCATGGAGAAAGAGACGCTATTTCCCATTGATAAAATATTAAACTAAGGTAGATATGTCACTAGCGCACTAAAAATGAAGCGTACAAAAGGAGGTAAGTCCTGTATCTCGCATAAGTCACTCTCGATACACTCGTAAAAACAAACGACAAACACTAACAGCGCAAACGACAAACACTAGCCATCTTTTTCTTCTCTATGCTTTAGATTGCGCCCCATCTCACTCACACTGTAGCAATATATGCCGAATAAAAATATGCATGTGTGCTGCTGCTGTGTTCGGCACATTTTTTTTGGTCAGTTTGTTAGAATATATCGTATCTGTTTAATATTTTATCAATGCTATTTCCATAATTCTCTTGACAACCATAACTCGTCTGAAGTCTGGAATTTCTCAAAACTGTCGGCATTGGCAAGTCCCCAGTCGTTTCCAGCAATTCCAGCACATCGACGTACCTATGTGCTCGTAATAAACATTTCTCGCATCCCTATGTCACTTTTGATCCACACACCAGTGTGGCTCCCATGAGTTTTCATTACGAGACTCGATCGTCGATATCGACCGCGTTTGACTCATTGATTGGCCCGCTTCAAGGTTGTAAGAACTCTCAACCAATGAGAGCGACAAACGCGGTCGATATCGACGATCGAGTCTCGTAATGAAAACTCTTACTAGGCCTACTGACCACACTTTTGAATTAGGCTGGTGAGTGAAAGTTTAGGCTCGGTATGGCTAGGTATTTGTGATGTATGGGAAAGCGTAAACGTTATATGAGAATATAAGGTGTTGGCAATTTATTGGCACGCATGGCGAAGACAAGTTTATGCCGTCTACAAATTTTTCTGTCTGGAAATCACAACAACTTCTCGAATAATGAAATTTTGATCGATTTGGTATTGATAATTTTATTTTCATTGGCTATTATACATTTAGTGCCTTAGTTATTTATAAGGCTTTTAAAAATTACTAGATATTATTTAATTGTGGTATGTAGGCTCTGTGTATCCGATTAGCCTTTTGAACGCCAATCACTTCTATACAAGTTCGAGATTTTCGTGCCCTCAGCGCCACTACTTGATTAGAAGTAATCACAGTATAAAATAAATTTACGACTTTTACAAGACCTTTTATTTTGTTTTTATGGAAATTTGCCCTGTTATCAACCATATTTTTAACTTTTTCACGCATAATAAGTTCTTATTTGTTTAATTTTCAATAGAAACAAAAACGCCAGAAAATATTTTAATGCCCCCAGCGCCAATTACTTGATATCAAGTAAGCCAGTGATGGGACACGACGAAGACCTCGCTATATTTCATCTCGTCAAAATGATCATAAATACTATTATTGCAAGAAAATGACGTAAATATAGAATATTTTATAAATATTGTACACTTTAAACTAGGTTTTATTTACCTTAATCAAGAATTAATAGGTTTTCTAATCATTGTCGATAGTGAAACCCCGTTTGAAAAACCCCATCCCTACAAAGTTAGTTAGTTGTCGGTCTGTACACGCCACCGACGTGTATAGAAGGAAATCTGTGACGTCATAAGCGGACGGGTTTCAAGGTTATAGTGACCTTGTGCATTTTAGTGTAGTGCAATGTTTACATCTTGAGTCGGCGTACGTGTCCTTATAAAAAAAATTGTGACTGTGAATATGACGAATTATTGCGAGTTGTTCAAGTCTGAATCAGAATTTTAAAATAGTTCGTCGTCTTGACATTCCGTTAAGTCGTCAACTTCCGTTTCAGGAATTTTCTTCAGTTTTCTATTAGTTTCTACAAACCAGAAAAATAATTGCGAGTATTTAGCGACACCATTAAAAAAAAGGTCTTGTGTAAAACAGACACTTAACCTCCATTATATTTTATTTTTTAAAACGTAGAAAACCACGTATTTAGCTTCTATTAATTGTATTTCTTGTAAGTAAACGAAATAAATTATGCAAGAATCGGTTGAGTTTATGCACGTGTAACTCGACCACAGTGAATATAAAATGTATACCATAGAAATCTAGACATCCCTAGAACAGAAAGGATTTTGACGTGCCTCGAGCGCCAACTACTTGATATGAAGTAGAAGGATTACATTTGGAGACAAATAGGGATGTGCCTTGTAGAACACACGTCTAATAAATTTAAAATTCTTTTCTTTATTGTGGGGAATATATCCAGGTTTTCATACTGTTTTTTTTATGAAATAAAATAAAATATGAAATTACGATTACAGTTTTTATTTAGCTTCGTAAATTGGTGAATAAAAATTATTTTAAATGTATAATATTATTTGTCGATAGGACACTAATCCCATCCCTACGTTTTACTATAGATACGTTATACATTTGTAGTGTGGCGCAGGAGGACACATCGCGTATTATATAGATGGGCGTTCAAAAGGTTAGACGGGGAACCGAGTGAAACCAACCCCAAGATAGTTGGGAAAAGAGTGAACCCGTCGTGTGTCGTAAATACTCTCAAATAGCAAAGCTTCTATATTTAAAAAAAGAGATAATTCCATAATAAAAAAATTAAAAACAAAACAAAAGCAAAGATTTGTGGTCAAGCCAAGTACCTACCAAAAATGAGGTTGAATATATTTTCAAAGTATGTTGATTGTCATAAAGTATTAATTTAGCATTTACTAATAATGCCTTGCAAAAATTAATTAAAGCGAAAAAAAAAATACATTTACTTCTAAAGTAAAAGTGCGCAATGCTGTACATCCCCACCCTATTCAACGTAAACAAATATCAACTTTATTTCAATGATAATTAAGTTGATTTCAGTGATCAGGACTATTGAAAAAGTTTTAAAAACATTTGACGTTTTAACGTAAATTGAACTATATGGTGTATGACGGTAAGACCTAAAGTTATTTTTCCATTAAATCATATTTTTTACATGTTTGACGAACGAGCAGATAAGAAAGAGATTGATAAAAGAACTGAATGAACCTATCATTCAGTTCTTTTATCAATCTCTCTCAACAATAACAGAAAAGTGATAACGTCATAAAATGTCACTTAAGCATTTTTCATCACACAAATAAAACAATCGATCAATCATTAATCAAACAAAGCGCAATATCGATCTTATCACATTAGTCACCAAGAAGTTCTTGTGGTCAAATGTGAAAACATCTGATAAAAAAGTCACCATGACGACAAAGAACAAGGCACTGGGTTACCGACCTTTAAAGAACCGTCATCCTTGTCTTGCTTGCCCTTGCGTCATACCACGTATAACCAGCCTATAATGTACCCACTACTGGGGACTTGCCCCCTAATCGGCGAACACATTTTTGTCAAATGATTGCGACTAGTTGGGATCGTTTGGACCGCCCATTGATCCGTTCGGTCCAAACGATCCTAACTAGTCGCAATCATTTGACAAAAATGTGTTTGCTTCTGGACCTCTCTGTGAAAGGGAATGGCTTTTATTGCAATCTACCACACGGTCCCAGTATTGGTTGATGGTTTGATGGTGGATTGGTGGATGCCACGTGTTTCGAGAAACACGTGGCATCCACCAACTCAACCAACAAAAACTCGTTTTTTGGTTCTAAGACATGCCGGTTACCTCACGATGTCTTCCTACACCGTTTTGAGAGCAATGCTGATGAAATAATTTACAAAAAAATAAAATTCGTATTTCTGATTTGATCACGCAGTGAAACTCCAAGCATAGCCCTCTCCATTGCCGTCATTCTCCGCAGAAGAACGAGAGTAACCGACATAGCCCGAAAAATTGCAATACCGTAGGACCGATGCCCGATGGGGCCGACGGGTTCTCGAGTGGCAACAGTCCGACGCGCGTTGGCAGTGGACCGACGACCTGGTGAAGGTCGCGGGAAACCGCTGGATGCGGGAGGCCCAGGACAGATCGTCATAGAGATCCTTGGTCGAGGCCTATGTCCAGCAGTGGACGTCTTTCGGCTGAATTGATGATGAAGATGATGAAAAATAACATAGGACCGACCGATGTGGTGCTTGAGGTAAGGCTATGTCCAGTAGTGACTTCTTTTGAGATGAATTATGACGATGAAAGGCACTCGATTTTTTTCATCAGCGTCTTGCCTTGGCCTCGTGTAAAAATACAGCGTGTATACTGTACATTGTGTTATCTAACGGCGAGATTTTCTCTCACATCATCAACATCGCCTTTTCCAATGCTGGCTTCATTTATGTGAAGCAGCTGAATATCAGTATTTTTCATGGAACGACTGCATGACCTCCATAACCCAGGTACTGTGTAATACCGATACACCTCGGCAAGACTTGGTGGTGAAACTTTCGGACTTCTGACGAAACAACTGTCGTAGAGAAGAGAAGATGACAACCGGGACCAACGGGTGAACGTGCTTACCGAGGCACGAAACCTTACAAATTACACAAAGCCGACACGTTCATGTTTTCGTTTGTTTCAAAATTGAAACATAAAACTTTCGTACGACCGTTACGAATTGGCATCGCATGTTTCCTCTCACGTGCACTATCTGCTCGTGTTTACTGGAACAGGCAGTGCCAAATGACGTCACCTGTCGCGTCTCGGCTATTTCCAAAGTCTCCTTGAGACGGTTTGCGCCAGATGATCCAAAAATTCTAGTCTGTGCAGGGCTTTACTTTAATTATGATGATTTACGCGGTCGCTCATTACGCGGCGGAATATTATGAGCTCAGCTAGTTTTTGAAATGGTTATTTCAGTGTCCAGTGACGACAGTGGTGTTTTATGACGTTCTTTTGACGCATAAGATAAAAAGAACTCGGTGGAGATATTATTCCAACGCAGAAATGCTCCTATTGAGTTTACGAAGTTATTTTTCTTGAACAAACTCTTTTGTCATTAAAACCTATATAGGTAGATAAATAGATGTAGGAAAATTATGGTAACAACTTCTTTCACAAAAGCTACTGATCAAGGAATGAAGTTTCTTTAACGTAAATCACATATATATATAAAGCTACATAATTCTCCATAATTTCCTTTTCATGGTTAGTTCCTCCATGAATAGGGTTGGTTACTACTTCAAAGATAGTGAAGACACAAATCATCCTATTTATTCTATTTCAATTGTATATACCGGTAATGAGCACTAGTTTCGTCTAATTTCCATAGTATTCAACAAGCTTTGAATTGATCTTCAAGGGTGAGATGAAGGAGGGATCAATTACATAGCGAACGAAGAGGAACCCTTCGTTCGTTTTGTTGAAGTATGAAATTTGTATTGTTTTAAAATTAGAATTTTTCTTTAATTCTCAACCAAGTTTCCCTTTTCTATTTTCCAGTAGTGACTAATTTTCTTTTTTTAACCTTTGATGAATACACCCATGATCGCACGGACTTATAGACATCACGATGAGATTTTCCGCTCACTGGATTTTCGACCCTCGTTGTTGAGCCGAGCATTGAGAATCCAACAGAGCGTGTCAAAAGACACGTTGTCGGATTTTCAACTTTAGGTCCCAAGCAGTGTGCTGAAATTTCATTGCGCGAATAAAAGACGCAGAGTACCTAAATATTTTTACTGAAACATACATATTTACATAACATTGTGATTACACTGGAAACCTGATGAAGTAACTGTTCGGAGATTTTATTACTCACAATGTATATTCCAGTTACCGTATTCATGAGATAACTACGTACATACATATGTTATATACTGACGAAATGCGCTATTTTGAGAAAGAATATAAAATTACAAGCTTTTGCCCGCGGCTTCGCTCGCGTTAAATTCAGGGTTACACGGTTACCCTTTCCCAAATTTCCATCTCCTATTTTGGGGCTAGAGGAAGATTTCCAAAATAAATAAGAATGGTATTTTACTACCTTGAAATACATGTATGTATAAAAAAGTAATAATAATCAGAAAGTCCCTTAAGAATCCAAAAGGCTCATATCTCAGCATAATGCTTCGACATTTGAAAGTAAATGTGGCAGCGCTTGTATTCTAATAGGGTCTGTATACAATATGTAAAGAAAACCCTGTCCGATCCGTGAAGGTATTGTTAGGTTTCGTTAACTGATTCTACTAATGACTACAAAGCCGGGCTAAACTTAAAAAAATCCCCCTAAAAAATAAATGTTATTTCGCAAAAGGAGGTACCTAACTTAGTACATGTGCGGTAGGCAATACATGCGCAGGCGAAGGAGGGCAGGGCACGCGGCACGCGGTCGCGTTGCCATAATAATATCGTCGAATATGGTGTTGTCACTTATTAAAAAGTTACCAAATTTTGGGGAAGTTGGAATTAATTCGCGGAAAAAAAGACTCAATTCAAAAATCATTAGTATGGTTACTATGATGATTATGTTTGTGTTATGTGTTTACCCTGTTTATTCATGGCGTGGTGGCCTAGTGGTTAAATTAAAACACCAGCTTCTCAAGTATGAGTGCGCGAGTTCGATTCCAGGGCCTGTAGCCAAAGTAACATCGCTTCATAGCGAAGCGAAATCGAATACCAAACCAACCAATGGCGGGAACTATTGACCACGCGACGCGATAAATCAGGTGGTCAATCGTTCCCGCCATTGGTTGATTTAGTATTCGATTTCGCTTCGCTAGGAAGCGATGTTACATTGGCTACAGGCCCAGGTCAGACAAGTACGGAGTACCAATGTAACTTTTCTAAAGTTATATGTACTTTATAATTATATCTTGTACACCAATGACTGATTACAAGGTAAAGGAAAACATCTTGAGGAAACCTGGACTTTATGTCTTAAATCGCCAATCCGCATTGAGCAAGCGTGGTGATTACGCTTAATCCGTCTCTGTATGAGAGGAGACCTGTGCCCAGCAGTGGGACGATAACAAAGATTGATGATGATTCATGGGATAACTATGTATGTAAGACTGACGAATTGCGGTATTCCGAGAAATCCATACTACTTAATTTACTACTATAATGTTATAAATGCGAAAGTAACTCTGTCTGTCTGTTACGCTTTCCCGCTTAAACCTCTCAACCGATTTTGATGGAATTGATGCTACCTTTTACTGAATAAAAATTGATATTCCCGAGGGAAATCTAAAAAGCGCGATATAAGCGAATTCCACGCGGGCGAAGCCGCGGGCGGAAAGCTAGTATATTTAGAAAAAAAAGTAATAATCAGAAAGTCCCTTACGAGGCCAAAAGGCTCCTATCTCAGCATAATGCTTCGATATTTAAAAGTAAATGTCGCAACGCTAGTATTCTCTGCCTCTATGCAACGTGTAACATAAAGGGTATATACATAACAAAGGCATGGTATCTTTACATAATATCAAACGATATTGGAAGGGTTTTTTAATCCTATCACTTTATGTTAGGAAGTTATGAGGAAAAACACCACCTGCGATAGGCTACTACCATACTAGTCGCACAGAGTTATTGAAGACATTTATCGGATTTTGTCAAGTAATGTGACGTGTAACGAGTAGTTATTAACGTATGTAGTGTGGTGCCACGTTCGTTAAGATTTTATTTTAAGAAACACACGAAACCAAAAATTTGGTATAAATTTTTTGAGTATTATATTTTGAGTTGAAACCCTTCCGATGTCGTTTGATATCATCTAAAGATGCTATGCCCTTGGTATGTATATACCCTTTATGTTACACGTTGTATATGACGTAGCGACACACTAGTAATTTCTCCGGTATCGTTGATCAGATGCAAAAAAAAGCAGGTAAAATTACCTGGAACTGTAAAGTTTACCCAACCGATCTTAAACCTTAAGCTTTAACAAGAAAGTTGAAACTGTATTAAAATTTGACGTATTGATCAATTTAATGAAACTGTAAAATTTACCAAATCAACCTTGATTCTTAATGCGTTAGGATAACGTTAAAAATCTATTGAAAAATGTTTAAAGCACTACTACGATCCGGATGAAGAGTTTCGCCTCGTCTTATACCGCGTACATATAGGGACTGGAACAATTTGCCAGCGGTAGTGTATCCGTCTAACTACAATTTCAGTGTCTTCAAGACAAGAGTGAATAGGCTCTTAATAAAATAGCGCGCTTTACCATTGACGATTGCATCACTGCTTACCAGCAGGCGGAATTGCCGTCAGGTACTAGTTTATAAAAGAAGAAGTCAATTGATTTGATTTCAAGAATTGATGTGGTTGGCATCTGTACATACATACAAAAATCATCATCATCATCATCATTTTAGCTGAAAGACATCCACTGCTGGACATAGGCCTCCCCCCCCCAAGGATCCCCACGACAACCGGTCCTGCGCCTTCCGCATCCAGCCGCTTCCTGCGTCGGTCCACCTTATCAGGGGCCTACTCACGCTGCATCTTCCGGTGCGTGGTCGCCACTCGAGAACCCATCGGCCCCATTGAGCATCGGTCCTACGGGCAATGCGCCCAGCCCACTGCCACTTTAGTGTTGCAATTCTTCGGGCTGTATCGTTTACTCTCGTTATTCTGCGTATCTCCTTATTCCTGATTCGATCACACAGTGAAACCTCAAGCATAGCCCTTTACATCGCCCTTTGAGCAACTTTGAACCTTCTTAAAAGGCTCATTGTTAGCTTAGCGACCAGGTCTCAGTTCTATAAGTCATCACTGGCAACACACACTGGTCGAAGCCTTTTGTCTTGTATCATACAAAAATATTAACTGAACATTTGCTAGAACGAGGACAAAACGACGTAATTATCTTTATAATGTACCCACATAATCTTCTGTCTATTCATAAAAATTACAATGTACACCACTATTGTCGGCCATAAAGAAGACACCCTATATGTGAACAATGGGCGTTTGACAGCGAATCTATAGTCTATGGCTATAAAAACATCGACTCGTCTGCATGGCATAGCGATGCATTGTTCTTATGAATTGAAAACAGTATCGCCAAGCATGTTTGCGTTTCTGTGCGGATGAACTAGCTTGTTTAAAGTACATAAAAATACCTAATGTGAAACTTCCTTAAGGCTCCGCTCTCGTCGTGCCTCGTAAAGCACGTTAAGCCGTTTGTCCCGGTTGCCATACGAACATCTAATGGCAGTCGTTACAGGTTGTTGGAGCGCTCAAAAGTCCAACAATTGGTCTAACTGCAATGATTCGATATCGCTCTCGGATTGTGGAGGTCAGACGGCAGTCGCTTCACGGAAAATATCGAAGTTTAGCCAAAATTAGCAGATACGACTGGTAAAACGGACCCCAGACTCCAAAAGCTGAAAAAGCTTCGGATGCGACTGGGAATAACGCTTGGATGATGATGATGACTTGTTTAGGACCGCCGCTGATTTGGCATTGGCAAGGAATCATCGGAAACTATGCCTTCGCATGCTGCAACATTCATAAGGATGACGAGGCGTCCTTAAGCATGCCGAGCAACACCCGACTGTTGCCTCGGTACCGGCGACGGGGTCCCGAAGGATCCCGAAGCATCAGATTTAGATAATAAGTCTTTACTTATTTACATTTCCATTTTAATGATATTTTATTTTTGCTTTGCTGGTATTTTGGCGTGGCTAGCTGGCATATGGTAAATAGTTTCATTGTTGTTGTATTTTCTTGTGTTCATTACTGTGCATAGTATTGTATAAAGTCATGTGTTTTTTTAAGGAACAGACAGCTGTGCTTCTTGGGAATTTGTTCCGTCACTCCTTCTCGGCCAGGCAGTCGCTTTTCGGAAAATATCAAAGTTTCGCCAAAAAATCAGCAGTTAGACTGGTACAGCGGACCCCAGACTTCAAAAGCTGAAAAATCTTTGTTGTGAGTGTTATTGGGTTTAACATTGCATCATCTCGCTCAACTGCCGTCTTCCTTCCTTAAGTATAAACTAGCGCGCTTTACCATCAACGATTGCATCACTGCTTACCATCAGGCGGAATTGTGGTCAAGCACTGGTTTATAATTAAACTAGCTGACCCGGCGAACTTCGTACCGCCTAACAGTCAATGAATGTCGTGTTACCTTTTAGCTGGACCATTTAGGCTTTGATGAACGTAATTCAATAATAAAAAATAATATTAATATAGATGGAAATATAAAAGTATTTTATTATGATGAATGATGATGGAAACATACAGAAAGTACTTCAAACTGATGTCAGAAAAAAAATATTGATAACTATGTTGTGCAAATGGAGAAAAAAAAATTAAAAGTGTTTGACACTTGTTTGTCGTTGAGATGAGACCAGATTTTGAACGTTTTAAATTCAGAGAATTATCTGTTTAGTATCAACCCGGGATGTGTTGTATGTGTACCATTATTTATTTCTTCGTATACCATAGACATTCTGCGAAATGAAGGCCAACATATGTATACGATCAGATATCTGTCTATTTTTATGAGGCAAAGGCGTCCGTTGACTGCCTCTACCAATTGTTCAATTAGAATACATTGGATAGGGTTGAGCTCACAGTTCTAGATTTTTTAAAGATTTAAGATAACGTAAATCAGATTTTATTTAGAAAAATCAGTGACTATTTTCTAATATATTTATGTAGCTAATATTATATTACCCCTATCCATACTAATATTATAAATGCGAAAGTAACTCTGTTTGTCTGTCTGTTACGCTTTCCCGCTTAAACTTCTCAACCGATTTTGATTAAATTTGGCACAGACAATCTTTAGACCCTGAGAAAGGATATAGGCTACCTTTAATCCGGGAAAAATTTGATATTCGCGAAGGAAATCTAAAAAGCGCGATATAACCGAACTCCACGCGGGCGAAGCCGCGGGTGGAAAGCTAGTATTGAATAATTTCGTATAGTAACGGTTTTACTTTACAGGTGCGAATTGTTATTGGATATTAAAAAAAATATGACGTAGTCTTTTTAAGCAACTTTGAACAGAGAGTGGAATGAAAGTACGGAAGACTTTGACTTGGCCCTGCAGTGGAAAGTCACAAGCTCACAAATTAAAAAATACTACCATATGAACTAGCACCCTATTTGCGTAATACACTCATCATCATCATCCCAGCGTTAATTCCAGTCGCATCCGAAGCCTTTTCAGCTTTGGAGTCTGGGGTCCGCTTTACCAGTCCAACTGCTGATATGGCTAAAGTTCGACATTTTCCGTGAAGCGGCGACGTCGAAGCATTGCAGTTAGACCAATTGTTGGACTTTTGAGGGCTCCAACAACCCGTAACGGCTGCCACTAGATGTTCGTATGGCAACCGGGACCAACGGCTTAACGTGCTTTCCGAGGCACGACCAGACCAGTGCAAATATTCATATTCATGCATACAAATACTTGCACTGTGCGAGGATCGAACCCGCGCCACCTTGCGCTGTTGTGGCCGCGTCCGCTACCGCTACGCCACGGAGGCTGTCCATTACCCAGCAGGTGTGATGTAATGTTATTATTTTCTTATTAAATACTGATCCAGTGTGTTTAAACAATGACAAGTCAACTTACATTCGCGTGCCATCCCTAAATTGAAATGGTAACAATAAACGTTTGTTGTGCGGCAAGTGATCCAGATGGAATTGAACCAACTCGATTCAATTAGCGGGTAAGTACTATGGTAACTTTCCAGACATTTCTGAAGTAGTTACTACATGACAGACAGAATACTAATGTCAAACTGAATATTGCTAATCCATAGCTTTACTTGTTTGAAAAACTTGTCGGCTCAACGCCGTACAATAACATTAATAACGCAATGGATGTTGATGAACTGTCAAAATGAAAGCCGTTGCTACCGACAATGTGTTACTCAATAAGTTCCTCTCGGTACACATGCACCTATTTTCTATAAAGATAATTTAAGATATGTGAAAAGGCACAGTGGCTGACTGAATTAACTACCTAACAATCTGCCGAAGGCTACGCACTGAAGTATCTTGGGGTCAGCTTCCAGTCCAATCAGATGGAGCTGACTGCAAGTATTTTAATCCTCACATTAGTGTCAAACTGTCACCTGGCTACTATGGATACAGTGAAGAGGCGTGCGAAGAGGCTGATTGGCGACCCAAATTTAACTCAAAATGGTCTCCAAAACCTGAAGCACAGGCGAAGAGCAGCTAGTCTGGCGGTGTTCTATAGGATGCATTTTGGTGAGCGTGCAAGGGAATTGCATGATTTAATTCCCCCATCTCCGTTCCACCATCGGACGACCCATCGTACGGCGAGTTTCCAACCTTACGTTTTTAAGACCACTACGATCCGGACGAACCGTTTCGCCTCGTATTTTATACCGCGCACATCGAAAGACTGGAACAATTGGCCAACTTTTAACTTTGAACCGATTCGGCGTTGTTTTCGTCGGACTACAATTTAAAACTAGAGGGAATAGTCTCTTAATAAACTAGCGCGCTTTACCATCAACGATTGCATCACTGCTTACCATCAGGCGGGATTGTGGTCTAGCACTAGTTTATAATTTATGTAAAAAAAATAAAAACTAAATGAAGACTTAAGATGAATGGTCGCAAATGTTTTCTATTATCTATTGTAGCGTGAATAAGCTTTGTTATTACGAAACTGTGCGTCTGTGACCAAATTAACTACGACCGAACCAAAAGTATGTTTTACTTTTTTAGCACCTTTTGTATTTATATTACCGGATAAAAAAAATGTTTCCCAACATTGATAAAATATTAAACAGATACGATATATTCTAACAAACTGACCAAAAAAATGTGCCGAACACAGCAGCAGCACACATGCATATTTTTATTCGGCATACATTGGTACAGTGTGAGTGAGATGGGGCGCAATCTAAAGCATAGAGAAGAAAAAGATGGATAGTGTTTATCGTTTGCGCTGTTAGTGTTTGTCGTTTGTTTTTACGAGTGTATCGAGAGTGACTAAAGCGAGATACAGGAGTAGGACTTACTTCCTTTTGTACGCTTCATTTTTAGTGCGCTAGTGACATATCTACCTTAGTTTAATATTTTATCAATGTTTCCCAATAAACTCTTTCCCGCGGCCTTCATGAATCTAAATAACTTTATACCTAATTGGCTTACGGCTGCCAATATCCATCTAAAGCCGCCACTCCTGAAGATAACGATCACCCGTTGATAGATGAGAATAAACTACAGCCATTAAATAAACGCTTTTATAGATCACTAGCTGTTGCCCACAACTTCCTCCGCGTCAGTTTCTGTAATGCCGTGACTACATTAGCGGGTCACGGCGAATATTCAGGCTATGGCGATGTATGTGGCCGGACGCCGGGTACATCGTTGCAACACAATGTATTCGTGCGCAGACGATGCAGCATCGGGGCACTGCAGTTAGTAAAGTGACGCGCTTCAAAGGACTTGTCGCGACAATATTCGCTGGAGTGGCCACACCTACGTCACTTCGGTGTAGTCCTGACTTTGAAGCGGGACTGACGTTCTTTTAGCTTTTTGCAATAATTTACTGACAATAATGCAAAGCTACTGCTTCCTCCATCGTCTCGGCCGCACAACTAAACAAGGAATATTCGCCGTAGGCCGCTTTCTGCATCTTCGCCCGCCAATGTAGACAAGAACATCGTGACAACGGACATTTTACGCGCCAACGCGACACGAATCTTCGCCCGCTAACGTAGCCCCAGCATTATATAATATAATGATGGCGATTAAGAAGTGAGTAACTTAAGCCGTATACGTGCACACAACGGAAGCCCTCAAAGATGAAATTTTTCCCGCTTTTTTCACATTTTCTACTGATAAAAGGCGGAAGCCCAAAAAACGTAAATGGAATATTTAACATAAAATATTTTTTCTTAATGATTTGCTTTTAATGTTCTCACTCCTGGGACACAGGCCTCCTCCCGGTGAGACGGAGTGGGCCGTAATCTACCACGCGGGCCCAGTGCGGGTTGGTAGATGTCACATATCTTTTAAGTTGACTCTAGGACATGTCGGTTTCCTCATGATGATTTTCTTCGCCGTTTTGAGAGCAGTGGTGATGAAATAATTTACACAAAGTAAAGCGCCTGATAGGGTTCGAATTCGAACCTACGTCCTACAACTTTTAAGTCGCGGCTGAGATCAGAGTGTTCAAACAAACAAACTCTTCAGCTTTATATTATTAGTACCTACAGATAATAACGGAATCGTATAATCATTTGAACTACAGACTACCCCTACAGACTCACGCAGTAAGTACATTAATATCGATTAGATTAACCGTTTCTTGACAGCTGTCTCAGAACGTAACAGCACATCTATTGTCGTCACTGTTACATTATCTAATCCAGATAACGTAAAAGTTATCTTTAAATTTCGTATCAAATAAATATGTAAACTATCTAATCTTATTGAAAACTCTTATGACGAATGATCGGTATAGATCACTGCTTATGCCTTCATTATAATACCTAACTTACTTGTATAAGTTTTGTAAAAAAAAAAAGCATATAAATGCTAACTGGTTCTATCTCTCAAAAAGTGCTTCATCTAGTGGACAGAGTATAGAGGTCAAACGAGCAAGCTAAGTAGAAGCGTATATAAGGTGTGGTCATGTGTAACGGTCATATGTGCCACAGACCACCATACTGAACAACTTTCTCCATGGGACCAGCATCGTAATCTCGAAAACAATCAACTATCTCATACAAAACTTCAATACAGACTCGACCTAAAAGTATGGGACAATACATTTGGGTCGAGTCGACAACACATTTTGAATTTCGAAGTTGGACGCATAGATTTTTTTCTTTCCTTGTTCTTACACACTATTGTCTACACTTCTGTCTTACTTCTTCTTTCGCAAGTCCGCTGTAAGAAATTTCGAAATAAGCAGCACCTTTGTACTCAGATCTTTATTTTGTCGTATCCTTGTGTATTTTATTGTGTGTACAATACAAATACACGTCGGAATCTGTACAATAATAAAATGTCTAAGGTACTGGCGCCGATTCTATTGTTCACAAACTAAACTATTTTTAAGTTATGTGCAACTTTTTCTTTCCATGTCGTTGAGAAAAGGATAGAAGATAACATTTTAGTTTAATCCTGTCGAATTACGATACTCAATAGACAGTTTAGACGCGATTATAAATATGGTGACTAAAAATACGCCAGTTTATTTCAGGAGCGCACTAATTTGACAGGTCTAAACTGACATTTCATATTCTGTCCTTTTCTTTAAAAAATAAAAAGGAAAAGATGAACTGAACTTAAATTTAATTTAGTTTGTGAACAAGGGAATCTGGGCCGTGGTTTATCTTTTTTTTTTTTGTAGTGTGGCACTAGTTATGACTTTGTGCCAATTTCAAATAAAATAAAAATCTTCAAAAGTTCTTCTTTCTTTCTCTTATCGCTCGCACGGTTTGTGCATTTAGCCAATGTCACGTAATAAATTATTCGTGTCGAAAAAGACGGCCGCGCGGACCGAACACTAGGAGGAAGATTTGGTACAAAGCCATGAAGTGGCCACTACGCTATAATATTTCACTGTTCTTTATGAATTATTCACTGCATGCACTTTTTACTACATAAATCACGCGTTTTTATTTAGTAAACGACACTATAAATAATTTAAAAGTCCAATGAAAAATGAGCGTGGCACTCATCTTAGCTTCCCGCCAAAAACCCCTCTGGTTTATCATTAGTGAATTTAATCTTTAATAATCTTTATTTCAAAAACCGAATACAATTATTCCATAGTGTCTGTAAATAGACTCCATTCTACATAGAGCAACTTTACGTTTAATTCCGCGAAACCTCCTGACAGGTATACCACCTATTTCATAGTAGGTACCTATACATTTGCCTCCTCTTGGAATTAATAGAGACTCGGTTCGGTTTATCCCCAAGAGGAAAAATGTATTCGACATCGATACCTACAATAACAATACTAAAATACAAGTTTACATTTTTTGCCAAGCTCATTGATATTTATAGATTTTTCCTCATTTATGAATCCTTTGTAAGGACATTTTGTAACTAAAAAAAGAATAATAAATGCTATAGGTACATTAGTTAAAGTCATGGTGGCCTAGTGGTTAAAACACCAACCACTCTAGTATGAATGTGCGGGTTCGATTCCAGGTCAGGCAATGTAACCAATGTAACTTTTCTAAGTTACATGTATTTTCTAAGTATATCTTGGACAATTATTACTGATTAAAAGGTGAAGGAAAACATCTTGAGGAAACCTGAACTTGAAAATCTGAAATCGCCAACCTGCATTGACCAAGCGTGGTGATTGCGCTCAATTCTTCTCTGTATGAGAGGCCTGTGCCCAGCAGTGGGACGATAAAAGGGTTGATAATGATACATTCATTATTCTTTTTTTGGTAACAAAATGTCGTATGCCTACTATTTTCCATTGTATGTCGTAGGTTCATGCCAGCAGGCGCTACTTGAAACTGTCAAATTTCTCTAATCAACCTTGAACCTTATTGCTTCAGCGTTAAAGTTGAAAATTTATTAAATCAAATTGACAGATTGTAGCTTGACGTGCTGGCGTCTACATCTAGACATATTGTAGGAGTTCGTGTCCGACTATCATTGGCGATAACCGCCATTATTGTGAATTAAAATTTTCAAAGAATTTCTATAACTTTTTACCTACACGTGTTTTTGACAAAATTGTGTTTTTTCTTCCACAGGGGCCATTAATAAAGAGAAGAAAAGACATATTGTATGAGTAGAATTGCAGCATTCGATATTTTGTAACCCAACATAACAATAATCCTTACAAATCCATACTAATATTATAAATGCGAAAGTAACTTTGTCTATCTGTCTGTCTGTTACGCTTTCCAGCTATAACCTCTCAATCGATTTTGATGAAATTTGGCACAGACAATCTTTAGACCCTGAGAAAAGAAATAGGCTACCTTTTATTGAAAAATTTGGTATTCCCGAGGGAAATCTAAAAAGCGCGATATAACCGGGCAAAGCAGCGGGCGGAAAGCTAGTTATTCATAAATGAGAAAAAATCTAATTTTCCTTTATTTGAATTTATTAATATGGCTCATAATTATGTAAATATGTATAACATCGATAATATACCATGAGTTTTACCTAACTACTTAGTTTTATTTTTAATAAGTGCCTATTAATTATTTTTACTCACCGAGTGTCCCAGCTCGCAGGAACACAACCAGATTGGTCCTGAAAAAGAGGAAATAAAAACATTAGCATATTATTGAGTCAAAAACGTCTATTTACGATGTTTTTGATATAAACCTGATGAACTTTATAGTGTAGGAATTGAAGTAATTTGTTAAATAATCTCATGTTTGTCTACACTATTTCTCTCTCCTACCCCTTAGTATTCCATCCAAAGGTTGTCTGTAAAAGATCGCTCTTAGCGTTATGACCGCCCATTGTGTCACCCTTTGTAAAATCTTTATATTTATGTTTATGTAATCTATATGGTGTACATATATAAAGAGTATTCTGTTCTATTACGTCCCTTTATCGTCTTTGCTACCTAAATATCATCATTATACTTATTATCATCATCTCAGCGTTAATCCCAGTAGCATCCGAAGATTTTTTTTTCAGCTTTGGAGTCTGCGGTCCGTATCTACCAGCCTAACTGCTGTTTTGGCTTCTTCGATATTTTCCGTGAAGCGGCTGCCGTCTGACCTCCACGGAAGGCGATATCGAAGCATTTTTTTGCTACCTAGATATGTATAAAATAATCAAGTAGTTTTGAAGTAGTTTTTCTCAGTGGTACCCATCAGACAAAGTCTTACCGCCAAGCGATTCATCGTGTTCCGGCATGATGTCTGGTGAAGCCGTACGGAGGACGGGTCTGAGCAATGGTGTTGCGATGTGTGCCATGTAAGATGTACCAAATG
This sequence comes from Sesamia nonagrioides, assembly GCA_017933935.1. Lineage (NCBI taxonomy): Eukaryota > Metazoa > Arthropoda > Insecta > Lepidoptera > Noctuidae > Sesamia > Sesamia nonagrioides. Next base: position 1,774,754 of record JADWQK010000020.1, on the reverse strand, counting down.
TTATTGTGTCGGGAGTTTGGTCGTGGAGGGTCTCTAGATCAGTCTCCCTCTGGCGCAGCATCGTTGGTCGTGCTGTTGGATTTAACATTGCATCACCTCGCTCAACTGTCGTCTTCCTTCCTATTCACTAAGTTTTTTTTAAGTGAATAGGCTTCATTAACTAGCGCGCTTTACCATCAACGATTGCATCACTGCTTACCATCAGGCGGGATTGCAGTCAAGCACTAGTTTATAATGATTAAAAACAAAAAAAAGTGTACCTACATATACATAATTATATGTATAATAAGTGATATCGCTAATGACCACAATACCTAATTGTTCTCTAATAATTATGTTTTATATTCTCGGGGTGAGTAGATAAGACAGAGTCAGTACATTCTAAAACAAGACGAAAATAAGCTACTTATATTCCACAACGTACCTATATCATGTCCATAATGTTATTCTCCCAACGTGTTAACTTGTACTGTGTGTTCCTTCTCTGTGTTATGTTTACCGAAAAAAAAAAGTAATTTCTTCTTTTTTTATCTCGTTGGATATCAGCTGCGTCCCGCGCTTTTATACGCTTGTGGCCCGCGATACGCGGATAGCTCGAGCAGTTAGGCCGCTCACTCAAAACCGTTTCAAGCCATTTGATTGGTTGAAAGCAGTTTTAAGTAATGTTTAAACAGAGATCAATGCTTGAGTTTCCTTCTGGAATACGGAGCTTAGTCAGTGATCAACTGATCACCATGCACGGACCGCTCTTGCAGTTGTACTCAACAGCTTGAAGCTGCCATTGATAACTTCGAGCAGTTGTTCTCAATATAAAAACGAAGCGTGCATGCCTGGCGACTGCTTCACCGCACGATGAAATTTCACCATGCCGTCAACCGCCCAAAGTAGTTGCAACTGCTAGAGAGTTGCTATGTACATACGTACGTAGAAGGCAGTAGTTTACTATACAGTCGTAGCTTGAAACAGTCGATCCTGACTGCTTCCAGCTTCAAGCAGTCGGGGTATAACTGGCCTAAGTTTCCATGCCGTGGGAATATCGGAACAAAAAAGTATCCTATATATACCTACTTATATGAATAACCACGATATTATAAACTATATGTATGCCAAATTTCATCCAAATCCGGTCAATACTTTTTGCGTAAAAGAGCAACAAATATCATAGTACATACAATATACGTATGTACAGCCTAACAAACATTCGCATTTATTTATGATATTAGGTAGTAGGAGGAGTAGGATTAATAAGATGATTGAGTACAGTTAACCCTATAGGTACATCTGGCGTTACCCAAAGATCATTTTCAAAATAAAACATCAATAAGCTCGACGAAAATAAACAAACCAAACCACAAGCACAGACGCAGAAGGTACTCGAAACAGTATTTTTTTCCAATCAACCTCGAACCTTAACACTTTATATATAAAGTTGTAAAACGAAAGTTCGACACAGTAGAAGTTTTATGTGCTGGCGTCTGCTGGCCTTGCTAAAACCTGTACCGTTCACAAACGTGTGCAGAATACCAGTACGTCAAGGACTGCCCTCAGTACTTTTCCACTCTGTTGCATTACATCAGAGATGGGTCAACGACCTTAGCCGGTTCGACCGCTTGCCTCCAAGTTGTTCGCATGCATATATTTTGCTCGAGGTCGGAAGAAAGCGGTTTTTTTGTTGTTTATGTGAATTTGTATATTTGAAAATGGAACTAGTTTGAACGTGAAATGTGCATAGCAACAGATAATTCAAATATTCAGGTCAGAGACTACACAGGGTCAAAATACATGCATTTAAATGGCATCACGTCAAATTAAGTGTCGTGACTCGTGAGTTCGATTCATGGCCTACAATGGCTACAATAGGGATGTTTCCTGGGTAAAAAAAATGATTCTATTTAGTCCGTCACTCAGATTATACAAAAATATTGGATAAGTACGTATATTTTGTTTTATCAAATCAATAAAAATTGACAAATAAGTATAAAAGACCGCAAAGATCTGGAGTGGTAGCTGGTGACGTCACTGCTCGCTAAAAAGTGTAGCGTGCAGTGACGTCACATGAGTTCTCAACGCACTGAGTCATCTTCATTTTTTGTTTATATGAAAAAATAAAAAATACGTGTCTAGTATTTTTTGGAAATCTGACTGACGGACTAATTAGTTTTTTTTAGTCACCTACCCTATTAGTTGTTTATATGTTTGTAAACGCCCCACGATACAGGAGAAATTATTAGTGTGAGGCAAAGCTGAAAACAAAAAGGATGGGGTGTGCAGTACCAGGCGTCCTTCACTTCACTTCACTAAGCTTTTAACCCTTTGTCCCATTCTGTTGAACTTTGTTATTCATTAGCTAGGTGTTCTTTCTAAACAAAGTGTAGGCAAACACAATTAGATGTCAGTTGGTCAAATAGATATTCATAAATAGAAGAGGCTTTTGGAAGTCATAAACTGAATAGAACATTGATATAATATTAAACAGATATGATATGCTCTAACAGTCTAACAAATTAACCAAAATAAATGTGCCGATCGGAGCAGCAGCACACACATGCGATTTTTTTATTCTGCGTACATTTCACACGTTGGCACAGTGTGAGTGAGATGGGGCGCAATCTAAAGTATAGAGAAGAAAAAGATGGCTAGTGTTTGTCGTTTGCACTTAAATAGAATCGACGAAAACTAAAGCGACTTGCTGGACTTACCTCCTTTTGTACGCTTCATTTTCAGTGCGCTAGTGACGTATCTACCTTAGTTTAATATTATATCAATGGAATAGAAGAGTCAAATGGAATATCAAGGAAAAATTTAATACAATAACGAATCAATGAAAAATGCTGCAAGATCTTATAGTAAAAAACATAAGAACTATAAAATAATTATAACAACACCCTAATTACGTAACACACAGAACTATCGATTGGAATCGATTCGAAGCTAGTCCATTGCTGCATAAGTTCAAAAAATTTGTTGCCTCAACAAGGACACAATAATATACGGTTTACTTCTCTCACCAAAAGGAACATTGTTACAATAGTGTGTAAATACAATTTTCCCGTATTCTCGAACCTTTGTGAGAGCTGGAGTCTGAACTAGGTTCGGAACCTGTGATATCTCCAGGCTCACACCCCTTTAAACATTTATCATTTGAAACGGCATCGAGAATAATTTTATACATATATCACTATTAGTTTGAAAAACATTTTCAACAGAGAGGTCAATCTAGAAATAAAGGGTGCACTCGAGAAGTGTAATGTGTGGTGATGTAATTGTAAGAAAGTGTATAGTGTATGAAGGTGTAAGGGTGTTGTGTAAATGCATGTGGATTCAGTGTGAGAAATTGTGATTAATATTGAGTGGTTTGGATAATGCTTTCCGTACTTTCATAGTGCAATGAATGTCTTTGCAGTGTCAAAATTAAACCCATTGGCACTACTAATAGTATGTTACGTAATTACCCTACAGGTATATTTCAAAATTTTCAGCCTAGGATCAAATTTAAAAAAAAAGGAAAATTAAATATTGAGCCCGATTCTCTTATCACAAACTAAACTAAATTTAAATTCAATTCTATTTCATTTAAAATACGGATAGAAGTTAAATATTAATCCTATCCAATTAGTCCACGCCTGACATAAATTGACGTAATTTTGGTGGCCATCTTTTTTTTTAATCACGTCTAAACTGTCCATGGAACAACTTAATTTGACAGGACTAAACTAATATTTTATCTTCTGTCCTTGTCTTAATGAAATAGAAAGAAGAAGACGCACTGAACTTAAATTTAATTTAGTTTATGAACAAGGGGTCGGCGATATTATACTGATTTTTTTAAAATACATTATTTCAGGGAAATCAATTAAAATTAGCATTTGGCTAAAAATTATTCCCCAAAAGGGGAAAAAGCAAATGATTTTAATGAAAAAATCTGAAAATTCTAGTAAAATAATGGTTATTTACATAATTCTACTAATAGACAACCAGTTGCGAACTCAATCGCCACAATATATATCAATTAACAGATTAATGAATACACTACACATCTGATCTATGTCTGAGTAAACCTCTTATTTTATTTCACATACATTCAATACTCAACCACAAATATATAAACACAAAGTTCAAATTTGAAAGAAAAGGAAACAACCGGCAACGTTGAAAAACTTTGTAGCTATTTGCGTTATTGAAATTTGAAATCTACTAGGTAAAGCTTGTAAGATCGATAATTGTCTGTCAATATGTTGCTATGTAAGTGCTATTTGTGGCCAAAGAGCAAGATAGGCATTATGACAATTATAGTTTACAGATAAAACAGCACGTGCGTATGTTTAAACACGTTCATATTTATATAATACCTAACCAATCAACTTAAATTATATGTACAGTAGAACTAAGTATATATATGTAGATACTGGTCAATGTATACAATATGTTAAGAAAACCCTGTCCGACCCGTAAGGATAGTAAAGGTTAGGTAAACACTTGACCAAATATAATATAAAATTTTACATAATCATCATAGTAACAATACTAATGAATTTTGAAATAATCCTTTTTTCTCGGGAATTAATTCTAATTTCCCCGAAATTTGGTAATTTTTAAAAAAGTGACAACACCGGTATTATTATAAGCGAATAGCGACGCGACCACGTCACAGGTGCCGCGTGCCCTGCACCCCGCCGCCCGCGGAAAGGGTTGCATACAGCACATGTATTAAGTTACCTCTTTTTGCGAAACAATATTTATTTTTTTAGGGGGATTTTTTTTTTAAGTTTTGCCTGTCTTTGTGAACATTAGTAGAATCAGTTATCGATACCTAACAATACCTTCACGGATCGGACAGGGTTTTCTTTACATATTGTATATGTTTTATAAGCCCCGCACGATGATATTGCGATTGGCGGCCATCTTGGTGACGTAGTCGAACTCGCACCGTCGGTACCGTTCGCAAGTTCAGTCCGCGCTTACCCACTTACGCACATCGAATATTTTTGTTAGCTTTTTGTTTTTGTTATCCTGTTTTATTGTTGTTCTTGAGTTTTGTTGTTTAGTTTTGTTAACTGTTACTCGTTAAAATGAGTAAGAAATTAATTAATAGTCGTGCTCGTGAAATTATAATTAAAGTGGACAATTATTTTGTTAAAGAGAAAGAGGATTGTAAGTTAGTTCTTGAAAGTATAAACCGTGCTTTAAAAAGTGCTTCGGACATTTTAATACCGAAGCAACTGCTTACAGTTATTAAAAATATTTTGCAAAATTCTATCAAAGTCACGGAGTGTGTGGCATGTGCAACAGGCGTTGCAAAAAATACTGTGACGAAATTGAGACGAGAGCATGAGTCAGCAACAGCCAGTGGCAGCAAAATGAGAACTCCTACTAAAGGAAAAAGACAAAAGAAGAAATATTTCGACGGGTTTTCCTTAACAGCTTTAAGAAATATTATAGATTCAATGTGTACGGTGAGGAGAGAAATACCCACAATGCGCAAAATCTTAGCGGCTTCAAAAGTAGACCTTAATTATACTGGTAGTGAAACTACATTAAGAAAAATAATTAAATGTGATTTAAGCTACCAATTTAAACGATGCTACAAAAAAGACTGGCCCTAATTCAAAGACCCCAAATTCAAGCGTGAAGGGCTAAATATTTACGACGTATGAAAGAAAATGACTCGCTTGGTAATAACAAAAGACCCGTTATTTATCTCGACGAAACGTGGATACACGCACACTAAACGGTAGAAAAATGTTGGCAAACAGCAACCGATGGAGTGAGACGGAACGACAGCCCCGGCCGCCGATGGATAATAGTTCACGCGGGAAGTTAAAGCGGTTTGTTGACAATGCCCTTTTAATGTTTAAAGCAGACACCAAAACGGGGGATTACTATGATCAAATGAATGCTGAGTATTTCACCAAGTGGCTTACCTACAGACAAAATAGTACCCAACATACCACGCAACTCCAAAATTGTGATGGACAACGCCCCTTATCACAGTAGGGATGAGAATAGGCCACCAAGTATGAACAATAAAAAACAGTTGATTGTTGAGACTTTCCCAACGACAGTACAAAACCTGAACTGTATTTATTAATTAAACGGCACAGACCGCCGAAAAATTATAAAATTGACAATTTATTAGCTGGCAATGGCCATGAAGTCGTTAGATTATCACCTTACAACTGCGACCTCAACCCCATTGAGTACATCTGGAATCTGGTAAAGATGAGGGTGTCAGAAAAGAATGTGGAGCAGTTGGAAAGTCGCATTGAAGCTCTGACGTTGGAGTCGTTGGCGTCAATAACTCCAGATGACTGGCGAAAGGAAGTCAATCATGTTAAACGGCTTGAAGAGGAATACCTATTGGAATAAAGATCGAATAATTGACGAGTTATTTGTCATAAATACGGCGACGACAGTGAATCGGAAACGACAGACACAGAAAGCAGTTATGATTCGGAAGACTATATACATTTTTTTACATATTATCCTGGTTTTATTTATAAGCTGATAGATGTAGGTAGTAATTAAAACATGACTACTACACAGTGGACTCTGGTTCAATTCCCGCTCGCAAATTAACAGAAATGTAGTTAGAAAAACATAGTATACATGTAAGAAAGATATACGAATAGGTAAGTATATTTTTCTTACATCTACAAAAATTATTTCCTTGAAAATTTTAATAATGAAAGTTTATTTGTCAGAATATGGGTGAGTAAGTATACCTAAGAAAGAATGTTAAATGCAAAATTCATATTAATTTTATTATACATACACTCTTTATAAAGAGTGTAATAAAATTATAAAATACAAATAAACCCTTAACCCTAATATTAATTTTGCATTTAACATTCTTTTGCTAGCTGTCCTTTTGTGTGACAGATGACGTCACAACGCTGTTATTGTGACAAGGTTCCATCGCAATATCATCGTGCGGGGCTAGTACGTAAACGTTAAAACTATGGAATGTCTAAGGTGCGTATTACAGAACGTCACTCAAATGAAGCCTTTTGATTGGTTGAAACTAGTTTTAAGTAATGTTTAAGCAGAGATTAATGCTTGAGTTTCCTTCTGGAATACGGACCTAACAGTCTAACGTTTAACTCTTTTCTCGGTGGTAGCCGGCAGAAGTTACCACCGACCAGCCAAAGTCTTGCCGTCAAGCGATTCGTCGTGTTCCAGCATGATGTCTGGTGAAGCCGACCGGAGGATGAGTCTGAGCAGTTGTGTTGCGATGTGTACCGTGTACGATGCGCCTAATATTGTTGTGTCGGGAGTTTGGTCGTGGAGAGTCTCCAGATCCAACAACAATACTGCGCCAGAGTCTCCCTCTGGCGCAGTATCGTTGTTCGTGTTGTATCACCTCGCTCAACTACCGTCTTCATTTCTATTCACTCAGTTTTTTTTTTTTGTGAATAGTCTTATTAATAAACTAACGCGCTTTACCAACAACGATTGCATCACTGCTTACCATCAGGTGGGATTGTGGTCAGGCACTAGTTTATAATTATACAATATGTAAAGAAAACCCTGTCCGACCCGTAAGGATAATAAAGGTTAGGTAAACACTTGACCAAATGTATTATAAAATTTTACATAATCATCATAGTAACAATACTAATGAATTTTGAAATAATCCTTTTTTCCCGGGAATTAATTCAAATTTCCCCGAAATCTGGTAATTTTTAAAAAAGTGACAACACCGATATTATTATAAGCGAATAGCGACGCGACCACGTCACAGGTGCCACGTGCCCTGCCCCCCGCCGCCCGCGGAAGGGGTTGCATACAGCACATGTATTAAGTTACCTCTTTTTGCGAAATAATATTTATTTTTTTGGGGGATTTTTTTTTAAAGTTTTGCCTGTCTTTGTGGGCATTATTAGAATCAGTTATCGATTCCTAATAATACCTTCACGGATCGGACAGGGTTTTCTTTACCTAATGTAGAAAACAAGACAGAATAAGCGCAAGACCTAAGACACCCCGATCAGAATAATTAGTTACTAGCTGCGCCCCGCGATTTCACCCGCTTACTTTTGATCTCGTTGTAATATCCGGATATAAACCATCCTATATGTTATCCCTGGTTAACAGCGATTTATGTGGGAAATATTATCCAAATCCGTTAAGGAGTTTCTGCGTGAAAGAGTAACAGGCTGATTGGCGACCCAGATTTAACTCAAAACGGTCTCCAAAGCCTGGAGCACAGGCGTAGGGTAGCCAGCCTGTCGGTGTTCTATAGGATGCATTATGGTAAAAATGCGTCACTGCTTACCATCAGGTGGGATTGCGGTCAAGCACCCGTATATAATTTATTTAAAAAAAGTCGTATACATACATTCAAACTTTCACGCTAAAAATGTTAGTACGATAGCAAATACAAAGCAAACATTATTCTATGTTTTTTTTTTAATCAATCGGTTTTATTGTACAATTTATACAGTACCAGCTTTCCGCCCGCGGCTTCGCCCGCGTTGAATTCGGTTATATCGCGCTTTTTAGATTTCCCTCGGGAATATCAATAAAAGGTACCTATACCGACCTAGAAACCTTTGTCCTTTCTCAGGATCTAAAGATTGTCTGTGCCAAATTTCATCAAAATCGGTTGAGAGGTTTGAGCGGGAAAGCGTAACAGACAGACAGACAGAGTTACTTTCGCAATTATAATATTAGTATGGATGTATTTTCCTTCCTTCGCATGGATTTTTTGACATGACAGAAAATAGATTTTTTATAACTTTAATCTATACTAATATATAAAGCTGAAGAGTTTGTTTGTATGTTCACGCTAATCTCGGGAACTACTGATCCGATTTGAAAAAATCCTTTTGCGTTGGATAGCCCATTAATCCAGGAAGGCTTTAGGCTATATAACATCACGTTGCGACCAATAGGAGCGGAGCATAATTAATTCCACGCGAACGAAATCGCTGGCAGCCGCTAGTGTATTATAAGTACAGACGATGGCACAGCAAGCTAAGTAGGTACTACAATCTGTCAGTTTTGTTTGTTACATTTTGATTGGGAATATCTGGTGGTTTCAAGTAGGGTTGTAACGGAGGCTTGTTAGCGGAGGCGGAGGCGGATACGGAGGCGACGAGTCTCACCTCCGCGGATGCGGAGGTTAACGGAGGCGGAAGCGGAGGTGAAAGTACATATGGAAAAATTGAAATGTATGGTTAATTAAAACAAAAATTTTACTTTAAATACGTACATTAATAGTAGTATACTTGGTAAAAAAAATATTACCTTCTTGTAATGAAAAATAAGGAGAAACAAATTGTATTTGCCGCATTCCCGCCTCGCACTAGTTGATTCTTGACCACTTCGCGTTCAAACGCGGCCGGACGGTTGTCGAGCGTCGCAGCTTGCGCGTTATTTATTTTATATAAGCCCCGCACGATGATATTGCGATTGGCGGCCATCTTGGTGACGTAGTCGAACTCGCACCGTCGGTACCGTTCGCAAGTTCAGTCCGCGCTTACCCACTTACGCACATCGAATATTTTTGTTAGCTTTTTGTTTTTGTTTACCTGTTTTATTGTTGTTCTTGAGTTTTGTTGTTTAGTTTTGTTAGCTGTTACTCGTTAAAATGAGTAAGAAATTAATTAATAGTCGTGCTCGTGAAATTATAATTAAAGTGGACAATTATTTTGTTAAAGAGAAAGAGGACTGTAAGTTAGTTCTTGAAAGTATAAACTGTGCTTTAAAAAGTGCTTCGGACATTTTAATACCGAAGCAACTGCTTATAGTTATTAAAAATATTTTGCAAAATTCGATCAAAGTCACGGAGTGTGTGGCATGTGCCACAGGCGTTGCAAAAAATACTGTGACGAAATTGATACGAGAGCATGAGTCAGCAACAGCCAGTGGCAGCAAAATGAGAACTCCTACTAAAGGAAAAAGACAAAAGAAGAAATATTTCGACGGGTTTTCCTTAACAGCTTTAAGAAATATTATAGATTCAATGTATACGGTGAGGAGAGAAATACCCACAATGCGCAAAATCTTGGCGGCTTCAAAAGTAGACCTTAATTATACTGGTAGTGAAACTACATTAAGAAAAATAATTAAATGTGATTTAGGCTACCAATTTAAACGATGCTACCAAAAAAGACTGGCCCCAATTTAAAAACCCCAAATTCAAGCGTGGAGGGCTAAATATTTACGACGTATGAAAGAAAATTACTCGCTTGGTGAAAAATAAAAGACAAAAGACCCGTTATTTATCTCGACGAAACGTGGATACACGCACACTACACGGTAGAAAAATGTTGGCAAACAGCAACCGATGGAGTGAGATGGAACGACAGCCCCGGCCGCCGATGGATAAAGAAGTTAAAGCGGTTGTGTTGACAATGCCCTTTTAATGTTTAAAGCAGATACCAAAACGGGGGATTACTATGATCAAATGAATGCAGAGAATTTCACCAAGTGGCTTACAGAAAAATTAGTACCCAACATACCACGCAACTCCAAAATTGTGATGGACAACGCCCCTTATCACAGTAGGGATGAGAATAGGCCACCAAGTATGAACAATAAAAAACAGTTGATTGTTGAGTGGCTACAAGCTCACAACATCGACTTTCCCAACGACAGTATAAAACCTGAACTGTATTTATTAATTAAACAGCACAGACCGCCGAAAAATTATAAAATTGACAATTTATTAGCTGGCAATGGCCATGAAGTCGTTAGATTACCGCCTTACAACTGCGACCTCAACCCCATTGAGTACATCTGGAACCTGGTAAAGACGAGGGTGTCAGAAAAGAATGTGTAGCAGTTGGAAAGTCGCATTGAAGCTCTGACATTGGAGGCGTCGGAGTCAATAACTCCAGATGACTAGCGAAAGGAAGTCAATCATGTTAAACGGCTTGAAGAGGAATATTGGAATAAAGATCGAATAACTGACGAGTTATTTGTCATAAATACGGCGACGACAGTGAATCGGAAACGACAGACACAGAAAGCAGTTCTGATTCGGAAGACTATATACATTTTTTTACATATTATCCTGGTTTTATTTATAAGCTGATAGATGTAGGTAGTAATTAAAACATGACTACTACACAGTGGACTCTGGTTCAATTCCCGCTCGCAAATTAACAGAAATGTAGTTAGAAAAAAATAGTATACATGTAAGAAAGATATACGAATAAGTATATTTTTCTTACGTCTACAAAAATTATTTCCTTGAAATTTTTAATAATGAAAGTTTGTTTGTCAGAATATGGGTGAGTAGGTATACCTACGAAAGAATGTTAAATGCAAAAGTAATATTAGGGTTAAGGTTTTTTTTTTTACAATTTTATTACAATCTTAATAAAGAGTGTATAATGTATGGTATAATAAAATTATAAAATACAAATAAACCCTTAACCCTAATATTAATTTATACATACACTCTTTATAAAGAGGGTAATAAAATTATAAAATACAAATAAACCCTTAACCCTAATATTAATTTTGCATCTAACATTCTTTTGCTAGCTGTCCTTTTGTGTGACAGATGACGTCACAACGCTGTTATTGTGACAAGGTTCCATCGCAATATCATCGTGCGGGGCTTATAAATACGTAAATAAACCTCCGTTATAACTCCGCAAAAATTGTGCGGAAGCGGAGGCGGAAGCGAAGATACGATATCTTGCGGAACTTCCGCAGTAACGGAAGCGGAGGCGAAGCTCCGTTTCAACCCTAGTTTCAAGTAGCTTGACCTGCTGTCGTCCGTACATAAAATCTTCGAGAAGAAATTCTCTAACCGATAACGTAAATCGCATCAAAGTTGGGAGCTTTTTGTTTTTTCTCTAATTTTCCTCCATTTTTGACAAGTCACTGACATTGACATTAGCATACGGACGTAAAAACTTCAAATCATTACCGTAATTTTTGTTTTTCATTCGTCTAGTCGTAATGAAAAAAAAATACGGGAATAATTTCACTTTTCCTTTTTCCATTAATAAAGCGTTTCTCGAGCACCTACTTCCGTGTGCGTCATAATATGCTGATAAAATTGCATTACAAGTGTAATTAGTTAGATAAAAACCTGATAGTCATCGTTGGCTTTCTCTCTATGGATGAGTTAACGTACACCAAACAAGCTTTTCAAGGTTTTCCATGCGTTACTTTTATCATTAAAAAAAACACAAATAATTTGAGTAGCTTTGAACATTTCCAACTCTTCTTCTTTCTTTCTTTTTTGGCTTCGCACGGTTTGTGCATTTAGCCAATGTCACGTAATGAATTATTCATGTCAAAAAAGACGGCCGCGTGAACCGTCTTACGAGGGAGGTTTGAGGCAAAGTCATGATGTAGCCACCATGCTGCGATATTTCACTGTTCTTTATGAATTATTTACTGAATGCACTTTTTACTACATAAATCACGCACTTTTATTTAGTAAAGAACACCATAAATAATTTTAAAAGTCTAATGAAAAATGAGTGTGACACTCAGTTTGACTTTCCCGCCAAAACTTCATTTCCAAGTCTTATGTCATTGTTATAGTAAATGTACTGCCGAAACAAGTACAGCCATTGTTGGCTTTTTTTTTTCTTTTCATTTATTTCTGACCAGCACCTTAATCACGCTTAATCTATTACTATCAATTGGAATAATTTTGAAGCCACTGCTCCAAATGTTCGCAAAATCTGTCTGCTCAACAAGGTAAATCACGCAATGAACACTGTTAGACTGTCAAAATTAAAACCATTGCTACTGATAGTGTGTTACCCGCCACACTGTTCCCAACCCACTGCAACTCCTGAAAGCCAGAATCAACAGTGGAGACCGCCAGAAAAACGCCGAGCAATGAAGCTCAACGAGTCCCGGAGAAACGATTCAACTGTCTTGGCTCCCGCAACGAAATTAATCAGAAAAGAATAGCGGAGGAGTAAGAAAAAAGATATTTTCTCCACTTCCCTCCATAATAAGCAGGAGACAGAACAGAACTAGGCCAATCGGCACAAAGGGACATTATTGCAACTGGGAGAAGCCCAGATTGCCAAGCACCACGGAATAACATTTGATTAAGTTAATGGGTTCTAAGTAGGTATGTGCTGTTACAATTGATTCCAATAATAGGTATGGCAAAAGCGCCTGAACGCACGGAAATTAGTTCTAGTTTCTACAAGGTCCGTATAATAAACGACTCCGGATGTAACTTGTACACTGTCCAACATAATATTGCGTTCATTCTGCCAAAGAATACACTCCCACAAGATGTGATGTGCGGACTGTTCAAATTCACAGTTCGATGTAGAACACTGACACAATATATATACATGATAGTGTGTTACGTAATCCTACTGGATTCAAAGTCCTTTGGCCGTATACATCAATAAAAAGCTAATAAGTATTGTAATTGCTCGGTGTTGCCAGCACCCCAATTGTGTAATAGGTACTTACTCTTTCTGTCGTAACCCGAAAGATTATGAAAGAAATTTTTAAACTATAACCCATTACTAAAAACATGGATTTTATTTTATCAGCCCCCTAATCGGCGAACACATTCTTGTCAAATGATTGCGACTAGTTGGGATCGTTTAGACTGCTCATTGGTCCGTTTGATCCAAACGATCCCAACTAGTCGCTATCATTTGATAAAAACGTGTTCGCCGATTAGGGGGCTGGATTAAACCACCTAAATGGTTCTTGAATTATGCACCTAATCACTATAGAAATGCAGTTCAATAATATAAAAATTACAACTTAGTTCGGTACTAAGTTGTCACTTTTGTATTAAGAAGTTTGACTTAACCTCAATAAAGTTAGAAATAATTCTGACGCAAAAATAGATTTATTTTAGTAACTAATATTATAAATGCGAAAACTAACTCTGTCTGCCTGTCTGTTACGCTTTCATCAAAATCGGTTGGTTGCACACCGATTTTGATGAAATTTGAGCCAGAAAATCTTACAGGCTACATTTTATTGAAAAAATATATATTCCCGAGGGAAATCTAAAAAGCGGGATATAACCAAATTCCACGAAGGCGAAGCCGCGGGCGGAAAGCTAGTAATACATAAATCATAAAATCCATACTAATATGCGAAAGTAACTCTGTCTGTCTGTCTGTTATGCTTTCCCGCTTAAACCTCTCCACCGATTTTGATGAAATTTGGCACAGAAAATTTTAAGCCCTGAGAAAGGACATAGGCTACCTTTTATCGAAAAAAATTATATTCCCGAGAAAATCTAAAAAGCGCGATATAACCGAATTCCACACGGGCGAAGCCGCGGGCGGAAAGCTAGTTTTAGTAATAAAAGTGTTCAAAAATTACGTTTACTCATCAATGCAAAAATATCGCCATGATTTGTCGCATTTCATATTATCTGCCCATTTCTTTTTCATATTTTCCTCATTGTAAAATTGCGCAATTTTTAACTCGTGTAACTAATGAGTTTACTTTTAAACTACATTGTATTGTCAAAATTACATACTTTAATCACTAAGTATATAGCTTTTCGTTATTTACCTCACTACTAGTTTGTATTTGGCAGCTGGGGTGAGTTACAGCCTACTACAATACAAAAATAAATATAGTTTAAAAAACTAAAAAGACATGCTTTTAAAAAATATCAAAAAGTTAAAAATAATTTTAAAAAAAGCGTGAGGCGCTTTGTGCCATAATTTTTGTATATTAAGCGCCTCACGCTTTTTTAAAATTAGTTTTAACTTTTTAATTTGATATTTTTTAAAAGCATGTTTTTTTTTTAGTTTTTTAAACTATATTTATTTTCAACTTTTTAGTTAGCTAAACGAACGAACGTATTGAAAACGGTTGCACATTTTACAGTAACGAACCGCTCACTCGTAGTCCAAAGAGTTAGAGACGGACAAACAAGCAAACATATATACAAGTGATGCTAATAAAAAACATGTAAAAAAATTCACGGCGCTCTTTATTCGAGTAAGCAAGTCGTGCACTGTGTGTCCGACATATTTGGACCACGACATGACCCGGAATGACTAGCATGTTAAATCTGTTATACAGTGTACGTGAATGAAATAATGTGTTGACGTAACATTGTTTTGTCTACGATACACTGCAGTGCAATATAATGCCTATCCTATTTAGTTATTTTTTGTAAGTTTGAGCGCATCACACTTATATCTGCATGGGCGTACCCAGCTTCCGGGCTTTGGGGGCAGATTATTAGGGTCGAATCATCCCCGGCTATTTTGTCCTACAAACTACACAAGCACATCTACATTAAACATTAGGTTTTTTTTTTATACAGTATGTGACTAACAGAGGGCGTTCCCGTTAACCCGAAATAGTATAGCATATATACATGCTAAAAAAAATATTTCCATTCGAAAACAAAATGTTTTAAATTTTTTTCCAATATGAAAATATTCAATAAAAATTTTAAATTGACATGTAAAAGAAACAGACTGTACACGCGAACATGAAAGACGGCAACGTCGCAATTTATTTATACATGACGACTACTATTTTGATTTAAAACAGGAGGTTTCAAATTTATTTCCAATTAGAATTTTTTTTTTATTCGGATTTTTTTATGCTTATTTTTCTATGCTGATATTTTTATTTTAATCTATTAATGCTATATATTAACGAGTTTAAGGGAACGCCCTCTGTTATTTAACATACTGTATAATATAAACTAGCGCTTGACCGCAATCCTGCCTGATGGTAAGCAGTGACGCAATCGTTGATGGTAAAGCGCACTAGTTTATTAAGAGCCTATTCACTCTAGCCTTGAAGACACTCAAATTGTAGTCCGACGGAAACACCGCCGCTGGCAAATTATTCCAGTCCCTCGATGTACGCGGTATAAAGGAGGAGGCGAAACGCTGCGTCCGGATCGTAGTGGTGTTAACAACGTAAGGGTGGAAACTAGCCGTACGACGGGTCGTCCGCTGGTGGAACGGAGACGGGGGAATTAAATCATGCAATTCCATCGCACACTCCCCGAAATGCATCCTATAGAACACCGAAAGGCTGGCTACTCTACGCCTGTGCTCTCGGCTTAGGCTCCAGCCTATAAAGGAGATGTTTCATTTTGGACCACCACTATGTACCCTACTATATAAAAAGGAAAAAAATAGAAGATTTTCATAAAAATACCACTAAATTAATTTCAATATTTATTTGTAGTGTAGTGTGTAGGGCAAATAGACACAAATGATCCTGTACAAGTCCCCGTTTATACTTTAATTAGTAATCAGAGGAGTTCATACATGTTCTGCGAGATTTCCAGGGGGGGCAGCCGCCCCCCTTGCCATCCCCTCCCCTGGGTACGCCCATGTATAAAACAGCCTATAAAGGAGATGTTTCATTTTGGGCCACCGCTATGTACCCTATATAGATAAAAAGGAAAAAAATAGAACATTTTCTTAAAAATACTACTAAATTAATTTCAATAAAAATACAAGTAGCTATATAAAATTAATTATGTTAAACGTTTTTTAGTGAGATACCCTTTGTTAAGGTAGCCATGACACTGGTTATTACGTTTGATTGCGACTTTGACAGTTCTATTTTCCCGTTGTGTCCGTGTCGAGTGTTGATTTGAGTTGATTGTGTTTATATAAGGGGCCGTATGTTCGGAATGCATGTATTGCTTTTTTCGCAGTCATATGGTAGATATCATCTACTATAGATACTATAGCCTTAGATACATGACATGACACAATCAAAAGTCACTGTCAAAATCTTATTTCGCTTATTGCTGACCACCATATTTATTGTTGTGTTGCACTCCTTGGCCGAGTTATATTGAATCTGTATAAAAACTAAGACAAAATATAGGAAATTAAAAACAGTTAACTATAGCGTAACCTGAGTAACTATACCTAGCATTAAGTGTGCAATGTGCTGGCCCAGGCTCCATACATTTCTGAAGCATCTCCTTTAGAAAAATAATTATGGCGGTATGAGGAACAAGGTGTAAAGTTCACTCATCCTCCATAGAAAAGAATTCTCCTACCAGACGGATGATGTGTCTGGCGAGCATTAGTATGTTATGTTACCTCGCTGTTTCATCATCATAATCATCATGACTCAGCCGAAAGATGGTCAGTGCAGGACACAGACCTCCCCGCCGTGGAAGAATTTAGACTCCCGCGGCTCCACGCGCGCTCGTGATAGAAGAGATACCGGGGTGGTTTTAGTCAGTAAAAGTCTGACAGACCCCGTCGCCCACCCCAGGACGGCGGACATCCTATGAGGATTTCCACCCCGAAAAAAAAAAAGGACACAGACCTCCCCAACCCAAGCATTACCACAATGATATGTGCATCTCAAATCCAGCGGATACCCGCGGCCTTCATCATGTCATCGGTAATGTCTGCAGTCTACCGGCCCCTGGCATAAACTCGTTTTCTTTGTCTGGTTTTATAAATAACACGTTTATTTTCAAATTCTTGCTTACAAACGTCAACGACGAGATGGCTGACGATATCATGTCGCGGATTCAGATATGAACGTGTTTTCATTTTCATTTTTATTAGTTACCTACATGTTTTTATTAGCTTCACTTGTATGTTTGATTGCTTGCTTGTTTGTTCGCTTGCTTGCTTGTTTGTTTGTCCGTCTCTAACTCTTTGGACTACGAGTGAGCGGCTCATTACTGTAAAATGTCCCACCGTTTTCAATACGTTCGTTCGTTCGTTTTTTTTTTTTAAGAATATCGAACTAAAAAGTTGAAAATAAATATAGTTTAAAAAACTAAAAAAACATGCTTTTAAAGAATATCAAACTAAAAAGCTGTTTTTTAAACTATATTTATAATGTCTGGACTAGAAAAAAGACGATAATCCCTGAGTTTGTTTCGGTTTTCTTCTCAGAGGTAGTCTTGTTTGTTCCCTTGCTTGCTTGTTTGTTTGTCCGTCTCTAACTCTTTGGACTACGAGTGAGCGGCTCATTACTGTAAAATGTCCCACCGTTTTCAATACGTTCGTTCGTTCGTTTTTTTTTTTTTAAGAATATCGAACTAAAACGTTGATAATAAATATAGTTTAAAAAACTAAAAAAACATGCTTTTATAGAACATCAAACTAAAAAGCTGTTTTTTTAAACTATATTTATAATGTCTGGACTAGAAAAAAGACGATAATCCCTGAGTTTGTTTCGGTTTTCTTCTCAGAGGTAGTCTTGTTTGTTCGCTTGCTTGCTTGTTTGTTTGTCCGTCTCTAACTCTTTGGACTACGAGTGAGCGGCTCATTACTGTAAAATGTCCCACCGTTTTCAATACGTTCGTTCGTTCGTTTTTTTTTTAAAAAGAATATCGAACTAAAAAGTTGATAATAAATATAGTTTAAAAAACTAAAAAAACATGCTTTTATAGAATATCAAACTAAAAAGCTGTTTTTTTAGTTTTTTAAACTATATTTATAATGTCTGGACTTGAAAAAAGACGATAATCCCTGAGTTTGTTTCGGTTTTCTTTTCAGAGGTAGTCAGTTAGGAAATTACGGGTCCACCTAGTTTAAAAAAATATGACGTGTAAAAGTGATCAGTGATACTTGCATCATAAACGATTTCATTTCATTTCGAACCTAGAGTATTTATCAAAACATGAAGCCAATTATTTTTATCGCCGGAGATGTGGGTTTCCTTGCGATGTACCTACGTTAATACTTAATAGGTACCTATATTCTCCACACTTCTGAGCGGCACATGTAAATTATTATAATCGTCAGTAATATAGGCAGGTCAACCTACCCGAAACTGTCAAAATTCCCAATCAACCTGAAGCCTTAATGGTTTAGAGATAAAGTTGAAAATCAAATAAAGAAATCTGACAGGTTGTAGTAGCTCGATGCGCTGTCGTCTGTACCTAAAGGCGATTAAAACTTTAAGAGATAGAGTACTATTGTAAAGTAATAATTGTAAATTTTGTACATATTTATGTATAAGTACAGTACAAAACTTATACAATTTTGTGAAATAAATACTTATTAGGTAATTCTATAAATAAAATAATAAAAGCACGACTACAAAAATACCTCGGAAAAACTCTTCAGTTTGGTAAGACCAACTTCTTGAGAGGGAGGCGTAGCTAAAGAAGGTAGCTAACTAGGAACAGAAGAATTCAGATTGACTGTATCTGACACCGTAACGCAAACTTCGCGGATAGGCTACACCGCATGCCACTAATAAAATTATGATAGTCATTTATGTCGTTAATGAACGGTTACAGAATTCACAGTGGTTAAAAAAAAGCGTCGGCCGGCATTTGAACGTTGCAAGCGTGCCGCCGTGCGGGTTTGTAGGTATGACGTTGATCCCTGATGTAAACTCTATCAAATCAGCTGATAAGACAGTTTTTCGAGTTTTGTTTTCATTGCGCTTGTTTTGTGTAATTAGCGAATTAATTAATTTTTACTTTAAAATCTTATTGGGTTATAAAAGTATAGCAATTATGAAAGGTGTAAATTGAAAACATATAATTTTTTTTAAATCATGAATAAGCTGACGAAAAATTCCACCACTGGGGGGTTCAGAATCGTGTACTGGATCCATGGTACTCGTTTGTGCGTCGATGTCAGATACACCCTTTATAAAGTATATTATTATTAATGATATTCAAATATGTATACTCATATATGTTGGTAATGACATCTGCCATAATAATGTTACTAGAAGTACCCAATTAAACAAGATATTGTTAATTGTGTTTACATAAAACGATAGGCACAACTTGTAAAAATCACATAAATGTTATAATGTACCGTACCCGACTTGTAACCGACAGTATTGTACCAGTAGTATTAAACAATATATTATATTAAAATAGCACTTTAGAATAGCACTATAAAATATAAGAAACTAGCGACCCACCCCGGTTTCGCACGGGTGCAATGCTGACACTAAATACACTATTTATTTAGATTTACCAACGCTTGGTTATATTATTAATTCTTACAATGATAAACATGATGTTTTAATAATAGTTAAATATAACAAACACTTACAGGTAAATTCGACATCTTACTAGATAACTCATAGGCCTGTGGAGGCAGCCTCCGCTGCGCAAGGAGGTGATCTATCCCCGCGCAGTGCAAATATTTGTATGCATGAATATGAATATTTGCACTGGTCTTGTCGTGCCTCGGAAAGTACGTTAAGCGGTTGGTTCCAGTCGCCATACGAACATCTAATGGCAGTCGTTACGGGTTGTAGGAGCCCTCAAAAGTTAAACAATTGGTCTAACTGCAATGCTTCGATATTGCCTTCGGATTGTGGAGGTCAGACGGCAGTGCGCTTCACGAATAATATCGAAGTTTAATTAAATCAGCATTAAACTGGTAAAGCGGACACCAGACTCCAAAGCTGAAAAAGCTTCGGATGCAACTGGAATTAACGCTGAGATGATGATGATTAGGCCTGTGGAGGCATGAGGAACAGGGAGTAAAGTTCTCCATAAAAAAGGGAGGATCCTCCGACCGGACAGGAGTGGAGTCTAGCGGGCACTTGCGCAACGGTTGATTTTTGATAATTGTATGTGTACTAGTTGCACGGTAAACTTTGCTTGCGAGATGTACAATTCGTGTGACGTCAGTGTGACGCGTTGTTTGCATGTGACGGTGGTAGATACTTCTGCAGGCCTTTATTTATTAAGATTATTCTAGAATAAGATTAATGTTCTCCGCCAGCCACTACTGCTCAGGATCGAGCTTATTGGCGTGCCATGGAGGAGGCCTATGTTCAGCAGTGGACGAGTAGAGGCTGATGATGATGAAGTTTAATGTCCTCTTTTCTATAATAGACTAAATGCGAAAGCAAGCTTCTACTCCTTGAATTACACATACTTTAAAAAAATCTCCGGGATACTCTTGAGAAAATGTCCTACGATGATAGATACGGACAATTTACTAATTGTGCTAAATTGCTGTATTTAATACTTAACATAGTTTGTTTGTTAATAATATTGTTTATTTATTAATTACTTTAGAATGTTATTAGAGCTCTTATCGCTTCAAACACAGGATTTCCTAGTTCAGGCACGTTAGACTTAGATTTGTGATTTACATTTGACTAACTGTATTAATTTGTTCTTTAATGAATTATGAATAAATATAATTATTATTAATTATTGTATGTGATGTGGTTGTGCTTTTCTTTGATAAATAAATAACTTCTACAGTTCACTATAATAGTCTCCAAAGATTTATTAATCTGTGTTAGGAGCACGATGAATACAAGTCTCCTTGGGACGGCAAACGAAGCCCTGCTAATGCAACAAGTAGCAATAATACTTCTGTTACTGGTATAAGCTGTCTCGGTCCATGGTCGGACAAGCAAGATTGAATAGAACTGGTATTTACCACTTTCATATAAACCAGAGTAGGTACTGTTGACGTGTTTCACCTCGCAAATGGCAATGATAAGTACATAATATGTATATAATATGTATAATAGTAATGTGTATATGTGTGTGTGTGTATAGTGTAGTAGTGTGTGTAATAATATGTATTTATTGACATAGCATATGTATTGACATAGCTGAGAGGATTAGCAAGCTGTAATGGCAATGGACTGGTCACATTTGCCGCAGGGCCGACAACCGTTGGGGTAAACGAGTCCTCGAGTTGAGACCGTGTCTCGGCAAACGTAGCGTAGGACGCCCTTGGCCGAGATCGAGCGACGACATCAAAAAGGTGGCTGGTAGTGGCTGGCGAAGTGCTGCCCAGGATCGAGCTTGTTGGCATGCCATGGAAGACGCCTATGTCCAGAAGTGGACGAGTAAAGGCTGATGATGATGATGATGTATTTATAGTTGATTGCAAACGTATTATAACTTGTATACAATATGTAAAGAAAACCCTGTCCGATCCGTGAAGGTATTGTTAGGTATCGTTAACTGATTCTAATAATGCCTACAAAGCCGGGCTAAACTTAAAAAAAAATCCCCCAAAAAAATAAATATTATTTCGAAAAAGCGAGGTAACTTAATGCATGTGCGGTAGGCAACCCGATAGCCCCGCTCCCCTTCACCCGCGCATGTATGCGCGGGTGAAGGGGGGCGGGGCATACGGCACGTGGTCGCATCGCTAATCGCTCCGTCACAAATGGTGTTGTCAGTTTTTAAAAATGACCAAATTTCGGGGAAATTGGAATTAATACCCGGGAAAAAAAGATTATTTCAAAATTCATTATTATTGTTACTGTGATGATTATGTAAAATTTTATATTATATTTGGTCAAGTGTTTACCTAACCTTTATTATCCTTATGGGTCGGACAGGGTTTTCTTTACATATTGTATATTAATATATATTAAAAATAGAACTGTGACGTTGCATGACCGCTAAATAGAGCTGGTATTAAGTGACGTGGTTTTTTGTTTCATCATCATCATCATCATAAACCTTTTAATCGTCCCACTGCTGGGCGCAGGTCTCCTCTCATACAGAAAAGGATTGAGCGTATATAATCACCACGCTTGTTAAATGCGGGTTGGCGATTTCAAACTACAGTCCAGGTTTCTTCAAGATGTTTTCCTTCACCTTTTAATCAGTCATTGGTGTCCAAGATATACTTAGAAAGTACATATAACTTAAAAAAGTTACATTGGACATTGCCTGACCGGGAATCGAACCCGCACACTCTTACTTGAGAGGCTGGTGTTTTAACCTTTTGAACGCCCATCTATATAATACGCGATGTGTCCTCCTGCGCCACACTACAAATGTATAACGTATCTATAGTAAAACGTAGGGATGGGATTAGTGTCCTATCGACAAATAATATTATACATTTAAAATAATGTCTATTCACCAATTTACGAAGCTAAATAAAAACTGTAATCGTAATTTCATATTTTATTTTATTTCATAAAAAAATACAATATGAAAACCTGGATATATTCCCCATAATAAAGAAAAGAATTTTAAATTTATTAGATTTATTATTGTGTGTTCTACAAGGCACATCCCTATTTGTCTCCAAATGTAATCCTTCTACTTCATATCAAGTAGTTGGCGCTCGAGGCACGTCAAAATCCTTTCTGTTCTAGGGATGTCTTGATTTCTATGGTATATATTTTATATTCACTGTGGTCGAGTTAACACGTGCATAAACTCAACCGATTCCTGCATAATTTATTTCGTTTACTTACAACAAATACAATTAATAGAAGCTAAATACGTGGTTTTCTACGTTTTAAAAAATAAAATCAAATGGAGGGTAAGTGTCTGTTTTACACAAGACCTTTTTTTAATGGTGTCGCTAAATACTCGCAATTATTTTTCTGGTTTGTAGAAACTAATAGAAAACTGAAGAAAATTCTTGAAACGGAAGTTGACGACTTAACGGAATGTCAAGACGACGAAGTATTTCAAAATTCTGATTCAGACTTGAACAACTCGCAATAATTCGTCATATTCACAGTCACAATTTATTTTATAAGGACACGTGCGCCAACTCAAGATGTAAACATTGCACTACACTAAAATGCACAAAGTCACTATGACCTTGAAACCCGTCCGCTTATGACGTCACAGATTTCCTTCTATACAAGTCGGTGGCGCGTACGGACCGATAACTAACTTTGTAGGGATGGGTTTTTCAAACGGGGTTTCACTATCGACAATGATTAGAAAACCTATTAATTCTTGATTAAGGTGAATAAAACCTAGTTTAAAGTGTACAATATTTATAAAATATTATACAATATGTAAAGAAAACCCTGTCCGACCCATAAGGATAATAAAGGTTAGGTAAACACTTGACCAAATATAATATAAAATTTTACATAATCATCACAGTAACAATAATAATGAATTTTGAAATAATCTTTTTTTCCCGGGTAATAATTCCAATTTCCCCGAAATTTAGTAATTTTTAAAAAACTGACAACACCATTTGTGGCGGAGCGAATAGCGATGCGACCACGTGCCGCATGCCCCGCCCTTTCACCCGCGCATGTATGCGCGGGTGAAAGGGGGCGGGGCTATCGGGTTGCCTACCGCACATGCATTAAGTTACCTCGCTTTTTCGAAATAATATTTTTTTTTTTTGGGAGATTTTTTTTTAAGTTTAGCCCGGCTTTATAGGCATTATTAGAATCAGTTAACGATACCTAACAATACCTTCACGGATCGGATAGGGTTTTCTTTACATATTGTATATTTACGTCATTTTTCTTGCAATAATAGTATTTATGATCATTTCGACGAGATGAAATATAGCGAGGTCTTCGTCGTGTCCCATCACTGGCTTACTTGATATCAAGTAATTGGCGCTGGGGGCATTAAAATATTTTCTGGCGGTTTTGTTTCTATTGAAAATTAAACAAATAAGAACTTATTATGCGTGAAAAAGTTAAAAATATGGTTAATAACAGGGCAAATTTCCATAAAAACAAAATAAAAGGTCTTGTAAAAGTCGTAAATTTATTTTATACTGTGATTACTTCTAATCAAGTAGTGGCGCTGAGGGCACGAAAATCTCGAACTTGTATAGAAGTGATTGGCGTTCAAAAGGTTAACCACTAGGCCACCACGACTATACGGTTTTTTGTTTACCCTTAGTTAACTATCAAACATAAGTCGTGGTGGCCTAGTGGTTAAACCACCAGCCTCTCTAGTATGAGTGTGCGGGTTCGATTCCAGATCAAGCAAGTACCAATGTAACTTTTCTAAAGTTATATGTACTTTAGAAAAGTTACCAATGACTGAAGGTGAAGGAAAACATCTTGAGGAAACCTGGACTTTATAAGTCTGAAATCGCCAACCCGCATTGAGCAAGCGTGGTGATTACCTCAATCCTTCACTGTATGAAAGGAGACCTGTGCCCAGCAGTGGGTCGATAAAAAGGTTGATGATGAACTACCAAAACCGATGCAATATAAATATTGCGAAAGGTGAGTGTAATAAACTCCCGAACCTAAAGTTTGTTAAAGTTAATATATGCAAACTTCTTTGAATGCAATGTGTGTCACCCTAAAAAAGAAGCTGTTGTTAAATCTTTTCAAAACATAGTTTTTTTATCTTTACTAATTTACATATAAAGCTGAAGAGCTTGTTTGTTTGTTTGAAAGCGCTAATCGCAGGAAGGTCCAATTTGAAAGATTCTTTTTGCGTTGGATAGCCCATTAATCCAGGAAGGCTTTAGGCTATAAAACATCACGCTGCAAACAATGGGAGCGGAGCATAACCAACTCCACGCGAACGAAGTCGCTGGCGGCCGCTAGTAAATTAAAACCCTAAAAACTAACCTATTGCTTGCCCGCAATCCCGCCTGATGGTAAACAGTGATGCAATCGTTGATGGTAAAGCGCGCTAGTTTATTAAGAGCCTAGCCTTGAAGACACTTCTATTGTAGTCCGACGGAAACACCGCCACTGGCAAATTGTTCCAATCCCTCGACGCAAACGGTATAAAAGAGAAGACGAAATGCTTCGTCCGGATCGTTGTGGTGTCAACAACTCAAGGGTGGAACTCGCCGTACGACGGGTCGTCCGATGATGGAACGGAGAAAGGGGAATTAAATCATGCAATTCCCTCGCACACTCTCCAAAATGCATCCTATAGAACACCGACAGGCCGGCTACTCTTCGTCCGTGCTCCAGACTTTGGAGACTGTTTGTAAGCAAGCAGCAAGAGTATGATCAAAGTTTCAAGAGCCCTAGTACGCCATTTAGTTAGTAGATTACGAAACTTGTCAAAATCGATCATTATGAGATTACTGATTGACCATTTAGACACTATTGTAATAGCAACAAGCGAAGGCATGAACAAGAGATCGGGTTTTCTGAATATTGTCATTGGTCTTGCCACCAAGCGATTCGTTGTGTTCCGGCATGATGTATGGTGAAACCGTACGGAGGATGGGCCTGAGCAGTTGTGTTGCGATGTGTGCCGGGTACGATGCGTCTCCAGATTAATCTCCCCCTGGCGTAGCATCGTTGGTCGTGTTGTTGGGTTTAACATTGCATCACCTTTTTGTTTCGCTCAACTGCCGTCTTCCTTGCTACTCACTAAGATTTTTAAGTGAAGAAGCTTAATAAACTTGTGCCGTTTACCATCACTAGTTCATAAATATTAAAAAAGAGATCGGGACTACTCGACTCTAAATAAAGCTAGTTTCGTGTTATGTTATATTAATAGTCGATACAGAAACGCACTCCCAGTCATAAATTCCAAATACTGTGATCTGGAGAGTGTGCTCTGATGACTCATTCAAATCAGGATATTCACTGGTACAAACGACAGTACATCAAGCTCCTAAGATCTGTCAGATTTCCGTATTCGATTTTCAACTTTATCGCTAAAGCATTATGGCTCAAGGTTGATTGGGAATATCTGACAGTTTGCGGTAGCTTGACCTGCTGTCGTCCGTACATACAGTATTTTGAAATATGTGGCTTGGGTGTAGATATTGAAAAGTTTGATACGTCGTTCATGCAAGTAGATATAAATATTTGTAAAGATGGGTAGTGGTTCCATATAAAATATTCGTATTCAGCTAAATCTGGTTAGACTGGAATCTGACCTCAACACAGTTGGGAAGATGAGGATTATTCGTAAGTCTTGGGTGATAAACAATACTTTACTGCAGTTTGACAAACCATCCTCCTATTTTAAACCTGAAAGTTTAGATGTACGTTTGTTACTCTTTCACGCAAAAACTACTGAGCAGATCTGGATGAAATTTGGCACACAGGTGGTTTATAACCAGGATCAACAAACATGATAGTTTTTATGCGGATATTCCTACGGGATCGAAACTTATGCGGGTGAAGGCGCAGGGCGCGGCTAGCATACTATTAGAACACACTTGATCCTGTGTAGTAATCGGATTTAGAAAACAACGTCATTTCCTGCAACCCGAAACAGTTTGGTAGCCAACAATTAATTAGTGGCAGTTTGAAAAGTATCACTTTCGTAAAGTTTCAAAATACAAAATTTAATTAGTGTTTCAGTTGTCAAAAGAAAATCTTTGAAATCCAGAAATGTTCAGTGGCGTGATTGCGTAACACAATAAGGGTAGCATTGTAGCAATGCTAATATGTATATACATACATATACAATATGTAAAGAAAACCCTGTTCGACCCATAAGGATAATAAAGGTTAGGTAAACACATGACCAAATCCTACTAATATTATAAAGGCGAAAGTTTGTAAGTATGGATGTTTGTTACTCTTTCACGTAAAAACTACTGAATGGATTTGGTTGAAATTTGGCACAGGGGTAGATAATAGTCTGGAATAACACATAGGCTACTTTTTATCCCGGAAAAATATGCAGTTCCCGTGGGATACGAAAAATATTAGTCCACGCGGGCGGAGCCGCGGGCAAAAACTAGTATAATATAAAATTTTACGTAATCATCATAGTAACAATACTAATGAATTTTAAAATAATCTTTTTTCCCCGTGAATTAATTCCAACTTCCCCGAAATTTGGTAATTTAAAAAAAGTGACAACACCGTTTTGACGGTACGCTTATGCGATTCGACCACGCGTCGCGTGTCCTGCCCCCCGTCGCCCGCGGAAGGGTGTCCTACCGCACATGTATTAAGTTACCTCTTTTTGCAAATTAATATTTATTTTTTAAGGGGGACTTTTTTTTAAACTTTATTCCGACTTTGTCGGCATTAGTAGAATCAGTTATCGATTCCTAACAATACCTTCACGGATCGGACAGGGTTTTCTTTACATATTGTATAAGAGCTTTTGGATTACCTGAAACAAATGTTTTTTTTTTTCAAATCTACCACACTGGCTCAGCGCGGATTGATTGGTTTTTAGGCGCAGGCGCAAGAAAGTGACACGGGTGTGTTTTAGTCAGTAATAGTCTGACACGCCTTTCCGCTCCGCCCAGAGAAGGAAAAGTAATTTGATGATTTCCCACCCAAAAAAAACTCCGGTAGTTATGTACCTTTTTTTCCAAAAAACGCACGCCATGCTAACACTTCGGGTTAGGGTCGTATTTAAACACAAAATTGATACTTACAATTGAAGAATCATTGACGACTGTTCAACCATACATTTTTGCTTAACGTATTAACGCAGCGTTTATAAATAAAAGGCAAAAGGTTGCCTTTTTGTAATAGAGATTCTAACTGGCGCTCTGCTGTTACTATCAAGATGAACAAACAAATCCTCCACGTGTAACCTTACATTAACACAAACGCCTAATATAGATTAACAACAGACTGCTACAAACAAAAACCCTGGCCTACATACAGAGAAACTAACTTACAAATACATTAAATTTCAAAGTCTCATGTAAACTGACGCTCAATCCGAACTATCACAAAATGGTGAAACTAGAGATGGGCTAAATATAACATGATCCAACAATACTGACGAACAGAATCATTCCATTACAAAACACGAATAAAAAATTGACAGTGACCGAAACTCCGTGTGGTAGGTAAAGGGCTTAGAATCAAAATCAATCAAATCAAAAGTCATTTATTCAAACTAGGCCGAGAATCAGCACTTTTTGAACGTCAATCTTACATAAGATAGTCCCCCAAAACGCCCACCCATCGACACTTACTAAGTGCTTTGGCTGGGAAGAAGAAGTGACGGAGGAAACTCCCCAGCAGCACAGCAAAGTTAGAATAGTACCAACCCATATCCTCCTGTGGGTGTCGTAAGAGGCAACTAAGGGAACTCTCACCAGGGAAGCGGGCAGCAGCGCTTCCCCTGTGGAATATCAAAATACTGCGATCCCCAATCCGCCTGCCAAGCGTGGGGATTATAGCCAACCCCCAATGTAATGGAAAACCTTGGGGGAGGCCTTTGTCCAGCAGTAGACCTCTATAGGCTGAAGAAGAAGAATAAAAAATGAAATCGGAAGTATAAACAGGTAATTAGTTGTATAAGTATTAAAAACATACACAAGATAACAAGGTCAAGGCGATATTCGTTTAATACAAACGAATCATTTTACATCCAATTATATAACTTAAATTACTATTCAAAAGCTCAAAAGAAGATCCAATTAAATCCAATTATTATTTCTACAATCGCACCACACTCGTAACCTACTATGTTTAAATATAAATGTATAAGCTAAACACCCGACCGCGTCTGCAATGACGTCATTGGGAATCAGAAATAAACGCAGAATACTAGAAGCAAGTTACAAGTAACGTTACAAAATTATATAAACATACAATAGAAAGCAGTTCTTTTTTTAAATATTCTTTCCAGTGAAAATAATGGTGTTAATCTTATGAGTTGTAACAAAACAACCTTACACCCCCCCTGTTTCCGACCCCGTATACTATTTCTTTCGTTTCCTTTAATTTTTTGCCTTGTATTCTATCTTTATTTCAATTATACATGTCTGTCATAATATTACAGTGTGCTCTCTCTTTAAACATATCATAAATTATTTATTTTGCTCTTGTATCATCATCATCAACCTTTTATCGTCCCACTGCTGGGCTGTTTGTTCTTTGAGCAAGCGTGGTGATTACGCTCAAACCTTCATTACTCCATTTAAGCTGTTCAGTATTGAGATTTTCGAACATATTAAGCAATGGATTGGAAATATCCTTCTAAATGATACAGACTGATATTGATTCATAGTGTCTGTTAATCTCAAGAGGATAACAACTACAGCTAATGTCCAAGATGATGAGTTAGAAAATTGTCTGCCCAAAAAGCTATAGGTTGCCGCTGTATATATCTAAAGAATCCTGGGAGAGTGTATAAGCCAACATTCATATATCCTATATTCATCATCGTCCTTCTGCCTTTATTTTAATTCTCTTATGGTTGGGACATGTGCAGCATAACATTTTCTTCTAGAACTACTTATTTGTTAGCCATCACCCCGGTTTCTAACCGTATCTTTCTTCAAGGCTAGAGTGAATAGGCTCATAAAAATCTAGTGCACTTTAACATTAAAGATTACAACACTGCTTTCTATGAGACGAGAAGCTAATGCTTAACTGCTATTTCCGATCTAAGATCGTCTTCTATACTTACCATCCATCAGCCCTTTCATCTATTAACGCAATCTACCAATCATTTCTTCGATCTTTCTCTACCTACTTATACAGCCATACATATTCTCACTCAAATCATTCGCCATAACACGTTCTTAATTTTTCCTCACCGCTATACTTTTACGATCAACTTCAACACCATTAAAAATTTATGTACATATCTCCAAGACAACTTTAAAATGAATGATCATATGTATAAGTAAAATCTCCTCAATAATCTTTTGAGACGGGGTTTCCTTTTGCGAAAACGTTTCCTTTGGAAAGATTTATTTCGACATAATTTATAAAATAAGGACGATGATCAGTTTATTAACTTTCCTACTACTTTCCATCAACTTGGACGTTAATTACTGAATTTCAATGTGCATCGTCAGTGTTACAGTCGGTTTCAGGCGAGTTGGGGAGAAGATCTTCGTGGAAGCAGTTGGCAGCTGGATGATATGGGCCAAAGAATAAGTTTAATGCAAGCCATTTCATGTTCACGTCACCTTCTTCGGCTTCGAAAGGAAGAAAGGCTTGCAGAGGATTATGATACCTCTATGATATAATATAATTATGTACGTTATAATATTTAACGAAAAAACACTCCTAGAAGAATCAACGGCAAAATATGTACTTAATAATACATTTTTTAACATACAAATTACCGGGTACAAGTCAAGCATATGGAGACGAGACGAGATGTACTCCAGTAATTTAAGTAACTGGCAACAAGATTACCTTCATGAAACCCTGATATCGTGCCAAGATTAAATGATAAATGCAAATATTAAAATAAATTAAATCCTTGAAAATGGTCCTGCTCAAAATAGTGTTTACGAGTTGCAAATAGTAAACCATTGGTAAAGAAACCCCTTCCCCTTGCCTTAATCTTACGAGGGCGTAAAAAGCGTTACAGCAGAGCTGTAAGTTTACTAACGGAAAAAGTCTTTAAAAATATTATTTTAATGAGTTAAAAGACCACAACGACGACGATGGCAAAAGGTCATGATCTGTTTAAAAACCACTCTAATCTTCCACTTTCAACAACTTTTATGAGGTTAATTAGGCATTATCCCTTTCATTGACTGGGCAACTGTTCCTAAACAACTTAACATTGACTGAATTACTCTGTAAGCAGAATAGCATGAGACCTACAAAAATCATGAATTTAAACGAAAGAATGTCGTGAGGAGAGTCTTAATTATGAATGTTGATGGCTATAAGAGTAGGGGAAGACCAAAGAAACGATGGATGGAATGTGTGAAGGATGATATGGCTAAGAAGGGGGTGACTGCCGAGATGGCTTCTGATAGGGATGCATGGAAGAAAAAGACATGTTGCGCCGACCCCAAATAAATTGGGATAAGGGCAGGAGAATGATGACGACTACAAGATTGTTAGACTTTACAAACTCTATGAAGTTTTTAAAGATGGCATAAGTGCGAAAGTGAAAAATGTTAGAAGGAAAAAACATGAAAACGAGACAAGACCCCAGCGCTGGTCTTCAACTACTAAAGAGATTTGGATGAAATTTTGATCGAAATATGCATTAAAAACCTTGAAAAACAACTACTAAACGGGACTCCAGCACAGGAATACAGGTAAGGCAGGTAGGTACAAATTACATACAATTACTAGAAAGTTCTCTACATTCAGCCCGGAATTTTGAGAAAAAAATATGTTAGTTGAAAAATGGAGTTTTTGTATTCGTTTCAACCGTTCTCTTTCTCGCAAAAACTACTAAAGAGATTTGGATGAAATTTGTTACGCAGATGGTTTTCTTTTTATTATTATTAATTATAAACCAGCGCTTGACCGCAATCCCGCCTGATGGTAAAACCATATGGTTTATACCCGGGAACAACACATAAGATAATTTTTATCCCGATATACAAAGGAGATCAAAATGCGGGTGAAACCGCTGGTCGCAGCTAGTATTAAAATACTTATAAATCTTCGTTCAGATATTATAAAAATCGTTCCAAATGTGAATTTGAATGTGATCTAATAAATACCACGTGCCTTAAATTTTGAGACACAAACAGAGTTAAATTTTGTTTCAGTACTAAATAAACGTCAAACACATATTGATCTATATTCTCGCCAAGCTCCATAAAGAATAGAGATAAACAAACCAATTTAGGGTTATCACAACTCATTTTTTACAAATCTCCTGTTATTTACATGATTATCGTCTTTTACATCCTAACTATTTATTAACAATTCCTAATGTAGCATATTTCTTTATAATCACTAAAATAATATGCATAATAACTTGCTAAGTATTTCGAAAAACCATTAAAAAAACGACATTAATTTTACGTGATAGGCCTACAAAAAAAGAAAGATGGATGAAATGAAGGTATTAAACACGTTTTGTGGAATTCAACCAATGAATAAAGTTGAGTGAGGCATTTGTCAATACAATTTAGCGCATTTTAATAACTTTCAAATCAACTGCATAACACATGCATTGTAATACTTTCAAGTATGGACTAAGTATAATATAAATGTATCAAAAAAATTAACCTATTAGGAAATTAGCTTACATGTGTTTCATATTTCATTCAAATCGGTTAAGAGTTCTATGAAAATCATAACAAATAACCTGTTTACATTAGTAGGAAGTAGAATTATTACTTTTTATGAAAATCATCTATGTAGAAAAGGTTGTTAACATCTGCCTTTTAGGCACAAACTACTCGTTGCCTAGCAACGGTTTGTTTATCTCTATTCTTTATTGAATTTGGCTCAAATATAGTTATAATTCATCAATTCAGAGCCTGATGTCAGATAACACAGCACTAACTGACATTTAGGTATCTTCCCCTTCATCTCCAAAACGATAGATTCTCATACGCATAAATCTTCACTGTGATTCAAATCGAGATTTATAATCGACCATAATCTAAAGAACAGGGGACTAAATCTCTAAACCATAAAACACAAACGTCTCGTGTTCAATAACGCACTTCACCACTATGGAACAAGTTTGAAAGTAGACTCGAGCCAGACCGACGCGGGCGCAGCTCGCTGTGAATAAACTTGAGCAGGTAGCGATGGAAACTTCGAGAAGGCAAAGAACGTTGCATGAAGCGATAAAGGTTCCTTTGTTAGAAGGCCGAGGTCCTTGGGTAGACTGTATATATACAGTTGATGATTGGAATAAAAACTGGGGTTTATTGTTTGACATCCTATGGAAGTATGTAGGTTAGAGAGGTTAAGAGTATTGGGGTATTGGCTTTATACTAGGTAGGTACCTACACACAATTATTTTTTATCTATACAATATGTAAAGATAACCCGGTCCGATCCGTGAAGGTATTGTTAGGTATCGCTAACTGATTCTAATAATGCCTACAAAGCAGGGCTAAATTTAAAAAAAATAACCAAAAAAATTAATATTATTTCGAAAAAGCGAGGTAACTTTATACATGTGCGGTAGGCAACACGGTAGGCATACATGGGCGGGCGAAGAGGGGCAGGGCACGCGGCACGTGGTCGCATCACTCATATAATACTGTCTAAAATGGTATCTAAAATTTCATATTTTATTTGGTCGTGTGTTTACCTAACCTCTAGCATCCTTTTGGGTCGGACGGGGTTTCTTTACATATTGTATAGCTAACCCACGGGTTCACTCGCATAAGTTTCGATCCCGTAGGAACATCGGGATAAAAAGTAGTTTATATGTAAACTGTGTGCCTAGTTATAAATTTCATCCATATCCGCTTAGTAGTTTTTGCGTGAAAGCGAAAACATCCATCCATCCATAGATTCATAAATTCACCCTCACAAACTTTCGCATTTATAATATTAATAGGATTAGTAAGATAGGATAGATTAGGAAGGATAGGATTATAGGATTATTGTAGGTATTCAACCTCAGAATCATTAAGTCGTATCTAAAATATGTTCCCGGTGTAAAGGTGCAAGGATAGGATTATAGGATTATTGTAGGTATTCAACCTCAATTCGACCTCAGAATCATTAAGTCGTATCTACAATATGTTCCCGGTGTAAAGGTGCCCGCTACGCTTGCCGCATTGCCACGCTGGATGGCGATGGATAGCCTTTGCATCAAGAACGAGCCAGCGCGGGTGTCACCCGTCTTGTCACAGAGTTTATGCTCACTAATCAGCTTCTTCGCCTCAGTACTCCAATTACCCAAGGTGGTGCCCGCAACGCTTGCCGCATTGCCACGCTGGATGGCGATGGATAGCCTTTGCATCAAGAACGAACCAGCGCGGGAGTCACCCGTCTTGTCACCGAGTTTATGCCCTATCTCACTAATGAGCTTCTTCGGCTCAGTACTCCAACTACCCAAGGTCTCCACCGCAATAGGTACAAAGTGGTACCGGTCCACCAACGGCGCATACTTCACTCTCTTCCTTTCAGCAGCGTCTTCAGCTGTCGCCGACGGTGAAACGACCAAGATGGTTAGCGGCCACATTGCTAAGACAAGTTACGTCCCATATCAGGCACAATATAATAGTGCAGTAGTACAATATGTCCCGTGTGGTACCGGACATAGAATAGTATCCTCCCGTGCGTGGGTGTCGTAAGAGGCGACTAAGGGAACTCTCATAAGGGAAGCGGGCAGCAGTGCTTCTCCTGTAGAATAACAAATAACTGCGATCCCCAACCCGCCTGCCAAGCGTGGGGATTATGGCAATGCCCCCCAATGGAACGAAAGCCTTAGGGGAGGCCTCTGTCCAGCAGTGGGCCTCTATAGGCTAAGAAGAAGAAGAGAAGTACAATATGTATAGTAGATAGTTCCCAGTGAGTTCCAACTGAACTTGTATATTTTACGAAAGTTTGTGAAGATATTTGGATTTTCCCACAAAACATCTGGCTGAGCGGATTTTAATGTTGTTTCCTTCGTTCACCAACTTAACTAAATGAAGTTTAGTGTATATTTACGCTCAAGAAGGCGCGGTTTTGATCTCCGCGCAGTGCAATTATTTGTATGCATGAATATAAATATTTGCACTGCACGTTAAGCCGAAGTAGCAAAAGTTCAACAATTGGTCTAACAGCAATGCTTCGATATCACCTTTGGTTTATGGAGGTCAGACGGCAGTCGCTTCACGGAAAATGTCGAAGTTTAGTCAAAATCAGCAGTTAGACTGGTAAAGCGGACCCCAGACTCCAAAGCTGAAAAAGCTTCAGATGCGACTGGCATGAATGTTCTTGAACTGTCACAATGCAAGTCATGGTTAGGATTCGATTAGGGTACCGTTATATGCGCAAACAACAGTTGGCTGCAACACTAGATCACCTTGACCTGCCCTGCACCTCGGATGCGACTGGAATTGGCGCTGAGATGATGAGTGTATATTTTTCTTAAGGTCCTGTCAAATTACTAATATCTAGCAAGTTTACATGGCTACCAAACATACGTCAGACTAATTTGATAGGAATAAACTAATATTTAACATCTTCTGTCCCTTACGTTTATAGTACCACTCATTTGGATTATCAGACAACTGTTGTATCGATCTTTGTACGGACGATAGCAGCTAAAACTACTCGAATCTGTCAAATATTCCCAATCAACCTTGAGCCTTAATGCCTAAGCGATAAAGTTGAAAATCTAATAAGGAAATCTGACATATTGTAGTAGCTTTATGTAGTGTCGTCTGTACATACTGCAGGAGCATATTATCTGAAGTGTACTGCACACAGAGCACATATGTATATGTAGCTCTGGATTTCACGTTTTCGATGATAACGCTATCTAATCAAGTATTGTTTTTGTGATACCGCTTTATGAGTTATATGGCCCGCTCCGTTATCGTGTGTGCATCTTTACTGGGTTTAATGGGAGAGCTGGTGTTGACGTCATCAGGGTATTGAGGACTAGACGTGTATATCATGTTATAATATCATCAGTTTATTAATAGGTAGTTGGACAGCCTCCGTGGCGTAGCGGTTCGATCCCCAGGCAGTGTAAATATTAGTATGCATGAATATGAATATTTGCACTGGCCTGGTCGTGCCTCGGAAAGTACGTTAAAAGCCGTTGGTCCCGGTTGCCACACGAACATCTAGTGGCAGTCGTTACGGGTTGTTAGAGCCCCCAAAAGTCCAACAATTGGTCTAACTGCAATGCTTCGATATCGCCTTCGGATTGTGGAGGTCAGACGGCAGTCGCTTCACAGAAAATATCGAAGTTTAACCAAAAATCAGCAGCTAGACTGGTAAAGCGAACCCCAGACTCCAAAGCTGTAAAAGCTTCGGATGCGACAGCGAGTAACGCTGAAATGAAGGAGGAGATTAAATGGGTAGTTTTCAATGATGGTTTCTCGGTGGCAGGCCACAACATCGGCTGCCGGCAGAAGTTACCACCCGCCAGTGACCAGACAAAATCGTGCCGCCAAGCGATTCGTCGTGTTCCCGTATGATGTCTGGTGAAGCCGTACGGAGACGCAGAGCAGTTGTGTTGCGATGTGTGCCGGGTACGATGCGCCAAATGTTGTTGTGTCGGGAGTTTGCTCGAGGAGGGTCTCCAGATCAAGCTCCCTCTGACGCAGCAACGTCGGTCGTGTTGTTGGGTTTAACATTGCATCACCTCACTCAACTGCCGTCTTCCTTCTTATTCACTCAGGTGTTTTTTTGAGTGAATGGGCGCTTTACCATCAACGATTGCATCACTTCTTGTCATCAGGCGGGATTGCGGTCAAGCACTAGCTTATAATTTTCATACCCTTCCTCCATCTCCCTGTCCACGACAATGCCTGAACGGCTGTGAAAGTTGCTCACACATTGCTATACAATTATGGCAACCGTAAATAGTATAGCAACTATCCACTTCTAACGCGAAATTTTTAAAAAGTGGATAATTTCCTCAACATAAGTTAACTTCACATGCAAAACCCCAAATTAGCGGCCGCCAGCGACTTCGTTCGCGTGTAATAGTTCTGCTCCGCTCCTATTGGTCGCAATGTGCTGTTAAATAGCCTAAAGCCTTCCTCGATTAATGGGCTATTCAATGCAAAAAGAATTTTTCAAGTCGGACCCGGATTCTAGATCTAGGTCGATAGACGCTACAAAACAAACTCTTCAGCTTTGTATATATAATTAGTAATATAGATTTCTTAAGGACTTTTATTGTCGGTACGTCATAACTTCCTTCATTCTTTATCAATATACATAAATGAGGCATCATTTTAAAGCTTTTCTAAACCGCTACACCGGAAAAATTCACGATTGAAAATCAATATGCCAATCACACGGGTAACCTAGACGTGTAAAATTAATTTAAGGCTCTCGCTATCACTGATCGATGAGCATGTTAATCGCGAACAGACTGTCAATCTGAAGTTGGATATTGATTATCCATTGCTGCATATGATTCAAAAGTTTATCCGTTAAACTACGTAAACAACGCAATGATTGTTGATTAAGTGACAAAATGAAAGCCATCGCTACTGATAGTGATATATAAGTATCGAACTGTCATTAGTAATCTCGCTTGACACCATTAGATCGCCAATGAAGCAGGCAATGCGAATAAATTACCTTCCTTGTACAGACGACAGTACATCAAGCTAGTACAATCTGTCAGATTTCTTTATTGCATTTTCAACTTTATCTCTAAAGCATTAAGGCTCAAGGTTGATTGAGAATATGTGACAATTTCGGGTGGCTGAACCTGTTGTCGTCGGTACCTTTTTGGTGAAGTGATCTTGAAGTACAATGTCATACAGCATCTCACCGTGAATACTGGGTAAGCTGAGCTGCTATTACCAACTAATGCCTCCTGGGCCAGGGTTATGGGTTGGTTAGAAAAGAAACCGTGGCCCTGGCGCACAAGCAAGTGAAGAAACATTCATGAGTAGGTTTTAGTCACTAAAAGTCTGACACGCCCTTCCGCTCCACCTAGAGCGGGAGAGGTCATTTGAATATTTCCCATCCAGAATAAAAAAAAATTGCTAGAGATTGACACTGCTGATAGCTCGCTCACTTCATCGATCTTTTTCATCATCATCAACCTTTTTACCATCTCACTGCTGGGCACAGGCCTCCTCTCATACAGAGAAGGATTGAGCGTAATCACCAGTTTCTCAATGCGGGTTGGCGATTTCAGACTTAAAGTCCAGGTTTCCTCAAGATATTTTCCTTCACCTTGTAATCAGTCATTGGTGTCCAAGATATACTTAGAAAGTACATTTAACTTAGAAAAGTTACATTGGTACCTGCCTGACTTGGAATCGAACCCGCACACTCATACTTGAGAGGCTGGTGTTTTAACCACTAGGCCAGCACGACTGTTCGACCTTTCTAGTAAGACATAATCGATCGGCAGAACATTTCACCTAAATTATCGGTGAGAACGGTGACATTTACATACTTAATACCACTACTGAACTTATAAAATACAATCTGTCAAACAATGACATCGATTTCCTTGGTCACAAACTAAAATAAATTTACTTTCAGTGCATATTTTTCTCTCTATTCATTAAGAAAAGGACAGAAGATAAAATGTCAGTTTAGAACTGTCAAATTAGTGCGCTCCTGACGTAATGACCTATTTTTGATCGCCATGTTTATAATCGCGTCTTAACTGTCAGATGAAGTATCTTAATTTGACAGGATTAAACTAAAATGATATCTTCTATCCTTTTCTTAATGAAATGGAAATAAAAGGATGCACTTAACTCAAAATTAGTTTGTGAATCAGAGAATCAGCGCCAATATGATGTTTTACAGACGTCGGCGACGTCGCGTCGTCGACGAAATGGCTTTAGCGGTGGCGTATAAACTTTATACAGACATTCTAAGTGGTACCTACCTAAACGAGATTTTCAATTCCAAGAAGATAATTTAATTCATTTACGCAAGTAATTATGCTTAGTACACAAGCATGATGTCTGGTGAAGCCGTACGGAGGACGGGTCTGAGCAGTTGTGTTGCGATGTGTGCCGGGTACGATGCGCCAAATGTTGTTGTGTCGGAGGTTTGGTCGTGGAGAGTCTCCAGATCAATCTCCCTTTGGCGCAGCATCGTTGGTCGTGTTGTTGGGTTTAACATTGCATCACCTCGCTCAACTGCCGTCTGTCTTCCTTCCTATTCCTAAGTTTTTTAAGTGAATAGGCCTAATAAAATA
The DNA here is from genome assembly GCA_017933935.1 of Sesamia nonagrioides. Taxonomy (NCBI): domain Eukaryota; kingdom Metazoa; phylum Arthropoda; class Insecta; order Lepidoptera; family Noctuidae; genus Sesamia; species Sesamia nonagrioides. Next base: position 1,735,699 of record JADWQK010000020.1, on the reverse strand, counting down.
GTGCGCTTTACCATCAACGATTGCATCACTGCTTACCATCAGGCGGGATTGTATTCCAGCACTAGTTTATAATAATTAAAAAAAAAAAAAAATGTGACTCCTAGTTAGACGTAGATACTTATCAAACTTTTTTGATTGTGCATGGACAAAAAACAAAGCCTTGTACAGACGAAAGCACATCCAGCTACTACAATCTGTAAGATTTCGTTATTAGATTTTCAATTTTGTCTCCAAGGTTGATTGGGATCATTAGGAATATCTGACAGTTTGGGTTAGCTTCACCTGCTGTCATCCGTACCTCGGTGCTAAATAACCGACTGTTCATTTCAAAGAGAATCCAAAGTGTTTTCGATGCTCAAGGGTCCTACCATGGGCGTACCCAGCTTCTGGGCTTGGGTAAGTCAGTGGTAGGGAGAGGGCAAGTCAGAGTTTAAGGGCCGCATCATCCCCGGCTAATTATTATGTCTACATGAAACATTAGGTATTTGTAGTGTAATATGTAGTGCAAATAGACACTAATGATCCTGTATAAGTCCTCGTTTATAGGTACTTTGATTAGTAGTTACGGGAGTTCAAACACGTTCTGCGAGATTTCCAGGTTACGCCCATGGGCCCTACTCTTCACTTCAAAGAGACTAGCGCATGGTTAATTCGATTTTTTATTATTGTAGGGATAATCGAAGTAGGAACGGAATTTACTGCAAGACAACTTGCTTGCTTTTTAGCTTTGTCTTCTCTTTAATTTCTTGCCAATTTCCATAAGATCATAGAGAAAACACAGATTGCACGGAATATTTTATGATCCAGTGTCATATTATGAGTCACAGACTGATTTCATGAGCGATTTCCTGAAAACCATAAACTGTACACTGCAAGTTACAGAGCGAGACCGAATATAGTTTTATAAATCCCTCTCTCTCAGACTGTTTGCATGTCATTCATTCTAAGCGCAAATACTAAGATGATAATGGAGGCAATTAAGCTTATCAGTTAATTGGTATTAATTCTGATATTGACTTAGATACAGTTAATATCAAATTTAGCTTTAAATTGTAGAAAACGTCTTTAGGAACTGATATAAGCTGTAAGTACAATATCGCTACAGTGTTTACAAAAGTTAGGTAGGTATTCATTTATTGCATTCCATATTGACAAAAATTGTTACAAGGAGCTTAAAACTAAGCTAGGGACAAAAAGATACACTGTCAGGGCATAGCATAATTACAAATCATATTTAAATAACATAAACGGAAATTATTATTAAAACCGTCAATAGGAAATTATTATACAGCGGTCACCGCGACACTCAAATTACAGATTACCGGAGCCCTGACTCACTGACATATATTTTTACTTTACAGGGGACAATGACCTTACCAATAAGATCAAATGGTCCCGTAAAACGCAGTCCAAAACACAACATTAGCTTAGCAGATAACAAGTATCGCGCACAACCAATTGACATCAATTCAACCATAATTTCTAAGCAAATTGCATAAAGTTGAATCTCAAACATTCGAATTATGCTAAAATGTATGTACCTAAGCGCACACATCAAACGTTCATTCATGAATTCCATGACGCAAGTGCGTTTGAAAACATAAATGAAACCCAAACATTTAGAACCTATTCCACTTATTATAAGTTATAAAGTAACTGGACTTACCTTCTTATGGGTAGTTACACAAAGTACACACAATCAGCTGTTCACAATGCGAAAAATTCACACAATATTTTTGTAAATAAGGCAAGCACGTGCGGCCGGCTTGACAGGCGATACACATCTGGACGGACAGTTAGTTTTGAGTCGCCGTTCGTGTTGAGACGCGGGACCGCCGCGCCTCTATCCACAACTCCGCATTTTTAAAACACAAAGAAATTCGCTCCCAAAAAAAATCCCATTCGCACTCAAAATGCGCCCTCTCACTTCGGCGTTCCCACTTCGAATGCTATCATTTACGTTAATTATATTGTTTACACAGTAACAGACACAAATGCTTATTTAACTTTAACAATCCAGATAGATAACAGTGGAATTTTACGTAATATGTTTTATTGAAGTGCAAATAATATTTTATTTCTTCAAATCCAGTGTGACGGGACAATGACATTCTCGGTGCGTCAAGGTCAACCCAAGTAGGTTTTAAATTAAAATGGTATTCACCTCATTTCAGTTTTCCTTAACATTTCAAAAATATCTAACTGTGGGATGGCTGTGGTGAAATATTCTTCAAGTTCGTCATACCAGCGCATGCTCTATCTGGGCACTGTGTTATATCTCTCTGTACCTATACTGCACGCCACTGAGAGTGGACCTTTTCATCATCAACCTTTTTTATCATCCCACTTCTGGGGACAGGTCTCCCCTCATACAGAGAAGGATTGAGCGTAATCACCACGCTGCTCAACGCGGGTTGGCGATTTCAGTCTTAAAGTCCAGGTTTCCTCAAGATGTTTACCTTCACCTTATAATCAGTCATTGGTTTCCAAGATATACTTAGAAAGTATGTACATATAACTTAGAAAAGTTACATTGGTACTTGCCTGACCTGGAATCGAACCCGCACATCTCATACTTGAGAGGCTGGTGTTTTAACCACTAGGCCACCACGACTACTATCCGTGGGCTCAGGCGTGTGTGACACTAAATAATTCCTTGAAATGGCAAATTAACATAGGTATTCTGATAATCTGCTGAACAATGCATTTCTCTGTCTGTACCACATATAATTCCATTTAATATTATAAGCGTGAATGTGTATAGACACATTCACGCTTATAATATTCACCCATAGGGGTGAAAGAAAAAAAGAAAGACGCGTTTATTTAGCACAGACTAGAAGGCACACAATACAACAAAAATGTTATGTAGTATAAAATCCGATGTATGAAAATATCAGGGAATGTACCTCACGACTCTACCAAAAAGGCAGAGTTCAGGAAAAATTACAGACAACTCATTGATATAATATTATTATATCAATGAGACAACTAGTGAGGATGTAAATCAGTTTTACACTGCAACGTGTCGTATCTATATTCTATACTAATATATAAAGCTGAAGAGTTTGTTTGTTTGAACGCGCTAATCTCGGGAACTCCTGGTCCGATTTGAAAAATTATTTTTACGTTGGATAGCCCACCCATTCATCGGAGCGAAGCATAACTAACTTCACGCGGACGAAATCGCTGGCGGCCGCTAGTGTATACATGCGTGCATGTTTACTCTTTCGCCCAAAAACTGGTTTATGACCAGGATTACCTAACATAACTTTTATCCGGATATTCCCGAAGGACCGAAACTTATGCAGGTGGACCCGCGGGGCACAGTAGCAATTTATTTTTTTAATAAGTTTATTATTTTTTTAAATTGATATTTATTCTATTGATTGACTGCAATCCCACCTGATTGTAAGCAGTGATGCAATCGTTGATGACAAAGCGCGGTAGTTTATAAGAGCCTATTACCTATGTATATACTCGAAAAAAGCTGAGTGAATAGGAAGGAAGACAGCAGTAGAGTGAGGTGATGCAATGTTAAACCCAACAACACGCCCAACAATGCTGCGCCAAAGGGAGATTGATCTGAAGACCCTCCACGACCAAATTCCCGACACAACATTTGGCGCATCGTACCCGGCACACATCGCAACACAACTGCTCAGACCCGTCCTCCGTACGGCTTCACCAGACAACATGCCGCAAGACTTTGTCTGGTGGGTGGTAACTTCTGCCGGCAGCCGATGTAATGGCCTACCACAGATAATATACCGATAATATTATCGTGTCAGCAAGAGCAATGGTCAACGTTCAACAAGCCACGTTCCATTCATGTTTGTACAGACAATCATATTGTACTAATTACCCACAACGTAATTATCTCTTGTTTATTAATGACAGGTTCAGATAAATGGCAACGTATTGCATTTGTCGGTCTCCGTGGCGCAGCGGTCAACACGCCTGCCTGCGACGTGGGTTCGATCCCCGGCCAGGTCATGATTGGAAACGATCTTTTCCTAATTGGCCTGGGTCTTGGATGTTTATCTATATTATAAATATAATATCGTTGAGTTAGTATCCCATAACACAAGTTTCGAACTTACTTTGGGGCTAGCTCAATCTGTGTGATTTGTCCGGATATATTTATTATTTGTCACGTTTCAATAAAAACCTGAGGGTAAATCGCAAAGACCGATGCCTCCTGGGTCAGGGTTGCGGGTTGGTTACACAAGAAACCGTGGCCCTGGCCGTCGCACAGGCAAGTGAAGAAACAAGGGTGGGTTTTAGTCAGTAAAAGTCTGACACGCCCTTCCGCTCCGCCCAGAGCGGGAGATGTCAAGTGATGATTTACCATCCCAACAAAAAAAAAAAAAAAACAAAAATCGCTACGTATACAGCGTGGCGCCATAATGGTGACATTAAATTAACACACGAGTAGTGCTAGTGCCCATTAATCATATGACATTTGCTATTTTAAAATAACTCGAAAAAAAAAATTTATATACGACGAAATTTATATACGATTTATATACGGACGACAGCAGGTCAAGCTATCGGAAACTGTCAAATATTCCAAATCAACTTTGAGCCTTCATAGCTTAGCAATAAGGTTGACGTCTGTACATTCTTCTTCTTCTTCCTCTGCCTCTTCAATCCTGAAGGTTGGCCGTCAGCTTCTTGTATTCGGTTTTGTCAACTGCGAGACGCAACAGTTTTTCGACGGGAGTAATGCCGGTCCACTCCCTGATCTTTCGCAGCCACGACTTTCTCTCTCGTCCAGTGCGCCTCTTTCCTTCTACCTTGCCCATCATAATGAGTTGGAGTAGCGTATATCTATCGTGTCGCAGCACCTGGCCGAGATAATCTATTTTGCGTTTCTTTATGGTGGGCAACAACATTCGAGGCATTAGAACGCGCTGAAGGACGGTGTCATTTCTGACCTTTTGGGTCCAGCTTATGCGCAGCATACGACGGTAGCACCACATATCAAAAGCCTGCAAGCGTCGTGTAGTGTCCTCTTTGAGAATCCATGCTTCGCAGCCGTATATGAAGACAGGCCATACATAGCACAACAGTAACCTGACTCGGAGCTTTATGTGGAGTTTATGACAGCACAGATCTTTCTTCATTTTGTTAAAAGATGCTCGGGCAAGTTCTTTGTCGTTTCTTGATCGGACTCCCATGCTTCATCTACCCAAGCACCGAGTTACTTGTACTGTCGTACCCGCTCAAGTTGTTTACCTGTCACCGATATGCTAGAGCATAAGTCTGGGTTTCTAGAGACCACCATAAATGTCTTGCTGATGTTCATCAACAGACCGGCCTTCTCGCTTCACTAATTGACTTTATCTACAATGGTTTGCAAGTCTTGTTCAGAGGATGCAATGAGAACAATGTCATCCGCATAACGCAGTTGATCATCACGCCGGTTTCCAGACCTTCAATAAATATTGAAGAGCAACGGAGACACAACACAGCCCTGCCGAACTCCAGGACAAATCTTGATTTTCTCGGTCTCCTCATTTTCAACTCTGATTGTAGCTACTTGGTTCTCGTATAGATTATGGATAATCCTGACGTCCTTGCCATGGAGTCCAATATCTGTTAATAGACCCAGGAGATGCTGGTGCTTAACCCGGTCGAATGCCTTTTCATAATCTATGAAGCACAGCAGTACGTCGTTTGCATATCCCTGCATTTTTGTACGAGAACGTTGAGGGCAAAAACCGACTTCACGAAAACCGACACCAGAGCGAAATCCGAATTGACTATTTCCCAGTTGTTCATCACATTTCGGTCTTACTGGGTGAGCGAATTTGAAGGTCCTAAGCTTCGTAAGTCTAAGGTCTAAGCGATTTTTTTTTGTTTCCTGGTTGGAAAAACCTAATGGATGTCCGCCGCCCCGGGGCGGGCGACGGTGTCTGTCAGACTCTTACTGACTAAAAACTACCCCGGTGTTCCATCTCACACCTACACCGGGGGTTACGAGAACGAACACTGCTTCCCCAACCCCCGACTGGTGCTGGGCCGCCACTGTGGGCCACGGAGTGAGGTGTACGACTCCTCTCGTGACGTCTAAGAGTGGCGCGCGTGGAACACTTCGCGCCTCCACCTCGGGTCCTGATGTTTAGGGGGCGACAGATGTCCCCGAGTCTGTCGGCCCTGGACCCATTTAGGGGAACTAGAAGAGGGCGTTATCCGCCCTCCGTCGACGCCCGGTGCGCCTGCTGTGGGTCGGGTGAGAGGACGAGATCTCCCTCTCCTTTTCCGCAGCCTCCTTCTACAAAACGAGTGTTTCGCAGAAGGAAACCACCGCATCCCAGGACCATCGACTCGATTACGGCTGACAGCGACAGGTCACTGCCTATTTCAGAGATGAGGGCACGGCGCAATTCCTTCGCCCGCGGCACACTCTGCCCGCGTATGTCACGTCGTGTCCTCCCGGCAGTCGACGCAGTAGTGCCACCGGGCGTCCAGCTCCCTGTTTATGCGACACAGGTACTTTCCGAAGCAACCATGCCCCGAAAGTACCTGTGTCATCCGAAACGTCAGGTAGCCCTGCGTTTTCCCGAGCCAGTCCGCCAATAACGGGCGGATCGCCTCGATAATGAGGAGGCGGTAGGGCGTGAAAGCCTATCCCGCCATTGTGCCACCAGGACCTCTCGGAGGTGCGACCGACGCTGCTCGAGCCGACGCAGCATCGGCCGTTCGCCCCGCTCCTGCGCCTCCTTACGCCACCGGTTCAGTGACGCGAGGATTTTCGCCTCCAGCTACCAAGACGAGCATCCAGCCAGTAGACAGGCCGCCTCATAGGAGATCGTGCGATACTCATGTATGACTTTGATATCCATCGCTCTCTGCGGTTGTCGCAGTACAGCGATACTGCCGGCCGTCAAGTCAGAGGCCCACACTGGGGCCTCATTCAGGGCCATCGATCGCACGATTTCTATGTAGAGCCGCATGCATGCGGCGCTCGAGCCCCCTAGATTGGGAAGCAACGCTGAAAGCGCCCCAGCCGCCCTCAACAACTTGGGCGCCAGCCGCCGTAAGTGGGGACCGAACTCCCACCGGCTGTCGAGCATCAATCCCAGGTACTTCTTGGTGGACTCGACAGCGATTCGAACCCCCCCGACTACGATATGTGAGCCGGGTGGAGGCGCCCGCCGGGGACCGTGAAACTATGGCCTTCGACATGTTGAGAGCCACCTCCAGGCCTAGGCGACGTACCCACCACCTGTGATACCGCAGCCGTCACCAGCAACGTTACTTCCCTGAGCGAGCTCCCCCGGGCGTGTCGTTCGCATAACACGTCAGGTCTCCCCCAGTCTGAGCTTGCCTCTCAACACCCAGTGGTACGTCGTCTACATTACGAAAAATCAAAGCATGGCAAAGAGCTTCAATGCTTGAAGAACGTCACACTGGACTGACACTTCTCCACGTCCATAAAAACTTACCCATTGAGTAGATGAAATGTTAACATGTTTCGGCAGAAGACGTAAAAGAAGACATACTGACAGACAGACAGAGATACTTTCGCATTTATAATATTAGTATGGGTTATAGGAACGTTAGTACTTAAAATTAGTATGTAGATACCTAATCACAGAAGAAAAGGTATCAGAATGCAATTATAAACAAAAAATCCAATAAATAGTTTTAATAACATTCGATTACATAAGTATACAATGCACCTAATAATATTTAACATGTTCAAAACTCGTCATTTCGTTTTATACATAAGTCCAATAATAAGAATATCTTTATACGTTACTCTAAATACTTAATAGACATTAATATTCAATATTACAATGCCTTCCTAAAATGTTGTGCTTATATAAACGTGCCAGATACATATAAGAAATAGGTATAATTCGTTTAAAATCTAGGAGAACTTGACACTGTCTTGTGCACTTTCTACATAAATGATGTATAATAATAATCATCATCATCATCATCAACCCCTTTATCGTCCCACTGCTGGGCACAGGTCTCCTGTCATACAGAGAAGGATTGAGCGTAATCACCACGCTTGCTCAATGCGGGTTGGCGATTTCAGACTTAAAAAGTCCAGGTTTCCTCAAGATGTTTTCCTTCACCTTCAGTCATTGGTGTCCAAGATATACTTAGAAAGTACATATAACTTTAGAAAAGTTACATTGGTACTTGCCTGACCTGGAATCGAACCCGCACACTCATACTTGAGCGGCTGGTGTTTCAACCACTAGGCCACCAAGAAAAAAAAAAATGCATATTTATTAGGCTTACACTTTGTTACAATTACAATAAATAGCATGCAATTAAAAGAGCAGAACAGCTTTTTATTTAGTTTGAGTTAACAGTGGGTCCCAAACTAGGCACAGCCTGTATCTTGGTGACCCCAACACTACACATAGTTACTAGGTAAGTTCTGCTAGCGCAGCAAAGATTCACATTGTATACATTCATTGAACACTCAGTGGATGAATGCTTTATTATTATTATCAAATATTAAAAGTTTAGGTTTCTTATTTGACAGTTTTACTTGATAATTTGAAAGGCAAAATTTACAAGAGAGTTGAAAAAGAGAGGAACAACACAAATTAACATCCAAAAACAGTTAAGGTGTGCGTGTGCGTGTGGGTGTGTGGGTGTGTGTGTGTCTTGTGTGTTATGTGTATGTGTGTAGTAAGCATTACAATTAGGCCCAAAGCCCATTATCGTCGGCACGGCTAAGGATTTTAGATGATAAAAAGAATTAAAAAATTACACATTAACTTCATGGCAATAGAGTGGAAATTTCCATGATGACCGTAGTAACAAAAATACCGCTTCAGTATCCTTGAGGCTACTACATCGGCAGCTTTGAGGCTGCTTCGGGATACTTCGGGATCGTTCGGTACGCCGTCGACCACCGAATCACTGGCGCCGAGGCAAGAGGGAACATTCGGGGTTAGTCTGCACTGTGGTCTGACCACAGAGTACTTTGTTGGTCTGACGGTGCAGCATGCGTATGGACGCCTCGTTATCCCTAAAAACGGTGCAGCATGCCAAGGCATAGTTTCCGCCCGTGTGCACTTGTATGTAGGGATGCCGAAGGATCCTCTTCCTTACCGATGCCCTCAATGAGCGCCGAGCCTTATTCATTCATCTTAGACCCAGAGTTAGCGTCCCACATTACACAATCATCATAATAAAATTATGGCATCGTAAACGTTGGCTATAATATATAATTTATGTACTTATACCTAAGTATAAAATAAAGGGGGTATCTACAGAGATTTTTTACAGATCCTGGCAGACTTACTGTCGTGCCATTATGAAAATAGTGGATAAACAACGTTATTTTTGAAACCTGAATATAGTTTGTTCAGAATAAGCAATTGAATCGATTTCAATAATATTTACACCATGTTATATTTTTTCACAAATACATTTAAAAATGATTACAGTATGGTTACTGAGCGCGCTACGCAGCTTACGCCACAGGTCAGCACACTCGGCTCGCCCGTACAAACGGAGCGTGGATCATATTTTTGTTGGGACAACCAAGTAGGATATCAAGCTTATAACTTTGTGATTTTTCATATCTTTTTAAAATTTTATGCATAGATTCTTTACTTAAAAATGCTGGACACTTGTTTAGGGTTTCATATAAACACAAACAAATTATGTTGTAGATGAGGCCTCTTGTATGTAAATCGGTAGCTGTTATCAACAGAAATAGAAAACACAATAAGACTTCGACTTCGTAGTGTGTGATCTTGGTTAACCCATTAATTGCCACTAAAATTTTAAAAACTTCGCCTGGGTGCCACTTAATATTTTTAATGATTACAATAGAAAACACTCAAATATCGCTAAACGCATAAGGTGCGTTGGTGGCAACGAATGGGTTAACCAAGTTATTAATGGTCAAAGTCAATGTTTGCATAATAAATACATAGTCTGTAAGTCGAATTGTCAGGCTAAACATCAAAGGAGGAATATAATATTTTAAAACGAAATTGGTAGAGTGGCTTCAAAAATATTCTTTTTATAGTATTAAGGAATTTTTGGAACATAAAAATTTAAATCTTTAAGGATAACTTGAATAGATATAAATTGTAAGTAAAAAGGAATAAATATTGTAAAACATCAAACATTTGCACGCTTGCATGCAGGCAGAGTACTATAACTTTTAGGTTTTAAGAACTTACCTTTATAAAAAAATGTATCTCTAGCAAATAAACGTATGATTATGATTAAAAACATTGCTTTTTAACAACTAGCAGCATTGATTAATAACCAAACAAAATCACTTACATTTTTAATGGATGTTAATTGATTACAATTCAACAAACATCGTTCTACGAAGATGACTCGCTACTTAGACACGCGTTGGTCATTACAAGGCGGATTATCTTAATTGCTTTAAATTGGTGTTTAATTAAAATAAATGGCCAATTGATAGCCGCGCCTACAATTGACTAACAAATTGAAAAGATTTAAAACGTCTACCTAAATTATAGCTACGACATAACATTATTAATATTATATTAAATAATAATAATAACACATCCATTGATTTTCTCTCACAATGGTTTTTTTAGTATTTAACAGTTTTGAACAACATCCATTTATTAAAATTTCCAACTAATTATATGTATATGTTTGATCGAAACGGGAAAAATGTGGTCATTTATTTTATCATAAAAAAATACCACGAAATACTCAGTCAGCTAATCTGAATACTTCGAAAAAAAGTGTCACCACGAAAAGTCACAAACTCACAAGATTAAAAACTACAGACCTAAAAATTCATACTAAATAATTAAATTCCTACTAAAAATATAACAACTTCGTTGAGGAAGATCCATCATAGCTTATCAAAAATTAAATATAAGTACTCGTATGTTTACATACATTAGGTACTAGAAGGGTAAATATTCTTAAAATACTAGGTTTAATTTATATAATATTATGGGAACCATCTTTGCCATTTTGGTGATTATACATTATGTAGTGCTAGCTCTTAGGTTCGTATTACAGAACGTCACTCAAAACTCAAGCTCTACTTAAGTCTCGTTTTAAGCCATTTGATTGGTTGAAACTAGTTTTATGTAATGCTTAAGCAGAGATCAATGTTTGAGTTTCCTTCTGGAATACGCACCTTAGATTAGACAATTTTTCTCCTACATTAGTATGTTTCAAATTCTGAAGCCTATTACATCACTCGTCAGCCAATCAGGTATACTACAGAAGACGCTGTTAACCAATCAACGGCCGCGATTTAACTGTTTTGACCAATCAGACTTCAGCAAATGTTATCGCACTGTCCGCAGCTTTCATATGTATTTTCTTGCGTATGTTTTGAAAAAGGAATCCAATAAAATAAAGTGCAAGACATGAATACAATGGTGCGGGTGCGCATGTGTTCAATCCTTACTTAACAATTTCTAACAACTTCTTGAATGGTACACACCATCTGTAAGCATTAATAACCAAGGGCCTTCTATTCTGCTATTTTATAAATTAGTCATTCCAACACGATTCCATTTTCATTTCATTGTCATTGTGCTTACAAGTTCGTAATCTGCTAAATTCATAATGATCGATCAATTATCCCAAACATCTCATAATGGAATGGTGAAAGAATGGCTTTGCTTATTGCCATTATTATAAAACCCATTAATATAAATGATTTTCTAAAAACTAATAGGTACTCAATTTGAACAGTCATTAAATTGTTGAATAGTTGTTAGAGTTTCCGTGATTGACCACTGGAAAGTCATAACGAAGCCATTTTGTTGGTAGATTACAAACCTTATCAAAATTGTCCATGATGAGATAACTGATTGACCATTATGGCACTATTGTAATAGCTAGAGCCCCAGGGGAAAGGGATCATTTTGCTTTAATATAGATAATTAAAATATCCGTTTGATCCAATAATCAAATTACACAGCAAAACGTAAAGCTGTCAATTAGTAAAACAATATAACTCCTTGCCCACAGATAACCCTCGACAGGTATAATACAACCGCTTACTAAGCCATGCTTATCTCATCCAGAGCATCACGACGCAGCTGGTAGGTCCTGACTGGTTGTATGAGGGAGATCAGCATGCCAGCTACAACGATCCACCCGCCGGCCAGGTAGAACGACAGCTCCCAGGAAAGTGTCACGTCAAAAATAAAACCTGGAATCAAGAACATCGTCAAACAGGGGACAAGCTATGATGTACCTACCTACCTTGCACCTACAACCACCTTTGGTACTATGAAGATACTAAAATCCATAACAGGTGAGCCTATAGGTATGCTACTGTTACTTCGGGATTCGAACCATGCTCATCATCATCAACCTTTTTATCGTCCCACTGCTGGGCACAGGTCCCCTCTCACGCAGCAGAATTTTGGAATTTTTATCAATACTGGATGGTTTATTACCATGATGCTTGTTATTGTTTAGTTCAGTTATTACAGCATTTAGAAATTTCGTATATTTAAGTCATAAACTTGATCACACGACAGCATGCTCATCATTATCAACGTTTTTTTATCGTCCCACTGCTGGGCACAGGTTCTTTCATACAGAGAAGGATTGAGCGCAATCACCACGTTTGCTCAATGCAAGTTGGCGATTTCAGACTTAAAGTGTAGTTTTCCTCAAGATGTTTTCCTTCACCTTGTAATCAGTCATTGGTGTCCAAGATATACTTAGAAAGTACATATAACTTAGAAAAGTTACATTGGTACTTGCCCGACCTGGAATCGAACCGGCACACGTATATTTGAGAGGTCGGTGTTTTAAGTACTAGGCCACCATTATCTCAGTTGTTTAAAGACTACTGTTGTTTACCTGGTACACACAGCGTCATTATATGTTAACCCTTTGCAGTGTACCTAATAATTTGTAACGAGCACAGCACAGTCTGTAATGTAATGTACATTGCAGTGAGTGTGCGTATGTACATTACAATACTGACGCTATCCGTATCTGACGCAGTTTATTTAGGTAGTAAGTACACATAATAGGTAACTGAGATCATCGGAAAACCTGATATTAGATATGCCTTCCACTAGTTTCCTTGATAAATCCTTTACTGTACAAGCAGTTCGGCTACGGAACGACTTGCCCGTGTCCGTGACGCGTGCTCAAACTCTGTCCAGTTTTAAAACCATGATAAAAAAGCACTTCCTCTCTCTTACAGGCTTCTAACAGGTCATTATATACTATTTGCTCTTGTATATATTTATTAGACTAGAATGATACACTTAACGTAAACATTTATTACATACTCTATGTAAATAGTACACTGTAGACTACCTACATTATTACTATCCCCTTAGTATTCCATCCAAGGTGTCTATAAAAGATCGCTACTAGCGATAAGACCGCCCATTGTATCATCCTTTGTAAAATCTTTATATTTATGTGTCTGTAATCTATATGGTGTACATAATAAAGAGTATTCTAGTAAGATCAATCTCTATCAGCAACAAGCATCATCACCCTAAAAAGTTTCAACCCTGCGGGGTTTATTAGATAAGATATGCATTCGAATTGGTTCTACGGACACGCTGGTTCCTCAAGATGTCTTCTTGCACCGTTTTTAATGCAGTAATATAATTTACATTAAATATTTGCAGTAAAATAATTTACAAAAGCGACTCGGGCAAGTTACGACCTACAGCTCAAAAGTGGCGCTATATCTAGTGGGCCGACATTGCTAACATTTTCTTACCTGATAACGGTGGTCCAATGAGATGTCCTATCCCTTGAGCAAGCAACACAAGTCCATACGCTGAAGTAAAGTCATCCAGAGACACCAGCTTGACCAACAAACTTGGCGTAAACGTGTACGATGCTGCGAAAAACAACCCAAAGGCCGCAGCTGCAGAGGCTAAAATCCAATAATTGGTGGCTGCTGCTGGTGGAATGGCAGCTACGGACGCACCGCAAAGTACTAAACAGGCGGCGTAAAGGCCTCCGATGGATACTCGGGGAAGGTCTCCGATCCAACCCAGACCGACCTGGAAAAGAAAGAGGTATCTAAATGTTTGATGATACTTAAGGGGATAGGCATAAAAGTCGATCGATGTATGTCTAGATGTCTACCTTTAATTTGTGGAAGCATGATGAACGGGTAGTAAAGTTCACTTATCATCCTCCATAGAAAAGGTAGGATCCTCCGTTCAGACGAGTGTTATGTCTGGCTGGCAATTGCCCAACGGTTGATGTTGGGAAATTGTATGTATGCTAGTTACACGGTAAACTCTGCTTGCGAGATGTAGAATTTGTGTGACGTCAGCATGACGTGTTGTTTACTTGTGATGTTTGAAGGTACCGCTAAAAATTGCTTTCGAAAAACGTACTCGCTAAAGTTCAAAACTCGCTATCGTATCAACGTGGATCAAATAGATTTCGATAATGCTTGCACGATGATCTTTACGGAGTCTTACACAGGCACTAAGGTAAACGGTGGCTAGATCGTGTCGTCTGCTGAAGTGCTTTCTTTCTCAGTAATAAGAAGAGTCCTACTCGTTACGGGTTGCAGAAGCTTGAAAATCTGACAACCAGTATTTAACCAGTAATAGGGTTGTGGAGGTCAGACAAGTAGTCGCTCTATACAAAATATTTGTACTCAATTACATTCGATTAGATTGGAAGCTGACCACAACATAATAGGTAACAATCAATATAATACAATAGGTCTAACATTAGACGAAAAGTGAAGAGCCATACGATTTTGTAGTGCCTGTATTCTCTCTTCTGTATTCTCTCATACCTAACACACTATCCGCCACAATCTGTATAAGTGTATATGTTACAAGAATATTGTTATTCATTGGTGTATATAATCGGAAAACGTTGGAGCCCTCAAAAGTCCAACAATTGGTCTAACTGCAATGCTTCGATATCGCCTACGGGTTGTGGAGGTCAGATGGCAGTCGCTTCAAGGAAAATATCGAAGTTTAGCCAAAATCAGCAGCTAGACTGGTAAAGCGAACCCCAGATTCCAAAGCTGAAAAGCTTCGGATGCGACTGGGATTAACGCAATGACGCATGACTGTTCTTGAACAAAGCAAGTCATGGCTAGGGTTCGATTAGGGTACCGTTACCATATGCGCAAACAACAGTTGGCTGCTACACTATATCACCTTGACCTGCCCTGCACCAAAATGTCGTGAAAACCCTTGAAAAGTTTTGTCAGCAAACAAATAAACTGAAATGACATGGCTCGTACTTTGCGTAAATAATGAAATACATTTAGAAATCCGCCGCGGCCAAAAGTTGGCACAGGCGACGTTCCAAAACATTTGGAAACGGGATAGCTATCTATTTTGGGCAGAAGTTATGTCAAATCACCTCGAAATTTGTGGACCTTGAAGTGAAACCAGACCGAGACCGGTCTAGTGATTTGTGGGAAGACAGATATGAACAATTTGAAAGGATAGACATTTTTTGTCTTGTCTGGGGCTGCCAAGACGATCTACCAAAAGGCTTGGCCAGAATAAAAATGAACCTTGAATAAAATTTGTGTTCATCTCTAGAATCAATAAACGATATTGGATTATTTAGGACTGTGGAAACTCAACTGCTATAATAAAGAATTCAGAAAGTCTTCCTTTGTTAAAATAACAATTAATCTTGATCACCTAATCACCTAATAGTCGTGATGGCCTAGTGGTTAAAACACCAGTCTCAGTCCAGGCCAAGCAAATACCAATGTAACATTGCTATATGTACTTTCTAAGTATATCTTGGACGTCTATCTAGGATGTCTGAAATCCTCAACTCGCATTGAGCAAGCGAGGTGATTACACTCAATCCTTCCATGAATGAGAGGCGATCTGTGCCCAACAGTGGGACGATAAAAAGGTTGATTGCGATGATCATGATGATCAATCATCCCTAAATACAGTGATTACATAATTTCCAGCTACTTAGTTTATTTCCCTTGTTTATCAACACAGACAGCTGAAGTCTTATAATGGGTCAGTCACCGCATTGACTCATGTTCAGCGTTGAGATGTCTGACAATGTGTGGTCTACGTCTAGCACAACTGTAATTTAAAACCAAATTTGAAATACTGTCGCCACACATTCGGTTTTTGAAGTTTCATCGTAATTTTGTATTGAAATAGCCTGTTGTATTGAAAAACAATATTCAGAGTTTCTGTAAATGATATGTTACAAGAAACTATGGTGACGTATAATGGATTTGTCGAGTATTAAAACCGGTTTGAAATTTTTCTCCAGCGCTGGCGATGGTCCAAAATCGAGGACTTATTGGGACACGACAGCCTCTACTACAGACAAATTAGGCGATATGCCAATATGAATCAGAGGCATTATATTATTTACACGAACAAAAATTTTTGGCAGAATTTTGGAATTTTAATCAATACTAGACGGTTTATTACCGTGATGCTTGTTATTGTTTACTTCAGTTATCGCAGCATTTAGAAATGTCGTAGATTTAAGTCACAAACTTGATCACACGACAGCAGGTCAAGCTACGCGAAACTCTCAAATATTCTCAATCACCTGTTTTAGAGATAAAGTTGAAAATCTAATAAAGAAATCTAACCGATTGTAGTAGCTTCATATGCTGTCGTCTGTACAACTTATTTTTTCAAAAAGATATACTAATTGGGTTGTATCCTAAAAATAATTTAATGTCCATCAGATAGATTTATAAAAAATATTGAACATTTATTTTCTATTTTATCTTTAATTCAAATACTTAGGAAGATAATTATATTAATTTGAAATGTCGCATGACGTCACGCCGTGGTACAAAATATACCACATCATCATCATCATCATCAACCTTTTATCGTCCCACTGCTGGGCACAGGTTCTCAAACAGAGATTCTCATACAGAGAAGGATTGAGCGTAATCACCACGCTTGCTCAATGCGGGTTGGCGATTTCAGACTTATAAAGTCCAGGTTTCCTCAAGATGTTTTCCTTCACCTTCAGTCATTGGTGTCCAAGATATACTTAGAAAGTACATATAACTTTAGAAAAGTTACATTGGTACTTGCCAGACCTGGAATCGAACCCGCAAACTCATACTTGAGAGGCTGGTGTTATAACCACTAGGTCACCACGACTTTACCTTTAATATACCACGGCGTGGCGTAATTAGCCCCCACTCCGCTATATCTCAGTAGTTTTTGGTAATTTCGACAAAATAAAGAATACGGGTCTTAATTTTTTTTTATTATCTATAAGACGGACTAATTATTTTTTTGATTTTCATACCTTGGATTACGTTATTACGCTTACCCTATTACGTTATTACGCTGTCAGTGAATTTTGAAATGCTCTATTCTTATTTTGTATGCTAACATGACTATTATTTTTTCGGTGAGTTTGACCTTTAAGAATGACATTATAAACAGATATCAGACAATTTATTCACTAAGTTATATTTGCAATACCTACTTATGATTCTCAAGTACCTATAGTGGGTTTTTGCATGCCTTACATAAGAACGTACCGGATCCAGTTGTTTTCTTATTTTTACAATATCACAGCTATGATTTGCTACCAACATTCATTGTGATTCTGATCCATGAAATGAATTCTGATTCTGATCAACCTTTTACAAACCGCCGTTATCGGTTGATAGAATATAGGGCCCGCGGGGTAATTGCGTAAAAAACTGTCATTAACATTTTGACAGCTCTACCACATATATTGCGTTTTTTACTCTGTTGAGCAGACAAATTCTTCGGACATATACAGCAATGGATTAGCAATATCTGTCAAAACTGCATTGTTTTGATGGATATTGCTTTAATGATCGACATTGATAGTGGGGTTCTGGGTAACACCTACCATTCCAATAGTGTTAGTAATTCCAATCAAGCTCAGCATGACAGCTCCATCATCTTCGCTGTATCCCTTGTGGATCATGTGTTCAGCAAGGTAGAAGTAAGGCACAATGAACCAGATGAACAGAAAGATGGTACCCAAGCACAGGAGGTTGAAAGTCATGCGCCTGAAGAGGTTGACATTAAACATGTCGGCAAGGCAGCTGACGCAATCATTGTACCATTTCTGAAACGAAAACAGTACCATTAGTAAAAGTTAGCGTTTGTGGTAGATTATTAACATTATTGTATTAACCAAAAGAGGAACATGTACTAAGTACAATGTTTTTTTTTTTTTAATAATTATAAACTAGTCCTTGACTACAATCCCGCCTGATGGTAAGCAGTGATGCAATCGTTGGTGGTAAAGTACACTAGTTTATTATTAAGCCTATTCACTTAAAAAACTTAGGAATAGGAAGGATGACGGGAGTTGAGCGAGTTGATGCAATGTTAAACCCAAGACCAACACGACCAACGATGCTGCGTCAGAGGGAGATTGATCTGAAGACTCTCCACGACCAAACTCCCGATACAACAATATTTGGCGCATCGTACCCGGCACACATCGCAACACAACTGCTCTGACCCCTCCTCCCTACGGCTTCACCAGACATCATGCCGGAACACAACGAATCTCTTGGCGGCAAGACCTTGTCTGCTGCGTGCTAACTTCTGCCATCAGCCGATGTTACGGCCTACCACCAAGAAATGTTGAATAATGACAATGTACACGAAGGTATGGCTTGAGTTGGCACTACCACCTACTTCTTGGTTTCAGACTTTGTTTATTGCAACCTAAACTCAAAGCATTTATTTCCAATAAACTAATTACCTACATGTAATTTCAAATTGTCGAGGGGACATATGTATGTACTTACTTAATCACCTATAATGTTCCCACGCCTCGGACACAGGCCTTCTCTGTCGAGAGGGGGTGGGACGTAATCTACCACGCGGTTAGACATGTTTTCAGGACTGATAAGCATTAAAGTTAGTTCATATGATTTTGGTCATATTGTGGGGTCATCACGTGTTTTAAAATTTTTAGTTCTAGTTCAAACCTACGACTTGGTAATAAATAGAAATAATATAATAATTTTAATACAAAAAAAAAAAAACAATAAAAATATGAAATCAGTTACCTCTTCCTTCTCATCAATAGTTATCATAGAATTCTTAAATATATCCGGACACGACGATGCTTTTAGTCTGTATCGCTTTATGTTAAGCATCGCATTCCTATGACTTATGGAGTTCAAAGGCATCTTCAAGTCCTTCAAGTAATGGTGGTTCACTGACAATTGTTTCTTCAGCCAATCTTTTCTGTTTTCTTTACTATCTGCCTTTATCAATTCCTTCTCATCCTTAGTTTCAGATTTAACCTTTCTCAGAATCTTTTTCTGTGGAATCTGTGCATTCTTTAGTTCGTACTTGTCCGAAGGCTTATCCACGTTCTCGTATTTTTCTGAATTCGTTCTCTGTATGAGTTGTTTAGTGAATTTCACCATTGGAGGGTCATTTGATTCATTGCTCGATTCCCGTGACGGTGGTTTCTTGGTGCGGTTAATGGCAAATGCTGGATATTTCACTTCGATACCGTATTCTCTACTTGTCTTCTTTACTAGGGTGTCTAACGTTCCCATTGATAGCTAGAATAAAATAATAAATTGATTATGGAAAGTTAGTTGAAAACAACAAATGATAATATTAATTTGCCTAAATACATACCTTTTCGCTATAAGTGAGATAAGTAGGAAGATTCTCCACAGATTGTGACTTCATCTTTTCCCGTTTACACTTCTTTAGCTTCAAAATGTTCTGGTGACGCTTGATACTCTCAGCCTCTTGGCCAATCACCTTTTCAGGTGACACTCCTCTTCTAATCAACCCAACCATGCTCTTGCCTCTCGTTGGAGTATCAAAATCAAAGACATAAGGGTTGGAAACGGAAGCTGAACTAGAACGCCTCGACTTATCTTCGTCTTTCTTCAGTTTCCCCTCATCTTTGCTATTCCTTTGCCTTTTCTGTTCTAATGTCCACCATTCAGGGTCTCTCATAACGCATCCGCACACACATAGATTCAAAAGTGTTCCAGATAGCAAGAGAATTGTTCCTCTCCATCCGTATTCTTCGATGAAATATTGCGTCATAGGAGCATATACGAATGTTCCAACGCCTGTCCCACAAGCTCCCAACCCCACAGCCAAATTCCTTTTCTTTTCAAACCAGTAGGCTATAGACACAACGGCTGTAACATAAACGAGCCCGAGACCCAAACCAGCAATAACTCCAAATGTTACCATCATCATTTCTAGGGTTGTCGAAACCGATGCTAAAACAAATCCCAAAGTTGAAATAATGCCACCAAGTATCGTCATACTTCGACAACCATATCTGTCTACTAAAGCACTCATTACCGGCCCAGAGAGGAGAGGAACAGCAATAAACAGACTACCGATCCAAGCAGTAGTTGATTTACTGGCTTGAAATTCTTCTAAAAACTCAATATAGAGTAAACCAAAAGAGAAGCTGATACCATCTGCTATCATGGATATTATGAAAGACGATAGTACAACCACCCATCCCCAACCACCGTCAGGAATTTTAACTTTGTTTTCCTCGGATTTTTCGTCATCGTATTTCTTTGTATCGATATTTAGATCAGCCGGATTCTCTGTTATTTTAATATCATTCGCTTTCGGGTTGTTCAGTAAAGCAGTAAATTCATCATTGAGGTTAGTTGCATTTTTCTTGAATTGGATCGTCGGTAGCCGTTCTCGAGTGCTAAATTCCAAGTCAGGGCTCGAGAAGGAAGCTGAACCCACACTAGAAGTATCATCTTCCTCGCCCTTGCAAATCCCTGATGTGGATTCAGAAAGTAAGGATTCTCTCACTGCACTTTCCCTTACCGCCTCCCTGTTCCTTGGAGTCCTGTTAGATCTCAAAATAACTGGTTCCCAATCTTGTTCCATTTTTAAATATTGTACTACAAATTAATACCTTGGAAAAATACTGGCAGTTAACGTTTTTGACAGGTTTAATTTAAGTTCTTAATCTCGGGTCCCGGGCTGAGTATCGACTGGCTTGCCGTGCCGCACTGTTCAGTTTCAAAGTGTTTGGCTTGTTTTGGCCGGCCACCATTAAGAACCAGGGTAGGATCGTCTGCTCAGTGACTTCCTCCATACACGCGTGTTGACGGTGAGTGGCGCGATGTCGCGCCACAATAAGGCAACTAGTTAGACGCGAAGCTTGCCGTTGAATTATTTACATCTGCGAAGTAAAGAAAGCATGGTTTATTGGATCAACTTGCTAAAAAAACAATATAGAGGTTTTCTTGTTTAAAAGGACCATAATATCATGTACAGAGTAGATAAAAAACACGAAGGATTTATTTTATAAAATCTTCTATTTGAACAAGCTATTTAATTATCTTTTATTTTTTGTTATAGAATTTGAAAGATAGTAAACTATTTACGTAATTTTAAACCTTAAATAATAATATTTAATCTTAAAATAATAATATTTATATGAGGAGCCCGAGGTGGTTAAGTAATAAATGCCGCAAAGATCGATATTTTTTGGCCAAAGAATCAGCATCGCCATACAGCCTGGCAATGCTGCCAACCTTTTGGGCACATTTCCTGTTGATAGCGATGCGGGTGAATTTTTTGATGATCCTTCCTATTTTATAGACTTGTAGATGTGGCAAAAGATTTTTGTGCGTGCGCAAACATCCCCCATTACAAATTCTCTTGCCAACTTACGTGACGGTAACTATACATAGCATTATTTATTAACTTTTTATATTATATAAACAATACTAGCTGTTGCCCGCGACTCTGTCCGCGTCCAAAATAAGCGCCTGTTAAAATAATGGGAGCAATATGTAGTACGTCCGCGTTAGCTCCCGTTTTCGCAACGTTTTTTGATACTGCTCTGCTCCTATTGCTCATAGCGGCATGTTATATAGTCGATGTCCTTTCTCGGGCTCTAGACTATCTGTGTACCAAATTTCATTACAATCAGTTCAGTAGTTTTGGCGTAAAAGCTGGACAGACAGACAGACAGAGACACTTTCGCATTTATAATATTAGTGTGGATTTATAATTTTCATTGTGTTACCGCTTGGTGATGTCTGAAAATATCAAGTTGTTATTCAGAGCCCACGACATTAATGTTTCAACCTCAAACGGATCGAACATGGTTTAATCTGCAATAAATTATTAATTTCCAACCTCTCATTATTTTGTTAGGCGTTGTTATTTCATCGAATAAACATAACAGGTATATAATATCATTATAATATATTAAAGCATTAACGTCTATCTAAACCTAATCTACTTAAGTGAATATCGGGGGAGGTTTGTTTACCTCTCTCGGAGGTCACTGCGGAATATTATGGTATACTTAGCTAAACCTACCTACCCTGCGCTAAATATACATAGGATAAACAACTACGTTATGCCACCGAATATTATGTAACATTTTCTGAAACTGTTCACGCATGACTTGGCAAGATCCAGACTAAATATGACTATTAATTTTTGAATTATTCTATGGCTGAAGGCTGAATCTACTTAGATGCTCTTTGGCACACAGACCATGATCTATATTTTCAATCACAATCTGGGGAGTTTTGGCGGGAAGTTAAGATGAATGCCACGCTCATTTTTCATTGGACTTTTAAATTATTTATAGTGTCGTTTACTAAATAAAAACGCGTGATTTATGTAGTAAAAAGTGCATTCAGTGAATAATTCATAAAGAACAGTGAAATATTGTAGCATAGTGGCCACATCATGGCATTGAACCAAATCTTCCTCCGTGTTCGGTCCGCGCGGCCGTCTTTTTCGACATGAATAATTCATTACGTGACATTGGCTAAATGCACAAACCGTGCGAAGCCATAAGAGAAAGAAAGAAAGAAAGAATCACAATCTGAATAATTTAGATGGATATTGCTAATCTATTGTTTCATTTGTTCGAAAAATGTGTGTGACCACTAATGTAAATAATGCAGTGAATATTGTTGAACTGATCAAATTAAAGCCATTGCTACCTACTTTTATTTTCATTCGGTGGATTAACACAATTTATAATTAGGTCGTTAGCGCCGTTTGTTACACAGTTACACTCTTCTTTTCAAATAAATCCACTAAAATATTAAATATATTACTCTAATCACTTAAATAAATTAGAATTTGCAATTAGAGAAATATTCTAAAATCCCGCCAATTTCTTCTGTAGCGTATGCATTCTACCGTAGAGACCGCTGCTTTTAGTTCTATTTTCAAAAACACTTAATATATTTTTCATTTCTCATATTCGGAAAGTAGTATTTTCTTGATCTGATTGTTGGGTAGAAAGTGCTATTTCCCTCCATAGAGCGGGAAAAACTCATACAAATTACTTTCCACCTAAGGGTCGGAATGAACTTTAAAAATAGAACTGCTGTCAGCTGTGAAGAAATTTGTGTAACAAAAACTAATAAAAAAAAAATGCAGCGGCAATGTGAGTTTCTAAACAGCCAGTGTGAATTTAGCGCAAACTTCATTGAGCGAAATAGGTCGCAACCATAGAATTAAAAAGTACGTCGCAACAATAACGCGGTTATTTCCATATTTAAAATTTAAAAATTCGACATAAATTAGCGGGATACCAATCTGTTATGTATCTGTGACGGAATTAAAAAAATAGTTATTTTTCCTCATATTCGAAATGAAAAGTAGAGTGTTTAACACGGGTAAAAGAATCAATTCCTACTCGGACTATAGCCGCCCTCGCTACGCTCGGGCGTCTAAATACCTCGGGAATTGATTCTTTCCACCCTCGGCTAACAATCTACTATTCTTTTTTTTTTCTAAAACAATATAACATAATCACTCGAGTCATTATTGATGATTGTTACACTTGTGAATTAATACTTCTTCCTTTTTGTAGGCTTTTAGAGATCAAACCAAGTTTTTTAAAATAACTTTTTCCCTAGAGGAAGATATAATGCTATTTTTTGTTTGCTTTATACATGCTACAAAAGCTAAGGTCTTCGTAAGCAAGAGCAGTGAAAAGGATATTTTTCGTCCACCGGGCCGTCCAGAAGTAGGAAAATACAAATGGCGGCAGCTGAATAGAATCACTGAAAATCATTAAATTAAAAGAGAGAAACTAACACATGTATGATGGTATGATGCGGTGCTTGGAAAGTTAATCTACAAGATTAAGCAACACTTTCCGAGATCGGTCCATAGATGGGTCATCCATTACATACCATAGGTATCGAAACCGCTTCGCTCCTCAGAGAGCACCGTATACCATTTGATTCCGGTTGTCACTGAACAGCGCATCAACCTACTACAATCCGTCTAATTTCTTTATTAGATTTCAACTTTATGGCTAAAACATTGAAGCTCCAAGTTGAGTGGGAGTATATGACAGTATCGGGTAGCTTGACCTGCTGTCGTCCGTACATTACCTACCACAGATTGATTGACTGTACTTGACTTACTACGCTCATTAAAAAATTTTGTCTTCGTCTTCCTAATCTAACTGTATGCAGTTGCTCTACACACCATCAATCCTGTAGGTACGAGCGTTTACAGTTACACATGGCACCACATCGGCAGCATTTTTCCCCGCCGCAGTATCAAGACTTCTGCGGCGGAGCGCAAATGAAGACAACAATCCATACTAATATTATAAATGCGAAAGTAACTCTGTCTGTCTGTCTGTCTGTTACGCTTTCCCGCATTGATGAAATTTGGCACAGACAATCTTTAGACCCTGAGAAAGAACATAGGCTACCTTTTATCCCGGATAAATTTGATGTTCCCGGGGGAAATCTAAAAAGCGCGATATAACCGAACTCCACGCGGGCAAAGCCGCGGGCGGAAAGCTATAAACATTAACTATCTTGACATACGGCCTACAAAAGAAAAATCAAGGAAATGTACTACGCCGTGTCTCCAGCGTTGTGCGCTGGGCCTAAACCCGCCGTCGCGCCGCCGTCGTGGTGGCGCCATGTGTTAGATTCATACAAACCCAGAGGCGGGTATTAGGCTTTAAATGATTATCTTAAGTTTGATGATTGATCAATACAAACTAAAGATGAGACGTGTGGAACAGTCTATACTTTGGTGATGACAGATTTAGTTTAGGTGATTTTACATGTTGGGTCACCTTCGTTACATACTTTATATACTTGCAAATCGAACTTCTCACCATGTCATGATAACCTTGCCAAACTAATATTAACGAATATTGTATAATAACTTCTATTGAGAGCAAATATAAAATTAAGACCCTATTATGTCTATCATCGTCTTGGAGATATCTTCTTATGCGATATAATTTATTATATCGCATATCGCGTATGTAATAATTTATAATTAATTAGAAACAAAAACAATATAAAAATATTTATTGGAACAAAAAATACATTTTTTTAAATTTTGTGTACATTATTACTGCATTAGGTACCTACTGGTTTATCCCTGTCCCCTAAACTAAGCTAGGCCTGTATCTTAGTGGGTGGTGCCTAGTTACCAGTGGCGAAGGGTGAAATTTTGACAAAGGGAAGCCGGTCCAAAAAAATAAACACTTAAACACTTACCTACTGCAGGATATCTTGAATAATATTGCCGATAGAATAATATAAGCCATAATAACAAACAAAATCCACAGTATTTAACCAAATCTGCGATTAAATTACCTTACAGAATCAGTCACAGTTTAAATAACACAAATATTAAAATATAACAAACGAAATTATCACGCACCAGTGGTATAGCAACATGTCACATACTAACAATAATTTATTTTCAACCTTACGAAATGGAACACGAAAATATGCCAAAATAAAAAGAATATGACTTGCGAAGGATTTCATTATAACGCTAATTCTTTTTAATTTTGTCGTGTTTTCTTTCTCCCGTGCCGTGCTTCAATAACAATAATTTCTTTGTCTCTTTCTAATAGAGGAGAGGAGAGAACTGCAACCCGGTCGCGAATAGCCTATCTTTCTTTAAATTTTACGTACAGTTAGCGAGCATTAGAAAGAGATGGTGACACGCTCTGTCTCTTTTCGCCTCATAGTAAAACGTTGGCCGAGATAAGCTGTAATTCGTCGAGTTACCTTCAATGTAATTTAGGTACGAAAAATTGAAGCGCTGATTAATTTACGACTATAAAATGAAATGTGTGATACTTAGGGTATTGCTAAGAATTACTATTGCTATTGTAAATCGCGCAGGCATTTAATTAATAATACTTTGTTAATGAAATAGAATGTAAATACTTTTGTATGAATATGGAACTGATTTTTGAAAGGTAACCCGGTGGGAATCGGCTTGTATGGACTCTTCGCCACTGCTAGTTACCTATATGGTATGCTATATAATGCAATGCAATAGCAGATGTGGCAGTGGACTAGCAAGTTCTTGAATTTTTACCTTGTGTCAAACTTTAAAAGGATGAGTGAGACGGTGAAGAGTGAAATTGTATGGAGTAAAAACTGATTAACAGGGTGCAATTTAATTGATATGGCTTCAATTAAGTTGAAGCAACAATAAAAGTTGCATTATCTAAACACCATTTAAGAAGATGATGCAAGTCATCATCAGCCCCTACTGGTCCACTGCTGGACATAGGCCTCCTTCATGGCACGCCAACAAGCTCGATCCTGAGCAGTTCTCCGCCAACCACTACCAACCACCTTTTTGATGTCGTCGCTCCATCTCGCCCAAGGGCGTGATGCAAGTAATTTGTTGCATCAATTCTATTGTATGTCAGAGGTTATTAAATTGCACCGTGTAAATCAGTCTATAATGTTTGATGATTAACTTTAGGAAGTGTTTGTGGTGTAGTGAATTATGATGGTAATTACACCACTCATCAAACACAGCAACCAGTGTAACCGATTAACTGATAGATTTCACTACCTACTGTACCTACGTATTAATTATTTACGAAAAACTCAAGGACACACTAGAGAAGAAATCAAAGTTTTACGGAAAGCCTGTAGGTGCTACAAGAGTCGCGGTTAGTGGTATTTATTTTTTCTGTAATATGGCACTTGTGTTATATGACCTCAAAGAATAAGAACAATCTGATATAATATTTAAAAAATACTGGTCGAATAGTGTGAGAATAAGTACTTAAGTATGTCTATCAATTTAGAGCAATTTATTAACGGACAATACTACTAAAAACACAATAGGGTATAAACTAAAATATTTTAACTATTCTTTTAGGTCTGAATAAAGCTCAGATATTAATGTTTTTTGTGAATACAAAAAGAATAACAAATCATATTCACGGGCGCGGGAAACAACAGCTGACATAACAATATTCTACAATCCTCTTCCAAATTTAAAATAAAATCCGCATAGCAAGAAGAGTTGAGACAAAAAAGTTAATAGTCTTCACTAACCTGCATAAAACCTTCAAAGAAAATATTTGTAGGAAAGACGAGCACTCATAACGGTATCCCCGGTCTATATACGACTGGCATGAGACGACGATCAATATGGGGTGGCCAGGGTGGCGCCTCCATGGACACCACCAGGGACCCTGGCCTCCTTCACCCCGCCTTACATCTACCGGCGTAAAGTGACGAAGGGATTTTATTTAGGAGGTCGGAGGTCTGCTTAAACTAGACATGTCTGGCTGAAGGCTCATTGCGTAGCTGTGACGTCACGAAGAAATTTATTGCGCTATTGTGCAAGAAGGTAGAATACTATTTAGTAAAACATGATTTTTATGATGAGTAGTTATTTAATCATTAAAAGGGCGTAACAACATTTACTGGAACAGGGGCATCAACGACTTACCTACCTACTTCTTTAAATAAAATATATACAATACATAATATGTAGTTTATTTGACTAATGAATTTCAAAAATGAAAAACCTTTTGCATAATATCTGTATTTTTATGGTGTGCATTGTAAAGAATATATTATTTAATCTATCTATTATCAACTTTATCCTACTACATTTGAAAATGCGTATCCGTTGTTGCAGGATAATAATATGATCACAGGACTTTTTTGCATTAAAAGTATGCATATTGAAGCGCCTTTCGAGAAACATTAAGCAATATAGCTTATTTGAATTTAAACTCGCAACTTTTTGAGGTTCTGGTCATTTGAACGTGTAGGTATGTATGTATTTGATCATTGTATTTTATTCTTTGCCCCATATTATGGTAGGTAGACTTTTTGACGTAAAAGAATACTGATCCCTCGAGGGCGATTTACTTAATGGTCTGTCAACATACGCAGCAAACATAAATTGTTATCTTGTAATGGTTGCCTGATGGAAAAGCCCCGCTTGACGGGACACGACTTTCTGAACCTATAACGCTAACACACGGCCAAGTTAGAAGGTCACAATTGTTTTGTTCACTTCACTATAATAAAAACCGTTTGGCAGTGGACACAATATTTTTGTTGTCTATTTTTGCGAGTAAAACCAATGAGTAAAAAACTTTTAGGTCTTGGCTAGTAAGATCTATTGTAATTCCTTCATAACCAAATTGGTCACGCTTACTGAAGTCAAGCTTATCATGTTATCTTTTTATAAATCCAAAGTAATATAAGTTTTATAGCAAATTAACATCCAACAATGAGACTGCTCTGAAAAAACTATCAGGCACCTGGTACAAAACAACCGATATGGCCCTGATTCCCTTGATGACAAACTAAATTAAATTTAAGTTCAGTGCATCTTTTTCTTTCTATTTCATTAAGACAAGGACAGAAGATAAAATGTCAGTTTAGACGTATTTTAGGCGTATTTTTAGTCGCCATGTTTTTCATCGCGTCTAAATAGTCTATGGAATATCCTAATTTAACAGGATTAAACTATAATGTTATCTTCCATTCTTTTCTTAACGAAATGGAAAGAACAACGTGCGCTTAAATTAAAATTAGTTTAGTTTGTTAACAACAGAATTGGCGCCAATAAACTAACAAAATTTTGTAATTTCTTACTTTGTGTACCTCTATCTACTTTATTAGCATCCAATAGAGTATTATGTTACCTCTTTAACTGATCTATCGTTTGTTTTTTCTCGCCTTTTATAAGTTTCTACTGTTCTATTCCGAAATAGGCACACGTTTTCGCCGAAAGCCAAATTCAGTAATGATTTTGAATAGACCAATCCTTCAATAACATAGCAATATTAATAAAAAATACGGCTTAAAATACATAAAAGTAATATTTTTTAATAATATTGAAGAACTTATAACAATAATAATTAAGGACTTAGCTTCACGACATCAAGCCACAAAACATCCATCCAATATCAAAATAATGCTCCATTAACATCTGTTTCCGCAAATTAAAAGAGCATTGGTGAATTTCCTTATTGAAAAGAAAATTCTTTGCCGCACATTCATCAAAGGTCAAGGTTTATTACATAAAGTCATGGGAATGATACTTAATTCGGTAATGAGCACCGACTACGGCGACTCACACACTACAACATGCCACACGACGAAATGAACAACGGGCTCTATTTCCCGTGCCACGGTGTAGTGTGTAATGTGCCTTATAGTTTAGGCGGAATAGATAAAAAACCCGATGAAAAAAACTATATTTCACATATAAACAAAACACGTAATGTAGTTACAAATCGCAAATATTAAGTTTTATTTTATTAATGTTTCATTAAAAAATAGTGTTTAATAGTAAAATTAAATTTAGAACGCATTAATAAAACATTAGTGAACGCGTTGAAATATGTTGCCACCAAAAAAATTATTTCATTTAACTGAACTTCTACACTCATCTACACTGAAATAATTACGAACGTTATAGCTAGTCGTTAAAAAATCTGAATAATTTCGATTTCTTTAAATTGATTATGTTTGTGTATATATTAACACCATTTTTTTTTTCATCTTTGAATTTCATGTAATCCCTGCCAAGTTTGGTTAGTAGGAAATTCCTCTTTTAACACTAGCAACATTTGGGTGCCGTTCTTTTTCTCTGAGTGTTGGAGACACGTGCGTCGTTTACGACGAAATCTCTAAAATAATTCAAAATGACTGAAGGAACAGCAACAATTCGCACGCGCAAATTCATGACCAACAGGTAAATGCGGAAATCATATAGTTTTAAAGTGATAAGAGTTATAATCTTTGTGAAAAGTGGTCACCGCGCCATTGACAGGTTATGTGTAACAACGTTTTTGATATTTTTGTAGATTGTTGGCGCGCAAGCAGATGGTATGCGATGTCCTCCACCCAGGCAAGCCTACCGTCAGCAAAACGGAAATCCGCGAGAAGCTGGCGAAAATGTACAAGGTGACGCCTGATGTTGTGTTCGTCTTCGGCTTCAAGACCAACTTCGGTGGTGGCAAGTCAACTGGCTTCGCTCTGATCTACGACACGTTGGACTTGGCAAAGAAGTTCGAGCCTAAGCACAGATTAGCCCGCCACGGCTTGTACGAGAAGAAGAGGCCCACACGCAAGCAGCGCAAGGAACGCAAGAACAGGATGAAGAAGGTGCGTGGTACCAAGAAATCGAAGGTAGGCGCGGCCGCCAAGAAGTGATGTGACTTAGGACTGTAAGTAAATAATAAACCCAAAAAAACTATTTTGTTTTTGTTTAATTTAATATCCACAGTTCTGAAACTTCAGTGACATTTTGCATCATGCGGTTAACTTTTATATTTGTGTATGCAACCAGTGATTTGCTGATAATTAAAAACCAAAATCAGTTCAAAGAATTTTATAATTAGTTTCAGTGCTAAAATGTTACATTTTGGAAAAAAAAAACAGTTATGATTGATCAGAATGTTTATTAAAAGTTAACCTATACAGTTGACATCATAAAATTGAATGTAAACATTATCATTTCTCCTTGCATTTACAAAATTTCATAAAAGTGGCGAGACATTCACTGGACCACAATTATTAGCCACTGTGTACACTTATTGTGAGCATGATTACAAACTTCATTAACAGTTGTACTATCTGCCATCTTTGTTCCATTTCTAATGGTGGAATCACAACAAACAACATGAGGGGGTAATTTCCATTTATTTGTTTGTCTGGTTCGTCTCAATCTATCAAAGGACTCTAACCACAATCAAGTTACGTTATGGTTTGAGTAATTTCTGTTTAACTGTGTCCAATTGTTACAGGGATGAGATGACAAGTAGATTTTATACGCTTTTAAATTTGGGAAAAGGCATTTTAATCAAAGATCAATAAAATACAAATTTGTCATGTCATTTCCCTCTTATTCATAAAAGCTGCTTAAAGTTAACTAGTGATTAGCGATTGTTTCAAACATACATCTTTTCCACGTCACTTAACTTTAATCATCAATTATGAATAAACCCCTTAAACACTGTGGTGTTTATTCATAAACAATGATTAAAGTTAAGGGACATTAAAAGGTCAAAAATGTATGGTTAAAGAATCGCTAATCACTGGTTAACTTTAAGCAACGTTTATGAATTAGGGGGTTAATGTTGCACAGTTTGACAATCGGGCAGAACAATTATGGGCTGATATTGTGACACATTTACATATTCTTGAGTATAGCCCATTTATCAGCAAACAAGATAAGTTATTAGGCCTTAGGTGGAGCAACAATATCCACATGAGAGCTGGTAGTAGTTGCTCAATGTGATAACAGCATGCAACAAGAGAAGACCAAGACAGGGTCCAGCAGTGGATTGCAATACACCAATGACATTAGAATTCTATGTCAAGTGTTCCTGTTGCTGTCGTAAGTATGTAGGCACAATTCCAGAACGCAGTCTAGGTCGATTGTGAACTCTTCGCTCATGTCGGCATATCATCTTTCTGAAAAGATAAAGAACATTTACATTTTAAAGGAACTGGCTCTCAACATAAGGTAGTAAGTAAGGGTTTATTTATAAATGTTGGTTAAAGTTTATCAGTAAATTATAAACTAGGATTTTTCTAATGTTTAAACATAAAAAGAAGGGAAAAAATACTATCCTCCTGACAAACTCCGCAAACTTCATAAACAAAGAGGAGGTTCTCAATATGGTTGCATTTTGTTAATGTTGCCTTGTCATTTATAAAGAAATTTCTACAGATTAAAACTATTAGGTCTAGAGAGTTACGAGGTTTGTCAGTTATAAAAATTTTTTGTTTGAAATTGTATGTAGTCCAATATATTTTAGTTACACAAAGTAAAGCGCCTGATTGGATTCGAACCTACGACATACAACTTGTAAGTCAGGGTTGATACCACTAGGCCACTGCTCTGTGTGTGATTGATACTTTTTTCCATCTCACCGAGAGGAGGCCTGTGTCCCAATAGTGGGAACATTATAGGCTAATTATGATGATATGTTAGTTCAGGTTCTGATGAGTGATTTTAGACTAAGGTGCATATAACAGGACCTCACTCAAAACTCAAGCTTTACTTAAATCTCGTTTGAAGCTATTGATTGGTTGCAACTAGTTTTAAGTAATGCTTAAATCTTGAGTAAGGTTCTGTAATACGGTCCTTAGTCTAACATCGTATGTTTTCATTGTGTATAAAGTTGATGTACCTAACAAATGTCAAATCCTTGTTATTGTTATTAATTTTCTTAGCAAGTGAAGGTATACTAATTTATGTGAGGTAGTTACTAAGTACCATAAATATATTAACTTCCAAAAAACTACAAAATGAGAAATTTACTTCAGAAATGGGTGACAAAATATGAAAATAAATAGGTAATTAAAAAAAAACCGACTGCGTAAAAAGTGAACCAAACTACGTACGGACGACAGCAGGTGAAGCTCTACCCGAAACTGTCAAATATTCCTCAATTTTGAGCTTTAATATTTTAGAGATAAAGTTGAAAATCTAATAAAGCAATTTGACAGATTGTAGTAGCTGTATGTGCTGTCGTGTACCTAGTAAAAATAAAACGGAAAAAAACAAGTAGGCACTGTCATCTGGAACTATGAAGAATATCTATCTATCAAGGCAATAAGATAGTAACGGCTAACACTCCAATAATGAGTGACCTATTATTGGAGTGTGATCCGTTCTAGATTGTAACGGGTCTCTAGGTACTAGTAATTGTTTTTTTTTTGTATCATCATCAACCTTTTTATCGTCCCACTGCTGGGCACAAGTCTCCTCTCATACAGAGAAGGATTGAGCGTAACCACCACGCTTGCTCAATGCGGGTTGGCGATTTCAGACTTATAAAAGTATATCTTGAACACCATTGACCGATTAAAAGGTGAAGGAAAACATCTTTAGGAAACCTGGACTTTCAGTCTGAAATTGCCAACCCGCATTGAGCAAGCGTGGTGATTACGCTCAATCCTTCTCTGTATGAGAGGAGACCTGTGCCCAGCAGTAGGACGATAAAAGTTGATTATGATGAAATATCTATCCTCTTATTCTTTAGTGACACTCTCGAGACTAAGAGGAATCGATTGACGTATGAATAATAAAAATCGACCCAGGCGTTTAGTATAGCTTCAAAGGAACATATATATGTACATAGGCACAGTACCCTCCTATGCGGCGCGCCAGTCGGGTAAAAATAAAACCAAAGATATCAATATCCAATTTATTTCATTGGAAATCGTTTATTTGTTTTTGTAAATAAACTTTTTATTGTCAGTTGCTTATGCCATTTAAAGCTCCTTAGTAATTGCGAACAGAATATCAGTAGCAATGGATTTCATTTTAACAGTTCTACAACGTTCATTACGACGTTTACGTTGTTCTATAGGCAAACTTTTAGAACATAATAAGCAATGGATTAGTCTTCAAGGTTAACCGATTGGGCTTGATAGTGTGTTTCGCAGGATGTATACAAGGTATGAAAATCAAAAAAATAATAAGTCCATCTTATAGATGATAAAAAAAATTATGACCCGTATTTTTTATTTTGTCGAAATTTTCAAAAACTACTGAGATATAGCGTATTAAAGTTACGGAGTGGGTGCTAATTACGTCACACCGTTGTATATTGTGTACCACGGCGTGACGTCATGCGACATTTCAAATCAATATAGCTTCCTAAGTATTTAAATGAAAAAAAAAAAAAAAAATACGTGTTCAATATTTTTTATAAATCTATCTCATGGACATTAAGTTATTTTTTAGGATACAACCCAATTAGGGTACTTGAATAACCTTACCCTTATACAACGTGTAACATAAAGGGTATATACATAACAAAAACATGGCATCTTTACATGATATCAAACGATATTGGAAGGGTTTTTTAATCCTATCTCTTTATGTTAGGAAGTTATGAGGAAAAACATCGCCTGTGATAGGCTACTATCATACTAGTCGCACAGAGATATTGAAGACATTTATCGGATTTTGGCAAGTAATGTGACCGGTAACGAGTAGTTATTAACGTATGTAGTGTGTTGCCAAGTTTGTTATGATTTGATTTTAAGGAACACACGAAACCGAATATTTGGTACCAATTTTTTGAGTATTTTATTTTGGGTTGAAACCCTTCCGCTATCGTTTGATATCATCTAAAGATGCCATGCCCTTGGTATGTATATACCCTTTTTGTTACACGTTGTATATGGTAAACTTGCAAATAGGGATTACAAACTTACCTAGTTGAAAAAGATTTTCCACATGAATTACAAATATGGGGCTTGGCAGTACTGTGTTGTGTTGCTAAATGGTTCTGAAGTGCCTGTGGAAAGTTCAAACAGTGAATAAGGCACTAAACATCCAATCAAATAATGGCCCTCATTCCCTTGATCAAAAACTTAATTTATGTTTACTTAGTGCAACATTTTCATTTCATTATGAAAAGGACAGTAGAAATAAGATGCAACATTTTCATTTCATTATGAAAAGGACAGTAGAAATAAGATGCAACATTTTCATTTCATTATGAAAAGGACAGTAGAAATAAGATGCAACATTTTCATTTCATTATGAAAAGGACAGTAGAAATAAGATGCAACATTTTCATTTCATTATGAAAAGGACAGTAGAAATAAGATGCAACATTTTCATTTCATTATGAAAAGGACAGTAGAAATAAGATGGTGGTATGGTATGTCGATGGATCGCGACATACCATGTCCTATGGAGGGTCATCATTATCTCAACATTAATCCCAGTCGGTGTGGTAACTGCGGCATGTCCTATATAGGGTAAGTACAATAAGCCAAAAGACATGACAACTTTATTTTGGCTGGGAAATCATCAAATGAATTTTCCCATTCTGGGCGGAGCGGACGGTCATGGCAGTTACTGACTAAGGCCCGTATTACAGAACGTTACTCAAGACTCAAGCATTACTTAAGACTAAACTCTGTTTTTTAATCTCGTAGACTAAATTGACACATGCAAATGTCAAATTTACATTATTAATTTTGTATTACTTATTACGTTTTTAATAAGTACCTACACATTATTTCAGGATAACTTATTGTAAAAAAACGATACTTGATTTTATGAACGCTAAGTTTCGGCACTATTTAAAGAATTGCAATAAACTGCCAACACTCGTAATGTCAGTTTACTCTACGAGATTAAAAAACAGAGTTTAGTTTCAACCAATCAAAAGGCTTCAAACGAGACTTAGGGCGGGTTGTTTCAAACGGTTGGTTATCGTAATATACGTACGTCAAAAAGTTACGTCCGTTAACGTAACTTTGATGATGTTTAACGGTCGTTAAATGCCGGCGCTACGTTAGCAGGCGAAGATTCGTGTCGCGTTGGCGCGCAAAATATCTGTTGTCCTTGTCAGACATACACGATGTTCTTCTCATTGGCGGGCGAAGATTCAGAAATCGGCCTACGGCGAATATTCGTTGTTTAGTTGTGCGGCCGAGACGATGGAGGAAGCAGTGGCTTTGCATTATATGTCAATAAATTATTATTTATTACATGTTTACACAACAAATAAAACAAAAACAATGTAAAAAATATGCAAAAAGAACGTCAGTCCTACTTCAAAGTCTGGACGACACTGAAGTGACGTAGGTCACGTAGGTGTGAGTGTGTGACTACTCCAGCGAATATTGTCGCGACAAGTCCTTTGAAGCGCGCCACTTTACCGACAGCGCCCCGATGCTACATCGTCTGCGCACGAATACATTGCGTTGCAACGATGTACCCGGCCACATACATCGCCCCAGCAAATTTTATCTAGGCGACTGTCATGTGCTGTAGTTTATCTAACTTTCTTGGTATTATTGTTTATTGTTGTGGGAAATATCTTCGTGCCATTTTATAAATTAAGTCCGTTTATACTAGAAAACTGTGTACCTATAGAAAAGCTATACTTTGACGAAAAATGGATACATTTTATTTTTATTTTATACAATATGTTAAGAAAACCCTGTCCGATCCGTGAAGGTATTGTTAGGTATCGATAACTGATTCTACTAATGCCTGCAAAACCTGGCTAAACTTAAAAAAAATACCCCCTAAAAAATAAATAACTTAAATAAAATAAATAGGTAATTTCATGGCAACACAGGCACAGGTCATGACCGCAGTTGACCTCATGCTTGTAGGTATAGGTAGCTTGTTCACGTTTATCGACTCTCGAAAGAAACAATGATACTTAGGCAGCTCGAGAAAAGAATTTTTTTTAAGTAGGAAGGTCGTCTGACTCTCCAAATGTATCATTTCATTGCATGAGCACAATTGCTGTGGCGGAGATGTTCCAAATTTCGTCGCACGAGATTAGCACGGACATGCACACAAATAAAAATCAAGTGGTGTCAAATCCGCGCTGGCCACAGTTGGCCCCTACCAATCCACTGCTCGCCGAACTGATAATGGACAATAATGATAATGTACTCACGTACAGGTCGGCAAAAATATCGTGAGGCACCGTCATGCTGGAACCCTCGTGCATTGACCGATAAGTAGCCACTTCCAAATCGTCTAACACCTGATCACAACACAGCTAATTACAGTTACTACCTCCATCAGCATGTTACATTACTCTACGTTAGAAAACGACATGATCACACAATACACGAATAGTGTACACCAGCAATGTTTATGCGCAACTAATAATTTAAAGTAAAAATTATTTTTATTTTATAAGAATAGGTACCTACGCCGGCACGCTTTGGTAGAGATGTGTAAGTAATCAAAATATTGTTTTTTTTATCGATTGATACTCGTCTATTTTTGGTATCGATTTAGTATTGTAGTTTCTAATTCTTATTCT
Organism: Sesamia nonagrioides; assembly: GCA_017933935.1. Classification (NCBI taxonomy): domain Eukaryota; kingdom Metazoa; phylum Arthropoda; class Insecta; order Lepidoptera; family Noctuidae; genus Sesamia; species Sesamia nonagrioides. The sequence goes on along the minus strand of JADWQK010000020.1, from coordinate 1,698,679 downwards.
CGATTCAACATCGCATGGAATTGTTTAGAACTTTTACAAAACTCAAATTAGCGAGGTACACTGCTGTAAATGAAAATCATGCCAGTTTTAATTTCAGTTTCTGTCTCAATATCGATGATATTGACCGATAAAATATTTGTAAAACTTTACTAAAATTGTGTTTCATAAGTCTTTCTCGTTTCTGTTTACTAATAGGTACTTGTGTTATAATAATGTTATTAGTAATTGATCGATAAACAAACAAAAGTACTTTTACCATTGGGTAATCTGTGTTTTTACAACAAATCCTTCAACCAGATATAAGTTTCGATTAATAGCGATAAAAAACGTTATTACGCAAAAATAGTACATCCCTAGTTTCACCTACTTTTTTTCCTTTGCGGACACCGACAAACGCGCCGCGCGCCGGCATCACAAACGAGACCGCCAAATATTGAACATAAATTTATACATTTAATATCCAACAATAAATCAAACGATGATACCGCCGAAAATGGTGTTGTCACATTTTAAAAATTTACCTAATTTTGGGGAAGTTCGCGGGAAAAAAAGATAATTTCAAAATTCAATAATATTGTTACTATGATGATTATGTAAAATTTCATATTTTATTTGGCCATGTGTTTACCTAACCTTTATTATCCTTACGGGTCGGACAGGGTTTTCTTAACATATTGTATATTTGGGACAAAAAACAATTATATGTTACAATATTAATAGCCGGCTAATGTATAATACATAGTAACCAAACATAAACATTGTCGTCCTCCGTGGCGCAGCGGTCAACACGCCTGCTTGCGACGTGGAGGCCCCGGGTTCGAACCCCGGCCAGGGCATGATGGAAAACGATCATTTCCTGATTGGCCTGGGCCTTGGATGTTTATCTATATATTTATCTATTATAAATATAGTATCGTTGAGTTAGTATCCCATAACACAAGTCTCAATCTTACTTTGGGACTAGCTCAATCTGTGTGATTTGTCCGTATATATTTATTTATTATTTATATAACCCCCACCATACACACCAAAGTAAGTAAATTACTACACTCACTCGTACTACTACATACACTTAAACATAGTTACTATGTTTAAGGCCTTAATAAGTAGGTATATGTTAAACATTGCAATCTAACAAAACACGTATATTCTATAATGTAAACATATTTTTTTTTAGAGAACGGAAAAAAAAATAAAACATGACATGTAAAAGTGATCAGTGATCCTACTTGCTTAATAAACGATTTCATTTCACTAACTTCACAAAAAATGAGAAAGATCGCTTTCAATCTTCGCTTGAAAAATATAAAGATGTGTTGTTCTGTAAAGAAACAGACAACAACAGTAATATAAAAAAAAACAGAACTTGGGCTGCTAAACACCTTTCTTTTTCTTTTTACGGTACTTGTATCATCATCAGATGAACTACCTACTATCGTCAATTAGAGACCAAACTCGCGAATACAAAAGGGAGTTTATGTTGTTTTCACTAATTGACACCACGGCGGACTAAACACAACTTGACATAAGTTACGTTAACCAGTGCTCAGAGCATCGGTTAAAGTAATCGTATTTTTCTGCGTGCGTTGACGTTTACGTATTGTGAAACAACTCATTTTTTGACTTGATGATGGTTAGCACCATTTTTAACTTTTACGCATGCGTTAAGTGAACGTGAAACAACCCGTCAGTTATCGTAATCGTATCTTTTTTTGCGTGCGCTAACGTTTACGTATTGTGAAACAACTCATTTTTTGACTTGACGATGGTTAGCACCATTTTAAACTTTTACGCATGCGTTAAGTGAACGTGAAACAACCCGCCCTTAGGAGTCTTGAGTAACGTTCTGTAATACGGGCCTTAATCCCACTCGTCTTGCTTCATTTGCCTGTGGCGTTTAGGGTATCTCCTTTGAAAACCCCGCAGCCTTGGCAATTAGCTCATGGCGCCAACAGAGCATGCAATCATGATGGCGCCCTGCAACTGACATATGAAACATTTTTTTTTGTAGTGTGGCACTAGTTATGATTATGACTTTGACGCCAATTTCAAGCAAAAGGTAAAGATTTTTTTCTGAAGTAATCAAGAGTTTCCTTTAGGGCTTCGCACGGTTTGTGCAGTTAGCCAATGTCACGTAATGAATTCTTCATGTCGAAAAAGACAGCCACGTGAACCGTCTACGAGGGAGGTTTGAGGCATAGTCATGATGGGCCCACTATGCTGCGATATCTCAATGCTCTTTATGAATTATTTACTGAATGCACTTTTTACATTAATTACGCACTTTTATTTAGTAAACAGCACTATAATTAATTTAAAAAGTCCAATGAAAAATGAGCGTGACACTCAGCTTAACGTTCCCGCCAAAACTCCATACGAAACTTCTTAAAAACCTTCATAATCCACAACCGAATAAAACCTTACCTCTTTGAATCTAAAGCCCTTATCACACATCGGGCAGTGGTAAGCTGGCGGCAAATGTTTCCGTTTGTGTGACGCCAGGTTCGAAGAGTTGAGGAAGGTGGCCGGGCAGTGTGGACAGGTTAATGGCCGCACGCCACTGTGTGCACGCTCGTGGACCAGCAGAGCGTACTTTGTACGCGCACGGTAAGGGCAGTGACTGCATGGGTAGTGGAGCTCTCCAGTGTGAATCAGCCTTAAATTGAGTAAAGTACAGTAGACGACAGCGCATCAAGCTACTACAATCTATCAGTTTTTCTTTAGATTTTCAACTTTATCTCTAAAGCATTAAGGCTCAAGATTGATTGGGAAAAATCTGACAGTTTGGGGTAGCTTGACTTGCTGTCGTCCGTACGTAAAGTAAGGGTAGGAAATAATGGCGCCGATTCTTTTGTTCACACACTGATTTGTGAATCTAAACCATCCACGGCACCACTCAAACGCATACCTACAGAAAAAATCATTTAAATCGGTCAAGCCGTTTAGGAGGAGTTCAATGACATACACACGTACAGCAGAATTATATATATAAAGATATGACTTTTAGTGTAGGACATTATGGAACAGCCTGCTTGGCACTTCATTTGGCGTATTTCCGCAAATTTGAATTTCAAGCTATTTCGATTTTCCAAAGTGAACTTGGATTTTACTCTATTAGACATATGGTTACAATTTGTCTGGCAAAAAAATAACTGAATATTTGGAAAAAATATGTCAAGTATCATCATCAACCTTTTATAGTCCCATTGCTGGGCACAGGCCTCCTCTCATACAGAGAAGGAAATGAAATAATGAATCTTGGAATATGCCAAGTATAAAGCAATTATAATATTATATGGAAAGAGAAAGAGGTTCTTTACCCGTGTCTCTTCAACCTGGTAATAGTCTTCAGTTCTAGTCCACAAGTCTCACATACAAAGAACTTATTACTGCTGCGACATGTCGGCAAGTTCTCATGTGCCGTAAACTCCTCCTAAAACGTATCAGAAAATTAAAATACAAAAACTGAGGGTCCATGGTAACACTGACCAGCATTAGCTATCCGTAGCCTTGCAGCTAGGATATTTTTCTGGTATTCAGCAACTGGTCAGACTGGGAGCTAACTACAACACAGTGGGGAGAAGGCAAAGAAGATAATGGTAATGGGCTTTCGGAGATGATTACTAATAAAAATAAAGTTACCGTCATCATCATTATTATATTGTGGATATATGAGGAACGGGGTGGAAAGCAGGACGGAAACTCGCTAGCCCATAGTGAAATAACAACAAGGGGCCGATGTGTCCTTTTTTTGTTTGGAATGGGAAATCATCAAATGACCTCTCCCGCTCTGGGTGGAGCGTGTCAGCCTTTTACTGACTAAAACCCACACTTGTTTCTTCACTTGCTTATGTGCCAGGGCCACGGTTTCTTTTTTAACCAACCCGCAACCCTGACCCAGTGCAATGTGTTCTTAGGTGGTTATGAGGAGTGGAGGGGTACTCCACGGCTTTGTTATTTGTGGAATAAAATTGATAATTAATTGATCTAACAGATTTTGTATAGAAGAACTGATAAAACTTCAAAATTATTTGGCATTTCTAAATAATTTACTATTTAATAACTGTGTCAGTGTAACCAAGTTAAATAATTATACCTGGCTCTGAAAGTTCTGTCTACATTTGCCACATGTCCATTCCCTCGCGAATGTCGTGCCCCGCTTCACAAAGTAACCACCATGGTGGTTGGTGTCTTTCGTTTCACAGTCTGATGCCATAGATGTCACTGTAATATTAAAAATGTAAGGGCTCATTGTTCATTTAATCATAAATTAGGCCATGCTTTTATCAAAACAATATCTATTAAAAAATAACTGTTTGCGTTATATCGAAAACTGACGTTATACTACATTTATACAACATTATTTGTTGTTTATACAAAATCCGAAATATGTGTCCAGTATTTTTAAAGTAAAGAATCAATGTACAAAATCTCAAAAAGATATCATGAAAGACCACAGAGTTATGAGCTTGTTCTCGCGATTCAACTTGAATTTCGGCAATATAATACATACATACCCATTTCAATTTCCTGTTGCAACCTCCACTGTGAGACCTCGGCAGTTTGCCTCAGTAACTCGGCATTTCTCAACACCACCTCACATGATTTGCATATGTGCTGTGGCTTACCATCATTTTCAGTCACCTTGAAATGTAAAGTCATATAAGGCTTCAGATAAAATTTGAAGTACCTTTTAGAAATTTGGTGAGAAAGAGCCCTGTAGATTTTTTATTTTTATAAAATTAAATTCCATAAAAGTAGAAGGGATTATAAGTTTAAAATGAAATTAAATAATAAATGAAAACAAAAATGTTAAACAAGTGGATTTTAATTTTTTTTAATAACCCATCTCAAAATACACCCTGTATGATTACCTGTATGTGCAGTACTTGTTTGATCCCTGTAATAATTTCAAAATCATGATTATCAAATATCCTCCTATAGCCAGGCTTAAGGCACAGTCTGCAAGTTTTTTTATGTGCCTGATTTTCTAGTACCTTTTTCAGAGATCTGTAATAAGTTGGAGAAGAAACATTCAGTCAGCAGACTAACCGGATGGAAGGCCACTGGCCAGTATTTTACACGGAGTGGCTACCTATTTTTTGACCTCCAAAACATGATTAATGGGAAATATGATTACTATTAGTATGAGGGAATTATCAGACCCATGTTTGTGAAGACAGGTAATTAAGTTCAGAGTGACTAGAACTTTTTATATAGGATTTAAAGTTATTTAAACATACTTATATTATTTTGTTAACATCTTTAGTGAATATGTTGCTATGTTATTTTATGAAATTGTGCATTGTGCACTTTTATAAACTGTCAGTTAGATAGATCTTTACAGTTAACCACTTGTTCAAAATTATATTTTAACTAGCAACCCACCCCAGCTTCGCACATGGACAAATCATATAGGTACCTAAGCCTTCCTCAAGAAACGGTGGCCCTTCAACTTTGTTTTCTATTATATAGTGATTATGACAATGCCTCTAGTGGTAATAAGCAGTTCCTCAGTAATGACATTAATAATAGTACCTATTTAAATTTCTTTTCTTTTACTCCTCAATCAACACAAAATATATTCAATGAAATTTAATATTTACTATAAGTTGTATAGTAAATATTGAATATATTATTTTCTAGTAACTTTTCAGACTGATCTATATTAAACTACAACAGCCTTGTCTCAATTAAGTAAGTATTTTACAGTCAATAAAAAGCTAGACAGATCTAAGAATAATAAGAGAATTTGCCTAGCCTTTTCTTATGGCATTAAAATCAGTAAAATTGTTTTCTATATCTACGAAAATCCAGCAAACTTACGGAAAATAATAGGGCTAACTTACGAGATTGCTTTATACATTTTCTCCGTGTTGTTTGCTTTAAGCCATCTTATTTTATCGAATTCGCCCTTGCTTAACTTTACTGATACAAGTTTCTGGACCAATATAGCAGAGGCCATTTGTTTATTTTGTAAACAACAGGTAAACAGTAATCTAAAAGTACCTAGTGAAAGTTGACACTTGACGCAAATTTTGACAGAGCCATTCATTGTATGACATTGACAGAAGCAAAGAAGAGTTATTTTAAGTACTCTGTGGCTATAAGATATTAGAGTACTAGCTTTCCGCCCGCGTGGAGTTCGGTTATATCGCGCTTTTTAGATTTCCCTCTTCTTCTCTTCTTCTTCAGCCTATAGATGTCCACTGCTGGACAAAGGCCTCCCCCAAGGCTTTCCACGCTGACCGGTCTTGCGCTGCCCGCATCCATCGGCTTCCCGCGACCTTCACCAGGTCATCGGTCCACCTTGTTGGGGGCCTCCCTACGCTGCGTCTTCCAATACGTGGCCGCCACTCCAGAACCTTACTGCCCCATCGGCCATCGGTTCTACGAGCAATGTGCCCTGCCCACTGCCACTTAAGTTTAGCGTCTCGCAGAGCTATGTCGGTGACTTTGGTTCTTCTGCGGATCTCCTCATTTCTGATTCGATCACGCAGAGAAACTCCTAGCATAGCTCTTTCCATTGCCCTTTGTGTGACTCTGAGCCTTCGTATGAGGCCCATTGTGAGCGACCACGTTTCAGTTCCGTAAGTCATCACTGGCAACACACACTGGCCAAAGACTTTAGTCTTGAGACACTGTGGTATCTTGGATGACGAGAAGATGTAGCGTAGCTTTCCGAACGCTACCCAACCGAGCTGGATTCGCCGAGACACCTCTTTCTCGAAGTTGGACCTACCTAGTTGGACTGTTTGTCCCAGGTATACATACTCGTCAACAACTTCGAGTGCAGAGCAACCAACTACAATTGGAGTGGGTGCGACATTATAGTTCGACATGATCTTCGTCTTATCCATGTTCATTTTAGACCCACTTGTTGGGAAGCTCTGCTGAGGTCATTGAGCATTTTGCCCAAGTCTTCCAGGGTCTCAGCCATGACCACGATATCATCTGCGAAACGGAGATTAGTGATGTGCTCGTCGTTGATGTTGATGCCAAGTCCTTTCCAGTCCAGGAGCTTGAAGACATCTTCCAACGCAGCAGTGAACAATTTAGGAGATATGACATCTCCTTGTCTCACTCCACGCTGCAGTTGGATCGGTTTCGAGTCCTGATCCTGGAGACGGCCTGACATGGTGGCGTTTTTGTACAAACACTTTATCACCTCAATGTATCGATGGTCAATTTGGCACCGCTGGAGAGGCTGTAGCACCGCCCAAGTCTCAATCGAATCGAAGGCCTTCTCATAGTCCACAAACGCCAAGCATAGTGGTTTGTTATACTCTTCGGACTTCTGTATAACTTGCCGCAGTGTATGAATGTGGTGTCCCGTGTGGTACCGGGCCTAGAATAGTACCAACCCATATCCTCCCGTGGGTGTCGTAAGAGGCGACTAAGGGAAATCACCAGGGAAGCGGGCAGCAGCGCTTCTCCTGTGTAATATTAAATCACTGCGATCCCCAACCCGCCTGCCAAGCGTGGGGATTATGGCAAACCCCCCCAATGATGCACACGATACAGCCCAGGCCCCTAGCCCCCGGCAGCTCCGCTATTCCAGTCTACGGTAGCGGACTCGGTTACGGCGGAGCAAGGGGTGCTAAGAATCTCCGGCAGAGGTCCGGCTACCATCACCAACGACGACCTTTGGCCCTGGCAACATTTAACACGCGCACACTACGGACCGATGAGAAGATTGTCGAACTGGAGGAAGAACTGAGCCGTTTGCGCTGGGACATTGTGGGGTTATCTGAAGTCCGAAGAGAGGGAGAGGACTCGATAATCCTGAAGTCTGGCAACCTGCTCTATTTCCGGGAAGGCGACCAGCTGTCCCAGGGTGGCGTCGGGTTTATTGTCCACAAGTTCCTCGTGAACAACGTTGTTAAAGTCGGGAGCTTTTCGACTCGGGTGGCGTACCTTGTACTCAGAATAACAAAACGATATTCGTTAAAGGTTATACAGGTCTACGCCCCGACGTCTAAACACTCTGACGATGAGGTGGAGGTTATGTATGAGGACGTCAGTAGAGCCATACATTCCTCCAAAACCCACTACACCGTTGTCATGGGGGACTTTAACGCAAAACTGGGCATGCGAGAGGCGGACGAGACGAAAGTGGGGCAATTTGGAGTTAGAAATCGGAATCCCAGAGGTCAGATGCTAATGGATTTCATGGAAAAGGAAGGACTTTTTGCGATGAATTCTTTTTTCAGGAAACCATTGCACCGCAAGTGGACCTGGCTCAGCCCCGATGGTCAGACCAAAAACGAGATAGACTTCATAATGTCAACGAGAAGGCAAGTGTTCAACGATGTCTCCGTGATCCATGCGGTTAAAACCGGGAGTGATCACCGTATTGTTAGAGGCATCTTGCACCTCAACATTAGGCTCAAACGCTCTCGATTTATGAAGTCTACGCTCCGTCCAGCGTCAACACAACTCCAAAACCCCGAGAGCTTTCAGATCGAACTACAAAACCGCTTCGAATGCCTCGGTGAATGCGTAGATGTGGACGACTACAAAAACAGGTTTGTGGAAACTCTCCAAACGGAAGGATCTAAGTTCTACAAAACCCTCCGTTCAAAAGGACAGAAGAAGATCTCCGATCCCACCCGTCGGCTAATGGAAGAAAGACGGGAGGTGATCTTAAAATCCCCTGATGACGCTTCGCGTATCAGATGCCTTAACAGACAAATCTAAAGTCTCTGACTCGCGATATACGCCAATTTAATACAAATTGTATTAAAGAGGCTATCGAGCGGAACAAAGGCTCCAAAGTGTTCGCACGAGAATTGTCTGTTGGACAGAGTCTACTTGCGAAGCTGAAGACTGGGGATGGTAGGATCGTCACTTCCAAGCCCGAGCTTTTGGGTGAGATTGAGAGATTCTACGGAGAGTTATACACATCAACACACGCACCTGTTGTAAACCTGGCTAATGATCTTAGAGCCAGACTAACCCGACACTACACCGACGATATCCCGGACGTCAGCCTGTACGAGATTGGTGTGGCCCTGAAACAGCTCAAGAACGATAAACCGCAGTCACACGTTATCAAAGTGCTACGGTAGGTAGGTATATGTAACGTGTGACTACGCCTTTCCAAACATGAAAATTTATCTCTACATAGTGAATATTGCATACTTCAGAATAGTATTGTAAGACATTATTGTCAATTTACAACGAAGGCATCTTGGTAGAGTCTACTGTGTCAATTTACTTGCAACTATATTAGCAACTTTGTTCAGTTCAGTATTCTGAAAATCTTGTTTTATACTTTTTCAGCGTCGTTTTTGTCGTAGTTGGGTTTTAGTTTTTTTACTTTTTTTTATTTGTACTATTTTGGTGTTAAAGTGTATTTGTGGCGCATAATATTAACAAAAGTTAAATTGACGAACTAAAAACTAGGTAGTTAACATACGACATCTTTTTTGACTTATGTATCGGCGTATAGTAATATGTAGAGATGTCCTATTTTACTATTTCGTAGCGCTTGGAGCGTAGCGCGTATAGCAACGGTTTCCCCGTATGAAGCTCCCGGTTTTTGTAGTAGCGACGCACATTTGCGTCGATGGCACCGAATGGGTCATGAATTAGTGGATGAGGCCGTTAGTATAAATAGATTGGATGTTTTTCTAATGGTGGTAGGCCATAACATCGGCTGCCGGCAGAAGTTACCACCCACCAGACAAAGTCTTGCCGCCAAGCGATTCGTCGTGTTCCAGCATGATGTCTGGTGAAGCCGTACGGAGGACGCGTCTGAGCAGTTGTGTTGCCTTGTGTGGCGAGTACGATGCGCCAAATGTTGTTTTGTCGGGAGTTTGGTCGTGGAGAGTCTCCAGATCAATCTCCCTCTGGCGCAGCATCGTTGGTCGTGTTGGTCTTGGGTTTAACATTGCATCATCTGGCTCAACTGCCGTCATCCTTGCTATTCATAAGTTTTTTAAGTGAATAGGCTTAATAAACTAGTGCGCTTTACCATCAACGATTGCTTCACTGCTTACCATCAGGCGGGATCTGCAATCCCGCCTGATGCGCTAGTTTATAATTATTAAAAAAAAAACATATATTAAGAGGACCTGGGAAGATTTCTTAATCTATCTAATTCTGCTAACGATCGACTGTTATGTGGATTTTTAAGTAATTTATTATGATCCAAGGCACTTATAAATAATCCTTCTATGGTTTTAACTCTACTGAGAGCGACATAGGCCTGTCCTTTAGCAAACAATGACTTTCCTAGATCTGTAACTTTTTTATCTAGAGTACAACCTTGTAATTTATGTACAGTACAACCCCAAGAAAGAATCAGCGGGAGCATTTTACGCTGAATTTGCCTAGAACCTCTCAAGCCGTCAAATGCAGTGAGGCAAGGCTCGATTTTGATAAGTCCGTTAATATCTGCTTTTATGGATGCGTCGTCAAATTGTATGAGAACAGCGCTTGGCTGTTCTCCTGTTCCAACTGATCACGCCGAAGAGCAGGCCATTCGAAGGCCTTCACCACTCCCATCGCTCCGTTTACCAAACCCTGGTTTACATTCAAATTTCTACGAATCATTACTAGGGATTATGTACAAACATAAAGTACTCGTGAAGCTCTTTCAGATGATAGATACCAAATACGGTATATTTATTTTAATTTTATATTAACATAGAACTTTTTGTCCGCTAGAGGGCGTAATACTAAATTTGGTGACAAGCTTTATAGCTCATAACTAACAGAATATCAAGGCCCTTCTAATGGTTCTGCAGTGGTCTTATTCTGATAAGTAGTAAAGAAGCTATCTATGAACGAAAAGATGTGAATTATATGCAATCAGCCCATGAATATAGCTAAAGTCACAAGCAAATGCTAGTAATATATATATATATTCAAAATGTACAAGTAAAGCCCTTTCAAATGATACCAAACACGGCATATTTATCTTAACTTTTTTTTTACTCTGTATATTTTGTCCGCTAGAGGGCGCCACATTAGATTTTGTGAAACTACATATAGCCTATAACCAGCGGACAATTAAGACGCTTCTAATGATATGTCATTTATCGAATTCGAATAAGTAGTTTAGAAGTTACGAGGGAACAGATGAACATACATACATACATACATACATCAGTGGCGAAGAGTCCATACAAGCCGATTCCCACCGGGTTACCTTTCAAAAATCAGTTCCATATTCATACAAAAGTATTTACATTCTATTTCATTAACAAAGTATTATTAATCAAATGCCTGCGCGATTTACAATAGCAATAGTAATTTTTAGCAATACCCTAAGTATCACATTTCATTTTATAGTCGTAAATTAATCAGCGCTTAAATTTTTCGTACCTAAATTACATTAAAGGTAACTCGACGAATTACAGCTTATCTCGGCCAACGTTTTACTATGAGGCGAAAAGAGACAGAGCGTGTCAGACATCTCTTTCTAATGATCGCTAACCGCCCGTAATTTTTGAGAAAAGATAGGCTACTGCCGACCGGCTTGCAGTTCTCTCCTCTCCTCTATTAGAATGAGACAAAGAAACGTTATAATGAAATGCTTCGCAAGTCATATTCTTTTTATTTTGGCATATTTTCGTGTTCCATTTCGTTTGGTTGAAAATAAATTATTGTTAGTATGTGACATGTGTTCGTTTTTCGTGTTTTTCGTTTGTTATATTTTAATATTTGTGGTATTTAAACTGTGACTGATTCTGTAACGTAATCTAATCGCAGATTTGGTTAAATACTGTGTATTTTGTTTGTTATTATGGCTTTAATTCATATAGAGTGCTGCTCAACTGACTACCTGCTGAATGAACTTAAAGTCTTACGTCAGCGTCGTTAAATAAATTGGACACCTATGAGCTTTTTTTACAGCTCCAGAATACGTCTTTGAAAGACGCATTTTCTCAAGTTTCGACTCTTTGCAGTTTAATTCTGACCCTCCCCATTTCAGTAGCTTCAGCTGAGCGGTCATTTTCTGCTTTAAAACGCAGTCACACATATGTGCGCAACTGCCAAAAAGAGCAGAGATTGTCCGATTTGGCTATCATGTCAATTAAAAAAAATTTGCTTAATAAAATGAAAAGTAATCCGAATTTTTATAACATCATTTTAGCTCATTTTTTTTTAAAAAAACAGACGCATTGCATTACAATATAAATAACGTTGTGATTGTGTATAATTTGCTTTATTTTTGCTTAATATTTTTGTTGGTTTTGGATCGGTGTTTGTGTGGTTCGGTTTTTAACACTATTATTTTTGTAATTTTTTATTTTATTTTTCCTTGACTCTTATTCCCTAACAATAGGTACTTAACTTAGTACTTACTAACAAGCATGCATGTGTGGTATGGAGATGCACGTCGAAAAAGGCTTTTTTTTTCTTTTGCTGCCGCTTTTATCATACTTGAAAGACACTGTTATCAAATCATCAGTCCTTTTTGTATGGTGAAGGTGGGGCTTTTAATACTATTCTTATCTGAAGACCTCCTCCAAGATATCCTGCAGTAGGTAAGTGTTTAAGTGTTTATTTTTTTGGACCGGCTTCCCTTTGTCAAAATTTCACCCTTCGCCACTGACATACATACATACATACATACATACATAGCCTGTCAAAATCATAACCCTCCTTTTGCTTTGCCGTAGTCGGGTAAAAATAGAGCCTTGCCTCACCGAATTTGACGGCTTGAGGGGGTCTGGGCAAATTCAGCGTAAAATGCTCCCGCTGATTCTTTCTTGGGGTTGTACTGTACATAAATTACAAGGTTGTACTCTAGATAAAAAAGTTATCGATCTAGGAAAGTCATTGTTTGCTAAAGGACAGGCCTATGTCGCTCTCAGTAGAGTTAAAACCATAGAGGGATTATTTATAAGTGCATTGGATCATAATAAATTACTTAAAAATCCACATGACAGTCGATCGTTAGCAGAATTAGATAGATTAAGAAATCTTTCCAGGTCCTCTTAATATATGTTTTTTTTAATAATTATAAACTAGCGCTTGACTGCAATCCCGCCTGATGGTAAGCAGTGACGCAATCGTTGATGGTAAAGCGCACTAGTTTATTAAGCCTATTCACTTAAAAAACTCAGGAATAGCAAGGATGACGTCAGTTGAGCCAGGTGATGCAATGTTAAACCCAAGACCAACACGACTAACGATGCTGCGCCAGAGCACCAAACTCCCGACACAACAACATTTGGCGCATCGTACTCGCCACACAACGCAACACAACTGCTCAGACCTGTCGTCCGTACGGCTTCACCAGACATCATGCTGGAATACGACGAATCGCTTGGCGGCAACGACTTTGTCTGGTGGGTGGTAACTTCTGCCGGCAGCCGATGTTATGGCCTACCACCGTTAGAAAAACATCCAATCTATTTATACTAACGACCTCATCCACTAATTCATGACCCATTCGCTGCCATCGACGCAAATGTGCGTCGCTACTACGAAAAACCGGGAGCTTCATACGGGGAAACCGTTGCTATACGCGCTAGTACGATCCAAGCGCTATGAAATAGTAAAATAGGACATCTCTACATATTACTATACGCCGATAAGTCAAAAGAGATGTCGTATGTTAACTACCTAGTTTTTAGTTCGTCAATTTAACTTTTGTTAATAGTACAAATAATAAAAAGTAAAAAACTAAAACCCAACTACGACAAAAAACGACGCTGAAAAATTATGAAACAAGATTTTCAGAATACTGAACTGGACAAAGTTCCTAATATACACACATCAAAAGTGTCTAGGGATCAACATATATTTTTGCAATAACTTTTCTCCTGATTGATATTAATTAAAATTTTCTTTAAGGATTCATCAAATAAAGTGTTTTCGTTTGTCACAGTAACGACAAACCAAGTCACCTTTGCATTAATAAAGAAATTAAAATTTTATTGGGTAACTTAAACAATTAATAATCCGTGTTTCTACCGCGAACACTAACAACACAAGAACATCGGTTTGGCATACTCAAAATGAGTTCATCCAAATCACGCTGTGGAATGGCCGCCCATGTTCGTTGCAACAAAAAAAAAGGTCTTCTTGCGACTGGATACCCTCCATATTCGGCAGAGCTCTTCTCTGTAGCATATCCCATGCATGCTCAATCGGGTTCAAGTCTGGCGACTGAGCAGGCCAGGGCAGGACATTGATGTTAGCTGCGGCGAGAGTCTGTCTTACAACTCTTGCGGTGTGGTGTGCGGTCGTGCATTATCATGCATTAACTGAAATAAGGGACCGATTTGCACTTGTAGAGGAACGATGACGTCTGATACAATCGTTTCAGCATAAATTTGAGCGTTGAGGTTGCCTCTGATCCAAATCAACTCAGTTCTTCCGCCGATCCAAATACCTGCCCATACCATGATGGTTCCACCACTATAAGGATGGACTTCCTGGCAGGATTTTAATCGCTGTTGGCGTCCAGGGGTTCTCCAGTGTCGTATACGTCTTGTATCCGGTCTCATACCAAAACGAGACTCATCAGAAAAGCACACGAAAGGCCATTGTTCTTCTGCCCAATTTCTGTGTTCAAGAGCCCATTGATATCGAATCCTACGATTGTGCATTGCTATAGGTGGTACCCGTAGCGGTCTTCGGGAATGAAGGTTCACTTCATGCAAGCGGTTTCTGACTGTTTGGTCGCTAATTCAGTTCCCTGAAGAGTGATGAAGCCTCACGGCTAACATCATGGCGGTTATTGTTGGAGCTCTTCGAGTTAAGATTTGAATGTATCGGTCTTGTCTCCGTGTGGTGCAGCGATACCGTCCTCCATGGCGCTCAGCCACGGTACCAGTGCTTCGGTAACGTGTCCAAAGTCGACTGATAACACTCTGACTTGTATTCAGAGCTAAAGCCACAGTATGTTGCCGGGAACCAGCTTCTATCATTCCCACGGCTCTGAGCATTTCTTCCCTGCTTAAATGACGTCGCCGCTCCATAATAACGTTGGTTTTAATCAGTAGTAGGGAAACAGTAGCACTAATAATGTCTTCAATGCGTTGTATGTTTTTATAGGGAAAATATTGACAGCTGATTTTCATCTTTTACTCTAATTTGATTCACAGTTCCTGATTCAAATTATGAAATGCACCAAAAAGGATCCATATAAATTTATAAAATCATAAATTTATTACAAAGCCACATCTCAATCTCAAGAAATCCGCATAAAAATGCTTGATCCCTAGACACTTTTGATGTGTGTAGTTGCAAGTAAATGGACACAGTAGACTCTACCAAGATGCCTTCGTTGTAAATTGACAATAATGTCTTACAATACTATTCTGAAGTATGCAATATTCACTATGTAGAGATAAATTTTCATGTTTGGAAAGGCGTAGTCACACGTTACATATACCTACCTACCGTAGCACTTTGATAACGTGTGACTACCCGGCACCGTTGCAACACGTACGGCTTCACCAGACATCATGCCGGAACACGACGAATTGTTGGGCGGCAAGACTTTGTTTGGTCACTGGTGGGTGGTAACTTCTGCCGGCAGCCGATATTATGGCCTACCACCGAATAAAACTCCTCAACGATTCACAGCAGCAACCTAGTGTTTGTGCTTGAATAATTTGTACCAATAGGTACAAATATCAATCAATAGATAAGAACCTTACACCTAGATGGGTGGTGACTGTCATTAGGGAGCTGATGATGAAAACAAAGATCAGTTTAGGGAACTCCTCAACGATTTACAGTAGGTACCTTGTGTTTGGTCTCAATTCATTTATATTAATGAGAACTTTGCACCCATATGGATTTTGAGGCGAGAGACAGTCAAGGGAACTCCTCAACGATTCACGGCAGCAACGTTATGTTCGTGCTTGATTAGTTTGTATTGATAAGAACCTTACGTCTAGATAGGTTGTGAGTGTTGTGACAGTCATTAGGGAGCTGATGATGAAGAAAACGGTCAGTTCAGGGAACTCTTCAACAATTTACAGTAGGTATTTAATTACCTTGTGTTTTGACTCAATTAATTTATGCTGTTGAGAAGTTTGCCTCCATGTGGGTTATAACCAAAGTCTGCAGTAGACCTGATAATAAAGACCATAGACAGTCGCGGGAAGTTCTCATCAATTTACAGCATTGAAGTTTAACGTAGGACAACCACTAGCCACTGATACTCGACATGCTGATGCGATAATCAAAAAGATCAAGAGACTGAATTTAAGTCGCGTAATCGTGTCACTTCTAGCAATGCTCATACATTCAATCCAGTTCCAGAGAAATTTTATAAAAATCGTTTCAGTAGTTTGGTATTTAAACAAAAATTACGATAAAAAATTCAAATAAAAAAGGCGTCATTGCTAACCTATTCCCAACTATGTTAGTGGCAGCGTCCAGTCTGACCGGATGAAGCTGAACAGTAGGTACTTTTTGCAACTAAAAATTGTAAAATAAAAACATTTTTACAAAAAAAAAAAAAAACATCCGACTTCCACAAAAAAAATCACTACAAAGTGAAAAATAACTAATTTCGGAAGTCGGTGGCAAATATGAATATACATGTTCATGATCATGGTGTCTTTGGTTTTTGTATACTTAATCATTTTTCACTTTGTAGTGATTTTTTTTGTGGAGGTCTGTTGTTTTTTTGTAAAAAAGTTTTTACTGTCACTTTTTCGTTAAGTACATCAACTTTCAAATCCAAAGAAAGTGTAAGAGTTAAAGTGTACTTAAACAAGTATAAGTGGGAACATTTTAAATAAAAGCTTTATGAAAATAAACTAGTTATATTATTTATTTGCATAACCAGTCTAGTACTATCATCTAAGAAATGGTAGGTATTTAAAATCACATCATCATCTAAAGTCACGCTCTCCTGCTCATAACGCAATTTATTTGAGTTCAGGAACATGTCGTCTTCCTTAGATCACATGCTTGTACTTTACCCGTGACACTTTCAGGTTTCCTGTAGTTTTGTCCACTTTCAGAAATTGCGGGGTAAATTTTTCCTCGCGCAGTAAACCTAAATATGTTCGTATTTTGCAGCTATATCCCTGCCAACACTTGTAATCACATTCGGCATAATCATGGTGAATATTTAAGTACTCTGAAAAACATAGAACACTCTCATAGCACTCCATAAATACGTCGAGATGTCGGCAAACTCTTATTTCTGAGAACTTTCGATCCAGCCGCCCCTTGCTGTCCTCTCTAGCGACGCCCTAAGCCGAGGTTCGTACCCCAGAGGGGGTGCCCTTAGTGCGTAGTCGCCTAATTTTAATTTAGTTTTAAGTGCCCCTGGCTGGAGGCTTTAATTTTAATTAAAGCATTCACAGAAAAGTCCGATTAAGTAGTTACGGTCTCTTAGTAGCCACCTACGAGATGCCATATCAAAAAAAAAAAAAAATCTTATTTCTGATGTTGATAGCCCGCAGACTTACTTTGCGTGGTCTAAACTGAAAATTTTTCGTCTGCTAACCATTTATAATACGTTTTTATGCTGGGACTTTTTATTGCGCACTGATTTTGACTCACGTTATAGGTGAGAAAAGTAAGGTTTGTTATGTTCCTTGTAATAAGGGAAGCACTCATACTTACTTTACTCTTTGAAAGTACTGCAGGCTGAAGCCCATCACAGCACAAGGGATGTCAAGTCAAGTACACTGTCTTATTTACAAACACTTTAAATTAAAATAATCGACTAAAAACATAATTACAATCACAATGTAAACCAAGCTTTACACATTTTATACTTTCGCGCGGCAGCATAGATTTGAATCCTTTGCTTGATAAAATTTGGATTTCACAGCTAAAAGAGAAAGACAAAATACTTTTACGCGGGAAAGTAGAAATTTACTTTATAATAATTATTTAGCAGATGATCATTTTTTTAAATTATTAAATGTGAAAAACCAAATCAAGTTAACAGGACATATTATTTTACACCCTATCATGCAAATATGTATATCCAAGTGCTCATAAATTAATTACAATGTGAGAACGTTGGTGCTTACAAGAGGGGTACACACGGCAGCGTATCAAGAAGTCTGCACTGGTCTGCACACACTGGAAATGTACAGCTTGGTATGTCTCCGTCAATACCCACATATTTTATTTACTAATTATTATTTTCTATTTATTTTACTACTATTTATACATAGTATACAACGTGTAACATAAAGGGTATATACATAACAAAGGCATGGCATCTTTACATGATATCAAACGATATTGGACGGGTTTTTTAATCCTATCTCTTTATGTTAGGAAGTTATGAGGAAAAACACCGCCTCTGATAGGCTACTATCATACTAGTTGCACAGAGATATTGAAGGCATTTATCGGATTTTGGCAAGTAACGTGACGGGTAACGAGTAGTTATTAACGTATGTAGTGTGCTGCCACGTTTTTATGATTTGATTTTAAGAAACACACGAAACCGAAAATTTGGTACCAATTTTTTGAGTATTTTATTTTGAGTTGAAACCCTTCCGATATCGTTTGATATCATCTAAAGATGCCATGCCCTTGGTATGTATATACCCTTTTTGTTACACGTTGTATATAATAAACTCAAAGCTGTCTTAATCAATATTGCATTAAATGTATCTAATATTGATTAAGGCAGCTTTGAGCTTAAGATATTGTAAAGAGCAATAAAAGTTTTTGCATTTTTACTAACAACTCAACTCATTTAAAGGTTAGATGGGTTTCATTTTGACAGTCAACAGTATTCAAAATAATTTTGAATTATCTGTTGGTAAGCGAATAAATTTTTGGAACTGTTGAAGAAATGTAGGTACTAGTAACATCATTTAAAATGGTTCGGATTGGGATTGGTAGTGTGCAACTCAGTTAGGTTGCTTGTTATGCCCCAAATTCTTCTCCATGCAACTTGTATATCGTCGGACAAAACTCTTGAGCCATTTTTTGATATGGGGAATCCTTTTCTATTTTCATATTGTGGGTGTATTTGTCCCAGAAGTGGTGAGTGTAGGTCTGTTCAACGTTTTCTAATTCTCCAGGTTGGAAGTATTTGTAATGTCGGGAATAATGTATCGGGTAGAAATACTCTGGGCCATACACGTCGAGTCCTGAAAATAATAAATATATTAACTTAAAAATTAACTTGTAAACGAAACTGTGCGTAAACTATAGGTGCACATGGTGTGACATAGTCAGATTTTCTTAACCTTGAGACTTTCAATAAAAACTGCTAGTTAGTTTAATCCTGTCAAATTAAGATACTCCATAGACAGTATAGACGCGATTATAATCATCATCATCATCATCATCATCTCAGCGTTAATCCCAGTCGCATCCGTAGCTTTTCAGCTTTGGAGTCTGGGGTCCGCTTTACCAATCTAACTGCTGATTTTGGCTAAACTTCGTTATTTTCCGCGAAGCGACCGCCGTCTGACCTCCACAACCCGAAGGCGATATCTTGTAACGCTTTAAAAAAAAAGAAAGGGGTGTCTTACTCCACCTTTACCCGGCAGTTACAGTAAATTTAATTATGTAAATAAATACTTGGTAGCTAGGAGCATTAAATAAAACAATAAATGGATACAATTACAAATTTATTTTATAATTACCCTGTGTCATAAATACATATATGACAATACAAACTCCTAACTTACCTAGACGATTTCCTGACTCACTCCGTCTCGGGTCGGAGTGGGACAGGGAATCCACATGAGACAATTCAGCGAGCTCAGGGTCGCTTGATGAGGATTCGTGAGGTGAACCGTTGTGATCACGGCTCAGTCGTTACCAAAGTATCTCAGGTTATGCACACAATATCAAGCCAATAGCCTACTTAAATGCAACCTGTCGGAAACCCACTCTCAATCACTAGATACATCAAAACACAGAAACAAGGACAGGGAGTCCACGCTTCTAACTAACACTTCTAGATTGCGTTACTGGATTACTCTTCTAGACTACACTTCTAGATTACTCCTAGATTGCGTTACTGGATTACTCTTCTAGACTACACTTCTAGATTACTCCTAGATTGCGTTACTGGATTACTCTTCTAGACTACACTTCTAGATTACTCCTAGATTGCGGTACAAAGACCCTTGGATTCACTAACTGACGGGTGTCAGATTAATACACGGTTGAACGCGGCCTGCGGGATTGGGTATCTCGGGAACACCAGGAGCAAAATAATCATGACAGCTTATACCTGTCTAGTCGTCGTCGAAAGAGAACTTGATGTGCCGTACCATCAGGGTTCAGCCACATCCACTCCAACAAGCCTGATCCAATGGGAATCAAGGCCACCAAAGATAAATTAACGCGACGCCTCCCAAAACGGGTTCCCACCCTAGGCCCGCCAATAGAGCCAAATCTAGAACAACATTTAACCTAATTCAATACTACAGAATCACGGAAACACGTGGAGAAAATATTCCGGGTACAGAAATGAATAATCACAGAGAGATGAGCCAGATTTCAGGTGCACCGCCCCATGGGGCTTATTGCACCAAACGCCAGCCTTGGGTACTGGCTATTTCCACCAAAGAACTCGCGACACCACGCAAGCTTCGGTAGTTCTCTCTTTTTTCGAAGCTTCTGCCTGTTCCGACCGACCGCTCCCAATTGTCTTTTCCTGAACCATAGACTCGTGCGTTCCGCGACTTGTATTTTTAACTCAGACTCATGAGTTGGTTCCTAATTTTTTAATATCTTTATTTTAAGTCCTTCTTTTATATTATATTTTTTAACCCGGTCGTTCTTTATTTAAATTTATTTATTATCTTAACGACCGTCCTTTCGCGCAACGCCATCTCTCGGCTCGATGTAAAATATGTGACCCGAGTTCAGCCCTAGTCCACGAGACGTCGCCTGCTGCTATATTTTGCTACGTGACAATCTAAGCATTACAGTTAGACCAATTGTTAGAGTTTTGAGGGCTCCAACAACCCGTAACGACTGCCACTAGATGTTCGAATGGCAACCGGGACCAACGGCGATTATAATCATGGCGACTAAAAATACGCCAATTTGCGAAGAGCGGATTAATATGACAGGTCTAAAAGGCACGGCTCCCTGTCGTTCAGAGTGACGCGACTGTCGGGATAAGTGACTGTCGGGGCACGGCTGCTTCGGCAAGTACCTGCGTAGCATAGGCAGGGAGCTGGACGCTCGGTGCCACCACTGCGTCCAATGCGGGGAGGACACGGCGCAGCACACGCTCGCCGAGTGTGTAGCTTGGGAAGAGCAGCGCCGTGTCCTCACAAATGAAGTAGGAGGGAACCTGACGCTGCCGGCAGTAGTGCGGAGGATGGTCGGTAGCGCAGAGTCGTGGGACGCGGTGGTGTCCTTCTGCGAGGACGTGATGTGGAATGGGTCCAGGGGCGAGGGACATGAAGTCCCCGTACCTTATTTGATGGACCCCGAGGCGGAGGCGGGCGCGAGCGTCGGCGCGCGCCTCAGAGGCGATGCTCGGGGTAGTTTCACACCTTACTACCCCGTGCAGGAGGCGAGGCCCGGACAGACCGGGCCGACACGTCACACGAGAGTGCGGGGCCGCGGCAGAATCAAGGACTCCCGCGGCCCCGCGCGCTCGTGACTGGAGAGACAAAGGGGTGGTTTTTAGTCAGTAAAAGTCTGACAGACCCTCTCGCCCACCCCAGGGCGGCGGATATGCATGAGGATTTTCCACCACGGCACAAAAAAAAGCCACGAATGAGTTAGGTAGGTAGGGACTGGCATAGCAAAAGACAAACTTGTGTGTAAAAGGGCCTTTGCCCTGTAGTGGGTCAATACAGGGTAGATATACACACATCAAAAGTGTCTAGGGATCAACATATATTTTTGCAATAACTTTTCTCCTGATTGATATTAATTAAAATTTTCTTTAAGGATTCATCAAATAAAGTGTTTTCGTTTGTCACAGTAACGATAAACCAAGTCACCTTTGCATTAATAAAGAAATTTGCCATTTTCCTAATAAAGGGATATTTGACATTTGAACCACTAACACAAAAGTTCGAAAAAAAGACTGAAATAACAGTTTTCTCTAAAATTTTATTGGGTAACTTAAACAATTAATAATCCGTGTTTCTACCGCGAACACTAACAACACAAGAACATCGGTTTGGCATACTCAAAATGAGTTCATCCAAATCACGCTGTGGAATGGCCGCCCATGTTCGTTCTTCTTGCGACTGGATACCCTCCATATTCGGCAGAGCTCTTCTCTGTAGCATATCCCATGCATGCTCAATCGGGTTCAAGTCTGGCGACTGAGCAGGCCAGGGCAGGACATTGATGTTAGCTGCGGCGAGAGTCTGTCTTACAACTCTTGCGGTGTGCGGTCGTGCATTATCATGCATTAACTGAAATAAGGGACCGATTTGCACTTGTAGAGGAACGATGACGTCTGATACAATCGTTTCAGCATAAATTTGAGCGTTGAGGTTGCCTCTGATCCAAATCAACTCAGTTCTTCCGCCGATCCAAATACCCGCCCATACCATGATGGTTCCACCACTATAAGGATGGACTTCCTGGCAGGATTTTAATCGCTGTTGGCGTCCAGGGGTTCTCCAGTGTCGTATACGTCTTGTATCCGGTCTCATACCAAAACGAGACTCATCAGAAAAGCACACGAAACGCCATTGTTCTTCTGCCCAATTTCTGTGTTCAAGAGCCCATTGATATCGAATCCTACGATTGTGCATTGCTATAGGTGGTACCCTGTAGCGGTCTTCGGGAATGAAGGTTCACTTCATGCAAGCGGTTTCTGACTGTTTGGTCGCTAATTAAGTTCCCTGAAGAGTGATGAAGCCTCACGGCTAACATCATGGCGGTTATTGTTGGAGCTCTTCGAGTTAAGATTTGAATGTATCGGTCTTGTCTCCGTGTGGTGCAGCGATACCGTCCTCCATGGCGCTCAGCCACGGTACCAGTGCTTCGGTAACGTGTCCAAAGTCGACTGATAACACTCTGACTTGTATTCAGAGCTAAAGCCACAGTACGTTGCCGGGAACCAGCTTCTATCATTCCCACGGCTCTGAGCATTTCTTCCCTGCTTAAATGACGTCGCCGCTCCATAATAACGTTGGTTTTAATCAGTAGTAGGAAACAGTAGCACTAATAATGTCTTCAATGCGTTGTATGTTTTTATAGGGAAAATATTGACAGCTGATTTTCATCTTTTACTCGAATTTGATTCACAGTTCCTGATTCAAATTATGAAATGCACCAAAAAGGATCCATATAAATTTATAAAATCATAAATTTATTACAAAGCCACATCTCAATCTCAAGAAATCCGCATAAAAATGCTTGATCCCTAGACACTTTTGATGTGTGTACTTATTACTTTGCCAAGCGCGCTCAATAAAAAAAGCAGCTAGTAAGTATAGTATTCGTGCCCCTGGTGAAGGCTTTAAATTCATTTAAGGCAGCCACAGGATAGTCACAGGTCACAGATCACAGGTCTAACTGCAATGCTTCGATGTCGCCTTCGGGTTGTGGAGGTCAGACGGCAGTCGCTTCATGGAAAATGTCGAAGTTTAGCCATATCAGCAGTTGGACTGGTAAAGCGAACCCCAGACTCCAAAGCTGAAAAGGCTTCGGATGCGACTGGGATTAAAACTGGGATGATGATGACAGGATAGTCCGGTTAAAGTCACGATTTCTCAAGGTCAACTACGATATGCTATAATCAAAAATACATATACCTAAACAGGGTTACAGGTTAAGTCGACCGAGATCCTTTAAGAGGTTTTAGTTTTCATCATTCCTAGCTGATTTGACCATGAAACGCCGCACCAGAAACCTAACCCATACTGAGATATAAAATGATTTTTTTGTATAATTGTCCTTTTTTCGGATTTTGTGTCTCTAATTTATGAATTGAAAACTAAAACCTCTTAAAGGATCTAGGTCGACTTAATCTGTAACCCTGTATATATTTTCATGTAATAGGGATTTTTTTAAGCATTAGAAAATGCATCATCGTCTCATGGCTGATCTCTGTATACAGATACACAATAGTGGGGCGTGATATTATAAATTACTTATGTTGATAAAACTTAGTACAAACCTTGACAAGTGTAATATGACCAATCTACCAGGTTGGATGTCCGGCACATTTTGTGGAGTACTCTCGTTATTACGCCAGGTTCGTTTTGTACCCAAATATCAGGTCTAAACGTTGTTTTAACTTCACTGGAAATCAATACCAAAATATAATAATAACAGAAAACCCGACAAATTGATGGGAAAGATAAACTAATAGCCGATTCCTATATATTAACCGAGCGTTAATGGCTCTTGTATCTTCAACAATTTAAGCAAAGACCCTATAGGTTGACAATACTGATTCTCCCATTTATGCTATCTGTTTCTATGAAAACTAATAAAATAAAAAACATAACTACTGTTTGTGCGTAAAACGATTCGTTTATGTTTATAGGAAACGAGCATGAATCATTCAACTCAATTACTTATCTTCATTTGTTGAACATAAGAATTACTCATATTTATGTATTGGTACGAGTAGATATAATCTATTATCTGTATCAACCTATCAACAGTCTATAATTAGGGTTTTAAACTGACATATTCAACGTTAAGCTGCGTCCACATGTATAACAACATCCACAGCGTACAATCCGACGGATTAAAGTCATTGATTCTTTGGAAGGATATTAATTACCTGATTATCCACCTCGGAAAAAAAAAAAAAAAACGTATCATACGTTTTCGCGACCCCGGTGTAGGTGTGAGATGGAACACTGGTGTTTTTAGTCCGTGACACTAACCGACCCGATCACTCACCCCATGGCGGCCGACATCTGTGATTATCTGTGATATATTTTCCACCATGGAAAAAAAAACATAATAATGTGGACGTCGCTTTAGAATATGGGAAGGTTGATATGACTATGCGGGTCAGTTGTGTGTTTGAGTGTGTGATACCGAAGTGCATGGCGAAACATCTAAAAATGGGTTTATTAGGCGTCAGAGGTCATGCACTTCATTTTGAAAGCATATAGGGCTTGTTTATAAAATTCAATATGCAATGCTTCACACTCATGATACCTTTATCAACGGAGGGGTAGGCAGAGTTGTACACACTCATTTTGGCTGTTATTTTTAAGTTCTATGTAATTAGGTGTCCGGTTGGTGGCAACAGATTGGTCCCGTGTTACAACATAACGATGATAATGTATTGTAATAAGGGACATGACTCCTGCTACTGAGAAATTCGTGATAAAAGATAAATCCAATAACACAGCCTCACTTGGAAATCGAACCCAGAACTTCAGGTTTGGTATTAGCGCTTGCCAACACTTGACCAACGAGGTAGTTAATTTTGAAGAATTTACTTTCTTATACATGTATATCACACAGGAATAGCAGGAGGGCAAGGGTTCAGCGTTCTCTTTCATTTGTCTTGCATTAAATAAACGATTTAATTACCTATTAATCTAATGACATTTTCGCGAAAGTCACTTTAAGTACGGAGTCATAAACTTGAACAGCAGTGGGATTCTGTGACCATTTCACACTTAAAATTTAGGTGATCTGTCATTCTAAATAATGCTAGGGATTGACACTATTGACAGATTACTCTAAGCTTAAGAGCTGAAAATCTAAGCTAAGCGTCACGGTAAGATTTTAACAGAATTTAGATAGAGTTATTGCGTGAAAATGAAAACCTTTTGCAACACTAAGAGCAAGGTGTACGGAAACGAAAAGTCTTTGATTTCCGGTAAAACTACAGATAACATCGCACCTTTAAAGTAAAACCATTACTAAACGAAATTATGAAATTTTATAGGGGAGCCAATATATAAGAAAACAGTCACTGATTTTTCTAAATAAAAACCCAGAATTCAGATTTTATTTAGTAACGGTTTTACTTTAAAGGTGCGACATATAAAATAAAGAACTGTATTTTGGCTTCTCGATATGTACGTACTTGATGATAGCTTGGGCAAGTTTCCTGCCTAGGTGATCCATAGAAATAGCGATGGCTGCGGCATTTACCAATTCGTTGTCTTCTCTAGCTACCCAGTTGTGTCCCAAAGTCGTCAGAGACTTGACAACCAGCATATCTGTGTCCAAATACACCCCTCCCCACTTGTACAAAGTTAAATATCGCAGGACATCAGAAGTGTGTTCCACTCGCCACTTGCTTCTAGCAAAAGGTTCGCTTGCCACCATAGCTTCCAAGGGAGTGTTTTTAGCGTAATCTTTAATATGAACCCTAGCGAACCTAACGTTTGGAAAGCGCCGTAATTCACCAAAAATACTCCTTTGATACACGACGTGGCTGACTGGTGCACTGAACATCACATAAACAAGTCGTCTTGGGCACATGCCTGGCGGGGGTTTAAGTCTCCACGACATGATGTCTCGTGAAAGAATATTGAGTTGGGCCTCGGCAAAAAGTTCTTGTCTTCAGCTGACGGCAGAACATCGTTCTCATATACGTAATGGCACGAAATATTATTCTCTGGGTTTTCAAAACTCATGTAAGGAAGTTGGAATGACACATTTTGCGCGTTGATATAGTATAAAGCAAGACCACTGAAAACTATACAAATTATAAATACGATTAGATGTTTTTTTAATAGAAAGAAACGTTTCTTTTTTGTTTTTAACGAGTACATATTTGAAGTTCTATGATATCAATGACTCGAGAAGGCAAAAACGGAAACATTTTAACGACACATTATCAAAATCAGATACAATCTATAACTAATAAATAGTTTTTAGTTGTGACATGAGATTTCGATGCAGATTGTTATCGTACAATAACTTCGAACATGAACCTAGATATTAAACGCAACACTATATGGATAGATAGTGTTGTACGTATCTGTTGGCAGCCTCCGTGGCGTAGCGGTAGCGAACGCGGCCGTTGCGCAAGGAGGCGCGGGTTCGATCCCCACACAGTGCAAATGTTTGTATGCATGAATATGAATATTTGCACTGGTCTGGTCGTGCCTCGGAAAGCACGTTAAGCCGTTGGTCTCGGTTGCCATACGAACATCTAGTGGCAGTCGTTACGGGTTGTTGGACCCCTCAAAAGTCTAACAATTGGTCTAACTGCAATGCTTAGATATCGCCTTCGGGTTGTGGAGGTCAGACGGCAGTCGCTTCACGGAAAATATCGAAGTTTAGCCAAAATCAGCAGTTAGACAGGTAAAGCGGACTCCAGACTCCAAAGCTGAAAAAGCTGCGGATGCGACTGGGATTAACGCTGAGATGATGATGATGATGGATGACATGACACATAAGATTAAAATCAAAGCATTTATTTCAAATAAACCAGTTACAGGCACTTTTGAATTGTCAGAAGGTCGGCCAGTCAGTAAGATGAAGCTAGTCGCCCATTCCAAAGAGTAGGTACCTATGGAGAAGAACGGGCAAGAACACACACACACTTGTTCTGCTGTAGTTCTTTTGTGAAACTCAGTTATGTATGGGCTTCTGCTACTTCCCTTAATAATTAGATTATTCTATAACCTAGAAAGGATACTGCTTGAACACCAAGCTTATATTTTGTTAGCTAGAACAATACTGCTACTGCTAGAATAAAACTATAAGCGATTTGTCTGCTAATCATTGGGATACAAAACCAAACGAACGTCTTAAACCGACCGACCATTCATTTGAGTTTGTCACTGGGACTGAAAACAGCACATTGATTTGCCAATATGGGTGCGTCCTCGCTGCTTACTCTTCGGAACACGTTAATTTTACGCTTTCCGTGTTGCGTAGGTAACTCCTCAGAGTGAACGATAAGGCAAGTTGTCAAGAGTTCGTATTGCGTAACCAAAATGGCATATTACTATCGGCATCAAACGTTAACTTAAAATCAATTGTCGTAGCTTTGGAACAATTAGGATAAATTGTAGCAATTTTGAGTTAACTTTAAAAAGGTTTTTTTTTAATAATTATAAACTAGTGCTTGACTGCAATCCCGCCTGATGGTAAGCAGTGATGCAATCGTTGATGGTAAAGCGCACTAGTTTATTAAGCCTATTCACTTAAAAAACTAAGGAATAGGAAGGGTGACGGCAGTTGAGCGAGGTGATGCAATGTTAAACCCAAGACCAATACGATCAAACAATTCTGCGCTAGAGGAAGATCAATCTCCCTCTAGCGCAGCATCGTTTGGTTTGGTTTATAATTATTGCGTATAGAATTCTTTAAGCAAAAAACGCTGGTTGTTCGTTGGTAGTTTTTCGAGTGCTCCAAAAATAGCTTGTAGCTTTGAAACCTATTATCAAAAGCTTTGATACACGATAATAGTAATCGGCATAACATAAAAAGAGAACTAATTGTTAGTTTCCGATTTTTATCTTCTTAGGTACTCATGTACAATTATGTCAAAAAAGAAAATCCCGTCCGACCCAAAAGGATAATAAAGGTTAGGTTACATACACATGACCAAATAAAATATGAAATACATAATCATCATTGTAACAATACTAATGAATTTTGAAATAATCTTTTTTTTCGCGAATTAATTCCAACTTTCCCAGAATTTGGTAATTTTTAAAAAAGTGACAACACCATTTGTGACGGAGCGAATAGCCATACGACCACGTGCCGCCTGCCCTGCCCCCCTTCACCCGCGCATGTATGCCTAACGTGTTGCCTACAGCACATGCATTAAGTTACCTCGCTTTTTCGAAATAATATTTATTTTTTTAGGAGGATTTTTTTTAAGTTTAGCCAGGTTTGTAGGCATTTTTAGAATCAGTTATCGATACTTAACAATACCTTCACGGATCGGACAGGGTTTTCTTTACATGTTGTATATACACACATCAAAAGTGTCTAGGGATCAACATATATTTTTGCAATAACTTTCTTAACTGATTGATATTAATTAAAATTTTCTTTAAGGATTCATCAAATAAAGTGTTTTCGTTTGTCACAGTAACGATAAACCAAGTCACCTTTGCATTAATAAAGAAATTTGCCATTTTCCTAATAAAGGGATATTTGACATTTGAACCACTAACACAAAAGTTCGAAAAAAAGACTGAAATAACAGTTTTCTCTAAAATTTTATTGGGTAACTTAAACAATTAATAATCCGTGTTTCTACCGCGAACACTAACAACACAAGAACATCGGTTTGGCATACTCAAAATGAGTTCATCCAAATCACGCTGTGGAATGGCCGCCCATGTTCG
This sequence comes from Sesamia nonagrioides, assembly GCA_017933935.1. Lineage (NCBI taxonomy): Eukaryota > Metazoa > Arthropoda > Insecta > Lepidoptera > Noctuidae > Sesamia > Sesamia nonagrioides. The sequence continues at coordinate 1,669,535 of JADWQK010000020.1, read as the reverse complement.
TTGCAACAACAAAAAAAGGTCTTCTTGCGACTGGATACCCTCCATATTCGGCAGAGCTCTTCTCTGTAGCATATCCCATGCATGCTCAATCGGGTTCAAGTCTGGCGACTGAGCAGGCCAGGGCAGGACATTGATGTTAGCTGCGGCGAGAGTCTGTCTTACAACTCTTGCGGTGTGCGGTCGGGCATTATCATGCATTAACTGAAATAAGGGACCGATTTGCACTTGTAGAGGAACGATGACGTCTGATACAATCGTTTCAGCATAAATTTGAGCGTTGAGGTTGCCTCTGATCCAAATCAACTCAGTTCTTCCGCCGATCCAAATACCCGCCCATACCATGATGGTTCCACCACTATAAGGATGGACTTCCTGGCAGGATTTTAATCGCTGTTGGCGTCCAGGGGTTCTCCAGTGTCGTATACGTCTTGTATCCGGTCTCATACCAAAACGAGACTCATCAGAAAAGCACACGAAACGCCATTGTTCTTCTGCCCAATTTCTGTGTTCAAGAGCCCATTGATATCGAATCCTACGATTGTGCATTGCTATAGGTGGTACCCGTAGCGGTCTTCGGGAATGAAGGTTCACTTCATGCAAGCGGTTTCTGACTGTTTGGTCGCTAATTAAGTTCCCTGAAGAGTGATGAAGCCTCACGGTTAACATCATGGCGGTTATTGTTGGAGCTCTTCGAGTTAAGATTTGAATGTATCGGTCTTGTCTCCGTGTGGTGCAGCGATACCGTCCTCCATGGCGCTCAGCCACGGTACCAGTGCTTCGGTAACGTGTCCAAAGTCGACTGATAACACTCTGACTTGTATTCAGAGCTAAAGCCACAGTACGTTGCCGGGAACCAGCTTCTATCATTCCCACGGCTCTGAGCATTTCTTCCCTGCTTAAATGACGTCGCCGCTCCATAATAACGTTGGTTTTAATCAGTAGTAGGGAAACAGTAGCACTAATAATGTCTTCAATGCGTTGTATGTTTTTATAGGGAAAATATTGACAGCTGATTTTCATCTTTTACTCGAATTTGATTCACAGTTCCTGATTCAAATTATGAAATGCACCAAAAAGGATCCATATAAATTTATAAAATCATAAATTTATTACAAAGCTACATCTCAATCTCAAGAAATCCGCATAAAAATGCTTGATCCCTAGACACTTTTGATGTGTGTACATATACCTAAGGTTATTAATGTTAATTAATTTATTTCCAAGATAACAGAGATTCACTGTTTTATTAACAATAGTCTTAGCCTATGTTAGTACGTAACCAATACAGACAATGTACAGCAGGTCTATTAAGATCTCACCGTGAAAACTTACAGTGACCCGCTAGTAACATCGTGACGACGCCAGGAATCCACCAAGCAAACACCGTTTCTCATAATCGTGATAATCGAGATTCTAATGCTAATTTTACTACTTGCTTATTAAACTAGCTTTTAAATTATATAAAACTAGCTGCGTCACACGGTTTCACCCGCGTAGGTTTCGATTTGTCCTTTTTTATATGCTCCGCTCCTGTTGGCCATAGCGTGATGTTATATAGCCTAAAGCCTTCCTGGATTAATGGGCTATTCAATGCAAAAAAAAAAAATCAAATCGGTCCAGTAGCTCCTGAGATAAGCGCGTTCAAACAAACAAACTCTTCAGCTTTATATATTAGTACCTATAGATGTGCAAGTTTTATTGAAACCTCAGAGAACATAAAAGTATTTAATAAAATGAGTCATAAAATTCGTAAAAGAGCAAAAAATTCCATCAAAATCCCGATCACGACCGCATACCTGCATGGTCAATCCCCAGCCCCAGGTGGGACCATAGTGACAGCTCAATCCAAGTACGAGAATTAGGGGCGCGACGAATTTTATTGGACTAAGCATCAAGAAGAAATGGGCCTAAGTAAATACACAGATGAAAACTAAACACACGCCACATATACAGTATGTTAACTAACAGAGGGCGTTCCCGTTAACCCGAAATAGTATAGCATACATACATGCTAAAAAAAATATTTCCATTCGAAAACAAAATGGTTTAAAATTTTTTCAATATGAAAATATTCAATAAAAATTTTAAATTGACATGTAAAAGAAACACACTGTACGCGCGAACATGAAAGACGGCAACGTCGCAATTTATTTATGAATGACGAGCCGCGTATGCGGCGGCGATCTAAGATCTAATTGATTGATGTGTGTTTGGCAATGCAACGTTAGGTAGATACTATTCCGCGCTACTATTTTGATTTAAAACAGGAGGTTTCAAATTTATTTTCAATTATAATTTCTTTTTATTCGGATTATTTTATGCTTATTTTTCTATGCTGATATTTTTATTTTAATCTATTAATGATATACAGTATGTTAACTAACAGAGGGCGTTCCCGTTAACCCGAAATAGTATAGTATACATACATGCTAAAAAAAATATTTCCATTCGAAAACAAAATGGTTTAAAATTTTTTCAATATGAAAATATTCAATAAAAATTTTAAATTGACATGTAAAAGAAACACACTGTACGCGCGAACATGAAAGACGGCAACGTCGCAATTTATTTATGAATGATGAGCCGCGTATGCGGCGGCGATCTAAGATCTAATTGATTGATGTGTGTTTCGCAATGCAACGTTAGGTAGATACTATTCCGCGCTACTATTATGATTTAAAACAGGAGGTTTCAAATTTATTTTCAATTATAATTTCTTTTTATTCGGATTATTTTATGCTTATTTTTCTATGCTGATATTTTTATTTTAATCTATTAATGATATACAGTATGTTAACTAACAGAGGGCGTTCCCGTTAACCCGAAATAGTATAGCATACATACATGCTAAAAAAAATATTTCCATTCGAAAACAAAATGTTTTAAAATTTTTTCCAATAAGAAAATATTCAATAAAAATTTTAAATTGACATGTAAAAGAAACACACTGTACACGCGAACATGAAAGACGGCAACGTCGCAATTTATTTATACATGACGACTACTATTTTGATTTAAAACAGGAGGTTTCAAATTTATTTCCAATTAGAATTTTTTTATTCGGATTTTTTTATGCTTATTTTTCTATGCTGATATTTTTATTTTAATCTATTAATGATATATATTAAGGTCGTACCCTCACCAAATGACCTCGAGCATTTGCTCCCTCTTCACCGCGCCCCACCTCTACAATACTTCGCAAAATATTACTAGCGCCGTCTGGCGGACGAAGGACTTACAAATACAAGTTAAATTCATAGACCACAGAAGTGACAGACATGGCACTTTTATTTTTGTTTATTGGTTCGCCCAAATACTTTTGGTTATTATAGACTGAAATGACTGAAAACAAATGTTGACGATACTTCATAATAAAAATTTTGCGTATTTTATTTTTTAACCGACTTCCCTAAAGTGTAGTTCTCAATTCGATTTATGTGTGCTCGCTGATAACTTTATCGTTAATGAACCGATTTTGATCATCCTTTTTTTATATGAAAGAGTATGCTGCCTATGTAATCTCATTGTTACCACGTCAGTGTCGATAATGGAAATTCTAAGAAATTTAGGCCAATTATCGAAAATTGTAGGCATGCTTCGGGTGAAAACTTGATACTCGTATTTATATCGGATGATACTATAAAACCGTGAAGATTTGGGCCTGACCTGATGATGGAGATGACAGAGAATCAAGGGAATCCACGTCGGAAGCAACTGTAATGTGTTTGGGCTTACTTAATTTGTATTGATTAGAGCTTTACAACTAAATATGTTATGACTGTAACTTCAGGATTGGAAGTTATTTTTGTAGATTGAAAGTTAGCTAAGTCAGATGGTCAAAGGGATAGAAAAATAATATAATAAAGGTTAATTTGTCATTATTTATTATTTTAAGGGAAAACGTAATCAGGGTCAAATAAATTTCTGCAGACAGGAAACCTACATAAAAAAAAGATTTGATGTTTTTTTTTGGGCTCAGGCAAGACTGATATTATATTATTATTCTCGTTTAATAAAACAAATACGTAAATTGTAAAAACCAAAACTATCGTCTAAAAAAAAACCGGCCAAATGCGAGTCGGACTCGCACACCGAGGGTTCCGCCGTACAAACGTAGCGGTTTACAATTTATGACGTACTAGCTTTCCGCCAGCGGCTTCGCCCGCGTGGAGTTCGGTTATATCGCGCTGTTTAAATTCCCCTCGGGAACATCAAATTTTTCCAGGATAAAAGGTAGCCTATGTTCTTTCTCAGGGTCTAAAGATTGTCTGTGCCAAACTTCATCAAAATCGGCTGTGAGGTTTAGGCGGGAAAGCGTAACAGACAGACAGAGTTACTTTCGCATTTATAATACTAGCATTGATTTAGAATTTTTCACAGTTTAGAGGCAATTAGATTTAAGAAGTGTTTGATATGAATTTCAACTTTAATATCTCTACGCGTTCATGTGAAAAAGGGTAGGTAGTAAGTTTATAATTATTAAAAAAATATTTTATGTCATGTAAGCAAAAATAATATTTTAATATTTTATGTAACTTCAAATTTATCATTTCACAATTTTTCCTTTGTCTGTCTGTACTATAATATAACGTTGTTTCGTGCCGAATTTCAAGATTCTGAGTTCACGGGAAGTACCTTGTAGGTTTTGATTCCCTAGCGTGTGACGGAAATTCGTCTAAGGTGTCGGTATAAACTGCTGTATCTTTTGATAGCTTTAACTTAGAAGTTTGATTTTTTCACTGCTTAAAGGGACAATAGACCTAGGTATTTGGTATAAATTTCAATTTGATACCTTTATTCGTTCGTGAGAAATAAGGTAGTAAGTTCCATTTTATTAAAATATGTTTATTATATTTTATAACTAAAAAAATGAGATTTTCGCAATTTTTCCTATATTTGCATTATATGACAATCCTTCATGCCAAATTTCAAGATTCTGAGTTTACGGGAAGTATCCTGTAGGTTTTGATTCCTTTGCGAGTGTCGAAAATTTGTTGAAAATATCGACATATCAGCTGTATCTTTTGATTGGCTTGGCTTAGAAGTTTGATATTTTCACAGCTTAAAGGGACAATAGACCTGGGTATTTGGTATAAATTTCAATTTGATAACTTTATTCGTTCGTGAGAAATAAGGTAGTAAGTTCCATTTTATTAAAATATGTTTATTATATTATATAACTGAAAAAATGTGATTTTCGCAATTTTTCCTATATTTACATTATATGACAATCCTTCATGTCAAATTTCAAGATTCTGAGTTTACAGGAAGTATCCTGTAGGTTTTGATTCCTTTGCGAGTGTCGAAAATTTGTTGAAAATATCGACATATCGGCTGTATCTTTTGATTGGCTTGGCTTAGAAGTTTGATATTTTCACAACTTAAAGGGACAATAGACCTAGGTATTTGGTATAAATTTTAATTTGATAACTTTATTCGTTCGTGAGAAATAAGGTAGTAGTTTCCATTTTATTAAAATATGTTTATTATATTATATAACTAAAAAAATGTGATTTTCGCAATTTTTCCTATATTTGCATTATATGACAATGCTTCATGCTAATTTTCAAGATTCTGAGTTTACGGGAAGTATCCTGCAGGTTTTGATTCCTTTGCGAGTGTCGAAAATTTGTTGAAAATATCGACATAATCGGCTGTATCTTTTGATTGGCTTGGCTTAGAAGTTTGATATTTTCACAGCTTAAAGAGACAATAGACCTAGGTATTTGGTATAAATTTCAATTTGATAACTTTATTCTTTCGTGAGAAATAAGGTAGTAAGTTCCAATTTATTAAAATATGTTTATTATATTATATAACTAAAAAAATGTGACTTTCGCAATTTTTCCTATATTTGCATTATATGACAATGCTTCATGCCAATTTTCAAGATTCTGAGTTTACGGGAAGTATCCTGTAGGTTTTGATTCCTTTGCGAGTGTCGAAATTTGTTGAAAATATCGACATAATCGGCTGTATCTTTTGATTGGCTTGGCTTAGAAGTTTGATATTTTCACAGCTTAAAGAGACAATAGACCTAGGTATTTGGTATAAATTTCAATTTGATACCTTTATTCGTTCGTGAGAAATAAGGTAGTAAGTTCCATTTTATTAAAATATGTTTATTATATTTTATAACTAAAAAAATATGATTTTCGCAATTTTTCCTATATTTGCATTATATGACAATCCTTCGTGCCAAATTTCAAGATTCTAAATTTACGGGAAGTATCCTGTAGGTTTTGATTCCTTTGCGAGTGTCGAAAATTTGTTGAAAATATCGACATATCGGCTGTATCTTTTGATTGGCTGGGCTTAGAAGTTTGATATTTTTACAGCTTAAAGGGACAATAGACCTGGGTATTTGGTATAAATTTCAATTTGATAACTTTATTCGTTCGTGAGAAATAAGGTAGTAAGTTCCATTTTATTAAAAATATGTTTATTATATTTTATAACTAAAAAAATGTGATTTTTGAAATTTTTCCTATATTTGCATTATATGACAATCCTTCATGCCAAATTTCAAGATTCTGAGTTTACGGGAAGTATCCTGTAGGTTTTGATTCCTTTGCGAGTGTCGAAAATTTGTTGAAAATATCGACATATCGGCTGTATCTTTTGATTGGCTTGGCTTAGAAGTTTGATATTTTCACAGCTTGAAGGGACAATAGACCTAGGTATTTGGTATAAATTTTAATTTGATAACTTTATTCGTTCGTGAGAAATAAGGTAGTAAGTTCCATTTTATTAAAATATGTTTATTATATTATATAACTAAAAAAATGTGATTTTCGCAAGCTTTCCTATATTTGCATTATATGACAATGCTTCATGCTAATTTTCAAGATTCTGAGTTTACGGGAAGTATCCTGTAGGTTTTGATTCCTTTGCGAGTGTCGAAAATTTGTTGAAAATATCGACATATCGGCTGTATCTTTTGATTGGCTTGGTTTAGAAGTTTGATATTTTCACAGCTTAAAGGGACAATAGACCTAGATATGTGGTATAAATTTCAATTTGATAACTTTATTCGTTCGTGAGAAATAAGGTAGTAAGTTCCATTTTATTAAAATATGTTTATTATATTATATAACTAAAAAAATGTGATTTTCGCAAGTTTTCCTATATTTGCATTATATGATAATGCTTCATGCCAATTTTCAAGATTCTGAGTTTACGGGAAGTATCCTGTAGGTTTTGATTCCTTTGCGAGTGTCGAAATTTGTTGAAAATATCGACATAATCGGCTGTATCTTTTGATTGGCTTGGCTTAGAAGATTGATATTTTCATAGCTTAAAGGGACAATAGACCTGAGTATTTCATGTGAATTTCAGCTTGATACGTGTACGCGTTCTTGAGATAAAGGGTCTTGACAGACAGACAGACCGACAGACAGACAGACGGACAACAAAGTGATCCTATAAGGTTTCCGTTTTTTCCTTTTGAGGTACGGAACCCTAAAAACAAATACATATACTATAATATTATTTACACAAAGCTTCCTTTTGCAGAAAAATAATAAACATCTGACTAATACAATATCCGGTCAGACTGGACGCTGACGGCAGCATATTTGGAAAAGGCGTGCAAGGAAACGACGTATTTCGTTTGCTTTAATTCCTATAAGACCACAATGAAAGTATGAGCATTTCTAGAAATAACGCAATGAAATAACACAAATTAAATTCAGTCTCTTGATTTTAATTGATTTTTGCATAAGCATGACGAGTAGGTAGTGTTTGTACTATGTTAAAGTACAGTGTTGTAAATTGTTGAGGAATTCCTTCGACTGTCTATGGGCTTCATCATCAGATCTATTGCAGACCTTCATTTAAACCTATATGTGTGTAAAGTTTTCATCAATATAAATGAATTAAGTCCAAACACAAGGTAACTATTGTAAACCTTTGAGGAGTTCCCTTAACTGGCCTTTGTCTTCATCATCAGTGCTTTAATGACAATCATAACTCATTTAGGTGTAAAGTTCTTATCAATATAAATTTATTAAGCACAAACACGAGGCAGCTGATGTGAATCGTTAAGGAGATCCCTCGGCTGTCTCCCGGCTCCATCATTAAGTCCGAACTTTACTAAATTGTAGTGCGTTAAAACACTTAATGAAAAAACATAGAAATGCCCTAGGCGCCCCCATGATTTTTTAAATTTCTCCTAGGTTTCCTTAGTCTTCCATCATCAGACCCTAATTTCCTTAACATGAGACTACCTTGAAGATATAATCTTTCTAATTAAAAAAAAAAAAACATGTGGCACTCGGGAACTGCCGCGGTAAAGCTATTGCATAGCATTTTTTATCAACTTATGCAATAGGGTATTTGACTAAAAAAACCTAATTAGTCCGTCAGTCAGATTTCCAAAAAATACTCATCATCATCATTTCAGCCGAAAGACGTCCACTGCTGGATATAGGCCTCCCCCAAGGTTCTCCACGACGACCGGTCCTGCGCTTCCCGCATCCAGCGGTTTCCCGCGACCTTCACCAGGTCGTCGGTCCACCTTGTCGGGGGCCTACCCAAAAAATACTAGACACCTATTTTTTTCTTTTTTCATATAAACAAAAAATGAATACGACACAGTGCTTTGAAAACTCGTGTGACGTCACTGCACGCTACACTTTTTAGCGGCCAGTGACGTCACCAGCCATCACTCCTGATCTTTGATGCCTATTATATTTGTCAATTTTTATACATTTGATAAAACAAAATATAGGAAATTTAAAACGTATATAATAAACCTATCCAATATTTTAATATAATCTGAATGACGGACTAATTAGTTTTTTTTTAGTCAAATACCCTATTATTTATATTATAGTAAAGTTATCCGCAAACAAACATAAAAAAACATATAACCTCCTCCCTTTTGAAATCGGTTAAAAAAACGAACACCAAAATGAACATCAATAACCGAGACACTTTATGATAGTATTATACTCTATGCGACATGCGGTGCGTGAGCGAGCAAGCAGATGCTTTCTCGCTCACGCGCCGACCGCTATGCTAGCGGACCGCGCGATGCCGAATGACACGGGTTCCCCCTTCGAGAGCTTGTGGCATACTGAATCTCAATAGCTCGGGCAAGAGAAATGATGGGGAATATGCTCAGATTGTTGAATAAAATTTTTGTTTTGGTCGTTTTAAAAAAATATTTCTACAATAATGTTCGTCATGAAATTGCCTATCCATTAGTGTAAGAACGAAATCTAAATAATGCTTACTTTTCGAGGAGATGCACGTTTTTGATAATTATTTCTCTTGTCAGAGGTTTCGTTGTGAAGGAATTATATAAACATTATGCTTAGTAAAAAAAAAAAAATCTACAATTTTGGAGCCAAGATTATGGAGAAAATTTACGTATTTTTAATAAGTTGATATTTCTTTTGGATAAAGAGTAGATAGCTCCGAAAAACTACATAAAAACGGCTTGCGGTGTGTTTTTCCTCTGGAGCCGCCTTAACGAGTTTAAGGGAACGCCCTCTGTTATTTAACATACTGTATATTAACGAGTTTAAGGGAACGCCCTCTGTTATATAACATACTGTATAATGTTTACCTAGTGTATATTATCTTTTGTTAGTAATCCTAATATTATAAATGCGAAAGTAACTTTCCCGTTTAAACCTCTCAACTCAACCGATTTTGATGAAATTTGGCACAGACAATCTTTAGACCCTGAGAAAGGACATAGGCTACTTTTTATTTTGATATTCCCGAGGGAAAACTAAAAGCGCGATACAACCGAATTTCACGCGGGCGAAGCCGCGGGCGGAAAGCTAGTAAATATATAAGAACCAAAACACTTTAGCGATTTTGTCAGTAAAAATTGCTCAAGTATTTTGCTATTGCTACTAACTGTGCGCTGACCCTTAGGACACCTCTAATGCTTTTAATTAACTCATAAACAGACTGGTCTCAAAATTAGGACAAAAACAGTAAATTCAAAACCGATACAGTGAACAGCACGCTTCCACTTATCGTTTTAAATGAATGAACAATAAAAAAAACAAATATGAATTTTTTTATTGTAATAATGAAAAAATAATTAGGTGCAGATTAACATTACAGATTTAAGCACAAGTAATGAGAATTTTAATGCGACATAAATTATTTTATATCTCGATGAAATTGAAAGCTTCTACTATTTACATGCAAATATTTTTTAAATGTTTTCATATATTTTTTGTTTCAGCACATACAGATTGAGTTATGGCCTTGCATTTTTTTATGCAATTATTTTAGTAATTTTATTGATAAGTCTACGGAGAAAATATTTTCGTGGCACCATTGAAGCCGATGGCGACGAATTTGACGCCAAAAGAATTGCGCAATGGCGATGGAACATAGATCATGGTACGTGTCACATGTCCAGAGAAGGGGACGCTCTTGAATTGCTACGCAGTAATGTCACTATGTCCGAGGACTCCATATTCTTCCACGAAACTTCGTGTAGGGGTGATTTGACATCACGCCAAGCCTGTGCTGTGGAATCAGCTGCAAAAGCACATCCAAACCACCAAATCAACTTGCTCTTCACCTCAGCAGTGTCAGAAGAAACTTTAAATAGTGGCTGTGTCAGAACCCTTTTAAACAATTATCAGAATGTGAAACTGGCAAGAGTTCTTATTAGAGATTTTGCTAATGGAACACCTATTGCACAACGGGTAGAACACATGCCCAATGAGGAGATAAACATATATGTATCGAAGATAATGAAATTTTTGACTTTATACAAGTATAGTGGGATATATTTGAGTTTGGACGTCATTGTAGCTCGGAAGCTTGAATTATGGAAGAACTGGGCTGTAAAAGAATCGCCCCATACGTTATCTTCGGAAATGTTTGCATTTTCAAAAAACAAAGCTGGAAGGAAGCTGGCTCGGTATGCTTTGGGGTAGGTACCTTTTATTCCTACCTTATCATTTTTGTTTTCAGGGTAGCATGAAAGTAGGTAGCCAACATGTTTGTTATTGTTTATTTCATCAAAAGTTACGTAGTAACTAGTAACGCTTTCCTCCCCTGATTGCCGAGAGGGCTTTTGGGTATAGATTAAGTAGACAAATAACTTAGAACAGCCCCCTAATCGGCGAACACATTTTTGTCAAATGATTGCGACTAGTTGGCATCAGTTGGACCGAACGGACCAATGGGCGATCGGAACGATCCCAATTGATGCCAACTAGTCGCAATCATTTGACAAAAATGTGTTCGCCGATTAGGGGGCTGACCATTGAGTTTCCGCCGTTTTTAAATTATACCGAACTTCGTTTCGAAAGCGACGCTCGTTGTTATACCTGATTATAAAAGACGTTTGGGGTAGGTGTAAAATTTTGTCGAGCAAAACCACGACCTGTAAAAAACCATAATCATCCACAATGTACGCAGTCAGCAATACGTTGTACGCAGCGTCGAACATAATTATTAACTTACTACATTCTGTCAAATTTATTAGATTTTATATTCCATACGTCTTGATGAAACATCTTTATAACGTTGATATTGTCTTAAAACATTTAATTGATTGCTGTTTTTACTTTCTCAATAGCATTCTGTTGAATGAATTAGCGATGAGCGAGAGGCGCGATCTATGGAGTTACGGTAGTCCATCAGTGATACAACACTTGCTGGAATTCTGGTGCACCGACAAGGAAGTGGAGCATATGAACCTTACAACATGTAACGGTAAATAGGTTGATTAATTTGTTTCAAGTACGTGATAATTAAATTTAAAATAAAGCTGACTAAATGCGACAGAAATTACACGAGAGCATGAAATATCGAGGTATTATTATTTCTTACATAGTAGGAACTAGAATAAGAAGAGGTGAGGCAGTGCTGATACGGTGCCGATCATCCGATCGGTTCTGTAAAAATATCACCGTGAAAAGTTACATAGTTGAGCTGTCATGAAGGTCAATCCCTACCAGCAGTTGGAAGACACCTCGCTCCACTTCTTCTTCAGCCTATAGAGGGCCACTGCTGGACAATGGCCTCTCCAAGGCTTTCATTGCATTGGTTGCTATAATCCCCACGCTTGGCAGGCGGGTTGGGGATCGCAATAATTTCATATTCCATAGCAGAAGCGCTGCTGCCCGCTTCCCTGGTGAGAATTCCCTTAGTCCCCGCTTACGATACCTACGGGAGGATATGAGATGGTACTGTTCTAAGCCGGATACCACACGGGGTACCGGGTTTACCTCACTCCACGCTCAATTCAAATAAGTTTTCACGGTAAGGCAGTTACAGAATCACCCTGATGATATCTATGCGAGAAACTTTTAATGGCGGTGTACTAGCCTACCATTAGTATAAATATTTAATTCGCATTACAGATTTGGAGGTGTACGGCCCGAAGCTCTTCTATCCAATACCATTTTACAATAGAAAAAAATATTTCCGGATAGGAAACTGGGACAAATGGAAAAACAAGTGGATATTTACCTACTTTACATGGTTCAGGTTTACTAGATACAATTTCGTCACACCTGGATCTCTTTATGGGATAATAGCTAACGCGTACTGTCCGATGACCTATCAACGTTATAGCGATGATTTTGGGGTTTGGTATCCTGACCTGGATCGTGAATTGAACTGAATAGGAACCATAGCTATGTGCCCAGTTCAAATACACATACAAATCGGTGTGGAAAACTCCAACACTTTTCCAGGTACCCTAGTAAACTATTTTTATAAACAACGGAATTCTATTGTCAACAATCGATCAATTATCTCAGCCAGGTGATAGAATGACATTGCTGTATTGCCATTATTATAAAATCCGTTAATACCTAGACATGATTTTCTAGATACTAATACTCAATTCGAATACTTATTAATATAGAGTACATAGTCAGTGATTGACTACTGGAAAGTCAAAATGACGCCATTTTGTTAGTAAGTAGATTACGAAACTTGTCAAAATCGGTCATTATGAGATCACTGATCGACAATTTAGACACTATTGTAATAGCGGACTAGGGACCCTAGTTAGTAAAATAACTGTGAAGTCTAGTTAATAGACTTCGAAGAATTCTAGTTACTGTAGAACTCTACAGACCATTCACAATTATTTTATTGCTGGCAGCAAATGATAAATGATTTATTTTCTGTAAGTATGTTTGTATTTTGCAAGTATTTTTTTTCCTTTTCTTTTTTTTTAACTAGACGAGTTCGGCGTTCCCTATCTGCCAACGGCCTTTCTTCTCTTTATTTTTTTCGGACTTTAAAAGAGATGTGTATGACCCCTAGGTCATAGTCTCTTTTTTATGTTCATGTTATGTATAAAAAAAAAAATCAAAAAAAAAAAATCATAAATATCGACAAAAGTAAAAAAATAAAAATGCTATTTCTACACTTTTTGGAGCAGCTCAATATCCCAAGCCTTTTAATGTCATCAATATAGTCTTTTACAGTCTCTTTTTTTTTGTTGGGATGGGAAATCATTAAATGACTTCTCCCGCTCTGGGCGGAGCGCAAAGGCGTGTCAGACATTTTTCTGACTAAAACCCACCCGTGTTTCTTCATTTGCCTGTGCGAGGGCCAGGGCCACGGTTTATTGTTTAACCAACCCGCAACCCTGACCCAAGAGGCGTCGGTCTTCGTGGACCCCGTCACGATGTGCTGACATCTCTTTGAGGCGCGCGTAAAACACGACGCGCCATCGACTTGGGCCTGGTCCTTACCGGGCGGCGAGCTGCCCACTGCTCACCGCCCGCAGGCCCGCACCTACGGTAGCTGGGAGTTAGGTGTCATCTCCCGACCAGGGCGTCTCCTGCGGCGGCTAGTGGCGTTGGCGTGAGGGCGTTGGGATTCCCGTTGCCTCACGCGCTCCTCCTCCTCCTTTGCCAGCATCACTACTTCGCAGAAGGAGGTGACGGCCTGCCATGCACTCTCGCTCCGGACCAGGATCGGACGGTCTTTTACAGTAGCTGTAATAGGCTTTCTGGCATGATTTTCGCTTTAAACAAGATTTAAATTTGTAAAAGCTTCGAATTTTTGGTCGCTTAGGCGCAGAGTCGCAGTCATCTGGAAATATGTCATGATCATGACTAGTAGCATCGGTATTCGGCACGTTGAATGCAAGTCTCAATTCATTGGCTAAAGTACGAGGCGGCCGTCTCATCACTGAAGTGTCAATCAATTGACGATAATAACTTATATTTATTGATGTTATTAAAATGCTTAAGTTTTTTTTATAATTATCAGAACTACTGTGAGCAGAGATGCAGTCGTTGATGGTAAAGCGGACTAGTTTATTAAGATCCTATTCACTCTAGCCTTGTAGACACTTAAATTGAAGTCAGACGGAAAGATTTTTCAGTCTTTCGATGTACTCGGTATAAAAAACAAGGCGGTACGCTTCGTCCGGATCGAAGATCGTAGTAGTCGTCCGCGGACCGATGATACAAATATGACTGTACCAAAAATGTAAAATAAATTAATATTAGGGGTCGAAGGAGGGTAATTTATAAAAAAAAAATAAGACATTGCCGTTTTGTTACAATAGGTTCTTTGAATTGACATAGTCTTCATGATTTGAGGTTTTCGAATAAAACTTTTTTAACGTGGTTTCTATGATGTTCTTCTTTTAAACATTTGCATACCTATGCACTTTCAATTGTTTTTATTATTCAACTTAGACAAGAAATACTGCGAAAATTCGAATGATTTTTAAATACGAGTTCCGACGCAGAAGTAACGCAGCAGAAACAACCCAATATCAATGTTGAGTTTGGAGAGGGGTCTACTAATGAACGCACCGTGCGATTTTGATTTACCTAAACGCTTTCGTGATGGAAACTTCGACTTGAAGAAAAACCGCCCACATAGGCGAATTAGCAGCATGGTTGTTAAACCATGCTGCTAATTCCTGGGTAGTCTATATAATAAAATAAAAAAATACGAGAAATGGGTGCCTCATGATTTGACTGATCAGCAGAAAGGCGTGTTGAAACTTGTGTTGCCCTGTTGAATCGGTACAGAAATGAAAGAATATTGGATCGAATTGTGACATGTGATGAAAAGTCAAAATTAGATTCTTTATGATAACCATAAAAGAAAATACAATGGCTGAGCCCAGGTCAAACGCCGCAACATTCAACATTGTCCTAAAGCAAAACATACCATTAAAAAGCTAATGTTAACTTTGGTGGTCTCAGCTTGGTGTTACTTACCTACTATAGTTTTCTCAGATCTGATCAAGCAATATCGGCAGATGTCTATTGTGGCGAACTCCGAACAATGTTGGCAAAACTAACAGTAACACAGCCCCGACTCATGATTTAAACTTCACTATTATTGCTCCTTGACAACGCGAGACCTCTTAAAGCAAGAGAAACCATTTTGACCATTAAGGAACTGCAGTTAGAAACCATTCGTCATCCTCCGTATTCGCCAGACCTTGCTCCAACAGACTACTATTTTTTCGTGATTTGGGCAATCATCTACGTGGCAAGAAGTTTTTTTTCTTTCTAGGCTTAGGTATGAAAATGCTTTTACACAGTTTATGTAGTCTAGGTCCTCAGAGTTTTATCGCAAAGACATAAATGACCTTCCTATTAGATGGCAGCAATGTATAGATAATAATGGTGGACTGGCAGTGAGTAATTATTTTGGTTAAATACATTAATATAAAATTAAAAAAATAACAATTTATATTTTAAGTATGTATGTACAAATCGGCAATTTCATAACTTATTACAAAAAAAAATATACATACCAAAGCTAAGCTAAGCTAAGCTTGGCGTTATCGCAAAGGTCCGGCAGTACTTCACACCTGGGCAGTTTCTAATGTTATACAAAGCACAGGTCCGTTCGTGTGTGGAGTACTGCAGCCACATTTGGGCTGGTGCTGCAAAGTGTCACCTGGCCACTTTGGATTCAGTGGAGAGACGTGCAAAGAGGCTGATTGGTGCCCCTAATCTAACTCGAGTTGGTCTCCAAAGCCTAGAGCACAGGCGTAGAGTAGCCAGCCTTTCGGTGTTCTATAGGATGCATTTCGAGGAGTGTGCGAGGGAATTGCATGATTTAATTCCCCCATCTCCGTTCCACCAGCGGACGACCCGTCGTACGGCTGGTTTCCACCCTTACGTTGTTAACACCACTACGATCCGGACGAAGCGTTTCGCCTCCTCCTTTATACCGCGTACATCGAGGGACTGGAATAATTTGCCAGCTGCGGTGTTTCCGTCGGACTACAATTTGAGTGTCTTCAAGGCTAGAGTGAATAGGCTCTTAATAAACTAGTGCGCTTTACCATCAACGATTGCGTCACTGCTTTCTATCAGGCAGGATTGCGGTCAAGCGCTAGTTCATAATATACAGTATGTTAACTAACAGAGGGCGTTCCCGTTAACCCGAAATAGTATAGCATACATACATGCTAAAAAAAATATTTCCATTCGAAAACAAAATGTTTTAAAATTTTTCCAATATGAAAATATTCAATAAAAATTTTAAATTGACATGTAAAAGAAACACACTGTACACGCGAACATGAAAGACGGCAACGTCGCAAT
Source organism: Sesamia nonagrioides (assembly GCA_017933935.1). Classification (NCBI taxonomy): domain Eukaryota; kingdom Metazoa; phylum Arthropoda; class Insecta; order Lepidoptera; family Noctuidae; genus Sesamia; species Sesamia nonagrioides. The sequence goes on along the minus strand of JADWQK010000020.1, from coordinate 1,653,000 downwards.
TTATATATACATGACGACTACTATTTTGATTTAAAACAGGAGGTTTCAAATTTATTTCCAATTCGATTTTTTTTTTATTCGGATTTTTTTATGCTTATTTTTCTATGCTGATATTTTTATTTTAATCTATTAATGATATATATTAACGAGTTTAAGGGAACGCCCTCTGTTATTTAACATACTGTATATATATATAAATAAAAAAATATTATTTAAAAACAAAAAACCCGCCTGCATAAAACTCTAACGAATTGAAAAGGTAGAAACAATTTGAACAATCGCAGTTGGGGGACTGTTCTATGGAATACTTGTTTAACTAGCTAAGAAGTCCCCCAACTGCGATTGTTCAAATTGTTTCTACCTTTTCAATTCGTTAGAGTTTTATGCAGGCGGGTTTTTTGTTTTTAAATAATATTTTTTTATTTCTATTTTTTCAGTTTTAATAAATTATGTTTCTAATGTTGGAAAACTTAAAAGAATTGTTTAATTTTTTTTTCATCGTTCCATTTAATATTAAAAGTGCACGTTATATACATATTTTCTAATGAGTATTTTAAATCCTTCATTTTAAAACCAATTCGATAAGTTTGGTAGATAAAAATTACCTCATAATTATGGCGTCAAACATCCGCCATTTTGTTTTTTTTTTTTTTATATCATCGTCTAAGACAAATCTAACGATGTCTCAAATGTGAAAATCTGTTAGCCGGTTTTGGAGATACAAGATAATAAAGAATATTACATAGATACATATGTACAAGATACGCGCTTTGTGCATGCCTCCGAATGTAATTCTGTTCATAATTTTGCAAAAAATTGAAACTGACTGACTTTTGTGCTGAAATTTCTAAGTGTACATTAAATACGTAGGTACGGACGACACCAGGTCAAGCTACCCCAAACGGTCAGATATTTCCAATCAACATAGAGCCTTAATGCTGTGGAGATAAAGTTGAAAATCTAATAAGGAAATCTGACAGATTGTAGTAGCTTGATGTAATGTCGTCTGTAGATAGGTTTGGTACTGTTTGAATGTATGTTTCTGGATTTATCACTGTTATTTTTTTTTTAAATGCCTTATCATTGAATTTTCATCTTGTTTTAGTCTTTTCAGTTGATAGTAGTTAACCATGCAAGTGTTTTTTTTGTTTATCTAATTATTATTTTATTTCTTCTTCTTCAGCCTATAGACGTCCACTGCTGGACAAAGGCCTCCCCCAAGGCTCTCCACGCTGACCGGTCTTGTGCTGCCCGCATCCATCGGCTTCCCGCGACCTTCACCAGGTCATCGGACCAGCCGGTCACGCCGCCCAGCCGGACCAGCCGGTCGGGGCAGTCGGTGTTCATCGGTCAGGTGTCTTTTTAGTTAAGAAATATTACGTAACCGGATTGATTCCTTAAATGAGTTTATGTCTTGTGGTTGATTTAGCAATTTGTTAGGGTTAAGAAAACTGATATCAAGTCCGGAAAGAGTACTCACTCTACTCAAAGCAACATAAGCTTGACCTTTTGCAAATAAGTTTCTACTTAAATCTACAACTGCTGGGTCTAAAGTTGTGACCTGTAGTTTATGCACCGTCACTGCCCAGCATAAAATTAAGAGAAACATTCGTCGCTTAATCTCGCCTTTACCACGTAAAGCATCAAATTCTGTAGCACGAGGCTGGATCCAGACTCCAATACCAGGTAGGTTCCCTGTTATACTTGGGTCATCGAGCTCCAGAAATACCGCTTGTGGTAGTTTTCCTGGCTCCAACTGCTTTCTGCGTAGTGCTGGCCAATCTATTCGTCGGATAACACCCCTGGCACCGTCAACCAGCCCATGGTTAACATTGATGTTCCGTCTTAGCATGCCTCGAGAGCTTACACCTAATTTGAGTTGGTTTGGTTTACTACCTGATTTATTGGGATCTTCAGGTATGTATTCCTCTCGTGGTTTTTGACCATATGTTTTAGGATCAAATGAGATGTCTACAGCACTAATATTGAGACCTACCTACCTAGGTCTACCTTTGTGAGATTTTCTAACTTTTCTGTCATAGTCGCGTTATATACATATTAATGTAGCAGATTTTTTTCTTTCCATTTATAATTTATACTGCACGTTATAATAGTTCTTTACTTATGAAATTGCTATTCTGCAGTACCTACTGGCCATTTCAAATAAAAAAAAAAAAAACTGTATGGCTAATAATTCTAATTTCAAATTAATTTTATCTTGCTTTTTTGTTTGTTTCAACATGGAGCTCTTTTTTTCCAAAATTAGTCATTTGTTTATTGATTTCCGTCACATTTCAATCTTTTTCGTCATTATGGATACGTTAAAAATTCGAGTAATTATGGAATATGAGTACCGTTATGCTAACAACGCGGCACAAGCCGCACGCAACATCTACGACGTTTACGGAGCTAACACTACAAACCAACGCAGCACTTGTTATTGGTTTGGTCACCACTATTTTGGGAATTTCGACTTTAAAAATGAACCCCGCGGTCGTCTGAAGACTTTTGGTCGACAATGACGAATTGAAAACGATTGTGGAAGCTGATGATACACAATCTACGGCTGATACAGCAACAGCTTTCGACAAAACAAACAAAAAATACAAACTATATTGGACTATATGTGTCGAATTGGCAAGGTAAACTATCTTGCCAAATGGGTGCCCCACGAACTCAATGATCGCCAGCGCGAAGTACGCGAGACGTGCCTGGCACTGCTCAACAGACAAACAAATGAAGGAATTTTGAAACATATTGTTACCTGTGATGAAAAATGGACTGTTTGCTAACCGTAAGCGCTTAGCAAGTTGATTAGATCCTGGTTCAGCGCCTACACAATGCCCCAAACGAAATCTTATCCCTAGAAAAGCGATGGTCCCTGTTTGGTGGTCTAACCAGTGTGATTCATCACATCTTCTTACCAAACGGGATGAGCATTACTGCAGATGTGTACTGTGAAGAACTGAACACAATGATGGAGAAACTGGCATATCTCCAACCAGCATTGGTCAATCGCACCTCACCAGTCTCCACTGCTCCTGCACGACAACACGCGACCTCATACCGCACAACAGACAGTCTTCAAGTTGCAATAAAAGGTTGGTGGGGTTGGAGGCTCTTCATCATCCGCCCTACTCACCAGACCTTTCGCCTACAGACTACTACTTTTTCCGAATTTGATTAGATTTTTTTTAAAATTAATTTATAAACTAGCGCTTTACCGCAATCCTGCCTGATGGTAAGCAGTGACGCAGTCGTTAATGGTAAAGCGCACTATTAGTTTATTAAGAGCCTATTCACTCTAGCCTTGAAGACACTCAAATTGTAGTCCGACGGAAACACCGCCGCTGGCAAACTGTTTCAGTCCCTCGATGTACGCGGTATAAAAGAGGAGGCGAAACGCTTCGTCCGGATCGTAATGGTGTTAACAACGTAAGGGTGGAAACTTGCCGTACGACGGGTTGTCCGATGGTGGAACGGAGATGGGGGAATTAAATCATGTAATTCCCTCGCACAGTCCCCAAAATGCATCCTATAGAAGACCGAAAGGCGGTACTCTCCAAGGGTACCTACATTTCGAAAAGTAGGAGCCAAGGTGAACGGGCTCCATTTGGGGGTGAAAAGACACGCCTGTGTTTTGGCGGCATTGAATGCTACAAGTTTGGCATTGCCCCATTCGGAGACTGCCACTTGCCTCTCGTCCAGCTGATTTCTTTAAGAATCAATAAACTGCCACTGTGTTGGCAAAAATACAGTGATTGCATTACTTCAATTATTAATACAAATGATTTTTTTTCATATTAAACGGCAATTTTATATTTAAAGGCTTTTTTATATAAAATATATTTAGAATCATTATATTTATTATAATCAGTGATTAAAATCCTTAATTTTGATACCCAACGCGATATGCTTGGCAGAAAAAAATATGTAATTCTTTTTTTTGTTTCATTTAATATTAAGTTATATACATATTTAGAATCAGTGTTTCAAATCCTTTATTTTGATATCCCACTCGATATGCTTGGTAGAAATTTATTTCTTTATATCTCACGATATGACGTCATTCATCCGCCATTTTTGTTTTTTCTAAATGTCACCTATCTAGTAGCAGTTGGGCAATTAAGGCAAATCTAACGACACCTCAAATGTCAAAATCCGTTCAGCTGTTCTGGAGATACTAGGTAATAAAGAATAATACATACAAGATAGGAGCTAAAAAACATAACCCTCCTGGCAGTCGGGTAAAAAAAGAGTTTTTATTCAAAGTCTAAGATCTAGATACTAATATTATAAATGCGAAAGTAACTCTGTCTGTCTGTCTGTTACGCTTTCACGCTTAAACCTCTCAACCGATTTTGATGAAATTTGGCACAGACAATCTTTAGACCCTGAGAAAGAACATAGGCTACCTTTTATCCCGAAAAAAAAAATTGATGTTCCCGAGGGAAATCTAAAAAGCGCGATATAACCGAACTCCACGCGGGCGAAGCCGCGGGCGGAAAGCCAGTATTTTATATATTTTTTTAAATTCTGATAATCGATTAGGCTCTAAGTAATTTTTAAATCGAAATAAGAAAACTGTTGGTCAGCACTAAATGTCTCGTCGCAACATAATTTTTAGTAATATTTATCAACATTTGATCATGTTTTAAATGTAGTTAATGTATGAAAAATAGTAAAAGTAAGTGGGTACCTATGTAGAGGAAACGACATCTTTATTTTCCATTTTGCTTATTTTCAGCAAAAGATGAAATTGGTTATGTATAAGCCCCGCACGATGATATTGCGATGGAACCTTGTCACAATAACAGCTTTGTGACGTCATCTGTCACACAAAAGGACAGCTAGCAAAAGAATGTTTAATGCAAAATTAATAAACTGGGGTTATGGGTTTATTTGTATTTCTTACATGTATACTAATTTTGTTAGTTTGTTCTTACATGTAGTCCATTGTGTAGCAGTCATGTTTTAATTACTACCTAAATCTATCAGCTTATAAATAAAACCAGGATAGTATGTAAAAAAATGTTTATATATAATTCAGTATAATTTTACCCTATTTATTAAATTCCACTCATATAGTCTTCCGAATCAGAGCTGCTTTCTGTGTCTGTCGTTTCCGATTCACTGTCGTCTGCCGTATTTATCACAAATAACTAGTCAGTTATTCGATCTTTATTCCAATATTCCTCTTCAAGCCGTTTAACATGATAGACTTCCTTTCGCCACTCATCTGGAGTTATTGACGCCAACGCCTCCAACGTCAGAGCTTCAATGCGACTTTCCAACTGCTCCACATTCTTTTCTGACACCCTCATCTTTACCAGGTTCCAGATGTAGTCAATGGGGTTGAGGTCGCAGTTGTAGGGTGGTAATCTAACGACCTCATGGTCATTGCCAGCTAATAAATTGTCAATTTTAAAACTTTTCGGCGGTCTGTGCCGTTTAATTAATAAATACAGTTCAGGTTTTGTACTGTCGTTGGGAAAGTCGATGTTGTGAGCTTGTAGCCACTCAACCATCAACTGTTTTTTATTGTTCATACTTGGTGACCTATTCTCTTCCCTACTGTGATAAGGGGCGTTGTCCATCACAATTATGGAGTTGCGTGGTATGTTGGGTACTAATTTTTCTGTAAGCCACTTGGTGAAATTCTCAGCATTCATTTGATCATGGTAATCCCCCGTTTTGGTGTCTGCTTTAAACATTAAAAGGGCATTGTCAACAAAACCGCTTTAACTTCCCGCTTAAACTATTATCCATCGGCGGCCGGGGCTGTCGTTCCGTCTCACTCCGACATCGGTTGCTGTTTGCCAACATTTTTTCACCGTGTAGTGTGCGTGTATCCACGTTTCGTCAAGATAAATAACAGGTCTTTTGTTATTACCAAGCGAGTCATTTTCTTTCATACGTCGTAAATATTTAGCTCTCCACGCTTGAATTTGGGGTCTTTCAATTAGAGCCAGTCTTTTTTGGTAGCATCGTTTAAATTGGTAGCCTAAATTTAATTATTTTTCTTAATGTAGTTTCACTACCAGTATAATTAAGGTTTACTTTTGAAGCCGCCAATATTTTGTGCATTGTGGGTATTTCTCTCCTCACCGTATACATTGAATGTATAATATTTGTTAAAGCTGTTAAGGAAAACCCGTCGAAATATTCCTTCGTTTGTCTTTTCCCTTTAGTAGGAGTTCTCATTTTGCTGCTACTGGCTGTTTCTGACTGATGCTCTCGTCGCAATTTCGCCACAGTATTTTTTGCAACGCCTGTAGCACATGCCATATGCTCCGTGACTTTGGTAGAATTTTGAAAAATATTTTTATTAACTATTAGCAGTTGCTTCGGTATTCAAATGTCCTCAGTAGTGTCCGAAGCACTTTTTAAAGCACGGTTTATACTTTCAAGAACTGACTTATAGTCCTCTTTCACTTTAACAAAATAATTGTCCACTTAATTATAATTTCACGAGCACGACTGTTAATTAATTTCTTACTCATTTTAACGAGTAACAGCTAACAAAAATAAACAACAAAACTCAAGAACAACAATAAAACAGGATAACAAAAACAAAAAGCTAACAAAAATATTCGATGTGCGTAAGTGGGTAAACGCGGACTGAACTTGCGAACGGTACCGACGCCGACGGTGCGAGTTCGACTACGTCACCAAGATGGCCGCCAATCGCAATATCATCGTGCGGGGCTTATACAGACGACAGCACATCAAGCTACTACAATCTGTCAGATTTCCTTACTAGAGTTTCAACTTTAATGATAAGCCTTAATGCTAAGGCTCAAGGTTGATTGGGAATATCTGACAGTTTCGGGTAGCTTGATACATATTTTCAGTGAATTGAAGTTGCCTACCCTTTCAATAGGTGTAGAGATATCTATTTTATATAACTTTTACAGTAGACTAACGTAGTTTTAGCGACCTCAACTGTATAATTAACGATATTTGACTAAAGTAAGCCCGGTGTACGAACACCCTTATTAAAGGTAGCGGTAGTACATGCGCCTATATGGCAAGTTAACAGAAGCTAAACTAAGACCTATAAGCCTTACAGTCCCTACGACCCTAAGTCCTACAAGCCCTACAGCCCTGACCTACCATATAGTTCGTAATAAATAAACATATAAATAAGTGCGGGATGTCTGCACCAAGAGACCTAAGGTAACAGACAGATAGTAGGTAGGATTTCCAGGTAAGGGTGAAGGGTAAACTCACTGCCAGTCCAGCAGACTCACGGGACTGATCAGAGATGGCTAAGGGTGTCTTGGCCACAGTGAGGGGTAATGAGACAAGAATAAATTCTAATCTGATTTATTTACACAATATTACAGCTTATATACTACTTATTACCAACACATACAAATGTACAAACGTCTTTGACGTTTGTACATTTGTGTATTCTATACATGAAATCTGTAATTTTAACAATATTTGAAGTAGGCCGCGCGTCCGCTGCCGAAATGCTGAATCAATGTTCAAGGGTAGCTTTGAACACCCGGATACATCACACAGGAGAAATTCCTAGTGTGGGGCAAAGTTTAAAAAATAAATACATATATTTCTAAATAAATTTGATTGCTGAAAGTAAATTAAATCAATTCTTCTCATGACGTAGTTGCAATATCCCGTCTAGTCAGCTGTTGTGTCATATCTCAAAATCTTGTCGAGCAGAGCCGTTAAATAAAAGGGAATATACATCACCAAGACCCCTCTAGTACGAATGACAGCAAATCAAGCTACCCGAAACTGTTAAATATTCCCAATCAACCGTGATGATTGAATGCTTTAGCGATAAAGTTGAAAATTTTATAAAGAAATCGGACAGATTATAGTAGCTTGATGTCGTCTCTACGTCATTCATTTACTTCTTCCAGTTATTTCTTTATTTTTTTAATCGAATAATAATTTGAGCAGCTCGGGGCTTCTTTGGGCCGAGCAATAAAAGTGGTGGTTTACTCTGGTGGCATTGCCTTGTTAAGTCCCAAATTTTTCTCCATACATCTTGTAGATCGTTGGGCAAAACTTTCGAGCTAACTTTTCGTATGGAGAATTCTTTTCTATTTTCTTTTCATGGGTCAATTTGTTCCAAAAATGGTGAGTGTAAGCGTTTTCTACGTCCTTCAATTCCTTAGGTATGAAGTAGTCGTTGTTTCTGGTATAATGTACTGGGTAGAAATAGTCTGGGCCATACACTTCGAGTCCTGGAAATGATAATTTGTTTAAGCTTATTGAATTCTTTAAAAGAGTACAGCTGCTAGCTGCAAGACCGATATATCCGTTACACGTCAGTGAAGTCTTCGGTGGTGCGGTACCGAAGGCTTCACTGATATATTTCCTAAAAAAAAACTTACCCGCCTAAAAATAAAAATTATTTCGCAAAAGGAGATAACTTAATACATGTGTGGTAGAGAATACATGCGCGAGCGAAGGGGGGTAGAGCACACGGCACGCGGTCGCATCGCTCTTATTAATCGTGTCGAAAATGGTTTGTCACTTTTTTAAAAATTACCTACCAAACTTTGGGGAAGTTGGAATTAATTCGCGAAAATTAATTCAAAATTCATTAGTGATGGTTAAGGAACATATTTTATTTGGTCATGTGTTTACCTAACCTTTGATATCCTTGTGTGTCGGACGGGGTTTCCTTTACATATTGTATACAATATGTAAAGAAAACCCTGTCCGATCCGTGAAGGTATTGTTAGGTATCGTTAACTGATTCTAATAATGCCTATAAAACCGGGCTAAACTTAAAAAAAAATCCCCCAAAAAAAATAAATATTATTTCGAAACAGCGAGGTAACTTAATGCATGTGCGGTAGGCATCCCGATAGCCCCGCCCCCCTTCACCCGCGCATACAAGCGCGGGTGAAAGGGGGCGGGGCATGCGGCACGTGGTCGCATCGCTATTCGCTCCGCCACAAATGGTGTTGTCAGTTTTTTAAACATTACTAAATTTCGGGGAAATTGGAATTAATACCCGGGAAAAAAAGATTATTTCAAAATTCATTATTATTGTTACTGTGATGATTATGTAAAATTTTATATTATATTTGGTCAAGTGTTTACCTAACCTTTATTATCCTTATGGGTCGGACAGGGTTTTCTTTACATATTGTATATATAATAAGCTTATTAATTTTAATTCATTTAATTCCAAGATATCAGAGATTCAATGTTTTATTAACAATAGTCCTAACCTATGCTAGTACCTAACCAATAAAGACAATGTACAGCAGGGCTATTAAAGATCTCACCGTGAATTTGACGTCCCGTCCATAAACAACAAATAGGGGTGATGTGTGAATTTTACACCTTGTATTTCTCACACACTATAAAAACCTAAAGAAATCTATGCCTGCTAGTTTAACGAATTCATTTTGAAGTGAGTTAAGTCGTGTTATGAGTTATGTCGTGTTAGGTGCGTGAGTGCCGATTGGAATGAGCGAGGGGCACCTATTATGATATTTTTATTGTTTATGAGTTTCTACCGTACTTTATAAGTTCTGTTGTTGTGGTGTAATGTAACACAAGGATATTTTTTACTACAGAATTTTTAGTATTTGGGTTTGTTTTAGTCTGATTTACTGCACTAGGCTCATTATACATCTCTGACCACAATAAAGATAGTTGTGACGTTATAAAATTTATCTATAGGTACTACTTAATATATAAAGCTGAAGAGTTTGTTTGTTTGAACGCGCTAATCTCAGGAACTATTGGTCCGATTTGAAAAATTCTTTTTGCGTTGGATAGCCCATTAATCCAGGAAGGCTTTAGACAATATAACATCATGCTGCGACCCATAGGAGCGGAGCATAACTAAACCACGCGAACGAAGTCGCTGGCACCCGCTAGTTGATGATACTTTTCTAGGTAGTACTAACCTTGACATGTCTTAGACGACCACTCGTTCAGTTTAGGTGTCGTACACATTTTAGAAAGGACTCTAGTTATGACGCCTGGTCCGTTGTGTATCCAAACATCTGGCCTATAAGTTGTTTTCACTTCACTGGAATTAAATAAAAAAAAATATCTTCGTGTTATTGTTAGTTATTGTAGTTATAATATGAAATTGAAAAGCTAAAAAGGCAGGAGCTCATTGGGAATCAAAAAATCCGCCCGCATCGTTATCAATGGGCTAAATGCCCAAAAGGCAACCACGTTGGATGGCAATACTTAATCTTTGGGCTAAAATAGGCTAACTCAAGAAGATGAAAAACGAATGAATTTTATTCGCATTCAAACCTCAAGGCCCTAGTCTTTCAAAACAAAACGGCTCAAGCATGTAGCTCCCATTAAGTTCGTCAATATTTGCATCGGTGGGGGTATTATGGTCACTCCATGTGGCGTCTTCCTATCGTCGTGTGCCAAGCCATTGCGTTCTAAAACGGCTGGCACCCTGATGGACTCAAGAGCCCGACGGGTGAAGTCGTTAATGCTGGCCTGCCATGCGATACGCCCAGCGCTCTTGCTGGCAAAACAGGCTATGGTATCCCAGGTGTTCGACTGTTCCATCGCATTTACATCGATGTGGAGCACGGCAAGGAGCGCCCAGACGCATTACATGTGGAGTCATACATCATAGTGCCTATTTTGACGATAGCGCCAAAAGCCAGAGACCTCCCCAGCTCGCAGATGGGCACGCTCGGTAGTGTTGGGGGACGAATAAGTTCCTTCCGCAACAACCTGCAGATCGGTTTATCCCACTGTCTCTGTGAAGACAGGTTCTCCAACTGCCCGGATACGGAACAAGCCACTTCCACAAATTCACCGCACCGGTTAGAAACGGCACTTCAGAGTCAAGCTGAGCAGGAACCAAGTTTTGTATGGTTAACTTCTTCTACTACGATACTGTGGATCGAGCATAGGAAGGCCGGAATGCGTAGTGTGGCTTGGAGCCACTCAACGTCGACCAAAGCCAGCAAAATTAAAGCAATTTTAAAATCTATGGGAAACTACTGAGAATAATATGTTTGATATGTGATGCAAAATGCGTGGCTGCTTCCATAAAAAGGATGAACGGAAAAATACATAAAATTGGACCGAAACAACACTGGTATTTTGCTGCTGTTATACTGCCACATAATGTACGAATGTAAGTACATGATTACGCTCAATCGTTCTCTGTATGAGAGGAGGCCTGTGCCCAGCAGTGGGACGATAAAAAGGTTGATAATGATGATGTTGATGAAGTACATTATGTGGCAGTGCTACAGGCAGTTATAAAAATGTTAATAAAGATACTGTTTTGGAATCTGCAGTCTGATACCAACAAGATGATCCTCTCAGACCAGTCATTTTATATAACCTACATTTTGACGAATTGACAACATATCTACCATACATGGGATTAGTAGAATTCGAAAGGGACTCACGAGATAAGATTCTTGAAACCCTTTTGCGAAGCTACTACAATTAAGAAGAGAAATAAAAATCTTTTATTTTAGGTAGTTTCTTTTTTTACACGTTGCCCCACACTAGGAATTACTCCTGTATGGTGGGTGGGATTACAAACATTTAAACTCACATACACAAATAGTCAGAGCAAGAACAACTACATTTAGACCATACAAATATTTGTTCCGTGCGGGGATCGAACCCGCGACACGCAGCGCAGCAGTCAATCGCTCACCCACTGCACCAACCGTATCGGCTTGTATAAATATAAATAAATTGTATAACATTTAATGAAAAATGCTCGATAGATACATACTTGATGACAGCTTCGGCAAGTCTCCTGCCTATCTGATCCATAGAAATAGCGACGGCTCCAGCAGCCACGTAGCCACTGTCTTGCGTCGCTACCCAGTTGTGCCCCAGAGGCGTCAGAGATTTGACAATAACCATATCCGTGTCCAGATATACCCCTCCCCACTTATACAAACTCAAATATCTCAGAACATCTGAAGTATGTTCCACCCGCCACTTGCTTTTAATAAAAGGTTCGCTTTCCACCATTGCTTCCAAGGGAGTGTTTTTAGCGTAATCAGTTATGTGAACCCTAGCTATCCTGACGTTTGGGAGGCGTCGTAATTCAGCGATACAACTCCTCTGATACACGAAGTCGCTGATTGGTGCACTGAACATCAGATAAACTTCTCGCTCTGGGTGGGCTCTCGCCGCAGACTCAATAGCACATGCCTGACGAGAGTCTAGCCCTCCCCGGCATGATGTCTCATGAAAGAATATTGAGTTGGGTCCCGGCAAGAAGCTCCTGTCTTCAGCTGATGGCAATGCATCGTTCTCTCTCATATAATGACACGAAATATTATTATCCACGTTGACAAAACGGATGATCAAAGCCGGTAACATTTCATTTTGAACGGTTTTATAGTAAATAAAAAGGACACTGAAAGCTATAAAAGTTACAAATATGACTACATGTCTATTTAATATGAAAATTTTTAACTTTAGTGTTTTCAACGAGTACATGTTTAATCTTTTCCTTCTATATGAATGACTCGAGAAGGCGAGTGTTCTAAGATAATGTTGCTTAATTACACACCTATATTTTCCTGCTTCCCAAGATATAAGCGGTTTATCTGTCGTCAGTTTAAAAGTAAAACCAACCAAAAGTGGGCAAGAAAAGTAGACAATTGGGTAGCCGCATAAAGTACTCAAAACTATCAAACAGAAAACTAACAGAGAAAGAGAAAAAACAGAAAGACCGACACTCTTATATACTACTACTCTCTCTACTCTCTTCTCTGCTCTTATATACTTTTCATATTCAGAATAGGTAAAGTAAAATAATACTTTACAAAGTAACTAAGGAGTATCGTATTACCCAGTAACTGGATTGTGGAGGTCAGATAGATCGGTAGCTCCATGTAAAATATTGCTATTCAGCTGAATCCGGTAAGACTGGAAGCTGACCACAATACGGATATAGAAAGGCTAGGCAGATGATCATTACAAATTATTTTTACTTAGAATGGTTGGAGATTTCTTTTTGCGATTTTAAACTTGCATAAGTCAAAGCTTATTTTTCTTTGTTTCTTCTTTTTTCTTTTTAGATATTATTATTTCCTTGATTTGATTTTAGAAAACATTATTTCAAAAATGTGAATGTTGTGTGTACCTGTAATTGGTCTATTCTTCTATCACAGTGTTTTTCAACCTTTCTTGTGACACGGCCCCTTTAGTATACATAAAAAATTCGCAACCCCCTACTCTGCGACATTTTTATTTATTTTCATGATTATTTATTCTGTGACAAATTTACAACCCATGCAACATTCTTATTCATTTTCATAATTGTTACGTCGAAACTTCGTCCCGTGAGTGTAGCTGTAACATGCATCAGGTGCGAGTTGAGTGAATGAGAGAGCGAGACAACGAGCGTCACGTAGAGTTTTTGAAAGAAAAAGGAAATTTAATGGAAGATATACTATTTTGTAGAGCGCTTCCCACGAATACTACATAACATGCCAGTGCTTGCATAACATGTTCCTTTTTTTTATGGGATGGGATATCATCAAATGACTTCTCCAGCTCTGGGCGGAGCGGAAGGGCGTGTCAGACTTTTACTGACTAAAACCCATCCGTGTTTCTTCACTTGCCTGTGGGACGGCCAGGGCCACGGTTTCTTCTTTAACCAACCCGCAACCCTGACCCAGCAGGTATCGGTCTTTGTGGACCCCGTCACGATGTGCTGACATCTCTTTGAGGCGCGCGTGAAACACGACGCGCCGTTGACTCGGGCCTGCTCCTTACCGGGCGGCGAGCTGCCCACTGCTCACCGCCCGCAGGCCCGCGCCTACGGTGGCTGGGAGTTTGGTGTCATTTCCCGATCAGGGCGTCTCCTGCGGCGGCTAGTGGCTTGAGGGCGCTGGGATTCCCCTTGCCTCACGCGCTCCGCCTCCTCCTTTGCCAGCATTACTGCTTCGCAGAAGGAGGTGACTGCCTGCCATGCACTCTCGCTCCGGACCATGGCCTGGGCCAGGGTCGGACGCGAGAGATCGCCGCCCATCGCCGCTACGAGGACACGACGGTGCTCTACCCAAGTCGGGCAGACCACCGTATGCTCCACCGTGTCTTCAGGGCGATCCACACAATGGTGACACCCTGGCGTTTCCTCCCGCCTTATACGGAACAGGAACTTCCCGAAACAACCGTGTCCGGTGAGGACCTGCGTCAGGCGGAAGGTGGGGGCGCCATGGCGCCTCTCTATTCACTCCTCAAAGAGGGGACTTACCGCCGCTATTGTGGCGTGCCCATGCATAACATGTTCCTTAAAGCTACCCAAAATATGAATATCGATTAAAAAATTAAATGCATTGCTGTGTGTTGTGACAGAGTAAAAGCCATGACTGGCTCAAACAGTGGATTTATTATTAGACTAAAAGTGCAGATTTCAAAGGCTTCTTGGACGCATTGTTTTCTCCATCGCCAAGCTCTTGCAGCCAAAACCTTGCCACGGGATTACAGTCAAGTACTAAATACTATTATAAAAATTGTAAATTCTATTAAAGGAAAAGCATTGCAGATTCAACTGTTCCGAAAAAATTGTGAAAATTTGGAAGCACTAGGTACACCAAAATTTACTATGTCATACAGAGGTTAGGCGAATATCAAGAGGCAAAGTATTGAGCAGAGTTTTGGAAAATAGCGTTAGAAAATTTGAAAGATGAACCGTGTCATTACTTCTCAGTGCAAGAGATACCAAAGAACACTGGGCAAAGGTGGTTCTTAAATGCAGCTATACATGAGGCAAATTTATCAACTTAGCTCAAAGAAAATCTGCTGGATTTATCTTCCGATGGGATGCTGCAATTGGATTTTAAGTCAGTCACTTTGGATACTTTTTGGTTGAAAAGTAAATCAGACTACCCAAAATTAACAATAGGCATTGAGTGTTTGATTCCATTTGCCACCTCGTACTTGTGCGAGTTGACATTTTCTTCAATGGCTCTAATAAAAAGTAAAGAAAGAAATCGTTTAAAGTTGGAAAATGATTTAATTCTGAAAGTGGCAAAAACTGATCCACAATGGGAGAAATTAATTAATGAAAAACAACCGCAACTATCGCATTAAGGGTTCTCCTAAGTCTTGTTTATTTTTTTGTTATCTTGATTGTCAACACAAGTACGAGGTTTAAGAAACAATGTTGTACTTAACAATTATTAGTTTAGTTTGTTCTTTTAATTATGTTACCCAATTTGTCAATAATTTTATATTTATTTTATTCATTTTTTGAGTTATCTCGACCTCTTGTAAATCTCAATAGAGGTCCCACGACCCCCCTGAAAAATCCACAGGTTGAAATCACTGTTCTATCAAAACTTATAACTTTGATTGAGTAATGTAATATACATTTGTTGGCACATTTTATTCCTTTCATATAAATATGTAGGTACAGACGACAACATATCAAGCTACTACAATCTGACGAATATCTTTATGAAATTTTCAACTATCTCTAAAGCATTAAAGTTCAAGGTTGAGTGGGAGTACAGTTTGGGGTAACTTGACCTGCTGTCGTCCGTACTTAAATAAAATTTTATCAGGATTCTATATCATCAGTGGTTAAATATCAAACTTCTAACTTTAGAAAGAGTGTAAAGGGTCCAGCCCCCTAATCGGCGAACACATTTTTGTCAAATGATTGCGACTAGTTGGGATCAGTTGGGATCGTTCGGGTCGCCCATTGGTCCTTTCGATCCAAACGATCCCAACTAAATAGTTGCAATCATTTGACAAAAATGTGTTCGCCGATTAGAGGGCAGGTTATGACTTAAACCACAAACAGTAGCTCACAAGGTATAGTGTTAGTGTACAGTGCTATAGGTGTTGTTTCTATTCATTTTATCATAAGATAAGTGCATCAGTGCGATAAGTGGATAAGTGCATCAGTACAGCTGTGATAATGACACTTCATAAAGTCCATGAAACACTCGAACAGCTTTGTGTTACCGACTTTACAATTAATCATTGCAAAATTATTGTTATCGTTTATTAGGAGGATTAGAATGGAGGTACAGTGCCTACTGCAAACATTTTTATTTTCTGATCTTTTAATGAAATTGAGAGAAAGAGAGACACTGAACTCAAAGGGGATGTTTCATTTTGGGCCACCACTATGTACGCTATTAGATAAAAAGGAAAAAAAAAATAGAAGATTTTCATAAAAATACTACTAAATTAATTTGAATAAAAATACCTACAAGTATATATAATTAATTATTTGAAACGTTTTTTAGTGAGATAACCCTTTATTAAGGTAGCCATGACAGTGGCTATGACGTTTGATTAGCGACTTTGACAGTTCTATTTTCTATTAGTATTAATAGTTGATTTGAGTTGATTATATTTATTTAATGGGCCGTATGTTCGGAATTCCTGTTTTGTTTTTTTTTTTTGCAGTCATATGGTAGATAATATAGATACGATAGCCTTAGATACATGCCACGTCAATCAAATGTCACTGTCAAAATCTTATTTCGCTTATTGCTGACCACCATATTTATTAGTAGTTGTGTTGCACTCCTTGGCCGAGTTAAATTGAATCTGTATAAAAACTAAGCCAAAATATAGGAAATTAACATTAAAAACAGTTAACTAAAGCGTAACTATACCTAGCATTAAGTGTACAATGTGCTGGCCCAGGCTCCATACATTTCTGAGACATCTCCTTTACTTTAGTTTCTCAATATGGATCGTTTTATTTTCTCGTCCAATCAGTTTTGAATAGAGCTGTACGATTTCTGACAGCAATGCCTGCACCGACTGAACGGGTCCTGTCACCTAGTGTAGGTATTTCCTCAAAAGACAATCTTAAACATCGATTCAACATGGTCTTCATAATTATGATCTGACCAAGATTATGTCCATGGTCGTACCCAGCTTCTGGCCTAGGAGATGGCAAGACAGGCGTGGGGGGAGAGTCAAATTTTTAGATTGAGCAATCTTTATGCGTTATAGTCACACTTGGTTTTTTTGGCAATTACACCGTACATTTCGCCAGTGCGTGGTTCTAAAGTCTTCGTTTATACTTTGTTTACAGGCGGGCACCTGCCCCCCTGCCCCGCCTGGGTAGGTACGCCCATGCTTATGTCTGCACTTTAAAATAAACAAGCCTCTAGGATTGTTTCGGCCTTTCTTCTCAGAAAAGTCTGTAAAAATGTTTGTTTTCCTTGCAGAAATAAAGCATTTAACGAAGCAGTTTGAAAGTCAAGTCGGGAAATAACCGTTTACACAGCAAAAGTGGGCAAGGTTACTTCTACAGAAAAGGCTATTGACAATTACTTATCATGTGTGTCAGCGGCTTTTATCTTGTATCGATCAATTGTTGTGTAAATTTTATTGGTTTAAGTGTCTCGAGAAACACCTGAAGAAGTTTTTTTACATTTAGAAAGTACACATGCGATATAAAGTGAGCTGTTCAGCTGTCAAATCTTAGCATTGGTTAAAATGTGGGCTCACTTCCCGTAAGTTTTCACGATCTAATGTTTGCAGAATCACACTGCAGAGTCCCAATTTTAGTAATTTACGTTAAAAATTTAAGGTTAAAAAGAACCTAATCGTAGTCTCTGGTCGGCGACAAACAAATGCCAAATACAAATAAGTAGATATTGTTAAAATGCGGGGAATTTTCTACTAGATTTATCAAAATAATGTACTAAATATTGTACACATTGAAAATTGATATCCCACAATAACATCATCCTTATCCAATTTAATAGTTTAAATAAATTGTTGGTTTAATACACTTAGATCTATATCGCCCTTTACAGCATATGATTAAAATAAATATTTTCGAAGATATTCCAGATTTAAAAATTGCGGCGTGTCGCGTTCGGGCCGACCGGGAGCGGCAGGCCGCTATGTTTTTTATATAACGTTCACAGTTTTTCTGTAGTGTGTTTAGTATCAGCATTGCGCCCGTGCGAAGCCGGGGCGGGGCGCTAGTGAAAAATAAAAGCAGGCAATTCATTATACGACAATTTTATTGATTTTAGTTTAAAATATTATTTTTTATACAGATATTGATATTGCTGTCAACTAAACAAGTCTCGTTGTAAGAAGTCCTGTACATACATACTTCTTACAACTACATATTATGGTGTCTATGTATGTACATACTGTACATACATAGACACCAAAAATGTTTTTCTTTTTCAACTCGATGTGCTATTTAAATGCGTAAGTACGTAAAATAAATATAATAATAACATTAATAAATAATTTTATTTCTATGAGATCCATACATTGTTTTTTTTTTGGGACTAAACCCGCCGCACTTTTCCCAACCCACTGCAACTCCTGAAAGCCAGAATCAACAGTGGAGACCGCCAGGAAAACGCCGAGCAATGAAGCTCGACGAGTCCCGGAGAAACGATTCAACTGTCTTGGGTCCCGCAACGAAATTAATCAGAAAAGAATAGCGGAGGAGTAAGAAAAAATATATTTTTTCCACTTCCCTCCATAACAAGCAGGAGACAGAACAGAACTAGGCCAATCGGCACAAAGGGACATTATTGCAACTGGAAGAAGCCCAGATTGCCAAGCACCACGGAATAAAATTTGATTAACTTAATGGGTCCTAAGTAGGTATATGCTGTTACAATTGATTCCAATAATAGGTATGGCAAAAGCGCCTGAACGCACGGACACATAATAAACGGACATTGTATTATTAGTAAGCATTTTTGCACTTAATTAGTAACAAACTAAAGACAAAATAATGTTTAAGGAAAAGTCTTAGGGCTATATTTCACCGGGACACCATGGCGGCAGTTGTGCCACCGTGGTGTCCGTAAGCTACCAAAGTAGACACCGAGTCGCCACACCACACTGTGTACGCGTCCGAGTTGATCGCGCCCCCAAATTGGTTGCGCAACCAATCGGACACCGGATGAGTAACTCTCTATACAACGTGTAACAAAAAGGGTATATACATACCAAGGGCATGGCATCTTTAGATGATATCAAACGATATCGGAAGGGTTTCAACTCAAAATAAAATACTCAAAAAATGGGTACCAAATTTTCGGTTTCGTGTGTTTCTTAAAATCAAATCATAACAAACGTGGCAGCACACTACATACGTTAATAACTACTCGTTACCCGTCACGTTACTTGCCAAAATCCGATAAATGTCGTCAATATCTCTGTGCGACTAGTATGATAGCAGCCTATCACAGGCGGTGTTTTTCCTCATAACTTCCTAACATAAAGAGATAGGATTGATATCAAACGATATTGGAAACCCTTCCAATATCGTTTGATATCATGTAAAGATGCCATGCCTTTGTTATGTATATACCCTTTATGTTACACGTTGTATAGCTGTATACATTTTCTTGGTAGCGGCGGCGACTGGTTGCACCACCATGATGTCCCGGTGAAATACGGCACCAAGCAGACTAATTTATAGAAAACTAATTTCATGATAATTTAAGATCAAAATACTGTACACCATTCACTAAACGACTTAACATCAATCTAAAACCTTTCGTCATCAACATCATGTCAGCCACGGGAAGTCCATTGCTGGACATAGGCTTCACCCAAGGATTTCCGAAAAGACCGGTTGCATTCAGCGCTTCCCTGCGATTTTGGTCAGGTCATCCGGCCACCTAGTCGGTGGGTGTCCGACGCTGCGCTTGCCGGTACGTGGTCGCCATTCAAGAGCCTTTCTGCCCCATCGGCCATCGGCTCTACGTGCTATGTGCCCCGCCCTCTGTCACTTCAAAGAGCTAATCCACTGGGCTACAAACCTTTTGTGAGTACCTACTACTCGCAGATGCGGTTAGTGAATTAGGAGGCGTGACTTCCTCTTTGGGTATAAGTTGGTTGCAACTAATTGGCCCCATTTCCTTGTTCACAGACTAATCTAAATGTAAATTGTCTGCATCTTATTCATTTTCACTCACACATTCTCACGTTTTTGACGCGAAACCTAGTAGACGTGCACTTTGTATTGATTTAATTATGTAAATTTTAATAATAAATATTTACAACAAAATTATATGCAGTGTTAGCTCTAAGAAGTGTGTCGCGTGTGAGTAACAGCTACTTTTGTTTTTATAATTTGTGTTGCGCAAAATGACCCTAATACAATAATCAAGATATTTTTTGTGTAAGATATGGCTAACCAAGGATCTAGCCCTTTTGGTCGTAGCCACCTAGTACGGCGAAGTCCACCGCCGTCTCCCGCCATCCCAGAACCAACTCGACCTACTGTCCCGTCACCACCTCGAGCCTCACCCCTGGCATCCAGTGAGCTTCCGGAGGAAGTCATTTCTACCCCTGAGGTCCAAAGATGGATGGAGTCTATTGATACCATCCTAAATGAGGTCTGCACCATAGTTACGGAGGGGAAAATGAACTCCGATCAAAAACTCCGAGTCTCCACTCTCTGCCGGAAAGTTTCCAGTGGGGCATCTCAAATGGCTGTCATATACCAAGCATTAAAACAAAAAACACTCCTAGCGCACAATACAATACAGCACCTAAGGGATCAGAATGACCTCGCGGACTCCATTACTGAAATAAAGGAGGTTGTAACTAAGAAACTAGCACCATCTGATTGCGCTTCTACCTCTTACGCTAACATGGTGAAAAAAGGTTTTGATAACTTCATCCGCCCCGCAAACCTGAGCTCTGTGACCATTTACCCATGCGATAAGACCAAAACAAGCGAAGACACCAAGTCACTTGTGCAAAAAATTATTTCTCCTGAGGAACTGAAGCTTCACGTTCGTGCCCTGAAGAAAGTAAAAAACGGTGGCGTCCTAATTAGCACTGAGAGCAAAGGTGACATTGAAAAACTGAGAAATTCGACGAAACTGGTTTCATCAGGCCTTACAGTGGAAGAAGCTCCAAAACGTCGACCCAGGATAGCTGTCATCGGAGTTCCGGTCGCACTTACTGAAAAGGAAGTGTTTGACTGTATTTATGAGCAAAATCTTGCAGGTAAATTGGTAAATACTACCCGTGATACCTTCTTTGCAAATGTCAAATTGAGCCATAAATCGGGTAAAAAAGGTCTACCTACCTGCAACTACATTTTGGAGCTTCCAGCCGCCGTCAGGAAAATTTTAATAAACCAAGGTCGAATTTTCATCAATTGGACATCCTGCCCCGTGAGAGATTTTACGATCGTCACGAGATGTTATAATTGCCAGCAATTTGGACACGCAGCCAAGTTTTGCCGAGAAACCAGTCCTACTTGCAACCACTGTGGGGAACCTGGGCACGCCCACAAGGAGTGTAGCAGCAAATCTGCTCCACCTCGATGTGCGACGTGCAAGCGTTTCAAGAGGAAATGTGACCATCAGACTGGTGACGTAGACTGTCCGGCACGTAAATACGCAGAGGCTAATTATATTAATTCCATAGACTATGATGGCGCCTAAGAGCGCCTCATAAATAATTTCTTATAGTTTCCGTTTATCTATACGTTACTTAGAGTTAGTTTATTCATTTTAATTAATAGGTGTTATGGTCAGTCAGCTAATCACTGACTTGGATGGTTTTTCTGTGTCTGAAACCAATACATGTAATGTAGAGGACTGTAGGCTCCTTCTTCCTGTTGGGGAAAAAACACTTACCCTGCTTACACAAAATATCCGGAGTATAAATCGAAACATGCATGGATTTGAAGTTCTACTACAAACTCTTGATATTAGCTGTGATGTTATCGTCCTTACAGAATGTTGGTTGTCTGCTCAGACAGCCAATCTCCCTTCCCTTGACGGATACCAATCTCACAAAACAAACTCAAGCATTAATCAAAACGATGGTATAGTAGTTTTCATTAAAAAGGACTTAAAAATAGTTGTTGAAGAACCTATAGTTCAAGATAGTAACTGTCTAATAATTAAAATTACTCCAGATACTGTAATTATGGCTATTTATAGACCTCCTTCTCAGAACATCGACAGGTTTTTGGACTCACTTGATGACAACCTAAAACATTTATCAGTTTTCAAAAACATCATTCTAACGGGCGACATAAATATTAATATTGCTTCCGAAAGATATAATCCACATGTTCATAAATACTTAAATATTTGTGCATTCCAAGGCCTTTTACCCACTCATTATTATCCCACGCACCAGAGCGGTTCATGTTTAGACCATTTCATCATAAAAACAAAAAATCCTTCAAAAGCATTGGTTACTAATTCATCACTTACCGACCATCAAGCTATTCTGCTATCGTTACAAATATCGCCACCTAGAATAAAATGCATGCGTAGCTATACAAAAATTAATATGACTAATCTCGAAAGTGATGTTCGAAGTATTAATTTTGACCCTGTTTACGAAACAAATGATGCAAATACTTCCTTACAGTACTTCATAAATATGCTTCAAGCTGCAATAAATAAAAATACATTTAGCAAAACAATCCCTAGAAAATATAATAATATTAAGCCATGGATCACTCCTGGTCTCGTCCGTTGTATTAGGCATAGGGACAAACTACATCAAAAGTCGAAACTTGCACCGGATAATGAAATACTTTCTACTACATATAAAAGGTACAGAAATTTTTGTAACAAACTTTTATATAAAACTAAAAATCAATTTGAGAAGAATGAATTACAGAAGGCTGGGAAAAATAGTAAACTTGTGTGGAAATTTATTAAATCAAATACATTTCGATCAAAAAATCCTGAACAGCCACTCGAATTACTGTCAATAACAACAAACCCCATCGAAGCGGCGAATAAAGTCAACAGTTTTTTTGCAAACGTTGGCAAAACTCTGGCCGAAAAAACCTTAAACCAGAGTAATCATCTTTCACAGCCATCATCAACAGTGTTCAATACTTCGAATACTTTAAATTCTTTTGTTTTATTGGACACTGATGTCAATGAAATTTTAGGAATTATTAGCGGTTTAAAAGACAACTGTGCTGTTGGGTGGGATGGCATTAATAATAATATACTAAAAAGATTTAAACATTTTCTTGCTCCTCCTTTAACCCATATTTTTCAGTCGTGTTTGTCAAACGGAATATTCCCCAAATTGCTTAAAAAAGCTGTAGTTACACCGGTGTATAAAGCGGGAGATAAGAAATGTGTTAACAACTATAGACCCATTTCTGTACTAACAGGACTGTCTAAAATTTTAGAAAAAATTATGAACAGTCGACTAATAAAATATCTAGAAACTAACAAATTGCTTTCCAATAACCAATACGGATTTAGAACTAACAGATCAACTAACCAAGCAGTTCACAGGCTGACAGAGTATATAAGTACTAATTTAGATAATGGCCTTCACACTATAGGGATCTTTTTGGACCTCGCTAGGGCCTTCGACACTATTTCTTGCCCTATATTATTGCAAAAACTTGAAACACTTGGTATAAGAGGAGAGCAACTTTCTTTATTCTCTGATTATCTTAGTGACCGCTATCAATGTGTTAAAATAGGACAGTACACTAGTTCTGAGATAAAAAGTAGTATTTTTGGTATACCGCAAGGTAGTATTTTGGCCCCGACATTATTTTTAATCTACATAAACAACCTTTGCAGTATAGGTCTACATAATGGGATAATACTATCTTATGCCGATGACACTGCTCTAGTGTTTTCCGCTAAAACCAAAGATGAGGCATACAAACATGCCCAGAACGGCTTTAATATTGTGTCTGATTGGCTTCATCAAAATCTTCTAAGTTTAAATGTAGAAAAAACAAAATACATTTTATTCTCAATGAGAAACATTAACATTCCGCTTACTAACATAAACATATATGCACACAACTGTATTCATGCTGACACTGCTTGCACTTGTCCCACTTTAACTAAAGCTGACCATATAAAATATCTGGGTGTTACGATTGACACAAATCTCAATTTCCGTAAACATATCGAGTTACTGTGTACGAGAGTGCGTAAATTAATATACATTTTCAAAAACCTACGACACATAGCGGACTATCAGTTAATAAAACAAGTCTATTTAGCTTTGTGCCAATCTGTTATCACCTACTGTATTACTTCTTGGGGTGGTGCCGCAAAGACCATACTGCTGCCTCTAGAACGTGCTCAAAGAGCTATTCTAAAGGTGGCAACCTTCCGTCCTTTCAGATTTCCCACCCACCAGCTTCATATGGAATGCAAGGTTCTAACCGTACGTCAACTATTTATCTTGCATACCGTACTTCATCAGCACTCTGAGCTTCCTTTTGACCCAGTACCTTCAACCAGGAGGAGAAAAGATATGGTTTGCACAAAACCACAGACGAGACACGCTTATGCCTATAGATTCTATGTATTTTTAGGCCCTTTCTTATATAACAAGCTTAACAAACTATTAGATATATACAGTATAAATTATAAAAAATGTAGTCAAGTAATATCGGAATACCTATTGATTCTCAATTACACAGACACAGAAAAGCTTCTGGAAGTTATAGTGTGATAGTAAATAGTTTACAGATAAAAGTTAGATAAGATATAAAATTAAATAGTACATAAGATAGCATAATAGGTAACTAGCGTTTTTGTTTATTTAATTCCTAGTCCATAACGTTGCATAATTGAATCTTACGGACTTATTGATATATTGTGATGTAAAGTGAGCGCCTGAAACACAGGTTTAATAAACCTAGCTCGGGCATGTCGCTAATTTTACATGATTCTCTGTATAATAATACGTTCTGTATGACCGTATGTATATTTTTAGTCACACATAATACCTAGCTGTTATTTAGGCAATAAGATATGTATGTACTTAATTGTATAAGAATATTTTTGTAGTTTTGATTTTACAATGTTGTGTAAGTTTTATGAATAAAGATTATTATTATTATTATTATTATTTTCTCTCAATAAGAAAAGGATAGAAGATAAATAATCTTTCCTATATCCATACTAATATTGTAAATGCGAAAGTATCTCTGTCTGTCTGTCTGTCTGTCCGGTTTCACGCCAAAACTACTGAACCGATTGTAATGAAATTTGGTACACAGATAGTCTAGAGCCTGAGAAAGGGCATAGGCTATAAAACATCCCGCTATGACAAATAGGAGCAGAGCAGGAACAAAAAATGTTGCGAAAACGGGAACAAACACGGATGTACATATTGCTCCCATTATTTTAACAGGCGCTTATTTTATATCAACTGAGCTCCTTCGGTTCGAAGTTTACGCGGGTGAAACCGCGGGGCACAGCTATTATTTATATAATATACTCCTGTCAAATTAATCTGCGTCTGACATAAATGACGTATCTTTCGGTCGCCATGTTTTTAATCACGTCTAAACTGTCTATGGAATATTTTAATTTGACAGGACTGAATTAATATTTTATCTTCTGTCCTTTTCTTCATTAAACAGAAAGAAAAAGATTCACTTTTAGTTTGTGACCAAAGGAATCTGTGCCATTGTTTGCACCTTTCATTATGTTTAAATACTTGAACGTAAAATTTTCACCTTTTGTATTTTTGCTTTCTGTACTACGTACGGACGACAGCAGGTCAAGCTAGCAGCAGTTTTTTTAAACTGTCATATATTTCCAATCAACATTGAGCCTTATTTCTTTAAAGATAAAGTTGAAAATCTAATAAGAAAATCTGACAGATTGTAGTAGCGTGATGTGCTGTCGTATGTACAATTATCATCTTCTTTTTGTTGGGATGGGAAATCATCCAATGCCCTCTCCCGCTCTGGGCGGAGCGGAAGGGCGTGTCAGACTTTTACTGACTAAAACTCACCCGTATTTCTTCATTTGGCTGTGCGATGGCCAGGGCCAGGGCTTTTTTAACCAACCAGCAACCCTGACCCAGTACAATTATCATCTCCTTTTAACATCAATCACCAAGTATCTCTTCTGGATACGAATTAAATATGGATGGACAATATCTTCTAGCGAGCTTGTCATTAGATATGTAATTAAGATAAGATTTTTTACTAGGAGTAAAGAAGTTCCATCGGAACGAAAATGAAGCTTGATCGTTTCTCACTTTATGATCTGTACTCCATAATATGTTATCAATAGGGTAGAACAGCTGGTATTTGTAGATTGCGACATCTGGAACATAATGTGAAGAAAACGTTACGTACGTTTACGTTGTTAACACCACTACGATCCGGACGAAGCGTTTCGCCTCCTCCTTTATACCGCGTACATCGAGGGACTGGAACAATTTGCCAGCGGCGGTGTTTCCGTCGGACTACAATTTGAGTGTCTTCAAGGCTAGAGTGAATAGGCTCATAATAAACTAGTGCGCTTTACCATCAACGATTGCGTCACTGCTTACCATCAGGCAGGATTTGCGGTCAAGCGCTGGTTTATAATATGTAAAAAAAAAAAAGTTTTTCAGTGTAAAAATACAAAAAAGAAGAAATTGAATTTGAGTCAGTTTTGCTCAGTTGTGCTCTGACTTCGTCTGCGATAGTAACCACAAGTGGCGTATTGCGGAAACTGCTGTAGCTAGGGGCCGCCACCGGCGCGGCGACACATATGCGGCGCGTCTATACACAATATACCTAGGTACTTGAAAATTTTGTTAATTTGCGGACCACGGCCACTAGTGGCTATGGTCGGAGGACCGTTTGCGCCGAGCCTTAATCCTTCTCCAGATCATGGTCCACCCATTTGTAAAATTTCCAAATCCCTTCAGCCATTTTAGTGTAAAAGCGTAGGTAAATGTAATTTTTGTGCACTTTATTTTTTCTTCTTTCATAAGAACCTTCTCCTGATACTAAACTCGTCAAAAAAAGAATCGTTGCATGCGTTCACGTGTGATGGGACCGACAAAGGAAATAAAGATTAATGAAGACCTAAGTATATAGGGGCCCAATGTCACCTAACCTTACACTTCAGAAATATAAGGCATATTACCTTTTAAGCTCTGACGTTTCCATATTTCCCGGCAATTTTGAATTTAGAACTATGCTATATTCGAATGTGTTTAAATTTTGAATCCCAAAACAGTTGAACTTGAAAGTACATAGTAGGATGGAGTGAAATGGAAAAGTGTATTACGTGGTGAATATTTTGAAAAACAATAAGAACTCTTATATAAAACAAAGTACTTTAAGGTTCTAGTTGTGTTTTTTTTCTTCAAAAAACAAAATTTACAAATAGATACTCTTTGAGTTCAACAGAATAAGGTGAGACAGCTCTTAAACTTTCCGTCTTATTACCTCAGATTTAAATGTTCTTACCGTGGCAGCTATCCCAGCGGATTTTTATAGGACAAAAACGTTGAACCACTTTCTGAATAGCTGTCCGACCAGTAACAAATCTGTCGTTAGGGTTGTAAGTCTCAAATATTTCTCTGAAAAAAAAGTCAATCTGGTAACGTAATGGGACTTTGGCTATAGATTCACGAAGAATGGATTGCATACTTACGCGAGAATAGAACTAGTTATATTACTTCCAATTTCATCTTTACTAAATGACAATATTCCTGGTGCGACGTACTTCTGGCCTTGTTTCACGATCCAGTTTGGTGGCAGATAATCTAGTGATCTGACAATGATCATATCGGTGTCCAAACTAATGCCACCCCATCTGTTAAGAGTCAACATTCTCAGTATGTCCGCGGTATGCTGTATTGGATATCTGCTTTCCTTCAAATCGTTAAGCAATATTGACTGTATGATGGTTCCTTTCGAATATTCCGCTATATGCACTCTCAGGAATTTCACATTGGGGAATTGAAGGAGTTTTCCAATCCAGCCAGTCCTCAGTGCGTAGTCTGTAACAGGTGCACTGAACAACACATAGATCTCTCGCTTGGGATGAGCCCTTGCAGCTGCTTCCACTGAACAAGCTTTTCGAGCAGTTAGTTCACCCTTAAACGATGTCTCGTGGAAAAATATTGATTTATTCATTTCCGGAGCAAAGCTCGGATCTTCAGCCGATGGTAACGCGTCTCCCTCGTCCGAGTAATAGTTAGCTATAGTATTCAAATAACTGATTGTATACAGTTTTTTAAGGAATATTATTACACACATTGATAAACAAGCGAAACCAATACATTGTTTTTTCTTTCGTAAATATTTCATTATTAGTTAGGTATGTTGTGAGTAAAAGTTACGTTTTGCGCTAACGTTTGACTGAATTTAATCAGTTGAGTGATCCGCATTACCGTAAACGGAAACTGTAGGAATGTTTTTATTTACATTTAAAATATTTATTGTTTTTTCACCATTTCCAGCGTTTTTAAACAGAATGTGATCGGATATTATTGAATTTTGTCGGTTATGTGAATTGTAAGATATTTTAAGTATTGTCTACCAAAATATGCGACACCAAAACTGCCGTTCTCCTATGTCAAAAGTAAAAATATTACAAAACCTTTTTAGCTAAAGTATCTACACAATACTTAATCAATAAATAAAATCATTTTACACAGTTTAACAACTAGCAAATCGGAAACATCATTCATCATATAACTCTGTTTCATCATCATTTCAGCCGAAAGACGTCTACTGCTGGACATAGGCTTCCCCCAAGGATCTTCACGACGATTTATCAGTAGTATACTCAATGATGAAGTAGTAACATCTATCTAAAAGAAATTTCAAACATGACATCTTAAACGATCCCAGAGGCTATAATTCTAATAGCTGCTGGTATACTATCAGGTGTCTCGTCAAATCCAGCACGGCTGTGCAGCGTTCGGGAAGCTAATCAAATCAAATCAAATCATTTATTTCAAATAAACCAGTTACAGGCACTTTTGAATTGTCAGAAGGTCGGTCAGTCAATAAGATGAAGCTAGTCGCCCATTCCAAAGAGTAGGTACCTATGGAGAAGAACGGGCAAGAAACTCCATGGACACTCTTTTAAATTTTTAAGCTATTGTTACAAATATTTGATTACATCATTCATGTTGAAATCAACCGCGTGAGAACGATGCAGAAATATATTGTACGCTGAGAGCGTCCATTATGGAAAACATACAAAAATCAATTCAGAAATAAAAATACGCCGTGGCAGCTAAGAGATGACCAGTCCCCTCCGACGGCGTCCGTTCACGAACATGACGTATGGATCAGCATCATTCAGCTCAACCATATCGAAGGGAACCCAATGACCCAAAACACACGCCACCATCAGCGAGACATTTGAGTGAGCATGACATACTCTCAACAGCCAGAGCACAATTAAGTCAATAAAAAAGACTAACCCAACAAATAAATGCCTTACAGCACATTCGTACATTGTGCTCACACGTTTGCCATGCAATTATACAATACTAAGAAATTGAATCTACACAATGCTAAGATAGTTTTGTCCAAGGTTCAGCAGCTCCAACAGTGTTCCCGAATCTGTGGAAAGTTTAACTCCTGTGCAGCTGCAGCTGTACAAGTGCCGAACACCTCTGTCAGCGATACAATTCCGTAACGTACAATATGCTTGGCTACATAGTGTGTAATACGCTACGCTATATCTTTTCGCCGTCCAAGATACCACAGTGTCTCAAGACTAAAGTCTTTGACCAGTGTGTGTTGCCAGTAATGATTTATGGAACTGAAACGGGTTCGCTCACAATGGGCCTCATACGAAGGCTCAGAGTCACACAAAGGGCAATGGAAAGAGCTATGATCGTAGTTTTTCTGCGTTATCGAATCAGAAATGAGGAGATCCACAGAAGAACCAAAGTCACCGACATAGCCCTGCGAGTCGGTAAACTTAAGTGGCAGTGGGCAGGGCACATTGCTCGTAGAACCGATGGCCGATGGGGCAGTAAGGTTCTGGAGTGGCGGCCACGTACTGGAAGACGCAGCGTAGGGAGGCCCTCAACAAGGTGGACCGATGATCTGGTGAAGGTCGCGAGAAGCCGATGGATGCGGGCAGCACAAGACCGGTCGGCGTGGAAAGCCTTGGGGGAGGCCTTTGTCCAGCAGTGGATATTTGTAGGCTGAAGAAGAAGATACTATCATATATTTTTGGGATCATACCTAGCACACTTGCCAAAAAATGCAGTTTTATGTGAGCTAGCATGAATTGTAGATATGCTAATAACGATGAGAGCGCAGTTTTCAAATGAAGGCAGTGAAACGTTCTCATTTCATATAATTTTTCTCGGTGGTAACATCGGCTGCCGGAAGAATTTATTTTATGTTTTTTTTTTAACCGCGACAACATTAAAAAAAATAACACTCAGACTAGGAATTACTTCTGTATCTTGAGTGCGTTTACGGACATTTAGACTTATATACACAAACAGCCAGATCCAGAACAACTACTTGTAGGCCATACAATTATTTGCACCGTGCGGGGATCAAGCCCGCGACACGCAGCGTAGCAGTCGATCACTCAGCCACTACACCAACCGTGTCGTCAAAGTTACCACCCACCAGACAACGCCTCGCCGCCAAGTGATTCGTCGTGTTCCGGCATGATGTCTGGTGAAGCCGTTCCGAGGACGGGTCTGAGCAGTTGTGTTGCGATGTGTGCCGGGTATGATGCGCCAAATGTTGCTGTATCGGGAGTTTGGTCGTGGATGGTCGCCAGATCAATCTCCCTCTGGCGCAGCATCTTTGGTCGTGTTGTTGGGTTTAACATTGCATTAACTCGCTCAACTGCCGTCTTCCTTCCTATTAACTGTGTTTTTCTGAGTGAATAGGCTCTTAATAAACTAGCACGCTTTACCATTAACGATTGCATCACTGCTTATAGCGGGCATAGATGCTAGTGTGAGCAAGCAAAGAATGGTTCACATATCTCATCCCTAGTTAATCAGCATGATTTAGTTGCCCCAAATGTAAAAAAATATGAGTTTATGGAAAAATGTTTTTAATTGCAACACAATAAAGTTTACTTTACACTACAACTTCAAACATTATTATATTATTTTCAACAGATGTCGTCACTCTGGATACAAACTTATAATTACCATAAAAATAAAGTCGATATTTGTGTAACTAAAATAACAAGAATTGGAAACATAGACCTTAGGTATTGGCATGTAGGTTTCACTATTACTTTACAGTCTTTAAAGTTCCTAAGTGCACAGCAACTTTGGAACTTCTTTGATTACACACTTTTTCTCGGTGGTAAGCCATAACATCGGCTGCCGGCAGAAGTTACCACCCACCACTCACCAGACAAAGTCTTGCCGCCAAGCGATTCGTCGTGTTCTGTCTGATGATGTCTGATGAAGCCGTTCGGAGGACGGGTCTGAGCAGTTGTGTTGCGATGTGTGGCGGGTACGATGCGCCAAATGTTGTTGTGTCGGGAGTTTGGTCGTGGAGAGTCTCCAGATCAATCTCCCTCTAGCGCAGCTTCGTTTGGTCGTGTTGGTCTTGGGTTTAACATTGCATCACCTCGCTCAACTGCCGTCATCCTTCCTATTCCTTAGTTTTTTAAGTGAATAGGCTTAATAAACTAGTGCGCTTTACCATCAACGATTGCATCACTGCTTACCATCAGGCGGGATTGCAGTCAAGCACTAGTTTACAATAATTAAAAAAAAACAGTTCTTTCGTTTAGGAAGTCGTGTTCAATTTAAGAAGTTTACTTAACTACTTATGTATACAATATATAATGAAAACCCTGTCCGATCTGTGAAGGTATTGTTAGGTATCGATAATTGAGTCTACTAACGCCTAATAAAGCCAGGCTAAACTTAAAAAAATCCCCTTAAAAAATAAATATGATTCGCAAAAGGAGGTAAATTAATGCACATGTGCGGTAGGCAATACATGCGCGGGCGAAAGGGAGCAGGGCACGCGGTTGCATCGCTATTTGCTCTTTAATAATGCCGTCAAAATAGTGTTGTCACTTATTAAAAAAATACCAAATTTTGGGGAAGATGGAATTAATTCGCGGAAAAAAAGATTATTTCAAAATTCATTAGTATTTTTACTATGATGATTATGTAAAATTTCATATTTTATTTGATCATGTGTTTACCTAACCTTTATAATCCTTATGGGTCGGACAGGGTTTTCTTTACATATTGTACACAACGTTATTTTTACTTTATACCAAACCTGAATACAGTTTGTTCAGAATAAACAACTGAATCGATTCCAATCATCTTTACACCATGTTATATTTTTTCCCAAACACATTTAGAAATTGTTGCAGTGTGGTTACCGAGCGCACACGGCTGACGGTAAACTATAGTACAGTCAGAAGCAAAAATATGTATACATTGCCAAGGCTCCAAAAATATGCAAACATCTTCGACTTTAAGACGAAGTGCTCAACTTGATGAGCATAAAATTGTAGCCACCGGTTCACATCATAAATATGTATACGCTCATTGCTTCATTAAATTATGCCCACCACGAAAGGAACAATACTATGTATGCACGCTTCCATCAATAGCATATATTCACGCGTTGGTTCATAAATTAATGAAGCAATGAGCGTATACATATTTATGATATGAACCGGTGGCTACAATTTTATGCTCTTCAAGTTGAGCACTTCGTCGTAAAGTCGAAGATGTTTACATATTTTTGGAGCCTTGGCAATATATAGGTACATATTTTTGCTTCTGACTGTACCGTCAGCCGTGTGCGCCGTTGAGGAGCACAGTGAGACACCCCCTCTCCCCTTCCTCCCCGTGCCGCTTCAGGCACGGGCGGGCGAGGGGTGCCTTGACGATAATTTTGTTGGGACAACCAAGTAAGATAACAAGCTCCTTACACTGTGGATTTAATGATATCATTATGAAATTTTGTGCATAGATTCTTTACTTAAAAATACTGGACACGTGTTTCGGGTCGGTTGCTTAAGCAAAAAATAACGTTTATACTTAATTGATGGTTGTTGCTTCATCTTCATAGTTGACATCACACTCGTTAGAGGAAAACTCATCATAGTACTTGCTATGAATAGTCGGGCAGAAAGCTTTAGCAACCAACTCGTAAATTGAGCCTTTACAAATTTTACTATTAAAGCTCATATGATTCCAAGTGTGATACGTGTAAGGGCGACCCAAGTCAAAATTGTCCGGCGCTAGATAAAAAATGTCTTCGACATATTCATAATGAATGGGGTAGAATAACTGCCTGTCGAAGATAATAACCCCTGAAATGTAAAATATATTAATGTTATAATTTATATATATATATATATTTTTTTTCAAGAATGAGATGTAGATGATACATTCGCTTTCAGAATGAATGGCAGCAAAGGTGGAGGAAAGTTCTGGAATGGTAACGCCGTATAAGAGGACGTTGTAGAGGCCTCTGCTACAAGGGTAGACCACTCTGGTCTCACAGAGGCTTGTAGGAGAGGACCAGTTCTCTACCTGGTGAAATTCGCGAAAATCAACTAGATGCGGGCAGCGCAAGACGTCGCTACAAGCAAATACTGAGATAAAAGCTCCTACGTTTCGTCAAGGTTCAGAGCGAAATAAACTAATTAATTGAGGCATTACTCGAATGCTGACACTGAATAACTGCTTCTTCTTCAGCCTATAGATGTCCGCTGCTGGACAAAGGCCTCCCCCAAAGCTTTCCACGATGACCGGTCTTGCGCTGTCTGGCCTCCCTCCATCTTCCGGTACGTGGCCATCACTCCAGAACCTTACTGCCCCATCAGCCATCGGTTCTACGAGCAATGTGCCCTGCCCTCCTCCACTTCATTTTAGCGACTCGAAGGGCTATGTCGGTGACTGAATAACAGTAGCACCTTATAAATATTAACTACTCAGTTATACCTTTACAGTCAGTGATGAGTTTGTCCAGGGAATTTTTCGGACATAATCTTCGTAACACTGCTTCGATAGCTTCTGAGCCAATAACTGACCAGCGTTCCGGGTTGTACCATTTACTAATCTCTCTGTCGACAAGAGATAAAGATAATTATTATTGTTGCTGTGTATCAGCGGCCCTAGCCAATGTATCATCGCTTCGTAGCGAAGCGAAATCGAATACCAAACCAGCCAATGGCGGGAACGATTGACCACGTGATATGTCGCGTCGCGTGGTCAATCGTTCCCGCCATTGGCTGGTTTGGTGTTCGATTTCGCTTCGCTATGAAGCGATGTTACTTTGGCTACAGGCCCTGGAAACTAATCGAGTGCGATAATCACTCGGCTACCTAATTGTTAAAAACAAGATTGTTTTATAAGCATAAGGAAAGGCCGTAAAATTCAAAAATGTAATACGTTTTATACAGATTGCAGGGCCGCGCTTAGCACATTGCAAATGTTTTTTTCTTAGCATTTAGATTTGATATATTCTTCGATGTCTGGACTGCAAGATGCAGACGAAATAGAAGAAAAAATCAATTGGCTTGTGGATTGATTAACAAGATTTTTCAAAACTTATAAAACAAATCCTACTTGATGACAGCGTTTGTTACGTTGGTTCCTATTTCGTCTTTTGCAAAGGACAAGATCCCTGATGCGACGTGTTTCTCCGTTTCTTTTGCAACAAAATTTGATGGCAGCTCGTCCAATGATTTAGTGACTATCGTATCGGTATCCAAATATATACCGCCCCATTTATTAAGGGTCAAAATTCTCAGAATGTCTGCGATGTGCTGTATTTGAAATTTACTTTTTTTCAGATCATTTAGTAACATTGACTGTACGGCTGTTCCTTTAGAATATTCAGCGGCATGCAATCTTAAGAATTTCACATTGTTGAAGAAGAGGAGCTCTGCAAGGCAGCTAGTTTTTAGCTCGTAGTCCGTAACAGGCGCGCTGAACAGCACGTAAATCTCTCGCCTCGGATGAGCCCTGGCAGCTGCTTCCACTGCACAAGCTTGGCGCACAGTCAGCCCACCGCGGCAAGAAGTCTCATGAAAAAATATTGATTTGGCTTTCGGAGAAAAGCTCGGGTCCTCCGCCGACGGTAACGCATCCCCAATCTGAGATTCATAACATGATAAATTACTTTTTTTAATGGCGCATAATAATGTATGTATAAATGTCACCATAAATATTGCTGTGCCAATAAAATATAGCCGTAGTCTTGTTATAAATATTTTACGCAGCATATTTGAACACTATTGTTTTACTTCGAGTAACTTTAGAAAAATAAATTTAAGCAAAATAACTAAACGTTCTAAACTTTCCATGCGTACGCCAAGTGCACGTGCAAACAACAATACCTAATTCGGTGTGGATTCGTTTTCGCGATTATGAAGAATCCATGTTGTATTTAGTGTCTTTTTTTCGTAAAACAAACAATTAACAGTGGCTGAAAATTTAAAAACATTACGAATAGGTTTGATTGCCAGTATATTAACCATTGTTATATGATTAATGTACTGACAAACAAACAAATGACTCAGAGGCAGGCGTACAGTCAGAAGCAAAAATATGTATACATTGCCAAGGCTCCAAAAATATGTAAACATCTTCGACTTTAAGACGAAGTGCTCAACTTGTAGAGCATAAAATTGTAGCCACCGGTTCACATCATAAATATGTATACGCTCATTGCTTCATTAATTTATGAACCAACGCGTGAATGATATGATAACATTCTATTGATGGAAGCGTGCATACATAGTATTGTTCCTTTCGTGGTGGGCATAATTTAATGAAGCAATGAGCGTATACATATTTATGATGTGAACCGGTGGCTACAATTTTATGCTCTTGAAGTTGAGCACTTCGTCTTAAAGTCGAAGATGTTTACATATTTTTAGAGCCTTGGCAATGTATACATATTTTTGCTTCTGACTGTACCTACTACTAAATATTTACTTTCTCTTTTATTTCTGTATGTTTGACGTTTAAAATTTTACATTATATATTTGTACCTACATTGTAGTTGATTATGTTTTATATGTATTTGTATTTCTGGATGTTATTTTAATATTGTATTGTTTGTGTGTGTATGGGCTTTAATGCCTGAAATGGATGAATAAATAAATAAATAAATAAAATAAAAATTGAAATTGGACAATACACGCACCTGTTTGCCTACCTGAAAGGTAACGATGTCCTTAGTGACCTCAGTGACATGCTGCCCATTTTTCCTCTCTTCCTTAATGCTTCCTTTTTCTTTCCTCAGAGGTCTGTTCTCCTCCTGCTGCATATTAATGATCTGCACAGTTGTAGAGAGATACCTGTTAGGTGCTCGGGCTAAGAAGGAAACAATGCGATCCGAAAGTGAGGCTATGGTAGAGCGTAAGAATGTTACACTTTATCAATCTTCGAATGTCGATCGAAGTCAATCTTGTAGCATTCAACGCCGCCAAAACACAGAGTGACGTTCACCGCCAAAAGGAGGCCGTTCATCTTGGCTCCTGCTTTTCGGAATGTACTCGTTTCCTTGGAGTGCACCAACCGCCGTTAGCTTTTGGAAGTTGAGATTTCCTCAAGCCTAAATTATTGGCGGTTCATTGAGTCCAAAGCCCGGAAACTTGTGTGGAAACTACCATTATTGCAAAGGTCCTGTGGTATTTCACACCGGAACAGCTCTTAATATTTTACAAAGCGCAGGTCCGTTCGTGTGTGGAGTACTGTAGCCACATTTAGGCTGGTGCTGCAAAATGCCACCTGGCAATTTTGGACTCGGTGGAGAGGCGTGTGAAGAGGCTAATAGGCGATCCAGATTTGATTAAAAAGGGTTTCCAAAGGCTGGCGTAGATTTTATTAAAAAAAAAAAAACCTTTGTAAGCTAGTGCTTGACCGCGACCCCGCCTGACGGTAAAGAGTGATGTAATCGTGGATGGTAAAGCGCGCTAGTTCATTAAGAGCCTATTGACTCTAGCCTTGAAGACACTTAAATTGTAGTCAGATAGATGAAAAGACCGCCGCTGGCAAATTGTTCCAGTCCTTTGATGTACCTACGCGGTATAAAAAGGTAGCGTAACGCTTCGGCCGGATCGTAGATGTGTCGACAACGTAAAGGAACGGAGAGCAATTCCCTCGCACACTCCCCAAAATGCATCCTTTGGATTTAAGTAGTAAGTCGTAGTTATTATAATCATCTCAGCGTTATTCCCAGTTGCATCCGAAGCTTTTTCAGCTTTGGAGTCTGGGGTCCGCTTGTCGTAGTCATTCATCATCATCCCAGCGATCCCAGTCGCATCCGAAGCCTTTTCAGCTTTGGAGTCTGGGGTTCGTCTTACCAGTCCAACTGCTGATATGGCTAAACTTCGACATTTTCTATGAAGCGACTGTCGTCTGACCTCCACAACCCGAAGGCGACATCGAAGCATTGCAGTTAGACAAATTGTAGGACTTTTGAGGGCTCCAACAACCCGTAACGACTGCCACTAGATGTTCGTAGGGCAACCGGGACCAACGGCTTAACGTGCTTTCCGAGGCACGACCAGACCAGTACAAATATTCATATTCATGCATACAAATACTTGCACTGTGCGGGGATCGAACCCGCGCCACCTTGCGCAGCGGCCGCGTCCGCTACCGCTACGCCACGGAGGCTGTCGTAGTCATTATACTATTATTATTTTATTCTGTCAGACAGGGATGTTATTTATAAGGTGTATGGGGGATCCATACACCTTATAAATAACATCCCTGCCAGCACTTGGAATAGTTTTATTCATTATTTATGTTTAATAACTTTGTTTCCAAAACGTAAAACGAGTTAAAGTAATAAACTTGGTTTATTAAGAAACGTCATTACTTTTTGTCAACTTCGTTTTAATTCTGGCTGTGTGGTTCCGGCAAAGAAAAGACCACCCCTTTCTTTCCGCAGGTGTGTGAATGTTTGGAGGCTCATGCCGTATCAGTGTGTAGTGTTTGTAGGCCCAAACTTAATTTATATGCATGACAATTGTGCCAAAGCCCACCCAGCAGAAATGATCTTAGATTGATAGATTTCTGCTCTACGGCCATTCCATTACGGCAATACCAATATCATCGTAATGGAATGGCCTTCAAGAAGTTCCAATTGAGCATCTCCGGGACGACTTTAGCGATGCGATCGGGCTCGTCATCCAGCCCAACAAACATTACAGGAACTGAGAATTGTTAACGAAGAAGAATTGGAGAATATCCCTCAATGTCATTTTAACATTGACTATAAATTTCATATTGAATTCGATGCCAAATCGCATAAAAGCTGCCACTAATGCTTTAGGAACGAGTAGGTATACGAGTTTTTGAATAAAAATATTTTTTGACTAAACCTTTTATTTTCTTTAAAACTCATTTTCAGTATGTACAGACGACTGCAGAACAAGCTACTACAATCTGTCAGATTTCCGTATTCGATTTTCAACTACTTATATCTCTAAAGCACAAAGGTTCATTGGAAATATCTGACAGTTTGGAGTAGCTTGACCTGCAGCTGTCGTCCGTACAAGGGCAAAGTCAATACTTAGCGTCATTTAAGTGAATTTTTTATTCAATTCCATAACAACAGTACATGAGCCTAATGTTGAATAAAGGCAATAGGGTAGTTGACTAAAAAAACTAATTAGTCCGTCAGTCAGATTTCCAAAAAATACTAGACACGTATTTTTTTCTTTTTTCATCTAAACAAAAAATGAAGACGACACAGTGCGTTGAACTCATGACACTCGTGTGTCGTCACTGCACGCTGCACTTTTTAGCGAGCAGTGACGTCACCAGCCACCACTTCTGATCTTTGATGCCTTTTATATTTGTCAATTTTTATTGATTTGATAAAACAAAATATAGGTATGTATCAAATATTTTTCTATAATCTGAATAACGGACTAAATAGAATCAATTTTTTTACCCAGGAAACATCCCTATTAGCAAAATAACGATCACCAGACCCATTCCGTTAGAGAGCCGACCGACAATTGACGGACACCGCGACACCTCCGCCAGGGGGTGTGGTAGTGAAGTGAGAGGAGAAATCTCAGGGATATGGAGCACAAAAACTTCTAAAAAAGATTTATCATTTATTGAAATCAAAGTTCATAATAACATAACAGAATACCATTGACGATTAGATACGTCTTACATTTTATAATGGAAGAAAATATAACATAAAATATATTTCTAATTACGGTGAAATGGCTAAAACTACGGCTTTCTAAAAGAGCGTTCACCGCTACATGCGGCCGCATGAGACCGTCCAAACAAAGACAGTTTTTAACACCTAATGCCAAAATTAACAGACTACATTAGCAACACCACACTGTACTCCAAAAGACAAATGATTAACGTTGTTCAAGAGGGTGTTAAGAGGGAACTCTAGTGGTGCTTTCTCTATACAAACGTATTCCGCTGTTTTCTTCGTGGATAATGCTTTTAGAGCACTTTTTTCTATCATTTGATTTTTACCGAAACTTGATTAAAAAAAGAAATACGATACTTCAAAATCCTGATTAATAACCCATTTTTACCGTGATGTTCAGATGACTATTAGACAAACGTGATAAGTTTTTGACAAAAAAGAAAATTATAGAAGCATAGGTCAAAATTTTCTCAAAATCTCAAAATTTTGATATAAAAATAATCTAATAAAATATAAAAATGAGATCTGTCGTGTTTTGGAAAAGAAAACAGCGGAATAAGAAACGTCTTTCGGTCAACGTTTTATTAGGTATAATCAGCCTGAGCTGCAACTCTCCTTTTCGCACTTTACCGGGAGAGGTTGGAAGCAGCGCGACAAATTCAAATACCCTTTTTCAAATTCCTCAGCACTAGAGTCCCCTCTTAAGCTGTAGTGACTGAGCTGGCCATGCCTACCCTATGCCTAGCTGTGGGCCAAAATAATCACCACGTGGGCTCCATGTGGTGAGTAATTATAAGTATTATAACACAGCTAGAAGGCGTCGCGGCCGATCCCGTAGATGATGGCGAGACGAGCTGTCTATAACAAACAACCAGTGGTTCTACTTAAACCCTGGATTAAAAGAGCTGGAAGTCATGGAGCGCAGCCTTTGCCCAGCAGTGGGATGATGCAGGCTAACAGTAAACAGTAACGACATAAAAGGAATGTTATTTTTATCAGACCCTGAATTTTTATGATGTCCGTTATACATATGACGGTAACGTTCTTCTAGGAAACCGCTTTAGCCATATTATTTATATTTTGTTTCAAACTTGTCCCAATAAAACATTTCACTTTGGAAGATACTTTACACATTACAACTAATTAATATAATATACATAATTAAAATAATATTTGTACCAAATTAATCATTATTATCACCGCAATAGGTACAGACGACACATCAAGCTACTACAATTTGTCAGATTTCTTTATTTAGATTTTCAACTTTATCTCTGAAACTTTAAGGCTTAAGTTTGATTGGTAATAGCTATTGGTTAAATTTGGATAGCTTGAGCTGCTGTCGTCCGTACATACGTATTATTTTTGTATGAAATTTGCTGATGTTTTAAGCGTGTAAAATGAAATACTATACAAGTTACTTGTGAGTTACAAGTTATAGGTCATAAACGAATTCATTTTTAGCATATTTTGTGGGCGTGTCTGTATTTGTTTTGGTCAGAGAACACTTCACAGTTCTTTAAGGTCTACTAAAGAAACTACTATCGAAACTATCCGTCCCCGGGCTCTATACCACAAAAAAATTATCCCCATTATTCATAAACGTTGTTTAAAGTTAACTAGTGATTAGCGATTCTTTAACCATTCATTTTTGACCTTTTTAAAGTCACTTAACTTTAATCATCATTTATGAATAAACAGCTAGTGATGTGCCGGATCGTCAAAAATGTAGATCCGCGGATACGGATCTGAATACGGATATTTGGTGTCAAGATCCGCAGATACGGATACGGATCTTAACTTTCTTACACAATCGGTGTCGGTGCGCGCGACCTTGAGTTGAAACATGTTTCGACTTGCATTGCGCGTAGAGATGGGTAAGTACTGTGAGTAATGTATAGCGCGCAATATGGCATGACCGCGTACTGAAACAGTACGTATTACCCGGAAAAATTTAGCATGACACCTGACAAAACAGTACGCAGAGGTAACGAACGGGTCAGTGACGGCAGTCGGTTTACCGGTTTAAAAATTTAATAACAATAAAAAATAAAAAAAGAAAGAATTGTTGTGTAAACATACAAAAGGAACCATTGTATATAGACACAAAAAGAATCATTGTATTTTTAAATACGCCAATATACAACGACATTTAAAAAAAATATTTTTGAAGTTGCTGTGGTCACGAATATTGCCAGTC
Organism: Sesamia nonagrioides; assembly: GCA_017933935.1. Classification (NCBI taxonomy): domain Eukaryota; kingdom Metazoa; phylum Arthropoda; class Insecta; order Lepidoptera; family Noctuidae; genus Sesamia; species Sesamia nonagrioides. The sequence goes on along the minus strand of JADWQK010000020.1, from coordinate 1,611,973 downwards.
CTATGCCTGGAAGCTCTTATTCGCATTTTCTAGTATAGTATACCATAATAAGGGTTAAGTATGAAAGGAAATCAACTTTGTCGAATATTATACCTTGCGTTGCGTACCTCATGCATCAGGTCATGTTTAGGGTAATGTGTACTGCTTAAGTGCCACAGTACGCGGGTCGAAATGTCATGCCATATGGCAGTACTTTCTAAAGTACTGTTTTGCCCACCTCTAATTGCGCGGCGGGTCTTTCTTTTGTTTTGTTTTAGTTTATTGTGACACTGGGCAGCATACATAACGCTTGTGTTTGGTATTGGTACATGATTTTAAAAAAATGTCTACAAAGAACTTTAGAAGTGTAATTTGGAATTATTTTGTGATAATAAATGATGAATATGCAAAGTGTAAAATTTGTGATGGAAAGTATTCTCGTAAGGGTAAAGGCACAACTTCCTTAAAAAATCATTTACATAGAAAATATCCTCAAGAATACCAATTATTCTTTAAAGAAGACTCTGCTAAGAAGAGTATCGACGAAATATCACGGCCGGGAACATCTTTACAAACGGTAAAAAGAGAATTTAAACAAACATTTTTTAAAGAATACATGGAAAAAGCTAAAATGTGGGATAATACAAACCCCAAATCTATCTAATCAAATCAAAGATGATTTTAAGAAATAAAAAAATATCTGTATTGAATTTAATAGTTTTTTATTTCTACCTAATGGCCTATTTAAGGCGAAGAGTAAGGCACACTAGCGACGCCAATTGCTTGAAATTGTTAGCTACTAAACCGGATCTATTTTAAGTAATTGTGGACCGTCAGAATCTCCGCAACTGGCGTCGCTAGTGCGCCTTACCCTTCGCCTTAAAGAATATATTATCTATAAATTTAAAATTAATATGGTAAATAAATCCGTAAAAGATCCGCCAAAAAGTAACGGATACGGATCTTTCTTCTGCCTCGGATATCCGCGGATACGGATACGGATACGGATATCCGGCACATCACTAATAAACACTACCATTTAAGGGGTTTATTCATAAACGATGTTTCAAGTTAAGTGACGTTAAGTGACGTCGAATATTCTTCGAGTTTTGAGACAAAATAATCATGGCTTTTTCCGTTTCAATTGTGTGGCTTACAATTCTGTGGTACACGCCTACAAAATACACTTATACAATACTTTCAACTGCACTTAAATACACCTTGTGTGTATGTTAATACGGAAGATAGTCGCATAAAACATCAGTAGCCCACCAGAATCGACTAAGGAAAAAAAAATGCATTGAGTAAAATAATGCATCTATACAGACTTAATTCAGCTAAAAATCGTTTGGAATGATATCTTGAAACCATACACAGATTATTTTAATACCTACAAGTTTATAGTTTAAAACACAGAGACTAAATAATTAGGTAATTAAAACAAGAGCTAATTATTCAACCGACAGATAAATTTGATTCGTGGAACGAAATTGACGTCTGACGTTTTGTATGGTAACTGTCAAAAATGCCAAAATTTACCTCTGATGACATTATCTGGCGTTGGAAAAATCAAGTCTAAAACTTAAAAAATTATAAATATTCGCTTAATTAATGCACCGAAAAGTAACCAGTGAAAGTCGAAAATAGGTACACTTACTTTTATTCTTTTTCAATAAAAAAATGTGGTTTGATTTGATTCTTAAACCTATATTTAATATGGCAATAAACTTAATGTGCGTTTGGGAAATTATACATATAACCCTTGGTTTTGAAAAGCCTATTTAAGTTTCAGGTCAGTCAGTAATAGTGTTGGTAAATGCATAGACATATGATGCATGGACATGCCGTATGCATAAAATATGCAGTATTTTTTTTTTGCTTGGAAAAGAGTGAGAGATGGCCTATGCTTTTTAAGAGATAGTGCTAGACAGCACTATCTCTTTCCTCGTAGATGACTGATGATTTTGAGAGAGATAAAAATAGACGAAACTTCGTTTCCTCTCTTTCTTTCGGAGTGCCGCAATTCTCATCTCTAAGGCATGTCCATTACTATATGTCAATCTGTAAATGTCACGATTATTATGGCTGTAGAGTGTATTGTAATGTGCCAGTCAGTGCGCTCCTTGTGGTATTTGGACTTTGTAGAGCGTAAGTAACAACAAATAAATTATGAAATTTTACATAATCATCATAGTAACAAGACTAATGAATTTTGAAATAATCTCTCCAATAAATTTTTTCGCGAATTAATTCCAACTTCCCTAAAATTTAGTAATTTTTTAAAAGTGACAATATCATTTTATACAGGACGAAACCACGTGCCCCTTGCCTGCCCCCCTTCGCCCGCGCATGTATGCCTACCGTGTTGCCTACCGCACATGTATTAAGTTACCTCGTTTTTTCGAAATCATATTATTTCTTTAGGGGGATTAATTTTTAAGTTTAGCCCGGTTTTATAGTCATTAGTAGAATCAGTTATCGATACCTAACAATACCTTCACGGATCGGACAGGGTTTTCTTTACATATTGTATATTGTTCCGTGTCTTCGTGTGCATACCTCATCAGATATTCTAGGCATTATATTCACTTTTCTAGTTCTTATATTACTATTGTGATATTGAAGTATCCTTCTCTATAAAAGGTATCTTATGCTAGCGTAATTTGCAAATGAATAAATTAGAAATGAAATTATAATAAATACCAAAATGGATAAGGGTTTTTTTTTAAACATTGTTTTTGTTTTACAAAGCAGCTTTAGAACTAACTCTTAGAATTGACGGTATGCTGTATCTACAAAACTACTGTCTAAAGGTTATAGTTACCTTCACGTACGTTAGTCAGAGTTTGTAGTGTGCCAAGTTCGACCGTGCGAACCGTGTGGTACCGAGCATAGAATAGTACCTTCCCATATCTTCCCGTGGGTGTCGTAAGAGGCGACTAAGGGAACTCTCACCAGGGAAGCGGGCAGCAGCGCTTCTCCTGTGGAATAACAAATTACTGCGATCCCCAACCCAACGGCCAAGCATGGGAATTAATGCAAACCTTGTCTTGTTGTCTTGCCGCCAAGCGATTCGTCGCGTTCCGGCATGATGTCCGGTGAAGCCGTACGGAGGACGGGTCTGAGCAGTGGTGTTGCGTTGTGTGGGTGGTACGATGCGCCAAATGTTGTTGTGTCGGGAGTTTGGTCGTGGTCTCCAGAACAATCTCCCTCTAACGCAGCATCGTTTGGTGGTGTCGGTCTTGGGTTTAACATTGCATCACCTCGCTCAACTGCCGTCATCCTTCCTATTCCTAAGTTTTATTAAGTGAATAGGCTTAATAAACTAGTGCGCTTTGTCAACAACGATTGCATCACTGCTTACCATCAGGCGGGATTGCAGTCAAGCACTAGTTTATAATTATTAAAAAAAAAAGAACCGCCCAATGAAAGCCTTGGGGTAGGCCTTTGCCAAGCAGTGGACCTCTATAGGCTTAAGAAGAACTTTACCCACTACAAACTCTGGCCAACGTACGTGTTGTTAACTTACACTTAATGTTAAGTTTAATTAAAAAATCGACCTCTGTACACGACTGTACTCGCCTAATATTGCCATGAATTTTAACCTAGGATCAGCTAGTGGACCGCTGTTTTAAGTATTTATATAAAAGCTACAATTTATTACAGCTTCACGATAAAGCTTGATAATATGAAAATAATAAAACGAAAAATGAAATCATATTTACACGGACGGGTCAGGCTTGTTCCAGAGTTCTATGCGAGACACCAATCGCTAGAGAGAGAAGTCCATGTGTTTGGATGATGATAAAAAGGGATAGAAATATCCGAAAATCTTAATCTCTGGGTTTAATAACGTGTTTAAAACTCCCAAATTATTCACCTGACTTATTCCTTTTCGAATCCAAATGGTTCTTTTTCATCCAAACTTACTTTACATTATTTTCCTTATCAAGCTTGTGAATTCAGTCTAGGCTCGCCTCGAAACCGATTTGAACATAAGTTAATAACTGACGCGTCATAATACTAGGTTTTCAATAGATTGGACCGAATGAAATATTATTAATGGCTTAGCAGTCATTAATACTATTCTCCTACATAGGTTCATCATGGCATTTCTAAGATTTTTATCGCTAAATCTTATAGTACTAATAATTTAAATCCGTTCCAATCTATCGTGTTTGAATTTTTACATTTACAAATCACTAAGATTAAGGCGTTTATACATGCGTGTAGAATTGCCCTTATAAGGTCCTTATTACAAAAACTAACTTAATAAGTTCGAATATTTTCATATTATATTTTATGCTGTTTTGAATTATAATATAATGATGACTGAACTTTCTGGCTATAGCCGAATGATTGTTTATAATTAATACTTATTCAACTTGCAGAGTTGCTGTTATAACTCTGCAATGCGTCAACAAATTCTTTAATGCTACAAACGATCTTGTGTAATTTTGAGATCTGCAGCAATTTACAAATACATAAATAATAATAGTTTTACTAACGTTTTTCTTAGTGGTCATAAATCATTAATACGCAATCTTTGGTATTAAGTCAGTTAAACTGACTTTTCAGAGTTAGTTATTTAGATTGCAGAGTTTTAGTGTTCGATTGCAGAGTTATTTCGAACAATCTTGCAGCGAACTTTGGACGTGTGTCGAATCAGCAAACGTTTGGCCAACATTTTGGTAGAGCTACTGAACTTGCTTAGTATCCATGTTGGGCACGTGTCGACATCATTGGGCCAACGTTGGCATAGCGTATACAGACACGAACTTACTGGAACAGCTATTGAAGTGCGTTCTGTGTTTGTCTCGTGGGTGAGTGCGCGCGGGGCGGCTCCGAATGGCTTTTGTGTTGAACGTTCCTGTACAAAAGATTAATTTAGTTTAGGTTTGTTAGATATATTATTATTATTATATAACGCCAGTAGATCACAGAGATCTTTAGTTCGAAAAAAAATGGCAAACTGGCAAAAAAGATAAACTAGAAAATTTTGAATATAGTATTGATGCTGTCTTTTAGTGCTTGTTACAGTGTAGATACATGTGTTACCTGATGACGTCGTCGGTGGTCTGCAGCGTGCCGTGTGCGAGGTGTAGCCGCCGACCAGAGGGCGGCGGTGTGCTTGTTACTGTGTAGACACATGTGTTACCTGATGACGTCGTCGGTGGTCTGCAGCGTGCCGTGTGCGAGGTGTAGCCGCCGGCTCGAGGGCGGCGGTGTGCTTGTTACAGTGTAGACACATGTGTTACCTGATGACGTCGTTCTGTGGTCTGCAGCGTGCCGTGTGCGAGGGCCGCCGACCAGAGTGGCGGTGCTTGTTACTGTGTAGACACATGTGCTACCTGATGACGTCGTCGGTGGTCTGCAGCGTGCCGTGTGCGAGGTGCAGCTGCCGGCTCGAGGGCGGCGGTGCTTGTTATGTAGACACATGTGTTACCTGGATGACGTCGTCGGTGGTCTGCAGCGTGCCGTGTGCGGTAGTAGCTGCCGGCCCGAGGGCGGCGGTGTGCTTGTTACTGTGTAGACACATGTGTTACCTGATGACGTCGTCGGTGGTCTGCAGCGTGCCGTGTGCGAGGTGTAGCCGCCGGCTCGAGGGCGGCGGTGTGCTTGTTACAGTGTAGACACATGTGTTACCTGACGTCGTCGGTGGTCTGCAGCGTGCCGTGTGTGAGGTAGCCGCTACCGAGGGCGGCGGTGTGCTTGTTACTGTGTAGACACATGTGTTACCTGATGACGTCGTCGGTGGTCTGCAGCGTGCCGTGTGCGAGGTGTAGCCGCCGGCCCAAGGGCGGCGGTGTGCTTGTTACAGTGTAGACACATGTGTTACCTGATGACGTCGTCGGTGGTCTGCAGCGTGCCGTGTGCGAGGTGTAGCCGCCGGCCCAAGGGCGGCGGTGTGCTTGTTACAGTGTAGACACATGTGTTACCTGATGACGTCGTCGGTGGTCTGCAGCGTGCCGTGTGCGAGGTGTAGCCGCCGGCCCGAGGGCGGCGGTGTGCTTGTTACAGTGTAGACACATGTGTTACCTGATGACGTCGTCGGTGGTCTGCAGCGTGCCGTGTGCGAGGTGTAGCCGCCGGCCCGAGGGCGGCGGTGTGCTTGTTACTGTGTAGACACATGTGTTACCTGATGACGTCGTCGGTGGTCTGCAGCGTGCCGTGTGCGAGGTGTAGCCGCCGGCCCAAGGGCGGCGGTGTGCTTGTTACAGTGTAGACACATGTGTTACCTGATGACGTCGTCGGTGGTCTGCAGCGTGCCGTGTGCGAGGTGTAGCCGCCGGCCCAAGGGCGGCGGTGTGCTTGTTACAGTGTAGACACATGTGTTACCTGATGACGTCGTCGGTGGTCTGCAGCGTGCCGTGTGCGAGGTGTGTGCTTGTTACAGTGTAGACACATGTGTTACCTGATGACGTCGTCGGTCTGCGTGCCGTGTGCGAGGTCGTCGGTGTGGTCGCAGTGTGCCGTGTGCGCAGGTGTAGCCGCCGGCCCAAGGGCGGCGGTGTGCTTGTTACAGTGTAGACACATGTGTTACCTGATGACGTCGTCGGTGGTCTGCAGCGTGCCGTGTGCGAGGTGTAGCCGCCGGCTCGAGGGCGGCGGTGTGCTTGTTACAGTGTAGACACATGTGTTACCTGATGACGTCGTCGGTGGTCTGCAGCGTGCCGTGTGCGAGGTGTAGCCGCCGACCAGAGGGCGGCGGTGTGCTTGTTACAGTGTAGACACATGTGTTACCTGATGACGTCGTCGGTGGTCTGCAGCGTGCCGTGTGCGAGGTGTAGCCGCCGGCCCGAGGGCGGCGGTGTGCCATGTGTTACCTGATGACGTCGTCGGTGGTCTGCAGCGTGCCGTGTGCGAGATGTAGCCGCCGGCCCGAGGGCGGTGGTACGGCGGCGGGTGCCCACCACTCCACGACGCGGCCCACGACGGGCACACGCCGCAGCAGCCCCTCCTGCCACAGACGCTCGGCGTTCTCGCGCTCTATGTCAGCTTGGGCCTCTTCGATACCTTTGGGGTGAGGAATGAGCATGTAGTAAATACTAGCTTCTGTCGGTAACATTTTGTACGTGAAATAATTTAAAGTCCAATAAGGGCGAAAATTTCTTGTTTTAAAGTCGAGTGTATTCGACTTTTCGTAGCGATTAGACCGCCCATTGTGTCACTCTTTGTAAAATCTTCTTGTTTCTGTAATCTACATGGTGTATATAATAAAGAGTATTCTATTCTATTCTTTAAATAGATTCAAGAAATATTTTTTGTACACCTATTTCTACATTTTTAATAGTTGTGAATTCAAATAACAGAACCATTAGCAGTCACGTCGTCGGCTAGAACAGATGTTAAAAGGCACAAGATGCAATGGGCATCTTTTGCGACCTATTCAAGGTTTTTGACAGCATGAATGATGAAATACTGTCCTAGAAACTTCAGCATCAATGACGGGGTAAACTTGCACTTAGCTTAGTAAAATCATATTTGAATTATAGAATACTGCATGATTAAATAAACGGTGATTAATCATTAGTTTTAAACATCTAAATAGGAGTACCGCAGGGCTCAATATTGAGTCCACTCCTCTTCATAGATTTACCTCATTTACAGAAATATCTACGATAAATGGTATTATTAGCAGACAACATATAACTGATAAACAGACATGACACAACTGGAAACACACACAATCAAAAAAATATTAAATTGCAAAAAATATAATAACCTGAGTAAAAAATATTGACATTTATATTTTTCATTTACTAACCTTTCTTCAATACTTCGGTCATGTTGGTGAGCGCTCGGCTGCTTTCTTCGACCTCTTTGCCAGCTGATATTACGAGGTCGAGAAGTTCATCTACATCTGTGTCTTCAGTCACCATGCCGAATCTACAAAACAAATATGTTTAGCAAACACACATACGTCATTACGGAATCCACTGCAATAATGTGTAGTGCCTTTAACGCAACATGCGTACAACGCGTCATATCGACGTCACACGAATCCTGCATCTCGCAATCAGAGTTTTCAGTACAACCAGCACGCATACAAGTTCGCGACATCAATCGGCGGGCAAATGGCCCGCCAGACAACCAGTCTGATCGGAGGATCCTCCCTTTTCTATGGACGATGAGTGAGCTTTACACGCTGCTCCTCATACCTCCACAAATACAACAAGGTAATACTAATATACAACATTTAAATATAAACAGTAAAATATTCATATTATGTAATTAAAGGCACTTTTGAATATCCTAACCTGACACAAGCCATGCCGTCTTCGGCATCCCCGCAAGAGAAGGCTCCGTCGGTAGCTCGCAGTGTGTCGACCAGCTGCCTGTTGAGTGCGTTCAGTTCGTCGGGCGACGCGCCCTGCCAGCCTGGCGGCACGTACCGGACGCCGCCCAGACCTGCCGGAGACGAGTACATCACAATACACACTTATTACTAGTTATGCCCCGCTCCTATTGGTCGCAGCGTGATGTTATATAGCCTTAAGCCTTCCTGGAGTAATAGGCTATACAACGCAAAAATATTTTTTCAAATCGGAACAGTACTTCCCGAGATCAGCGCGTTCAAACAAACAACGAAACTCTACAACTTTTATATATTAGTATAGATATGCTGGTTGGCTGTAATATTCTAGTATGCAGTACATACCAGCCCATCCCGGAACATGCACAAGTTCCAGACTGTTGTGTTGCGCCACTCGCGCCTGGAAGGGTTCCCGCAGCGCCACGGTCGCGTGCAGCACGTGCAGCTGTGCGTCGAGCAGCGCGGCCCACCCCTCCGCGCCCCCCGCGCCGCCCGCGCCCTCCGCGCCTGTCGCCCCCGCGCCCTCCAGCGGGCAGTACCGGAGCACCACGCCCTGCGCCTCCGTCTCGCATACTTCTATACTTATCTGTGGAGAAAAATACACAATTTCTTAAACAAGTTTTAATCCAAACCCAAACCACAAGAACGTTACTATACAGATCAAGCTACTACAAACTGTCAGATTTCTTTGTTAGATATTTAACTTTATCCATAAAGCATAAAGGCTCAAAGTTGATTGGGAATATTTAAAATATTCGGGTAGCTTGACCTGCTGTCGTCCGTATTATAAACTTAATTCCTAGCACGGTAAAGTTGACAACTGAAACTAATTTCGTAGAAGAGCAGTTAGCAGCAAGTAGCAGTAGAATATTTTAACAATGTGTCTGGATAGCAGTGACTGCAATTATGAGAAGTTCGTAAAAGCTAAGTCATCCGTTTTGTACCACGGTGCCGTCTGAGCGTGCGTTCCAACCTCCGCACGATCGCGTAAGGATTGCGGATAAGCGATGCGGCCGAGCCCTGCCCCCTTCGCCCGCGCACCCTTGTATTGCCATGTATTTACCTACTTTTGCGAAATAACATTTATTTTTTTGGGTTTCTTTTTTTAAGTTTAGTCAGGCTTTGTAGGCATTAGTAGAATCAGTTATCGATACCTTACAATACCTTCACGGGTCGAACAGGATTTTCTTTACATATTGTATAAAAATATGCTTCTTTATACGACTACAAAAAGTATGTTTTAGAAAATATTGTTTTTTTTTTTTGGTTTACATTTTCTGAAACTATACTAAATACTGAAGGTATATTCGTGTTCGTTGCGAACAGAGGATACGACTTTCCTTACCATTTCAGCTTCTCTCTGTAGTACTTGTCCTAGCCAAGAGTTGAGTTTATCATAATAAGGAGGCGGTTTCTCCGTGCCGGGTGGCGCGAACTGAAACGCGACGCAAGCAGACGCCTGGCTTACTGCTGTCTGTTGAAGAAACAAACAAAATATAAAGCTTATTCATTGAAGAAGACTTCTTTTTATATGCTTTAGAAGAACCCATTGAAAAGTGACTTAAAACAAAAAATACTTTGGTTTTGTAAAAAACAAAAAATAAGAACTGATTCGGTTAATAATTCTATACCATAGAAGCATTAGGTCGTATCTATAGTTCGACCATAGAAGCAGTAGGTCAAATGTGTCTTCTTCTTCTTCTTCAGCCTATAGATGTCCACTGCTGAACAAAGGCCTCCCCCAAGGCTTTCCAAGCCGACCGGTCTTGTGCTGCCCGCATCCATCGGCTTCCCGCGACCTTCACTAGGTCATCGGTCCACCTTGTTGGGGGCCCCCCTACGCCGCGTCTTCCAGTACGTGGCCGCCACTCCAGAACCTTACTGCCCCATCGGCCATCGGCCATCGGTCGGCCAAATGTGTGGGTCGCGGGATTTATTCATACGACCTATTTTATGGTCGAGCTATAGATATGACCTAATGCTTCTATGGTCGAGAATTTAGTATGTAATGAAAAGTAAAAGTATATTATTAAGTATATTATTTTTAAACTAATATAAAAACGATGTAATACACTTACCACAATCCCTACATTAGGTGGTTCGTCGCCGCCAGGTCGGTCGCTCTATAAAGTAAAACCATCATTTTTGAAATTAATATACAACCTGGTGACATGTAAAAATAATGAGGTTTTGTAAAAGGATTATTAAAATTGGTGATGTGGATAATATCTTAAAATTCATTACTGTACCTACATAGTATTGTATAAAGTCAAGTGTTTTTTTTTCATGAACTGACAGCTGTGCTACTGGGGAGTTTGTTCCGCCACTTTTTCTTCAAAGCGAAAGCACTAGGAAGTATCGATGGGTGGGCGTTTTGGGGAACTGTCTTATGTAAATGACTTTTGATTTTGATGGTGCCTCACCACATTTTTGCCGATCTATACGTGAGTACCTCCATTATCAGTTAGGCGAGCAGTGGATTGATAGGGGTGGACCTATTTTGTGGCCAGCGCGGTCCCCGGATTTGACACCACTTGATTTTTATTTGTGGGAACAAACAATTAGTCTTCACAAAGGTTTGTGATACTGAAGACTAGATACGTGAGCGAATTGTAGCAGCTTTTGAACGCATTCAATCAGACAGAACGGTGCTGCAAAACATCCGTGCTAATCTCGTGCGACTATGCCAGACCTGTATAGCTCTTGGAGGGAGAAATATGGAACAACATCTCCGCCACAGTCATCGTGTTGACGTGCTCATCGAATGAAGCGACACACTTGGAGAGTCAAACGACTTTCCTACTTATAAAACGGTCTTTTCAGAGCTGCCTAAATATCATTGTTTCTTTCGAGAGTCGATAAACGTAGATAAACTCATGAGGTCAACTAAGGTCTTGACCTTTCGATACCGCTACGTATAAGCGACCACGTGCCGCGTGCCCTGTCTCGTCGCTTGCACACGCCTGTATTGACATGTAAGATACCTCCTTTTGCGAAATAATGTTTATTTTTTAGGGGGTGTTTTTTTTTAAGTTTAGCCAGGTTTGGTAGGCATTAGTAGAATCAGTTATCGATACCTAACAATACCTTCACGGGTCTAATAGGCTTTCTTTACATATTAATTCATGAATTGTTTAGTGCATAAAAAATTCTTATTACTTCCGTGAACTAATTAACATAAAAAATGTTGTTTTGAATTATTTTGATTTGACATGACAAATGAAATGAAATGACAAGATATGGGAGTAACGAAAATCCGTCCTATCAAGTACTTTTCTTGCAATTATCTCTTTGTACCTACATATTTACTTCAAGTACCTTAGCGTTAAAAATTACTTGTGAAAATTATCAATACAAATCGTTGCAGACACCTAAAATGCCTAGATAAAAATTCATAGCCATGTTAAAGTTTTTGTACCTTTATCATAGGAGTTTCGCAATATTATTTTCAGTATTGTGCTAATATGAAAAGTTCCTAAAGTATTTTAATTACAAAAACTAATTTTCAGCTATTTAACTTTACATGTTGTTAGGAATCTTTTTTATACATGCATTTTCATTGTGGGGTCTCTTTTTGTTACTTCAGTTTAGCCATGGCCTGAGAGAGAGAGAGAGAGAGAGAGAGAGAGAGAGAGAGAGAGAGAGAGATTTTTCATGGGTTTTCAGGGGGTTAAGTCGACAGTGCTATTTTGTGTTTTTGCGATTTTGAAATTTTAGCAACAGGCAGTATTTTGAACTTCTTGCCGGAGCCTTCCGACCTTTTTTTTTTGAAAATGCTTAGAATTTGGCATCGCAAGCCGATCGTTGTAAGTTACAATAAATGAAATAACAAACCAGCAACTTCAAGCCTGCATTGGCGACGACGGCATGTACGGCACGCGCGGCGCGGAAGGCGGCGGCGAGACGCGCTCGCAGCACGTTCGCGCCCGCCGCGCGCACACACGTCCACAGGGGCAGCGCCGGCACGCGCGCGCCGCCACCCGACAGCCCCGCCAGCGCTGCCAGCGCACCCTCGCGACTGCCGGCCTGCGGACAGTCAGCGTCAGATTGGGGCCACCTCAGGGCAGCCCCAGCCTGTCCCAGTCTGGGAGCCAAACGCCGGAAGTGCTTCTCGACGTTCCACCGACTGTCGCAGTGTCCCAGGTACTTCATCGTCGTCCTGACGCCGATGTGAACCCCTCCTATCGTTATGTGGGAAACCGACGGTGGCGCGTCCCGATAACCACAAAAGGACATGGCCTCGGACTTGTGCAGGGCCACCGCGAGTCCCAATTGCCGGAATCTTTCGACGATTATCGAACGGTTGTGCGACCTCCCTTGCGCTAGGATCAGCATGTCGTCAACGTAACAAACTACGCTGACGCCGATGGGGAGGTCGGCGCTCAGCATCAGGTCGTACCCGATGTTCCACAGATGCGGCCCCTGAACCCATCCCTGTGGGTCACCGTACTGCATCTCTCGCCCGTTCCACACTCCTTGGTGACCGGGATAGTGACGGCCTTGTCCGTCAGATAAGCTTCGACCATTTGACAGTGGATTCTATTAAATTACTCTACAAGAGATTTTTTTTTTTTGCTTTTTAGAATCGAAAAGCACTGTCGATACACACTTAAAAGTGGTTTTTGAATGTATTAACAACAATTTTTTTTTTTCTTTTGTAGAAAAATTTAATTCAATCAATTTTCATCATTTACTATTGAAATAAAACAACGCATGTATTCCTCGACAAGGGGTAGGTAGATATACTCAGTACACCCGCATTTCTTCAAATATATAACATTATTTTTCGTTTATGCGAAATCCGAAACACGTGTCCAGTATTTTTAAGTAAAGAATCTTTGTACAAAATTTCATAAAGACAACATGGAAAACCACAAAGTTATGAGCTTGTTATTCTACTTGGCTGTCCCAACAAAAATTTGGTCCAAGCTCCGCTCAGGCGGGCGAGCAGGGCGTTGACCTCTAGCGTTAGCTGTTGCGCCGGCGTGTGGAATACTATGATCTACCGTGCGCGCTCGGTAACCAGAGTGCTACAACTTCTAAATGTATTTGGTAAAAAATATAACATAGTGTAAAAATGATTGGAAACGATTCAGTTGGTTATTCTGAACAAACTATATTCAGGGTTCGTAAAAAACAAAAAATAACGTTGTATATGTATATTATGTAGAGCTTTGCCAAATATATGGACAAATATGTATAAAATTAAATAAAAACACTTACCGCACTGACAACTTTTGATTGGTCGTTAGCTGTAACGGCTTCTGGTATTTTGTAAAACGTCTGTACAATTATATTAAGGAAAAAACTCTTGTAAAACTATATGGATTCTCTTCAAACTATCCTAATAAATGCGAAAGTTAATGAGAATGTATGGATGGATGTTAGTTACTCTTTTAATGGAATAGTACCCAGGATAATTATTTTCCCGATATTCGCACGGGATCGAACCTTATGCGGGTGAAACCGTGGAGCGAAGCAAGTATCGTTTGATTCGTTGTTGGATCAGTTGCCCATAATGTACAGTCAGCTGTAGAAGTCCATTTCCACCTTAAAGACTACTGTCGCCTGCGCTAAACCGGCCACGCACACTACCGCATTATTTTTTATCGCAGTCTTCGTCTTTCTTTAAAGTAATGCAAAATTTCGTTACTTCATTTGAAGTTGAGTTAGCGGCCGCACTTAACAATGGTGCTATCAAAAGCGAGCGATTGTGGGTTCGATCCTTATTATAGGCAACTCTTTTTGTTGTTTCATATAATTTAAAATTATGATAATTGATTTGTATTTTAAAGTAAAAATGTTTGCAAATAATATTTAAACAAATAGGAAAATTTATTGAATATTTATCCCAAAAAAGGGTTTTATTATATGTTTTAGTTTACTATAGGGGTAATATAATAAAAAATATATAAAAATAAAACAATAAGCATATTATAATGCAATATATTATAAAGTTATATATTATTCGGTATAGATATACTTATACTAACAAATGAAACAAACGTTGAAACGGCAGCATTGTAATATTTTATATAAAAGTAATCCTTGACAAACTTATGATATTGTTATGGTAAAAAATACAAAAAACATTTTTGGTTGTTAGATATGAAAATTATAATATTATACGTATATTATGATTAAAGAGGTTATAGCTTAATTATTCATTTTCTTAAAGAAAAGAGGATTGAAGCTTAACCTGAATATTATTGCAATCATAAAATAATCTATACTTAGAACACATAATAGTGCCTATTACATTTATATTTTTTTTTGCGTGTATAGCATAGTACTAGTGCTGCCATCCTGCAATCCCTTTTTTCGGAGTTTGAAGGCATGAGATTATAATCTTCAAGCGCTTTCTTAGTTCAAAAGTAAACGAACTTATTTCTTATCGAATTCCGAAATTATTGTTTTTATAATTTACCAAAAGTAATTTGTATTGAAATTGCAAAAGGCGACATCTGTTAGCCATTAAGCCAACCGAACATATTACTGTCACTTAGCTAAATTACTTTAGAGATGGTTTAGAGTCCGTTATTAAGATATTTATTGGTATATATTTAAAACACTCTGTAGGACACTTCTGCACTGTTTTTGTTATAAATAGTTTTTTTTTTGTTTAGCTCGATAACACTCCACCAGCCTCGCCAATTTATTTTTAAACCACAAATGCAACCTATCTTCTTCGCACGATTTAAAAGTTTATTCAACGGTAAATATTGTCGTTTCGTTTCACTTGTCTCGACAGCTACCTTCGTCCTCCAACCTCTTGACCTTGACCTCCAACGGCTTACAGTATTTATCTAAAACAATAACAATTTTATTACGCACTTGCTACAAGCGATTGGTTTGCACCTTACATAAATAATAATAAAAACAACTTACACAAAAGCCGGTTTCATATGATATTTGAGATATATTGCTGCATATGCCTGCATATTGATTAAAAAGTAAAACTAATAACACAAACTGGTAACTATATGTTCACCAACCAACAACAGCTAAGTAATATTATTTGAGTTATTGTAGCTAATAATAGTTATTGTAGGTAGCGGAATATTTTTTGTGAAGTAGTGATTCAGATTCTTTTAAGTCTACCGTCATCTTTTTATAATGACTCTAATATAGAAAAAATCTTAAAAGAAAGTATCATCTTTAAGTTGCAGATCGATATTTTTAGATATTTTTGTTGTAAGCATTCATAACTCACCAATAAACATTTAAAAAATATTTTTGTAAGTTATTAGATTCGAACTCGAACCACCTTGAACGCCTATCAAGGCGAAAACCGTTACGCCATTGAAACACTTACTGTAGACGTTGAAATTAATAAGTAGTACCTAACAATCATAAGCGGGCAGCAAGTGTATGAGCGTGTATCAAACTTTATTATAGAAGAAGGTCGTAACTACAACTAGTATTGCTTGGCCATAGTTTTGTGAGATTGCAACTCGACTTTTGGTCTTGACTGTAATTCTGTTTTTGTTAGTAATTTAACTAGTGATAACATTTTTCATCACACTTACAGACTGTCGTAACGGTCAAGTGTAGGTAGATATTATTATGTACTTTACTCGTAATTTCAGCTGTAAGTGGTGAAACAAAACGTAGTATAATTTACTTAAAACAAGTTAATTTTACTTAGAACGTATTGCACCACTGCACAGAAATGTCTTGCTGTGCGCACGCGCCTAGTACTATGAACTGCCGTGAACTGTGTTGTGCGCTCGGTAACCACAATAGGGTAGTTGACTAAAAAAACCTAAGTAGTCCGTCAGTCAGATTTCCAAAAAAATACAAGACACGTATTTTTTGGTTTTTCACATAAACAAAAAATGAAGACGACACTGCGTTGAAAACTCGTGCGAAGTCACTGCACGCTACAATTTTTAGCGAGGAGTGACGTCACCAGCCACAACTCCTGATCTTTGATGGCTTTTATATTTGTAAATTTTTATTGATTTGATAAAACAAAAAATACGTATCCAAAATTTTTCTATAATCTGATTGACGGACTAAATAGAATCAATTTTTTTTACCCAGGAAACATTTGTATTTCCAAATGTATTTGAGATTGACATGGTGTAAAAATTCAATCCTTTTTGTGGTTTATTTTGAAAACTATATTCAGGTTCTATATTTTTTTAAAAATAACCTCTTATATAAGTGTTTATTATAAAGGATACAACAGTCGGCAGTCCCGGAACACCAAACCACGGTCCTGGTGTGAGAGTCACTGAGTCTGGTATGCTAAAAGACTGAAAAATAAAATTATATTTATTTACATAATGTTACGCTTGCATCTCCTAAAAGGGTAAACAGATATGAATAGCACATCTTGTCTACATGCAATATTTTATGTTATGAGTTCCTATCAGACAGAAATATAGATTCCGGGCTACTACGGCAAACTTCTAATGGAAGAATCGAACATCCTATAGTAAAACTGAGCATTGCTATACACCCCCATCCTATTTTAAGTTAAGCAAAAATTAAAGCGGAGACCGGTGTGGCTACCATAAGTTTTCATTACGAGACTCGATCATACGCATCGATCGCGTTTGGGGCTCTCATTGGTTGAGATTTCCTACAACCTTGAAGCGGGCCAATCGATGAGTCAAACGCGGTCGATATCGATGATCGAGTCTTCGTAATTTAAACACATGGTAGCCACATATAACTCGCGCGAGTAAACTGTGCACCTCGCTCGGTGACGTTATTCAGACGGTACCGTTTGCAAAGAATGAGAATTATGTTATTTTTTTTATGTTAATTAAAGGTCGTTTTATTTTATTAGGTTCACCAACAATTGATTACACAATAACAATCAAATATTACATTCACAAAGGTAAAATAACAGTGCATCAATTACTTATAGGCAAACACAATATGCATGCATGTTTTGATGATGAAGCGTCAAATACTAGGTCATTTTACTCATGACGTTTTGCAATTAAATTAATATATATGGACTGAAATATAATGTTGGTGCAACCAACAGGCTCACTAACGCGTCGAAAATGTAAAAAACAAACTTAATAAAAGAAACTTATCAAAGCAAAATTCCACAGAACCAGCGATAACAACAGGGGATTTAAACTGCATTTAGACAATTGTAACAAAGATGCTATCGCTACGGAGCGCTTACGGCGCAGGTCGCGCGGGGAAGCGGGAGAGGGGTCGCATTTCAGCGAGGTGCACAGTTAACTCGCGCGAGTTATAGGCTTCGGAGCGGTGCAAGTGTGTGCGTAGACGGAGGTGCAAGCTCCCTTCCCTCACTCTCATAATCCGACAAACACAGTTTCAACTCAAAATAAAATATTATAAGAATTAGTGGAAAAAATTTTAGATTTCATATATTTCTTAAAAACCATAATCATAGCATAAACCGCACCACATAGATTAATAACTTCCCACATTAACAATATCACAATACAGTAAAGTGATTATTAAAAAAAAAAAACATTATTCGTATAAAAATTCTGTTAACTTCCAAATATGTATAGGATAAAAAATGGGTTGCCTGTAAAGTTGGTTCACTGACGATAGTTGAACTTGACAACGTTATAAGGAAATACTGATGAAATGGTTGCATTTTTCAAAACTTTGTCGCCGCAATTATCGTTGCTATTAACAATTGACACCATATTCACTTTTCATTGCACTTCATACTTGACGAAAACATGTAAATGTATTATTGTATAGCAGCTGTCCACGCGGACGAATCACTCGCTCAAGTAGGAGAGAGACAGATGTCGAACGCTGCCGAACGCGGAGGGCGATTGTGCCTCTTTGTCGCTCGTCCCGTGCTCTCGCTTGCATTTCAAGCCTTAAACGGAACGAGTGAGGTAACACCGCATGAATCATGTTTTTTCATGCGTGCAGCCGGCTCCATCGAATTATAAGACGGTGTCACGTCAAAAGCCCTTTACAAAGTCATGCTTTTGTTATATTTACACCCTTTCCCTTACATGTTGTTTTTTATAGTAATTATTACTTACTTCATCCTTCCCCGTAGCCCCGGGTAGCGCCAGCGCGTGTCCCCTAACATGCAGGTGCAGATTTCTCTGGGAGCATATTTCCCCCAACCTCTCCAGCGGCGTCCCCCAACCCAGTGGCGGGGCTCCCACTTCCCCCAGTACCAACAAGGGAGTTCTGTTTGCATTCACATCTTCGTCGCATAGCTTTTCTAATGCGTCTAGATCCATGCCTCGCCCTGAAAAGTGTGAAATTTTTGAAAATTATATTTCTTTACATATTTCTCTTTTTTGAGATAAACGATATTAGACCATATAGTAGTAATATTTCTTTTAATTCCAATAATTAATTTTATTGTCTCAGTATAAGGTTTGTACAGACGACAACACATCAAGTTACTGCACTAAGTTTCTTTTTTAACCAACCCGCAACCCTGACTCATTTCCCTGATTTTTCTTTTGTAGACCGTATGTCAAGGTAGTTAAGGTTTATACTAAAGTTTGCACAACACAGTTCTATCCGACGTAGTTACCTGATGGGTTCACGGGCACAGGTCTGACACAAGCTAGAGGTAGGCCCAGTTGTCTGCACAAGTGTTGTACTACGCCGAGTGGGCTCGCCACACAGCTGTATATGCATGGCAGGCGGTTTGTGAACGCGATTGCTGAAACAACATTGTAGTATTAAGAATAACCTTTTTTTTCAGCGATTGGAAATGCTTTACGCACCGTACCCGCCGCTAGCTAGGCGACGGGCGTGTGTGGGACTCGCCCAGCCGGAGCCGGGAATACCCACTAAAACCACTCGGTTCCCCTCGAGCCCTGTGTTGAGAGTGACACGGGATCAGCCCGAAGGTATTGTCTCCGTGCCATTTTCAGGGAGTATTAAGAATAACTTACATATAATCACTGTTTACTCTTAGTACCGGTGGGTCGACCCATTAGCGGATCCGGGGATAATTTAAGTTGCCCGTTGTCCCATAGCACTAGGGATGTTTTCTTGGACTTCTGACTATCGATAAAAATTAAATCTATCGACAATAAATTTTATTTATTCATAAGCAAATAATTCCATTTTTGCGAACGTAACTATATATAAACAGACAAACAAAAACAAGAATCTTAATAAAAAAAATAGATAATGCCTTATACTTTACTAGCTTTCCGCCCGCGGCTTCGCCCGCGTGAACTTCGGTTATATCGCGCTTTTTAGATTTCCCTCAGGAATATTATTTTTTTCCGGGATAAAAGTAGCCTATTACTTAATCCGGACTTCTAGCTTTACGTCTGCAAAATTTCAAAGTATGTAATCGGTTCAGTAGTTACGGCGTGAAAGCGGAACAAACAAACAAACTCACTTTCCGATTTATAATATTAGTATTGATGCTAAGATAGATAGATATTCAATTTAAGTGCGTACTTGGTTATAAATAATATGTGAAAATGACAAACAGGTACAAATTAATAAAGATCCATATAATTATACATCTCTATTCCTGCCTACATACTAAATACTAATATAGGACGGCACTGTTGGCATAGTGGTTAAATGTTTGCTACGCTGCATGTCGCGGGTTCAATTCCCGCACGGAACAAATATTTGTATGGCCTACAATTAGTTGTTCCGGGTCTGGCTGGTTGTGCATGTGAGTTTATAAAGGGTGTATCTGACATCGACGCACAAACGAGTACCATGGATCAAGTACATGATTCTGAACCCCCCCAGTGGTGGAATTATTCGTCGGCTTTTTCATGATTTAAAAAAAATAAATGTAGTTTTTTTTCACTTCAGACCATTCAGAATTGCTATACTTTTATAACCCAATAATATTTTAAAGTCAAAATTAAGTTATTCGCTAATTACATAAAAAAGCGCAATGAAAACAAAACCCGAAAAACGATCTTATCAGCTGATTTAATAGAGTTCACATCAGGGATCAACGTCATACTTACAAACTCGCACGGCGGCACGCTTGCAACGTTCAAAAGCCGAGCCGACACCTTTTTTTAAACACTGTGTATTCTGTAACCGTTCATTAACGACATAAATGACTATCATAATTATATTAGTGGCATGCGGTCTAGCCATATCGCGAAGTTTGCGTTACGATGTCAGATACACCCTGTATAAACGTAAACGTACCCACGATACAGGAGAAATACCTAGTGTGAGGCAACACGTGCCCGACACGTGCCAACGTTTTTCTTTTTAAATATAAACGCGATAGTTTGTGAGACTGTATAGATGGATTTGTTACTCTTTCACGTAAAAATTACTGAACTTATTTGGATGGAATTTGGCACACACGTGGTTTATAACCAGGACAGTTTCCGTAGCGTAGCGGTAGTGAACGCGGCCGCTGTGGAAAGAGGCGCGGTTTCGATCCCCGTGCAGTGCAAATATTTGTATGCATGAATATGAATATTTGCACTGGTCTGGTCGTGCCTCGGATAGAACGTTAAGCCGTTGGTCCCGGTTGCTATAGGAACATCTAATGGCAGTCGTTACGGGTTGTTGGAGCCCTCAAAAGTCCAACAATTGGTCTAACTGCAATGCTTCGACATCGCCTTCGGGTTGTGGAGGTCAGACGGCAGTCGCTTCACGGAAAATATCGAAATTTAGCCAAAATCAGCAATTAGACTGGTAAAGCGGACCCCAGACACCAAAGCTGAAAAAGCTTCGGATGCGACTGGGATTAACGCTGAGATGATGATGG
Source organism: Sesamia nonagrioides (assembly GCA_017933935.1). Taxonomy (NCBI): domain Eukaryota; kingdom Metazoa; phylum Arthropoda; class Insecta; order Lepidoptera; family Noctuidae; genus Sesamia; species Sesamia nonagrioides. The sequence continues at coordinate 1,590,980 of JADWQK010000020.1, read as the reverse complement.
TTTATAACCAGGAATATTGTTGTGTCGGGAGTTTTTTCGTGGAGAGTCTCCAGATCAAACTCCCTCTAGCGCAGCATCGTTTGGTCGTGTTGGTCTTGGGTTTAACATTGCATCACCCCGCTCAACTGCCGTCATCCTTCCTATTCCTTAGTTTATTAAGTGAATAGGCTTAATAAACTAGTGCGCTTTGCCTTCAACGATTGCATCACTGCTTACCATCAGGCGGGATTGCAGTCAAGCACTAGTTTATAATTATTAAAAAAAAAAAAACAGAATAACACATAGGGTACTTTTTATTCCGATATTCGCACGGGATCCAAACTTACTGGAGCGTAATATGGCGCAGCTATTCCTGTATATGGACGCGTCGACTTGAGAACCTCCTCCGTCAAAAATCATAACCTCAAGAAACTACATAATTATAATTTACAGCTGATCGCGGGGTCAACGACTTTGTGTCGCGCGAACTACTAAATGATTGCCACAATTGTTTCATACTTTATGGCTTACATTAAAACGGTGTGACGTCATCGGAAACTTTGTTATAGGAAACAAAGATAAATCGATATACGCTCCGATTTTATTGTTCACAAACTTAAATCAGCAGCTGAGAAAATCTCGTGAACCATTCCTTTGCAAGTCCGACTCATAATTGGCCTTTATCCCTACTAATATTATTTTTTTTCTCTATCTATATTTTTTATCTCTCTCTACTGTTTATATTTTGTATGTATGTTTTTATTATTTTTTTGTGTTTATCTTTTAACTTCTCTTTTATATCTTTGCACCTACCATGTTTTGTCTCTGCATCACCTTAAGGTAGACTGGTAGAAAATGCCTAAGGCATTAAGTCCGCCATTGTGCAATGTTTCTTTGTGCATAAAGTTTTTAATAAATAAATATTATAAACTAGCTTTCCGCCCGCGACTTCGCCCGCGTGGAATTCGATTATATCGCGCTTTTCAGATTTCCCTCGGGAATATCAAATTTTTCAGCAAAAGGAAGCCTATATTCTTTCTCAGGGTCTCAAGATTGTCTGTGCCAAATTTCATCAAAATCGGTTGAGAAGTATAAGCAGGAAAGCAGACAGACAGACTTACTTTCGCACTTATAATATTAGTATTGATGCGAAAGTAACTCTGTCTGTCTGTCTGTTACACTTTCACGTCTAAACCACTGAACTGATTTTATTGAAATTTGGTACAAAGATGGAGTTGACTTTGAGAAATAACATAGGATAGTTTTGATTCCGGACTTTTGAAGAGTTCTCTTGAAAACGCGATATAACCGAACTCCACGCGGGCAAAGCCGCGGGCGGAAAGCTAGTATTTTTCATACTTCGTCACTGACCGTTTTATAGCGGTTTAATTCCAGTGTAAAAGAGACAGACAGAGTTGTAACATGACCGATAGCACCTTCCTTTGTTCGCACTAGCATTAGAACGACATTGGCCTCTGATGACTTCTGGATCCATAATAAATCGCCTTATACAACGTGTAACATAAAGGGTATATACATAACAAAGGCATGGCATCTTTACATGATATCAAATGATATTGGAAGGGTTTTTTAATCCTATCTCTTTATGTTAGGAAGTTATGAGGTGAGTGAGTCGTACAGAGATATTGAAGACATTTATCGGATTTTGGCAAGTAACGTGACGGGTAACGAGTAGTTATTAACGTATGTAGTGTGCTGCCACGTTTGTTATGATTTGATTTTAAGAAACACACGAAACCGAAAATTTGGTACCAATTTTTTGAGTATTTTATTTTGAGTTGATGCTGGCTAAAGATGCCATGCCCTTGGTATGTATATACCCTTTTTGTTACACGTTGTAGAAAGAAGTACTCACGAAGAAGGCTAATTTATTATGGGAAGAATAATTTAAAAAAATATATATCAGAAACTCACCTCCATCTTCCAAGTACCGAGGGTACCTGTGATGCAGCAACATCCGTGTGACCCTCACAAGGCCCTCCAGTTGCTCCTGATGGTAGTAAGCGTTGTAGTCTGCTAGTCTGCAACATAACAGTTTTTAAATTAAGAAGCGAATTCGTAATCCGTCTAGAGGAAGCGTGATAATCAATATTCATGCCTTCATTGTGAGGAGAGAATTTGCCCAGCAGTGGACCAAAAATTGGCTGGTATTATTATTTTAGCGTAGTCTGTGACCACCAACGGCCCGGATTCCTTAGTTCATAAACTAGACTGAATTTAAGTTCAGTGTATCTAATGCTTTTTACTTTATCATGAAAAAGACTGAAGATAGAATATTAGTTTAAGCCTCCCAAATTAAGATATTCCATAGACGATTAGACAGCCTCCGTAGCATAGCGGTAGCGAACGCAGCCGCTGCGTAAGGAGGTGCGGAGATCGCCGTGCAGTGCAAATATTTGTATGCATGGATATGAATATTTGTACTGGTCTGGTTGTGCCTCGGAAAGCACGTTAAGCCGCTGGTCGTTACGAGTTGTTGTAGCCCTCAAAAGTCCAACAATTGGTCTAACTGCAATGCTTCGATATCGCCTTCGGCTTGTGGACGTCAGCCGGCAGTTGCTTCACAGAAAATATAGAAGTTTAGCCAAAAACAGTTAGACTGGTAAAGCGGGCAACAGACTCCAAAGCTGAAAGAAAGCTTCGGATGAGTCGGGAATTAACGCTGAGATGATGATGATGATGACTAAACTAATATTTATCTTCTGTCCTTTTCTTAATGAAATAGAGAGAATAAGAGAAGAAGAAGCACTGAGCTTAAATTCAGTTCAGGTCATGAACAAGGGACTCTACTCAATAACTAATGAAATAAGTAAGCATCTATTCACAAATATGAACAGGAGATAAGCTGCCACTCTGTCCGTCCACCATGTGACTACAGGGAAGACGTTAGCATAGTGGTCACGCATGGTGAGGCTCAGCTGAGGCCCCTTTATCAGTCTCCCCAGGGATGTGCCTCACAGGAGTTGCGCGGAGGGATTTCTGGAATTGGTCTTTTAACAAGAACCGGGACCACCTGCGTATATTGCGGGTGATCACCACCGCGAACCGGCCGCCAGACCGCGAAGTCTTTGACCAGTATGTGTTGCCAGTGATGACTTACGGAACTGAAACGTGGTCGCTCACAATGGGCCTCATACGAAGGCTCAGAGTCACACAAAGGGCAATGGTAGCATTGTAATTTGCAATATTTAAGTTGTTGAACAAATGAATTTTATGACCCAATGGACCCGCAACATACTTTACAATTATTCACATTGAGATTGATAGTCTGCTAAGCAATTAGAATACTGTTTTATAAAATGAAATGGCTTTTATTTTCTCACACACTTGTGTGTACGGATTCTTGATCGTGTCAACAAACGGTCATCAGCAATCAATCAATAATGGAAGCTTACTGACACAATGATGCGGCGTGTCGTAGATTCTTTCTTTGAAAAAAGTATGTGAACAGCAGAGTAATCAGCACATTATCCGTAGCAATGGGTTTCATTTTGACAATTCAACCAACATTCATTGCGTTATTTACATTGTTGAGCAGATACATTGTTCGAGATAAATAACAATGGATTAGCAATATGCTTCAAAATTATTCATATTGAAAGTAATAGTGCTACGTGATTTGGATGGTGGTGGCTTTAGTCGCCGTTCGTGAGTGAGTGAGCCAATTATTGACCATACTATAAAAAACTATCAAACGTATCATAAACATATTTGTAGCAGTGCTTTTATACCACGCTATTTATAGATTTCAAACACACATTTTATCAGTATACTATAATACTGTATGTATATTCCATATTATTATTCTACTATGAAAAATTGTATAATATAACCATGAAGCATGTAATAGTTGTTCTTTATTTTACATGCATTCAGTGTGTTTCATTATTTATAAGAGAGGCGTATCTACGTTTACAAACCGTGACTTTAAAATGTTATATGAAGCCGGGGAATGTAAAGGCTATGTATGAAATTTGCCATGCTGATTAAGGTCAAGCGTTAATTGCATCATGCACATTGTTTTTTAAGATGCTCAAGGTTAACCAACGTAAGGTGTAATGGAAAACAACAGCCCAGGCGTCAAATTACCATATTCGAAAGCGCTATACCGCATTCCAAAACAGATTACTGATATTACTCAAGAAACCGCAAGGTTTTATTAGGCCTGGAATGGTCAGCGTTGCCGCATTACCACTGAGCTATGTGGCAAAATGATGATGATGATGTTCCCGACTGATTTCGGCCACGGCGACCACTTCGACTCCTAGCCGATGATTTGGCGCTCATGCGCCCGAAGATGGCTTATGTAGCCTATCTTGGCGGCGAAACTTCGTGCACACTGAGGGCACGTAAGCACGCCGTCGTCGACGTAGTTGTATGTGATGGCAGCAGGTGGGCGAGCCTTTAATTGGTCGCGTTTGGCATCGAGGTCAGCTTTGCGCTGCTCCTCAAACTCGCGTACTTGCCCGTACACCATTCTGCGCCATTCTGACCGTTTTGCTGCCAAACGCTCCCATTCAGAGGGTTCTATATTGCATCTCTTCATGTGCCGTTTTAAGACATCCTTGAACCGGAGGAGTTGTCCGCCATGCTTCCGCTTGCCCTCCTCCAGCTCGGAGAAGAAGATGCGCTTCGCCACTCTTTCGTCCGCCAAACGTGATACGTGTCCGCACCACCGAAGCTGTCGACGCATTAAACGCCTCAATGCCACCAACATTGGCTCGTCGCAGGACTTCGGTATTTCACACTCTGTCAGACCATTTGATCTTCATAATGGATCGGAGACATTTAAGGTGAAAACGATCTAGAGTACGTATGTGGTGGCGGTACACACACCATGTCTCAGCGGAATATAGAAGGTTTGGCAGCACAATTGCCATATATACGGATATTTTCGTATCTAGCTTAAGGTCATGTGAGCAGAAGACCTTGGAACACAACTTGCCAAACACTGCAGCTGCAGCTCCGACTCTGCTGTTGATCTCAGCATCAAGGTCACACTTAGAACTTATAGTGCTCCCCAGATAACGAAACCTGCCTACTTGCTTCAACACACCAAGCTTTATATTCAGTGTCTCGTGACCGTGAATGTCTAGGGACATCCGTCTCTCCGTCTTGTTGACGCTGATTTCCAGGCCGTACTTACGGCAGGTTTGATGAAAAGCGGACATCAGCTGTTGTAGGCCGTCTGGGGATTCTGCTAAGAAGCACAAATCATCAGCATACATGATCTCAGTAATCAGTGCATGTGAGACTTTGGTGCGAGCCTTAAGTCTAGCCAGATTGAAAAGACCGCCGTCGGTGCGGAAGCGGATGCGGACTCCTTGTAGAACAATTTGTAAGACCTCTCCCACTACCACTGCAAAGTATAAGGCGAACAGAGTTTGTGCTAAGACGCATCCTTGCTTCACCCTACAGGTAACGGGGAAGAAATCTGTCTGTGCAACGCAGCATTGCATGCCGTCATGTAGGAGTCTAAGAAGTCTCACAAACTTTTCTGTGCATCCCAGCTTACCTAACACTAACCATAAGACTTCACGAGGCACACTGTAGAAAACCTTCTCCAAGTCAACAAAGCAGAGGTACAGCTTACGACCCTGTTCTCTACTCTTTTCCTGTAGTTGACGCACGGAAAATATCGCTCCAAAGATGCCTCGGTCCGGTCAGAAGCCGAACTGGGTTTCAGGCAGGATCTTTTCAGACAATATCTTTAGGCGGTTTAAGAGAACTCTAGCAAAAACCTTTCCAGGAGTCGATAAAAGCGTGATACCACGGTATGAGTTGCAGTCAGATCGGTCACCTTTGTTCTTATATAGTGTTCTTATACGCGAGAGTACGTATGTGACGGCGGTACACACACCATGTCTCAGCGGAATATAGAAGGTTTGGCAGCACAATTGCCATATATACGGATATTTTCGTGTCAAAATAGGTACTATGTGAAGTCCCTTTGAAGATGAAGAACGAGTTGATCGAAAGAAACGGCTATTTTTCCGCATTAGCCCTGGATTGCAATGACTATAAGTCTTATAGTTTTCTCTACTTATGGACTTGGCCTTTGGCCTTCTTGGGCCTTTTCCCAGATACAGTTTCCAAAGCAGATTTTCTTATCGATAGTTTCGATTAGCTTCAGACGAGAAAGATTTAGTTGCGCTAGGAATGGAATCTCATAGTTCCTGGTTCAATGAGTGGAGTCTGAGAGATCCCTCTGCCCGCCTTATGGCAGACGAAAAGGAACGGTCCTCATACTCGCTTGATTTTAGTTTACGTAATGACGATTGTTGATTTGGATGACGAGTGTTTCTACGGGGAAAGGGGTGTTTCAAAGGGTATCATATTATCCAGGAACTGGATTGTGGAGGTCAGATAAGCAGTTATTGCATTGAATCAAAGGAAGGAGGAAAAACCTAGGCAGATGATTAATGTTTCCATTCAAGAGATATGAACCATGTTCACCATCAAAAACGCAGACGAGTTCATGAACTGAATAAATTCGAGTTATCGATTTATAGATAAAGCGTATCAAAATCAAAGCACGTATTTCAAATAAACCAGTTACAGGCACTTTTGAATTGTCTAAATGTCGGTCAGTCAGTAAGATGAAGCTAGTCGCCCATTCCAAAGAGTAGGTACCTATGGAGAAGAACGGGCAAGAAACTCCATGGGCACCCTTTTAAATTATCAAGCTATTGATACAAATATTTGATTACATCATTCATGTTGAAATCAACCGTGTGAGAACGATGCGGAAATATATTGTACGCTGAGCGCGTCCATTATGAAAAACACAAAAAAAAAAAAATACGCCGTGGCCGCTAAGAGATGACCAGTCCCCTCTGTCGACGTCCGTTCACGAACATGACGTATGGATCAGCATCATTCAGCTCAACCATTTTGAAGGGAACCTAATGACCCAACACACATGCCACCACCAGCAAAACATTTGAGTGAGCATGACATACTCTCACTATCGAGGTGTGACAGATCTAGATTCTATCCTAGTTCGTTGGTCGCTGGTCACCTGCAGTCAGGGACAGGTTTCTAACAATAGATTCTAAAAGCCATCCATTAGTGGCCGCCTTCATAATTTATGCATCGAGTTCGGTTCGGCGCAACACGCAACTTCTCGTGTGATGGCGATGTATATCAGACAGCAGTTTACACTATTAGAAGTATATCGCCCAAATATCCTAAGTGCCTACCTAAATTAGTCTTACTTCTTGTAAGTACCTTCAGACAAAGTTTGATCCATTGCAGCCGGAGCAATATTCTTTGTTTTATTCGAATTTATTTTGGGTCTTGGCGCAATACGCCTATCTATCCATGATAGGATATTTCACACTATGTCTATCGGAGGACAGGATGTTGTGACGCAGCCTGGAGGAGGCTTATCTCCAGCATAAGTTGACTATCCATATTTTTGGGCCCGAGTTATTGTTATAACCATAGACATTTAGACTTTACTTATATCGACTGATTTCGGCTCCAAAAATAGAGCAATGCCGATCATATCAAAAGAATCGAGACGAATAACTGTGTAGCGTTTTAGTCATGCGTGATGTAGGTAAGTATCAAACTGACTTCTTTTGTTACGTGTCTTGTGCCCAATGGGAAAATATCGAGAACCATTGAAACTTTCATCTTCTATTTAACCCCCTTTCTGATGGGAAATCACCAAATGAAGAGTTCATTTAATGATTTCCCGTCCGAAAAGCGCCCGTGTGCGGCGGCACGGAAGGACGTGTCAGACTTTTACTGAGTAAAACCCACCCGTGTTCCTTCACTTGCCTGTGCGCCAGGGCCACGGTATTTCTTTCGAACAACCCGTGACCCCAGACAGTCTTTTTAAACCCCTTTAGGGTGAATTTTAAATAACCTTCTCTTAGTGCTAACTTTCGTTGTATTAATAACTCGTGTGCAAAATTACGTGCTTCTGGACCCAGGAGTTAGTGAAGGAACTGATGTAACTGTTAACTGTTAGCGTACATCAGCCTACTGCTTTGCAAAAGCCTCTCCCCATGACTTTCAGCTCTTTCGATAGTGCTAAAATGGACCACTGGTAGTTTTCTCCTGCACGTCCCGTCATCTTCAACGGGATCTGCCGAGATGCCTACTAGCCGTGTCAGGGTTCCACGAAGTTCTTATTTCGGCCCACAACTCAGCATTATTTATTTTATTCAATAGAAGCTGCCAATGTCTTCCGACCAGGACCTCTTTTATACCAAAGGAATGCAACACATGTACGCGCTACATAAAAAGCTAGATTAGTCATGATGAAATATTTCCGTAATCGATTTAGATTGCAAGTAACGCCTATCGTAGTTTTATGTTCAGACGATACAAATTGACCCATATTCGGCAAATATTTCCGTTCTATTATTTTAAAGTACTAACTAACCAAAACGAATGCTTATCAGTTTTGTAAAAACGATGGAAAATTACCATTCAAATTTTTTAAACTTAACTTTTTTTTAACTTTTTAATAGTTAATAGTCATTTGGCTGTAATTCTAATAATTAATATTTTCCGTTTATACTTTTCTGGGTGTAAAAATCCTATTAATCCTACTAAAATTGTAACCGTCAGAGTTTTACAGATGTTTGTAACTCTTTGACGCAAAAACTAATGACTAACTACATAAGTGGGTGAAACCGCGGGATGCAGGTACATGGGTGTACCCGGGGGGAAGGGGGGAAAATGGAAAAACTCACAGGACATGTATCAACTCCCCTAATTATTAATCAAAGTATAAAGAGGGCTTATATAGGATAATTTGTAGTAGTGTAGTTTGTAAGACAAAATAGCGGGGTACAATTCAACCCAAAAAATCTGAGTTTAAGGAATTAAATTTTTTACCCGACTACGGCAAAGCAAAAGGAGGGTTATGATTTTGACAGGCTATGTATGTATGTATGTATGTATGTATGTATGTATGTATGTATGTATGTTCATCTGTTCCCTCGTAACTTCTAAACTACTTATCAGAATTCGACAAATGATATATCATTAGAAGCGTCTTAATTGTCCGCTGGTTATAGGCTATATGGGGTTTCACAAAATCTACTGTGGCGCCCTCTAGCGGACAAAACATACACAGTAAAAAAATAAAGTTAAGATAAATATGCCGTGTTTGGTATCATTTGAAAGCGCTTTACTTGTACATTTTGAATATATATATATTGCTAGCATTTGCGTGTGACTTTACCTGTATTCATGGGCTGGTTGCATATAATTCACATCTTTTCGTTCATAGCTTCTTTACTACTTATCAGAATAAGACCACTGCAGTACCATTAGAAGGGCCTTGATATTCTGTTAGTTATGAGCTATAAAGCTTGTCACCAAATTTAGTATTGCGCCCTCTAGCGTACAAAAAGTTCTATGTTAATATAAAATTAAAATAAATATACCGTGTTTGGTATCATGTGAAAGAGCTTCACGAGTGCTTTATGCTTGTACATAATTACAAGAATGCTTTAATGATGTTAATTATGAGCGATAAGACTAAAGCGCGGATCACGGGAACTGTGAATCGCTTTATGCAATGTAGAGCAGTGTGAACATTATTAGAATATGTAATGCACTAATGAAAACGACATAAGCTGGGAGTAACTCCACGCGGTGAAGGCGGAAACAGTTTGATAATTGGCTAAATCTCCCATAAAAAGGCATCTGCACTATATGCCTTCGGGCTTATGTTGTTATATGTGCGTGTAGATGTAATATGTCAAGTACCTAGTTTTTAGTTCATCAGTTTAACTTTTGTTAATAATATGCGCCACAAATACACTTTAACACCAAAATAGTACAAATAAAAAAAAGTTAAAAAACTAAAACCCAACTACGACAAAAAACGACGCTGAAAAAGTATAAAACAAGATTTTCAGAATACTGAACTGAACAAAGTTGCTAATGTAGTTGCAAGTAAATGGACACAGTAGTAATGTCATACAATACTATTCTGAAGTATGCAATATTCACTATGTAGAGATATATTTTCATGTTTGGAAAGGCGTAGTCACACGTTGTCAAGGTGCTACGGTAGGTAGGTATATGTAACGTGTGACTACGCCTTTCCAAACATGAAAATATATCTCTACATAGTGAATATTGCATACTTCAGAATAGTATTGTATGACATTACTACTGTGTCCATTTACTTGCAACTACATTAGCAACTTTGTTCAGTTCAGTATTCTGAAAATCTTGTTTTATACTTTTTCAGCGTCGTTTTTTGTCGTAGTTGGGTTTTAGTTTTTTAACTTTTTTTTTTACTAAACAGAAGCCTCCAGGCATAAAAGCGTGTCAGCTCAATATTGTAAAAAAATAAAATAATAGACAATTATATGAACTTGTATAACCTGTCAGTCATTTTGGAGAAAGAATGCAAACATTGTCTTGGGTTAATCAAAACAACTAGCAATTACGCTCATTTTACTAGTTGTTGACTACCAATTTGACCTCCACAATTCTGTTACTTGGAGTTGGGTTGGCAAGCTTTGAGGATTAATATGCTTTTCAAATGCACGGATGAATTAAAAGAAATACAAAATACTATAACATAAAAATCTAAATAAGGAATCAGATTTTATTCAGTTTACAGCCATTTATTCAATTTACAGCCATTTATAGGAGCCCGTAAAACCCATATTGATTACTCTTATCCAATTTCAATTAGTTTTCAAGGCTAGTGATAACTTTGTAATGTAAAATTATTACATTAGGAACTCGCTAATTATCTGTTTATGATCTATGCTATAAATTGGAAAGATGTGTAGATTACAGTTATGATAAAAGAAAACAAATGTGTTTAATGGACAAATTGTTTTTAGTAAAAAGCTTACAACAACAATATTATTTGACAATATTCAACAAGCATCATTTAGCCATGTAGTGTCAAACACCTATTATTAAATTCAGAACAAAATATTGATTACAGATAAAGCAGCTACTGGGCAAAGCCATTGAAGAAGCTACTGCAGTTAATTTTTTCCAATAATGGTAGTATTGTTCTGAGAAAGATTGGATTTTTTGCTAATCTTTTAATGAAAGCATTATCATTATATTATTACTGACGACTTTTATGGTCCTAACTATTATAGAAATAAAATGCATCTGCTCCCTTATAAAAACTCCTTTTTATCACAAACTTACAGCCCGCAAAGCAGCCATGATGAATAATAGGTACTTTTAACAAAAAATACTCAAATATAAAAGTTTTATCATCATTATGCCAGTGTATGTGAATACCAACTTACAAATAGTTAACAATCAAAGAGAGATCTGCAGTTTACACACTTTTATCACCATGTTATGTGTGACGTGTCTGTGTTGATTTGTAGTGCAATGTAAACAAATTGAGTACACAATGCACAAATATTTGGTCAGTTGAATCCAATTAGATTCCTTTCACATAAATCAAATATGTATATATTCATAAATAAATAACTATATCTATTTGTTATGTACTAAATTATAACATTGACCGAATATATCAGAGGAATATACACAGTTTAAGAAATAGATTAAGTTTCTTACCTGAACATATGCGCCATCCATCTTGTAGTTTCACTTGCAATATGAGCACCAAGCCTGGCGGCATGACCTCTCTCCAGTCTTCCAAACAATGCTGCAATACTATGAGATAGAATAGCTGCCCGCGTCACAGGGTCCGTCGGCAACAGGGGCGGCTCCACGCTCTCACAACTAGGGTCTGTCTTCAGCACTAGGTCCTCCAAAATCTTCAGAATTTCATCCATTGACGTTTCTTCAGGCTCAAAGAAACCAGCGCTGATCTTTCGCGGTTCCGGCTTTTTTTCCTCATCTTGGACATCTTGCGCGTTGACACCCGCTTCCAGACGGCCTACTACTTCAGAAACTTGGAACTCCAAATCGCCGAAAGGACGCCGGTCCTGCATACAAGCGTCAGAGTTCGGAATCAGACTTACAACAAAACTAACTTACCTAACAGGACCATAATTGAGAGCGTTTTACCTGTTCTGGCGGAACCTCGCTAGCGGGGCTAGGTTTATTGGATTCCGCGTCAGAAACCGATGCATCTCCCATGCTGCGTGGCGATTTATTCGCAAAATTACAGCACCGACTTATAAATGTGTAAACGTCACTTCAATTCCAATGTTTTGACGTGGGACTTGGGAGGTGGGTGTACATTCGCAAACAAAAGTAGATAATATAAGCGTAGGTTACACAAATCTTTCAACAAATTACCTTGTATTAAATTAATGATATATGTTTGTTCTTTAAAAAACAAACAAACAAGCTTAAACTTAAATTGACTATTGGTGGTTGGTTGGTGTGTGGTGTGAGGTGTGTAACTGATGATAGCGGTAAATTAAATCGCCTAAAGTATCAAAACTGTGCTAGTCGCACTACTATATGGTATAATTATATTATATGCAAATGCAAATGCAAACAAATGCAAATGCACAATGCAAACAAACAAAAAAATGCAAATGCAATGCAAACAATCCTCATTTTAGTGGGCGCCGATTCTGTTGTTCACAAACTAAACTAATTTTAAATTACCTGCATCTTTTTCTTTCCATTTCGTTAAGAAAAGGATAAAAGATGACATTTTAATTTAATCCTGTCAAATTAAGGTACTCCATAGACAGTTTAGACGCGATTATAAACATGGCGCCAAAAAATTCGCCAGTTTACGTCAGGAGCGCACTAATTTGACAGGTCTAAACTGACTATCTTCTGTCCTTTTCTTAACGAAATGGAAAGAAAAAGATGCACATAACTTAAAATTAGTTTAGTTTGTGAACAACAGAATCGGTAATGTAACATGATTGCATACCATGTTGTAGCAGCTGCACTGCAAAACATTGGAATCCGCCGCCGTCATGGTGGGCGCCACCCTGCGACTCTAGCTTGGGATACCCGTTGAGAAGGTCGCCTGCAAAAACTTGGCACTCGAGCACATCCGCGTAGATTTCTGCAGCACAGCCAACTGTATTCTTATTGGTTACCCCACTATTGTTTAGATTAAGCTAAGTTTATTTAAGTCAGCGCATTGTTTGTAAGGGACATTCATTTTATACATCATATTCTTATACACATCATACACATTGTACTCATTTACACTCACAATACACAACATACAATTCATCTGGAGTTTTATTATATAGCACGCCCTACGCGCTACACTGTTTTAACAACTGTTCAAGCATGCGCCACTTCTTTGCGTCTTATCCTTGGCAGCAGGTCTGCTTCTCTTCTGACAATCCGTCGAGCTGTGCGGACGCTATAACCGATGTGGTGCGTCAAGCTATGGAGTATTTTATCCCATTCAATGACGTGCCCGTCGGTGGCTCGGCTCGCCCATGGTTCAATGCCGATTGTGTCCAAGCTGAACAGCGTAAGCACACGGCATTTCTCGCCTGGGTTGACGTTCGTGACCGCGGAGCTCCGGATCTAAGCTCAAAGAAGAGAGCCTTTAACCGTGCTGCCAAGTCCTACAAGAAGGCGCTCAAGAAGGCTCGCTTCGACCGCATTACCCATATTGGCAACAAGTTATCTGCGCAGCCATCCGGTAGCAGATCTTTTTGGTCCCTTGCCAAATCGGTTGAGGCGAACTTCTGTCGGCCCTCACTGCCTCCGCTGGTTAGGCCTGATGGAACACTGGCTCATACGGCGAGAGAGAAAGCAGGTCTCTTTGCTTCTCTCTTTGCCAATAATTCGCGTCTTGATACTGGCAGTGCTACTCCACCTAATTTACCTCATTGCGGAGCTTCAATGCCTGAGGTTCGCATTAGGAACAAGGAGGTTCTGAGAGTACTGTGTCGTCTGGACGTGGATAAGGCTAGTGGTCCGGATGGTATACCAGCGATTGTTCTTAAAGCTTGTGCGCCCGAGTTGTCTCCTGTATTGACGCGCTTGTATCGCCTCTCATTTAGGACTGGTATAGTGCCCAAGTCCTGGAAGCTTGCTAACGTGCAGCCCGTGCCCAAGAAGGGTCGTGCCGATCCAAATTAGTCTTTATTTTCCTACCGCTGGCCACCCCTATAGCTTTCTTGTTGATAAATAATCATTATAAATGCAAAAGTAACCATGCTTCTGTTACCTTTTTACAGCCAAAAGTTTAAACCGATTATTGTGGAATTTAGAATAGAGGTAGCCTGAGACTTAAAGGACAAAAGCTACTTTTTGACATCCATGCGGGCGGGTCGCGGACTAAAACGAGTTAAATGAACTATTAATATATGTACGTTTATGTCTTCCAAATATGTATGTATTTAAGTATATTTGACAATATGGTTTATTTCAGAAATCCCCACCGAGAAATCTCCCCTAGGGGGGATTGTTACTTTTTTAAATAAAATCAAGGGGGAAGAAAAACTAGGAATCCTCACCCAGGGGCATGGTTATTTCTAAATTATTGAACAAAAATTTTTATTTTTGTTTATTAATTTAGAAACAACAATAATTCTGGTGCCAATTCTCAATTTTTTTTTTCCAAAAATACCCCTTCAGCTGATTTTGTCTTCTTCTTTTTCTTCAGTCTATAGAGGTCCACTGTTGAACAAAGGCCTTCCCCAAGGCTTTCCACGATGAGCGGTCTTGTGCTGCCCGCATCCATCGGCTTCTCGCGACCTACACCAGGTCATCGGCCCACCTTGTTGGGGGCCTCTCCACGCTGTCTTCCAGTACGTGGCCGCCACTCCAGAACCTTATGGTCCCATCGGTTCTACGAGCAATGTGCCCCGCCCACTGCCACTTAATTTTAGCGACTTGAAGAGCTATGTCGGTGACTTTGGTTCTTCTGGAGATCTCCTCATTTCTGATTCGATCGCGCAGAGAAACTCCGAGCATAGCTCTTTCCATCGCCCTGTGTGACTTTGAGCCTTCGTATGAGGCCCATTGTGAGCGAACACGTTTTAAAAAAGGCTTTAGCACCATTGACCACAAACATACGTTGCGGCAAGTTATACAGGTTTCCGAGGAGTATAACAAATCACTATGCTTAGCGTTCAATGTATCGATAGTCAATTTGGCACCGCTGGAAAGACTAGCACCGCCTAAGTCTCGATCGAATCGAAGGCCTTCTTATGAGAAGGCCTTCGATTCAATCGGCCTTCGATTCGGTCCAACTGCAAACTGCAGCGTGGAGTGAGACAAGGAGATGTCATATCTCCCAAATGAAACAAAGGACTTGGCATCAACATCAACGGCGAGTATATCACTAATCTCCGATTTGCAGATGATATTGTGGTCATGGCGGAGACCCTGGACGACTTGGGCAAAATGCTCAATGACCTCAGCAGAGCTTCTCAACAAGTGGATCTAAAGATGAATATGGATAAGTCGAAAATCATGTCGAACTCTCATGTCGCAACCACTCCAATTCTAGTTGGTTGCTCTGCACTCCATTTTTTTTTTTTTTTTTTTTTTTTTTTTTTTTTTTTTTTTTTTTTTTTTTTAATATGGCATCTCCTAGTTGACCTTGAGAGGTCGGTACTAGTTAACCGGACTATCCTGTGGCTGCCTTAAATGAATTTAAAGCCTCCAGCCAGGGCTACTAAAAGCTAAGCGACTACACGCTAAGGGCACCCCCTGTGGGGTACGAACCTCGGCTTAGGGTGTCGCTAGAAGAACAGCAAGGGACGGCTGGATCGAATTTTTATTTTTATTTCGGTTTGATGACCGCGGCGTTTCCTAGTACTAGCTCTGAGAAGAAACGTCCGAAACAAACTCAGAGGTCATAGTTGGGAATTTATATTTACTGGCTCAGCTGCGGCGCGGGCTGGCCTACATCGGACAAGGGACGGGGGGGGCGATTACTACGTTGAACGCGTCGCGTCGGACCTCGGCGGCGAGGTCGGTAGGTCGGTTTTTTGTGTTTTGTGCTAGTGGCCCTATTGGCCTCTTGGAGGAGGGTAATGGGGTCATCAGGGTCGGTGAGAGCGTGCCTAGGTCGGCGAAGCTTGCTAATTTTGGAGGGGGAGCAATTTACTGCCGCGACAACCAGAGGGTTGTGATGTACAGCGGCTGTGTCAAAGAAACGCTTGGAGAGGCGTTTCATGAAATGCTGGATAGTGGGGATTTTGAGATCTAGATGGAGGATCTCATTTCGGACGAACCAAGGGGCGTTTGTTGCTCTGCGAAGAAAGCGGTTTTGGAGTGTCTGCATCCTATGGATATGACTGGGCTTGGCGTGTGCGAAGACTACACAGGCGTATGTCATGATGGGGCGTATGCAGGCTGTGTACAGGCGCATTTTGCACTTGAGGGACAGCTTGCTGCGCGGGTTGAGGAGAGAGTGGAGACGAGAGAGGGCGTAGGCGGCGCGCGAGCGTACCGTCCTTATATGCTCTCCGAAGGTGAGGTGTTCGTCTAGGATAACACCTAAGTATTTGGCTCGCTTTTCCCAAGGGATCGGCTTGTCAGACATGATGATTGGTCGGGGAAGGGTGGGTTTGCGCGGCGGTCTCGAGTAGAGTACCGCTTGGCTCTTTTCGGGATTGACTTCTATTCTCCATTTTTTAAACCAGTCAGCAAGAGCGTTGACAGCGGTCTGGAGATTTAGTTTTATTTGATTGGGGTTGGTTCCTGAGCAGTAAATGGCTGTGTCGTCTGCGAAGAGAGCGAGGTGAGCCTTTTTACTTTTGGGGATGTCGCTGGTGAATAGCGTGAAGATCAGAGGGGCCAGTACGGAGCCCTGGGGGACTCCGGCCCGGATGAGGTGGGAGGGGGAGACAGTTCCTTCGGTCTTGTAGCGGAAAGTTCGTTTTGACAGGAAGTCTCGCAGGATGAGCACGAGACGGTCAGGCACGCCGAGTTGGTACAGCTTGTATATTAAGCCGTTGTGCCAGACTTTGTCAAAGGCTTTCGCTATATCGAAGTAAATAACACCTGTCTTCATACCACGTAGGAATCCTGCGTGAATATGCTCGGTGATGCGGAGGACTTGTTGGACACTGGAGTGCCGAGAGCGGAACCCGAATTGTTCGTCGGGGATGAGGCCCTTGTTCTCGGCAAAGGTTCTGAGACGCTTATAAATCAAAAAAATCAAAATCAAAATCGTTTATTTCAAATTAACCATCACTTGGTACTTTTGAATAGTCAATGTCGGTCAGTTCAAGAAAAGTGAAGCTAAATTGCACGTTCTAAAGCGTAGATCTCTATGGAGAAGAACGTGCAAGAAACTCCATGGACACTCTTTTAAAATCATAATATATGGGTTACATTTCTTCGTTACATATTTATGTTGCTTCTATCATGTGAGCACAATGTAAAATTAATTAAAATATAAAAATGAATTAAGCCCACTGGCAGCTAAGAGATGACCAGTCTCCACTGACGGCCCCCGTTCACGAGCACGACGCGCGCATCAGCCCCACTTAGCTCAACCATATTGAAGGGAACCAAATGACCCAACAACACGCGCCACCATCAGCAAGACATTTGAGTGAGCATGACAATTCTCAACTGCCAATCTCGCAATGTCAAACAAGTTATATATATATATATATATATATATATATATATATATATATAAAAAACAAACTATAGTCCATGGTGCCTCACATTCACAAACTTGAAAAGTGCTTTTACATTATACAATACTATTGCAAAATATTGTGCACAACGTTGAAATAAACAAATAAAATAAAAAAGGAATATTTAGAAAACAACAAAAAGGGGGAATGGCATCTCTTCCAAACCTACAAAATTGTCTGTGGCTGTGGAGCAGGACTGGCATTTATCCAAGCATTTTTATCAAGGATATAATCTTCCAGTTTATAATATGCTTGCTTACACAGCGTGCGTTTAATGCATGTTTTAAATTTGGATTCATTGAGCTGTTGAATCTCTAGCGGTACTTTATTATAAAATTTTACACAGTACCCCATAAACGAACTATTTACTTTAGCTAGTCTGAACCGAGGTTGATCTAAATTGTTTCTATTCCTAGTATTAAAATTGTGCCTGTCACTTATCTTCTTAAAAAGATCAATATTTTTCCGAACATACATAATGTTTTCATAAATGTATTGACAAGGGACCGTAAGGATGTTTATCTCTTTAAACAGTTCCCTAAGAGAATCGCGTCTGCGGAGATTGTATATGGCTCTGATAGCTCTTTTCTGCAGAATAAAAATAGACTCTATGTCTGCAGCCCGTCCCCAAAGCAAAATACCGTATGACATGATACTATGAAAGTAGCTAAAATAGACTAGTCTCGCAGTATCTACATCAGTAAATTGACGGATTTTTCTGACAGCGTATGCTGCTGAACTAAGCCGTCCTGCCAGAGATGTTAAATGAGGACCCCATTGTAGCCTCGAGTCAAGCGTGATCCCCAGGAAAACCGTGTTTTCGACGAATTCGAGTTTCTCCTTGTTCAATACAATATCGGAGTAAGTACTTTTAACATTTGGTAACGCAAATCTTATACACTTTGTCTTTTTTTCATTTAGTACTAAATTATTAGCGGTAAACCAATTTTGGACTTGCTGTAAAGCATTGTTTACGTCCTCAAGGTTTGAGCAACGTCTATTGATTTTAAAAATTAACGAAGTATCATCAGCAAACAATACAATATGTGGTTGTTTTTTTAATAGATGCGGTAGATCATTTATGTATGCCAAAAAGAGGAAAGGACCCAAAATTGAGCCTTGCGGTACACCCATTTTGACATTCAAACCCGGAGAATTGACACCATTTATCTGAACTTGCTGTTGTCTATCAATTAAATAAGATTTCACCAAGCTGAGCGCAAGTTTACCCAGCCCATAATGTTCCAGCTTTAAAAGTAAGGTTTCATGATTGACACAATCAAAAGCCTTTGATAGGTCACAAAAAATCCCTATCGCATCTTGGGCTTCCTCCCACGCTGCAAATATATGTTTTAATAAAGTGACACCAGCGTCGGTCGTACAACGTCCTCTGGTGAACCCGTACTGTTGATCGTGAAAGATTGTATTGCTGTTGAAATGATAAAGCATTTGATCAAGCATAACTTTTTCAAACACCTTACTGAAAACAGGCAATACCGATACGGGTCTGTAATTATTAGTGTCCTTATGGTCACCGGATTTAAAAAGTGGTATTACCTTACTGTATTTCATTATATCTGGAAAGACGCCTTGATCTACACACAAATTAAATATTAAAGCCAAGTATGGTGCTATGGTCTCAATTATGGATGTGCATACTTTAACAGACATTCCCCAAAGGTCTTCGGTTTTTTTGACTTTTATTTGCCGGAAAGCCTTTATGACTGTCATATGGTTTATATATTTGAATTGAAATTCAACCGGACAGCCTGGCAAGTTTGCTTTTAATAAATCAATCGAGGCTTCTGGGGAGGAGTTTAGAGCTTCCGTTGTTCTAAGAGGTATATTGGTGAAATAATTCACAAACTCTTGGGCTACCTCTACGTTAGAGCTTTTGGGACCATCTGGAGTCTCCAATAAATAATCCGTACTGCGTAATTTATTCCTACCAGTTTCACTATTAATAACTTTCCACACAGTCTTTATTTTATTGTCTGCCGATTTGATCTTGTCGCTAATGTACAGGGCCTTCGCCACCTTGCAAATCTTTCTGAATAATTTAGAATATCTATTTACATATTTATTAAAGGTTTCAGTATTGAAGAATGACTTAAGGCTGTATAGCTCATACAGTCTTTCCCTACTGACCCTAATACCTTTAGTTGCCCACTCACTAAAAACAAACTTAGGGAATATATTTTTCGACATCTTTTCAAAAACTGTATTAAATTCCTTAAGTACCAATGAAAAAAAAATTATCATAAAATTTATTAGCATCATTAATGTCATGTTCCAGAACATTTAACTTATTTTGTAAATTACTATTAAATTTTGCTAATTTGCCTATTGTAATTGGCCTGAATTGTATCTGAGTTCCTTCCATGGGTGCTTGAGACATAAAAGTTACCGTTTGTCCACTATGATCTGAAGGAAGATAATTTACTATAGCTTTATCTAAATAGTCACAATTACAGAAAACATTGTCAATACAAGTTGCAGAGGTTGGAGTTACTCTAGTTGGTTCTGTAAAAACGTTAAGTAAATTAAATGATTTAAAAAAAAGTTAAAAAACTAAAACCCAACTACGACAAAAAACGACGCTGAAAAAGTATAAAACAAGATTTTCAGAATACTGAACTGAACAAAGTTGCTAATGTAGTTGCAAGTAAATGGACACAGTAGTAATGTTATGCAATACTATTCTGAAGTATGCAATATTCATTATGATGTAGAGATATATTTTCATGTTTGGAAAGGCGTAGTCACACGTTACATATACCTACCTACCGTAGCACCTTGACAACGTGTGACTACGCCTTTCCAAACATGAAAATATATCTCTACATAGTGAATATTGCATACTTCAGAATAGTATTGTATGACATTACTACTGTGTCCATTTACTTGCAACTACATTAGCAACTTTGTTCAGTTCAGTATTCTGAAAATCTTGTTTTATACTTTTTCAGCGTCGTTTTTGTCGTAGTTGGGTTTTAGTTTTTTAACTTTTTTTTATTTGTACTATTTTGGTGTTAAAGTGTATTTGTGGCGCATATTATTAACAAAAGTTAAACTGATGAACTAAAAACTAGGTACTTGACATATTACATCTACACGCACATATAACAACATAAGCCCGAAGGCATATAGTGCAGATGCCTTTTTATGGGAGATTTAGCCAATTATCAAACTGTTTCCGCCTTCACCGCGTGGAGTTACTCCCAGCTTATGTCGTTTTCATTAGTGCATTACATATTCTAATAATGTTCACACTGCTCTACATTGCATAAAGCGATTCACAGTTCCCGTGATCCGCGCTTTACTCTTATCGCTCATATTTAACATCATTAAAGCATTCTTGTAATTATGTACAAGCATAAAGCACTCGTGAAGCTCTTTCACGTGATACCAAACACGGTATATTTATTTTAATTTTATATTAACATAGAACTTTTTGTCCGCTAGAGGGCGCAATACTAAATTTGGTGACAAGCTTTATAGCTCATAACTAACAGAATATCAAGGCCCTTCTAATGGTACTGCAGTGGTCTTATTCTGATAAGTAGTAAAGAAGCTATAAACGAAAAGATGTGAATTATATGCAACCAGCCCATGAATACAGGTAAAGTCACACGCAAATGCTAGCAATATATATATATTCAAAATGTACAAGTAAAGCGCTTTCAAATGATACCAAACACGGCATATTTATCTTAACTTTATTTTTTTACTGTGTATGTTTTGTCCGCTAGAGGGCGCCACAGTAGATTTTGTGAAACCCCATATAGCCTATAACCAGCGGACAATTAAGACGCTTCTAATGATATATCATTTGTCGAATTCTGATAAGTAGTTTAGAAGTTACGAGGGAACAGATGAACATACATACATACATACATACATACATACATACATACATACATACATACATACATAGCCTGTCAAAATCATAACCCTCCTTTTGCTTTGCCGTAGTCGGGTAAAAAAGGCTTAAAAATCTGCTGCTATTTGAATTATTTTCCAAAATATTAATGTTAAAATCTCCACAAATAATTACTGATTTGTTACTATCTGCAAGTTTGGCTAAAATATCCTCCATTGTTGATTCAAAAAGACACATTACATGCTTATCTAGCTCAACACATGACAACTCTATACAATGTTCCATTGACAAATTAACTATGTCTTTACGTTGCTTAAATTTTAAGGGTTTTTTTACTAAGATAAGGGAACCACCACGCAGCATAGATTTGCGGTTGAAACAACTACCCACACTATAATTTTCATAACTAAGTAACACCTGGTAATCTTTCAACCAGTGTTCGCTAATACATACAACATCGAACATTCTTTTTTCTAATAACATTTCAATTTCTAATAATTTAGAAGAGATACCTTGAATATTTTGATGAAACAATTTCAATTCATTCTTTGACCCTTTTTGATGTTTAACTATTTGAGAGCAAGAAGATACCTTATTGTTGGTTGGTGTAACTATTAATTTATTGGTACCCTCTGTTGTCTTATTTACTAGTTTAAATGAGCTGGAGTTCGCCCCAAATCTAAAATATCACCTGGTAATGAGTTGCTACTAAATGTAGGTTCTACGTTAAATACAGAATTGTCTAATGGGGCCTCCTTTGTACAATTTAAAAAAGTCCTCCTCAACAATTACAATTTAAAAAATAAGCCTTTCATATACCTTGCCGAGGACTTTTAGCAAGCTGATGGGACGATAGCTCGAAGGCTCAGATCTTGGCTTGCCGGGCTTAGGAATGCCTATAACGGTCGCTTCCTTCCACGTTTGTGGGAAGATATTGTTGCCCATGGCTCCATTGAAGATGGTGGCCAGTAGGATGATCAGGTGGGCGGGGAGGAGTCGGATCACTTTGTTGGTGATGCCGTCAGAACCGGGAGCTTTTTTGGGTTTGAGGCCTCTGATAATATCCTGCACTTCGTCTGGAGTGACGGGAGGCAGAGGATCTTCAGGGTCTTCGACGGGTGGGAGGGAAGCTCTGCGTTCGACCTCTGCGTCAACCTTCAGGAGGTGAGCTGGGTCTACTGGTTGAGCGCTGGGGGAGCATTGGGCTTCTAGGCTGATGGCTAGACATTCAGCCTTGTCGTCA
Organism: Sesamia nonagrioides; assembly: GCA_017933935.1. Taxonomy (NCBI): domain Eukaryota; kingdom Metazoa; phylum Arthropoda; class Insecta; order Lepidoptera; family Noctuidae; genus Sesamia; species Sesamia nonagrioides. The sequence continues at coordinate 1,568,329 of JADWQK010000020.1, read as the reverse complement.
TCGTCAAAGGCGATGGTTTTATCCGGTCGCATTAAGGGGGGAATGGTGACTTCTTCTCTGGATTTGAGTTTCCTTTGAAGGTCCCAGAAGGCTAGGTGGTTTGGCTCTAGTTCGCTCAGCAACTTGTCCCAGCTGGCTTCACGCCACTCCTTTATGCGCTTCTTTACAGTTCGCTGCAAATAGCGCATATGAGCTTTGTTTGCGTTGCAGGGGAAGTTGCTGTAGGCCCGGACGGCTGCATTCTTCTCGGTCAGCAGTTCACGTATATCGTCAGGGAGCTTTCCGCGGCGGTAGTCCGTCGCTGAGATCTCCCTTGAACAGTCGTTCACGACTGACTGTACGTGTACTGTGAACGAGTCGATTGCGGCCGTCGTGCCCGCGATTGAGTCCAAAACAGCGGGAATAGAGTCTAAGTGGGGGGATCTGGTAGATTTCAGACATTCGCCTACTTTCTTCCAGTCCGTTACCACTTTGGTCATGGGGCGTTGATCAGGGTCATAAAGGCCAACGCGGGGAGCCAGTCGGATGATGACTGGTCGGTGGTCGGAGTCAAGCTCGTGGGACACTTCTATAGAGTCTAACCGTAGGTTGACATTTTTCAGAAGTGCCACGTCGAGGACGTCGGGGGTTTGACCGGGGGTAGGGGGAAAGTGAGTTGGGGTCAGAGGGCCCACAACATCAAAGTTGAACAGGGAGGAGAGGTCAAATAGGTGTCTGCCTCTGGTGTTGGTCCTGGTGCTGTTCCAGGCAGTGTGCTTGGCATTGAGATCGCCGGCTATGATTACGGAGTCACTCATTCCAAGGAGAAGGGAGATGTCATCTGACAGAAGCGCATAGTTTTCAGCAGAACTAGTGGGGGGGAGGTAGACCGATACTATGGTGATCGGCTGGTGACCTGTCATGCCAATTCGGCAGGTTGACACTTCGAGTCTTGAGAGGGGGGTAGGGTCCATAGGGATGCAGTATAGGGACTTTTTGTAGTATATTAGGGTGCCGCCCTTGTGGCATCTTGTCCTGTCATTACGTACTAGGCGGTAGTTCGCAATGCGGGGGTCACGATGATTGGGCTTAAGGAAGGTCTCTTGAACCAGAAGAATGTCTATTTGATGGTCCCGGAGGAAGACAGAGATCTCAGATTTCTGGTCTCTGATGCCGTTGGCATTGTAGTATGCCAGCTTGAGGGATCGCACTCCAAGTTGTTGACGAGTATATATATCTGGGACGAACAGGCTGGGCAGCGTTCGGGAAGCTACGCTACATCTTCTCGTCATCCGAGATACCACAGTATCTCAAGACTAAAGTCTTCGACCAGTTTGATTTTAATAGCGGAAAGAATAACTATTCTTTTATTTGGATTTTGCCTTTGGTTCCCTTGTTTACTATTAATTATTATAATGGAGCAACATAATTAGGATCTATATTTTCAATATTTCCGTAGCTATAATTTGGTACATTTTCTCAATCATATCCATGGATACATTTCATATCATTACAATCAAAGCAGCTGAGCACTATCTTTACCAAAAAGTGTCATTCGGTCAGCAGTCCTTTTAAGAACTGCTCTTACCCCCATCAAGGTCACTCTTTCAGTGTCCCGCTTCAGAGTAATTCCAAGTATATTTTTTTTTATTTGTCGAACATCTTGGCGAATTTGTGATTGTACGAGGGCCATGCCAAAAAAAACTAGATACTCAAAAATTATAATATTTATTATTTATTACTTACGTCTATCTTTTCAAAGTATTCACCCTCGGCATGTATACAATTATCCATACGTTTAAACCACCTGGAAAATACCTTTGTCCACTCTTTTTCAGATACCACTGAAATTTCTAAAGTATAGGCAGCTGGTGCATCTTCCTTGTTCTCGAATCTCCTGCCTTTTAACTTTTCTTTAATTTTAGGGAATAGGTAAAAAGCGCAAGGAGCTAAGTCAGGGGAATATGGTACGTGAGGCAGGATATGCACATTGTTTTAATTAAAAAAGTCAAGTGTTCTGGCGGACGTATGAGCCGAGGTTCTGTCGTGATGCCAAAGAAGGTGCCGGATTCCTGACTTCGATTGCTTGTCACGCCATGCTGATAAAACGGCTGGCACACAAACTGACACATATCACTCAGAATTAACTGCTTTTTGATCTTCGAGTACCACAGTTGCGATATGACCGGTCTTACAAAAAAACGAGGTGATCATTTGTTTCTGTGAGCTGTGTGCACGGCGACATTTTGTCGGCGACGTCGGCGTTCGTTCATCTTCAAAGAACCATACAGTCGATTGTCGTTTTGTTTCGGGATAATAATTATACAGCAATGTTTCGTCATCGGTAACTATATCGTATACATTTTTTTTCTTGCCTCCGTCAAATTTCTCAATCGTAAATCGGCACCAATCTACCCGGCGATCTTTCTGGTCGTCGGTCAGTTTGTGCAATATCCATCTTGAACGACGCTTCCGAAGAGAAAGGTTAATATTCATTGTAGTCTTTAATTTTTAAATTAATTGTTGTTCCATAATTGTTGTTGATGCTTAGTTCCATTTTTTAGCGTAATTTCTTTTATTGTATTCCACCATTCGTTCGCCATTAATTCTTTTCGTTCGTTTCGCTGACTTTGAACGCGAGTTGTTCCTTTATAGATTTAATTTTACCTTCTTCTTTTCTTATACTTTTTACACCTTTTGTCTTGTTTTATGGCTAATGGGTAACTCGGGATCGTTTTTTATTTCTTAATATTTCCACTTTTTACACTGTCGTTGCTGTGCCAGACGAGGTTCTTCTGCTGCCTTTATGTTCTTCGGTGGCATTTAATGGTATCTTAAAATAAAAGGGCAGTGTTTCACATGTTTTTTGACTCGTTTACTATATTCTAACTCAAAATTTAATCGTAACTTAAAAAAATATTTGATATCAAATCATTATCCTCAACAGCTGTCATTATTTGAAACAGAAAAAACCATTATATTCTTTATTTATCATTATACGCAAGACACATTTTGAAGCTAATGATGTTGGTGAAAATGACGAAATTGAGAAAACATGTTGTAATTTGTCGAAACCGCCAAAATTCTTCTTTAAAACACGTTCATATTAATAAGTTCACTTACGATGTACAATAATATCAAAAAAAGGAAAAAAAAATATAAATATGACAACAATTTGCAACAATAGTTAGCAAAAGTATAATGACAGCTTTGACAACAAATTTGTGAGAACGAAATGTAAACTTATATATAATATATACGTATAACTTATACTGGTCTGCAAATGCAACGTGTCCACTCCGTTCGAAGAGTGCAGCTCGACTGAGAGAGGTGCAGGGAACGTGCCGCGTGCATCATACTCAACGTAAAGTAGAAAACCACTAAGTATTATTGGAAGCAATTCTTGCTGCGCTGCTTATAATGATATTTATTTATGACAAACTTAAATCGTATTGGTTTCCTGTAGTAAATAAAATAAATTGAGATAATGAATGGTTATTAAGAAATTTTGATTATTTGAGAATAATTTGGCCAAAAAAATAAGACTATTAGTTTTGATTGATTTTTTTATCAGACGAAATAACCAAGCGCAGTGTTGTGGGACATGCGAGATAATGACGTTTAAGGAAGATTTTGGTTTGATTTTAAATGAAAACTATGTTTAATATTATTTTTTGTATTGTAAATAGTTGTGCTGGTAATTAAGGTAGATTAAAATCCTATTGTTATTAAATATGGTTTATTTTCCAAAAAGTATTGGGACTGGACACGTTTTATCCTCCCTTTCTAAGAATCACTCTCCAGAAACATTAATTTCTCGACTTTGTAGACCCTGTATAATTAACCAATAAAAAGTTGTATTATTTTATGAATCTGTTTATTTTGACTTTGAAAGTCTCAATCAAATATTTGACAATTTGAGGGGCTTTTGGCGGGAATGTCAAGATGAGTGTCACGCTCATTTTTCATTGGACTTTTAAAATTATTTATAGTGTCGTTTACTAAATAAAAACGCGTGATTTATGTAGTAAAAAGTGCATTCAGTGAATAATTCAAAAAGAACAGTGAAATATTGTAGCATAGTGGCCTCATCATGTCTTTACGCTAAACCGCTCCTTATCGTCCAAACGCGTAAAACGAAAGGAGTTAGTTTAGGTTAAGTTATGTTAGGATAAGTTAGGATAAATTAGGATAAGTTAGGATAAGTTAGGATAGTTGTATAATGAAAAAAAATTACTGAAGACTTGGCTGTATGGCGTACTATGCCTTTGCCTTTTCCATTCGCCCGAACGGAAAGAAACGAACCAAAAAATTGACAATTTGACATTGACGTTTAAAATTTATATCCACTATCCAGGTACTTGCGTCTTTGTAAGTTGCAAAACGCAATCAAAATCAATATTGGATCGAAAAACGACTATATAGTGAATACAAAATGTCTTTAGCTAAAATATTTTCGATGTCCTCTCGAGGTAAAGCTCCTCTCCCTTCGTTACCATTTCTACTTGTAGAAAATAAGTAAAAGTAGTTTGTTACGCAATTGTTGTTTATAACCTATAGGACTTAGATATTTACCAAAGCTTATGTTATTATTAGAAAATGCATATTGTAATCAATAACATATTTCTTAATTTACTGTCTATATTAACGATAATTTAGTGTAAATACAAATACGAAAAATAGGTGTTAATGAGACATTATTAATATGTTACTTTCATTCATAGTTCGAGCTACTGGGAACGCTAGTTTGCTTTTAAGGCATGCCCAGTACAGTACAGAAGGTAAGACGGAGAAGGTGTATCCGCCCAACCTGCCGGGCTACATGTATGTGAATGCTGAGGATCCCAACATGAGCATGAAAGAAATGTCTAACAGAGCAGCTCAGACAATGTTCTGGACAGAACTTGCTAGAGGATTTGCTGTCACCCTGGCTCATATCTTCAAGGTATGTTTGATTAAATAAACTCTTCTCAGTACCCCTAATAAATTGGGACTATGGCAGGAGATTGATGAGTTTTGATCATTAAAGCCTAGTACTATGAAAAAAGCACAATTATGAAATAAACTAGTGGAAAACCCGGCTTCGCTCGGGTGAAATTTGACTCATAATACACGTCTAGTTGCAAAATGTAGGTAGAAATTTCTGTAGTCATCGGTTCTCAAGGAATATTAAAGGAATAAGCAAGGCATAGATTCGTATAGCTTCGTTCGTTATGTTTAATAAATATAATAAATAAAAACTGCAAAAGTTTTTACACAAATTATTTTTTAAACTAACACAAATTAACAAAACATATAATTTTTAAGGTTTACTCTGTGTAAACCTCTTTGTTTTAAGCACTCAGTCTTTTTCTCTACTTTGACAGGTAGATAAGTACTTACTAATTTTAAAAATAAAAAATTAAATTGTGGTTCTTTAACCAAACTGGCTAAATCAAGAATAATAGTAGGATTAGGCCTTATCTACCTTTTCCTAGAGATAAATCAGCTTTAACACAGAATGCCTTGTCTCATTGCATGGCTCTTACAAACCAAGTCACTATTCAGCAGAGGAAGTATACATCTAATGTTTTATTTATTTTATATAAGAAAGTTCTATCTTTTATATAAAATTAATAAAACATTTACTGAACATTTTATGTTCAGTTTGACTGTTTCAATGGCATAATCCTACAAAAAGATACAATCCATAGAATATTATTATAAAGGTATGTAAATTGTAATTTTACAATGAGTACTTATCCGAGAATTTGGCAAAGGTACTTATAAAAAAATATTCTCTATTATCACAGGTTGATTATGACAAAATTTCTCTATATATAACATTTTTCGATAAATATTTATCACCTTTCAAGCCTTGTTCAGTGGTATTGATAATTTGAATTTTTACATCATCGAATCTTCGAACTCGAGAGAAGGCAACATAGACCTGTCCATGGGTGAACACAGGATTAGGTAAAAATATACCGATTTTGTCGAAAGTTTGCCCCTGGCATTTGTTAATTGTCATAGCGAATGCTATGCGAATGGGAAACTGAAGCCGACAAAATTTAAAAGGCAGTTGACTGTTAGATGGCTGGAGACGAATTCGAGGAATAAAAACTCTGGTTCCCACATGGCTACCACAAATAATTTCGGCATCAATGACACGTGAAGCTAACACTCTAACAATAAGACGGGTTCCATTGCACAACCCAACAATCGGGTTTAAATTTCTCAAAAGCATTACAACCAACTTTTAATTTTAGAATGTGTGGTGGTAGTCCTGCAGGCGTTATAGTATTTAGAAATTCTACGGGATAGTTTAAAACATCATTATGGTCGTCCTCAACCACAGCGTCAGAACTTTCATAAATTTTAAGCAGGCGGGGGATTTTTTCGACAACTTGGTCGTTCAAATGAAAACAATCATCGTTTTTGGGAGTAAGGATAGCTTTCATTGAATAACTTTTATAATCATTTGTGTTCAGGGAAACACCAAAAATATGGTCTACAATTGAATTATCTACAATGCATCGTTGAGGCAGTTCAATGTGGTCGTCATTAGGGTTGTAACGGAGCTTCGCCTCCGCTTCCGTTACTGCGGAAGTTCCGCAAGAAATCGTATCTTCGCTTCCGCCTCCGCCTCCGCACAATTTTTGCGGAGTTATAACGGAGGTTTATTTACGTATTTATAAAATAAATAACACGCAAGCTGCGACGCTCGACAACCGTTCGGCCGCGTTTGAGCGCGAAAAGGTCAAGAATCAATTAGTGCGAGGCGGGAATGCGGCAAACACAATTTGTTTCTCCTTAATTTTAATTACAAGAAGATAATATTTTTTTACCAAGTATACTACTATTAATGTACGTATTTAAAATAAAAATTTTGTTTTAATTAATCATAAATTTCAATTTTTTCTATATGCACTTTCACCTCCGCCTCCGGCTCCGTTAACCTCCGCATCCGCGGAGGTGAGACTCATCGCCTCCGCATCCGCATCCGCCTCCGCTAACAAGCCTCCGTTACAACCCTAGTCGTCATCATCTTCATTAGCTGATCCATCGCCTACCTTTAATACCCATTGAGCAAACTCTAAATCATCGTGCGCTCTCATATTATGAGCCAATTGGAGTTGAGTAAAGTTTGGCCACATTGAAAATTGCTTAATTGAAGCTTTTATAATATCATTTCGTGACCCATTAACTACAACTGGTAAAATCTGACGAAAATCTCCTGCGAATAACAAAGTTTTGCCTCCAAAAGGTAATTTATTTTTCATTATATCTTGAAGGAGTCGATCAACTACAACAATATCATGACATTTAGTCATGGGTGCTTCATCCCAAATGATTAAATGAGTTTCCTTCAAGAAATTAGCTGCTGGTGACCCTAACGACATATGAGACGTAGAATCTACATCTGAATTAATTGGAATTTTGAATCGCGAGTGAGCTGTTCTACCACCATCTAACAGAGTTGCTGCAATACCGGAAAACGCTATGGGTAGGCAAATTTTATTTTCAGATCTTAAAATATGTAAAATAGTTGTAAATACGAAAGTCTTTCCAGTTCCTCCAGGGCCGTCAAGGTAAAACAGCTTTCTCTCTGTGGGATTATTCACAGCGTTTAGTATTGTATCGACCACACATTTTTGTTCGGTGTTCAATTTTTGGTATTTTTCATAGCCATTTGCTTTTTCAAGTTCACAGTCATAAACGGGATCAGATAAGAAAACATTATTTTCACCAATATCTGGTTCCGGAAGTCCGAAATCTGTTAGTCTCTTACCATGGAGTTTCAATGTTTCATCAATTTCTTGTAAAGCCAACTGTTTGGATAATATTTCAGGGCGTGATCTTGTAAAGTCTTCGATAAAATGTGATGTAAACTTTTCCCAAAGAGCATTAGGATCAGTTACTTCACAAAATACGCAAATTAACGCAAACAGCTGTCGTAATTGCCGAGGAAGTTTAAAATCAATTGCTTCATTCAAACATCTTTCCCATTCTTGATCGTCAAAAAGGAGCCCTCTTGCTTGAGCAGCTTCGCGAAATGAGTTGTAAATAATATTTTCATAAGTTCTAACATCTCTGAAGCAAGTTGGCCCTTTGACGTGAAGAAGTAATAGCCGGAGATAATATCGTTCCCGATCAGAAAAGGAATAATTATACATTCTTGCAATTACTTTATCAGCCGCTGACTGAGATATTCGTGGTTGCCACTGTCCATGGATAAATCTGAAATGTGTCGGAATTTCAGTGTAAAGATATTGTCGAGCACTTTCTTCTGTTCTGTTTAGTTCAAAAAATGCTAATAATGTTGATTTTTCAACTGATCTAGCTGCTGCTTCATGAACATTCTGATCTGTAAATACGACAGTTTGTTGGTTTTCCAAATGAACACCTAACTGTATAATTGTGTGACTCATTTTGTGCATTGAAAATTCAAATATTCGCCAAACTGCTTCAGGAGCCGAAACATACCTGGTATCAATATAAGCCTTAATTTCATCATGGTGTTCATTACTTGATGTCGATTGATCACTGGACTCTTGTGGCGCTACTGTGATTTGTATCTTTGCTCGGTCATGACCTTTATTAATATATTTCACACTTTTGACACTTGAACAAATTTCCACATTTATGTGAGCATTAAATTTTTTACATAGATAGGGATTGTAGGGCACCACCCATCTGTTATCACACTCGAAATCCTTCTTTTTTATTGTTCGTCCGTCGTCTCTTCTTCTTATTATAGCATAACCTCCATTTTGGGTACCATCTCTAGTTTCTCCGCAAAATGTCTTTGGGTAGTTTTTAGAACATTTAGAGGCAGTTCCATCATTTTTCATGCAGGGTGAATTCATATATCCAGGGCCACATGGCCCATGGATCATGTTTTTTGACACAGTCTGAAAAAGTTCCTGGTCTTTATCTGGATCAGGTATTTCTGCACACACAATTTTATCATAATCTACTGATGACCTTGGTTTATCTTCATTTCTTAGAATAATAAGCATATGCGCATGTGGAAGCCCACGTTTCTGAAATTCAATGGTGTAAAACCACGCACTCGGTATTCCAAAAATATGTTTCCTTGTAATGTCATCTAAAAGTTCCTCCAATTTTAGTTTAAAAATTCTGGCAATTAAATCGGGTCTATGTTCTTTTTTAGTGCCTTGTAAATTATTTAAGATTTCCTGCCAATTGGGATTGCACGTAAAAGTTATAAATAAGTCTGGTTTACCATACTTGCATACAATTGCCATGGAATCCTGATAATTTTGCATCATGTGCCTAGGACTTCCCACATAAGTTGATGGCAATATTATCATTTTACCAATTCCTTGACCCATTTCTCTATCATTATTGTACAGGCTATCCATTAAATTGTTATAATTGTCAGCTCTGAGCTGTTTTTGATTCAATCGAAGAAACAATAATCTTTGAGATTCAATCCTAACATAGGCCAAGACACAATATTCATGAAAAAGTTTTTCGGCGTAAAATAATGGGCTAAAATTTTTACGAACAGCAAGTCTATACTGATAAAATTGTAACATTGTAAGACGGCTTCGAGCAGTTCGACTCTCTTCTCTGTGTTGAAGATTTTCATGCCATCCGAGTTCTCCATTAGGAAAAAGTAAGGGAAAGGCTAAAGGATCAATATTGGGACTGGTTGATTTGAGTGTAGTTAAATGTTGAGAATATTCTTGTACAGAGAAGTCTATATTTAATGGAGGTTTACCGTTTTCTCCTACAAAGATGACCGCTACCTCATTATTTGATGGTGTGTTATACCGACGCAAATCAAGAGATTTATGTTTACAAAAATGCATTGATACCGAATATTTGGGTCGATTTTCTGAGGCTGCTTTTAACTCCTCTTCAGCTAAAATTGCAGCCACTCTTTTGTATGTTTTGACAAAAGGATTGGATTCATTCAGCATTGTTTGTAAAGACCTCATTATATTGCTTCTACATATGTTATTTCTAGAATCAGATAATCGTTCATTTAATGCTGCTTTATCTTCAATTATGTACAATTGGTTGTATTGTGGTTTATGACCTTGCAACGGAAACAAAGATCCAGTTTTTATATAAACTTGCCCTTGTACCCTATAAGTGAAAAATCCTGGAGGGAGTGTGTTCAAGTTTGAATTTATGGATGCCATTGCAAATACTGAATTATATTGTCGTATATTAGCTTTAAAATGATTAGCATCCGACGTATTGCCTTTGTATAAATCTAATAATATATCTGGAATTGGCTTTAATGTTCTATCTGGGTCTATGTATACCTTCCCATTATGACAACAATTTTTAAAATGATTTTTAATTTTTTCACCTAAAAAATGAAGTGCTTGACATTGAACACATTCATAAATCATAGAACCAACTGAATGTACTGATACTTGAATGGTGTTATTTGAAAGTGCTAAATATACATAGTTAGTCCTGGGGGGCTGATGTTCTGTACTAAACCTGCTTGAATATTTACGCTTTTTCGGGGGTCTGCCCGCCATTTGATATATTTTCTTTCTCCTCTTCTTCTAAAGAAATAAAATCACTGCAGACTGACAGCATTGATTTTTGTTTTTTCTCGTTGTCCGAAGAAACATCATCAGTCACCAGCGACTTTTCGACTATCGTCAACTCTTCGTTATCGACCTTAAAGGAGAAAATATATTAGATAAATATTCAAATAATAATAACTATTGTGAATGTATGTAGGTATATCCTCGCATCTCTATCTGGTAATAAGTATTATTTTTCATTTTACTGTACTCAGTGACCTACACCATTAACTTACCCAAAAGTCATCATCAAATAAATCTTGGGAATTGTCAGGTTGTATTGTAGAGGCAGCTAGTGATTTAACAGATGCAACAGGAGCAGTTAGAGGTTGTATTGTAGAGGCAGCTAGTGATTTAACAGATGCCACAGGAGCAGTTAGATTTTTTGGAAAAAGGTTTGAAAGTGTCCGAGCTTTGGTTATTCTTAACTGCCTAATTGTTTCTAGGCCACAGCACTCGCAATAATTGAAATTATCTGCAAAAATATATTATACAATTAATAATGTCTATTGTATAATAAGAGCCAGCCAAGTTCAAGTAGAACTTGCGCATGAAGGGGTTCATTTCATTATCGAGAAAAACGGTGAAAAAATCGTGTGTTTCTGTATGTGTTCATGACACCTCAACACAGGCTATGCATGTGGTCATTTATTATTATTTGTCGAATTATAGAGAAAAAATATTGAGCCGCTTACCGAGTATAATGTTGTCGCACTCCACACATCGACTGCCAATTTAATTTAATACTGAATACCTAAATGGCATTCCAATCAAAATAAGCTACAAATAATAAAACAGATTCAAAGTTTAAATTTATAGGCTTGAGAAAAGGAAATGTGTTTCACATAGTAATAATTGGCTAAATTACTTATATACAGTGCTACAGCTTAAGGTCAAATAAAAGACTTGACAAAATGATAATGTATGGACAACAGTAGGTCAAGCTGCCCCAAACTGTGGGATATTCCCAATCAACCTCGAGCCTTAATGCTTTAGGGATAAAGTTAAGACTTGACAAAATGATAATGTATGGACAACAGTAGGTCAAACTACCCCAAACTGTCTGATATTCCCAATCAACATTGAGCCTTAATGCTTTAGGGATAAAATTAAGACTTGACAAAATGGTAATATACGGACGACAGCAGGTCAAGCTACCCCTAACTGTCAGATATTCCCAATGAACCTTGAGCCTTAATGCTTTAGGGATAAAGTTAAGACTTGACAAAATGATAATGTATGGACAACAGTAGGTCAAGCTACCCCAAACTGTCGGATATTCCCAATCAAAACTGAACCTTAATGCTTTAGGGATAAAGTTAAGACTTGACAAAATGATAATGTATGGACAACAGTAGGTCAAGCTACCCCAAACTGTCGGATATTCCCAATCAACCTTGAGCCTTAATGCTTTAGGGATAAAGTAAAGACTTGACAAAATGATAATGTATGGACAACAGTAGGTCAAGCTACCCCAAACTGTCGGATATTCCCATTCAACATTGAGCCTTAATGCTTTAGGGATAAAGTTAAGACTTGACAACATTATAATGTACGGACAACAGCAGGTCAAGCTACCCCAAACTGTCGGATATGCTTTAATTCCCGAACCCCAAACTGTTGGATTTGCTTTAGGGATGAATTTTAACCTTTTGAACGCCAATCACTTCTATACAAGTTCGAGATTTTCGTGCCCTCAGCGCCACTACTTGATTAGAAGTAATCACAGTATAAAATAAAGTTGCGACTTTTACAAGACCTTTTATTTTGTTTTTACGGACATTTGCCCTGTTATCAGCCATATTTTTAACTTTTTCACACATAATAAGTTCTTATTTGTTTTATTTTCAATAGAAACAAAAACGCCAGAAAATATTTTAATGCCTCCAGCGCCAATTACTTGATATCAAGTAAGCCAGTGATGGGACACGATGAAGACCTCGCTATATTTCATCTCGTCGAAATGATCATAAATATTTCAAGAAAATGACGTAAATAATTAATATTTTGTAAATATTGTACACTATGAACTAGGTTTTATTCACCTAAATGAAGAATAAATACGTTTTCTAATTATTGTCGATAATGAAACACCGTTTGAAAAACCCATCCCTACAAAATTAGTTAGTTTTCAGTCCAAAGTTAGTTAGTTTTCAGTCCGCACACGCCACGGACTTGTATAGAAGTAAATCTGTGACGTCATAAGCGGACGGGTTTCAAGGTCATAGTGACTTTGTGCATTTTAGTGTAGTGCAATGTTTACATCTTGACTTGGCGCACGTGTTCTTACAAAAAAAATTGTGACTGTGAATATGACGAATTATTGAGAGTTGTTCAAGTCTGAATCAGAATTTTCAAATAGATCGTCGTCTTGACATTCCGATAAATCGTCAATTTCCGTTTCTGGAATTTTCTTCCGTTTTCTATTAGTTTCTACCAGAAAAATAATTGCGAGTATTTTGCGCATAGATTTTGCGCCACCATTAAAAAAAGGTCTGTAACATCTGTGTAAAACAGACATTTACCCTCCATTATATTTAAAAAAAAAACCGTAGAAAACCAGGTATTTAACTTCTATTAATTGTAGTTGTTGTAAGTAAACGAAATTAATTATGCAGGAATCGCTTGAGTTTAACAGCACGTGTATCTCGACCACAGTGAATATAAAAATAAATACCATAGAAATCTAGACATCCTGATATCAAGAAGGATTTTGACGTGCCACGAGCGCCAACTACTTGAGAAGTAGAAGGATTACATTCCGAGACAAATAGGGATGTGCCTTCTAGAACACACGTCTAATAAATTTAACATTCTTTCCTTTATTATAGAATAGAATAGAATACTTTTATTTCAGACCGGAGTCCATAAGGTTAGTAACAATCTTACTTAACTTCTAGTGTTAGTAGGTTACAGACACAGATATACATACATAAAATTAACTTAAAACTTAACGTGTAGCTGCATCCACCTTTGCCACATGGGAGAATCCCACCGATCCGCAAACACACTGAGAATATCCAGATTTTCATACTGATTTTTTTATACAATAAAATATCAAAATCAGTTACAGTTTTTATTTTAGCTTCGTAAATTGGCGAGTAAACATTAATTTCAAATTATAATATTATTTGTCGATAGGACATTAATCCCATCCCTATGTTTTGCTATAGATACGTTATACATTTATAGCGTGGCGCAGGAGGACACATCGCGTGTTATATATAGATGGGCGTTCAAAAGGTTAAAATCTAATAAGAAAATCTGACAGATTGTAGTAGCTTGATGTACTGTCATCTGTACTTAACAATCATATTAATTTCTTTTTTTAGGAACCAGCAACTATCAATTACCCATTTGAGAAGGGACCTCTTTCACCTCGCTTCAGAGGAGAGCATGCCCTGCGGCGGTACCCATCTGGTGAGGAAAGGTGCATTGCTTGCAAGCTCTGCGAAGCCATCTGCCCTGCCCAGGTAATTTATTGGTTTTCATAGTGTGAAGTAAATTCCTCTTAATTTCATATTAACCCAATGATACCATTTTGTCCTTGAAAATAAGGAATACGGGTTCAACACACAAAAACTAGCTTACCTGTTAAAGGCAGCTTTTTTCTTAAGTTCATTATCCATACTAATATTATAAATGCGAAAGTAACTCTGTCTGTCTGTCTGTTACGCTTTCCCGCTTAAACCTCTCAACCGATTTTGATGAAATTTGGTACAGACAATCTTTGGACCCTGAGAAAGAACATAGGCTACCTTTTATCCCGGAAAAATATGATGTTCCCGAGGGAAATCTAAAAAGCGCGATATAACCGAACTCCACGCTGCCGAAGCCGCGTAACTCTGTCTGTCTGTCTGTTACGCTTTCCCGCCTAAATCACTCAACCAATTTTGATGAAATTTGGCACAGACAATCTTTGGACCCTGAGAAAAAACATAGGCTACTTGTTATCCCGGAAAAATTTGATATTCCCGAGAGAAATCTAAAAAGCGCGATATACCTAACCGAACACCACGCGGGCGAAGACGCGGGCGGAAAGCACACAATCTTTAGACCCTGAGAAAGGACATAGGCTACCTTTTATCCCGGAAAAATTTGATGTTCCCGAGGGAAATCTAAAAAGCGCGATATAACCGAAATTTACGCGGGCGAAGCCGCGGGCGGAAAGCTAGTAATATATAACTTGATATGCCTCTGGCGACTGAGATATATGAATAGCTTATCGTTGGGGATAGTGCAAATCTGCGAATCTATACTAATATATAAAGCTGAAGAGTTTGTTTGTTTGTTTGAACACGCTAATCTTAGGAACTACTGGACCGATTTGAAAAATTCTTTATGCATTGGATAGCCCATTAATCCAGAAGGCTTTAGGCTATATAACATCACGCTGCGACCAATAGGAGCGAAGCATAACTCACTCCACGCGAACGAAGTCACTGGCGGCCGCTAGTCTACCATATGTAAAGGCCGTGTATCTGCAAGAGATCAAGTTTTACAGGAGAAGGTTTAAACTTAATAACTTTATTAATTCAATGAATTTTAAGCATATTTTTACATAGAAAGTAATTATTAATGTATTCTATATCTTGTTAGAAAAATAAAATCAATTATGTAAATAACTAAGGCCCTACGACAAATACGCGGTTTTGAAATTCATCATCATCATCATTGACACAATTTACAAAATGGACACAATTTACAGCTTGTAAGGCAGCAGTGATAAGATGAAGTGTTCCATTTTTCGCTCTTTCTATGTCTAAAGTCTTTTCTTGTCTAGCTAAATCTTTCCATGGCAAGTGTTGCTGATATTTTCCTTCACTAATATTACCTACTCTATGCATACAACATAGATCACATGCATCTTTTTTTGATTGAAACAATGCTATGTTTTCATCTTTCAGAACACCTTCAAATAATTTTCTGGAAACCACCCTCTGTGCCTTTTTTGTAGCCTCTTCAACATAGGTACTGTATAGTTCACGTTTAGACTGTATTATTGGCTCTGAATATAATTTCATAGTTTCTTTTCTGCAGTAGTGAGAAATTATTTTACTCATTTAATTTCAAATAGTACACTTTCGTTCATTTACGTGGTGTTGACACTTGCTCGCGAAATATACACAGTGTAGTGACTGGGCGATTCCTGGCTTCCCATTGGTCGAAATAAACTCGTATCAAGGCAGTGGCAGCCAATCAAGGTTTCGCGGAATTTGCCCGCGAAAACCTTAATTGGCTACATTTGTCAGTTACGCGGAATTATCAATTGCTAGATTCGCGAATTTGCACTATCCCCGACGTTATGTTATTTTATTGATGAAATTGGTATAAGGCATCAGACTGAGATTGCAGTGGGTTCCATCACATATTGGGTTGCAGGCAATGAAGAGGCTGATACATTGGCAAAATTAGTGGCTAGAAATGGAAAAGAAACAAATATACAGTAAGGCCTCGTTAATCCGGAGAGGCAAAAACAAGACCCTTTTCGGATTATCGAGGCATCCGGATTGTCATCATCATCATCATCATCATCAGCCTCTACTCGTCCACTGCTGGACATAGGCCTCTTCCATGGCACGCCAACAAGCTCGACCCTGGGCAGTTCTCCGCCAGCCACTACCAGCCACCTTTTTGATGTCGTCGCTCCATCTCGCCCAAGGGCGTCCTACGCTACGTCCACTACGTACGCTGGATCGGGTTTATAGTATACCATATTTAATGTTAATAAAACACATGTTTAACCTTAGTTTCTTTATGTCACCTACAGTTGACCTGCCTATGCTAAACTTCCGAGCAATGACATGGGTAGCTGTCACCGTTATCTAACATTTCTATAATCCGAAATTTGTCTTTTAATGTCAATGTCGTATGTTTACGTGGCGGCACCATGATGTTAGCAAGCGCGCTAAATTGACACTATACGTATTACACCAAAAGCGATAAACAAAACACTGACGGACGGCGCATTGGTTCATGCATGACAGCCCGCACCTACCCTCGCCGGCCTCCCTCGCGAATCCCATTGCCAGGCCGGATTACAGCGATCACCGAACAAGCGGGAGGCCGGATTACCGAGGTCCTACTGTATTAGAATTATTTAGAGTTACTACCAAAATTAGAAATATATAGTATGGTTATTGGAAAGAATACCTTACTAAACAGTCATTATTGAAGGCTCGACCGCGATCTCGGTGTCTGCGTTCTCGGTTACAAATTCAACCGAGAAATTTGTCTCGGTTCTCGGCTAATTATCGCCGAGATTCTCGGTCATGACCGAGATTGTTTGATTCGGATCGGCATTCAAATTTCGCCGCAGCGCGAAGTCGATTGGTGTAAGTGCGTGAGAGAGCTGAATTGTGTTTGGTTGAAATCTCGGCTGGCGAGCTGCGGCGGTAATTGTTTACAATAATAATGCATGAAAGTTTCATGTTATTAACCGACTTCAGAAAGGAGGAGTTTACTCAATTCTAATATATTATTTAAATTTGATTATTTTATTATTAAAAAGTTTACAGCATTAAAATATTTTCTTTCGCTTTGTCTATTCTCGGTCTCGGTTTCGGCCGAGAATGAAAAATCAATCTCGGTCGAGCCTTAATTGTGAGCCTCATCTCATGCCCTGGTTTTTTTTTTATAATTATAAACTAGTGCTTGACTGCAATCCCGCCTGATGGTAAGCAGTGATGCAATCGTTGATGGTAAAGCGCACTATTTTATTAAGCCTATTCACTTAAAAAAACTTAGGAATAGGAAGGATGACGGCAGTTGAGCGAGGTGATGCAATGTTAAACCCAAGAGCAACACGACCAAACGATGCTGCGCTAGAGGGAGATTGATTTGGGACCAAACTCCCGACACAACAACATTTGGCGCATCGTTCCCGCCACACATCGCAACACAACTGCTCAGACTCGTCCTCCGTACGGCTTCACCAGACATCATGCCGGAACACGACGAATCGCTTGGCGGCAAGACTTTGTCTGGTGGGTGGTAACTTCTGCCGGCAGCCGATGTTATGGTCCATGAATTGCTCTTAGATTCAATCTGTAAATGAATGAAAAAAACTGCTTCACTCAACTGTGGAGTTTTCGAGGACCTACATCATTTATTGATAGTGTTTCCAATATGAGTCCAGTAGGAATAATTTAGTTATTACTGAATTTGAACATAACTGATGTAGGCACGCTCCATACAATTCTATCCCAACCAAATGGTGACAATGAGAAAGGTTCGTTTTATTTCACGACCTGTGTTGTGAAATTGCAATTGTTTAGGTTACGATAGGACTGACATACGCTATGCGTATAAACCAATGAAAAAGGTAGTTGTTGCAATTCATGTCAAAAATCACTAAACAATTTTGGTTTTATTTTTCCTTATTATTATTTATTTTTCCCCTTGGAAAACGGTTTTCAGAATATGAGCTCTCAACATCGGCTATTGGATTAGTGACCTTTTCGCACAACTAATTAATATGTCGTAACATTCCAGGCCATCACAATCGAGGCTGAGGAGCGCAAGGATGGCTCTCGACGAACCACGCGTTATGATATTGACATGACCAAGTGCATCTATTGTGGCTTCTGTCAGGTATGTTAGTTTTTTCAACAGAAAATAAATGATCAGGATTGTGTTGTTAGTTCAGGGAGAAGTGGATTAAATTTGCACATCCTTAAATGCTCCATAAAGTTGTGGCGTCGCATAAGGAAAATGCGCATTCAGCCATTGTTTTGTGATGAATCGTGTTGGGCATTGTTACTAAATTGCATATTGCCAATGCTGGAAGTAGCATGCTTACTCAGGTCCTTCCTTATTTTTTTATTATGAGCCTGTGCTAAACCACTGTAGGTCAAAGGCTACCCTTTCCTCCATCCACCATTAGTCTTTTTTCTTTCGTCCAAATTCGCGCATGTGTACCTACTTGAGAACCAATGAACGCAAATCGGGAGCGAACGGGACGTAGACGCGGTGCGGGAGGTGGCGGTCGACTGACGCACCAATCGCGCGCTCGGATCGGCGCTACCTCATACCCCGCGTCCCGCGCGCCCCACCAAACAGATCTAAAAACGATTTCTGCGCATCTAAGGACTCTTGCCAAATTACGTGCCGGTAATTGTACCTTAATATTTAGAGTACAAAAGTATCAATATCATATTTCGTTATGTTTACAGGAAGCGTGCCCCGTCGACGCTATTGTTGAAGGTCCCAACTTCGAATTCTCAACAGAAACTCACGAAGAGCTGCTTTACAACAAGGAAAAGCTTCTGTCAAACGGTGACAAGTGGGAGAGCGAGATTGCATCTAACATCAGGGCTGATCATCTGTACCGTTGAACAAATAGAAAAATGCTAGTGTAAATAGCACATCCAAGACCTATTTTGTAATAGTATGACAATAAATCGTATCTTCATATTAAAACTTAATAAAACACAAATTGGCAACAGTTATAACGTTAGAAGATGGTATGATTTACATGTTTTAGGACATATAAATACTACTTAATTATGAATACCGCGAGTACCTGATATTCATATAAAGGAGCGGGACATTCGTGCGACAGGCACTTTTGGTTAACCTTTTGAACGCCCATCTATATAATACGCGATGTGTCCTCCTGCGCCACACTACAAATGTATAACGTATCTATAGTAAAACGTAGGGATGGGATTAGTGTCCTATCGACAAAATATAATATTATACATTTAAAATAATTTTTATTCACCAATTTACGAAGCTAAATAAAAACTGTAATCGTAATTTCATATTTTATTTTATTTCATAAAAAAAAAACAATATGAAAACCTGGATATATTCCCCACAATAAAGAAAAGAATTTTAAATTTATTAGACGTGTGTTCTACAAGGCACATCCCTATTTGTCTCCAAATGTAGTCCTTCTACTTCATATCAAGTAGTTGGCGCTCGAGGCACGTCAAAATCCTTTCTGTTCTAGGGATGTCTAGATTTCTATGGTATACATTTTATATTCACTGTGGTCGAGTTACAAGTGCATAAACTCAACCGATTCCTGCATAATTTATTTCGTTTACTTACAACAAATACAATTAATAGAAGCTAAATACGTGGTTTTCTACGTTTTAGAAAATAAAATATAATGGAGGTTAAGTGTCTGTTTTACACAAGACCTTTTTTTTAATGGTGTCGCTAAATACTCGCAATTATTTTTCTGGTTTGTAGAAACTAATAGAAAACTGAAGAAAATTCCTGAAACGGAAGTTGACGACTTAACGGAATGTCAAGCCGACGAACGTTTTCAAAATTCTGATTCAGACTTGAACAACTCGCAATAATTCGTCATATTCACAGTCACAATTTTTTTTATAAGGACACGTGCGCCAACTCAAGATGTAAACATTGCACTACACTAAAATACACAAGGTCACTATGACCTTGAAACCCGTCCGCTTATGACGTCACAGATTTCCTTCTATACACGTCGGTGGCGTGTACAGACCGACAACTAACTAACTTTGTAGGGATGGGGTTTTTCAAACGGGGTTTCACTATCGACAATGATTAGAAAACCTATTAATTCTTGATTAAGGTAAATAAAACCTAGTTTAAAGTGTACAATATTTATAAAATATTCTATATTTACGTCATTTTCTTGCAATAATAGTATTTATGATCATTTCGACGAGATGAAATATAGCGAGGTCTTCGTCGTGTCCCATCACTGGTTTACTTGATATCAAGTAATTGGCGCTGGGGGCATTAAAATATTTTCTGGCGTTTTTGTTTCTATTGAAAATTAAACAAATAAGAACTTATTATGCGTGAAAAAGTTAAAAATATGGTTGATAACAGGGCAAATTTCCATAAAACAAAATAAAAGGTCTTGTAAAAGTCGTAAATTTATTTTATACTGTGATTACTTCTAATCAAGTAGTGGCGCTGAGGGCACGAAAATCTCGAACTTGTATAGAAGTGATTGGCGTTCAAAAGGTTAAGGCGCAACCTAAACATAACATGTTTTTGGAAGCAATGCAACACTGTCTCCCAATTCATATTTATTTTAAAGCACTCAATTGTAAATATAACCACACTACTTACACAAAATAGGCCTTGGAATTAGGAATATTAAATTATATTGTTTTTGTGATAATTAAAACATATTCTCAGTTAATCATTTTGTTTTTAATTAAGAAAATACACAATCTATTATTAAAGTAAAATATCTTAAACAATTATAAATAATCAATTTCAGTATGATTATCTAATTTTTCAGCCACATATAAGAAAGAGCCTTTTCTAAAGTAAGTTGGGGTCAGCTCACAGTCTTAACAAAATGCAGCTGAATATTATTATTTTACATGGAGCAAATGCCTATATACCTCCACAACCCAGTCACTGCCAGTGCCAGGATAGGTGGACAAGTAACCACTTTACCCAGTGAGTCACTGGGTAAAGTGGTTACTTGTCCACCTATCCTTAGAAAACATATACTGAATAAGAAATGGAAATGTTTCTTAAAGAAAAGCCTGCTTTTCTATAAGAACATAGATAAAATACTCTTAGCTGCCACGGCGTATTTTAATTTCTGAATTGTTTTTTTTGTGTTTTCCATATGGACGCTCTCAGCGTACAATATGGTTCTGCATTGTTCTCACACGGTTGATTTCAACATGAATGATGTAATCAAATATTTGTAACAATATTGAAAATTTAAAAGAGTGTCCATGGAGTTTCTTGCCCGTTCTTCTCCATAGGTACCTACTCTTTGGAATGGGCGACTAGCTTCATCTTATTGACTGACCGACCTTCTGACAATTCAAAAGTGCCTGTAACTGGTTTATTTGAAATAAATGATTTGATTTGACTAATTTCCGTTTTGATGTTGTAAGGTTGTGTAGTGACTCACTGGGTAAAGTGGTTACTTGTCCACCTATCCTTAGAAAATATATACTGAATAAGAAATGGAAATGTTTCTTAAAGAAAAGCCTGCTTTTCTATAAGAACATAGACAAAATATTAATTTCCATTTTGATGTTGAAGGTTGTGGAAACATCTTCAACCTTTTGTAAATATTTTTTTCAATGATTTCAAATTGAAGTATAAAATTAGTCAATTAAAAAGTTGCTTTAACTTATACTTCGTGGAGTTATTCATAAACGATTCACGTTAAGTGACGTTCAAACGTAAGAAATCTATTAAGTCACTAATCACAAGTTAACTTTAAGCATTAGCAGCGTTTATGAACCCAGGCGAGTATGTTTTGTCAAAATTCCTGGATAATGATTTCAGCACCTTATAAAATAGTTATCAAAGCATCCTTTATTTAATAATACATATTTAAATTCATCACCTCAAAAAGGAAAATTGTCGTTTTTTTATTTTTTTTTTTTTAGTATAATAACGTGGTGGATTACGGATGACTCTCTGTCTGAAATGTTCTTAACTTGTTATGGACAGCTTGTTTTGGTTAAAATAAATAATGTTATAAACTATGATCTTAACTCAAGATAACCCGCATATGTATACTCTATTAATAACGCATAAGTCAACAATAAATTAAATATATAAATCATTTAATTAGTGTGATTCCCACCAAGTATTTTGTAGGAATATCTTTCTAAATCCTCTTTAACGCAGTCGAGACCTCTATCGGCGTCAATCGTCAGCACCTCACAGCCTACATCTGGCGCACTCAACCAGTTCTCATATGATTCATGGACCTGAAGAATTAAGACAGAATATAAGATTTATTTACTTGAATTTGTGTAACATTAATTGGAACGATTTCAAAATCGAAACCATTTTTTGCCAAAAATATAAAAGCACATAAATACACTAAAAGTTAAAAAAAAAAACTTGTTATATTACCCTACACCTTAATTTCAGAATTCGGTTTGGTACCGCTTTTACGTTTTTTGACACTGACTTCCGAAAGTAGTAATTTTTGTTTTTAGTGAATTTTTGGAAGTCAGTGTTTTTTTTGCCAATTTTTTTTATTTATTAATATTTATTTGTGCAAGGTTTCACCTAATTTCATTGACTTGAATTTTTACCCATAATATAGTTTTAAATAAAAGATAACTGACCTGCTTCAAATATTCTAATGGTACTTCAGACTCCTCAGCCCTGCCACGTTTCATCATCCTCTCCCACACTGTCTCAGGCGTTGTTCTTAAATAAACTGTAAAACAGGTATTAGCAAGACAATACCATTCGCAATCAGGTATGAATTGGAATTATTGGCGCTTCGTGAAATGCAACATTTTATTTGTTTTAGTCTGAATGCTAAGTTTTTTTTTTTTTGTAAAATCATTTCCCCACTAGGAATTTCTCCTGGTGGCATATGTTATTAGACACTTCTAATACCATTTCTTCCAAAAAGATGTCTTTCAATATTGACATCCTAAGCTCAATTTGGTTTGTCGTCTATTGATTCTGCGGTGGACAGAAGGTAAATCACAACACAAAAGCTCACCTATGAGATCTAGACTGATATCCAGGCACTTCTCTGAGTAATCAAACCAAGCTATTAATGTTTGGTATTGTGCATCTTCCAGGAAGTTCTGTTTCTTGGCATTCTCCACAAAACAGTGCCTACTGTTCTGAACAGATCTGAAATGAGGGTAGTTTCATATAAAAATATTCTCTTAGCCTATGCTATCCTTAGTGACAATGGTAAGAGAATGATGATCATGCCTGTTATAATTGGAATCTCTGATCAGAGAAACATGAAAAAAAAAGAACTTAAGGGAAGAGGCCTATTCTTAGCAGTGAGTGGAACTGGGGGTGGGCGGCAATCTTGTCTGTTGTAGCAAGCAGTTCATAAAGTAGCCCAGCAGCATAATTGTGAAACACACTGTAAGAAGCAATACATTTAATTTTGATAGTTCACCAAAATTTATTGCATTCTTTACATTGTTGAGCAAACACATTTTTCGAATAAATATGGAGCAAAGGATTTGCATAAAATTTATAGTAATATGCAACTATAACAATAGTAATAAGATAGTGTTACGCAATTGGGGAGCATGGCTACAAGTTTGTTTTCTAGGTCAGGTTGAAATTGACTTTGACTTTTCAATTATGTATTATCATACATAATTGAAAAGTTTATACTACTTATTTATATAAAAAGGTACACCAACAATTTCTATATACATAATATGAAATAATGGGCTTATACAGTTATCAATAATAAGTGAACCAACATTCTCACATATGGTGATTACCTAAAGACTAAAATAGTATTTATATTACTGATAAACGATTGCATGTGCAGCATATCATAAGATGGATCTACTGATAGAGCAAAAATCAAAATAAATTACCTTTCAAACATTTGCACTGTTATATTGGAGTTGCGAGGTTGGCTGGTCTGTATCTTTAGTCGGGTGAGATGTACATAGTGTTGAAATGGGAAGGTCCATTTGTTCATATCCCCATAAAGTAGGCCAAGTAGGTTGTGACCACTAATGTTGCGCCATTCATGCAAGGGTTCCTGGAAAGAGGTAATTTGAGATAGTTTTAGTTATAATATATGACTGTTGTATTTTTCCCTTTTTATCCCCTTATACACAACCAAACTTGACAAATCAGGAAACAAAATGCACAGAATTTATCAGGGATTCTGCCTTGCACAGTTTACATCCATGAATATCAATCATTTTTCCAAAAAGTAACTTTATTACGCAAGCGCAGGCAGGTTCATATACATTATTTTCAATCATGTTTGATGTAACAGAGAAATCAAATTGAAGAAATTCCCACTCAGGTGAAATAATAAGCATTGAAAGGAATACAATAAGTAATACAGGTAACAGGTTATTTTATGCCATCATAGTTATTAAGTGCAATATGTAGAAGAGAAATTGATCTGTCAATTTAAATTCATACGTTTTTAAGAAAGTTTCAGTTTTACAGTAGGCTTATTAAACTTACCCCGTGTTTCTCGACATTGGGGTACTTGTCAAAGAAACCGATGCAAGTCGACTTCCCTGAGCCGATATTACCTTCAATAGATACCCTGAAAGGTCTCTTGTGGATCGCTCGCGCCGCGTTTGAAACAGTCTTCACATTGGACATTTTTAGACGTTTTATAACAGATTTATAAAACTAATCGCTGTAGGCAAGTTTGTAATGGCAAAGAAATACTCGCTCTGTACGTGTACAACAAGTCGACGCGCGTCAATAAATACCGATTTGTGTTTGCAACCTTACTTTTCCTTTGATTTCATTAGAGAATGAACGAGTCACGAATGTGGAATTTAATTTTAGAAGTAATATTCAGGTAGACGGACGAGACGGTACGAAAAATTGGCGCCATAATATTTGTTACTGATGTCAATGTCAACTACACGTCAGACAGTTTGGTGTCAGTGTCATCGCAGTTTTTCTGTATTGCGTCACAGGCTTTCGGCACAAAAGGGATGAACATTATTATTGTCTTCATCTCACATATCAATGAAGTGGTAAGTTATTTTTACTAAACATTTTACTGCATCAGAAGAATAAATATCCGCCTCGAACCTTGTTCGAGCCAGTTGACGCCGGGTCTGTAGCTTTAAACTGTCTCTAAATATTCCGATCTAGTCTACCCCCTGGCTGCCCTCTCCCAGCGATCACTTAAACCGAGGTTCATAGCGTAGGGGTGCCATTAGCGAGGAATGGATACTTTTTGAATTTTTATACCCTGGCCAGTTTTAATTTATTGAGGCAACCACAAGCAAGTCCGTCAACCTCCTAGGTTAAACAGGGAAAATATGTTCCCAAATACACCAATACAAACAGAAAATGTCAAAGGATAAAGAAAATAATAAAGAAGTCCCAAATTAAATGGTTAGCTGCAGTTTCTTAGGACACCGTGTTCAGTTGAAGCATGAATACATTTTTTTCTTATCTTCTCGCCATAAAATTAATTCTAGGTACAAAATAATTCAGTACAAAGTATGAATGGAAGAGGCTATGAAAATTCATATAACTATACAATGTATGCCAATCAAAAAACGGCCCATTCGTCCCCTAAGATTCGCACCCTGTACCCACTCGTCCCCTGGAACTTTTGAGGGGCCCATTCGTCCCCTGAAGAATATTTATTTTATACATTCTTCTAATATAAGTACATGTATATGTGTATACTGCAGTTTGGTAGTCCTGGTGCAGTCACGCAGAAAAGGGTAATATAAAAATATAGTAATTCTACGGAATTACATAATATAGTTATTCGTAGAATTGATATAGTAATTCGTAGAATTACTATATTGAGTTATATTCTCGTGTCTCCCCTGACGGCTCCCCTCGGGGAGACATCAGGATTTTTAAATCTTCTTGTCTCCCCTAGACGGGGACAGATTCGCTTTACGGCAGAAGTACAGTCAACTGGTAGTTGTGAAATTTTTCACAGAGACAAAATAACTTAGACTTTTTTCACAAATTCCAACAAAAACATACATATTTTATGTCTGAAAGTTACTAGGGCAGCGGAAATAAAAAGGAGGCAAAATCATTATTACATTTATTATTTCACCACTCCCAACAAAATTATCTATATAGTACATAAATAAAGTACCAGGACAGCATAAATCAAACGAGTATACCGACCACCCCACATCAGTATACAAACCACAGAACGTCGAGGCAGATGCCCACCGTACAGGCAGTAAAACAGCATAACTTCATTATCTCCCATCGCCAGAGATGTGCAAAATACCCTATGTAGGGGATTTGAAATACAAGATACTTGAGATACTGTTAAAAAATTTATTTGAGATGAAGATAGATACTTTTTACAAAAGGTATCTCAAGTACTGCAATACAAAATACGTATCTTTAAAATACTTTTTCAAAATACAGATACTTTTTAAAGAAATCCAAGTTTACTAAATTAATAGTTATTTTCATCCCACCATCGGAAAGAAAGAGTTTTAATTCAATATCTGACTCCTTGCCGTTTTTATTTAAGTTTAAATTAAATGAACAAAAAATGCACTATTACCAATGGTAGTGCGATATCATACAACTTTTTTTTAATTTGTTAAAAACCAGACTCGGAACCTTCTTTTTTTTTTTGTACGCGGATTTTTTCACGTCATTGTTAAACCTATTTAAAAGAAACTTGAAAACGCGAAAAACTAAAATGAGTGATTTAGCGACGAGAAAGCATTGTCGCCAACACTGACTGAAACTGGCGTGAGCTTTCACAATCACGCAGCAGCAAACAGCACAAATAATGCGACAGCAAAGTGAGCCAGAAAATGTTTTTGCCGGCATATTTTGCGAAGAAGTCGCGCAGTAAGCAATGACCATAAAGATAAGACACATATCCTTCCTAAGTAGCATTTTTAAAGAGCTCATCTGTCATCCAAAAATGTTTTCTACACAGCCTGATATTGAAAGCTTCCGTATTGGCGGCAAAATAAGGCTGCCCAGCATCTGTTTCGCGCCAGGCATTAATCTCGGCTTAGTATACTTAGTGGCTGCTGATAGCATACTTCATGTTTTAGGCCTGTTCATTGCATTGCGTTGTTCTTACATCGGTCGAACACGGTCTTAATAAAAACATTGAGAAACATTCAGACACTTACTATTAAAGATTACCTTCTACAAAGAAAAGACAAAGCTTTAACGCAACATTGCCGAGAATACGCCTACCACAATCGCAATTTTTTTTCGCACAGGAAAATGACGCAGTAGATCATGGGGTACTATACCTGGCATCTCCACGAGAACATTTCTGAACTTCCAGAACCCCGTTAACACGGGTCGTTGCCGACGCATTAGCGACTTTTTGCCGACTCTGCTGATCCCGGATCGTTCCCGTGGATTCCATCATTACATTGAAAGAAGCCTGTGTCAGGAAATTGAGGATTCCATACCGTATGAAATCTGAATGCTTCCGTTCAACATGAAACACGGAATCTTCTGATGGCGACAGTTGCGGGACTGATGGTCGAAACCATTGACAGCATGACAGTCACACAGTGACAACACACATTACACTGAACTACATCAATTTAATAACTGTTGCAACAAAGGCTTTTATTTTCTAATTATACTTTTAGTATTATTTTATTATATTTAGCACTTTACTCGTCATAATCTGAAATAAATAGAAACCTATTCCAACAACAAGTATTATTATTTCGTTCGAACGCGTTTTTTGCCTCGTGTTTTCTTCTTCAGATGCTCGTGATTCAATTTTTTGAATCTGCTCGGTCATCAAAATTGAACACGCAGTTGTGCACTCTCTTGTATAACAAATAACTATTGTTATACAAGAGTGCAAAGTTGCTTTTTAACCGCGTGTTCAATTTTGATGACCGAGCAAGCGAAGGATTCTAAAATTGAATCACGAGCGCAGCGAGTGATTCAAAATTAGAATCCTGAGCGTTAGCGAGGGAACCAAAAGGACACGAGGTGAAAAATCTTTGCACTCGAGTGCAACACGTAACTTTTCATTCCACCTCAGCGAGGAAATGACTAAATGCAATAAAAAATTGTTTACAATCACAAGATAGGTCCACTTTTATTTCAGTTTAGGTATTAATTACTACATTATGACAGGTAAGTATTACAGAATAATCTTTAAATTATAATAAAATAATACTAAAGTATAATTAAGAAAATTTTAAAGTAACGTTGCAACAGTTATTTAAATTGAGTGTAATATTTTTGTTTGGTACTGTAATATTGGTGTTAGTCACTTGTGTACTGTTTTTCGGTAAACTGTCTGTCATACTTAATAGTTGTACCGATTCATCGGATTCCCTTGGCGTGAATGTTGGAGAGAGAGGGAGATGGTTAGGTGTTTCATAACGGCTTATTTTTGATGTAGAAGGGCCAGTCCAAGTTTCCGATTGAGGCTCTTTCAGTGTAATGGCTCCTACGATGCCTTCACATATTTTAGACTTATTTTGGATGGAATCCTCTATGTATCCCTCTACAACTGCATTGGTCTTCCAGCCTCCGTGGCGCTTAAGGGACAGGAGATCAGCTCCGGAATCAGCCAAAAGTGTGGCTGAAGTTCGTCGGAAACAATGACCCGTGTACAACAGGGGTTCTGGAAGTTCAAGAAATGTTGCTATTTCTCGTGGGATACTGCCAATTTTATTAGTACCCATAGGCTGTCTAACACATTTTCCATTGCGATACTGTAGAAAAAAACGATTCATTGGAGTGTTAGGCGGCCGTAAGGCTTGATATTTCTCAACAATCGTTACGTATTCCTTGCGAATGACAAAGTTGCGGTCTCTTTTTGTCTTTGTATTAGGTAAATTAATTAATAGTAAGTCATCTGAATGTTTCTCAATGTTTTTGACATTAAGTTGTGTTAGTTCATTAGTTCGACATGCTCCGTTTATTCCAATAATAAGAACAACCTGCAATGTAAAGAGTATTGTAGTAGATAAATGAATAAAATTTATATGAACGCATAATTATGCCTATCAACATTTACTAAGTATACTATTTAATTGAGATTAATATATGTACTTAAGTAGATACTGAATGTGCAACTGACTTACTTTTGCCGCCAAATATACGGAATCGGGTGCTTCGTTAAGAAACTTTTCAATATCAGATACCTACTGTGAAAACCTCCGATTTTTTTGGATGATGACCAGATGAGGCTCTTTTTAAAAATGCTACTAATTTAGGATAGGTATCGATATGTATGTCTTTTTTCATCTTTATTGTTGCTTTTAGCATCGAATACGTACTCCATAGAGTGCTTGCTTTCTTGTTCTCGGATAATTCTATAAAATATGCCAGCAAAACGTTTTCTGAGAAAGTTTTGGCTCCTTTTGCTAGTCGCCACGTGTTGAACATATCGTACTGTTTTAAATACTTCTCGCGTGATTGTTGAGGTAGAAAGCTCATTTGCGCATTATTAACAGTTTCAGTCAATTCTGTTGGCGTCAAACAAACTTCCTCGTCGCTAGAATCACTCATTTTAGTTTTTCACTTGTTTTCAAGTTTCTTTTTTTTAATATAAGGTTTAACAATGACGTGAAAAAATGCCGCGTAAAGAACCGCGTACAAAGAAAATTGAAAAAAGAACACCAAGAAGGTTCCGAGTCTGAGTTTTTAACAAATTAAAAAAAAGTTGTATGATATATTCGGCACCATAGAGGTAACAGTAAATAGGTTTAATGTTTTTTTTTAATTTACAAACTTAGTGCACACGATGTTCTAAATTCAATTTACTCTATCCTCTAGAGAATAAAAACGGCTTTTCCAGTCAGATATTGAAGATTAAAAATACTCTTTCCGATATGGTGGGATGAAAAAGTAATTTATACATCAATTTACATTACATATTGATTTATGCTGTCCTGGTACTTTATTTTTATATAGATATTTTTGTTGGGAGTGGAGTGTGATTTTCCTTCCCTCCTTTCCCTCCTTTTTATTTCTGCTGCTCTAGTAACTTTCAGAAATAAAATACCTATCTATAAATATTTTGTTGAAATTTGTGAAAAAAGTCTAAACTATTATTATTTTATCTCTTTTTATTTCTGCTGCCCTAGTAACTTTCAGAAATAAAATACATATGTTTTTGTTGCAATTTGTGGAAAAAAAAGTCGTAAGTTTATTTGCCTCCTGACGGTTCTGAGGTGTAAAAAATTTCACAACTACTAGTTGACTGTACTTCTGCCGTAAAGCGAATCTGTCCCCGTCTAGGGGAGTCAAGAAGATTTAAAAATCCTGATGTCTCCTCGAGGGGAGCCGGTAGTGCTCTACCCGAGCCGGGTAGACCTCCACCGTATGCTCCACCGTATCGGGGCGATCCACACAGTGGTGACTCCCTGGCGTTTCTTCCCGACTTATACGGAACAGGAACCTCCCGAAACAACCGTGTCCAGCGAGGACCTGCGTCAGCTCTCCTCAAAGAGGGTACTTTAGACCTAGCATAGGCTAGGTGTAAAGTTAGAACTCGTTTTTAGTAAGAAAATGGTTTAGGTCGACAGAAGTATAAAATAAAAACAATATCGGTACAGTATAGGTATAGAAATACATATATAGTTCCGATACTGTTTTTATTTTATACTAGCTGTTTCCCGCGACTCCATCCGCGTAGACTTCAGTTAGCAGCGCGCGGTGGTTCCCATTTCCGTGGGAATGTTCATTCCGAAAAAAATTAAAAAAACTCAATTGATATAAAATAAGCGCCTTTTAAAATAATGGGAGCAATATGTACGTCCGCGTTTGCTCCCGGTTTCGCAACATTTTGTGTTACTGCTCTGCTCCTATTAAAATAGCGGGATGTTATATAGCCTATGTCTATTCTCAGGCTCTAGACTATCTGTGTACCAAATTTCATTACAATCGGTTCAGTAGTTTTGGCGTAAAAGCCAGACAGACAGAAAGAGATACTTTCGCATTTACAATATTAGTATGGAAGTATGGATTAGATTTCATATTGAAGTAAATGGTAAATGATATTTGAAATTCATAAAAAGCGGTTTTTTTTTGTTCCAGTAAGGCTCTTTATTATCTCATTCTGAAGGTGACTCTAAATATGGAGCTTGTTTTGTAATAAGACCGAAAACGTCTGATAACGACATTATATACTTATGTAAAGCTGTCAATTGCAACTAGAACTTAAACATTAGGTCTGATTTACAAATTAAATACTATTCTTAGAAATTAAACGTAGTTTTTTTGGGATTTATCCGAGGAGTCGACTAATTAAAGTTGTCATCCATTGCATCTTAAAGAAGCAAATATTCTAAACAATTATAGCCGTGTCTTAATATTCAAAATTATAGTAAGTACAATTATTTATTTTCAATGTTTGTTTTCGATCTGCTGATGTTGAGGGACTCTGATCATCATCATCATCATTTCAGCCGAAAGACGTCCACTGCTGAACATAGGTCTCCCCCGACGACGGACGACCGGTCCTGCGCCTCCCGCATCCAGCGGTTTCCCGCGACCTTCACCAGGTCGTCGGTCCACCTTATCGAGAGCCTACCCACGCTACGTCTTCCGGTGCGTGGTCGCCACTCGAAAACCCGTCGGCCCCATCGGGCATCCGTCCTACGGGCAATGTGTCCAGCCCACTGCCACTTTAGTGTTGCAATTCTTCGGGCTATGTCGGTTACTCTCGTTCTTCTGCGGATCTCCTCATTCCTGATTCGATCGCGCAGTGAAACCCCAAGCATAGCCCTCTCCATTTCCCTTTGAGTGACTTTGAGCCTTCTTATAAGGCCCATTGTTAGCGACCACGTCTCAGTTCTATAAGTCATCACTGGCAACACACACTGAGGGACTCTGATGTCGAGATATTATTTTTCTTATACGGTGTCTGGACAGTGGCGGTCAGGGGCCGGACTTACGAGTGGTGGGTATGAAGAAGAAGATTAGACTGTAACGAATCCTGACAGGCGTTTTACTTATTTTTTTTTTTATAATTATAAACAAGTGCTTGACTGCAATCCCACCTGATGGTAAGCAGTAATGCAATCGTTGATGGTAAAGCGCGCTAGTTTATTAATCCCATTCACTTAAAAAATCTTAGTGAACACGAAGGAAGACGGCAGTTGAGCGAGGTGGTGCAATGTTAAACCCAACAACACGACCAACGATGCTGCGCCAGAGGGAGATTGATATAGAGACCTTCCACGACCAAACCTCCGACATAACAACATTTGACGCAACACTACTGCTCATACCCGTCCTCCGTACGGCTTCACCAGACATCATGTCGGAACACGACGAATCGCTTGGCGGCAAGACTTTGTCTGGTACTTATTGTACATTTTCTGCATCACCGCCGAAAATATGCGAGGAAACCGGCATGTCCGAGGGCGAAAAATTCGACAAGACATTTATCAACCCTCATCACAGACGCGCGTGGTGGATTACAGCCCTCCTACAAAACAGGTGTGTGTCCCACCAGTGGGAAAATTATAGGCTGATTATGTACAACGTTATTTTTGAATACAGTTTGTTCAGAATAAAACTGATTCGATTCTAATAATTTTTACACCATCTTATATTTTTTCCCAAACACATTTAGAAATTGTTGCAGTGTAGTTGCCGAGCACGCACAGT
Organism: Sesamia nonagrioides; assembly: GCA_017933935.1. Taxonomy (NCBI): domain Eukaryota; kingdom Metazoa; phylum Arthropoda; class Insecta; order Lepidoptera; family Noctuidae; genus Sesamia; species Sesamia nonagrioides. The sequence continues at coordinate 1,535,759 of JADWQK010000020.1, read as the reverse complement.
AGATCATAGTATCACGCACGCCGGCGTAACAGCTGACGCCAGAGGTCAACGCCCCGCTCGCCCGCCTGACCGGAGCGTGGACCATATTTTTGTTGGAACAGCCAAGTAGGATAACAAGCTCATAACTTTGTGGTTTTTCCATAATATCTTTTTAAATTTTTTACATAGATGCTTTTCTTAAAATTACTGGACACGTGTTTCGGGTTAAGGCGTAAACGAAAAATAATGTTGTTGTATAGGATAGGCGTGGCTGGTGTTAATATTATTCACAACTAAAATACATACGTCAAGTCGTTATAATGATATCAGAAACAAAAGCACAACCAAAAGGTAGTCAGCGCCAGTATTTCATCGAAACCCGTGAATCTAACACGCAATCATCGCCAAGTATAAAGACTGACAGTTAATTAAAAAGTGGTTTACTGCAGTGAGTGGTAGGTATAGGCTGCATGACGCAATTCGACTGAATTTCGTACCACACTAGACTTGCAAACTCAATTCGACGCGGCACCTGAATCAAATGTGGAGTGCCTAAATTGGCGTAGTTTTTGTTGGCGTAGTTGACGGAATTCCGACCGTTGAATGTTTGTCTAATTATTTTTTTTACGATGAGATCAATAGTAGATACTTTTTTGTGTTGATCTTGCTGGTAGGAGAGAGAGTGTGAGGGGATGTTTAGATTACTGAAAAATTGTGTTCGTTAGCGTGTACCACGTAGGTAGGTACTAATGGATCGTGTTTTTTTTACATTCCAGCCTATTATCTTTTAAGTTACTCGTGATCTTTTGAAGTTCTTTTATAAAAATTGTTTAAAGTAATGATTAGCGCCTGAATAACCATAACTACATTTTTGACGTGTATAATGTATACGTAACTTAACGAAAAGTTTATGAATAAATCCTTCTAGATATAATCACTTATTAAGGCAGCACAATTTTGTCTTTAAAGCATTAAGTTTCGAGGTTGTTTGATAATATTTGAAAGTTCCCGGTACCTGCTGGCGTCTGTACTGACGACAGCAGGTCAAGCTACCCGAAACTGTCAAATATTCCCAATCAACCTTGACCCTTAATCATTTAGAGATAAAGTTGAAAATCTGACAGATTGATGTGCTGTCGTCTGTACATCCCCTCCCAAATAGCTTCTAATTTATAACTAAAAATATTTTTTTTAGTTAAATTACATTTCAAATTAAGTAAATCAAAATTAAAATTTTATTTAGGTGGGTTTAAACTAATTTTTTATTTTACTTGGTTACATAATTATCTACTATTATCCAAAGTCATTTACAGCACTAGGCTCATTATTTAAATGGAATAATGAACGCATTGTCTGTGCCATTACTGTATACAGTAACAGGGAAGTTCCCTGCCTCTGGGCTTGACGCGAGTCTATTGTCTCTGGTTCATACTTCGTTGCACCGCGAATAAGTGTGGGGATCCGTAAAGCGTTTGTTGAAGCTGAATTGAAAAATGTGTTTTGTTTTAGCGGTTCATTTTAATTATCACAGGGAAATATTATTATTTTGTTCTTCTTCTTTGTTGTGAATTCATAGAAATTCATGCATTCCAAAACGTATCGTCGGATGGTGAAGGTACTTACTTATCTTTATTGGGTTACTAGCTTTCCGACCGCGGCTTCGCCCGCGTGGAGGTCGGTTATATCGCGCTTTTTTAATTTCCCTCGGGAACATCAATTTTTTCCGGGATAAAAGGTAGCCTATGTTCTTTCTCAGAGTCTAAAGATTCTATGTGCCAAATTTCATCAAAATCGGTTGAGAGGTTTAGGCGGGAAAGCGTAACAGACAGACAGACAGACAGACAGATAGACAGACAGACAGACAGAGTTACTTTCGCATTTATAATATTAGTATGGATTAACTGAAATTCTAAAATTATTATAATATACATACATACCTATGTATATATATATAATAATAATTTAAATATTGGAAATTTTAAATATTAAAAATAAATTTTTAATAATTTAATTAGAAGAAGAAAAGCAAAAAAGATGTATTTATAGAAGATCATTAAGTATAATATACATACATACCTCTATGTACATATGTATATTATAATAATTTTTAAATACATCTTTTTTGCTTTTCTTCTTCCGGTCTTCATTAGATTTTTAAATTCCATATTAAATACCTACAGACCCTTAGTATAAATCATTGATAAAATATTAAACTAAGGTAGATATGTCACTAGCGCACTAAAAATGAAGCGTACAAAAGGAAGTAAGTCCTGTATCTCGCTTTAGTCACTCTCGATACACTCGTAAAAACAAACGACAAACACTAACAGCGCAAACGACAAACACTACCCATCTTTTTCTTCTCTATGCTTTAGATTGCGCCCCATCTCACTCACACTGTACCAATTTATGCCGAATAAAAATATGCATGTGTGCTGCCGTGTTCGGCACATTTTTTTTGGTCAGTTTGTTAGAATATATCGTATCTGTTTAATATTTTATCAATGGTATAAATTGAAAAGTTTGTTCTTAAAATGTCTATCATTTCCTTTAAAACCGCTAAAAATAGGATTCCTTGCAGTACCCACATGTTTTGACTGAAAGGCTCACGCCATTTCATTGTAAAATGATATTCTGTTTTAAATTTCATACCATATTTTTTTTAAACGTTGCCCCACACTTGGAATTTCTCCGGTATCGTGGGTGCGTTTACAAACATATAAAGACAAACAGCCAGACCCGGACCAACTAATTGTAGGCCATACAAATATTTGTTCCGTGCGGGAATCGAATCCGCGACACGCAGCGCAGCAGTCGATAGTTCGGCCTCTGCGTCCATCGTATAGTTTTGTCTTTCAAGAAAATAATTTTATAGAATTAAGTTAATGGCATTCGTATTTAATTTAATCCATACTAATATTATAAATGCGAAAATAACTCTGTCTGTCGGTCTGTCTGTCTGTCTGTCTGTCTGTCTGTCTGTTACGCTTTCCCGCTTATACCTCTCAACCGATTTTGATTAAATTTGGCACAGAGAATCTTTAGAACCTGAGAAAGAACATAGGCTACCTTTTATCCCGGAAAAAAATATATTCCCGAGGGAAATCTAAAAAGCTCGATATAACCAAACTTTACGCGGGTGAAGCCGCGGGCGGAAAGCTAGTTATTATATAATTATCAAAATATGTGATTTTTAATAATGGGATGTTGTGTTAAAATCAGGATGTTTTAGCAACACTGTACTTGTATTTAAACTCACAAAATTCATAAATTCCCAATGCTGGGGGTTATTATGACGTGTTAAAACCTAGTGCACCTAGCACCAAAACACTGAATATTTGGGTAACTCACGAGCTCATTGAAGGAAACCTAATGAAACCTTTTCCCCAACCTATGTCAAAAGAATAGACGACACATAAAGACGTAAAGTAAGAAGAAACCCATATTATTATTACATTTATTTATTTATATGTATACTATATTGTGTGTACAATATATGTAGTATAATAAAATACATTAAATAAAAAATATATTCAACATAGAAAATATACAATACCCTTATTGCTAATGTAATCTAATCCAGGCAACCTTAAAATAGAGATTTTACTGGATATAAAATGGGACTGTTGTTAGTGATAATATTATGTATATATACACTAAACTAGTATGTAGTTACTTTATTTACAAACATAATTTTAACGCTAATTTCTAGATGCTACAATTAGTTGGTAGCCATCTTTGGGTCTCAATATGAATGCTCTCGGAGACAGGTGAGGTGAGGCCCGGAGGGCTTTTGTTTTGTAACTTCTGAGGAATTTCACCAGGAACACCTTGGCTGCTAATACTGCAAAGCGGGATCCTGGAGGCAAGATATTTGTTAAGTTTGTGATTTGGTTAAAAAGTCAAATATTTTTTCAGTAGCTTCTAGAGAGAAAGCATATATTATTATAAAAATATTAAGTGGTAAGTAAAGGTTTACTTCAGCCATGTCTTTATCGCCTTGCAGGATATACTATGGCAAGCTTAAATTTTCGAAAAAGTTTAATTTCTAGATAGGTCCTGTCATTTTGACACATAATCTAATGCAGAATGGACTTTAAAACACACACAGCACAGCACACAAAATTAACGAAACGCAACTGTTCTTACCAATGCAATGCCGGGGTCCGTTTCCAAAAGGCATGTATGTGTAAGGAACTATATCGGTTTTCTTCTCCTTTGAGAAACGTTCAGGTTTGCACTCGTTGGGTTCGGGCCAGTATTTCTCATCGCGATGGATTGAGTATATTGGGAGCCAGACATGGATACCGGCTGGGGCCTGTGGGAGAAAATCAAATGTCAAAATATTGTGGAAGTCACTGTGCGCGTTCGTTTATGTAACGTATTGAGTTTTGGAATAATTTAGAGTTTTAGTCTGTGTTATTCAAGTTTGATATCTGACAAGGTCTCGGTGGTAGGTAGAGGTCTTGCCGCCAAGCGAATCGACGTGTTCCGGATGACGGGTCTGAGCAGTTGTATTGCCATGTGTGCCGGGTATGATGCGCCAAATGTTATTGTGTCGCGAGTTTGATCGTGGAGGGCATCCAGATTTATCTCCCTCTAGCGCAGCATCGTTGGTCGTGTTGTTGGGTTTAACATTGCATCACCTCGCTCAACTGCTGCAGTCTTCCTTCCTACTCACTAAAATTTTTTAGTGAATAGGCTTAATAAACTTGTGCGCTTTACCATTAACGATTGCATCACTGCTTACCATCAGGCGGGATTGTAGTCAAGCACTAGTTTATAATTATTAAAAAAAAAAAAATAATACATGTTTAGTATAGTTTTGGCGTAAAAGAGTGACAACTATGCGAGTAAACTTTTGCATTTATAATATTAGTGGGACACCAATGACTGATTATAAGGTGCAGGAAAACATCTTGACTGGACCTGGACTTTGTACTTGGACTCTGACGCAGCCGCTGCGCAAGGTGGCGCGGGTTCGATCCCCGCACAGTGCAAGTATTTGTATGCATGAATATGAATATTTGTACTGGTCTGGTCGTGCCTCGGAAAGCACGTTAAGCCGTTGGTCCCGGTTGCCCTACGAACGTCTAGTGGCAGTCGTTACGGGTTGTTGGAGCCCTCAAAAGTCCTACAATTGGTCTAACTGCAATGCTTCGATGTCGCCTTCGGGTTGTGGAGGTCAGACGGCAGTCGCTTCATGGAAAATGTCGAAGTTTAGCCATATCAGCAGTTGGACTGGTAAAGCGAACCCCAGACTCCAAAACTGAAAAGGCTTCGGATGCGACTGGGATTAACGCTGGGATGATGATGATGAGGCTTAATAAACTTGCGCGCTTTACCATCAACGATTGCACCACTTCTTACCATCAGGCGGGATTGCAGTCAAGCACTAGTTTATAATTATTTAAAATAAAAAGATGTTACAAGCACATTGCTTGCGAATTGATTTTCCTGTACCATAATTGTACATTCGAAGGGCAATTCTCCTTATTTTAAGAAAACTTCCCATCTAGACTTAGATTCGTATTCCAGAAGGAAACTCAAGCATTGATCTCTGCTTAAGTATTACTTAAAACTAGTTTCACCCAATCAAATGGCTTGAAACGAGACTTAAGTAGAGCTTGAGTTTTGAGTGACGTTCTGTAATACGGACCTTAGTTCCAAACAATCCAAAATACTTCCAATTTCCCTTCATTTCCTTCACAATGCATTTCCTTGACAATTTTTTGGCATTTGTTTGTCGCCGAGATGAAAGAGTTTGATCGATAAAGATTAATTGCTAAAACTCAAATGCATTAAACTACCAAAGAAAAATCAGGATCTTCAAATTTAATTCAACAAAGACTGGCCACCCAAAAATGTAAACAGAATATACTAAAGCTTTCGCCCCCTATTATGTCGTAAACGATCTATTAACACAGAATAAAGGAATCCCCCAGGGCAATGACGCTATTACGATGCTAAATTACCTATTACCACGCGCCAATGAAGTTATTACGCCCAAAAATATCGCTGGTACGTAAACTAAGTCATTTGTAGTGAGAGATACGCATTGAAATTACGGGCTAAAGATTTGCATTGAAAGTGTTTGTTGGTTTATTATTATTGATGATGATTTTACTTTATTGTGTACCTGTAAGTATTACATTTCGGGTATCAAATGGGGTGCAGACAGATTTTTGTTTCTGTCTGTTCCCCAGATACCCGAAATGTAATACTTACAGTATACTTACAGCTATGAAAATGTACATTGACTTTTAAACATGCTTTAGTTTATGGTGGTGTCTAGGATTACCTAAATTGTAGGGTATGATGAGTGCCATTTTCAAAGAAACTATGACCTACTTCTTCTACTTCTTCTTCAGCCTATAGAGGTACACTGCTGGACACGGCCTCCCCCATGGCTATCATTGCTTTGTGGGGGTTTGCCATAATCCCCACGCTTGGCAGGCGGGTTGTGGATCGCAGTAATTTGATATTCCACAGGAGAAGCGCTGCTGCCCGCTTCCCTGGTGAGAGTTCCCTTAGTCGCCTCTTACGATACCCACGGGAGGATATGGGATACTACTATTCTAAGCCCGGTACTACACGGGGTTTCTTCTTCTAGGATACATAAATGGTACTTACAATGAGTCTGTCTTTACTTCCAGGGTATGTGGGACCGAAATCGTAGGTAGCAACGGACCGTCGATCAGCAGAGCCGACGAGAGGCCATAATCTTAATACCTCTGAAATAATTACAAATAATATCTATCTTTAGTCTTATGCCACTAGTATTTTATATATTTTCGGTTTTTTAGATAAGAATGGTTCAGCAGTTATATTATTTTATCGTTCTCTTTAATGTGTTTAAATCGTAAATGTATTATACACCGTCTCACAATAATTCTATAAAAGAGAGCGTTGCTGATTTCCGTTCTGAACGGTTCTATGGGGTGATTGCGTAACAATCGCTTTGTTTTTGACCGTACAACATTCATTGCGGTATTTACGTTGTTTAGCAAACAATTTGTTTGAACTTTTGAATCAATGAATTGGCGATATCCTTGTAAATTCCTTTACATACCTAGTATTGTACAACGTGTAACATAAAGGGTATATACATAACAAGGGCGTGGCATCTTTACATGATATCATTCTATATTGGAAGGGGTTTTTAATCCAATTTCTTTATTTTAGGAACTTATGAGGAAAAACACCGCCTGTGATAGGCTACTACCATACTAGGCGCACAGAGTTATTGAAGACATTTATCGGATTTTGCCAAGTAATGTGACGTGTAACGAGTAGTTATTAACGTATGTAGTATAGTGCCACGTTCGTAATGATTTGATTTTAAGAAACACCCGAAACCGAAAATTTGGTATCAATTTTTTGAGTATTTTATTTTGATTTGAAACCCTTACCATATCGTTTGATATCATCTAAAGATGCCATGCCCTTGGTATGTACATACCCTTTATGTTACACGTTGTATAATCAAGTATTTTTTAACTGAATAGACACCTGTGCGGCAGGGAAGTGTGTTGCGCCACTTATTTTCAGAGAGTTCAATGGGAAGTGATGAAGGGAGGGCGTTTTGGGAGACCATCTTTTAAAAAAATTGTTTTGTGTTTGGTTTTTTTGTTACGCATATGGGGTTCTGGTATAATTGTTGACAATGAGACAGTTTCACATTGTCTTTCTGATAGGTACATAGCTGTGATGGCAAAGAATCTTTAATCAAATTTTATTTATATTTCCAATTGACATTATTCAAATTTTTTCATATGTTTTTTTTTTCATAAACTTATTTTAATCTATATCTACTAATAATATAAAGCTGAAGAGTTTGTTTGAACGCGCTAATCTCAGGAAATACTGACCCGATTTGAAGAATTCTTTTTGCGTTGGATAGTTCATTAATTCAGGAAGACTTTAGGCTATATAACATCACGCTGCAATCAATAGGAGCAGAGCATATAAAAAAACGCGGACGAAGTCGCACGCGGCGCTAGTATTTCATATAACTTACTAGCTGCCGCCAGCGACTTCGGTTTTTTTTTTTTTATATATTATAAACAAGCGCTTGACCGCAATCCTGCCTGATGGTAAGCAGTGACGCAATCGTTGATGGTAAAGCGCACTAGTTTATTAAGAGTCTATTCACTCTAGCCTTGAAGACACTCAAATTGTAGTCCGACGGAAACACCGCCGCTGGCAAACTATTCCAGTCCCTCGATGTACGCGGTATAAAGGAGGAGGTGAAACGCTTCGTCCGGATCGTAGTGGTGTTAACAACGTAAGGGTGGAAACCAGCCGTACGACGGGTCGTCCGCTGGTGGAACGGAGATGGGGGAATTAAATCATGCAATTCCATCGCACACTCCCGAAATGCATCCTATAGAACACCGAAAGGCTGGCTACTCTACGCCTGTGTTCTAGGCTTTGGAGACCGACTCGAGTTAGATCAGGGTCACCAATCAGCCTCTTTGCACGTCTCTCCACTGAATCCAAAGTGGCCAGGTGACACTTGGCAGCACCAGCCCAAATGTGGCTGGAGTACTCCACACACGAACGGACCTGTGCTTTGTATAACATTAGAAGCTGCCCAGGTGTGAAGCACTGCCGGACCTTTGCGATAACGCCAAGTTTCCTGGCAGCCACCTTAGCCTTGGACTCAATGAACCGCCCAAAGTTAAGGTCCGAGGAAATCTCAACTCCAAAAAGCTGAAGGCGGTCGGAACACTCCAAGGACACATTCCGAAAAGTAGGAGCCAAGGTGAACGGGCTCCTTTTGGCGGTGAAAAGACATGCCTGTGTTTTGGCGGCATTGAATGCTACAAGATTGGCATTGCCCCATTCGGAGACTGCCTGCAGTGCAACACTCGTTCGCTCAACCATAGCCTCTCTTTCGGACCGGATTGATTCCTTACTAGCCCGAGCATCCGGCAGGTATCTCTCTACAACTGTGCTGTCATCTGCATACCCATAGACACCGGGCATCAGCAGATCGTTAATATGCAGCAGGAACAGAGTTGCAGAGAGAACAGACCCCTGAGGAACACCGGCATTAGTTGACATGGGCTCAGAAGAGCATCCATCGACAACAACTCGGAGGGACCGTTCAGTCAGGAAGTCTTTTACCCAGCCAGGCAGGCTAGGGGAAATGCCGTACGCTGGAAGCTTACTCAAAAGGCCAGCGTGCCATACCCGGTCGAAGGCCTTCGAGACATCAAGGGAGACAGCAATCGCTTCCCCATTCTTCTCGAGGGCCTCCCCCACAAGTGAGTGGCATACACTAGTAATCGCCGCAATCGGTCAACTGGGGACCCAGTTGACCGATTGCGGCGAAACCCGTACTGTCGGTCACTGAGGAGATCGTTACCTTCCAGGTATGCCAAGAGGCGTGGAGTTAGTTATGCTCCGCTCCTATTGGTCACAGGGTGATGTTATATAGCCTAAAGCCTTCCTGGATTAATGGACTATCCAACGCAAAATTTTTCAAATCGGACCAGTAGTTCCCGAGATTAGCGCGAACAAACAAACATACAAACAAATTTTTCAGCTTTATATATTAGTATAGATACCATATACTTCTATAACATATAACTTTTTATTACGTTTTTGGCAAATATGTGGCAAATTCAGATTGCTATGATCTCTTCTTATCAGCACCCTAATCGCGTAATGCACTATTACTATCAATTGGGATCATTTTGAAGCATGTTGGTAATCCATTGCTCCTTATGTTCGATAAAATGTTTCTGATCAGCAACGTAAATAACGCAATAATGTTGTTGAATTGTCAAAAATGAAAACGTTTACGTTTTTTTTTTTAGGGACAAAACCCGCCACTCTAATAATAATTTTTTTTTTTAATAATAATTATAAACTAGTCCTTGGCTGCAATCCCGCCTGATGGTAAGCAGTGATGCAATCGTTGATGGTAAAGCGCACTAGTCTATTAAGCCTATTCACTTAAAAAACTAAGGAATAGGAAGGATCACGGCAGTTGAGCGAGGTGAAGCAATGTTAAACCCAAGACCAACACGACCAAACAATGCTGCGCTAGAGGGAGATTGATCTGGAGACACTCCACGACCAAACACCCGACACAACAACATTTGGCGCATCGTAGCCGCCACACATCGCAACACAACTGCTCAGACCCGTCCTCCGTACGGCTTCACCAGACATCATGCCGGAACACGACGAATCGCTTGGCGGCAAGACTTTGTCTGGTGGGTGGTAACTTCACTCTGTTCCCAACCCACTGCAACTCCTGAAAGCCAGAATCAACAGTGGAGACCGCCATAAAAACGCCGAGCACTGAAGCTCGACGAGTCCCGGAGAAACGATTCAACTGCCTTGGGTCCCGCAACGAAATTAATCAGAAAAAGAATATCGGAGGAGTAAGAAAAAAGATATTTTTTCCACTTCCCTCCATAATAAGTAGGAGACAGAACAGAAGTAGGCCAATCGGCACAAAGGGACATTATTGCAACTGGGAGAAGCCCAGATTGCCAAGCATCACGGAATAAACGTTTACGTTTACGTACGTTTTTGACGGGTTTTGGCGGGAAGCTAAGATGAGTGCCACGCTCATTTTTCATTAGACTTTTAAATTATTTATAGTGTCGTTTACTAAATAAAAACGCGTGATTTATGTAGTAAAAAGTGCATTCAGTGAATAATTCATAAAGAACAGTGAAATATTATAGCATAGTGGCCACATCATGGCTTTGTACCAAAACTTCCTCTTGAGTGTTCGGTACTCGCGGCCGTCTTTTTCGACATGAATAATTCATTACGTAACATTGGCTAAATGCACAAACCGTGCGAAGCCTTATGAGAAAGAAAGAAAGACGTACGTTTTTTCCATTGCTACTAATATTGTGTTACCTACGTAATTGACTTGCAGGTGTTGTTTTGAAATGGGAAAATAAGCTTACCATTGACACACATATCCAAGTACTCCAGTCGTTGTACAGCTTCATATAGATCTTCAATCTCCTCATCAGGGGCCAAACCATCCAGTTCTTCATGGAGCTTCTCCTGCACCGTGGGGTTGATGGCCATCTCGTATAAGAAGTAATAGATCAGGTTGGCAGTAGTATCGTATCCCGCGACGTAGAATAGAACTGCTTGAGCTACTAGGTCGTCGTCTGTGAAGTCTGCAAATACGGATACAGGCTTTGGATAGGTGTGAAACTAGACTGATAATTATTATTAATGTCTGTTTTGTAACCTTTATTATGGGCGAGAATAGCGGACCCCGGGCTGCAACACGAAAGCTGCGGATGCCACCGGGATAAACGCTGAGATGATGATGATTATGGGCGAGAATAATTATTGAGTGGGAAAATGTTTTTATTTTTATTACATGCTTTTTATTAGCTTCACTTGTATAACAAACATACACACACAACATGCTTGCTTGTTTACTTGTTTGTTTGTTTGTCCGTCTCTAACTCTTTGGACTACGAGTGAGCGGCTCCACCGTTTTCAATACTTTCGTTCGTTCGTTTTTAAAAAAAAAAAGAATGTTGAACTAAAAAGTTGAAAATAAATATAGTTTTAAAAACTAAAAAAACATGTTTTTAAAAAATATCAAACTAAAAAGTTAAAAATAATTTTAAAAAAAAGCGTGAGGCGCTTTGTGCCATAATTTTTCTATATTAAGCGCCTGTTATATATGCGCATGTTTTTTTTTAGTTTTTTAAACTATATTTTATATTTATAAACTAGTGCTTGACCGCAATCCCGCCAAATGATAAGCAGTGATGCAATCGTTGATTGTAAAGCGCGCTAGTTTATTAAGAGCCTATTCACTAAAAAAAAAACTGAGTGAATAGGAAGGAAGACGGCGGTTGAGCGAGGTGATGCAATGTTAAACCCAACAACAAGACCAACGATGCTGCGCCAGAGGGAGATTCATCTGGAGACCCTCCACGACCAAACTCCCGACACAACAACATTTGGCGCATCGTACCCGGCACCGTTGCAACACGTACGGCTTTACCAGACATCATGCCGGAACATGACGAATCGCTTGACGGCCAGACTTTCTCTGGTGGGTGGTAATTTCTGCCGGCAGCCGATCTTATGTATGGTAGAATTCTGGTTGTTGAAATGCTGTTGAAATTCGTTATACAGCGTGTGTGAGTCAGCTTAGCCAAAATGAAAAGTAATTCAGAGTGGTATAGTAAGCGTATATGAGTAAAAGATTTTCCAGGAAACGCAAGGTGAAAGTTTTCTTTGTGATACTGAGCGCACGAAATCACCTGTGAGTTGAATAACCTCCGGTAGTGATTTTCTTGTTACACGAGTTACATGACGAGTTAACGTTTTATCGTATTTTTTAATAAAATTAGATGTATAGGGCAGGATTTTTTTGTTACATATCAACACGTCACAAATCAAGTGGAAAAACTGTCAGAAAATTAAAAAGCAATCTAAGGTCTTACGATCATAAATCATGGTCTGAAGCTACTGTACACCAACTATATGGACGACTAGTTGCGCCCCGTGATTACACCAAGCACAAGCTTCGCTACCGTAGGAATATCGGGAGAAATAATAGTATCACGTGTATTATATTAATCCTCGTTATAAATTAGTATTGTTCATCCAAATAAGTTATAAATTAGTATTTTTATCGGTGGTAGGCCATAATATCGGCTGCCGGCTGAAGTTACCACCCACCAGAAAAAGTCTTGCCGCCAAGTGATTTGTCGTGTTCCGTCATGATGTCTGGTGAAGCCGTACGGAGGACGGGTCTAAGCAGTTGTATTGCGATGTGTGCCGGGTACGATGCGCCAAATGTTATTGTGGCGGGAGTTTGATCGTGGAGGGTCTTCAGATGAATCTTCCTGTGGTGTAGCAACGTTGGTCGTGTTGTTGGGTTTAACATTGCATCACCTCGCTCAACTGCCGTCTTCCTTCCTACTCACTAAGATTTTTAAGTGAATAGGCTTAATAAACTTGTGCGCTTTACCATTAACGGTTGCATCACTGCTTACCATCAGGCGGGATTGTAGTCAAGCACTAGTTTATAATTATTAAAAAAAATAATAATACATGTTTAGTATAGTTTTGGCGTAAAAGAGTGACAACCATGCGATTAAACTTTTGCATTTATAATATTAATGGGACACCAATGACTGATTTTAAGGTGCAGGAAAACATCTTGACTGGACCTGGACTTTAAGTCTGAAATCGCCAACCAGCATTGAGCAAGCGTGGTGATTACGCTCAATTCTTCTCTAAATGAGAGGAGACCTGTGCCCAGCAGTGGGACGATAAAAAGGTTGATGATGATGATGATGAATATTAGTAGAAAGTACCGGTTCTCGTATTTTTGAGGACCAAAGAGGTTTTCTATGTAGTATAAAAAGTGTGGAAATAATAGGGACAATGACACCCATGTAACACACGAACAATGTGCTTATATCATCACATCTCTAAGAAAGTAGAACAGACTTGTGTAAATTACAATGAACACTGTTTTATGTTTTAAATAATTATCACGTAAAGAAATTAGGATTTAAATTGCATATTAGTATTTAAGACTACTTAGACTCAGTGGAGAGGCGTGCGAAGTGGCTAATTGGCGACCCAGATTTAGCACAAAACGGTCCCCAAAGCCTGGAGTACAGGCGAAGAGTAGCCAGCCTGTCGGTGTTCAATATGATGCATTTTGGAGAGTGTGCGAGGGAATTGCATGATTCTCCATTCCATCATCGGACGACTCGTCGTAAGGCGAGTTTACACCCTTACGTCGTTGGCACCGTAACTGAACGAATCGTTTCGCCTCTTCTTTTATACCGCGTACTTCGAGGGACTAGGGACTGGAACAATTTTCCAGCGGCGGTGTTTCCCTCGGACTATAATTTAAGTGTCTTCAAGGCTAGATAAAGTGAATAGGCTCGAGTTTTACCATCAACGATTGCATCACTGCTTACCAGCAGGCAGGATGGCGGTCAGGCATTAGTTTATAATTTATATAAAAAAAAACAAAACGATTAAATAACCACCCCTTTTTGTGTGTGCATTTATTAAAAGACTTTTCCCGCTCTGGGGCGAGGCGGAAAGCTGTGTGTCAGATTTGTAATGACTAAAGGCAGCTGACGGAACACGGGTTCCCGAATTCCGTCAGCTGCCTGTTCTAGGAACCATCTGTCTCTTCCGAACCGCCTGCGGCCCTAGCAGACATCCGCTAACGAACTCCGTCACTTTGTACTGACATCTCTTTGATCGCGCGTGGAATACAAAGCCAGTTCAGTTTATCAGATATTTTTCACCTGTCTTGATGTATCAATATTCTATAAGAGAAAACTTTATTTAAAATAATTATAACCTAGTGCTTGACTGCAATCCCGCCTGATGGTAAGCAGTGATGCAATCGTTGATGGTAAAGCTCGAGCGTATTCACTCTATCTAGCCTTGAAGACACTTAAATTGTAGTCCGACGGAAACACCACCGCTGGCAAATTGTGCAGTGATGCAATCGTTGATGGTAAAGTGCGCTAGTTTATTAAAAGCCTACTCACTCAAAAAAACTGAGGGAATAGGAAGGAAGACTGAAGTTGAGCGAGGTGATACAATGTTAAACCCAACTACACGACCAACGATTCTGGGCCATAGGGAGATTGATCTGGAGACCCTCCACGACCAAACCCTTGTGACAACAACATTTGGGGCATCGTACCCGGCACACATCGCAACACAACTGTTCGATCCGTCCTCCGTATGGCTACACCAGACATCATGCCGGAACACGACGAATCGTTTGGCGGCAAGACGTTGTCTGGTGGGTGGTAACTTCTGCCGGCAGCCGACGTCAAGGCCTACCACCGAGAAAACGAGGTAAAATCATCTAAAACTCACTATTCATTTTCCCAAAACGAACCTATGTACGTATGGTATGTAAAACTTTGGGAAGCATATAAAAACCCGACAAATAAATTACTATGCGAAAGCGTATTCTTGATCCTCAAAACAAATATGTTCCAGCTATATGGAATGGCGTAATCCCGGCACAATTGAGACGTCACGCTCAGAACACGTCATAATTAAATTTGGCGTGCGTGTCGTCAATCAAAGTCAGAGGCTGTGTTGTGGCAGGGTTTAGAGTTAACGGTGGGGTAAGTTGGTGAGGCCAACGAAGGTGAAATGTTTGTTGTGGTGGTCATATGACGGTAACATTTTAGCGTACCACAGGTTGGCAAAGTGTTATGGGATGTTTAATAAGGAATTTCTCAGTGGCAGCCATTTTGATGACGAAATTCTCCTCCTGCCATACAGACGAAGAAGTAGATTGTGGTGATTTAATACCTCAACTATAGACACTTGAAATGACTTGACTATATTTTTGATGTTTAATTGAGTGCATGTTAACGTCATAATAAGCATTTTTTATTTTTTCTGTAAATAGTTATTGTATAATGAATGTCCGTGAGGCAGATCACAGCATGAACTCACTTTGTATTGTAAGACTCATGATATATTGTACCTGTGTATTATAAATAAACTATTTGATTTGATTTATTTAGCAATACAATTGAAGTAATAAAGCTTGATCTACTGTTTAGTTCCTAACAATATAATGTGTAGAATAAACAAAAACTTGATCTTACTCTCAGCAGCCTTTATGTCTTCGTTGTTGTTCATGTCGCCATCGCTGTCTGCCTTGGGTTTTCCTGTAGGTACATAATGTAATGTTAAACATTTTTATGTGGTAGTGACATTGTACAAAAGCGAATGGAAAAAGTTTAAAGAACTGTCTCACTCCTGGTTTTAGTCAGTAAAAGTCTGATTTCCCAGAGCGGGAGAAGTCATTTGATGATTTCTCATCCAGAAAAAAAGGGTAGTAAGTGAACGCTAATTCGGAACACCGAAGAATATTTAATAAATAAATATGTGAGCTGTCACGCCCTTTATACCTGGGGCTTTAATTTGGGTAATAAGTCTATATTTATTTACATTTCCATTTTAATGATATTTTATTTTTTGTTTTGCATTGATAAAATATTAAACAGATACTATATATTCTAACAAACTGACCAAAAAAAAAATGTGCCGAACACAGCAGCAGCACACATGCATATTTTTATTCGGCATACATTGGTACAGTGTGAGTGAGATGGGGCACAATCTAAAGCATAGAGAAGGAAAAGATGGCTAGTGTTTGTCGTTTGCGCTGTTAGTTTTTGTCGTTTGTTTTTACGAGTGTATCGAGAGTGACTAAGGCGAGATGCAGGACTTTCCTTCCTTTTGTACGCTTCATTTTCAGTGCGCTAATGACATATCTACCTTAGTTTAATATTTTATCAATGTTGTTTTGCTTTGTTGGTATTTTGGCGTGGCTAGCTGGCATGTGGTGGTAAATAATTTCATTCTTGTTGTAATTTCTTGTGTTCATTACTATACATAGTATTGTATAAAGACATGACGTGTTTTTTAAATGAACAGACAGTTGTGCTGCTGGGGAGTTTGTTACGCCACTTCTTCTTCCCAGCGAAAGCACTAGGAAATGTCAATGGGTGGGCGTTTTGGGGGACTGTCTTATGTAATATTGACGTTCAAGAAGTGCTGATTCTCAGCCTAATTTCAATAAATTATTTTTGATTGTGATTAACAGAACTTCCACAGAAGTACTAGGATGTAATAGAAAAAAAGGAGTGGCGGGTGATCTATAGTAATCGTGTTTCTACTTTCAAACTGGTAATTTGTTATAGGGTTCATGTTTAAGATACTCGTAAAATATTGATGATTCTTTCAACAAAGTACCAGGAGCTTACTAAACCAAAGAGTTACTTACCTTGGGCAGCGTCGACAAGGATTTGAATGAAATCAGGTCTAGGTTTCACCAGATTTTCTCGTCGAGCCTTGAGAGCTGATTTAAAGAGCTGGGAGAACTGTTCGGCGTCTTGTGTAGGGATTATTTTAACTTTTAGAAGCTAGAAAATAAGCAAAAAATTTTTTTTGTTAACTGAAAGGGTTGACTTGCTAATATTTTTGTCTAATTATTTTGTGAAAATCAGGCGAAATTAAATTAATATACAAAGTTATTATTTCTTTATATGAAACCTGAATATAATTTGTACAGAATAAGCCACTAAATTGATTCCAATCATTTTTACAGCATGTTATAGATATACAACGTGTAACATAAAGGGTGTATACATAACAAAGGCATGGCATCTTTACATGATATCAAACGATATTATAAGGGTTTTTTAATCCTATCTTTTTATGTTAGGAAGTTATGAGGAAAAACACCGCCTGTGATAGGCTACTATTATACTAGTCGCACAGAGATATTGAAGGCATTTATCGGATTTTGGCAAGTAACGTGACGGGTAATGAGTAGTTATTAACGTATGTAGTGTGCTGCCACGTTTGTTATGATTTTATTTTAAGAAACACACGAAACCGAAAATTTGGTATCAACTTTTTGTGTATTTTATTTTGAGTTGAAACCCTTCCGATATCGTTTGATATCATCTAAAGATGCCATGCCCTTGGTATGTAAATACCCTTTTTGTTACAAATTGTATATATATTTAATTATAAACTAGTGCTTGACTGCAATCCCGCCTGATGGTAAGCAGTGAAGCAATCGTTGATGATAAAGCACACTAGTTTATTAAGCCTATTCACTTAAAAAACTAAGGAATAGGAAGGATGACGGCAGTTGAGCGAGGTGATGCAATGTTAAACTCAAGACCAACACGACCAAACGAAGCTGCGCTAGAGGGAGATTGATCAGGAGACTCTCCACGACCAAACTCCCGACACAACAACATTTGGCGCATCGTACCCGCCACACATCGCAACACAACTGCTCAGACCCGTCCTCCGTACGGCTTCACCAGACATCATGCCGGAACACAACGAATTGTTTGGCGGCAAGATTTTGTCTGGTGGGTGGTAACTTCTGCCGGCAGCCGATGTCATGGCCTACCTATATTTTTTCCAAATACATTTAGAAATTGTTGCAGTGTGGTTACCGAGCGTACAACGCAGTTAACGGTAGATTATAGTAAGTACTTGGTGCACAGTGAGACAGGGGCCCCCGTGCCGCTGCAGGCGAGGGCGGGCGAGTGGTACGTTGACCACATTTATGTTGGGACAATCAGGTAAGATAACAAGTTCATAACTTTATGGTGTTGCATGATATATTTTTGAATTTTTTTACGTAGATTCTTTATTTAAATATTGGACACGTGTTTCGGATTTCCCATATACAAAAAATTATCTTGTATATGTTAGTAGATATTTTTAGACGCTATACACGTCATTATTTTGTCGGTCAATATTAAATTTGAAGCCTATTGTAAAAGTGCGCAGTGCTGTGCACTTTTAGTTTCAAGTTGAACCAATATTACATTTATTTCTATGATAATTAAGTTAATTTCATCATAGCACTGTATGAAACAAAAATATTTGAATTTGTAGCATAAACTGAACTTTATTATGTAGTAATTAAAGTTATATTTCCTCTAGCAACGCCCCGCGCCATCACCCACGTAAGTTTAGATCCTGTGGGAATATCGGGATAATAAGTGTCCTATATGTTATTCTTGGTTATAAACTACATATGTGTATGCCCAATTTCATCCGAATCCGTTCAGAAGTTTAGGCGTGAAAACTTTTTTTTTATAAATATTAAACTAGCGCTTGCCCGCAATCCCGCCTGATAGTAAGCAGTGACACAATCGATGATGGTAAAGCGCACTAGTTTATTAAGAGCCTATTCACTCTAGGAAAAAAAACTCGTTATGCTACGGGTCGTCCGATGGTGGAACGGAAATGGGGAACTAAATCATGCAATTCCCTCGCACACTCACCGAAATGAATCCTATAGAACACCGAAAGGCTGGCTACTCTACGCCTGTGCTCTAGGCTTACACGAATCGAACGAAACGAAACGGAACAAATTTACTTTCAAATTTATAATATTAGTAAAAGTAAACTCATATTTGTTTACATTGTATGACATATAGCATTTTCTAACTGATCCTTGAGAATAAATGGTTAATTTGAAATAAACGATTTTGATTTGATTTGATTTGATTTGAATGCCGAAGTAAACTCAGAGGTCTCTTTTAAAGTTTAATGTTAAGAATGTTAACTCCGCAGTTTACTTTTACTTATTATTTTCTGCTAGCTTTCCGCCCACGGCTTCGCCCGCGAGGAATTCGGTTATATCGCGCGTTTTAGATTTCCCTCGGGAATACCATTTTTTTTTTCAATAAAAAGTAGCCTATGTCTTTTCTTAGGGTCTAAAGATTGTCTGTGCTAAATTTCATCAAAATCGGTTGAGAGGTTTAAAAACAATTGGATCTCATTTCTTTTGTATTCTTATTTTGTCTTTGCTTAGATAATCTTAAAATGGTTCGACAATTTGTACAAAACTAAGGAGATTTCTAATAATATATCTTATTGTGACAATTCAAAAGTGCCTGTAACTGGTTTATTTGAAATAAATGCTTTGATTTTGATTTTGATTGTCTGGGAAAGTTCTAACATACCTTCATAATACTCTTCATGTTCTCATAACCGAAGAATTTCATGATTTGCGTGGTGTCCTGTATAACTGCTTTCTTTCCCAGCCTAAAGATGCAGTTGTCAGGGTCCTTGAGAGAGTCAACAGCGAAACCAAACGCGCACGACGCTATGACGTCATTTACGTAGGACATTGTTATCTGTAAGAGATTAATTATTATAATACAAAATATATTATTAAATTACACATAAAATCACGCTTGTCCTCTTAAAAAAATTTCATGTAGTGTTTATATCCTAATTGTTTATGTTATTAATTCAAAGCCTGTATTACACACTATGTAGCCAAGCATAATGTACGTTACGGAATTGAATCGCTAACAGAGGTGTTCGGCACTTGTACAGCTACACAGGAGCTAAACTTTCGGAACACTGTTGGAGCTGCTGAACCTTGTACAAAACTATCTTAGCATTGTGTAGATTCAATTTCTTAGTATTGTATAATTACATGGCAAACGTGTGAGCACAATGTACGAATGTACGAATGTGCTGTAAGGCATTTATTTGTTCGGTTAGTCTTTTTTATTGACTTGATTGTGCTCTGGCTGTTGAGAGTATGTCATGCTCACTCAAATGTCTCGCTGATGGTGGCGTGTCTGTTGGGTCATTAGGTTCCCTTCAATATGGTTGAGCTGAATGATGCTGATCCATAGGTCAAGTTCGTGAACGGACGCCGTCAGAGGGGACTGGTCATCTCTTAGCTGCCACGGCGTATTTTAATTTCTGAATTGATTTTTGTGTGTTTTCCATTATGGACGCTCTCAGCGTACAATATATTTCTTCATCGTTCTCACACGGTTGATTTCAACATGAATGATGTAATCAAATATTTGTAACAATAGCTTGACAATTTAAAAGAGTGTCCATGGAGTTTCTTGCCCGTTCTTCTCCATAGGTACCTACTCTTTGGAATGGGCGACTAGCTTCATCTTAGTGACTGACCGACTTTCTGACAATTCAAAAGAGCCTGTAATAAGGCACTTTTATTTGAAATAAATGCTTTGATTTTGATTTTTAAGGGTTGCAGGTTGCAGCAGTGGTACATGTCATTATAACCACTTTTTTCCTTTAATGGTCGGCCTTATACTTATGGGAGAGATGTTAAAATAGGTTGAACGGATTCTAAATACGATTACAATACTATATGGTTTGATTATATATCTAATCTTATTCCAAATGGAGAATAGAGAGGCTTATTCGGTTTTTCGTGACAATATTACGCACTGTTTTTATTTTTATCTATTTAATATTTGACAATCTTCAGTTGATTTCAATGGATTCCAGAATGCTACAAATTACTCAATGTATGTAGATTTTAACACCTTTGTTAGAAATGTTATATTATATAGGACTTGAAATGGTTGAAATAAATGTACGGACGATAGCAGGTCAAGCTACCCGAAACTGTCAAATATTCCCAATCAATCTTAAGCCTTAATGTTTTAAACATAAAGTTGAAAATCTAATAAAGAAATCTGACAGATTGCAGTAGCTTGATGTCTGTACCTATATGTATGTACATACAACATTTAACGAAGAGGGTACATACATACCTAGGGCACGGCTTATTTGGATGATACGAAGGGCTTTTTAATCCTATCTCTACATATTCGGAAGTCATTAGGAAGAACACCGCCTGCGGTAGGCTACTATGATACTAGGCGCGCAGAATTGCTGAAGAGATTTGTCATGATATTGGCAAATAGCGTCACATGATATTTACCTATGAAGTGCGACACGTGTGTTATGTTTTTTTTTGTTTTGAAAATAGATAATAAAACAATTTAAGAAACAATGCAACCAACCAACCAGGACCAAAGAACCAACGAGGCCAAAGACTAATGAGGTGGCAACCATCTCGTTGGTCTACTAGTTCCATTTTTTGGTATTCATTAGTTGGTATACAAGATGCGATACAATATATTTCATATACCTACTAAATTCTGCTGTCAATTTAACATTCACAATCCAAAGTTTAACTCACAGTATTAATATCCATAACTTGTTCTCTCTTTATGTTTCCGCGCAGGTAGGTGAGCACAGCGCATGCGCTTTCCGCCATGAGGGGCGCCATACTGCGACATCGCGCGCCCGAAAACGCGGGTGTTAGTGAGACTCGCATTGACCTCCACCTTGAACCTGAAAAGTAATTTTTATTGGTAGTGTACATAATTTTGACAGCCTCTGGCGTACCACAACGAGCAGAGCAGTGCAAATATTTGTATGCATGAATATGAATATTTGCACGGGTCTGGTCGTCCGTCGGGCCTCGGAAAGCACATTAAGCCGTTGATCCCGGTTGCCATACGAAGATCTAATGGTAGTCGTTACGGGTTGTTGGTGTCCTCAAAAGTTTAACAATTGGTCTAACTGCATTGCTTCGATATCGCCTTTGGGCTGTGGAGGTCAGACGGCAGTCGCTTCACGGAAAATATCGTAGTTTAGCCGTAATCAGCAGTTAGATTGGTAAAGCGGACGGGCTCCAACGCGATAGCCGCTATCGCGATATGCAACCGGGATAAACACTGAGATGATGATGATGACTTATACAGGTATTGCTGTAACATTGACGTGTCTGTGAGCGTGTGTGTGTGTGTGGCATCCGTACTTACGTAGAAAATGACTTTGGAACTATGATCCTACGATCATAATTGCAAGGTTATTTTTTTCTTTCTATAGGCTGAAGCCTATAGTTATTTTAACTTGTTTTTGGTTTTTTAGTTCATACGTATTTCTTATTACTTTGTGTCTGGCTTTTAAAATTTTATATTTAACTTTTGAATTTAAAACAGTTCCAAGTTTGCATTAGTTGTTAAACCGTAGGTACACAAACTCTTTACTTTATATTTTTATTGACAGCCTCCGTGGCGTAGCGGTAGCGAACGCGGCCGTTGCGCAAGGAGGCGCGGGTTCGATCCCCGCACAATGCAAATATTTGTACTAACAATTGGTTTAACTGCAATGCTTAGATATCGCCTTCGGGTTGTGGAGGTCAGACGGCAGTCGCTTCACGGAAAATATCGAAGTTTAGCCAAAATCAGCAGTTAGACTGAAGCGGACCTCAGACTCCAAAGCTGAAAAGGCTCCGGATGCGACTGGGATTAACGCTGAGATGATGATGATGACACAAACTCTTTACTCTTAGTTTAGCATAAAGTCGACTCGGTGCAAACTTTGCGAATAGCGGTTAATTTTCTAACTAGGTAGACCTCTCGCCCCTCATAACGAGTAGTACCTACTACGTCTAAAATTGAATCTATACTTAATATATAAAGCTGAAGAGTTTGTTTGTAAGTTTGTTTGAACGCGCTAATCTCAGGAACTACTGGTCCGATTTGAAAAATTCTTTATGCGTTGAATCGTCCATTATTGCAGGAAGGTTTTAAGCTATATAACATCACGCTGCGACCCATAGGAGCGAAGCATAACTCCACGCGAACGAAGTCACTGGCGGCCGCTAGTTATCTATAAGACGGACTAATTATTTTTTTGATTTTCATACCTTGGATACATCCCTATTGATACCTATATTGAGATTTGATATCAATCAAGTGTACAACCGTACCAGTCAACATGATAAGGTTCCGTCCAAACAAAGGATCGCAATCTGCATCGATGTGCACCCCTCTATCGGCGAAGGAGTTGAAGTCTCGCACCATGATCTGACGGATAAGCTCAGGGTCCCGTGGTATCAGGGTCGGTACGAGGTACTGGTAGAGGCCGAAGTATCTGGAAATATCAGAGTAATATAAAATGTGTAGCGAAACCCGTAACCCCCGAAACACGTGTCCAGTATTTATAAGTAAAAAATCTAAGTACAAAATTTCAAAAAGATATCATGAAAAACCACAAAGTTATGAGCTTGTTCTCCTTTGGTTGTCCCAACAAAAGTATGGTCCACGCTCCGTTCAGGCGGGCGAGCCGGGGCACTGACCTGTTGCGTCAGCTGAGCGCGGGCATGCGACCGCATAAAATTTGTAACGCGCTCAGTAACCACACCGCAACAACTTTTAAATGTAATTGTGAAAAAATATAACATGGTGTAAAAATGACTGGAATCGATTTAGTTGCATATTCTGAACAAACTAACTTCAGGTTTTGCATAAACAAAAAATAACGTTGTATAAAGTTTGTCTGTAAAAGATCGCTCTTAGCGATAAGACCGACCATTGTGTCACCCTTTGTAAAATCTTTATTTTTATGTTCTGTAATCTATATGGTGTACATAATAAAGACTATTCTATTTTATTCTTTTCTTTTCTATATACAAACCAAAGGAGTGGCTTTTTGGGTGATATCAAACGATATTGGATGTTCGATCCCCGCACAGTGCAAATATTTGTATGCCTGAATATGAATATTTGCATTGGTCTGGTCGTGCCTTGGAAAGCACGTTAAGCTTTGGTCCCGGTTACCATACGAACATCTAGTGGCAGTCGTTACGGGTTGGTTGGAGCCCTCAAAAGTCTAACAATTAGTCTAACTGCAATGCTTAGATATCGCCTGCGGGTTGTGGAGGTCAGACGGCAGTCGCTTCACGGAAAATATCGAAGTTTAGCCAAAATCAGCAGTTAGACTGGTAAAGCGGACCCCAGACTCCAAAGCTGAAAAGCTACGGATGCGACTGGGATTAACGCTGAGATGATGATGATTAAACGATATTGATGGATTTTTAATCCTATCTCTACATGTTAGAAAGTTATGATAATTATTGATACATAAAAAAAAACGTTTCCCCACACTAGGTCTGTCACACACAAACAGCCAGACCCTGAACAACTACCTGTAGGCCATTAAAATATTTGTTCCGTGCGGGAATCGAACCCGCGACACGCAGTGCAGCAGTCAATCGCCCAGCTATTACGCTAACCGTGCTGGAGTTAAGATATACATAATATATTAGCTTGTTCTTGTCAAATAAATCAGCGCCTGGCGTAAAATGACGTATTCTTAAATGCCATGTTTTAATCACATCTAACCTGTTATTAACTGTCTATGGTATATCTTAATTTGACAGCACTAAACTAATATTTAGTCTTTTGTCATTTTCTTAACTAAATTGAAAGAAAAAGATTACTAAATTTAAAATTAGTTTAGTATGTGAACAAGGGAAGCGGGAACATTGACTATACAACGTGTAACATAAAGGGTGTATACATAATAAAGCTATGGCATCTTTACATGATATCAAACAATATTGGAAGGGTTTTTCAATCCTATCTCTTTATGTAAGGAAGTTATGAGGAAAAACACCGCCTGTGATAGGCTACTATCATACTAGTCGCACAGAGATATTGAAGACATTTATCGGATTTTGGCAAGTAACGTGACTGGTAACGAGTAGTTATTAACTTATGTAGTGTGCTGCCACGTTTGTTATGATTTGATTTTAAGAAACACACGAAACCGAAAATTTGGTATCAACTTTTTGTGTATTTTATTTTGAGTTGAAACCCTTCCGATATCGTTTGATATCATCTAAAGATGCCATGTCCTTGGTATGTATATACCCTTTATGTTACACGTTGTATTATCCTTACTAATATTATAAATGGGAAAGTGAGTTTGTTTGTTGGTTTGTTCCGCTTTCACGCAGTAACTACTGAACTGATTGCTTTCAAATTTTGCAGACGTAAAGTTAGAAGTCCGGTTTAAATAATAGGGTACTTTTTATCCCGGAAAATTTGATATTCCCGGGGGAAATCTAAGAAGTGTGATATAACCGAACTCCATGCGGGCGAAGCCGCAGGCGGTAAGCTTTTTTTTTGACGACACGGCTGACGCGGTGGTTAAGCGAGAGACTGCTGCGCTGCGTGTCGCGGGTTCGATTCCCGCACCGAACAAATATTTGTATGAACTACAAGTAGTTGTTTCGGGACTGGCTGTTTGTGTATGTGAGTGTATATGTTTGTAAACGAACCCACACTACAAGAGAAATTCCTAGTGAGGGGATAATTAAAAAAATATATTAAAAAATGCGCGTAGTATAAAAATAATTATGATCAATTCCCTTCCTTGTGCGGCTTGAGGTACAGTGAATAAAAAAGAAAAGTATTCGCAGAATCTTGTTAACGAGGAAAATGTAAAAGGAGGCAAAATAAAATGAGAGCTGAATGAGAGAGAGCTACTTAATAAAAACTAGAGTGCCATTAGGTACTCTGAGGTAATTAAGGTCTAATAAGTAACTTCATTTAAGTTATCTGTACCATGAAAGTCATCAGATCGTTAATCATCATCATCAACCTTTTTTATCGTCCCACTGCTGGGCCCAGGTCTCCTCTTATACAGAGAAAGATTGAGCGTAATCACCACGCTTGCTCAATGCGGGTTGGCGATTTCAGACTTAAAGTCCAGGTTTCCTCAAGATGTTTTCCTTCATCTTCAGTCATAGGTGTCCAAGATATACTTAGAAAGTACATATAACTTTAGAAAAGTTACATTGGTACTTGCCTGACCTGGAATTGTACCCGCGCACTCATACTTGAGAGGCTGGTGTTTTAACCACTAGGCCACCACGACATACTATATTATATTACTATACTATAACAGATCGTTAATAATAATATAAGTATAACGTTTATTCAAAAATTGTTTACATTTTTACACAAAATATATTATAGCCTATAATTTATTGTTACAATCGGATTAGACATCTGTAACCGAAATAGCCAAAAGCCTGTGTTTCAGTTATCAGCGCCCAATCTCTTAAAAAGTAGACACTAGATATATATAAGTAACCATTGAGCACAGTCAACATTTTGTAAATTTACATGTTCAAAAATAGCTGTCAGGGGGGCGTTTGGAACAACATAATATTCACGAGACCTACAATTTCCCTTAAATTGCATATAGTAATTTGATTGAAATGTTCACTTACCTTTGATCTTTGAATGCGTCATAACCAGCAGCGATTGCTTCCACAAAATTTTCCCGCCCGAGAGTGACAGCTGTCAGATTCCCCAAAAACGGGACTGGAGGCAACGTACGCACACCCCTAGACGAGAAGTATCGTAAACGGTTCCGGGAATAATAAAACAGGCACGTCACTAACGCCACGATTAGCCACCACATTATGAGATTTTATTTTGAGCACGAGAAATTATAGTATTATTTACGTCTTTACACTTAGAGCGCTATCAGAAACTGAGCGCGGCGGAGAGAAAGTCGTGTTTGTAATGGCTGCACGCTGACATGTCGAATAAGTGGTTGCATAACAAAACGCCATAGATTCGGAAGTCGGAACTGGTTTTCGTGTACCGTAACCCACTTTTTTCCGCTAGTGTTCCACACACTGCAGCCTGTACTGTAGCCACATTTGGGCTGGTGCTGCGAAATGTCACCTGGCTACTTTGGATTCAGTGGAGAGGCGTGCGAAGAGGCTGATTGGGGACCCAGATTTAACTCGAAACGGTCTCCAAAGCCTGGAGCACAGGTGTAGAGTAGCCAGCCTTTCGGTCTTCTATAGGATGCATTCTGGTGAGTGTGCAAGGGAGTTGCAAGATTTAATTCCCCCATCTCCGTTCCACCATCGGACGACCCGTCGTACGGCGAATTTCTACCCTTACGTTGTTAACACACTACGATCCGAACGAAGCGTTTCGCTTCTTCTTTTATACCGCGTACATCGAGGGAATGGAAGAATTTGCTAGCGGCGGTGGTTCCGTCACACTACAATTTGAGTGACTTCAAGGCTAGAGTGAATAGGCTCTTAATAAACTAGCGCAGTTTACCATCAACGATCGCATCATTGCTTACCATCAGGCGGGATTGCGGTCAAGCGCTATTTATAATTTATATAAAAAAAGATAATACTTAAAATAATAAAACCAAATCAGGTTGTTCCCATTTCTGGGACACAGGCTTCCTCTAGATAAGAGGGAGTGGGCCGTAATCTACCACGCGGGTCTAATGCGGGTAGTTAGATGTTATATATCTTCGACATGTTGGTTTGCTCACGAAATTTTTCATCAACATTCTGAGAGCAGTGGTGATGAAATAATTTACATAAAGTGTCTGTTTAGGTTCGAACCTACGATCTGCAACTTGTAAGTCGCGGCCGATACCACTAGGAATAATGAATGAATAATAATTAAAAAATGAATAATTGTATTAAAAACATAACTTAACAAATTATGTGAGAACTAGCTTTCCGTCCGCGGTATCGCCCGCGTGGAATTCGGTTATAACACGCTTTTTAGATTTCCCTCGGGAATATCAAATTTTTCAACAATAGGTAGCCTACGTCCTTTCTCAGGGTCTAAAGATTGTCTGTGCCAAATTTCATCAAAATCGATTGAGAGGTTTAAGTGGGAAAGCGTAACAGTCAGTCAGACAGACAGAGTTACTTTCGCATTTTTTTTTTTTATTTGTATATTATAAACTAGCGCTTGACGCAATCCTGCCTGATGGTAAGCAGTGACGCAATCGTTGATGGAAAGCGCACTAGTTTATTAAGAGCCTATTCACTCTAGCCTTGAAGACACTCAAATTGTAGTCCGACGGAAACACCGCCGCTGGCAAATTGTTCCAGTCCCTCGATGTACGCGGTATAAAGGAGGAGGCGAAACGCTTCGTCCGGATCGTAGTGGTGTTAACAACGTAAGGGTGGAAACCAGCCGTACGACGGGTCGTCCGCTGGTGGAACGGAGATGGGGAATTCATTCATTCATTTACCTATAATTATTAAAAAAAAAAACAAATCTAAATTCCTTTTATTCTAACAGCAAGCGGCACATAAAACTGTATGATTAACGCAACTTTTCTCTCAAACAACATGCAATCGCATCCTGACGGTATCCGAGGGCATATCTAGAGATAGTTTATAGACATAATAATGTGGGACCTCCTTCCTTGTAACGTATACGAGTAATAAACTAGTGAGACACTGGTGTCCGCGTCCTGGATTGGTTTGGGAATAGTGTCTCGCGATTTTATTATACCGTTTGGCTTGGCACTTATTTAGTTTTATATTGCCTTATCTGATTTCTCCTTTTGAAGTCGCTTTATAGACAATCGTTATTTTATAAGAATTGCCTGGCCACTTATTTGGTTTATGGCTATTACGTAGTACTCTAGAAGGCTAGAGTTCCAAAGAAAAGTGGATCGGGAAGGTTACTTACTTATGTGTCACCTATTTAGAGTTGCAAGTAAGAACGTATAGATAGGTATATTTTGTTTTTTAATCGGCTTCGAAACGGAGGAGGTTACTCAATTCGACCGTACCGGTATGCTTTTTACCCGACTACATCTACTACTAGAGATAAATTTTCAAGTTTGGAAAGGCGCAGTCACACATTACATATACCTACCTACCGTAGCACCTTGACAACGTGTGACTACGCCTTTCAAAACATGAAAATTTATCTCTACATTGTGAATATTGCATACTTCAGAATAGTATTGTATTACTACTGTGTCCTTTTACTTGCAACTACATTAGCAACTTTGTTCAGTTCAGTATTCTGAAAATCTTATTTTATACTTTTTAGCGTCGTTTTTTGTCGTAATTGGGTTTTAGTTTTTAAGTTTTTAAAATTTTATGTTGTTCGCGGATAACTTCCTCGATTTTGATAATTCATGTTTTGTTGAAAATAAGACATTCCCAAGGTGGTCCCACGATAAGGACATTCTTGTTTGTTTTTAATGGAATTAGACACTTCCAGTTTATTTTTGATACTTCTTATAAAATCGACGTGTGTAAAGATACACTAGCACATCAAGCTAATACAGTCTATACAATTTTATAAATATATTTGCAGCTCTGTTTCTAAAACGTTAGGGTTCAAAGTTGACTGGACAAATTTCAGCTGTTGGCGTTTGTACAAACACTTGGTTGACACTGTTGGATTCCACTTTCCTTGCATAATATCTGCGAATACATAAAGTTCTTATTTACATAATCTACATGTTTTTATTCAAATTTATATCAGAACACAAGACATGACTTTGAAAAGGGAATTCCAAAACCATGTCATGTTACAACATTTCTTACATAAAATTCTCGTGTCGCGTTGGTTGTTACCTAATTAGTCAGAAAGGGCTGGACCGATTTGTGTGAAATTTTGTGTGCGTATCGGGTAGGGCTTGGAGAAACAGCCAATATTTTTTTTTTATGTCAGAACAACATTTGCTTTGTCATGAAGTTATATCATGTCTTAATGTACTTAAATAGAATTAGGTACTCCTTATCCTCTGTCTGTCTGGGAACACTCTTAACAACCTGACAGCCTCCGTAGCGTAGTGGTAGCGAACGCGGCCGTTGCGCAAGGAGGCGCGGGTTCGATCCCCGCACAGTGCAAATATATATGCATGAATATGAATATTTGCACTGGTCTGGTCGTGCCTCGGAAAGCACGTTAAGCCGTTGGTCCCGTTTGCCATACGAACATCTAGTGGCAGTCGTTACGGGTTGTTGGAGCCCTCAAATTCTAACAATTGGTCTAACTGCAATGCTTAGATATCGCCTTCGGGTTGTGGAGGTCAGACGGCAGTCGCTTCACGGAAAATATCGAAGTTTAGCCAAAAATCAGCAGTTAGACTGGTAAAGCGGACCCCAAACTCCAAAAGCTGAAAAGCTACGGATGCGACTGGGATTAACGCTGAGATGATGATGATGATGAATGTCTGGGAACAATTAACAGCCGTAGGACTGACCGAAACAAGTGAAAACCGTCTTTTACTTTTTATGTAATATTCTGTGATCACGGTGTCAGGTCAGTTACGCTCACGCGTACGCCACTAAAGAAGTTTTCACTTCAAAAATCGGGTAAGCGACCTGACATTTTTGCCCCACACTATGTATTTTATTACTCCTGTATCGTGGGTGCGCTTAAAATCATTTAACCTCACATGATAATGATGATGTTCCCGACCGATTTTGGCCACGGCGACCACTTCGACTTTTAGTGTTCTTATACGCGACACTTTAAACTAGGATTGTAACGGAGGCTTGTTAGCGGAGGCGGAGGCGGATGCGGAGGCGACGAGTCTCACCTCCGCGGATGCGGAGGTTAACGGAGGCGGAGGCGGAGGTGAAAGTACATATAGATAAAATTGAAATTATGGTTAATTAAAACAAAATTTTTATTTTAAATACGTACATTAATAGTAGTATACTTGGTAAAAAAATATTACCTTCTTGTAATGAAAATTAAGGAGAAACATATTGTGTTTGCCGCATTCCCGCCTCGCACTAGTTGATTCTTGACCATTTCGCGCTCAAACGCGGCCGGACGGTTGTCGAGCGTCGCAGCTTGCGCGTTATTTTATAAATACGTAAATAAACCTCCGTTATAACTCCGCAAAAATTGTGCGGAGGCGGAAGCGAAGATACGATTTCTTGCGGAACTTCCGCAGTAACGGAAGCGGAGGCGAAGCTCCGTTACAACCCTACTTTAAACATATCAGGAACGCGCTCTTCCTCCCACATACGAACAAACAGCTTCCATATCAACTCATGCAACCCCTCTCCGCCGTATTTGATCAGCTCTCCAGGTATAAGGTCAATGCCAGCTGCCTTTTGGTTTTGTTGCTTTCTGACGGCAGTAACAACCTCATCAAGCAATACTGGCTCGTACAACTCAAGAACAGGAGGGAGTTGAGGCATTAAGCCGATGGCTTGAAGATCAGTTGATCGATCCACATTCAGCAGAGTATTGAAGTGCTCCGCCCAGCGTTTTAGTACGTCCTTCCTGCTAATCAACATGTGTCTACCGTCTAGAGATCTTAAGGGCACCTTTGCATAGTAGGATGTACCAGTCAGCCTACGTACCTCACTGTGGAACTCCCCAAGTTGGTTAGTGTCAAAAAGCCATTGCATGTGAATGGCTTTGTCATGCCACCACTTATCCTTAGTCTGACGATACAGCAGCTTGCGTAATTCCTGGTCACTAGCTTTGACCACTTCAATGCTTCTTTGTCGCCTTCCATACTGTCGCAAGAGATCCCGGTGTTACGTATGTATGTATACAAACAGAACCCGGAACAACTACCTGTAGGTAGGCCATACAAATATTTAGTGCGGGAATCGAACCTGTGACACGCAACGCAGCCGTCGTAGGCTTTTTTATTTTAATTACTTATAAACTAGTGCTTGACTGCAATCCCGCCTGATGGTAAGCAGTGATGCAATCGTTGATGGTAAAGCGTACTAGCTTATTAAGCCTATTCACTCAAAAAAACCGGCCAAATGCGAGTCGGACTCGCACACCGAGGGTTCCGCCGTACAAACGTAGCGGTTTACAATTTATGATGTACTAGCTTTCCGCCAGCGGCTTCGCCCGCGTGGAGTTCGGTTATATCGCGCTGTTCAAATTCCCCTCGGGAACATCAAATTTTTTTCGGGATAAAAGGTAGCCTATGTTCTTTCTCAGGGTCTAAAGATTGTCTGTGCCAAACTTCATCAAAATCGGTTGAGAGGTTTAGGCGGGAAAGCGTAACAGACAGACAGAGTTACTTTCGCATTTATAATACTAGCATTGATTTAAAATTTTTCACAGTTTAGAGGCAATTAGATTTAAGAAGTGTTTGATATCGATGTCACTAAACACCAAAAAATGCCAGGTTATAACATTTTCAAAGAATAGTAAAAACATAATTAACTATAACTACACTATCAGGGGAGTAGTAATAGATAGGGTAAAAGTAGTGCGTGACCTGGGTGTTATGTTTGATTCTGTTTTGTCATTTAGACCGCATTACGATCATATTTGTAATAAGGCCAACCGTTTACTATCTTTTATATTGCGAAATGCCAAACCATTTAAAGATCCGCAAACTTTCTTGATGCTGTACTATTCCCTAGTAAGGTCTATATTGGAGTACTGCTCCTCTGTGTGGTCTCCAATATATATTACTCACATAGATCGCATAGAATCTGTACAGAGAAGAGTTGTCAGAATTTTATGCGCAAAATGTGGTCTCAGACGTAAACTCCCCAATTACCAAGAGCGACTTACACACTTTCACATGAGGAGTCTTGAGAGAAGGAGATGGGTCAGTGATTTAAGTGTTCTGCATAAAATTGCTAACGGCTCCTTTGATACTAAATTACTTGAAATGAAATGAAATGAAATCGTTTATTAAGCAAGTAGGATCACTGATCACTTTTACACGTCATGTTTATTTTTTATTTTATTTGACTCTTACTGGACCAGTTAAACTTTAAAATACCATCTCGATCTGTACGCACTCCACAATTATTCAGTATTCCCGCTAGTAACAATAATGTTTCAAAGAATAACCCGTTATCCAGAATGTGTCATCAATATAATACAAAATGCGCTAAGGTAGACTTGTTTCTGAGCAGTTTTAACGAGTTTAGAAATTGTTTGTATAAATTGTAGGTTGTAATTGTTTGTATAATGTCATTTGGTAACTTACCCATATTAATTCCGTCTCTAACGAAGCATAATTATTAATCATTGAATGTTATGTACAGGAATAATTGGACTTCAGATTAATGTACTGTATGTCGTATTAACTGTGTTGATTGTCTTAGTCTGTAGTTTGTCACTGTACTTATAAAATAAAATAAAAAATAAATAAAATATGAATTTCAACTTTAATATCTCTACGCGTTCATGTGAAAAAGGGTAGGTAGTAAGTTTATAATTATTAAAAAAATATTTTATGTCATGTAAGCAAAAATAATATTTTAATATTTTATGTAACTTCAAATTTATCATTTTCACAATTTTTCCTTTATCTGTCTGTACTATAGTATAACGTTGCTTCGTGCCGAATTTCAAGATTCTGAGTTCACGGGAAGTATCTTGTAGGTTTTGATTCCCTAGCGTGTGACGGAAATTCGTCTAAGGTGTCGGTATAAACTGCTGTATCTTTTGATCGCTTTAACTTAGAAGTTTGATTTTTTCACTGCTTAAAGGGACAATGCTGAAACGTGGTCGTGGTCACAATGGGCCTCATACGAAGGCTCAGAGTCACACAAAGGGCAATGGAAAGAGCTATACTAGGAGTTTCTCTGCGTGATCGAATCAGAAATGAGGAGATCCGCAGAAGAACCAAAGTCACCGACGTAGCTCTGCGAGTCGCTAAACTTAAGTGGCAGTGGGCAAGGCACATTGCTCGTAGAACCGATGGCCGATGGGGCAGTAAGGTTCTGGAGTGGCGGCCACGTACTGGGAGACGCAGCGTAGGGAGGCCCCCAACAAGGTGGACCGATGACCTGGTGAAGGTCGCGGGAAGCCGATGGATGCGGGCAGCACAAGACCGGTCAGCGTGGAGAGCCTTGGGGGAGGCCTTTGTCCAGTGGACGTCTATAGGCTGAAGAAGTA
Source organism: Sesamia nonagrioides (assembly GCA_017933935.1). Taxonomy (NCBI): domain Eukaryota; kingdom Metazoa; phylum Arthropoda; class Insecta; order Lepidoptera; family Noctuidae; genus Sesamia; species Sesamia nonagrioides. The sequence goes on along the minus strand of JADWQK010000020.1, from coordinate 1,501,926 downwards.
GAAGAACAAGAAGAAAGGGACAATAGACTTAGGTATTTGGTATAAATTTAAATTTGATACCTTTATTAGTTCGTGAGAAATAAGGTAGTAAGTTTCATTTTATTAAAAGATGTTTATTATATTACTTAACTAAAAAAATGTGATTTTCGCAATTTTTCCTATATTTGCATTATATGACAATCCTTCATGCCAAATTTCAAGATTCTGAGTTTACGGGAAGTATCCTGTAGGTTTTGATTCCTTTGCGAGTGTCGTAAATTTGTTGAAAATATCGACATATCGGCTGTATCTTTTGATTGGCTTGGCTTAGAAGTTTGGTATTTTCACAGCTTAAAGGGACAATAGACCTAGGTGTTTGGTATAAATTTCAATTTGATACCTTTATTAGGTCGTGAGAAATAAGGTAGTAAGTTCCATTTCATTAAAATATGTTTATTATATTATATAACTACAAAAATGTGATTTTCGCAATTTTTCCTATATTTGCATTATATGACAATCCTTGATGCCAAATTTCAAGATTCTGGGTTTACGGGAAGTATCCTGTAGGTTTTGATTCCTTTGCGAGTGTCGAAAATTTGTTGAAAATATCGACATATCGGCTGTATCTTTTGATTGGCTTGACTTAGAAGTTTGATATTTTCACAGCTTAAAGGGACAATAGACCTAGGTATTTGGTATAAATTTCAATTTGATAACTTTATTCGTTCGTGAGAAATAAGGTAGTAAGTTCCATTTTATTAAAATATGTTTATTATATTATATAACTAAAAAAATGTGATTTTCGCAATTTTTCCTATATTTGCATTATATGACAATCCTTCATGCCAAATTTCAAGATTCTGAGTTTACGGGAAGTATCCTGTAGGTTTTGATTCCTTTGCGAGTGTCGAAAATTTGTTGAAAATATCGACATAATCGGCTATATCTTTTGATTGGCTTGGCATAGAAGTTTGATATTTTTACAGCTTGCAGGGACAATAGACCCGAGTATTTCATGTGAATTTCAGCTTGATACGTCCACGCGTTTTTGAGATAAAGGGTCTTGACAGACAGACAGACAGACAGACAGACGGACAACAAAGTGATCCTATAAGGGTTCCGTTTTTTCCTTTTGAGGTACGGAACCCTAAAAACTGAGTGAATAAGAAGGAAGACGGCAGTTGAGCGAGGTGATGCAATGTTTAACCCAACGATGCTGTGCCAGAGGATGATCTGGAGACCCTGGCCTCCACGACCAAACTCCCGACACAATAACATTAGGCACATCGCACCCGGCACACATCGCAACACAACTGCTCAGGCCCGTCCACCGTACGGCTTCACCAGACATCATGCCGGAACACGACGAATCGCTTGGCGGCAAGACTTTGTCTGGTGGGTGGTAACTTATGCCGGCGGCTGATGTTATTGCCTACCACCGAGAATGGCTCAGCCACTGTACCGGCTTTGTTGTCGCGAAACTCTTTGTTTCTACGAAATAATTATTATCCTGTTCTACAAAAATAATAAAATACATGCTAAGAAATCTAAAACGTTCTAAAGTTATGTTCACCTCCCTCACAAACTTTTTGTTATGCTTATTACATAAATCATCATCATCACAATCTCAGCGTCAATGCCAGTGTATTCGAAGCTTTTTCGCTTTGGAGTCTCGGGTCCGCTTTGCCAGTGTAACTGCTGATTTTGGCTAAACTTCGATTTTCCGTGAATCGACTGCCGTCTGACCTCCACAACCCGAAGGCGATATCGAAGCATTGCAGTTAGACCAATTGTTGGACTTTTGAGGGCTGAAACAACCCGTAACGACTGTCATTAGGTGTTAGTATGGTAAACGGGACCAATGGCTTAACCTGATTTCTGAGGCACAACCAGACTAGTGCAAATATTCATATTCATGCATATAAATATTTGCACTGCGCGGGGATCTCGAACGAGTACTCAAGGTCACTTAAGAAGTATTCACTTCAGAAATCCGGTAACGACCGGACATTTTTTAAAAATTGTTGCAGGTACAATTCAAAAAAAGAAAAAAAAAAAAATACGTTGCTTCACACTATGAATCACACATGTATCGTGAGTGCATTTACAAACACTTAAACTCACATATGTAGGCTTATAGGCCATACAAATACTTGTTCAGTGCGGGAATCGAACCTGCAACACGCACCGCAGCTACAGTCAATCGCTCAGTCACTGCACCAGTCGTGAAACTCTTTGTTTCCTCAAAATAATTAATATCCTGTTCCACAATATACGTCAGTATATAGGTATGTTCGCCTCCTTCACTAAACTTTTTGTTATGTTTATTACATAAATGTAAGGGCCCAAAAGTGTCACTCTTTCCATTAGCCCTGCGTAACGGTCACATTATTAAATCTGTTCATCCTTTCTGCACGAAGTTGGGTGTCAAAGGGCACACCTGGGTTCCGTATGCTAATGTGTTCCGGAGGATTGATGTATGTGTTTTGGAAATTATATGTTTTAAACTACAGCCGAGAGGCTAGTTGTTTCGGGTAATGAGCTGCATTGACATGTAAGCTTTTAGGTAATTTGTTTTTTCAAGTTAAAATTGAAAGATTGTATGGGTCTCGTGTTTTGTTGTGAATGTTTGTGAATGCCATATAGGAAACTCTTTTTTTTGTGGATGGGAAATCGTCAAATGACCTCTCCCGCTTTACCTGTCTTGTCTTCTTCATCTTCGTGGACCCCTTTACGACGTGCTGACATCTCTTTGAGGCGCGCGTGAAACACAACGCGCCTGGTCCTTACCGGGCGGCGGACAGTGGCGCCCGGTAAGGGCCAGGTCAGGCAAGCCCGTGCCTACGGTGGTCGGGAGTTGTATCTCGACCAGGGCGTCTAGAGCGGCGGCGGCTAGAGGCGTGAGGGCGCTGAGTTTCTCGCCCTCTTACTCGCTCTGCCTCCACCTTTGCCATTATCACTGCTTCGCAGGAGGTGGAGGTGACGGCCTGCCGTGCACTCTCGCTCCGGACTATGGCCTGGAACAAGGCCGAACGCGAGAAATCGCCGCCAAGAGGATGCGGCGGTGCTCCGCCCAGCCGAGCAGACCTCCACAGTATGCTCCACCATGTCCGTGCCTTCAGAGTGATCCCCCACAGTGGTGACACGCTGGCGTTTCCTCCCGCCTTATCCGGAACAGAAACCTCCCGAAAGAGCCTTGCCCGGTGAGGACCTGCGTCGGGCGGAAGATGAGGTGGTAGGCCATAATATCGGCTGCCGGCAGAAGTCACCACCCACCAGACAAAGTCTTGCCGCCAAGCGATTCATCATGTTCCAGCATGATGTCTGGTGAAGCCGACGGACGTACGGAGGACGGGTCTGAGCAGCTGTCTTGTGATGTGCGCCGGGTAAGATGCACCAAATGTGGTTGTGTGGGGAGTTTCGTCATGAAAGATCTCCAGATCAATCTCCCTCTGGCGCAGCATCGTTGGTCGTGTGGTTGGTTTTAACAATGCATCACTTCGCTCAACTGCCGTATTCCTTCCTATTCACTAAGTTTTTAGAGTGAATAGGCTACCGGTGATAAAATCGGTAATGGTAAGGCACGCTAGTTTATTAAGAGCCTACTCCCCTGAGCCTTGAAGACACTTAAATTATTGTGGTAAGACGGAAACACCGCCGCTGGCAAATTGTTCCAGTTCCTCAATGTACGTAGGTAATTCGTTACGTCATATGTTAGCGAAGCTTGTCTGCTCAACAATGTAAATAATGCATTGATGATGTTGTTCAACTGTCAAAAGGAAAGCCATTGCTGCTGATAGTGTTGCACAAAAAATTTGCAAATATTTTTTTTTTATTATTATTTAGTTATAACTAGACCTTAATATTTGCAAATTATTTGTGCTATATTAATTAATTACTAGCGATCTCCAGCGACTTCGTTCGCGTGGAGTTAGTTATGCCCCGTTCCTATTGGTCGCAGTGTGATGTTATGTAGTCTAAAGCCTTCCTGGATTAATGGGCTATCCAACGTAAAAAGAATTTTTCAGATCGGACCAGTAGTTCCCGAGATTAGCGCGTACAAACAAACAAACAAACAAACTCTTCAGCTTATATATTAGTATTGTCTAGCGGCCGAAAGTGACTTCGTTCGCGTAGAGTTAGTTATGGTCCGCTCCTATTGGTCGCAGCGTGATGTTATATGGCCTAAAAAAGCCTTCCTGGATTAATGGGCTATCCAACGCAAAAAGAATTTTTCAAATCGGACCAGTAGTTCCCGAGATTAGCGCGAATAAACAAACATACAAACAAACTCTTCAGCTTTATACAAGGTGTAACATAAAGGGTATATACATACCAAGGGCATGGCATCTTTACATTATATCAAACGATATCGGAAGGTTTTTAACTCAAAACAAAATACTCCAAAAATTTATACCAAATTTTCGGTCTCGTGTTTCTTAAATTCAAATCATAACAAACGCGGCACCACACTACATACGTTAATAACTACTCATTACACGTCATATTACTCACCAAAATCACGATAAATGTCTTCAATATATCTGTTCGCCTAGTATAGTAATAGCCTATCACAGGCGGTGTTTTTTCTCTTAACGTCCTTTTTAGGGTTCCGTACCTCGAAAGGAAAAAACGGAACCCTTATAGGATCACTTTGTTGTCCGTCTGTCTGTCTGTCTGTCTGTCTGTCTGTCTGTCACCACCCTTTATCTCAAGAACGCGTGGACGTATGAAGCTGAAATTCACATGAAATACTCGGGTCTATTGTCCCTTTAAGCTGTGACAATATCAAACTTCTAAGCCAAGCCAATCAAAAGATACAGCCGATTATGTCGATATTTTCAACAAATTTTCGACACTCGCAAAGGAATCAAAACCTACAGGATACTTCCCGTAAACTCAGAATCTTGAAAATTGGCAGGAAGCATTGTCATATAATGCAAATATAGGAAAAATTGCGAAAATCACATTTTTTAGTTATATAATATAATAAACATATTTTAATAAAATGGAACTTACTACCTTATTTCTCACGAACGAATAAAGTTATCAAATTGAAATTTATACCAAATACCTAGGTCTATTGTCCATTTAAGCTGTGAAAATATCAAACTTCTAAGCCAAGCCAATCAAAAGATACAGCCGATATGTCGATATTTTCAACAAATTTTCGACACTCGCAAAGGAATCAAAACCTGCAGGATACTTCCCGTAAACTCAGAATCTTGAAATTTGGCATGAAGGATTGTCATATAATGGAAATATAGGAAAAATTGCGAAAATCACATTTTTTTAGTTATATAATATAATAAACATATTTTAATAAAATGGAACTTACTACCTTATTTCTCACGAACGAATAAAGTTATCAAATTGAAATTTATACCAAATACCTAGGTCTATTGTCCCTTTAAGCTGTGAAAATATCAAACTTCTAAGCCAAGCCAATCAAAAGATACAGCCGATATGTCGATATTTTCATCAAATTTTCGACACTCGCAAAGGAATCAAAACCTACAGGATACTTCCCGTAAACTCAGAATCTTGAAATTTGGCATGAAGGATGGACATATAATGCAAATATAGGAAAATTGCGAAAATCTCATTTTTTTAGTTATATAATATAATAAACATATTTTAATAAAATGAAACTTACTACCTTATTTCTCACGAACTAATAAAGGTATCAAATTGAAATTTATACCAAATACCTAGGTCTATTGTCTCTTTAAGCAGTGAAAAATCAAACTTCTAAGTTAAAGCGATCAAAAGATACAGCAGTTTATACCGACACCTTAGACGAATTTCCGTCACACGCTAGGGAATCAAAACCTACAAGCAAAGACATTAAAATTATATTTATAATAGACAGGACATCACGAACAAAATCCTAAGCCAATACTTTTATCGACTTGGTTAAAAGTCGCTCAGTCTAGTCTGCGCGTCAGGACGTAATTTGTGTCCACCAAGAATAAACATTTTCTAAGGAAATATGCCATGTTGCGCTTTGTGTTACTGTACATCTCTTTATAGTAAAACGACTGGACCTAACTTCGGAATGTTTTTCTATGAATTATTTATATTTAGTCTGCAATTCAAATTTAAAAAAAATCTTAGTTCTAGAAAATTTTCCATTATTGTAATAAGCGCCCTCTATTGTTGAGTAGTTTTACTATTTTCTTGTAGAGATGTAGTAATGTTGTTTATTGATTTAGTTATCGATAATACTTATTAAGATGAATACATTTTGTTGTATTTTATTGACATTTAAAATATAGCTAAATAAACTTTAAATATTACTATATTTCAAGTTTATTTATTATTAACTCTATTTAAACATAATCATATTTATTTATTTATTTAAAAAGTACTGCCACATCACAAACCTTAAACATTCACAATAATTTATACTATTCAATTTATGGCCTGATGCATGCGACAATAATGGCGTACATAACATTGGCAGTTCATCGGCTCGTAGATATAATACAATAAAAATTAAATAAAATAATACCAATTAAAAATACACTTGAAAATTTAGCAAATAGTGATTGTTGAAATAATAATAAGAATGTCCAATAAATATAAATGTCATATAAAAAAAAAGAAGAAATCATATCATATTAATAAACAAAATTGAATGAACAATTACTGTTCATTTATCTAGGTTTTTGTTATTTTTGGTTTCCGAATAAAAATAATGTCGTAGGGAAAAAGTGGATACGATTTGTCCAGATAGACCGTAAAGAAGAAAATTGGCTTCCGTCTCATTCGTCGAAATTATGCTCAATGCATTTTAAAAGAGAAGTTATCTACTTTGGAAAGACTTGTCGATCAAATTTAAAAAAAAAAAGAATCGGTACCTTGTATCAGAAATGAAATAGTAAGTTACTAATTTCATTACTTTTTTACTTAACCGTAAAAATTGGAATAAAATTTACGGTTAAGTGGATAAGTACATAGATTACATAACTTATTTATAATGAAATATATTCATAAAATATGTAGGTACGTATATGTAGTACAATGATTGCGAGCTACTTTGTGATTTTGAGGATTCCGTACCTAAAAGGTAAAACGAACCCTATTCATGAGACTTCTCTGTTCGTCTGGCCGTCTGTCACCAGGCTGTATCTCATAAACCGTAATAGCGAGACAGTTGTAATTTCCAGAGATTGTGTTAGTATTTCTGTTGCCGCTATAACAACAAGTACTAAGAATAAAAATAATAAAATATTTAAGGGGGCTCCCATACAACAAACGTGAATTTTTGCCGTTTTTTTTGCTCCATATTAATAACGGAAACAGATAGACGCTTAAAATGTTCACAGAATATTTGGTTATATATTCAAATTACAAATAAATAATTAAAATAAAATAAATACTGAAGGCGGGCTCCCATACAATAACCGTGATTTTTGCCGTTTTTAAAGATAATGGCGTACGTATCTGGTAAAGGTCTTGCTCCAGCAGACTACCATTTTTGTCGTGATTTGGACAATTATCTACGTGACAAGAAGTTTTCTTCCCAGGAGGCAGTTCTGCTTTCACACAGTTTATGCAGTCTAGATCCTCAGAGTTCTATCACAAAGGCATAAACGACCTTCCTATATATTGATTATAAATGAATTATTTAAAAATTAAAAAATAAGCAATTATTTACATTTTCAGTACTAATCGGCAATTTTAAACTTTAACGCCTATTATATTAAAAGAATTATATAAATAAGAAACTTATAAACTTGAAATTACCCATAATTATTCTGCTTCCTAATTTTTTGTTTCAAGCTATCATAATGCGAAAAAACATCGTCGTAGTAACTTCTTTGAATATTATCGATAACTTTATATCGAAATGATACAAACCCTACCACAGATTTTGCATTGCCATTTAAAAATATTTGCAAACAAACGTGTAAAAAGAATAATTTTGCTAAAAACGAAATGCAAACGAAAATTGCAAAACAAAATGCGCTTTATGGCCTAAAAGGTCTATTACACTCAAAAATAGCAATAAACTGAGCGTTAAAATAATTCGTAAGCATAAAACATCTAAAATGCCAATAGATGGTGTCACGGTAAATGAATAGTAGCGAATAAAATTTTATAACAGTTTTTGTTTGTACAAGACAAGTTTCACTTAATTTATTTACTTTTCAATATTTATTTACCCGATTTGAACTATACTAGGGTATTAAATCGGATCTGGCAACATAGACCACACTGGCCACCTACCGGGCAATAGCTGAATATATTTTATATAAACTTATTTCATTTTTACTATTTGATGTCTCCAATTCTGCCGTCATAAGGAAAAAAGACGCATCTAACATTTTTTCCCAAATTGAGTTAGATGCATATTCTGAATCTATAAAAAAAATGGCATACACCAAAATTTTTATATTTCGCAATAAATTAAACGTAACCCTATAAATCTAACTGTTAAAAAAGACGTGTCTGCAATGTGAATCAAATATTACTAAAATGAAAAGACCTTTCTGACGTACACTAAGTTGAAAAGACGCATTTTAGTAGAAGCGTCTTTTTTGTTTTCAAAATATTTAATTCATCATAAAATAAAAAGGCACATCTGCATCGTCATAAGAAGAAAAGACTTTTCTGTGTAGATGCGCCTTTTTAGCTTAGTATTACAAAAACTAGGCAGGCGCAAGTGGCAGTAGCGTCTCTTCTACTTAGTATTGCTAGCTGTGCGGGGTGTGGTGGGGCCCGCGATGTGGGAATAATGCTCTTCAGTTGCGTCCAGGCAGTCAATGACAACAGAAGAACAGAAGCTGTATCTGGGACAGCTGATCCAAATCGATAATTCCGGCTTCAAGGACGAGGTGTTTCGAGGGATAGGACTCGGCTGGGCAGCGTTTGGGAAGCTCCGTAGTGTCTTCTCATCCAAAATACCTCAGTGCCTAAAGACAAAAGTCTTTAACCAATGTGTGTTATCGGTGATGAAATATGGATCTGAAACGTGGTCCCTCACTATGGGCCTCATAAGAAAGCTCAAGCTATGGAGAGGGCTATGCTAGGTGTTTCTCTACATGATCGAATCAAGAAAGAGGAGATTCGTAGAAGAACTAATGTCGCCGACATAACCCAGCGGATTAGAAAAGCATAAAAATATTAAAATATCATTAAAATGGAAATGAAAGTAAAAACTTATTCGCTTAATACCTGGGGCTTTTATGATGGGGCAGGGGCAATGTAGGGTATTAAAGAGGCTATGGAACAAAGGCTCGAAAGCAATCGCAGGAGATGTGTCTGTTGGACGGAGCCTACTTGCGAAGCTGAAGTTTGGGAATGGTAGGATCGCTTCCAAACCAAAGCTTTTGGGTGAGATTTAAAAATTCTACGGAGAGTTATACACATCAACACACGCACCTGTTGTAAACCTGGCCAATGATCCTAGAGCCAGACTAACCCGACACTACAACGTCGATATTCCGAACACCAGCTTGTACGAAATTGGTATGGCTCTGAAACAGCCCAAGAACGATAAGGTAACTAAAGATGATGGAATTACGGCTGAGCTTCTGAAAGTGAGTAGAAAATCAGTACTGAAAGCGCTTCAGAAGCTATTTAATTACGTCATTTTCAAAGACGAAACGCCTAAGACATGGCACAGAAGCGTGGTGGTATTGTTTTTCAAAAAAGTAGATAATACCCTCCTGAAAAACTACAAACCGACTGAGCCATGTCTATAAGCTGTTTTCTAGGGTGATCAAGAACCGTCTACGCTCGCAGGTTCGACGACTTCCAGCCTTCCCAACCCATAGACCACAAACATACGCTGCGGTAAGTTATAAAGAATATGACACACCCATAAGCTTAGCGTCTGTGGACTTTGAGAAGGCCTTCGATTCGATCGAGGCTTGGGCGGTGCTACAGGATGAGATGATATGTGGTGAGTGTTTGTACAAAAACGATATGTCAGTCCGCCTCCAGGATCAGGACTCGAAATCGATTCAACTGCAGCGTGGAGTGTGATAAGGAGGTATCATATCACACAACATGTTCACTGCTGCGTTGGAAGATGTCTTCAAGCTCTGAACTGGAAAGGACTTGGTATCATCATCAACGGCGAGTACATCACTATCCACCGATTTGCAGATGATATCGTGGTCATGGTGGAGACCCTAGAAGACTTGGGAAAAATGCTCAATGACCTCAGTAGAGCTTCTCAACAACTGGGTCTAAAGATAAACATTAATAAGATGAAGATCATGTCGAACTCCCATGTCGCACCCACTCCAGTTCTAGTTAGTTGCTCTATACTTGAAGTTGTTGACGAGTATATGCATACATATACCTGGAAAAAACAGCCCAACTAGGTAGGTCAAACTTCGAGAAAGAGGTGTGTCGTCGAATCTAGCTCAGCTGGGCAGCATTCGGGAAGTTACGCTACATCTGCGTCGTGTGTGTGTTGCCAGTGATGACATATGGAACTGAAATGTGGTCGCTCACATTGGGCCTCATACGAAGGCTCAAGGTCACATAAAGGTCGATTGAAAGAGTTGCTCGGAGTTTCTCTGCGTGATCGAATCAGAAATGAGGCGACCGAAAACCAAAGTCACCGACATAGCTTGTCGAGTCGCTATAATTAAGTGGGCGTGGGCGCGGCACATTGGTCGCAGAAGATCGATGATCGCCGATGGGGCAGTAAGGTTCTGGAGTAGCGGCCACGTTCTGGAAGATGCAGCGTAGGGAGGCCCTCAACAAGGTGGGCCAACGACCTGGTAAAGGTCGCTGGAAGCCAATGGATGCGGGCAGCACAAGACCGGCTATTGTAGAAAGCTCTGGCGAAGGTCTTTGTCCAACATTGGACCTCTATAGGCTAAAGAAGAAGGTGTAAAGGGCGTGACAGCTCACATTGGTTGAAAAGTATAGATAAGATTAATCTATGTATGGGATTTATTCGCCAAATATGTAGAAAAAATTATGAATTATTAGAAAAAAAAACCTTAAATTCTTACACAACAGAGTCAATTTTCGATATAACTTCAAACATTGGTAACACTTTTAAAATAAGGTTTGTCACTCAGAAATCAAATTGATTACAATGGCAATGAAGTTGATATTTGTTTAACTGAAATCTAAATTGAACTTGAAAGATGTTAAGTAACTTAGTCCGATTGACAGCATAAATATAAGGTATGAATTTAGATGAAACTTACCTATAGTATTTCCTAAGTTGAAAAATACAACAAAAAAAGAATTACTTAAATCAAACTTGTAGTTCCGGAAATATGCGCGTACAAACATACACTTTTGAAATTTGGCACATTTATTCAGACACTGTTATCTAGACTAACATATACGAAAACTGAGCAGTTCTGGAAATATTACATACTTTTTTGATGTCGGTTGAAAGTAGAGGGTAGATTTATAAGGGTTCTAAAAATGGGTAGGCGTTTTTGTTTTTAATTGAAAGTTGGTTTTACTAAGTAGAAAGGCAGCAAATGGCTATAAACGTCTTTATTATTTAAATAACTAGAACATAATAACACAATAATTACTAAATAGAAAAGGCGTTTAAACAAATACTACGTTGAAAGGACGTTTCTAACCAGAAGCGTCTTTTCATTGTAGTATCACGTATTTTCTTGCATTTTTATTACTAAAAAGAAAAGGAAAAATTGATTTTTTAAATACAAAACATTTATTTTATTAAAATTTACGTATACATACTGATAGATCAAACCCTAATTCATACTTTTGCATCACAAAATAATAATTAAGTTTATTTCTATATGCACAGCGAGTTTTTTAATTTTTGAAACACGTTTTATTTTTTTACTCGGTTTCGTACTTCATGTAGAAACGTCTTTTTCGCTTATGGCGGCAGAATTGTCGATCTAATTTTGCTATATTGTACTAGATGGCGGACCTGAACCATGGGATCACAGTTTTTCTATGCCATTTTGACACATGCCTCTCTATATATCTTAAATCTCTTTGCCTACAAGGTACTTCCCGTGAACTCAGAATCTTGAAATTCGGCATGAAGCAACGTTATATTATAGTACAGACAGATAAAGGAAAAATTGTGAAAATGATAAATTTGAAGTTACATAAAATATTAAAATATTATTTTTGCTTACATGACATAAAATATTTTTTTAATAATTATAGACTTACTACCTACCCTTTTTCACATGAACGCGTAGAGATATTAAAGTTGAAATTCATATCAAACACTTCTTAAATCTAATTGCCTCTAAACTGTGAAAAATTCTAAATCAATGCTAGTATTATAAATGCGAAAATAACTCTGTCTGTCTGTTACGCTTTCCCGCCTAAACCTCTCAGCCGATTTTGATGAAGTTTGGCACAGACAATCTTTAGACCCTGAGAAAGAACATAGGCTACCTTTTATCCCAGAAAAATTTGATGTTCCCGAGGGGAATTTAAACAGCGCGATATAACCGAACTCCACGCGGGCGAAGCCGCTGGCGGAAAGCTAGTACGTCATAAATTGTAAACCGCTACGTTTGTACAGCGGAACCCTCGGTGTGCGAGTCCGACTCGCATTTGGCCGGTTTTTTTAAGTTGAAATGAAGAACTTTTTTTTAAGTGCAAAGTCAAATTTACGGGCACACAATTACAATTTACACAATGAATAACAATATTAGCAATATTGACAGCCTCCGTGGCGTAGCGGTAGCGGACGCGGCCGCTGCGCAACGTGGCGCGGGTTCGATCCCCGCACAGTGAAACTATTTGTATGTATGAATATGAATATTTGCACTGATCTGGTCGTGCCTCGGAAAGCACGTTAAGGCGGCTCCAGAGGAAAAACACACCGCAAGCCGTTTTTATGTAGTTTTCCGGAGCTATCTACTCTTTATCCAAAAGAAATATCAACTTATTAAAAATACATAAATTTTCTCCATAATCTTGGCTCCAAAATTGTAGATTTTTTTTTTTTACTAAGCATAATGTTTAAATAATTCCTTCACAACGAAACCTCTGACAAGAGAAATAATTATCAAAAAAGTGCATCTCCTCGAAAAGTAAGCATTATTTAGATTGCGTTCTTACACTAATGGATAGGCAATTTCATGACGAACATTATTGTAGAAATATTTTTTAAAACGACCAAAACAAAAATTTTATTCAACAATCTGAGCGTATTCCCCATCATTTCTCTTGCCCGAGCTATTGAGATTCAGTATGCCACAAGCTCTCGAAGGGGGAACCCGTGTCGTTCGTCATCGCGCGGTCCGCTAGCATAGCGGGCGGCGCGTGAGCGAGAAAGCATCTGCTTGCTCGTTCACGCACAGCATGTCGCATAGAGTATAATACTATCATAAAGTGTCTCTGTTAAAGATGTTCATTTTGGTGTTCGTTTTTTTAACCGATTTCAAAAGGGAGGAGGTTATATGTATTTTATGTTTGTTTGCGGATAACTTTACTATAATATAAATAATAGAGTATTAGACTAAAAAAAACTAATTAGTCCGTCATTCAGATTATAGAAAAATATTGGATAGGTTTATTATATACGTTTTACATTTCGTATATTTTGTTTTATCAAATCAATAAAAATTGACAAATATAATAGGCATCAAAGATCAGGATTGATGGCTGGTGACGTCACTGGCCGCTAAAAGTGTAGCGTGCAGTGACGTCACACGAGTTTTCAAAGCATTGTGTCGTCTTCATTTTTTGTTTATTAAATATGAAAAAAGAAAAAAAATTATGTCTAGTATTTTTTGGGTAGGCCCCCGACAAGGTGGACCGACGACCTGGTGAAGGTCGCGGGAAACCGCTGGATGCGGGAGGCGCAGGACCGGTCGTCGTGGAGAACCTTGGGGGAGGCCTATATCCAGCAGTGGACGTCTTTCGGCTGAAATGATGATGAGTATTTTTTGGAAATGTGACTGCAGGACTAATTAGGTTTTTTAGTCAAATACCCTATTGCATAAGTTGATAAAAAATGCTATGCAATAGCTTTACCGCGGCAGTTCCCGAGTGCCACATGTTTTTTTTTTTTTTTAATTAGGAAGATTATATCTTCAAGGTAGTCTCATGTTAAGGAAATTAGGGTCTGATGATGGAAGACTAAGGAAACCTAGGAGAAATTTAAAAAATCATAGGGGCGCCTAGGGCATTTCTATGTTTTTTCATTAAGTGTTTTAACGCACTACAATTTAGTAAAGTTCGGACTTGATGATGGAGCCAGGAGACAGCCGAGGGATCTCCTTAACGATTCACATCAGCTGCCTCGTGTTTGTGCTTAATAAATTTATATTGATAAGAACTTTACACCTAAATGAGTTGTGATTGTCATTAAAGCTCCGATGATGAAGACAAAGGCCAGTTAAGGGAACTCAATTATTTAATTTTATTTTGATTTAATTCCCCCATCTCCGTTCCACCATCGGACGACCCGTCGTACGGCTGGTTTCCACCCTTACGTTGTTAACACCACTACGATCCTGACGAAGCGTTTCGCCTCCTCCTTTATACCGCGTACGTCGAGGGATTGTAATAATTTGCCAGCGGCGGTGTTTCCGTCGGACTACAATTTGAGTGTCTTCAAGGCTAGAGTGAATAGGCTCTTAATAAACTAGTGCGCTTTACCATCAACGATTGCGTCACTGCTTACCATTAGGCAGGATTGCGGTCAACCTCTAGATTATAATATACTAACTTTCCCCCGCGGCTTCGCCCGCATGGAGTTCGGTTATATCGCGCTTTTTAGATTTCCCTCGGGAATATCAAATTTTTCCGGGATAACAGGGAGCCTATGTTTTTTCTCAGGGTCCAAAGATTGTCTGTGCCAAATTTTATCAAAATCGGTTGAGATGTTTAGGCGGGAAAGCGTAACAGACAGACAGAGAGTTACGCGGCTTCGCCCGCGTGGAGTTCGGTTATATCGCGCTTTTTAGATTTCCCTCGGGAACATCATATTTTTCCGGGATAAATGGTAGCCTATGTTCTTTCTCAGAGTCTAAAGATTGTCTGTGCCAAATTTCATCAAAATTGGTTGAGAGGTTTAAGCGGGAAAGCGTAACAGACAGACAGACAGACAGACAGACCGACAAACAGACAGACAGAGTTACTTTCACATTTATAATATTAGTATGGATAAAAAAAAAATAAAAAATAAAAAAAAAACTCCTCAAAGGTTTACAATAGTTACCTTGTGTTTGGACTTAATTCATTCATATTGATGAAAACTTTACACCCATATAGGTTTAAATGAAGGTCTGCAATAGATCTGATGATGAAGACCATAGACAGTCGAGGGAATTCCTCAACAATTTACAACACTGTACTTTAACATAGGATTCGATTCCAGGTCAGGCAAGTACCAATGTAACTTTTCTAAAGTTATATGTACTTTCTAAGTATATCTTGGACACCAGTGACTGAAGGTGAAGGAAAATATCTTGAGGAAACCTGGACTTTAAGTCTGAAATCGCCAACCCGCACTGAGCAAGCGTGGTGATTACGCTCAATCCTTCTCTGTATAAGAGGAGACCTGTGCGCAGCAGTGGGATGATAAAAGGTTGATGGTGATGATGAAGGCCTAGTTCCTGTCTAATATTACTATTCACTAGTCTTTGAGAATATCTAGTTGTCTCTGACTTGGCTTATCGGTATACCTAGTAAACTTATTTATTTATTTTATCATTTTTATACACAAATACATATAAACTGATAAGAAAAACTAGAACAGAAAAAAGGTACAGAGGTGATGCTTAAGTATTTCATACGAAATCTTTTCATTAGAAGCATTTATGTAAGTACGTCCATTTTGTTTTTTTTTTCTCAATTGCCCCTTCAACAAGCGACTCCATATTTTTCGTTTGTAAACCGATTTATGTCATCGCTTCCAACGTTTATTTGTTCAACCAACGGTACGAGTGATTAACTCGTAAAAAAAAAACACTCGCGATCTTGGGCTATTTATTTTGAGTTCGAAAGCAAACCTTTTTGTTGGATTATGTTTATTCGTTGTTATTTATTTTGATCGTGTCGTTGCGATTGAATAATTGGGGATTTGGGATTCTAATGAGAATAAAGGTCTGTTACCATACGGATTCGTATGAGAGCAATTTCTGTGAATGTTGTTCGTTATTTAGATGAACATAATGGATTTAGATTAAAATAGACGTCTGTTTGCGGTTCGTTTTGAGGGTCTACAGATGTTTGAGTACATTGTCATAAACTGATTTTTTTGGGGACCTTTATTTACTTTTTAATTGTTAGTATTATTTCTTTGTTCACATTTGTAAAGGCTAATAGTCGAACTGCGGCTACACCTAGTTTTAACCGGCTAACTACATACTTAGCCGGCCACGTGAGGTTAAACTTAGATTTATCCTATAACTTTTGTACTTTTATTGAACACTTAGGTATTTATAATTGTAAAAAAAGAGTTCAGTAAGAGTTAGGTTTAGTCTTCATAATAGCGGCCAGAATACTGGAGACTAATGAGAGAAGCCGTCTATACAAAGTATTTTTTTCTTTATACGAAACCTGAATACAGTTTGTTCAGAATAAGCAGCTGAATCGATTCCAATCATTTTAACACCATAGTATATTTTTTCCCAAAAACATTTAGAAATTGTTGCAGTGTGGTAACCGAGCATACAACTCAGCAGAAGTTAGATCATAGTACTAAGCACGCGAGAAAGCCCCCCCCCGCGCGTTTTGAAATTTTATAGATTCTTTACTTAAAAGTACTGGTCACGTGTTTCGGGTTTCGCTTATACAAAAAAATAAAGTTGTATACTGCTGTTCGCTGTGTTACTTCTTTCTAGCGAAAGTAGTGCTTTCTAGCGAAAGTAGTGCTTTCGTAGCGCAACAAACTGAAATTGAAACTGAATGATGGGCTGGATTTTTTTGTAATTTTGACTTTAAATTCTGATTCTCAGCCTAATTTGAATGGATGAGTTTTGTATCTGAAACATTGATAGCCTCCGTGGCGTAGCGGTAGCGAACGCGGCCGATGCGCAAGGAGGCGCGGGTTCGATCCCGGCGCAGTGCAAATATTTGTATGCATGAATATGATTTGCTATATTGCATAATATGGCTGGTAGTGGCTGGCGGAGAACTGCTCAGGATCGAGCTTGTTGGCGTGTCATGGAAGAGGCCTATGTCCAGCAGTGGACGAGTAGGGACTGATGATGATGATGATGATGAATACGAATATTTGCACGGGTCTGGTCGTTCCTTGGAAAGCACGTTAAGCCATTGGTCCCGGTTGCCATACGACCATCTAGTGTCAGCCATTACGGGTTGTTGGAACCCTTAAAAGTCCAACAATTGGTCTAACTGCAATGCTTCGATATCGCCTTCGGGTTGTGGAGGTCAAACGGCAGTTGTTTCACGGAAAATATGGGGGTTTATCCAATATCAGCAGTTAGACTGGTAAAGCGAACCCCAGACTCCAAAGCTGAAAAAGCTTCGGATGCGACTGGGATTAACGCTGAGATGATGATGATGAGTATTGAATCTGAAACCAATTAACAATGTTCTTGTCATAGTAGCATCTTAATTTATTTAAAAAATCAGCTGGCGCAGCGATTATTTTCAGCGTGAATGTTTCTAAGTTTCAGTAGTAGGTTCATTCCGCTGTTCGGGGCCAAGAAAAATCATAAAAATATACAAATATACATAGCTCGCCGGCCAGTAAGGACCAGTACCCTAATTATGTAATGCGCCATTCCTATTAGTTGGAATCATTTCGAAGCAAATTGCTAATCCATTGCATTAAACTGTTAAAATGAAACCCATTGCTACTGATAGTGTGTTACGTGATTACCCTGCAGGCCCGAGTCGACGGCGCGTTGTGTTTCACACCCGCCTCAAAGGGATTCAGTCAGGGTTGCAGATTGGTTAAAAAAGAAACCGTGGCCTTGGCGCACAGGCAAGTGAAGAAACACGGGTGAGTTTTAGTCAGTAAAAGTCTGACACATCATTCCGCTCCACCCAGAGCGGGAGAGGTCATTTGATGACTTTCCATACCACCAAAAAAAAAAAAGTTTTTTGGTAAACCATCTTCGAAAAAAATTCTGCTCACCAACGCAAGTAACACAATGAAATGTGATAAACTGTCAAAATGAAAGCCATTGTTAGTGTTACGCAATTATCTCGTACCCTGAAATTGGCGTGTAATTAATAAGTGAGAAACAATTCTCTTTAAATGTGGGTATTTGAACTATGTGAGCGTCGTCGTTATTTGAATTGTTCCTTGTAATTTATGTCTCAGTCGAATGCTGTGTTTCAAATACAGAGGACGTGTGATTTTGCCTTATGTTAGGTGACTGCGTTCTTCTTGTAAAGTACAATGGGCAATTTTGTACGGGCTCCAAATGTAATTTGACTATTAGGTACATTGTGAACTATGTCTATTATTCATGGTTTCAGGGAGCAGTTTAAATAATCCTAAAAAAAAATGCCTGAATTTAAAAACAAAAAAGAAAAGAAGAGTAATATTTAACTTAACCGCATTTTGTTTTTTTTTTCTTTTTACAAATTATAAACACTAGCGCTTGATCGCAATCCCGCCTGATGGTAAGCAGTGGCGCAATCGATGATGGTAAAGCGCACTAGTTATTAAGAGCCTAGCTATTCACTCTAGCCTTGAAGACTCTCAAATTGTAGTCCGACGGAAACACCGCCACGAAAGAGGAGGAAACGCTTCGTTCGAATCGTAGTGGTGTTAACGACGTAAGGGTGGAAATTAGGCCGAGAATCAGCTCTTTTTGAACGTCAATATTACATCAGACAGTCCCCCAAAACGCCCGCCCTTCGACACTTCCTAGTGCTTTCGCTGGGTCTTCCCAGCGAAAGCACTAGGAAGCACCAGGAAGCACTAAGCACTAGGAAGGTTTGTTGTGTGCACAGCTGTGCTACAACAACAAACAGCTGTGCTGTAGCACCGAACAGCTGTCTTTTCATTTAAAAAAACAAAACACTTGAATTTATACAATACTATGTATAGTAATGAACACAAGAAAATACAACAACAATGAAATTATTTACCACATGCCAGCTAGCCACGCGATTATACCAGCAAAGCAAAGCAAAACTTGCAAAAATGATTCGAAGGTCGAGCATTTGACTATAACATTATGAACCAAGTCTATTTTTTATGGTTGCAAGGAACAGTTTAAATAATCGTAAAACAACACGTCCGAATTAATATTGAAAATAGAAAAACAAATGCTGCGAAAGGAATAGATTAATTCAAAGAAGAGAAATATTTGCCTTAACCGCATTTCGTTAACGGTGATGTTATGTCTTGTTTTACTAAAATATATGTTAATCTGTGGGATCATCGTCGACACCTTAGTACCTACTACTATCCCTTTCTACAAGAACCTTCGACTTAACAAGTTAATGCCAAAAATCATAGGATTACATTAACATAGCAACAGGCTTGCGACATCTACTTCCCTAGTACTTCATTAAATCAATTTCCGTACTAAAAGCAGTGGGGCCTCTAACACAATTACCATATTAATAATATATATCTACATTAGGTATGAAAATGACTGTACAGGTATAGGACAGAAGATTTACTTAACTGAAGCATTTAAAAATATCAAGAGAACGGTGATTTTAGGATATGGGACATGGCGCCGATTCTCTTGATTACGAACTAAACGAATTTTAAGTTAAGTTCAACTTTTTATTTCTATTGCCAATAAATTGCCTGATGACTTACCAATGATCCAGTTTAAAAAGAAACTACATACCTAAGTGCATTATTAATAGACAAATGTTATTATAATGTCAGAGATTACTTGTGTGACAAAAATATTATATGCCAATGAAAAAAAGGGAAAATAAGTATTTTTTTTCCCACATAGGTATAATAATATTGTGAATTGGATTTGAATGCCATTTAAAGTGCTTGTGTCTTTCCTCTTCTAATATCCATGTAAGAATAATTTGCAATATTGTATTGATTAATTATGACGAATATGAGTTGGAATTGGTTTTTTAGGTATTTATAATTTGGAATAAGTATTTTAATAATGTATATTCCATACTAATATTATAAATGCGAAAGTAACTCTGTCAGTCTGTCTGTCGGTCTGTCTGTCTGTCTGTCTGTTACGCTTTCCCGCTTAAACCTCTCAACCGATTTTGATGAAATTTGCCACAGACAATCTTTAGACCCTGAGAAAGAACATAGGCTACTTTTTATCCCGGAAAAATTTGATGTTCCCGAGGGAAATCTAAAAAGCGCGATATAACCGAACTTTACGCGGGCGAAGCCGCGGGCGGAAAGCTAGTGACTAATATGACCAATTGTATTTTGACTTCTAATTTGTATTTTATTATTGTATGCCTCAACGGTGGGACATAGCTGAACTTATTTTAATTATCTATGACCTATATTTATCATGTATATCATAAATATACTGTATAGTACACATTAGAGATGATTTGATTTGATTTAAAAAGTATAGAATATAACATTTTAGTGTAATCCTGTCAAATTAAGATATTCCATAGATAGTTTAGACGTACCTAATTTTAATAATATAAACATGGCGAGCGGGGACTATTTTGATAGGTTTAAAATAACATATTTTCTTCTGTCCTTTTCTTAGTGAAACATATAGAAAAAGATGGACTGAACTAAAATTTAGTTTAGTTTGTTTCTGTTCTTAAATATAGTTGATTCAGGGGAATCGGGGCCATTATCTCGTTAACACTTCTCATATTATATCGCAGATCACTCCAGTTGTAAGACCCGCCAGGGGACGGTAGAGGGAGTTTGATACGCACTTCCTTATTCAGGCTAGAAACTAAGAGATTTAGGGAACACCAGCAGGCTATTTCAGAGTGGGCCAAACTGTGAGTATCTCAGAGACAGTTGTTTTTTTAGTAGTACTTGACCGCAATCCCGCCTGATGATAAGCAGTGGTGCAATCGTTGATGGTAAAGCGTACTAGTTTACTAAGAGCCTATTCACTCAAAAAAAGTGACTGAATAGGAAGGAAGACGGCAGACGGCGACAACTGCTCAGTCCTCCGTACGGCTTCACCAGACATCATGCCAGAACACGACAAATCGCTTGGCGCTAAGACTTTGTCTGATGGGTGGAACTTCTGTCGGCAGCCGATGGTATTGCCTATCAGTATGTCCATAAAATATTATTTATAAAATTTAAAGTGGCTACTGAAATTAAAGATGTTGATTGTTGAAACTTCTGCAGAACTATATTGTGTGTGCCTTCAAAGGACTTACGTTTAGGTAATTTTCACGAATATGTTGCGTAAATAACAGTCTGTGGCAAATGTTCGCTCAGCAGGTACTAGGTATTTACAATGTCGACCAAAAGTTCATAGGCAATTTCAAAGCAATAGTTTGACGTTTAATTCCACTTACGTCCTTCAAGTGTCAATATACATATATATGTATCATTGTCGTCAAGAAGTGATTGTAGTTCATAATTTGAACGTTCTATTATGAGTCTAGATGGCAATTCAGTAAGAGCGTGCGGATAGATATGTGAATAAGTACGCCGTGAATTCAATTCTCACACAGTACATAGGCTTATTGTAAGTTTTTGCTGGATTGGAAGTAATGGAAATGTAATATTCTTCATCTTGTTCTCTTTGATCAAACATTTGGTAAAGTTTGAAATTAGGATGTAGATCATAGAAAATCAAGTAAGGAATTTAAATTACTAACTTAATCTGAATGAACATTGTCGATGGGTTGTAATTATTGGTTAGTGTCTTGTGATTTTATAGATAGCGGCTGGTAATGCACATAACAATTAGATACGTCAATAAGCAAGCACATTTTAAATATCCCGCATTTTTCCCTTCAACCTCATTGCTTGGTGGAATATCCAATCAGCATTAAGGAATGGAAAACGAACGGAGCGTAAGAAGTTTTTTCCATTCACCAGTCGGTACAACGTGGTTCTCTCTCCGTAACCGTGGTTTGAATTACATCAAGTAACCGAATTCCAATCCAATCAAAGAAGCCTCTTCCTTTGCCAGCATCATTGCTTCGCAGAAGAAGGTGATGGCCTGTCATGTACTCCCGCTCCAAACCATGCCCTAGATTAGGGCCGGACGCGACAGATCGCCGCCGATCGCCGCCGCGAGGATACGGCGGTGCTCTGCCCAAGCCGAGAAGACCTCCAAAATATGCTCCACCGTGTTCTCAGGGTGATACACACAGTCGTAACACCCTGGCGTTTCCTCCTTCATTATCCAGAATAGGGATTTCACGAAATAGCCGTGTACGGTGAGAACTTACGTCAAGCGGAATGTAAGGGCGCCACGCGCTGTGGTGCATTTTTAGCTACTCCTTAAAGAGGTCTTATCGCTGCTATTGTGGCGTGCTCAGTACTGGGTTGCCTCAATCGCAGTCTCCGTGTCGCCACGAGATCCCTCTGGAGCTCTGTCCACTGTACTGTGATTTCTCGCGGCAGTGGAGTTATTCTCTATATATAGAGACTACATGTCCCTGCGTTTTTACTCCTCTCGCCAATCCCATTTGTGGGCGAGGACTTTGGCCTCCAGATCTCATGGCGGCAATCCGGCAATCAAGCTCGCGCTTAATTTAAGCTCACTTTACCTAACTTTTCACTTTGAGATTATTACAGAATTGATCGGCAGCTTACCGTGTCCTCTGCGCTGGAGGCTCACATCACAAAATACCAGTTAAAATCCCTTTTTGACAGAAAGTTATAGACGAAGTCGTTTCGCACGGAATTATTTAGATTTTGACTGGAATACTGCTATACAAGCTGAAAAAACATTCACAACAATAACCGCATGCCAGTTGAATTATTGATTTGATCTTATTCGTACCTTAGAGTTATGTGGTAAAAATACAACTAGTATATTTTCATGGAAAATCTTGAATCCAATAAAGTTCGTAACATCTCTCAGAGACGCTCAATTCAATATCCACTAAAGTGCACTCATGTATAATTTACTTAATGTAATATAATTTTCTTTTAATTTACCTACTCTAGTGGTAATATTATATTGTAGAAGAAGAAAAGAAAATACGTGTATAAAAAGAATCTAAAGACACACACAAAAAAAAAAAAATAAGAATTAGTTGGGGGAAACATGCGTTACTTCCACGCAAAACGGTATCGCTCAGCATTATGCTTATGCTGCGAGCCTGCGAGGCTGCGACCGTATCCAAGAGAGAGCCTCAGCGCTGGTTTTCAGCGACAGCTGACGTATTGACGTATTCTTGTGCAGCAAACAATTATTACGATGACAACAATATG
Organism: Sesamia nonagrioides; assembly: GCA_017933935.1. Taxonomy (NCBI): domain Eukaryota; kingdom Metazoa; phylum Arthropoda; class Insecta; order Lepidoptera; family Noctuidae; genus Sesamia; species Sesamia nonagrioides. Next base: position 1,478,696 of record JADWQK010000020.1, on the reverse strand, counting down.
CAAATATATTTTACACTAGCTGTGCCCCGCGGTTTCACCCGCGTAAGCTTCGAATCTTCGAAAGAGCTCAGTTAATACAAAATAAGCGCCTGTTAAAATAATGGGAGCAATATGTTGTACGTCCGCGTTTGTCCCCGTTTTCGCAACATTTTTTGTTATTGCTCTGCTCCTATTGGTCATAGCGGGATTTTATATAGTCTATGTCCTTTCTCAGGCTCTAGACTATCTGTGTACCAAATTTTATAACAATCGGTTCAGTAGTTTTGGCGTGAAAGCCGGACAGACAGACAGACATACAGACAGACAGACATATACACAGTTATACTTTCGCATTTATAATATTAGTATGGATTATAGAGATTTTTTTGCGGCAGTGCGTGCTGGCGCTTTTGCTCCGGTTGCGAATAACCTCAAGTGGAGTTAGGTAATTAATTTATATTTTCGAGCCGTTTGGGGTTGAAACCCTCGGACCGCGTTCGTGGTTTTTTAAGGAAATCTCGAAACAGCTGGTCAACAGTTCCCGTGACCCAAAAGCTGGTTTTTGGGTCACGGGATGCATGATTAAGCGATAAAGTTCTTAAGAAAATCTATTAAAAAAGTTGACAGACCTTAGTAGCTTGAAGAATTGGCGTACATGTATTAAAAATATTTAATTGTAACAACTGAATTTTGATAAGTTAGTTTCTTTTTTAACTTTGACCCACACTGGGAATTTCTCCTGGATCGTGGGTGCGTTAACAAACATGTAACTCACATACACAAACATCCAGACCTGCAGCCTAATCAGCGAACACATTTTTGTCAAATTATTGCGACTAGTTGGTGTGATGAATGAGGAATAAAGTACCTACATTATATTAGTTTATAAAACAGCCTCCGTGGCGTAGCGGTAGCGGACGCGGCCGCTGCGCAAGGTGGCGCGGGTTCGATCCCCGCACAGTGCAAGTATTTGTATGCACGAATATGAATATTTGCACTGGTCTGGTCGTGCCTCGAAAGCACGTTAAGCCATTGGTCCCGGTTACCATACGAACATCTAGTGGCAGCCGTTGCGGGTTGTTGGAGCCCTCAAAAGTCCAACAATTGGTCTAATTGCAATGCTTCGATGTCGCCTTCGGGTTGTGGAGGTCAGACGGCAGTCGCTTCGCGCGAAGTTTAGCCAAAAACCAGCAGTTAGACTGGTAAAGCGGACCCCAGACTCCAAAGTTGAAAAGGCTTCGGATGTGACTGGGATTAACGCTGAGATGATGATATGTGTGGAAGTGATCAGCGGTTTCATTCCTTGGTCCCCGTATATCTCGGCATTCCCGAATGTTCCAGTGGCGACGTGGACTACTTATAAAGAACTTACGTGTTGTGTTCTGTGTTGGGGTGACTGTAAAAAAAACTGTAACGACGAGCATCGGTAAAATTGGGGAGTTCAAAGTGCAATCAGACGATTGGAAGTTGTACGTGGAACGTCTCGAAAATTATTTCGTTGTCAACGGCATCAAGGACGATTTCCGTGTACCAACGTTGATTACGGTAGACAGCTTCCGTGGCGTAGCGGTAGCGGACGCGGCCGCTGCGCAAGGTGGCGCGGGTTCGATCCCCACACAGTGGAAGTATTTGTATGCATGAATATGAATATTTGCACTGGTCTGGTCGTGCCTCGGAAAGCACGTTAAGCCGTTGGTCCCGGTTGCCATACGAACATCTAGTGGTAGTCGTTACGGGTTGTTGGAGCCCTCAAAAGTCCAACAAATGGTCTAACTGCAATGCTTCGATGTCGCCTTCGGGTTGTGGAGGTCAGACGGCAGTCGCTTCACGAAAAATGTCGAAGTTTAGCCATATCAGCAGTTGGACTGCTAAAGCGGACCCCAGACTCCAAAGCTGAAAAGGCTTCGGATGCGACTGGGATTAACGCTGGGATGATGATGATGATTATGAACGTTGATTACGGTAATGGGAGCCGAAAGTTACAAATTAGTTGTTAACTTATGTACACCGCACAAACCAAGTACAAAGACATTTGATTTTGTAACGGCCATAATGGAAAAACACCTGCAACCTAAACCGAGCGTTTTAGCCGAACGTTTTAAATTTCACCAACGGAAACAAAATGTGAACGAAAGTGTAGCAGAATACATGGCTGTTTTGAAAAAGATGTCAAAATCATGTGAGTTTGAGACATGGCTAGAAGAAAGTATTCGGGATCAGTTCGTGTGCAGGATATGTAGCGAAACTATACGTCAACGTTTATTTGCCGAGGATAAACTTGACTACACAAAGGCTAAATGTTATACAATCCGCTTACATTTATAATAAACTAGCTTTCCGCCCGCGGCTTCGCTCGCGTGGAGTTCGGTTATATCGCGCTTTTTAGATTTCTCTCGGGAACATCAAATTTTTCCGGGATAAAAGATAGCCTATGTTCTTTCTCAGGGTCTAAAGATTGTCTGTGCCAAATTTCATCAAAATCGGTTGAGAGGTTTAAGCGGGAAAGCGTAACAGACAGACAGACAGACAGACAGACCGACAGACATACAGAGTTACTTTCGCATTTATAATATTGTTGTTTATAATACTGTTGTACGAGTGCAAAAAAGCAATAAGGAATTGGCTAAGATCCCTAACATATGAAGAAACAGAAAGCCTTCTGATCAGGGTGAGATAACATGCTGGATATCCTAACCAAACTGACCTTACACCACACACTCACACAGACCACACACGCACACTCACCACACGTATAACACACGCCACACACTACTTAAACTCGTACACCGCCACGAATACATTATGCATTCTTTACGCATCTAGAGCTGTTTAATTACTTTTTATTATTATTTAAATTTTTTTCGTATTTGTTTTTCATTTCATCCTCTGTATTATTTAGCTTCATCACTTCCATTGTTAAGATAGCACATAAGGGAAGAGCGAGACAGCTCCGACACAAGTACTATTGCAATTTACCGGAGCTGCTGGGATGAAATTAGTATATTTCATTACAAGTGCGGAAAGCCTGTCATTACAACGAGTTCCGACAAATGTCGACCCGAGCCGAGGCGCAGCCGAAGGTGAGGGTTGACAGTCGGAACAAGTTGCAATGACGGTTCCGCACGTGTACTGAACAACTATTTTTAATACAGTTGCGAAAAAATTAAGCAATTTATTAAAATAATAAAAACACAATAAACTCAACTAACTAATAATTTATTTCTTAGAAAAGTTATAATTCACATATACATTGAAATTGGTACAGTTTTTTATACTAACTGGGGAAGTTTTAGGTTGCATATTTACTGTTTGAGACAAACTATTATTAATTTCGTATGATTGTTCATGTATATTTGTCAAAGGTGTTATACAATGGCGTTTGCTAGTTGATGCAATTGGATCTAATGACTTATCATTATCAACGAAGGTAAATGGACGAACTTTCTCTTCACTATTGTCATGTGAAGGTGACGGACTGGACTTTAAATTAATGGATTGTGTGATTTTTTTCCCAGTTTCTAGTTTGTTGTGTAATGAATCAGCAATATAGCCTTCTGCAACTTTGTCTGACTTCCAACCTCCTAGTCGCTTTAAGGACGTCAAATTGACTCCTGAATAATGTAGCAGAGGTCCTCCTGAAGCTGTGCCCAGTATAATACTCTGCATCCGGCAGACCAAGAAACGTAGCTATTTCTTTTGGCATATTACCAAATTTGTTTATCCCTATTGCTTGAGATGTACACTTTTCTTTTTGATAATTTTGGAAAAAACGGTCGGGTTTTCCTTTTTGGGACCGCTGATTCATATATTTTTGCACTATTCTAAGAAAATCTCCTTCAACAACAAAGCTTCTCGGTATCTTATTTTTTGTATTCGGAATCTTAATTAGTAGCATTTTTTCATGGGCTTCAATATCTTTTAAAGTAATATTGGATAACTCCTCTCTGCGGCAAGCACCCACAATGCCAAAAATCAGCGCAACCTACACAAAAAAGGGATTTGATTAATATTTTTTTAAATATTTTAATGACTGTATTTTGCGATTTCGTAAACTGAATACTAAAGAAAAATATAAGTACTTATTAATTAATTACCTTTGTGGCTAAATAACGATCATCGGGAGCTTCGTTTAAAACCTTTCCACTTCATTCGATGTTAATATTTTCGACTTTTTAGTTGTAAAACCGTCTGATTGTCGTTTTAAGAAAGCATTTAGTTTTGGGTATTGACTTATATCCACGTTGTTTCTTATTTTCAGCATACTTTTTATCATCGAAAACCTCGACCATAATGTAGAAGGTTTTAATTTTGCTGACAGTTCGGAGAAATATGCCAAACATAACATTTTCTGATTCATTGTATATAGATATGTAGCGACTTTTTGACTTTTCCGGTAAAATGTTCTCCGAAGCATTTTGTGCAATTATACTGAGTTCCGGTGGTGTTAATTCAAATAAAATATCGTCGAAATTACTCATTTTGTGCAACAAACAACTAAACTCGCAAAGAAAATTTTTGAAAAATGGCGCAAACCGTAAAAGAATATAAGCAGAGATTTTTTTTTCTTCACCCCTTCGATTAGGCAAAGGGAACTATGCCCATACAGCCAAGTCTTCAGTAAAATTTTTTTATTGATATGAAATGAAAATGAAATAAGATGAAATTAAATAAAACCTAACCTAACTCATTGAATTAAATAATTAAATCTGATATTGAAACAAATTAGTAGCTTCTTTTTAGAATTATTTGCATGAATCATAAAAACTTCTATGATTTTTTTAAAGTAAAAACTTCATGGTTGGTTTTTTTTATTTTTAATAGACAATATTTTGACAGTTGGGAAAGAGAACGCACTAGTTCGGAAAAGGTAAAGAAAAAGCACGAATGTGCCCACTTTCCGAACGCTATACGTCCCTGTAATACACCACTTTTTGAGCAACTGTATTAAAAAAATATTTTTGTATTTTTTTTAAAGGCTTACAGTATGACCATGAGCATGGAAGCAGCGGAGAAAAATGCAGCTGTGGTCGAGGGCGGCGCTAGGACTACGGACAAAACGGACACTGCGACTGATTGTCTATCCGTGGTGACAAGTTGACAACGAAGCGACGCGCGACATGACGCGGCGCATACATTGAATAGGCCGGCGGCGCGGCGGCGGAGGCGCCATAGCCAGACATTTGTTACCCACGTAACATGCGTTTGCGTAAAACGTGACCGTACCGGCGTAGGCGACCCTCCTGCAGTTTGTCTGCAATGTCACGGACACGAATACTGCCATGGATGCGAGAGTTCCTGATGCGGTCTTTCCGCGTAAGGAGTTACGCGGAAAGACCGCATCAGGAACATCGTCGATGTGGAGACATCGAATCCATCGAAGTCCAAACAACTCTTGGGTCAAAAGAAGTACATTTACCAATGGTCCTGAAAATTCCAGAGATAATAAATTAATCAAACCTCGGAAACTCGATAAGAAACACGAATATTCGCCAAACACAAATAGACAAAGTCTGAAATCTAGCGCGCGGGCACTGAAATCAAATTATTGAATTCGTAAACTTGATTTATACCAATTTAATTGTATTGCGCATAATTTTACAATGAACTATGATCTTTATATCTTTACTAGCGGCCGCCAGCGACTTCGTTCGCGTGGTTTAGTTATGCTCCGCTCCTTTTAGTCGCAGCGTGATGTTATATAGCCTAAAGCCTTCCTGGATTAATGGGCTATCCAACGCAAAAAGAATTTTTCAAATCGGACCAGTAGTTCCCGAGATTAGCGCGAACAAACAAACATACAAACAAACTCTTCAGCTTTATATATTAGTATAGATATGATGTTACTACTGTTTGCCTAATCTTATCCATTTCCAGAAACTAAACTCTTAGAGACCAAGTTAATGTGACATGTCCTAACGAAATGTGAATTCCTGTTAGAGCGTGCAAATCAAAGGAATTTAAGCTAAAATTCGGTCCTAAAACAAAAAGCATGACTTTGTTACGCAAGGATGACGAGCACAAAGGGGATATGTGAGCATCTGAAACATAATATAGGGGAGTCCATCTAGATGAATCCGATGTGCGTGTACTTCAACCAAATATTCACGCTTTTTACTGGAGCAAGGACGAATGGTAGGTAAGTTTTATTTTACGGATTTTGGTTCACTTGACTTTTTTTCTATATCTACAATATGTAAAGAAAACCCTGTCCGACCCATAAGGATAATAAAGGTTAGGCAATCACATGACCAAATAAAATTTGAAATTTTGCATAATTTTCATAGTAACAATAATAATCAATTTTGAAACTATCTTTTTTCCCCGCGAATTTACGCTAACTTCCCCAAAATTTGGAGTTTTAAAAAAAATGACAACACCATTTTTGGCGGTATAATTGTCGGCTTTCCTTTTATTGTTTTGTTAGATTATTTATTTCTTTGGCGGAGTCGCGCGTGAGCTTTGTCGGCGACGTAAAAGAAATAACTAGTCATGCACTAATTTTTGCGCAATAACGTTTTTTTATCGCTATTAATCGAAATTTGTATCTGGTTGAATGATTTGTTAAAAACACAGATTACCCAATGGTAAAAGTACTTTTGTTTGTTTATCGATTTATTACTAATAACATTATTATAACACAAGTATTAGTAAACAGAAACGAGAAGGATTTATGAAACACAATTTTAGTAAAATTTTACAAGAATTTTAACGGTCAATATCATCGATTTTGAGACAGAAACTGCAATTAAAACTTTGGCATGATTTTCATTTACAGCAGTGTACCTAACTAATTTAAGTTTTGTAAAAGTTCTAAACAATTCCATGCGATGTTGAATCTAGAATGAGAATGAGAAACTATAATACTAAATCGATAACAAAATTAGACGAGTAAATTGTTTCCATCGAAAATCAATATTTTGATTACTTACACATCCCTATTTACTCAAAGGATGCCGCGAGGCCAGCCGCGTAGGTACAATTTTATAAAATAAAAATCATTTTTACTTTAAATTATCAGTTGCGCGTAAACATCGCTCTCGTGAAGACTATTCGTGTATTGTGTGATCATGTCGTTTCCTAATGTAGAGTAATGTAACATGCTGATGGAAGGTAGCAACTGCTGTGTTGTGATCAGGTGATTGTGGTCAATGTGGTCAATGTGGTTCCAGTATGACGGTGCGTCACCATATCTTTGTCCTGTACGTGAGAACCTCCATTATCAGTTCGGCGAGCAGTGGATTGGTTAGGGTGGACCAACTGTGGCCAGCGCGGATTTGACACCACTTGATTTTTATTTGTGTGCATGTCCATGCTAATCTCGTGCGACGGTGCCAGCTGGGCCTGTATCGTTCTTAGTGAACAAAATATGGAACAACATCTCCGCCACAGCCATTATGCTCATCGAATGAAATGATACATTTGGAGAGTCAGACGACCTTCCTACTTAAAAAAAAAGTTCTTTTCACGAATCAAAAAATCAAAATCAAAGCATTTATTTCAAATAAACCAGTTACAGGCACTTTTGAATTGTCAGAAGGTCGGTCAGTCAATAAGATGAAGCTAGTCGCCCATTCCAAAGAGTAGGTACCTATGGAGAAGAACGGGCAAGAAACTCCATGGACATTTTTTTTAAATTTTCAAGCTATTGTTATAAATATTTGATTACATCATTCGAAATTTGAAATCAACCGTGTGAGAACGATGCAGAAATAAATTGTACGCCGAGAGCGTCCATTATGAAAAACACACAAAATCAATTCAGAAATTAAAATACGCCGTGGCAGCTAAGAGATGACCAGTCCCCTCCGACGGCGTCCGTTCACGAACATGACGAATGGATCAGCATCATTCAGCTCAACCATATTGAAGGGATCCCAATGACCCAACACACACGCCACCATCAGCGAGACATTTGAGTGAGCATGACATACTCTCAACAGCCAGAGCAGTATCAAGTCAATAAAAAAGACTAACCCAACAAAAATATGCCTTACAGCACATTCGTACATTGTGCTCACACGTTTGCCATGCAATTATACAATACTAAGAAATTGAATCTACACAATGCTAAGATAGTTTTGTCCAAGGTTCAGCAGCTCCAACAGTGTTCCCGAATACTAAGTATAGCTCCTGTGTAGCTGTACAAGTGCCGAACACCTCTGTCAGCGATACAATTCCGTAACGTACAATATGCTTGGCTACATAGTGTGTAATACAGGCTTCGAATTAATAACATAAACAATTACATATTCAAACTACAAGAGGAAAAATCCGAGAACAATCAGTTTATAGAAATCGGACGCAGCTCAAGCCCAAGCCTTTTTGTCCTCAATAAAATCCTTCACACTATAAAATGCTTTCTGACACAACTTACGTTTAATGAAGGATTTGAATTTATTCAGGCTCAGATCTTGAACCACCTCTGGAAGTCCATTGTAAAAATGTATATATTGGCATCTGAAAGAGCCACCTATTTTCTTGAGCCTTGTTGTAGGTACAGTCAAGACCAAAAGTCGAGTTACAATCTCACAAAACTATGGCCAAGCAATACTAGTTGTAGTTACGACCTTCTTCTATAATAAAGTTTGATACACACTTATACACTTTGACAACTTGCTGCCCACTTATGATTGTTAGGTACTACTTACTAATTTCAACGCTCACAGTAAGTGTTTAAATAGCCTAGCGGTTTTCGTCTTGATAGGCGTTCAAGGTGGTTCGCGTTCAAATCTAATAACTTACAAAATATTTTTGAAATGTTTATTGGTGAGTTATGAATGCTGACAACAAAAATATGTAAAAATACCGATCCGCAACTTAACGATAATACTTTATTTTAAGATTTTTTCTATATTAGAGTCATTATAAAAAGATGAGGGTAGATTTGAAACAAACTGAACAAAAAATATTCCACTACCTACAATAACTATTATTAACTACAATAACTCAAATAATATTACTTAGCTGTTGTTGGTTGGTGAACATATAGTTACGAGTTCGTGTTATTAGTTTTACTTTTTAATCAATATGCAGGCATATGCAGCAATATATCTCAAATATCATAATATGAAACCGGCTTTTGTGTAAGTTGTTTTTATTATTATTTGGGTAAGGTGCAAACCAATCTCTTGTTGAAAGTGTGTAATAAATTTGTTATTGTTTTAGAGGAATACTGTAAGCCAAAGTCAAGAGGTTGGAGGACGAAGGTGGCTTATGTGTCGAGACAAGTGGAACGAAACAACAATATTTACCGTTGAATAAACCTTTGAATCTTGCGAAGAAGAGAGGTTGCATTTGTGGTTTAAAAATAAACTGGCGATACTGGTGGAGACTTATCGAGCTAAACAAAAAAAAAACAATTTATAACAATCACAGTGCAGAAGTGTCCTACAAAGTGTTTTAAATATATGTCATTATATATCTAATAACGGACTCTAAACCAACTCGTAAAGTAATTTAGCTAAGTGACAGTAACATGTTCGGTTGGCTTAATGGCTAACAGATGTCGCCTTTTGCAATTTCAATACAAATTACGTTTGGTAAATTATAAAAACAATAATTTCGGAATTCGATAAGAAATAAGTTCGTTTACTTTTGAACTAAGAAAGCGCTTGAAGATTATAATCTCATGCCTTCAAACTCCGAAAAAAGGCACTGCAGGATGGCAGCACTAGCACCAAGCTATACACGCAAAAAAATTGTAAATGTGCACGTATTTTTGATTGTAATAATATTCAGGTTATGGCAAATTTTTCCAGCCTATGTTTAAAGATCTGAAAATCAAAATGTTGAGAGATTTAGGCGGGAAAGCGTAACAGACAGACAGACAGACAGACAGACAGACAGACAGACAGACCGACAGACAGAGTTACTTTCGCATTTATAAGCAATATATAGTATGATTGATAATATTCAGGTTAAGCTTCAATCCTCTTTTCTTTAAGAAAATGAATAATTAAGCTATAACCTCTTTAATGATAACATGTAATACTATAACTTTCATATCTAAAAACCAAAAATGTTTTTTATATTTTTTACCATAATAATATCATAAGTTTGTCAAGGATTACTTTTATATAAAATATTACAATGCTGCCATTTCAACGTTGGTTTCATTTATTAGTATAAGTACATCTATACCGAATAACATATAACTTTATAATATATTGCATTATAATATGCTTATTGTTTTATTTTTATATATTTTTTATTATATTACATCTATAGTAAACTAAAACATATAATAAAAACCTATTTTGGTATAAATATTCAGTAAATTTTCCTATTCGTTTAAATATTATTTGCAAACATTTTTATTTTAAAATACAAATCAGTTATCATAATTTTAAATTATATGAAACAACAAAAAGATTTGCCGTTATTAAGGATCGAACCCACAATCGCTCGCTTATGATAGACCATTGTTAAGTGCGGCCGCTAACTTAACTTCAAATGAAGTAACGAAATTTTGCATTACTTTAAAGAAAGATGAAGACTGCGATAATAAAAATAATGCGTTAGTGTGCGTGGCCGGTTTAGCGCAGGCGACAGTAGTCTTTAAGGTGGGAATGGACTTCTACAGCTGATTGTACAATAAATTTGTGCCTGTTCCTAGTATTTATATTATGGACATCACTGTATTTTTTAAACAATTTTATATTTTATGAGCATACAAAAGATTTTCATAAATATATTGAGACGGCACGGTCAGTACATTAATCTCTTTAAATTTTTCTCTGAGAGAGTGTCTGGGACTTAATTTATAAATTGCACGAACAGCTCGTTTCTGCAAAACAAATATTGTTTGAATATCGGCGGCTTTTCCCCACAACAGAATGCCGTACGACATTACGCTATGGAAATAGCCAAAGTACACTAAACGGGCCGTCTCAACATCAGTCAAATTACGAATTGTTCTAACTGCGTATGCAGCTGAACTTAGTTTTTTTGACAATTTTTCTATATGTGGACCCCATTGAAGCTTAGCATCCAGAGTTATACCAAAGAATACTGTGCTGTCTTCAGATTTCAATTCTTCGCCCTTTATCAACACTTTAGTTTCCACCTGCCTAACGTGAGGTAGAGTAAACTTAATGCATTTGGTTTTTTTCTCGTTTAAGAGTAAATTATTAACATTAAACCAATGGACTACTTTGGAGATCGCGCTATTTACATCATCAGTAACCCGCTGCTGACGTTTCAGTTTACATAAAAGTGAAGTGTCATCTGCAAACAACACTATTTCGTGGTTATCCTTTATTAGGCACGGCAGGTCATTGATGTAAATAAGAAACAAAAAAGGACCAAGAATTGACCCCTGTGGGACTCCCATTGTTACCAAAGACCCGGAAGATCTTGTTCCATTAACGTCAACGCTTTGAATCCTACCACTCAAGTAAGATGTAATAAGATCCAGTGCAGAATTCCGGATCCCGTAGTGGCGGAGTTTCCTGATTAACGTATCGTGAAGAACGCAATCGAATGCCTTAGACAAATCACAAAAGATGCCCAAGGCATCGCATTTATCCTCCCATGCATTATAGATATGTCCTAGAAGTTCAACACCGGCATCAGTAGTTGAACGACCCCTTGTAAAACCGAACTGTTTGCTATGTAATAATTTATTTTTATTAAAAAAATTTAGCATTTGGTTTAAAATTAATTTCTCAAAAATTTTACTAAAGGTAGGTAGTACAGAAATAGGTCTATAATTTGTGGGGTCTGATGTACTACCTGATTTAAATAAAGGTATTATTTTAGTATTTTTAAACGAGCTGCATAAGTATCATTATTTCTTTCGAGACTCGATAAACGTGGATAAATTACCTACTGAGGTTATGAACTGTGCCTGTGTTGCCATGAAATTACCTATTTATTTTATTTAAGTTATTTACTTTTTAGGGGGATTTTTTTTTTAAGTTTAGCCAGGTTTTGTAGGCATTAGTAGAATCAGTTATCGATACCTAACAATACCTTCACGGGTCGGACAGGGTTTTCTTAACATATTGTATATTGATGTTAACTAGCACTCTAATTACGTAACACATTATTACTAACAGTTGGAATCATTTCGAAGCATATCGCTAATCCATTGCTACATGTGTACGAAAATGTATCTGCTCAACAACGTAAATAACGCAATGAATGTTGTTGAGTTGTCAAAACGAAGCCCATTGCTACTGATAGTGTGTTACACAGTTACCCTGCGGGCTAATATTATAAATGTGAAAATGATTTTCTTTGTTTGTTCCGCTTTCACGCAAAAACTACTGAATCTGGATGTAATTTGGCAAACACATCTATACTCAATGTCTACACTAATATACAACGTGTAACATAAAGGGTATATACATAACAAAGGCATGGCATCTTTACATGATATCAAACGATATTGGAAGGGCTTTTTATTCCTATCTCTTTATGTTAGGAAGTTATGAGGAAAAACACGGCCTGTGTTAGGCTACTATCATACTAGTCGCACAGAGATATTGAAGACATTTATCGGATTTTGGCAAGTAACGTGACTGGTAACGAGTAGTTATTAACGTATGTAGTGTGCTGCCACGTTTGTTATGATTTGATTTTAAGAAACACACGAAACCGAAAATTTGGTACCAATTTTTTGAGTATTTTATTTTGAGTTGAAACCCTTCCGATATCGTTTGATATCATCTAAAGATGCCATGCCCTTGGTATGTATATACCCTTTTTGTTACACGTTGTATAAAGCTGAAGAGTTTGTTTGTTTGAACGCGTTAATCTCAGGAACTACTGGTCCGATTTGAAAAATTCTTTTTGCGTTGGATAGCTCATTAATTCAGGAAGACTTTAAGTTATATAACATCACGTTGCGACTAATAGGAGCGGAGCATTTAAAAAAAAACATATCGAAACTTACACAAGTGAAACCGCGTAGGTGGCGCAGCTAGCAGTTTATAACCATTTATAACACATAGGATATTTTTTTTATCCAGATCTTGGGATCGAAACTTACGCGAGTGAAACCGCGGGGCACAGCTAGTATTATTGTGGAGGCATGAGTAACAGGGAGTAAAGTTCACTCATCCTCCATAGAAATAGGAGGATCGTCCGTTCAGACGGGTGTTATGTCTGGCGGGCACTTGCGCAACGGTTGATGTTGGGAAATTGTATTTATGCTAATTGAGCTGTAAACTCTGCTTGTGAGATGTAGAATTCGTGTGACGACAGTATGACGCTTTGTTCGCATGTAGCGGTGTTAGATGTCTCAGAGTTTGTGAGGTGTAATCTCTGAATTCACACAACCGATTTAGAAAATTCTTCTACCAATAGCAATTCACGTTATTTTTAAGTGTCATAAGCTATATATAAATCCGAAATATGAAAAGACTTTTTCGTGGTAGTCAGATTTCATTACAGGTAAAAATGTTTGCCGACCAACGAAGTAAGAATATAATAAAAATTAAGAGTTTGTTTATTTCTTTGAACGCGTCAGTTTCTGAAATTTCCAGTCGAATTGGAAAATATCTTTTTACATTCAACAGTCTTCTCGAGGATGACTATAGACTATATTTTATTTGCTATGTCAAATACGGGTTAGTTGCTAGCGCACTTTACCAGGAAAGATTGCATCACTGCTTACCATCAGGCGGGATTCCGATTTTTTTTGACAATAGAAGAGGAAACCTCCTTCGACTGAATTATCATAACAACTAGCGAAAGGAACAAAAAGCAATCTGGAAGAACGAACTGAAAATGAAGTCTGTACTTTACAAAGGCTGACGATGTTTAGCCTGGCGCTCCGGGCACCAGAGACGTACAAAGATAGATAAACAATGTGTTTTCGTAATATCAAAGTTGTATGTTGACTCATCATCTAAAAGCCTAGAGCCTTGGCTATGTGCTGATGTTAAGACTACTAGCTCATTTACGCGCTGTTAAGTAGCAAGTGTCAGCCTCCGTGGCGTAGCGGTAGCGGACGCGGCCGCTGCGCAAGGTGGCGCGGGTTCGATCCCCGGACAGTGCAAGTACTTGTATGCATGAATATGAATATTTGCACTGGTCTGGTCGTGCCACGGAAAGCACGTTAAGCCGTTGGTCCCGGTTGCCATACGAACATCTAGTGGCAGTCGTTACGGGTTGTTGGAGCCCTCAAAAATCCAACAATTGGTCTAACTGCAATGCTTCGATGTCGCCTTCGGGTTGTGGAGGTCAGACGGCAGTCGCTTCACGGAAAATGTCGAAGTTTAGCCATATCAGCAGTTGTACTGGTAAAGCGGACCCCAGACTCCAAAGCTGAAAAGGCTTCGGATGCGACTGGGATTAATGCTGGGATGATGATGATGAAGTAGCAAGTGTTTAGTAAACACAACGTGTAAACCGTGGCATTGTTAAGTGACTAGTGTTAATTGCAAGGTGCAGATGCGAAGTAAAATGATTAGAACGCCGCTCTATTTTTGCTGTTAAGTAGCTTCCCTCGCATACCCGCAGAACTCCACACTCGCAATGTCGCTCAGCAAACAGTTTTGCTTTGACAAGTGCATAGTCCACGATGACCAATCTTGGGCTGCCCGCATTCATCGGCTTCCCGCGACCTTCACCAGGTAATCAGTCTACCTTGTTGGGGACCTCCCTACGCTACGTCTTCCGGTACTTGACCGCCACTCCAGAACATTACTGCCCCATCGGCCATCGGTTCTACGAGCAATGTGCGGTGAACCATTAGTTTATAATTATTAAAGAAAAAGACTGGTTATCAGACTTTCGGGCTTCTGACGACTCCTAACGACTATTAAAGATCTACAAATGACAGCCGCGGACAAAGGATTAACGAGATTACCCATCCAGGGAACAACCGCGGCAATAGAAGCTTAACCTGCACCCTAATTGCGTAACACATTATTACTATCAATTGGAATCATTTTGAAATCCATTGCTAATGCATTGCTCCATAAGTTCGGAAGATGTGTCTGCTCGACAATGTAAATAACGCAATGAATGGTGTTGAACTGTCAAAATGAAACCAATTGCTACTGATACTGTGTTACGTAATTACCGTACTGTGCGGCTTATTTGATCCCGGGCCCAATAATACACGAAAGAAGGGGGCGTTGCAGCTTAACGTGCTTTTAGACCCACGAATTGGTCTTGCCAATCGGAAAGCACGTTTCATATTTAAAGATGATCACAGATCTATGTACCAACGGGCGTAGCTTATCCAGATCCAGAGATCCTGTTTCCAGATATCCACATGACGATAAGAAATAATATAGACCTATTATAATGTTCCCACAGTCGGGATACAGGCCTCCTCTCGGTGAGAGGGAGTGGGCCGTAATGTACCACGCGGGCCCAATGCGGGTTGGTAAATGCCACATGTCTTCGAAGTTTTGCCTCTAGGACATGCCGGTTTCCTCACGACGTTGTTCTTTACCGTTTTAAGAGCAGTGGTGATGAAAATATTATACACAAAGTAAAGCGCCTGACAGGGTTCGAACCTAAGACCTACAACTTGTAAGTTGTGGCCGATACCATTAAGTTATTAAATTGTCCAAGCAAGTAACGAAACCCTGGCGCGATCGCTTATTAAAATAAATATTAGTATTGGTTCGGAATTTAGTAGCAACTACCTCCCTAGATGGCGTTGGCGTCGATTTAGATCGCGCTATGGTTTCGTTACTTGCTTGGACAGGTGGCCTAATGGTATCAGTTTGATTTTTTTTGAGTGAGAGCAGCGCCCCTATTGTGGTTTACTGTAACTACCCGTATAATATTAATTTAGTTGATGTTAAAAGTTTCACTCCAGTGTCTAGTAGTATATCATTTTACCATCATTTCAAAGTCGACCCTCGGTCGTATACCACCACTGATACTAGGACACCAGAAATAAAACGTTAGCAAAGATAAAAATATTTAGGTACCTATACCGAATAAACTCGAGACAGAAATTCATAACTTTTCTCTTAATGATATTTGTGTGATCACAAACGTATGCATATCGTTAGCATCAAAGTTCAGGCACTCGAGCCACGTTCTGATGTCAAAGAAAGTCAGCAAAAGGAAATCAAGTGAAACTTCGGTTCAATTTATATATCTTTGATAAAATCTTTCTGCATTCTTAAAAGCTTGCTACCGGGAACGAACATTTTTAATATCCCGAAATACATCGAAAAGAGATATGATTAAACATTCTACTGATGTACGAGTACATATTTAATCATAATATTATAAACGTTTTGTTAAGAATTTACGCAAAGATATATTATTAAATTCTACAAACGCGGAACCTTAATTTCTTTCGTAAAAAGAGAAGCAGTAAAATATTTGTATTATAGGATCATACGAAGATTACTTTAACATTGTAACTCCTTTTATAATTGTTTGAGACAAAAAAAGGAAAGGCGATTAAATATAGCGACACAATTATTGAGGAGACAAACTTGCCTTAAATATATATGAAATCGAAAGGATTTAAAAAAATGAAATTTTCATGTATTTTTTTTAATAAACATACTAGCTTTCCGCCCGCGGCTTCGCCCGCGTGGAGTTCGGTTATATCGCGCTTTTATAGATTTCCCTCGGGAACATCAAATTTATCCGGGATAAAAGGTAGCCTATGTCCTTTCTCAGGGTCTAAAGATTGTCTGTGCCAAATTTCATCAAAATCGGTTTAGTAGTTTTGGCGTGAAAGCCGGACAGACAGACAGACAGAGATACTTTCGCATTTATAATACTAGTATGGATTTTTCTATACAACGTAAATTTTTCTTTATACGAAACCTGAATATAGTTTGTTCAGAATAAGCAACTGAATGGCTTCCAGTAATTTTTACTCCATGTTATATTTTTGCTCAAAGACATGAAAATTATTGCAGTATGGTTACCGAGCGTTCAACACAGTTGACGCTAGATCATAGTACTAGGCACATTGTGAGACAACGCCGCGACGACAGCGCGGTGACCATATTTTTGTTGGGCCAATCAGCCCATAATTTTGTAGCTTTTCATAATATCTTTTTGAAATTTTGTACATAGATTCTTTGCTTAAAAATGCTGGACACGTGTTTCGGGTTTCGCATAAAAAATAACATTATATACATAATATACATATTTTATCTTTCGTCTTAATGAAGATTTTACACCCATCATTTTCTGACCAAAGTGGTTTGAGAGACGCGTGCCAGACTGAAGCTTGTCCTTGACATCATTATTGTAGCGAAAATGGCTTTACAAGTTTCAATTTTAGACACTGCACACTTTACTGTGTCCGTTTTTATTATATTAAAGAAACACAGCATTATTTTGACATACATAGTCATAGACATCAACAGTAACATTCCTACTACTAGGGTAGGTAGAGAAATATTCCCAATAATAAATAATTTATTCTTTAACCAACTTCAAAAATGAGAAGGTTACTCAATTCGACCGTATAGTTGTAGCTACTGTAAATCTTTTAGGAATTCCTCAAAGATTTACAGTAGCTACAACTAAAAAGTCAAAAAACACCACAAAGTCAAAAATAACTAATTTCGGAAGTCGGTGTCAAAAACCAATATGAAAAAACCAAATACCGATTTCCGAAATTAGTTATTTTTGACTTTGTAGTGTTTTTGGAAGTGGGTTGATATTTTTTGTAAAAAAGTTTAGGTACTCTGTAAGTAAGTTTGTATGGATGCGGGTCGCACAAGCCGGTAATCGTGGAAAGCCTTGGGGGAGGATTTCGTCCAGCAGTGGACCTCTATAGGCTCAAGAAAAAGAAGAAGACTTGTACATTTTTTTACTAGATGAGGATAGAGAATATAAACAGTCTGACTGCTCTGAGAAGAAATTTCGAAGCAAGTTTCTTATAAAGTCCAAACATAATCTTAGTTAGATCGTTTGAAGACCATGTAGAGTGGTTTCTGAATTAGTCTTTTGAAGAACCAAATGGATTAAATGGCCTTGGCCAGTCAAATTCCGCATATATCAAAATTTTACAGCTCGACGATTAGTCGGAGTCGACTCTCTCACGATTCCGCTGATCTTTCGATCTACAACCCTAGAGTCAAGACTGTTCCCAATTATATCCCAGTGACGAAGTTATTAAAAGAAAACAACGAGAGCACCGATATAATATTATAAATTACTAGCTTTCCGCCCGCGGCTTCGCCCGCGTGGAGTTCGGTTATATCGCGCTTTTTAATTTCCCTCGGGAACATCAACTTTTTCCTGGATAAAATGTAGCCTATGTTCTTTCTCAGGGTCTAAAGATTGTCTGTGCCAAATTTCATCAAAATCGGTTGAGAGGTTTCAGCGGGAAAGCGTAACAGACAGACAGACAGACAGAGTTACTTTCGCATTTATAATAGGTATTAGTATGGTTAAACTAGTGCTTGACCGCAATCCCGCCCAATGGCGCAATCGTAGCAGCAGCAGTGATGCAATCGTTGATGATAAAGCGCATTAGTTTATCAAGAGCCTATTCACTCAAAAAAAACTGAGTGAATAGAAAGGAAGACAGTAGTTGAGGGAGGTGATGCAATGTTAAACCCAAAAAAACGATCAACGATGCTGCGTCAGAAGGAGATTGATTTGGAGATCCTCCAAGACCAGACTCCCGCCACAACAACATTTATCGCGCATCGTACCCGCACGGCACACATCGCGACACAATTGTTCAGACCCGCCCTCCGTACGGCTTTACCAGACATCACGGAACACGACGAATCGCTTGACAGAAAGACTTTGTCTGATGGGCGGTGACATGACATCTGCCGGCAGCCAATGTTATGGTCTACCATCGAGGAGAAAATACCTTTACTGTTTGCCCCCCCCCCCATGACTTGCTTGCTTGCGTTTTTGGTTCTCTTTCATCTTTTACGAAATCTAGCCATTTAAAAATCGTAAGTTATAAATGCTTAATGGGTCATTTGTTTCGACCGAGAGTTTCCAAAGGGTATAACGACTACTATTCGGCTTAAACAGAACTGCGGAAATGTGCGTGTCATTTACGAGACGGAAAGTAGTGTCGTCGAAGAAAGTGGCTATGTGCCTATGCTCGGAAACCGTCATGTGTTTACTCAGCAATCGGGTTTTCGAAATCAGATAGGCATTCAATAATAAAATGCAAGTATTCAGCTGAAGGAAGCAGACAGACATAATTGAGGATGTGCTGGAACAGGATTATTATGAAATAAGTTCTTACCTTTGTTCCATTTTTCTGTTCTGTTTATATATCATCATCATCATCATCTCAGCCACATGAAGTCCACTGCTGGACATAGGCCTTCCCCAAGGATTAAAAAAAAAAAACGGTTGGACGCGGCCTGCATCCAGGGCTTACCTGCAATTTTGGCCAGGTCATCCGGCCACCTAATCGGTGGGTGTCCGACGCTCTGCTTGCCGGAAGGTGGTCACCATTTAAGAGCGTCTACGTGCTATGTGCCCCACCCACTGCCACTTCAAAGGGTTAATCCGCTCGGCTATGTCGGCGACTTTAGTTCTTCTACGAATCTCCTCATTCCTGAGTCGATCACGTAGAGAAACACGTAACATAGCCCTCTCCATAGCTCTCTGTGCGACCTTGAGCTTTCTTATGAGGCCCATAGGCCCTGTTTATATATGTGGTTATTACATAAATGGTTAAATAGTTAACAAAAGGCTAGGCAGATGATGAAATGAAAACATGACCTTAAATTCCATACTCTTTTAAAAATACAATACTTTTATACGTTTATTATAACTTACTATACTTCGCGATCGAATCAGGAATGAGGAGATCTATAAAAGAACGAGAGTAACCGACATAGCCCGAAGAATTGCAACACTAAAGTGGCAGTGGGCCGCGCACATTGCCCGTAGGACCGATGCCACATGGGGCCGACGAGTTCTCGAGTGGCGACCACGCACCGGAAGACGCAGCGTGGGTAGGCCCCCGACAAGATGGACTGACGACCTGGTGAAGATTGCGGGAAACCGTTGGAAGTGGGAGGCGCATGACCAGTCGTCGTGGAGAACCTTTCGGCTGATATGTTGATGATGATGAATGACTATACACGCAAAACAACATACACATTAAAAATTAAGAAGTGATAGAATCCGACCACATTTATAAGCAAACGTTGAATATAGTCAATGTCACCGCGGCATCGGGGATCATTAATCATTGGTCGCGAGCCGGGATCGATTCTTACATGTCAACCACGACACGCTCCGTCAGTTACATCGACCAGATTTGTGATTTATTATACCGTCAATTATTAAGATTTTGTGAAATAACTACTTTGTAACTAATTAACAATTCACAATAATCGGAATCTTAAGCTTATTGACCATTTTTTAAGAGAGTTCGTTAGCATTCTTTGGTATGCTATGAGAATTTTAGTTTCATTAGAAGTATGTATGTTGCCTTTTGTTTTTATTATCTGCCTTCACTTGGCTGAGTACCCCAAATATTTCCACGAACTCTTTCCAGATTGTCTCGCCATCTGTTTCTGGGTAGGTCTTGGCAGCGCTGTCTATCTTTAGGAACCCATTGTGGAGGTGGAGGCTTTTTCACAGTGGTTATCGTGCATACGGCTGATGAGACCCGCCCAATCGCATTCGAACCTTTTCTTTTTTGTTCTGGATGGGAAATCATTAAATGACCTCTTCCGCTCTGGGCGGAGCGGAAGGGCGTATCAGACTTTTACTGACTAGAACCCACCCGTGTTTTCCACTTGGCTATTCGCCAGGGCCACGGTTTCTTTTTTAACCAACCCGCAACCCTGACCCAGGAGGCATCGGCCTTCGTGGGCCCCGTCACGATGTGCTGACATCTCTTTGAGGCGGGCATGAAACACAATGTGCCGTCGACCCGGGCCTGCTCCTTACCGGATAGTGAGCAGTGGGCAGCTCGCCGCCCGGTCCTACGCAAGCCCCCGCCTACGGTGGCCGGGAGTTCGATGTTGTCTCCCGACCAGGGCGTCTCCTGCGGCGGCTAGAAGCGTGAGGACGCTGGGATGCCCGCTCTCTCACGAGCTCAGCCGACCCCTTTGCCAACATCACTGGTTCGCAGAAATAGGTGAAGTCACCAGCGCCGAACGTGAGAGATCGCCGCCGGTTGCCGCCACGAGGACACGGCGGTGCTCTACCTAAGCCGGGCAGATCTCCACCGTATGCTCCACCGTGTTGTTAGGGCGATCCACACAGTGATGACACCCTGGCGTTTTCTACTGCCTTATACGGAACAAGAACCTCCCGAGCAGCCGTGTCCGGTGAGGACATGCGTCAGGTGAAGGGTGAGGGCGCTGTGGCACCTCTCTAGCTACTTCTCAAAGAGAGGGCTTACCGCCGGTAGTGTGGCCTGCCCAATTGGGTTGTATCCTAAAGAAATATTTAATGTCCATCAGATAGGTTTATAAAAATATTGAACACGTATTTTTTATTTTTTCTTTCATTCAAAATACTTAGGAAAATATATTGATTTGAAATGTCGCATGACGTCACGCCCGCCGTGGTACAAAATATACCACGGCGTGATGTAATTAGCCCCCACTCATTAACTTTAATACGCTATATCTCAGTAGTTGTTACTGACTAATTAAAAAACTGACTAAATAAAATAAAAGTTACGGACTAATTATTTTTTTGATTTTCATACCTTGGATACATCCCTATTCCATTCGAACCTGGCAGCCCTCTTTTTTCCTTAAACCATTTAAAAACCGAGTTTCTTTAACACAATCAATGAGCAAAAACCCAATTAATAAAATATAAGAAACAAGTTCATAACAAGTTTATATTGTACCTAATCCTTACGGCAGCACAGGGTTGTCACCGCAAGTCCGACCCTTCGCACGTCCGATTACATTTCCCACCGTAATGAGATTATTTTATGATGGTATTATGGCAGATGTATCACCCCTAAATGAATTTCCTTCGTCATAGACGGAATATGTTGTTAGAGCTTTACGAATAATTATATTATCATTCTGACGATAACCCAATTTGGGGGTTTGTAGGTAATAATTAGTGTTATTAAATATTTGTTTAGTTTTGCGTCGTCGGTTTGAGGAAGTAGTTCTTCATTAAGCCGTCTTGTAGAAGGGAGAGGAGTGGCATTCATGTAAATTATTATGACTGCCATCATACATCTATCATATAGGATGTATTTTGGAGAGTGTGTGAAGTAATTGCATGATTTAAATACCCCATCTGCGTTCCATCATCGGATGACCCATCGTACGGCGATTTACACTTACCATTTACCTTAGTTTACCTTACGATGTTGACACCTCTACGATCCGGGCGAAACATTTTGCCTCGTCTTTTATACATCGATGGACCGGAATAATTTGCCAGCGGCGGTGTTTCAGTCAGACTATAATATAAGTGTCTTCCAGGCTAGGGTGAATAGGCTCTTAATAAACTAGCGCGCTTTACTATCAACATTTGCATCACTGCTTACCATCAGGCGGGATTGCGGTCAAGCACTAGTTTATATATACTAATATATAAAGCTGAAGTGTTTGTTTGTTTGTTTGAACGCGCTAATCTTAGGAACTACTGCTCCGATTTGAAAAATTCTTTTTGTGTTGGATAGCCCATTAATTTAGGAACGCTGCCAACAATAGGAGTGGAGCATAACTAACTCTACGCGAACGAAGTCGCTGGCGGCCGCTAGTAATTTATAAAAAAAAAATCAAAGTCAAGTGGACACAAGACTCTCCCAGGCTGAGCCATAACATCCTGTCCTACGCGTTCCTCATCCAGACTGTCCAAGCCACCTTCTTAAAGGCATTAGTCTATAGTAAGAAATTCTATGCCCTTTATCATTTCATCATCACCATCTGCCTAGCCTATTCCTAATTTTATTTAAGGCTGGCTGCCAGTCTAACTGCATGCTGCTGAATAGTTGTTTTAGGTGGTCGGACTATCTACCTGATCGCCAGAACCCATGTACTAAGTAATACAATATCCTTGGTAAGTGTGGTTCTCAGACATTCGAGCTTCTGACTACTTGTAATGAATCCCAGCCGGGACCTACGAGTTAATGTACTGGAGAGGGCTCGGCGTGGCGGCGATCGGCGGCGATCTCTCGCATCCGACCCTGGTCCAGGCCATGGTTCGGAGCGAGAGTGCATGGCAGGCCATCACCTCCTTCTGCAAAGCAGTGATGATGACTAAGGAGGAGGCCGAGCGTGTAAGGGAGCGAGAATCCCAGCGCTCTCATGCCCCTAGCCGCCGCAGGAGACACCCTGGTCGAGAGACAACAACGGAACGAACACCCACCCACCGTAGGCGCGGGCTTACGGGCTGTAAGCATTGGGCAGCTGGCCGCCCTGTAAGGACCTGTAATGACCAGCCCGAGTCAACGGCACGTTGTGTTTCGCGGTCGCCTAAAGAGATGTCAGCACATCGTGACGAAGTCCACGAAGACCGATGTCTCTTGGGTCAGGGTTGCAGGTTGGTTAAAAAAGAAATTGTGGCCCTGGTGTACAAGCAAGTGAAGGAACACGGGTGGGTTTTAGTCAGTAAGAGTCTGAAATGCCCTTCCGCTCCACCCACAGCGGGAGAGGTCATTTGATGATTTCAAAACCAAAACAAAAAGAAAGAGGTCGCGGCATGTAAGGATCTTCAACAATCTAAACACAAACCGCGACAAGCATAGTTTAACCTAATCGATCAACCTGTTATTGTTTAGCCACGGACCTTTATGCATATCATTATTTAAACCTTCTTCTTCTTCAGAGTAGCTCATACATGAAAGCATAAAGCAGCCAGCAAAATTTCCAATTCAATGCCAAGGTCGTACCAAACCCACATAAAAATCCCACGGTCTTCACCCCAAGATATGTGAGTCAAAATATAAAATTGTCATTGACATGACAACATATATATGACACAACATGAAAGAGGGATGCTAGTGTAGCCAGAATTATTCACTTTGACGCGTCCTATCCCTCCAGGGCTCTTCACCCTTTGTACAATTCACAGGGGCCTGTTGATGCACGCTTTAGGGAGAAAATTTTACGCGGTTTCACCCGCGTTGATTTTTTATATGCCCAATTACTATTGGTCGCAGCGTGATGTCATGTAGCCTAAAACCTTCCTGGATTAATGGACTATCCAATGCAAAAAGAATTTATCAAATCGGACCAGTAGTTCCTGAGATTAGCGCGTTCAAACAAACAAATAAACAAACTCTTCAGATTTATAATATTAGTATAGATAATATTATATCTGACTAGCGGCCGCCAGCGACTTCGTTCGCGTGGTTTAGTTATGCTCAGCTCCTATTGGTCGCAGCGTGATGTTATATAGCCTAAAGCCTTCCTGGATTAATGGGCTATCCAACGTAAAAAGAATTTTTCAAATCGGACCTGTAGTTCCCGAGATTAGCGCGCACAAGCAAACAAACATACAAACAAACTCTTCAGCTTTATATATCAGTATAGATAAAGGTAGTGAGTTTGTGTGATTGTAAGTGGTAATCGCTGGATCCAGAGAACTGATTTTCAAAATTCCTTTATCAATGGGGTGTTCCTCCGATGTTTTCAGCAGGCTCGAAGCTGTCACTGTTAAGGCTTACAGGAATCTTCCCACAATTCGAGCCAAACCGCCTAACAAAGGCCTCGAGAAATGTTTATCGAAATTTTCGGCTGTCAGACCACTGGCTGATACAATTGGCACAATGACAGCCGAGCTGCACGTGTTGAAAACCTCAACTACTAAGGTACGATATTATGTTAGGTAGATACGATATTATCTTTATCAGCTCTCATGAAGATTTGTATTTAAGGATATTTTCTATTATTACCAAATCTTCATTATACACAATCAACCACATAACTACGAACATTTAAGTTTATTTACAAAAGAAACTGAACTAAAACTTGCTTATTTTACTGAGCATAACTTGATAGAAGTCACATTTTCCTACTATATATTCAAGACAAATACAATAGTTCTCTCAACAACACATCAGACGACTCCTCGAGCCACATCATACACTCCACTTACGTCCCCCTCACTAATAAGGATCGTCTCAGACAACAAATCTACATATTTTTCAAAGCGCAGAGAAATTGCAATACACGTTACGTTTAGAACAAGTACTAGAACACTGAGGTATGAATATGAATATCTCAAGAATAGAGAGTAAATTAGAAACAAGAGTCTAAGCTTTTTACTACATTCGCTGAGCAGTGAGCTTAACTACGCTACTTCTCAATTAGCAATAAAACTAACCTAAAAGGAATTATTATGGAAGTATTGTTCTATTTTCAGTGTTTAAAATATATTTTTTTTTTTAAATTCAAAATGTGACATTCGGCTTCGAAAACTGTTCTTACTGCCACTGTCGTAGTTATGTAACGTAAAATTGTAGGCAAACAAACAGGTTGGCCTGAGATTTGTCATCATTATCATTATCTTAGCGTTTATCCAGTAGGGCAATTGCGTATCACACTATCAGTAGCAATAGGTTTAATTTTGACAGTTCAACAACATTCAATGCGTTGTTTAAGTTGTTGAATAAACACATTTTTCGAACATACGAAGCAAAGAATCAGTAATACAATATGTTAAGAAAACCCTGTCCGACCCGTAAGGATAGTAAAGGTTAGGTAAACACTTGACCAAATCTTTATATATATAATTCTGCTGTACGTGTGTATGTCATTGAACTCCTCCTAAACGGCTTGACCGATTTTAATGAATTTTTCTGTATGCGTTTGAGTGGCGACCTGAATGGTTTAGATTCACAAATCAGCCCGGTAGATGGCGCTGATCGCTTGAAAAAACATGTGATCTCGGAAACGGCCCTAACGATTTCGCTGAAATTTAATATGTGGGGGTTTTCGGGGACGAGAAATCGATCTAGCTCAGTCTTATGTCTGGGGAAGCGCATGTTTTCGAGTTTTCTTTTTCGCAATACTTCACGCATAATATGGGCGCTAATTTCGCGCGGCTTGACATAGCGGCTGTGGCGTAGTGGATAGTGTTATATTATAGTCTACTCGCGATGGCAGGTGTTCCTCGGTTCAAACCCGGGCAATCACAAGTTTTTTTTTTCGTTTTTAGACAAGTTTATAGTTTTTTTTTTTTAATTTTTGTAGTCACTTAAAAAGAAAATTGTACATAAGAACTAAAAGAGAAAAAAATAAATAGAAATAATAAATATTTAAGATTTTTTATTTAACTTAAAGAGACTGAAACAAGAGCTCTTGGGGTAGAGAGAGGTATGATATCTTTGTTACAAATGTAGATGACAATGCTTTCCATGGGTATATTCCTAAATCTGCTGTACGTGTGTACGTTACTGAATTCCTTTTAAAGGCCTGGTCCGATTTGAATTAAGTCTATGTATGTAAATGAAAGTCGTGTTAGTTACTCTATTTATAACTCAAAAACCGCTTAACCAGTAAGAACTGGGAGAAGGACTTATCACATAGGATACTTTTTATCCCGTTCCGTCCCGTTCTGTCCCTTTGTTTGATTAAATCTTTAATTCTGCGAAACAGATTATGATGAGGTTTATTTTAATAGACAGAGTAATTAAAAAGAAACGTTTATATGTATAATAACATCCATTAAATTGTGGAGAAACACTATCCCTCGCCCACATTTGGGAGTGACGAGAGGAGGCATAACTCCGTTGCCGCGAAAAATCGCAGTACAGCGGACAGAGCTCCGGCGGGATTTCATGGCGACATGGACAGTGTAATTGTCGCAATCCAGCACTGAGCACGCCATAATAGAGGCGGTAAGTCCTCTCTTTGAGAAGTAGCTAGAGAGGCGCCACGGCGTCCTCACCTTCGGACTGACGTAGGTCCTCACCGGACGCGGCTGTTTCGGGAGGTTCCTGTTCCCTATAAAGCGGAAGTAAACGCCAGGGTGACCACTGTGTGCATCGCCCTGACGACACAGTGGAGCAAATGGTGGAGGTCTGCCCGGCTTGGGTAGAGCACAGCCGTGTCCTCGTGGCGGCGATCGGTGGCGATCTCTCGCGTCCGACCCTGGTCCCGGCCATAGTCCGGAGCAAGAAAGAGTGCATGGTAATCTTTCACCTCCTTCTGTGAAGCAGTGATGCTGGCAAAGGAGGAGGCGGAGCACGTGAGGGAGCGGTAATCCCACTACCCTCACGCCTCAAACCGCCGCAGGAAGCGCCTTGGTCGGGAGGCAACATCGGACTCCCGACCACCGTAGGCGCGGGCTTGCGGGCGGCGAGCGACAGGCTGCTAGCCTCCTGGTAAGAACCAGGCCCGGGTTGACGGCGCGTTGTGTTTCACACGCGCCTTAAAGAGATATCAGCACACTTTGACGGGGTCCACGAGGACTGGTCCACAGGGCTGCGGGTTGGATAAAAAAGAAACCATGGCACTGGCCGTTGCACAGGTATGTGAAGGAACACGGGTGGGTTTTAGTCAATAAAAGTATGACACGCCCTTCCGCTCCGCCCAGAGCGGGAGAGGTCATTTGATGATTTCCCATACAAAACAAAAAAAAAAACAACTGAAGAAGAGCAAGAAATTGCACTTGAAGAGCGCAGCCTTAGTATGGCTCGACTTCGTGCTTCTCACTCACCAGAGCACAGGGAGGCAGCCCGTGAAACGGCTCGGTTGGCAATGCGAAATCGTCGAGCAAACCTCAGAGATCAAGCGCTAGATGATTTACGAAGCACAAGAAGAAATTCATCAAATACTGATTTGAATAGGGCAGCGTTTCAATACGCATATAATATAGCGCAATGGCGTTCGCATTGGGCCAATGGATGTTGTTTGCGAGTATTGTAGCACATTAAAGATTTCCGAAGAACCGCCAGGATAGTGCTCCCAAATAAAGAATCATTGAATAATAATATTTATTTATTTAAAATTATTCTAATTTAAAAAGTAGTCATGTGATATTGCCTTTAAGGCGGAACGAAGTTCGCCGAGTCAGCTAGTATAGTATAAAATTTTACGTAATCATCATAATAACAATACTAATGAATTTTGAAATAATCCTTTTTTCCGGGGAATTAATTCCAATTTCCCCGAACTTTGGTATTTTTAAAAAAAGTGACATCACCGGTATTATTATAAGCGAATAGCGACGCGACCACGTCACAGCTGCCGCGTGCCCTGCCCCCCGCCGCCCGCGGAATGGGGTTGCTTACCGCACATGTGTTAAGTTACCTCTTTTTGCGAAATAATATTTATTTTTTAGGGGGAATTTTTTTTTAAGTTTTGCCTGTCTTTGTGGGCATTATTAGAATCAGTTATCGATACCTAACAACACCTTCACGGATCGGACAGGGTTTTCTTTACATATTGTATATTTCAAAATGATTCCAATTGGTGGTATTAGTGTTTTAACGCAATTAGGGTACCGGTTACAACCGCGGCTTTCGCGTTGGAGCCCGGGGTCCGGGTGGCCCGAGATTTGTATGCGAAGGAAAATAGAATAGGTTAACTATCTAAAAACTCAAAATCTTTCTGTGGCGTAAATAATGCGTACCATTGTTTAATCGAGAAGAGATTAAGCAGTGCTAGTGACGTAATAGTTTGACAGTAATTTCTTATGTGATAGGTACAAGGTACATCGCTACAAGAATCTTTTGGCGCTCGAATGATGTTGAAAGTGGGGTGCTACTAGTAAACATTATGTGCCAAATGGTTTTGATATACGTAATTGAATAAATGAGAAGCGAGGTAGTGTTGATCCATATTTTGGACACACGCTTAACCCTAGAAAGATAACGTTATTTTTTTGTACTGAAAAGATAAACATGCGCCTCAGAGGCGCACCGTTTTAATTGCCGATTTTTTTGATGAATTTCAATCATTTTTGTTTTATTTACTATTGTAAATTGCTGCATTATTAATAAGTAAATAAAATACATATGTATTATCATTACTTTTTATTTAAAATATTAAAATTTGTAGGATTTTATAAACCCTTAACAAAAATGAACAAAAATTAGAAGTCTTCTGTACTTAGATAGAAATTTTTAAAAATAAGCAAGTTTTATAGTGTTTTTTTTTTCTTATTAACTAATTATTTATAATATGACCAGTCTCAAATTTTAAAAAATACTGGAAAAATCAACGGATAAAGACAATTGTTGCAAACAACTTTTTTATGCTCTCCGCACAATGTCTTTTTACATTTTATGCACGTTATTTTGAATAATTCTTTTCTTTTTTTAGTACATAAGCAACAGTTCTGTCGAATTTCATTCAGTGGTTCCTCATCAGCTTCTTCAGACATATTTCTGTTACTTTGTGGGGGATATTCAATACTTTCTCTCAAGCGTCTTGATAAAGTAGGAATTTGCAACCTAGTTTTGAAACACGGTGCAAAAATATTTCAACACATGCAACTAGGCACAATTTGAATGAACTATATTGATGCAGACGTTTTTCTGGTATTTCGTCCTTTAGCAGTAGACCAAACATGCCTATTCTTGCCCCTGATCACATCACTAGGCGGAATTACTATGGGTTGGTCATGTCCAGTATTTTCAGTAACATTCTGCGATAAAGTATCCTTCGAATTTTCATAGATCATCACTCCTTCTTGGCCATCAACATTAGTCATTGACATGGTCCTCTATCTCACTGTCACTGCCCTAAAGAAATAATTTCTCTTTCATCCAACACTTTTCTGCTGAACACGGTGTTAAAACACTCCTAAAACACTTGATGACAATAAGTATTCACTAATAAAAAAACCAACCTTTATTGCTTACCTTACATTAGTAAAAATAACAAAAACAAATTCACTATGAAAGTGGCAAAAGTTACACAAAAGATAAACATGCGCCTCCCGAGCGCAACACATCGCTCTAACAGCAAAACTATGGTACTTACCGAACAGTAGTAGCCGTCTCTTGGAAGTATTGACCAACGACTGAATTGGCTAGGAAACACAAGCTTGTACACGCGTTGGTAACAAAATTGCGGCGAAATATGTATTTTGCGGGCGCCTCTGAGGCGCACGTTATCTTTCTAGGGTTAAAGAACCATATTGCAATATAAAATAGTAGGTTCCTAAAATGCTACACAGATAATCCATACTAATATTATAAATGCGAAAGTAACTCTGTCTGTCTGTCTGTCTATCTGTCTGTCTGTCTGTCTGTTACGCTTTCCCGCTTAAACCTCTCAACCGATTTTGATGAAATTTGGCACAGATAATCTTTAGATCCTGAGAAAGAACATAGGCTACCTCTTATCCCGGAAAAATTTGATGTTTCCGAGGGAAATCTAAAAAGCGCGATATAACCGAACTCCACGCGGGCGAATCCGCGGGCGGAAAGCTAGTTCTTAATAAATATGAAGAAGAAAGAACTAACAACAATTTTACTGCATTTGATAGGTTTTAGACATCTTCAGTTTACAAATACCGCTACCATTACATTCCCAAAGATATTAGTAGGACTATCTCACTCTGTCCCATATTTACTCCTGCAGCATGCTTACCCCAACGTTTACACACTCACCATGATTAACGTGTTATTTAGGACAATGTCCTGCTAAATTATGACGGCTATTTATTTTAGAGATTGCGCTGCCGTACGGAATTTCCGACGCGCAGAAGTCGTGCACGACTGTGCGAGTCAAAAGTAGAATTATTCCATTGCTCGCTAACAGGCTTATGGTGCAAATGTGCGAAATTTAACACGATCTCGTTTAGAATTTAATTAATTCATGTTAAGCTTTGGATTTTTGAGCGGTTGAGTAAATTACTGAGTTACATCATTTGCATAAATTAAATGGTTTAAAAATGTTATACGTGCAATGAATTATGTACTTACAGGTTGGCAATTAGGTTATCACAGTAAACAGTGCAGTGGTTATGAAAAGTTGATATTAGATGGTTAAAATACTCTTCGTCTTCTTCTTCAGTCTATAGAGGTCCACTGCTGGACAGAGGCCGGCCCCAACGCCCCCAGCTTTCCACGATGACCGGTCTTGTGCTGCCCGCATCCATCGGTTTCCCTCGACCTTCAACAGGTCATCGGTCCATCTTGTTGGGGGCCTTCCTATGCTGCGTCTTCCGGTACATGGCCACCACTCCAGAACCTTACTACCCCATCGGCCATCGGTTCTACGAGCAATGTGCCCCACCCACTACCACTTAATTTTAGCGACTCGAAGAGCTATGTCGCTGACTTTGGCTCTACTGACTTTGGTTTGGGTGGGTGGTTTGGTTCTTTGATTCTTTGATAAAATACTCAATTTAACTAAAATATAAAACTAGATTTGTGAACATAATAGTCTTTAAAACATCAAAATTCAAGTCAATCAATCAAAAGTAATTTATTAAAATTAGGCTGAAAATCAGCACTTTTTGAACGTCAATATTAATAAGACGCACCCCAACGCCCGCCCTTCGCCACTTCCCAGTGCTTTCGTTTGGAAGAAGAAGTGGCGGAACATTTATCATTTTAAAAACAAAACACATGATATTATTATAAGTGTAATGTATTGTTACATGATGGTATTAAATTACTAAAATAAACATATGTAGTGTCACTATTTGTTGACTTGGAACTTTGAACGCGTACAAACATTGCTTACCCATTAGGTAATGGGTGCTGATGATTTGAATATACCGACAATGTTAGTTGGATTTCAATTAGATTACAACTTTTATACTAGCGGCCGCCAGCGACTTCGTTCGCGTGGTTTAGTTATGCTCCGCTCCTATTGGTCGCAGCGTGATGATATATAGGCTAAAGCCTTTCTGAATTAATGGGCTATCTATATATAGTTCCTGAGATAAGCGCGTTCAAACAAACTCTTCAGCTTTATATATTAGTATAGATGAGAGAACTATCTCCATTTATGGGCAATCAGGGAGGTCTCTGCAGGGATACAATAACAGCACGATACAGTTGTCATGCTTTGCTGTCGTTTACGTTCACCCATGTAATTACGATTTTGCATCAATGCAGTCATGGTGCAGTATGGTCAGAGTACTGTGCTCTGTAGTGGCTAACTGTGAATACCAGTGGGGCTACAGTTGTTAGATACACGTGGTGGAAACAACATTGGTCGTTTTATCTTAGTTTCTGCTTTAAGGAGAGCAGCAAAGCTAGCATGGGCAACGTAGATCCTCGTGTCACTATATCGGTAGCATGAGGAGGGCGCACGGCTCATGCAGCGCCAGTTCGAGCAGCGTGGGTCGCGGTTTCGCGAGGTGTTGGTGGTGGAATGACGGGACAGGCTTTCACGCCCTACCGCC
The DNA here is from genome assembly GCA_017933935.1 of Sesamia nonagrioides. Taxonomy (NCBI): domain Eukaryota; kingdom Metazoa; phylum Arthropoda; class Insecta; order Lepidoptera; family Noctuidae; genus Sesamia; species Sesamia nonagrioides. Next base: position 1,446,539 of record JADWQK010000020.1, on the reverse strand, counting down.
TCCACGCCGGCCTCACTACCATCAAGGCGATCCAGCTGGTACTGGCGGACTGACTCGGGAGAAGGCACGGCTCCCTGATGTTTCGGGTGACACAAGTACTCTAACGGCATAGTTGCTTCAGAAAGAATCTGTGTCGCATAAATAGGGAGCCGGACGCCCGGTGTCACCACTGCCTTGACACGGATACGGCGCGGCATACGCTGGCACAGTGTGCCACTTGGGAGGACTTGCGCCGTGCTTTTATCTCTGAAATAGGCAGTGACCTGACGCTGTCGGCCGTAATCGAGTCGAAGGTCCCCCGTGAATAGTCCAGGGATGCGGTAGTTTCCTTCGTAGAAGGAAACTACGTCTAACAGAAAGAGGCTACGTAAAGGGAAGGGTGATCTACACTCGTCGATCTACAATCGTCCTCTCACCGGCCCGCAGCAGACGAACATCGGGCGTCGGCGAAAGGCAGATAACGCCTTCTTCCGGCCCCCTAAATGGGTTCAGAGGTGACAGACTCTGGAGGGACGTCTGTCGCCCTCCAAAGAAACACCAGGATAAGAGGTAGCGGCGCAAAGTGCTCTACGCGCTCCACTCTTAGACGTCGCGGGGAAAGTCAAACACCTTAATCCCATTTCTTTTTTTTTTTTGATGATAGATTTTGCACCTCGAGGAAAAAAGAAAAAGGCCAATGTGAATATTAGTTGCACCCACATGTTAGGAAAGATTACTTTCCCCCTTATTCATAAACGTTTTTAACTAAAGTTAACTAGTGATTAGCGATTGTTTAACCATATATTTTAGACGTTTGCACGTATGAATAAACCCCTTAAACACTGTGGTGTTTATTCATAAACGATGATTTTAACTTACAAAGCAAACGTAAGAAACGTTTATGAATGAGGAGCTTTGTAGGTAATTATCATGTACTATCAGCTGTAGAAGTCCATTCCCACCTTAAAGAATACTGTCGCCTGCGCTAAACCGGCCACGCACACTAACGCATTATTTTTTTTTATCGCAGTCTTCGTCTTTCTATAAAGTAATGCAAAATTTCGTTACTTCATTTGAAGTTAAGTAAGCGGCCGTACTTAACAATGGTCTATCATTAGCGAGCGATTGTGGGTTCGATCCTTAATAATGGCAAATCTTTTTGTTGTTTCATATAATTTAAAATTATAATAACTGATTTGTATTTTAAAGGAAAAATGTTTGCAAATAATATTTAAACGAATAGGAAAATTTACTGAATATTTATACCAAAATAGGTTGTTATTATATGTTTTAGTTTACTATAGATGTAATATAATAAAAAATATATAAAAATGAAACAATAAGCATATTAAAATGCAATATATTATAAAGTTAAATATTATTCGGTATAGATATACTTATACTAATAAATGAAACAAACGTTGAAATGGCAGCATTGTAATATTTTATATAGAAGTAATCCTTGACAAACTTATGATATTATTATGGTAAAACATATAAAAAACATGTTTGGTTTTTAGATATGAGAGTTATAGTATTATATGTTATCATTAAAGAGGTTATAGTTTAATTATTCATTTTCTTAAAGAAAAGAGGATTAAAGCTTAACCTGAATATTATTACAATGATAAAATAATCTATACTTAGAACACAAAACAGTGCTTATTACATTTACATTTTTTTTTGCGTGTATAGCATGGTATGCTGCCATCCTGCAGTGCCTTTTTTCGGAGTTTGAAGGCATGAGATTATAATCTTCAAGCGCTTTCTTAGTTCAAAAGTAAACGAACTTATTTCTTATCGGATTCCGAAATTTGTTTTTATAATTTACCAAAAGTAATTTGTATTGAAATTGCAAAAGGCGACATCTGTTACCCATTAAGCCAACCGAACATATTACTGTCATTTAGCTAAATTACTTTACGAGTTGGTTTAGAGTCCGTTATTACGATATATAATGGTATATATTTAAAACACTTTGTAGGACACTTCTGCACTGTGATTGTTATAAATTGTTTTTTTTTTTTTTTGTTTAGCTCGATAAGTCTCCACCAGTCTTGCCAGTTTATTTTTAAACCACAAATGCAACCTCCCTTCTTCGCAAGATTTAAAGGTTTATTCAACGGTAAATATTGTTGTTTCGTTCCACTTGTCTCGACACATAAGCCACCTTCGTCCTCCAACCTCTTGACTTTGGCTTACAGTATTTCTCTAAAACAATAACAATTTTATTACACACTTGCAACAAGCGATTGGTTTGCACCTTACCCAAATAATAATAAAAACAACTTACACAAAAGCCGGTTTCATATTATGATATTTGAGATATATTTCTGCATATGCCTGCATATTGATTAAAAAAGTAAAACTAATAACACGAACTCGTAACTATATGTTCACCAACCAACAACAGCTAAGTAATATTATTTGAGTTATTGTAGTTAATAATAGTTATTGTAGGTAGTGGAATACTTTTTCTTCAGTTTGTTTCAAATCTACCGTCATCTTTTTATAATGACTCTAATATAGAAAAAGTATCATCGTTAAGTTGCGGATCGGTATTTTTACATATTTTTGTTGTCAGCATTCATAACTCACCAATAAACATTTCGAAAATGTTTTGTAAGTTATCAGATTTGAACTCGAACCACCTTGAACGCCTATAAAGGCGAGAACCGCTAGGCCATTTAAACACTTACTGTGAGCTTTGAAATTAGTAAGTAGTACCTAACAATCATAAGCGGGCAGCAAGTTGTCAAAGTGTATGAGTGTGTATCAAACTTTATTATAGAAGAAGGTCGTAACTACAACTAGTATTGCTTGGCCATAGTTTTGTGAGATTGTAACTCGACTTTTGGTCTTGACTGTACCTCGATTTTAAAAACTAGTAAATTACAAGGAAACATGTTATAGAAAACGTTATAGAATGTTAGATATCGCTCTTTTTACCCGATGTCACATGAAACATCAGCGCGGTAGTAGCGATGCTGAATCTATACAGTTGTGCGTATACAGCATCGATGCAGAATGGATACTGCAACACTACGGAATCCAGCTGTCGTACGTTTCATATGCGAAAAACGACGAAACGAATTGATGCAGACGCAGATTGATGAAACACTCTACTGAATCGCGGTCATGGGCGACTTTCTTTAGTTCCGTTTGCCTAATTCAAGCTTCATGAAACCAAAATTTTTCTTTGCCTATTTTCTATTATTGACATTCACTATGATCATAAAATAATCTGTGAATAACAGAAAATATATTTCCAATTTTGTTAATAAATCCAGTTACGTTGGAAAAGCTGAGAATTCCAACAGGTTTTTCTATCCTTGTATTGATTGTTGTCTAGTCAATCTCCAAGATTTTAAAAACAACCAACTCAAATGTTTTACGACAATTCTATTTTGCACTGTTTGTGCAAAACAAACGTGACATTTTTCACAATGCTTTTATTTTCTATTGCTTCTTTTCTTTGTTGTGTTAATAAAATACTTTTGAGAATGTATTTCTGTAAAATAATGTATTTTACAGAAATACATCCTCAAAAGTATTTTAATAGCAAGCTTTCCTGATACTGAAATATATAGTAGCTTTACTGGGAATCAGGGTTAGAACAAAACTTTGTATTTATACACGAGTTGAATTTATCTGTACCTTCTTGTTACCTGTCATATCCTGACCACTGATCCGGACAGATGTGTTGTAACAGTTTCCTCACCGTTGGGAACTTCAGACCACTGTCTGGTGAAGTCTGTATCGTCCTTCTCCCCACCAGATCACGACTCTCGTGGTGAACAGCGAATGTGGCGATACAGGTCAGCGGATTGGAAAGAGATGCGCCACTTCTTTGCGTCTTATCCTTGGCAGCAGGTCTGCTTCTCCTCTGACAATCCGTCGAGCTGTGCGGACGCTATAACCGATGTGGTGCGTCAAGCTATGATGTATTTTATCCCATTCAATGACGTGCCCGTCGGTGGCTCGGCTCGCCCATGGTTCAATGCCGCGTAAGCACACGGCATTTCTCGCCGGGGTTGACGCTCGTGACCGCGGAGCTCTGGATCACCCATATTGGCAACAAGTTATCTGCGCAGCCGTCCGGTAGCAGATCTTTTTGGTCCCTTGCCAAATCGGTTGAGGCGAACTTCTGTCGGCCCTCACTGCCTCCGCTGGTTAGGCCTGATGGAACACTGGCTCATACGGCGAGAGAGAAAGCAGGTCTCTTTGCTTCTATCTTTGCCCATAATTCGCGTCTTGATACTGGCAGTGCTACTCCACCTAATTTACCTCATTGCGGAGCTTCAATGCCTGAGGTTCGCATTAGAAACAAGGAGGTTCTGAGAGTACTGTGTCGTCTGGACGTGAATAAGGCTAGTGGTCCGGATGGTATACCAGCGATTGTTCTTAAAGCATGTGCGCCCGAGTTGTCTCCTGTATTGACGCGCTTGTATCGCCTCTCATTTAGGACTGGTATAGTGCCCAAGTCCTGGAAGCTTGCTAACGTGCAGCCTGTGCCCAAGAAGGGTAGTCGTGCCGATCCTGCCAACTATCGGCCGATTTCGATCACCTCCATACTTGGCAAAATTATGGAGCGTGTATTGAACTCGCGCCTCTTGGCATACCTGGAAGGTAACGATCTCCTCTGTGACCGACAGTACGGGTTTCGCCGCAATCGGTCAACTGGGGACCTACTAGTGTATGCCACTCACTTGTGGGGCGAGGCCCTCGAGAAGAATGGAGAAGCGATTGCTGTCTCCCTTGATGTCTCGAAGGCCTTCGACCGGGTATGGCACGCTGGCCTTTTGAGTAAGCTTCCAGCGTACGGCATTTCCCCTAGCCTGACTAGCTGGGTAAAAGACTTCCTGACTGAACGGTCCCTCCGAGTTGTTGTCGACGGATGCTCTTCTGAGCCCATGTCAACTAATGCCGGTGTTCCTCAGGGGTCTGTTCTCTCTGCAACTCTGTTCCTGCTGCATATTGACGATCTGCTGATGCCCGGTATCTATGGGTATGCAGATGACAGCACAGTTGTAGAGAGATACCTGCCGCATGCTCGGGCTAGTAGGGAATCAATCCGGTCCGAAAGAGAGGCCATGGTTGAGCGAACAAGTGATGCACTGCAGGCAGTCTCCGAATGGGGCAATGCCAGTCCTGTAGCATTCAATGCCGCCAAAACACAGGCGTGTCTTTTCATCGCCAAAAGAAGCCTGTTCACCTTGGCTCCTACTTTTCGAAATGTGTTCTTGGAGTGTTCCGACCGCCTTCAGCTTTTGGGAGTTGAGATGTCCTCGAACCTTAACTTTGGGCGGTTCATTGAGTCCAAGGCCAAGGTGGCTGCCAGGAAACTTGGCGTTATAGCAAAGGTCCGGCAATACTTCACACCTGGGCAGCTTCTAATGTTATACAAAGCACAGGTCCGTTCGTGTGTGGAGTACTGCAGCCACATTTGGGCTGGTGCTGCCAAGTGTCACCTGGCCACTTTGGATTCAGTGGAGAGACGTGCAAAGAGGCTGATTGGTGACCCTGATCTAACTCGAGTTGGTCTCCAAAGCCTAGAGCACAGGCGTAGAGTAGCCAGCCTTTCGGTGTTCTATAGGATGCATTTCGGGGAGTGTGCGAGGGAATTGCATGATTTAATTCCCCCATCTCCGTTCCACCAGCGGACGACCCGTCGTACGGCTGGTTTCCACCCTTACGTTGTTAACACCACTACGATCCGGACGAAGCGTTTCGCCTCCTCCTTTATACCGCGTACATCGAGGGACTGGAACAATTTGCCAGCGGCGGTGTTTCCGTCGGATTACAATTTGAGTGTCTTCAAGGCTAGAGTGAATAGGCTCTTAATAAACTAGTGCGCTTTACCATCAACGATTGCGTCACTGCTTACCATCAGGCAGGATTGCGGTCAAGCGCTGGTTTATATTATGTAAAAAAAAAAACATAATCACGGGATCATGGTAATCACCGGGATGCTTTTAGTGAGGTAAAAATCCCAAGTTCGCCAAGCCTCTCTGGTCGACCATTTTGAAAGTTTCCCTCATGGAAAAAAGGTATGTGTTGTCTTCTGGAATAAAAGGCACAAATGCGATTCCATTGCATTCTTCAGCTTAGTTTTAAATCCATAATTATAATTATTAACTAACCCGTGCGAAAAAATCGCACTATACTAATTAGAATTTTTAAGTTGTTTTTATAAATGAACAGTGAAGCGGAATAATTTGAATAGTATTCCATGGTACCAGGGACGAATATCTGTCGATTGGTGGGTCGGACGTTCAGATTGGTTCGATAGAAAGAGAGAAAAAGGGAGAAAACGGTTTCAGACCCTTGGAGAAATAATATATGTTGATAGATAAACATTTATTTAACGGACAAAACGTGTCGCCTCGTCTTTTATACTGCGTAGATTAAAGGATTGTATTCCCGTGTGATTACAATTTAAGTGTATTCAAGGCTAGAGAGAATAGGCTCTTAACAAACTAGTGCACTTTGCGATCAACGATAGCATCCCTCCTTACTATCAGGCAGAATCGCGGTGAAGCACTAGTTTACAACATTAAATAAGATAGGCACAAAACTCACAGACACACGCACATTCATATTCTTCTTCTGCTCTCACTTTGGTATGAAGTAAATGAGAACAACATGGAAGTCGTGGTGGCCTAGTGGATAAAACATCAAGCTATCCTTGAAAGGCTGGTGTTTTAACCACTAGGCCACCGAATTGAACGGCCTGGAATTGAACAACAACGGTTCAATTCCAGGTCAGGGAACTACCAATGTAACTTTTCTAAAGTTATATGTACTTTCTAAGTATATCTTGGACACCAATGACTGATTACAAGGTGAAGGAAAACATCTTGAGGAAACCTGGACTTTAAATCTGAAATCGCCAACCCGCATTGAGCAAGCGTGGTGATTACGCTCAATCCTTCTCTGTATGGATACTTGTGCCCAGCAGTGGGATGATATAAAGGTTGATGATGATGATATAAGAACAACAGCCCAATTATAGTACACTAAAAAGTTCTAAATTTATTCGCTGAAATGTCAAACCTCTACTAAATTCAAAAACTTTATAAAGAAAAATTTTAAATATAATGCTGACCTCTAAACAATGGACTAAATAAATAAACAAGCCAAGTCTAAATACTTATATGCTTTTTATTATATCTAGTACTCAGGTAAATCCGGTTCGTCCGGAAGCTTACCCCCAACATGGTTGATAACGGGCTAGGATGACGATGCTGAATATGTAATATGTCTCCCAACTTCTGGTTAAATGACATGCCAAGGTGTCCCCTAGACGTTGTGAAAGCAAGAAAATATGTTTATTTGACACATATCATTTGTACCCACTTTATGAGAAACAAAGCGAATATCACATGCATTGTTTTCAGTTCGTTAAAGCTCTTTTTTATAGGGTTAATATAACTTTCATATTCAACTGTCTCTCTTTTCGTCTAAACGAATAAAAAATCATTGACTTTGTTAGTGTGTTTTTTATTAAAAAAAAAATATCAAGGAAAGTTGAACACACTCATTCAGATTATAAATCGCCAACCAGCATTGAGCAAGCGTGTTGATTACGCTCAATCCTTCTCTGTATGAGAGGAGACCTGTGCCCAGCAGTGGGATGATAAAAAGCTTGATAATGATGATGATGATTCAGATTACAATCACTGTTTGAAAACAGACGATTTTAGACGAGATTACTAACCTATTGGCATTAAACTTATATAATTATTTTATTATTTATTTACACATTATAAAATACATAGGGATATGAGAAAATTAAGATCTGAGTACAAGTCAAGGTCACACAATGAGCTATGGAAAGGGCTATGCTAGGTGTTTCTCTACGTGATCGAATCAGTAATGAGGAGATTCGTAGAAGAACTAAAGTCGCCGACATAGCCCAGCGGATTAGCTCTTTGAAGTGGCAGTGGGTGTAGCTCGTAGAGCCGATGGCCAATGGGAAAAAAGGCTCTTGAATGGCGACCACGTACCGGCAAGCGCAGCGTGAGATACCCACCGACTAGGTGGTCGGATGACCTGAACAAAATCGCAGGGAAGCGCGGGCTACAGGCCACGTCCAACCGTTCTTTTCGGAAATCCTTGGGAAAGGATTATATCTAGCAGTGGACTTCATGTGACTGAGACAATGATCATGATGATTTCTAACCTTGAAATTCACAAAAAAGCATTTCTTTGTGAATTGTTGAACTCCTGTCGCTTGGAGTATACCTAAGTGAATGTACTTCACCGTACCCCACAAACCCTTGTTGTAGACATGACAAGGTTTTCTGTCTGACAAGAAGTAGGCCGTAAATCTAGCACGCGGGCCCAGTGCGGGTCAATTGATGTCACATGTCTCCTAATTTTTGGCTTTAGGATATGCCGCACATATCGATTTACTCGATGGCGATGTTTTCCATCGCCGTCTTGAGACCAATGGTGATGAAATAATTTACACAAAGGAAAGCCTGTACGGGTTCGAACTTATGACCTACATCTCTTAAGTCACGGCTGTACCACAGCTATCACAAAAGGACTTTGCACAATAATTAAGTTCTCTCTAACACATTATTCTTGCACTTAACATCTTATCATAATTATTTTGGTCACCCTAGTACCGCGTCTAGATACAATATATTACAATTATAAATGCTAACTATACTAAGAATATTATTCCCATCGGTTTCAAATATTAATATGTTAGCTGAAGTTTGGGTTTCAACAATGTAGATATTATGTAAGTAGATACACAAAATTGTTATTGTTACTCCCAAATGAAGTAAGGTGTAGATGGAAACTTGTGTAGATAAATTAATAGCATAATTCAATAAATATTGTCAATAACGTGAATGAACTTTTTTAATAATAATAATAATAATAGTCTTAATAGTCTTCTATCAGGCGGAAACAAGGTGCGCGCTTTCAACGGTTGGGTCATGCCGGTATTGATGTACTCTTTCGGCATACTCAAATGGACTCAAACCGAACGTGACGCCCTGGATCAGAGGGTCCGTACGCTGCTGACTGCAAATCGATTGCATCACCCACGGTCATCGGTTATGAGGCTGTATATCCCGCGAAAATGTGGAGGTCGTGGCTTTTTAAACGCCAAGACCCTCCACAATCGCGAGGTATGCAGTCTCAGGGACTATTTCCTAGTAAACGACGTGGGGATGCATCGAGATGTGGTCGCGGCTGACAAGGGCCTCACTCCGCTCTCCTTGGCTAAAGAGAACTGGCGTAAACCAGTAGTGCTTGACACAAATGATCGCATGGAGGTATGGAAGAGCAAAGAGATGTAGACTTACAAGCGTCCGTAGCCTGGCTACGTTTCGGTGACCTCTTTGGGGAAACCGAAGGTTTTGTCTTTGCAATTATGGACGAAGTTATGATGACGAACAATTACCGGAGATTTATTGTGAAAGACGGCACAGTTGACATCTGTCGGGCATGTCACCGGCCGGGGGAATCAATAAGGCATATTATCTCCGGGTGTTCTCGTCTAGCTAACGGAGAGTACTTGCATAGACACAACCTTGTAGCCAGGATCATTCATCAGCAACTTGCTCTTAAATACAACCTTGTGGAATCGGAGGTGCCGTACTACAGGTATACGCCCGACCCAGTTCTCGAAAATGGCTATATCACATTGTACTGGGATCGATCCATCATCACTGACAGGACTATTGTTGCCAATAAGCCTGATATAGTGATGGTGGATCGATCAGAGCGGCGTGCAATGATTGTTGACATAACCATCCCGCATGATGAGAACCTCGTGAAAGCCGAGAAAGATAAACAAATCAAGTATCTTGACTTGGCTCACGAGGTTGTCGACATGTGGGAGGTGGATTCAGCAATCATTGTACCGATAGTCGTGACAGCCAATGGCTTAATAGCCAAGAGCCTCGACCAACACCTCACGAGGCTCTCGTTAGGCAGCTGGATCAAGGGCTTGATTCAGAAAGCGGTACTGCTGGACACGGCTCGCATCGTCAGGAAGTTCCTCTCTCTGGAGCCCTGACCGCCGGTAGCTTGGACCCTGTTCCCGATACCGGTGGGCTACTATTTTTTATATTTTTAAATGTTTTTTAGGTATTTTTTATGTAGAAATATTTAAAAATGTAATTTATATGTATATACAATAAAATAAAGGAATAATAATAACTAACGAACTTTGAAATAAAGAACTTTGTTTCAATAATTGTTTTATTTTTGCTACAGTCATCATCATCATCCCAGCGTTAATCCCAGTCGCATCCGGAGCCTTTTCAGCTTTGGAGTCTGGGGTCCGCTTTACCAGTCTAACTTCTGATTTTGGCTAAACTTCGATATTTTCCGTGAAGCGATGGTGTCTGACCTTCAAAACTCGAAGGCGATATCGAAGCATTGCAGTTAGACCAATTGTTGGACTTTTGAGGGCTCCAACAACCCATAACGCCTGCCATTAGATGTATCGTATGGCAACCGGGACCAACGGATTAACGTGCATTCCGAGGCACGACCAGACCAGTGCAAATATTAATATTCATGCATCAAATATTTGCGCCACAATATTGGCGGCCACGCACTGGAAGACGCAGCGTAGGGAGGCCCCCAACAAGGTGGACCGATGACCTGGTAAAGGTCGCGGGAAGCCGATGGATGCGGGCAGCACAAGACCGGTCAACGTGGAAAGCCTTGGGGGAGGCCTTTGTCCAGCAGTGGACATCTATAGGCTGAAGAAGAAGAAGAAGAAATATTTCCAATGCGCGGGTATCGAAAACGCACCTCCTTGCGCAACGACCGCGTTTGCTACCTCTACGCCACGGAGGCTGTCAGTTTGTTGTGTTTTTGCTACAGTCTTCAATTAAGTTTGGTATTAAGCAATATAAGGCAGCTGTGAAAGAAGCTCATCAGCCTTTTCTCGGTACAACGGTTCAAGTTTCACGTCTTGGTACGGCTGAAGATTAAATCACATGACTACGGCGATAAGGTTGATTCTTTCCTGGCAGACTTAATGTATTATAACTATGTGTGGTATGTCTGATGGTTTAAACTAAATTAATGTGGACTGTAAATACATGCATAGATACAAATAAATAGCTACATATATACTGCTAAACATGATATATAGGGTACGTTAATTTACCTCATTGTATGTAGTGATTTTAATTAATGTGATAACTTGGTCACATCACACCAAGTTATCACATTAATTGAAATCACGTATTCCGCGTTACATATTGTAAATACTATTTATCTATTTCGTTAAGAAAAGGATAGAAGATTATATTTTAGATGGGAAAACGATATATACAAACTTATGAAACTAAATAAATACAAATTACTAAATAAACCTATTACACTAATTAAAACTATTAAATTACAAAACAGCATCAAAGAATTGCCAATTTGTAATGTACCCAAGAGACTGGCAGCATTGCCGCGTTGAATGGCAATATATAGGTGCGTATTACAGAACGTCACTCAAACTCAAGCTCTACTTAAGTCTCGTTTCAAGCCTTTTGATTGGTTGAAACTAGTTTTAGGTAACGTTCACGTTTCGTAGTGACGTTCTGTAATACGGACCTTAGTCTCTGGCCAAGGTAAATGCCAGCCCTTGGGTCACGGGAAGTGTCAACAAGCCGTTTGGACAGTTCATTAAAAAGGCAATGAGCACTCGGACCCCACGGCCCAAGGGTTTCAACCCCAAACGGCTCGAAAATATAATTTCCGATAAGGTTGTTATATTTTCGCCGTTTGAGGTTTTCTGCAGCCGCAGCAGCAACGCCAGCACACCACGTCGATCCAGGAAGATAGGATGGCGCAAGAGTATCGACGCAAGTTGCGTCCCACACTAAAGGCCTACCCATCTTCCAAGGAAATAAGGACATGCCGTCTGGTCTCTTGCCATCATCGCGCACCAAGCCATTGCTATTTTAGATCAATCCTGTCAAATTAAGATATTCCATAGACAGTTTAGACGCGATTATAAACATGGCGACCAAAAATACATCAATTAACGTCAGGCGCCGACTAATATGACAGGTCTAAACTGACGTGTTATCTTCTGTCCGGAGGTTTGGCGGGAATGTCAAGATGAGTGTCACGCTCATTTTTCATTGGACTTTTAAAATTATTTATAGTGTCGTTTACTAAATAAAAACGCGTGATTTATGTAGTAAAAAGTGTATTAAGTGAATAACTCAAAAAGAACAGTGAAATATTGTAGCATAGTGGTCACATCATGTCTTGACGCTAAACCCCTCCTTATCGTCCAAACGCGGGAAACGAAAGGAGTTAGATTAGTTAGGATAAGTTTAGGATAAGCTAGGATAAGTTAGAATTAATTAGGATAAGTTAGGATAGAAGTTTACTCAAGAGAATATTTACTGAAGACTAGGCTGTATGGCGTACTATGCCTTTGCCTTTTCCGTCAAGAAGAATGGAAAGAATTGAACCAAAAAAAAAATCTTCTGTCCTTTTCTTTATGAAAAATAAAGAAAAAGATGCACTGAACTTAAATTAAGCTTAATTTGTAAACAAGGAAATCGGAGTACAACGTACAGTAAAACGTAACAAGTTAAAACAAGGTAAATTATCAGTTTTACTAACAAAGATCTTGATTTGTAATCCTAAGGACTGAAAATTTTGTCAGATATAGTTTATCTAAACTAATTATTTCTGTTCGACGCCATTTTCATTCAAAAACCGTCAAACCGCAATACACATTAAGTTACTACAATCTGTTTAATTTCTTTATTAGACTTTCAACTACATCGCTAAAGCATTATGGCTCAAGGTTGGCTGGGAATATTTGACAGTTTCGGCTCAGCTTTACATCTTGTCTTCCCTCAGACAAAAAGAAAGAGAAAAAAATATTTGTTGTGTGTGACTCATACAGGAAGATCATAAAATTAATAAATATTATTATAATTATAATTAATACAAAAAGTTAAAAATTATATGTAGGTATACAATATGTAAAGAAAACCCTGTCCGACCCATAAGGATAATAAAGGTTAGGTAAACACTTGACCAAATATAATATAAAATTTTACATAATCATCACAGTAACAATAATAATGAATTTTGAAATAATCTTTTTTTCCCGGGTATTAATTCCAATTTCCCCGAAATTTAGTAATTTTTAAAAAACTGACAACACCATTTGTGGCGGAGCGAATAGCGATGCGACCACGTGCCGCATGCCCCGCCCCCTTTCACCCGCGCATGTATGCGCGGGTGAAGGGGGGCGGGGCTATCGGGTTGCCTACCGCACATGCATTAAGTTACCTCGCTTTTTCGAAATAATATTTTTTTTTTTTGGGGATTTTTTTTTAAGTTTAGCCCGGCTTTATAGGCATTATTAGAATCAGTTAACGATACCTAACAATACCTTCACGGATCGGACAGGGTTTTCTTTACATATTGTATAAAAGAAAAAAAAAATCAACAAAACGAAAATCAAAAGTTATTCAAATCTTAAAAACTTTTTCATTGTCTTATATAAAAAAATATTTAACTTCTTACTTTTAATCTTTACTCAAAACTTCATTAAAAATGATTCGACTATTGAAGCCAGCCCGGCTTTTAATAACCGATTATCGGCAACACATAATATAATTTCAGAATTATGGATATCATCCACCCGCGTCCTATTTCGGCCATATTACACTAACGCAAATCTGAATAATCCGTCCGTTAGATACCAGGATAGCAGATGTGCGAGGCAATGTGTAAACACGCGTGAAAGTGCCCAGTCAGCGGCATGCCTGCGGTTTTCGCGGCACTCTGAGATGGCGGCCCGATTTCACAGCTGACGGCGAACGAAATGTCAACGCGCTGTTCAAAATGTAATTAAACGTAAATCGATTGATATAGTTGAGGTTTGTTTTGATTTAGACAAACTGTTTCGCGTTTAGTTTATTTGAAGGTGTTTAAGGCCTTTCGTTGAGGCGTGGCCGCTAATGAATTGTATGTTTATGTTTTGGATTGTCAGTTTTATCAGTTCATCTATTGTTGTCACGAAATTAAATGTTGTAGATAAATCAATATCAACATCAATCAACATCATAATTTCGCTTCTGCTTGTACAGACGTTGGGCTACAATCAAGGATAATGGTTGCAGAGGAATCGTACATTCTCACGGCGTAGGCTTGAGTCTTGACTCTTACTAAAACCACCCCAATGTTCCATACATTGGGGTGGTTTTAGTAAGAGTCTGACAGAACTCGCCGTCTATACCAGGGCGGCAGACACCCATGAGAGTGAAAAATAGTAGAACTACGTACATTGTGAAATCAGTCCCAATACTTGGGCCTAACTTTTAAATAGTCAAATATAGGTATAAAACGGCCTATTCGTTTATTTCGCTGAACGCTTAGAAGCAAATAACCAACTAAAACAGCCATGTTTGTTAAGATAAAGTTATAAGATACAAGAAAACAGCCAGTGGTACATTTTACGAAAACTCTGGCCATAATTTAAACAAGTAAGTCACTAGACTGAAGAAATAAAACGTCTAGACGGGCAGCATAAACAATGAAACGATATATGACCGAACGAAGTAACCTTATAAGGACGTTCGGCAACCATTTAATTCTGAGCAAAAATAGAGCCACATAAAATGAAGAACGACTCTAAAAGCAATTTTTCAAACCCTGCGACCTGATACTTTTCTAAACGATTGAGTTGCACACAGTACTTTTATACGGGAAATTCCAGGAAGGTTGAGTGAGATGATTCTTTAAATGAATTTGAAGTTAAACATGAAAAGGTTTATGATCCCTATCATAAACCTTTTCATGTGAGTGGAGAGGGAGTTAAATAGAAAAATTAAAAAATATTTAATTGTAACAACTAAGTTATCTATTGATTTCCGCGCTGCGTATCGTGGGTTTGATTCCCGTACGGAACAAATATTTGTACTACCTACAAGTAGTTGTTCCGGCGGCCTAATCGGGGAACAATAATTTTAGTGTAAAAGAATATCAACTGCGGTCCAAACGATCCCAACTGGAACATTCGGGAATGCCGAGACATACGGGGGACCAAGGAATGAAACAGTTGATCTCTTCTACACATATATTGCGACTAAATTAGTGTAGAAAAAGCTACGAACATATTATGAGTTTATCCTCATAAACTGATAAACGCTTATAAACAAATATAATGTAGGTACTTTATTCCTCATACATCACACCTCACCACTTAATCTCTAGACAGTTACAACTGAGATCTAATTTACCATATATACTAAATGAATATATTATACTTAATGACCTAATTTTAATTGCTTAACAATGTTATTATGTTATTCGGAATCTAACCACAGGTTTCCGGGTACGTTGGGATCGATTCACCGGCGGCGACGTTACTGGGGAGTGACGTATCTCTGACACAACTTGAGAGTCACTAATACCTTCTTGCCTCTCTTTTTCTCCCTCACTAACCAGGTTCAGCTCGTTCTTCCCTAAATCGTCCCGTGCCTGAACGACATCCTCCACACCTGATGTTTCAGCTGACAATGGTAGTGTACTGTCTGAGACTGTACCATGGAGGACTGTACTATCAGAACTGATGAAGTCAGAATAACGGGACCTACGTTTCAGATGATCTATGTGTTTTCTGGATAATCGACCGTCTCCCTTATCTAAGAGATACTCACGAGTCCCTGCCCTAGCTTGAACTTTACTTTTCACCCATTTATCACCTGAAGCACAGTTTCTAGCCCACATTTCGTCTTGGGGTGCTAACTCTCTTTATACGCCCCCCGAATTTTGTACCTGCCGTTGCTGTGTTGCTCGCACCCGATCCTCCAATGGATTAAAGTGTTTTACTTTTCAAAACCCGTGGAATCAATGACAACTCGTAGTTGTGATTATTGTAAAAATATTATTTTATAGATATTTATTATTACAAAGGCCAGGAAGGCAGTAAGTCTTTGAGCCAACATATGCAGCGCAAACAGTAGAGTTGTCCGCCCTGGGACCTGGAGGCAAAAGTCCTCGCGTCACTGTACCAGTGGCGTGAGCAGGCCCGAGAACGGGGCGAACGCCCGATGCAGCGTCAGCTTGAGCAGCGTCGGTTGCAGCTCAGCGAGGTCCTGGTGGCGGAATGGCGGGACAGGCTTTCACGCCCTACCTCACCACCATCGAGGCTATCCGGCTGGTACTGGCGGACTGGGTCGGGAGAAGGCATGGCTCCCTGACGTTTCGGGTGACACAGGTGCTCTCGGGGCATGGTTGCTTCGGAAAGTACCTGTGTCGGATAAACAGGGAGCCAGTCGACTGCCGGGAGGATACGGCGCAGCATACGCTGGCTGAGTGTGCCGCTTGGGAGGAGCTGCGCCGTGCCCTCATCTCTGAAGTAAGCAGTGACTTGTCGCTGCCGGCTGTAATTAAGTCGATGGTCGGCAGCGAAGAGTCCTGGGATGCGGTGGTTTCCGTTTCGCAGAAGGAGGTTGCGGAAAGGGAGAGGGAGATCTCGTCCTCTCACCCGGCCCGCAGCAGGCATACCGGGAGTCGCTGGAGGGCGGATAACTCCCTCTTCCAGCTCCCCTAAATCGGTCCAGGGGCGATAGACTCGGGGACATCTGTCGCCCCCCAAACATCAGGACTTGAGGTGGCAGCGCGAAGTGTTCCACGCGCGCCACTCTTAGACGTCACGGGGGGAGTCGTACACCTCACTCCCCCCCCCCTGACCCGAGAAGGCCCACTGCGGCGGGCCAGCACCAATCGGGGGTTGCGAAAGCAGTATTAGTTCTCGCAGCCCCTGGTGTAGGTGTGAGACGGAACACCCGGGTGGTTTTTAGTTAGTAAGAGTCTGACAGACCCCGTCGCCCGCCCCAGGGCGGCAAACATCAATGAGGTTTTTCCACCCAGAAAAAAAAAGGTTGTGTTAGTACAGATTTTAGTGTGCGCCAAAGGGCACCGTTGTAATTGTCTGTATTAAGAGGAGTCTGTTCGCGGCATCGCAACTTTCTGGAGCAACTTTGCCAGAACACCTCTCAATTTGTTGTTAGACAAACCCATAAGCTCTTTGCCTGGCGAGTTAAATCTGATGGTACCATCACCCCGCTGGTTCGGCTTTAAAAATGCTCCCAGCACTGCAACTATAACGGCATTCTTATTGTCGAGTTGAGCAATTTTCTCTCTTAGATTCTTCTTCATGCGAGCATGCGTTTCGATTTTCCTCGTGAGTAAGTGCTCCCTGATTTCGGTACGGGGGCAATTTCTGCAATTACTTGGCCGCAGTTCCCCAAAGTTGAAGTGGTGTGAAGAGCTGCTCGCACCGTCATGGAACCCGCTCCAGTAGTGTTTTGGAGGTGTAGAGGTTGTGCCTTGAGCGGTGTTGAAGATATTTCGTTGTACGCCGTGTTCCGCGTTGAAATGAAACACGTTCCCGACACACGATGTTGATGATGGTGGTAGGGGGGCCTTTGAATAAACCAGAGGATGAACAAAAGCTGTTTTTTCAGACTGTGGTGTTGGAGGAGTCCGCTGCAGTAGACTGGGTTCTTTAAGATGTGCAAGTGTATGAGGCAGTAAATACCCTGTTCTGAAGTAATGTTCCTTTTCAAACACTGTGGCATGCACAAATTTGCATATTGGGATAGTACATACAGAATTTTAGAAATCCCTACAAAAAGTGTTAACTCCTGGGAGTTGCGACAGTATCACTTCATGCACAAATTTACACGCTGTGTCCTCGATCCTTTGGTTTCGCAAGCGCATAGCATTTATTCAGTCATGTGAATACAAAAATACAGTCCACTATTTTTTTTTTAATAATTATAAACTAGTGCTTGACTGCGATCCCGTCTGATGGTAAGGAGTGATGCAATCGTTGATGGCAAAGCGCACTAGATTATTAAGCCTGTTCACTTAAAAAACTTAGAAATAGGAAGGATGACGGCAGATGAGCGAGGTGATGCAATGTTAAACCCAACACCAACACGACCAAACGATGCTGCGTTAGAGGGAGATTGATCTGGAGACTCTTCACGACCAAACTCACGACACAACAACATTTGGCACATCGTACCCGCCACACAACGCAACACAACTGCTCAGACCCGTCCTCCGTACGGCTATCAAATATCTATTATTTTTACACCCAACTAATGGTATACCATTATTTTGTCATGTTGCTCAAATAGCTTGGCCAATTTTAATGAAATGTTGTACTTTTTATCTCAATATTCCCACGGAACGAAACTTATGCGAATGTAACCTCGAAGCGCAGCTTGTATGAAATAAAAAGCAAAATGTTCTGCAGTTTTAATACCATATGAATTTCCAGCTTTGAAGTAAATATTAATTTGAACTGCAAACTACGGTCGAGTCAACGACTAGTTGCAAAATTGGGCTGAATTGAGTAAAACGTTTTACATTAGACAGGTTTTAACTTAACGTTGGTAACGTTGGGAGTAGCAGGAAATACGGGTACAATTCTAGTAAAGGCTTTATTCTATATCAAAGTCCTTCAACCCGACCTTCGGCAATAAAGACTATGCGGGTGTTAGATGTTACTTGTCTTCAAATTTTTGCTCCTAAGAAATGCCGGATTCCTCAAAATATTTTACTTTGCCGCGTAACAACCCTTCGCAATTCCTGTCACCAAATCAAATGGCGATAAAATATGTCCACACTTTTTTCTAAGTCGCACACATGAGAATGAAAACCGTCAATAAAACTAAACAACTCAGAAACTTCATAACAATTTCAGCTTCAAAATAAAACTGTCTTGTCATTGGTGACCACGACCTCAAAATAAAAATACTGGGGACACCAGAATCCGTCCGAGGTCGGGTATAATCGACAAACTCGATTACAGATTTCCCCCGGCGACGTTTTTCATTGATTCGGGTTCACTAAGGCAACGTTCACGCCTCGGGCGATGCGATTTGCGATGCGACTTGATTCAAGGGACGTCCGCGTGTATCTAGTTTCCGTTCTCAACCCTCCCATTGCGGTGACTCGTAATATGCTTTAATCAATTTCTTTCATTTGTCTTCTCCATAGTAAGGATGCTCAATTACAAAAAACAACAGTCAGTTTACTCGGTGGTAGGCACCCGATACTATGGTATCGGCTGCCGACAGAAGTTACCACCCACCAGACAAAGTCTTGCCGCATAGCGATTCTTCCTGTTTCGGCATGATGTCTGGTGCAGTCGTACGGAGGACGGGTCTGAGCAGTTGTGTTGCGATGTGTGTCGGGTACGACGCATCAAATGTTGTTGTGACGGGAGCTTGGTTGTGGAGCGTCTTCAGATCAATCTCCCTCTGAAGCATCATAGTTGGTCATGTTGTTGGGCTTAACATAGCATCACCTGGCTGAACTGCCATCTTCCTTCCTATTCGCTCGGTTTTTTTTTTGAGTGAATAGGCTCTTAATAAACTAACGCAATTTACCATCAACGATTCGTGGATGTTCGTGCCTCGGAAAGCACGTTAAGCCGTTGGTCCCGGTTGCCATACTAACATCTAATGTTAGTCGTTTCGGATTGTTGGAGGCCTCAAAAGTTCAACAATTGGTCTAACTGCAATGCCTTCGGGTTATGGAGGTCAGTTGGCAGTCGCTTCATGGAAAATATCGAAGTTTAGCCAAAATCAGCAGTTGCACTGGTAAAGCGGACCCCAGACTTCAAAGCTGAAAAAGCTTCGGATGCGACTGCATCACTGCTTACCATTATTAGAAAAAAAAGTCATTTAGGCAATTATTAAGCGGCTTCTTCCGTTAGGGGCGGAGCAAAAGGGCGTGTCAGACTTCTAATGACTAAAACCCTTAAGTTGCCTGTGACAAATCACTTTCGAACAACTCGCATCTCTGACAGGCAACGGCCCTCGCAGGCACCATCATTATGTGCTGACATCTCTCTGAGGAGAACACAACGCGCCGTCAACCCGCTGGGTAATTGAGTAACACACTATCAGTAGCAAATGTTTCCTTTTGACAGTTCAAAACATTCATTGCGTTATTTACGTTTTAGAGCAGACACATTTTCGAACATATGAAGCAATGGATAGGCAATTTACTTCGAAATGATTCCAACTGATAGGAATGGCGCGTTACCTAATTAGGGTGCCGGGCCTGGTCCTTACCGGGTGGCGAGCTACCAATAGGGTAGTTGACTAAAAAAAACTAATTAGTCCGTCAGCCAGATTTCCAAAAAAAAACTAGACACGTATGTTTTATTATTTCGCATAAACATAAAATGAAGGAGATACAGTGCGTTGAAAACTTGTGTGACGTCACTCCTTGCTACACCTGTTAGCAACGAGTGACGTCACCAGCCACCACTCCTGATCTTTGATGCCTTTTACTGTCTATTTCTATTAATTTGATAAAGCAAAATATCCGTATCCAATATTTTTCTATAACCTGAATGATGGACTAAATAGTTTTTTTTTTTTTACCCTGGTCACCCTCCCGCACCGCGATTTCGGTGGACGGGACTGGCTTCTGACTCCTAACGTGGAAGCTGCAGAGCATGTTGGTTTTGAACACGATTCTTGTAAGCAAGTGTGTCAGTATCACGCTTGAGCGTTTATCTCGTGTCCACAGGTTGGACCACTCGAGACGAATTCAGTAGTCACGTTTTCAATTCTTATCGATTCTTTAGAGGGAGTTGGGACAAGGGGACGTCCTTAACGCGGTGATTATTTTGCTTGCTTTATGTGGTGCCTTTTGAATCTTGTTTGTCTTTGTTCAGAGCAATTTCCTGACCTGTTTGTAGCTGCTGGCCCGCTTGGGTAAATTATTTGACTCAAGTTTGGATACGTCCTTCTGTTGAAGGCTCGGAAATTGCGTGGTCTATTCTGCAAGTTACTTAGAAGCTAGTAAAAGTTATAAAAATCAGAATCGCAAAAAAAAATATAATTTTTTTTCATGCGTGATCTTCGTTAGTGTTATTTACCTAACTGAAATGTTAGTTTGAAAAACATTTAATTGTCTTCAAGGCTAGAGTGAACAGGCTCATAATAAACTAGTGCGTACCATCAACGATTGCGTCACTGCTTACTATCAGGCGGGATAGCGGTCAAGGGCTAGTTTATAATTTATAAAATATAAAACATCATATAAAAAATTCTTAAGCGATGTTAAGCACTTCTGTTGGATGGGTATTGAATTCGCATAAGCGAGACCGACCTGACACCGTGAATGTTTTTGTTTTTTACTCTTTGTGTAGGTATTCTGTGTGTTGTAATTATATCAGTTTTCACTTCTGTCTGTCAGTCTCACAACTAAAAAAATTTGTTTTTATAATCTACTAGCTTTCCGCCCGCGGCTTCGCCCGCGTGGAGTTCGGTTATATCGCGCTTTTTACATTTCCCTCGGGAACATCATTTTTCCGGGATAAAAGGTAGCCTATATTCTTTCTCAGGGTCTAAAGATTGTCTGTGCCAAATTTCATCAAAATCGGTTGAGAGGTTTAAGCGGGAAAGCGTAACAGACAGACAGACAGACAGACAGACCGACAGACAGACAGACAGAGTTACTTTCGCATTTATAATATTAGTATGGACTAATACTAATCTATACTAATATATAAAGGTGAAGAGTTTGCTTGTTTGTTTGTTTGAACGCGTTAATCTCAGGTACTACTGGTCTGGAAAAATTCTTTTTGCGTTGGATAGCCCATTAATTCAGGAAGGCTAGCTATACAATATGTAAAGAAAACCCTGTCCGACCCATAAGGATAATAAAGGTTAGGTAAACACTTGACCAAATATAATATAAAATTTTACATAATCATCATAGTAACAATACTAATGAATTTTGAAATAATCCTTTTTTCCCGGGAATTAATTTAAATTTCCCCGAAATTTGGTAATTTTTAAAAAATTGATAACACCGGTATTATTATAAGCGAATAGCGACGCGACCACGTCACAGGCGCCTGCACCCCGCCGCCCGCGGAAGGGGTTGCTTACCGCACATGTATTAAGTTACCTCTTTTTGCGAAATAATATTTATTTTTAGGGAGATTTTTTTTTTAAGTTTAGCCTGTCTTTGTGGGCATTAGTAGAATCAGTTATCGATACCTAACAATACCTTCACGGATCGGACAGGGTTTTCTTTACATATTGTATAACATCACGCTGTGACCAATAAGAGCGGAGCATAACTAAACCACGCGAACGAAGTCGCTGGCAGCCGCTAGTCTATGCTTAATATATAAAGCTGAAGAGTTTATTTGTTTGAACGCGCTAATTTGAAAAACTTCTGGTCCGATTTGAAACATTCTTTTTGAGTTGGATAGCCCATTAATCCAGGAAGGCTTTAGGCTATATAACATCACGCTCCGACCGATAGGAGCGGAGCATCACTAACTCCACGCGAACGAAGTCGCTGGCGGCCGCTAGTGTAATAGAAAATCACTATATTTTTCAATTCATAATTTAATTGTTCACCCAACAGAAACACACGTAGAGTATACACAAACGTAGTGTCGTATTTACAAAACCCGCCACACTGTTCCCAACCCACTGCAACTCCTGAAAGCCAGAATCAACAGTGGAGACCGCCAGAAAAACGCCGAGCAATGAAGCTCGACGAGTCCCGGAGAAACGTTTCAACTGTCTTGGGTCCCGCAACGAAATTAATCAGAAAAGAATAGCGGCGGAGTAAGAAAAAAGATATTTTTTCCACTTCCCTCCATAATAAGTAGGAGACAGAACAGAAGTAGGCCAATCGGCACAAAGGGACATTATTGCAACTGGGAGAAGCCCAGATTGCCAAGCACCACGGAATAACATTTGATCAAGTTAATGGGTCCTAAGTAGGTATTTGCTGTTACAATTGATTCCAATAATAGGTATGGCAAAAGCGCCTGAACGCACGGAAATTAGTTCTAGTTTCAACAAGGCCCGTATAATAAACAACTCCGGATGTAACTTGTACACTATCCAACATAATATTGCGTTCATTCTGCCAAAGAATACACTCCCACAAGATGTGATGTGCGGACTGTTCAAATTCACAGTTCGATGTAGAACACTGACACAAAGGCGAAGGAACAAGTTTAAAAGAATACAGTTTACTTTTAAAGTTGCCATGACCTGTGAGAAAATGGGCAACGCAGTGGTCAACCTCCAGCCATGTCTTAGCCAGCCGATCGCCAACGGATGGAAAGAACAGATGGAGGTGCCGGCCCTTGATGGAATTATCCCACCTACTTTGCCATTCGGAAAAGAGGTCCTCCCAGACGTCAGTCTGAGGTTTAAATAATCTAGAAATTCTATTGATGTCGCGTTGTGTAACAAAGTTAGTGTCCATGGCCTCCCCCCTCGCGGAGTAGTACATTGAAGCACGTCGCTGTACTTCAAGATCGACTGGAAGTATACCTGCCAGAACGGGTAAGGCTTCAGTACTGACTGTTCTATACGCCTTGCATAAAAATATCAATGCCAAACGTTGGCTTTGAAGCAGTTTACGTCGCGCCGCCCCTATGCTGGCCCTATCGGCCCAAACAGGTGCACCGTAGCACATACATCCTAAGTAGGTAGCTCCATATATAGTTTTTAAAGTTAGGAATGATAGACCCCAAGTTGCTTTGGATATTCTAGTTAGGGCATAAAAGTTCCTTTTAGCTTTTCGCCAACTATTTTTATATGTTCGATAAATGAAAAATTCCTTTCTAAGACCATACCAAGGTAGCATACGGATTGCTGTTTTTTAACGGGAACGTTATTAAATTTAATAGTAGGCAATGATTTAAGATTACCTTTTAGTAGAAGTTGATAGGTTTTATGCGGCGCAAACGCTAGGCGGTTACGATCACCCCACTGAGATATTAGATTTAGGCAAGTATGGGCCAAGTTCTCAAGTCCGGCTCGGGTACTTGACTGAATGAGCAGTAGGCCATCGTCCGCGTAACCAGTAAGTGAACAGCCGCAAGGAAGCGGGATCGCGAGAAAATCGTCAAAACCCAAATTCCATAAATAAGGACCGACAACTGAACCCTGAGGACATCCCATGGTTGATGTAAAAGAAACACACTGTACACGCGAACATGAAAGACGGCAACGTCGCAATTTATTTATACATGACGACTACCATTTTGATTTAAAACAGGAGGTTTCAAATTTATTTCCAATTAGACTTTTTTTTATTCGGTTGTTTTTTATGCTCATTTTTCTATGCTGATATTTTTATTTTAATCTATTAATGATATATATTAACGAGTTTAAGGGAACGCCCTCTGTTATTTAACATACTGTATATGTTTCTATAGCAACCGCGGTTTTTTAATTTTAACAACAGCATAGGCCACCAAGCGTTATCAAAAGCCCCAGAAATATCCAAAAAGATACCAATCACGTACTTGTGTTCCGACTGGTTAACGGTTCTTCTGACAGAAAGCGCCGCGTCGACTGTTGATTTACCGATGGTGAAGCCATATTGATTACTATGAAATTTTGGACCGTTCGGTAGTAAACGTGGAACGATGAGGCGCTCAAGAAGTGTCCCCAAAGATGGTAGAAGCGTGATAGGCCGATATGACTTCGGATCATCCGGTGGTTTATCACCACACTTTGGTATTATTCGTATGAAACCGCGTCGCCATTTACGAGGAAAAACGCCTTCAGCAATGCATCGGTTATATACAGTTAAGATGGCATCACTCGCTGTTTTACACGCTTCTTTAATCATCCTATTAGATATTTTATCTTCCCTTGATGATTTGTTGACCGGTAGTTTTCTAACAATATTTATAAATTCGTCATTAGATGGTACGTCTGCAATTGGTGATTCAGGTGGCACAGGAGCCCACGCTCGAATCTGTTGGTGGTAGTCGCTATCGTTAGAATCATCAGGGATAAGTGTATTAATTAGTACTTTTGTTGTTTCCTCTATGCCCGTGGTATGCTTATCATTGACCTTAATGTTTTGAACGTATGCAAGGTCGACCGATCTGTTAGCTTTAAATTCGTGATATAAGGGAGACCACGGACCCTCCCTGTCAAGTTTGTCAACGATTTTCCGCATCAAGTTACCCTTAGATTTTTCCACCGATGCTTTGTAGCGTGACTTGGCAACTCTGAAAGCATTTAAAGCGGACGTAAGAAGAACTCCAGTAATCTTTCGGCTCTTGAGTTTATTTAACTGTCTACGCGCTCTGAGATATCTTTTGCGCTGTTCAACTAAATAATCACTCCACCAGTCACATCTACGAATATTGGTCATAGATCCACGACCAATGGCGATGTCAGCACAGTAGGTAAAGGTTTCTGACATAATGTCAGCACTTTCTTCGGCTGACAGCCCGTCCCGAGTGAACTCCTTGGCGTGACACGCAAAAAGCGAGCCAAAAAATTCCCAGTTCGCGCCTTTACATCTATATCTGAAATTACCAGGAATATGAGACGGACCCTGAATATAAGCAGGAACAAATTCGTACACGATCAGGCGATGATCACTACAAGACGCGTCCGGTAGGACACGCCACCTATCCAAACGTACGTCGGCACTAGAAAGTGTGATGTCAATACAAGATTCGCTTATTTGGCTGCAAAAAGTAGGTGGTGCATCGGGGGTATTATGAATCGATAGGTTCATCTCAGCAATGAAATCCTCAACAGCGCAGCGTCGTTCGGTATCGGTTGCCCGAACCTTGCCATACCACAGAGACGATGACGCGTTGACATCCGCGCCAACGATCACTTTGCAGCCCGCGAGTGACCGCAAGACATGACGGAGATTATGTATATGAGGAGTAACAGGATCTGAATATTGAAAGTAACAGCTTACAACGAATACTTTAAAAGAAGCTGATGAGACTTCAGCAACCGCACAGTGTGGCGTCATGAGGTCACGTATAGACGTTACCGTAAAGTTAGAAGACCGCGCAACATAAAGACGTAGTGTCGTATTATCGAGAACTTCTAGAATTTCGCTAACAAACACACTAAGTTGCGTATTACAGAACGTCACTCAAAACTTAAGCTCTACTTAAGTCTCGTTTCAAGCCATTGGATTGGTTGACTCGTTTTAAGTAATGCTTAAACAGAGATCAATGCTTGAGTTTCCTTCTGGAATACGGACCTAAGAATCTACGTTTACAATCTTCTCTTACTCTGTCCTTCACAGACGTCTGACTTTGTTCTTTCTTCATTTAATATTCAATCCATTCTTCTGGGGAATGAGCTTCCTCTTGATACCAGGATGGCCGCCTGTCAGTTTGCATTTAAGCAGAAATTGCAGAGTTATTTTCGTAACAATTAGGGTTTTAGTTTTGAAGCATACTATTATAAGTATACTAGCTTTTCGCCCGCGGGTTCGCCCGCGGGTTCGCCCGCGTGGAGTTCGGTTATATCGCGCTTTTTAGATTTCCCTCGGGAATATCAATTTTTTCCGGGATAAAAAGTACCCTATTATTTATTCTGGACTTCTAACTTTACGTCTTCAAAATTTCAAAGCAATCGGTTCAGTAGTTACGGCGTGAAAGCGGAACAAACAAACAAGCAAACTCACTTTTCCATTTATCCATACTAATATTATAAATGCGAAAGTAACTCTGTCTGTCTGTCTGTCTGTCTGTTACGCTTTCCCGCTTAAACCTCTCAACCGATTTTGATGAAATTTGGCACAGACAATCTTTAGACCCCGAGAAAGAACATAGGCTACCTTTTATCCCGGAAAAATTTGATGTTCCCGAGGGAAACCTAAAAAGCGCGATATAACCGAACTCCACGCGGGCGAAGCCGCGGGCGGAAAGCTAGTAATATTAGTAAAGATAATTTTGGCAATAGTATGTATGTGTATATATGCTTAAAAATAGTGTTAAGAGTTTTTTTTTTCTTTATAATTTTTTAATTAAAGCACCTGCCGTCTAATTGACCACCCGTGTAAATAAATAAATAACAAAGTAATTTAATTTGAACTTGCATGCCTGCCTGTATACGTGGCCATTTCTATTTTAAATGTTAGGTACTAATTAAGTAAAGCGAAATGTAATAGGTGTGATTAGTTTGCGTTATGGTTATTAGCTAATTAGATATTATTATTATGACCCGTATCGTTTGCTGATGCACACAGATTATAGCTATCAGCTAAGGTTTATCAGTTATTTACCCATATAGCACCTAAAATTAATTAGCTTGATATGAGGGAGATGACAGTACGCTACAGTAGGGTGTTAAAAAGGGAGCTAAAATCTTAACGACTGCATCGATAAATAATGGAATTTAATACAAAAATTAAACTTGTTTTCACTATTTAGTTATGGTATCCTGAATTTAAATGGTTTGTGAAAATAAATTTCATTTGTGAGTGGAATAGGGTATTTGAAAAAAACTAATTAGTCCGTCAGTCAGATTTCCAAAAAATACTGGACACGTATTTTTTCTTTTTTCATATAAACAAAAAATGAAGACGACACAGTGCGTTGAAAACTCGTATGACGTCACTGCACGCTACACTTTTTAGCGAGCAGGGACGTCACCAGCCACCACTCCTGATCTTTGATGCCTTTTATATTTGTCCGTTTTATTGATTTGATAAAACAAAATATACGTATCCAATATTTTTCTATAATCTGAATGACGGACTAAATAGAATCAATGTTTTTTACCCAGGAAACATCCATATTGTATTATTTTAACACGTTGATATGAATGTTCTTATGAAGATAACACTCACGCTGTCTAACCCCGTAGGGTAAAAAGTAATTTAAAAAAAAAATGCCCCGCACTAAGAATTTCTTCTAAGAATTGTGAGTGTATTTACAAACATATAAACTCATATACACAAACAACCAGACCCGGAACCTGTAGGTAACTTAAATATTTGTTCCGTCCGGAAATCGAACCCGCGACACGCAGCGCAGCGGCTAATCGCTTAACCAATGCGCCAACCGCATACTGTAGAAAAAAATTGTTGTGCGATGTATGTTGTGTCCCACTGCTGGGCAAAGCCACCTCTTTATCCTTCCATTTTTTTTTTTTGTATATTATAAACCAGCGTTTGACCGCAATCCCGCCTGATGGTAAGCAGTGATGCGATCGTTGATGGTAAAGCGCGCTAGTTTATTAAGAGCCTATTCACTCTAGCCTTAAAGACACTCAAATTGTAGCCCGACGGAAACACCGCCGCCGGCAAGTTGTTCCAGTCCCTTGATGTACGCGGTATAAAGGAGGAGGCGAAACGCTTCGTCCGGATCGTAGTGGTATTAACAACGTAAGGGTGGAAACTCGCCGTACGACGGGTCGTCCGATGGTGGAACGGAGATGGGGAATTAAATCACGCAATTCCCTCGCACACTCCCCAAAATGCATCCTATAGAACACCTAAAGGCTGGCTACTCTACGCCTGTGCTCTAGGCTTTGGAGACCGTCTCGAGTTAAATCAGGGTCACCAATTAACCTCTTCGCACGCCTCTCCACTGAATCCAAAGTAGCCAGGTGACATTTCGTGATACCTACCATACCTCCCTGTTTTGTCCGACCTCTGGCCATTTTGTCCCTGCAAACGTTATCAGTCCAGTGCCTTCGCCGTGAACTTTCTCAATATCAAAATCAGAGCACCAGGTGTGTCAGGCCTACTCCCATTTCAGTCTGCCTGTTTTTATCTAATACTAGCTGCACCCAGCGGTTTCAACCGCGTAGGTTTCGATATGTTTTTTTATGTGTGCTCCGCTCCTATTGATTGCAGCGTTGTTATATAGCCTAAAGCCTTCCAGCATTAATGGGCTATCCAACGCAAAAAGATTTTTTTAGATCGGGCCAGTAGTTCCTGAGATTAGCGCGTACAAACAAAATATTTATCTATATATTATTAAGTATAGAAAAGTATAGATTGTTATCTGTAGGCCTAGTATGAGTTTTCATTACGAAACTCGATCGTCGATATCGACCGCGTTTGACTCATCGATTGGCCCGCTTCAAGGTTGTAAGAACTCTCAACCAATGAGAGCGCCAAACGCGCTCGATATCGACAATCGAGTCTCGTAATGAAAACTCATACTAGGCATCAGTATGCCTAGTATGAATGTTCATTACGAGACTTCGTTAGTCAAAGAACAGTTTCTTTGACTAATGAAGCGCAGGGTGGTATCTTCAAGTCAGTCTGTAAGCTTGTCACTTTTTTATACTGCGCTCCATTTGAATATTATCATTACGTTACGATTATTAAGCATTAATATTGCATACATTTTATGATACGGGTGCGCGTTTTCCTCTCGCGTATAATAAAGCTAAGTGGGCTGAATAATGAGCCGAGTAATCCTTCGAATATCCAGGCGAATTTTATTTCGAGAGCTTTTAAAATGATGTCCTTTTGCATAATTCAGACTTACCTTTTTAAAAATGATTTTTTAAGAAGGTGAGTCTGCTTATATATATTTTATTAACAAAGCGACACTTGGGTCAAATTTAATAACCCAGCGTAATTACGCAAACGTGATCGGTATCCTGTTTTCCTGTAGAGCATTTTTGGCACCGTAAACTCTAAACTTCAGGACAATTGTCACTGCTGCCGTAGGCATACCCTTACCCAGCTTCTGGTCTGGGGTGCAAGTCAGGCCTAGGGGGTAGCAAGTCAGGCTTAGGGGAAGGCAAGTCAGGCCTTGGGCAAGTCAAATTTTTAGAGTGGGTAATATTTCTTCTTATCTTACTTCTCATTTTCAATATTTATGCTCTGCGCATAATAAGAATCTTCGTTTTTCCAATAATTGTCTTCTACGATGTCCTTCTCACCGCACTGGTTTTCTTAAGTCTTCATTTCTTGTCCAGGTGGTTCTCCTTGGGAATGTTCTTTTTTTTATTTATAAATTACAAACTAGCGCTTGACTGCAATCTCGCCTGATGGTAAGCAGTGATGCAATCGTTGATGGTAAGGCGCGCTAGTTTATTAAACCTACCCACTCAAAGGAACTGAGTAAATAGGAAGGAAGACGGCAGTTAAGCGCGGTGATGCAATGTTAAACCCAACAACCCGACCAACGATGCTGCGCCAGAGAGAGATTGATCTGGAGGCCCTCCACAACCAAACTCCCGACACAACAACATTTCGCGCATCGTACCCGGCACGTACATCGCAACACAACTGCTCAGACCCGTCCTCCGTACGGCTTCACCAGACATCATGACGGAACACGACGAATCGCTTGGCGGCATGACTTTTTCTGGTGGGTGGTAACTTATGCCGGCTGCGATGTTGTGGCCTGCTACCGAGATCTTTCTGATCTTGCTTAGAATATCAGGACGTTGATCAATCGGTACACATTTCAAGTTAAGGGAATACTTACGCAAGAAATTGGCAGATTCATCCCACGTGTAATTTATTCTTTTCTCTATCTATATTTTTTTTATCTCTCTCTACTGTTTATATTTTGTATGTATGTATTATGTATTTATTATAATATTCTTTTTCTTTTTTAACTTTAATTTATTTGCACCTACTATGTTTTGTCTCTGCATCACATTAAGGTAGACTGGTTGAAAATGCAAAATGGCGGCCACCAATTTTCTACAACACCGTAGTTCTATGTAATTTACATTTGAATACAAAAAAGCTTATGCGTATTAAGTAGGTAGGTACTCTTTAAACTGACATTCATATTCAATTTTCAGAAATCAATCTTAATATCGAGCTTATATTTCAGCTGCGAGGGGTATATCGAAGTGGGGACTTTCCTTTGTGTCAGTAAAGAAGAAGGGATCGACCATCTTCATTAGATCCACTACAGTAGGTAGGTACGTACATGTCTGTCGATCCCACGACCCAAGTTTGAGGCTAAATAATGCTATTTTGCAAATATTACAAAGAATCCCTTTCATTTTTTACGTGAAATAAATTTAAGCGTGTCTTAGGGTGCGTACCCTAAAACATGCTTTAATGAATTTCCCTTCTGAACTGTTTATCAACACAAAACCACCACTGGTTTGGTTTTATGTTGATAAACATTACAGAAGGGAATTGCTCGCAATTTTAGGAAAATTTACATTTAGATCTCAGTCTGCATCTGTCAAAATATCTTAAATTTCCTTAGATTTTTGACAAGTTTTTGACATTGATGTCGTTGAGATGGGGGTAAGACTAGATTTTGAATGTTTCTAATTACAAGGTTTCATTCGGATCGTTTAGAGGAGAGAAGAAATGCGTTATAATAAAGAATAGGTAGTAAGCCATAACATCGGCTGCCGGCAAAAGTTACCCCCAATCAGACAAAGTTTTGCCGCCAAGCGATCGTCGCGTTCCGGCATGATATCTGGTGAAGCCGTACGGAGGACGGATCTGAGCAGTTGTGTTGCGATGTGTGCCGGGTACGATGCGCCAAATGTTGTTGTGTCGAGAGTTTGGTCGTGGAGGGTCTCCAGATCAAGCTCCCTCTGATGCAGCATCGTTGGTCGTGTTGTTGGGTTTAACATTGCATCACCTCGCTTAACTGTCGTCTTCCTTCCTATTCACTCAGTTTTTCTGAGTGAATAGGCTCTTAATAAACTAGCGCGCTTTACCATCAACGATTGCATCACTGCTTACCATTAGGCGGGTTTTCGGTCAAGCACTGATTTATAATTATAAAAAAAAAAACAAACGCTTGTCTCATATAAGAATGAAACCTTCAAACGTAGTAATTTCAAAGTTGTGTTTCAATTCAATTTTCCATTTTTATTCAAATGCAATCAATTAATCAGTTATAATGGCGCAAATAGGTACAAAGATAACAGCTTTATCGATGATTCTATCCCGTTAATAATAATAATAAAGCCCGTTTATTTCCAATCTACAATTATTTACATCCTTTTTTTTTATTTATTACTATTATAAAATGTAAACACAAGTGCTAAGTTTTTATTATAAGCTTATGTACGAGTATATTTATATATATATTTTTTCTTTTCTTTTTTCCTTTTACTCGCTGTCATTGCTTACTTCAGTATCATTGATCGGAACCCCTTCTCGGGTAAAGGCCTCCTCCAGCTTCTTCCAGTTCTCTCTATCCATAGCCTTCTCTCTCCATTCACTTCCTGCTATCTTTTTTATAGAATATATATTCTATCCCGTTACTCAACATCAATGTCTACAGATTTATTGCAAAACTTATCGTATTCTGTGGAATAGGTTCCGAATTTTATTGATCAAAGCGTAGACAGCCCCATAATTCCTCTCCTACAAACTATATTAGGCAGATCTTTGTCTGTCTTGAGAACGTCTATTCCGGATATCAGTTTACTCGAAACATGGACAGGTGGACTCTAAAGGTGACTATGAGACGTGCATGGAACAATAGAAGTAAACATAGTATCAATCTGACTGATTTCAATTAATATTGGCCGATAGAAAAATATGTCCTAAGTCCATACCTGTAACCAAAAATCGCCTTTCAAACTGCGTGCACAAACATTCAATTTAGTTTTCTAAAGTCGAGTAATTGTTCTATTCAAGCATAACAACTAAAAGAAACTTCCAAAATCAAAAGCAAAACGATCTTCTAAAATAATTACCAAAAGAACAATCTTTTATCTTTATTCAAATGGGGATGAGGAAAAAACAGGAAGTTTTCATTCAAAAGGACTTAGTGATGGTATGCGGTGTTAATGAATTTTATGAGGAAAAATTTGGAAATACTTGGATAGACGTACTAGATGCCAGAGCAACATTACATGGTCACTTAGGCAGAGAGAGAGTCGCTCGGAATCCAAAGAAAAAGTCATCTCGGCAAGCTGATATGGGATGTTAGAAACGTACGGGTGTCTTTTGGAGGAGGAATGTGCGATTAAATATTATGATATTAGCTCCGACTCCTTTATTCCCAAACTAAATTGGAATTAGCTTAAGTGAATTTTTTATTCCTATTTCATCGTGAAAAGGACAGAAGATAAAATATTAGTTCAGTCCTGTGAAATTATGACATTCCTTAGTAGTTTTTTTTTTCTTTCTCTTATGGCTTCGCACGGTTTGTGCATTTAGCCAATGTCACGTAATGAATTATTCATGTCGAAAAAGACGGCCGCGAGTACCGAACACTCAAGAGGAAGTTTTGATACAAAGCCATGATGTGGCCACTATGCTACAATATTTCACTGTTCTTTATGAATTATTCACTGAATGCACTTTTTACTACATAAATCACGCGTTTTTATTTAGTAAACGACACTATAAATAATTTAAAAGTCCAATGAAAAATGAGCGTGGCACTCATCTTAGCTTCCCGCCAAAACCTCCCCTTAGTAGTTTAGACGATCGAACGATGATTAAAATTCACCGAAAATACGCCAATTTACGTCATGAGCTGACCAATTTGACAGAACTGAACTAACACTTATTATTTTTACTGTCTTTCTCTTAATATGATAGAAAAATAAAGATGAACTAAATTTAATTTTAGTTAAGTTTGAGAACAAGCGATTCGGCCCCATTGTACAGACAGCACATCAAGTTACTACAATCTATCAGATTTCCTTATTACATTTTCAACTTTATGTCTAAAGCATTAAGGCTCAAGGTTGATTGGGAATACCTGACAGTTTGTGGTAGCTTGACCTGCTGTCGTCCGTACTGCTTATGATAATTGTAAAAAAGCTAGGTAAATTTAGAAATATCAGGTTCATTTAATTTGTCATTAAAAACTAAATAATAATAAAATAATAAATAAAATAAAAATTCTTTATTATCACAAGTTTTTACATACTTTTATGGGCTAACTGTCACCCAAACTAAGCCAAGGCTTGTGTTTTGGGTAACAGCGGTCAGCCGCAGGAAGTAGCGCACCATAAATGCGAAAGAATATTACAGCTTTATGTGTCGCTGAGGTAGGTTTAATGTTCTTAAGAATTTTTCTTAATCTAAGTCTATTTCTTACTTAAAACAATCTAGCACATGTGTGTCTGTTGTTATGTGTGTAGTGTGAGGGTGTGTGTTTGTATAGTATGAGTGAGTGTGAGGGTTACAATGTAAGTGTAAGTGTTGTTGTTTTTTGGACGTAATGTATGTATTATGCCAGTAAATGTTCCGTCTTCTGATAGTCGAGCAATTGAAGCCATTGGGAAACTTTACTTTTGAGTTCATGTCTGCTAAGAGAAGTAATGTTGAATTGCTTGTGAATTGCGATGTATAGCTTGCAACTTAAAGCCTTGTACTGTCTCCTTGCAAAGGCGGTCTTGCATGGTTGTTGAGGGCATACAAGCATTTTGCTGCGTCTGTTGGGATTGGGCAAAGGCACGCTTCGATGCTTCCTGATTATGGCTCTGAGCACAAAGAGTTGGCGAACTGTAAGGACCTTGCATTCTGAATAGAGCTGAGATATTGGATGTCGGTATGGTTTCCTTGTCATCACTTTCAACACCGCTCTTTGTGCTCTTTCTAAGCTCAGTAGATGCGTTTTTGCGGCCCCTCCCCATACAGTGATGCAATATTGCACAATAGATTGGCAAATGGCAATGTATATAGATTTGAGTTGTTCTAGGGTTGCACTGTCTCTAAGTGTTTTAAATACATGCATGAGTCGTCTTACTCTGGAATTAACTGTGCTTATATGTTTGTCCTACCGCAAGCCACTATCCATATGTACTCCTAAATATTTAACCGATTCCGTGCGAGTGATTTCATGGCAATTGCAATTGGTCGATGTGATACAAGTGTGGGCTTGTAAAGAAAAGCTTCGCGGTGGAGCCTTAGCCTTAGAGAAGGGGACATATTGCGTTTTCGAGAGATTTAAGGTTAGTAGGTTGTGAGTCAACCAGTTATTCACCTTGGATAGCGCGAATTCTGCTCTCTCTTTAACTGTGCGCCAGTTCGAACCCCAAATAAATATGGATATAACTCAACTCGATTGCTCATGTGATGAAATTCAGTGATAATTTGGATATAAAACCTAACAGAAATCTATAAAAGACTAGCTGCGCCATGCGGTTTCACCCGCGTAGGTTTCGCTC
The DNA here is from genome assembly GCA_017933935.1 of Sesamia nonagrioides. Classification (NCBI taxonomy): domain Eukaryota; kingdom Metazoa; phylum Arthropoda; class Insecta; order Lepidoptera; family Noctuidae; genus Sesamia; species Sesamia nonagrioides. The sequence continues at coordinate 1,411,671 of JADWQK010000020.1, read as the reverse complement.
CTATTAGTCGCAGCGTGATGTTATATAGCCTAAAGCCAGAAGAATTTTTCACATCGGACCAGTAAGTAGTTCCTGAGATTAGCGCGTGAAACAAACAAACAAACTCTTCAGCTTTATATATTAGTATAGATATGTATTTAACACAAAACAGTTTCTCTTAGAAAAAGAAAACATTTTTTTTCCTACCGATATCCAGATACCCAATTAGCTAGCCCATCCAATGTATTTTATGATCGCATCTACATCCTACATCTTCTTGTATCCTGGTCGTAAAAAATGGAGTCAAACATCAGACGATACAGTTCGTTACCCCCACCCCGCCATCAAGTTTCCACTTTATCTCCCTAACCGTTCCATTACGTATAAAATAATTTTTATGTATATCGGCTGGTGATTAATCTTGGATTTATTGTTGCAATGAAAGCTTATGCAATAATCTTTGTGGTGGTATGGCAGGTCGTAACGTAAACGTTTATTTGTGGTTGTGAGATTGGCGTTTCATATTTGATGGGTTATAGGTTTATGGTGACGTAATATGGTAAATCTTTTCTGGAAATAGCTGAAAAGAATTACTTCAGAAGTTTTTCTAAAAGCTTTTTTTTATTTCATCAGAAAGACTTCTAATGCTGGGCATGGCCTCCCCAAGTACTAGGATCGGTTAGGCATTTCTCGCATCATCATCATCATCATCTCAGCGTTAATCCCAGTCTCATCCGAAGCTTTTCACCTTTGAAGTCTGGGGTCCGCTTTACCAGTGTAACTGCCGATTTTGGCTAAACTTCGATATTTTCCGTGAAGCGACTTCCGTCTGACCTCCACAACCCGAAGGCGATATCGAAGCATTGCAGTTAGACCAATTTTTGAACTTTTGTGGGCTCCAACAACCTGTAACGACTGCCATTAGATGTTCGTATGGCAACCGGGACCAACGGCTTAACGTGCTTTCCGAGGCACGACCAGACCAGTGCAAATATTCTTATTCATGCATACAAATAATTACACTGCGCGGGGATCGAACCCGCGCCTCCTTGCGCAGCGGCCGCGTTCGCCACCGCTACGCCATGGAGGCTGTCAAGGCATTTATCGCATTTAATGGACTCCTGTCGCCTTCACCAGATCATCAGTAGGAGAACCCAGGTAAACGACTAAGCCCAAAAATTGCTAAACTTTAGCAGCTTTAGCGGTAGTGGACTGGGCACATTATAGTATAATTTAATAAAAAAAAAATTAGGTTGTGTGACGTCACTAAACTATCAAATGAAACGTCAAAAAATATAAAAAAAATACACTCTAACTTTTAGTCACAAAAATTAAGTGCACAATCTACAGCCCGCCAGAGCACATTTCTCTAGCTGTCATGAAAATCGCCTCATAAATATTCCTAGGAATATTTTTGCTCGATTACCATAAAATGTGGATATGACATAGACAAGGCTGTCTATGCATCACTAGTGGTGTACACAGGTTATAAATAATTTAAGGGTAGCTCACCTCCGCAGCTAGTTGCAATGTAAACTGAATTAATAGGCTACTCCTCCCACGTGAAACATGCACTGACCCTCTATAGGGTTGCCACTTGATTGGAATATTGGACTATTTTTTTTTATATTTTTTTTTCATAGAAGTCTTTTACTGATATCTATATAATCTATATACTAATATATGAAGCAGAATAGTTTGTTTGTTTGAATGCGCTAATCTCAGGAACTACTGGTCCGATTTGAAAAAATCTTTTTGCGTTGGATAGCCCATTAATCCAGAAAGGCTTTAGGCTATATAACATTCTGCTGCGACCAATAGGATCGCAGCATAACTAACTCCACTATACTAATATATAAAGCTAAAGAGTTTGTTTGTTTGTGCGCGCTAATCTCGGGAACTACTGGTCCGATCTGAAAAATTCTTTTTGCGTTCCATAGCCCATTAATCCAGGAAGGCTTTAGACTATATATCATCACGCTGCGACCAATAGAGCGGAGCATAAGCTAGTAATATATAAAGCTGAAGAGTTTGTTTGTTTGTTTGAACGCGTTAACCTCAGGAACTACTGGTCCGATTTAAAAAAATATATTTGCGTTGGATAGCCCATTAATCCAGAAAGGCTTTAGGCTATATAACATCACGCTGCGACCAATAGGAACTTAGCATAACTAAACTACGCGAACGAAGCCGCTGGCGGCCGCTAGTGTAAAATAAAGCGCTTCTTCTTATTCTTCAGCCTCAGCCAGCACCCTGTATTAGAAGGTCATTAATTAAAGGTCAATGGTACTTCTTTTTGGAATGTCCGAAATATCTGTTCACCTAAATTTTTTTGACGATCTAAACAATGCCTCTGATGATGCAAAAATCGTAGCCACGTACGCCAAGCCAATATATTATTATTTATTTTTATTTAAAGCAACAAAATCAACAAAAACAATACTGCAACAATTATACTGTTAATTGTTAGCAATTTGAGGCTACCGTGCCGTCGACCCGGGCCTGGTCCTTACGGCGAGCAGTGGGCAGTTCGCCGCCCGCAAGCCCACGCCCACGGTGGCCAGGAGTTCGATGCTGTCTCCCGACCAGGACGTCTTCAGCTGCGGACGATACTCACTCCCTCACGCGCTCCGCCTCCTATCTGTCAGCATCACTGCTTCGCAGAAAGAGGCTCAGATTACTAAACGAACTTTAAAAGGCTCTTCCATATAAATGACGTCACACATTTTTATTATACAAAATTTCACTACAATACAAGGTTAATTCTATCGATAGATCATATTATTCAGCAATCAAAATCCGAGAGCTTCCCATCTTAAGAAATTCCGATTTGTTTTAATGCCTTGGCGTTAAACGTGCCCTGTTAATGACGATTTTAATTTTATACTGCCATTGTCATTTCGGTCATTCCGTTCTTAATTTCTATTCTTATTCTTTGATTCCGTTTTATTTTGAATGGAAAGAGAAATCTTCTACTTACATTAGCTTAAATTAAAGGCTGTAATTATCTTATAAGGGCTGATTTTAACGGTGGCGTACTCAAAACGGAATCTTAGTCCTCCAATGTCCGTTTATCTGTCTGTCACCGGGCTGTATCTCACGAACCGCAACAGTTAATCAGTTGAAATTTTCACAGATGATGTATACAATATGTAAAAAAACTCTGTCCGATCCATGAAGGTATTATTAGGTAACTAAGATAACTGATTCTACTAATGCCTACAAAGCCGGGCTAAACTTAAAAAAAAATCCCCCTAAAAAATAAATATTATTTCGCAAAAGGAGGCAACTTACATGGCAATAAATGCGCGGGCGACGGGGGGCAGGGCTGGCGGCACGCACAAGCATCGCTCATGATAATACAGTCGAAAATAGTGTTGTCACTTTGAAAAAAATACCAATTCAAAATTCATTAGTACTGTTACTATGATGATTATGTAAAATTTCATATTTTTTTTGGTCATGTGTTTACCTAACCTTTATTACCCTTATGAGTCGGACGGGGTTTTCTTTCTATATTGTATACATGTTGTCGCTGTAACAACATTTTAAAAAGTTTTCATTAAAAAAAAACCAAAAAAGATCAAGAGAAACGGTTCCGTATTATAATACGGAACCAATCCTCTTGCATTGTTTTTGTTATCTAATACATATTTGGGTATCGGTTTCCATCGGACCGAAGTTTTGCCAGCTAATTTAATTTAAGACTGGTCAAATAAAAGTCAATTGCCACATTGTTGACTTGAAAACGGATCGACCGACGACTTGGCAGATTTTTTTGCTGCGATTGTTATTGTTTGTGTTAAAGATTTCCTTTGGAAAGCCGCTTGGAAAAGTCGGAAATTAAATTCACCCGGGCGATGCTCGGCACCAAAAGCTAGTTGAAGATAATTTGAAGCCATAAAGCTAACGTCAACAAGGGTGATACTGTTGTTTTTTATATTGGTGGTTACGATAAGCCCTTTTTTAATTACTCTTCGTATTTAAAATTTTCTTCTCTTCACCAAAAAAAGAAAAAGCTTAATTTGCCTTGTCACTAATTCTCAAAAGAATCTTCTTCTCAGCCTATAGACGTCCACTGCTGGACAAAGCCTCCCCTGCTGTCAATTCAAGGGCTGTCATTCCATTGGGAGGCATGCAGGCTGAAAATGGCAGTAATTTGTTTTTCCACAGCAAAAGAGCTGCCCGCTTCCTTGGTGTTCCCTTAGTCGCCTCTAACGATGCCCACAAGAGGATATGGGTTGGAACTATTCTAAGCTCGATACCACACAATACAAAAGTATAAATAGATAAAACTCATAGGTCTTGGTACTTAACGCAATATTGTGTTGCGAATCTCCCAATTTTTTAAGGGTTGTTACCTTTTTCCTTGGCTATTAATAGTCATAATATCAATTATTACAATGTTCTACACAATCCACTCGTCGATTCTCAATATTTATAAAAACCTCATGGAAAAAAAAAAAATCCCCAGAGTTTCTGTTTTGACGAACCCGCGACCCTGACCCATGCTTCGGTTTTCGTGGACCCCGTCACGATGTGCATTCTGTGACATCTCTTTGAGGTACGCGTGAAATACAACGCGCCGTCGACCCAGGCCTGGTTCTTATAAGGCGGTGAGCTGCCCGTTGCTGGCCGCCCGCAAGCCTAATCACTGTAGCCTTAAAGATACTTAAATTGTAGCCAGATGGAAACACCGCCACCGGCAAACTGTTCCAGTCCCTCGATGTACGCGGAATAAAAGATGAGGAGAAACACACAAAAACACACCAAATTGTGTTTGCGCCACAATTTCAAATATTTCTATCTTTTCCATGGTGCTAGTTACTTTGTAATCAACTAATTGTCTTTTCACCGCCAAAAGAAGCCCGTTCACCTTGGCTCCTACTTTTCGAAATGTATCCTTGGACTGTACCGACCGCCTTCAGCTTTTGGGAGTAGAGATTTCCTCGAAGCTAAACTTTGGGCGGTTCATTGAGTTCAAGGCCAAGGTGGCTGCCAGGAAACTTGGCGTTGTCGCAAAGGTCCGGCAGTACTTCACACCAGGCCAGCTTCTAATGTTGTACAAAGCACAGGTCAGTTCGTGTGTGGAGTACTGCAGCCACATTTGGGCTGGTGCTGGTAAGTGTTACCTGGCCACTTTGGATTTGGTGGAGAGGCGGGCGAAGAGGCTGCTTGGTGACCCTGACTTAACTCGAGACGGTCTCTTAAGCCTAGAGCACAGGCGTAGAGTAGCCAGCCTTTCGATCTTCTACAGGATGCATTTTGGGGAGTGTGCGAGGGAATTGCATGATTTAATACCCTCATCTCCGTTCCACCATTGGGAGACCCGTCCTAAGGCAAGTTTCCACCCTTACGTTGTTAACACCACTACGATCTGGACGAAGCGTTTCGCCTCCTCCTTTATACCGCGTACATCGAGGGGCGGTGTTTCCGTCGGACTACAATTTGAGTGTCTTCAAGGCTAGAGTGAATAGGCTCTTCATAACCTAGTGAGCTTTACCATCAACGATTGTGTCACTGCTTACCATCAGGCGGAATCGCGGTCATGCGCTAGTTTATAATACATAAAAAAAAATTAAATGTTATTATTCCAGAGTTAGTTTATCAATTTCTCGCTTTTAAGTTCTTGTATTGGCGAGTAACTTTTGTCAACGATTGTTGACAAAAGTGAGCTGCCATCTATCGTCAGGTTAGTGGAACTACTACCATGTTCAACATTGTCATCTGTTATTTTCATCGAAATTAAGTTAAATATTTGTTTAACTTGAAATCACTCGGTCGTAACTAACTTTCGATGCGTGACAACCCTACCCCGTACATGCATAACAGTGCTTATACACGAGGTACATAGGTTTGCGGCTCTCCTGTTCCAGTATTACTGGCTATGCTTCCTAACACAGCGTTTGCTATCACTACAGACCGTTGTCTTAGGCTTCTGAAGGCCTAATACGAGTTTACTTACACGATTGCTTTATCGTTGAATTGTGTAGAATAATGTAGTTAGTAAGTAAATGTCTATATCCTGTATCTTCCCTCTCTATAATCCCTTGGTACATAATGACAAAGAAGTTACTTTATTTGGGCAATTTAATTTTTTATACTAAAATGTAAATATATTTATCTTAGGTATGTAAGTACCTACTTTTTATCCTCAAACAAACGCAAAGTGGTAATGAAAATTACACCAAAGAGGTCTAAAATATTGGAGAACTTTGGACACATTTCAGAATTAAGAAAACGTAAGAAAATTCATGAAAAACGCCCTTTTTAATAAGGCGAACATTGCTTAAAATCTTTTTATTTCTGTATCTTTCCACAAAAGAGTGTCCTTGCCAGTTATTGCCAGTTTTTTTTTACAAAATTGGGGGTAGATGGACTTTATTTACCTACGCAGTGAACGTTATTGTAATAAATGACTTAAAACGGAGTCCATTGTACCTCGATATCGTGGATAAGATAAATGTCTTCGTAAAAACACAAACAATGTTCGTAAAAGAGATTTTCTTGTAATTTTGTTGGAGCTTAAACATTTGTTGTTATTTAATAGAAGGAGATTCTTCCGGGCTGATCGTTTTTGTTAATCAGAATTCTTTATATTAATTTGTGTCGACTTTTTGAGGCTTATCTGCACAAATTGCCACTGAGGGTTTTATAAATTTGAAGGAAAAAAGTTGAATGTATTTTGGTCAGTTTATAATGAGTTTTGCTGGGGTAATGTCGTAATTTCAGCTGAAAGACGTTCATTACTGAACATTGCCTCCCTTAAGCACCTTCGCTTGGACCGGTTCTGTGGTTCTGTGCTTCTCGCATCCAGCGGGTTCTTGCGGCCTTCACAAAGTCAACGGTCCGTCTGAAGCCGTCCAACGCTGAAATCAAACTGATGCGTGGTCGCTCATAACGGAAGATTCAATAAGAAGGTTTAGAGTCATTAAAAATACAATGAATGAAGGGCTATAATAGTCCTTCAACCATTGTATTTTTAATGAGTCTCTCTACTTCTCTGACGCTAGGAGTTATTCAGCGTGATTTTTTTATGGATGAGCCCGCTCTGGGCGGAATTCGCCAAGGGGCCGTGTCAGACTTTTACTACCAAAAAGCCATGCGTGTTTCTTGTTTTGCCTGTATGCCATTGGCGACGGTATCTCTTTCAAAGGAATATTCACCGCTGCGATCCGGACGAAGCTATTCGCTTTGTCGGCCAGCAACCTAATGATTGCATCATTGCTTAGCATTAGACGGGATTGTGGTTATGGACTAGTTTATAATTATAAAAAAAGGCCAAATCTCGTAATGTTAAACGTTCAAAGTTCGTCGCAGTCTCTACCGTCTGAATAATAGCGACAAAGAAAGGTCAAAAACTTGTCAAAGTGTAAGAAAATTAAAAGTAAGTAAGTATTTTTTGACATATAGGTAGACTGAGATCAAACTGTGAACATTCTTGAAATTAGTAAAATTAACCTCTGTGATATTTATAGTATGGTCACGCCAGCGGACGGCGGATATGAGCAGATGAGATAGTTCTCTTGGCATATAGTGTCCTTCTTCTTCAGCCTATAGAGGTCCACTGTTGGACAAAGGCCTCCCCCAAGGCTTTCCACGATGACCGGTCTTGTGCTGCACCAGATCATCGATCCACCTTGTTGGGGGCCTCTCTACACTGCGTCTTCCGGTACGTGGCCGCTACTCCAGAACCTTACTGCCCCATAAGCCATCGGTTCTACGAGCAATGTCTAAGAGCAAGTCAGTCCTATCTTTTCGTAATTATTCTTCGCTCTGACTATTCTATCTATCAGATAAAAGTGATTTAGCGAATCTTACTTAAATACGTGATGTTAAGCTCAGCACGATACATAATTATCTAACACCTATCAAACATAATCTGAATTACCTTTTGAAGGTTATTGCTAATCTATTTATGTTCCTATAATTTGTCAGTAAAAAACGTAAATAACACAATGAGTATTGTTGAACTTTCAAAATGAAAGTCATTTGTAGTGTTACGTGTTACGTAATTACCCGGCAGGTTCGCTGGGAGGCGTTTTTTCCGCAACACGGCCTTAATTTATGCGTATTTATGTGACTATAAGTTGGTAAATTTAGCGGAAAATTAATTTAATTGTAACGCAGTTAAGTTACACGTGTTTCCCTTAGAAGTCGTAGTAAATTAGGGCTCCACAGGAATTGAATGCATCCTTCAAGTAGCGCTTCGGATCCGTACCGTCAATATATCGTAATTCGTCCGTATAATGGGGAAGCAGGGCAGTGCACTTTATTTTCATTGGATTCTAAATTGAAACGCAGTGTGGATCCGCCATTGCGCTGTGATTGGTATAATTTACCTACAGTTTTTATGTTGGTTGTTATTATCATCTATACTTGTGCCAAACTCAATAAAGAATAGAGATAAACAAACCAATTTAGGGTTATCACTACACACGTTTTACAAATTTCATATAATTTACATGACACAAATTACATACAATTCCTATTGCAGCAAATTTCAATAGAATCACTAAAATAACATGCCCCCGCTTGCCATGCTTCCCGTCATCCTTCTTATTCCTAAGTTTTTTAAGTGAATAGGCTTAATAAACTAGTGCGCTTTACCATCAACGATTGCATCACTGCTTACCCTCAGGCGGGATTGCAGTCAAGCATTAGTTTATAATAATTAAAAAAAAAATATTAACTTACGATTTCGAAAAACCATTAAAATTCGACATTAATTTTACGTAATAGCTCTACAAAAAAAGAAACATGGATGTACATATGGAATACAGCCAATGAATAAATTAGTAGTAATTAGTGTACTTTTTAAATCAACTGCATAACACATGTATTATAATACTTTCAAGCATAGACTACGTATTATTTAAGTGTATATTTCATTCAAATCGGTTAACAGTTCTATGCAAATCATAAATATCTAAACATAAGTAAACTGTTTACATTTAGAAAGTAGTATTATTATAAACGTCGTTAACGTCTTCTTCTTAGGTGTAAACAAGTCGTTGCCTAGAAACGGTTTGTTTACCTCTTGTCTTTATCGAATTTGGTCCAAATATAACTGCTTTTTTTAAAAAAAACTGGACGACGGAGGACGGGTCTGAGCAGTTGTGTTGCGATGTGTACCGGGTACGATGTGCCTAATGTCGTTGTGTCGGGAGTTTGGTCGTGGAGGGTCTCCAGATCATCCTCTGGCGCAGCATCGTTGTTGGGTTAAACATTGCATCACCTCGCTGAACTGCCGTCTTCCTTCCTATTCACTCAGTTTTTTTTAAGTGAATAGTCTTAATAAGCTAGTGCGTTTTACCATCAACGATTGCATCACTGCTTACCATCAGGCGGGATTGCAGTCAAGCACTAGTTTATAACTAATAAAAAAAAAACTGGTTATATGAATTTCGGGCTTCTGAGTACCAGTAGGTAAGGACTGTCACAGATAATCGAATCGGTCCAATATTGGATCAAATATGTGCACAATGCTTTATAGAAGTCGAACGGTAATACTTTGAACCAAACCGATTTTTTAGACAAGGACATGTAACTCTATGATCATTGGGCAAAAATCTCGTCACTATGGGTGTCCGAAGATGGACAGCGCTGCCGAGGATGGCCCAGAAAGAAATGGCGAGATGACCTGGATGTATACCCAGGGTTAATTCGAAATGGCGCCGGTAAAAAGTTCCAGGCACTATGCTTAATATGGTGTTAGCATTTGTCATTTTAAAGTGTATATAATAAAGAGTATTCTATTCTATTCCGAAATTTTGAAGATTCTGAAGTCGTGGTGGTCTAGTGGTTAAAACACTAGCCTCTCAAGTATGAGTGTGCGGGTTCGATTTCAAGTCAGGCCAATGTAACTTTTTAAAATTAAATGTACTTTCTAAGTAGGTCTTGGATACTACCTAATGACTGATTAAAAGGTGAAGGAAAAGATCTTGAGGAAACGGAAGTCTGAAGTCGCTAACCCGCATTGAGTAAGCGTGATGGTTATGCTCAATCCTTCTCTGTATGAGAGGAGACCTCTGCCCAGCAGTGGGACAATAAAAAGGTTGATGATTCTATTTATGAACATTTTATCAACGTGAAATTTCAGCCCATGACTCACCGTGAGGCGTCCTATCCGCGCTGTTACTTGGTATTTTGACTTTCTTTCTTATAGCTCACCTAAGAAAGGTCGTATTGTGATTGTAAAAAGCCGACAGACTATACTTTCAGCAAGAATTGGCTACCAAACGCAAAAATAAGTTTTCAAATCCGTCTGGTTTTAGACATTAGCGTATTCGAGCAAAGAAACCTCTTACCCTTATTATTACTAAGTATAGTATAGATTGATATATTTACCAAGCTATTTTCTCTTTTAAGAATCTTACAGAATCCTATAAAACCTTTATAACTCTCTAAGATGATATTGAAGACCCAGATCGATGTGAACGTAGCGCGGTGTATAATAAATTCTTATTAAAAATGCATGAACACGCCCAGTTCTCCGGGACGTACAGCCGCACAAGCTGTCTATATCCAATGTAATCTGACCTCTTTTTTCACTGAAAGGTTGAAGAATATGATGTCAGTTTAGAGTGGAAACGTATTCTTGATTTATTTGACGTCATACGTACCGCCAACGTGCAAAATGCGGGGAGTTGTTACTTAATACGCTATATTCTAAGACTCTTCAATGCACGATATTTGTATGATTACATGTTGTTTTTATGGATTACTAGGGGTGGAGCGCGACTTTGTTTGCATATCTATTAACTTCAATGTATCAACCCGTAATGAGTATGATTTTTTATTTAACCACGGTAAAGCTAATGGACTATTGTAAGTTTAGCAAGCTGTGTATGTCTTTTTATTTATTTATGTTTTTGCTATCTTTTGCCCACGACTTTGCTCGCGTTAAATTCGGGCTAAGACGGTTTATGGCTGGGGGAAGATTTTTACTCCCCCTTTTAAGAAGAGGAGGGTAGGGGCGTTTAAAAAAATATGCACGATTTTTTCGTTAGTCACAAATAGTCTGCATACTAATTATTATTTTTCGACCTTTATAATTGCGGAATGCTCCAAATTATCTATATAAAAAGAACCAAAAAGTAGCCTATATCACTCTCCACCCCGTTCAACTATCGCCACAAAACGTACAAACAATCGGATTTTATGTATGTGAAAGAGTGTGAATATACGAATATCCAATTATCCATATCCGTACGGTATTTCATCTATTCCCCAAGAACTAATAAACTATACGTCATATTTTGACAGATAAGGCTGTTCATGTTGTTTCCTGAGTAATAGATTCCTGAGGAATATGGTATAAAAGTGTCGATTATGATTATTTATCAAATTCAAAAGACATTTATTCAAATAAGTTTAAAATTTCTACGTACATTTTGTCTGTAAATTGTTTGGTTTAAATTCGTCAAAGGAGATTATATTTATCGGGGTCGTCGCATATCATTGAAAGTTAATATGAAGCCAAAGGCAGTTTTTGAATTAAACTTAATATAAATATTATTTATATTAAGTTTAATTCGAAAACAGACATCACGCAATACATTAAAATTCGTACAAAAACATCCTATCGTCGGCCGTCTTCCGTGGCGCAGCGGACAACACGCCTACCTGCGACGTGGAGGCTCCGGGTTCGATCCCCGGCCAGGTCATGATGGAAAACGATATTTTCCTGATTGGCCTGGGTCCAGTTTATCTATATTTATTTATTAGGTTAGTCAACAGTTATGTACACCATTACATTTATGGAGTTCAATTTTACAAAAAAATACATTTGTAAGTGTAATAACTACTTACTGACTAACACAACATGCACAAAAACGGTTAACATTCAATATTAAATGATTTTAAATTAAAACAGTAAAACAAGAGGTATCAATTAAAAAAATATTATAAAGAGGATTATATTAATTAAAACAAGTAAATTAATTCATTCTTAAGATTATTATACAATTACTAGCTTTCCGCCCGCGGCTTCACCCGCGTGGAGTTCGGTTATATCGCGCTTTTTAGATTTCCCTCGGGAACATCAAATTTTTCCGGGATAAAAGGTAGCCTATGGTCTTTCTCAGGGTCTAAAGATTGTCTGTGCCAAATTTCATCAAAATCGGTTGAGCGGTTTAAGCGGGAAAGCGTAACAGACAGACAGACAGACATACAGACAGACAGAGTTACTTTCACATTTATAATATTAAGTATGGATTATGACTCAATTTTATTTTATTTTAAGAAATTTATTTATTTTTTATTTATTGATTTTTTTATTTTTTTATATGTATCTATTATAAATATTGTATCGCTGAGTTAGTATCCCATAACACAAGTATCGAACTTACTTTGGGGCTAGCTCAATTTGTGTGATTTGTCCGTATATACAATATGTAAAGAAAACCCTGTCCGGTCCGTGAAGGTATTGTTAGGTATCGATAACTGATTCTACTAATGCCCACAAAGACAGGCAAAACTTAAAAAAAATCCCCCTAAAAAAATAAATATTATTTCGCAAAAAGAGGTAACTTAATACATGTGCGGTAAACAACCCCTTCCGCGGGCGGCGGGGGGCAGGGCACGCGGCACCTGTGACGTGGTCGCGTCGCTATTCGCTTATAATATTACCGGTGTTGTCACTTTTTAAAAAAATACCAAATTTCGGGGAAATTGGAATTAATTCCCGGGAAAAAGGATTATTTCAAAATTCATTAGTATTGTTACTATGATGATTATGTAAAATTTTATATTATATTTGGTCGTGTTTACCTAACCTTTACTATACTTACGGGTCGGACAGGGTTTTCTTAACATATTGTATATATATTTATTTATCCATCATTGGCGCCGATTCTGTTGCTAACAAACTAAACTAATTTTAAGTTAACTGCATCTTTTTCTTTCCATTTCGTTAAGAAAAGGATAGAAGATACCATTTTAATCTAATCCTGTCAAATTAAGATACTCCACTAGTTTAGACGCGATTAAGAACATGGCGACTAAAAATACGCCAGTTTACGTCAGGAGCGCACTAATTTGACAGGTCTAAACTGACATTTTATCTTCTGTCCTTTTCTTAATGGAATATATAGAAAAGGATACACTGAACTTTTAATTTAGTTTGGGAACAAGTGAATCAGGGCCATTGTCTTATTAAACTTCAACTATATCCGATGTCTGTTTTGTTAATAATAAATAATACGTATTACATCCATCCATCTAAAAAGATACACTCATCTCTTCAGAACCGCTTGTCAATTCATCAGCAACCACAATCAAAAGCATCTTGCAAGTAAGTAAATAACTAACTAGCTCATTTCTCTCGAGCACAGCTAACAAATTTTTACTCTACAAAGGATTGTGAGCGATGGACAGAATTAAACTGGAAACCTTCCAAGTAGTGATGTGCCGGATCGTTAGAAATGCAGATCCGCGGATACGGATCTGAATACGGATATTTGGTGTCAAGATCCGCAGATACGGATACGGATCTTAACTTTCTTACACAATCGGTGACGGTGCGCACGATCTTGAGTTGAGTTGAGATATGTTTCGACTTGCATTGCGCGGCGGGTCTTTCTTTTGTTGGCGAAGAGCAAAGCGCACTAGCGACAACAATTACTTAAAATTCTTAGCTACTATACCGGATCTATTTCAAATAATTGTGAACCATCAAAATCTCGGCAATTGGCGTCGCTAGTGCGCTTTACCCTTCGCCCTAAAGAATTTTATCCATAAATTTAAAATTAATAAGGTAAATACATCCGTAAAAGATCCGCCAAAAAGTAACGGATACGGACACGGATACGGATCTTTCTGCTGCTTCAGATATCCGCGGACACGGATACGGATATCCGGCACATCACTAGTTCCAAGATAGCCAGTATAAATAATAGTTGGTGAAAGATTGAGCCGGCCGCAGACTGACGGAGACCCTTCAATTAAGTTACTGACCTTTATTAGAGGGGACCACGATTCTATATTTCATTGTTAGGGCTGGTCCACACGGGGATAGGGCACTGTTCAATTTAAATTGTTTATCTATATTAACATATTTTATTGTATCATCATCATCAACCTTTTTATCGTCCCACTGCTGGGCACAGGTCTCCTCTCATACAGAGTAGGATTGAGCGTAATCACCACGCTTGCTCAATGCGGGTTGGCGATTTCAGACTTAAAAAGTCCAGGTTTCCTCAAGATGTTTTCCTTCACCTTCATTTTATTGTATAATCTATGTAAATAGTGTAGACTCATTATCATCTCAGCGTTAATCCCAGTCGCATCCGAAGCTTTGGAGTCTGGGGTCCGCTTTACCAGTCTTACTGCCGATTTTGGCTAAACTTCGATATTTTCCGTGAAGCGACTGCCATCTGACCTCCACAACCCGAAAGCGATATCGAAGCATCGCAGTTAGACCAATTGTTGGACTTTGGAGGGCTCTAACAACCCGTAACAACTGCCACTAGATGTTCTTATGGCTGATGTTATATTGACCAACGGCTTAATGTGCTTTCCCAGGCACGACCAGACCAGTGCAAATATATACAAACATTCATACATACAAATATTTGCACTGCGCGTTCGCTACCGCTACGCCACTGTAGATACCTACATTATTTCTCTCTCCTTCCCCTTAGTGTCACCATTGTGTGGATCGCCCTGAGGACACGGTGAAGCATACGGTGGAGGTCTGCCCGACTTGGGTAGAGCACCGCCGAGTCCTCGTAGCGGCGATCGGCGGCGATCTCTCGCGTCCGACCCTGGTCCAGGCCATGGTCCAGAGCGAGAGTGCACGGCAGGCCGTCACCTCCTTCTGCGAAGTAGTGATGCTGGCAAAGGAGGAGGCGGAGTGCGTGAGGCAACGGGAATCCCAGCGACCTCACGCCACTAGCCGCCGCAGGAGACGCCCTGGTCGGGAGATGACACTATCAGCCACCGTAGGCGCCTCAAAGAGATGTCAGCACGTCGTGACGGGGTCCACGAAGACCGATGCCTCCTGGGCCAGAGTTGGGGGTTGGTTAAACAAGAAACCGTGGCCCTGGCCGTTGCACAGGCAAGTGAAGAAACACGGGTGGGTTTTAGTCAGTAAAAGTCTGACACGCCCTTCCGCTCTGCCCAGAGCTGGAGAAGTCATTTGATGATTTCCCATCACAACAAAAAAAAAAAAAGTTTGTCTGTAAAAGATCGCTCTTAGCGATAAGACCGCTCATGGTGTCAACCTTTGTAAAATCGTTATATTTATGTTCTGTAATTTATATGGTGTACGTAATAAGGAGTATGCTATTCTATGGCAATGCTTTGAAGACTTTGTTTCATTTGAACGTGCTTATCACTTTAACCACTGGTGGGATATGATTAGTTATTTTTGCATTTTATATCCCAATTTTTGAGAAAGGCTATTTGTCCTTATCCTGCGACCTTTAGTAGCCGACCAGAAAGAAAATATGTCCGATATAACGAAAACGAAGTGAACTGCATCTGGTTATGTACAATTTACGTATCTTCAAGGTTAGAGTGAATAGGCTCTTAATAAACTAGATCGCCTTACTATCAATGACTGCATCACTGCTTACCATCAGGCAGAATCGCGGTCAAGTAGTTTATACCTAAAGTTTTTTTTATAGAAATAATAATAAAAAGTAAACAAACTAAAACCCAACTACGACAAAAAACGACGCTGAAAAAGTATAAAACAAGATTTTCAGAATACTGAACTGAACAAAGTTGCTAATGTGTAAAGAGATAAATTTTCATGTTTGGAAAGTCGTAGTCACACGTTGTCAAGGTGCTACGGTAGGTAGGTATATGTAACGTGTGACTACGCCTTTCGAAACATGAAAATTTATCTCTTTACACATTAGCAACTTTGTTCTTGTTATTATTTGTACTATTTTGGTATTAAAGTGTATTTGTGGCGCATAATATTAAGAAAATTTATATTGTTGAACTAATTATCGCTCATATTTAACATCATTAAAGCATTTTTGTAATTATGTACAAGCATAAAGTAGTCGTGAAGCTCTTTCAAGTGATACCAAACACGGTATATTTATTTTAATTTTATATTAACATAGAACTTTTTGTCCGCTAGAGGGCACAATACTAAATTTGGTGACAAGCTTTATAGCTCATACCCAACGGAATATCAAGGCTCTTCTAATGGTACTGCAGTGGTCTTATCCTGATAAGTAGTAAAGAAGCTATGAACGAAAAAATGTGAATTATATGCAATCAGCCCATGAATACAGGTAAAGTCACAAGCAAATGCTAGTAATATATATATATATATATATATATTTAAAATGTACAAGTAAAGCGCTATCAAATGATACCAAACACGGTATATTTATCTTAACTTAATTTTTTCACTCTGTATGTTTTGTCCGCTAGAGGGCGCCACATTAGATTTTGTGAAACCCTATATAGCCTATAACCAGCGGACGATTAAGACGCTTCTAATGATATGTCATTTGTCGAATTCTGATAAGGAGTTTAGAAGTTACGAGGGAACAGATGAACATACATACATACATACATACATACATACATACATACATACATACATACATACATAGCCTGTCAAAATCATAACCCTCCTTTTGCTTTGCCGTAGTCGGGTAAAAATAGTGTTTTTTTGAAGTTAAGCCTTTTTATGGAGTTAAACACAAATTACATATAATCTAGTTTCGTAGAAATTAAACTTGTAGATGCAGCATTGCCTGTTGGTTTGGCTCAAGCATTACTGATAAGCAAACTGCATATATGTATGTATGTCGGAGATGGTCTGTTGTTATCATTAGGCATATTTTAACTGTTGTGGATTCATCATCAACCTTTTTATCGTCGCACTGCTGGGCACAGGTCTCCTCTCATACAGAGAAGGATTGAGCCTAATCACCACGCTTGCTCAGTGCGGGTTGGCGAATTTCAGAACATCTTGAGGAAACCCTCAAGATGTTTTCCGTCACCTTCAGTCATTGGTGTCCAAGATATACCTACTTAGAAAGTACATATAACTTTAGAAAAGTTACATTGGTACTTAGCTGACCTGGAATCGAACCTGCGCACTCATACTTGAGAGGCTGGTGTTTTAACCACTAGGCCACCACGACTTGTGACTGTTGTGGATTATGGTTAGTATATACAATATGTAAAGAAAACCCTGTCCGATCCGTGAAGGTATTGTTAGGTATCGATAACTGATTCTACTAATGTCTACAAAGCCGGGCTAAACTTAAAAAAGAATCCCCCTAAAAAAATAAATATTATTTCGCAAAAAGAGATAACTTAATACATGTGCGGTAAGCAACCCTACTGCGGGCAGCGGGGGGCAGGGCACGCAGCACGTGGTCGCGTCGCTATTCGCTCATAATAATACCGTTGTTGTCACTATTTTCAAAATTACCAAATTTCGGGGAAATTGGAATTAATTCCCGATTTAATTCAAAATTCATTAGTATTGTTACTATGATGATTATGTAAAATTTTATATTATATTTGGTCAAGTGTTTACCTAACCTTTATTATCCTTATGGGTCGGACGGGGTTTTCTTTACATATTGTATAAGTGAAAACGACAGGATGCGTACAAAAACA
The DNA here is from genome assembly GCA_017933935.1 of Sesamia nonagrioides. Classification (NCBI taxonomy): domain Eukaryota; kingdom Metazoa; phylum Arthropoda; class Insecta; order Lepidoptera; family Noctuidae; genus Sesamia; species Sesamia nonagrioides. Next base: position 1,394,088 of record JADWQK010000020.1, on the reverse strand, counting down.
TATATTTGTTTATGTTTTTGGCGAACAGGTTGCAAATGCAGATTCGTTATCGGGCAAAGGTAGCGTACGAGTAATTTTATGATGTACATAATAAATCTATACATACCTGTGAACGTGCGTCACATAAGTATAGGTACATTTTGAAAGTATATAGAAGGCAATTTTTTCTTCTCTTCTTCTTCTTCAGCCTATAGATGTCCACTGCTGGACAAAGGCCACCCCCAAGACTTTCCACGTTGACCGGTCTTGTGCTGCCCGCATCCACCGGCTTCCCGCGACCTTCACCAGGTCATCGGTCCTCCTTGTTGGGGGCCTCCCTACGCTGCGTCTTCCAGTACGTGGCCGCCACTCCAGAACCTTACTGCCCCATCGGCCATCGGTTCTACGAGCAATGTGCCCTGCCCACTGCCACTTAAGTTTAGCGACTCGCAATTTTTTACGATCATTAAAACAGAATATATATATTAAAATAGAATAAGATCAAAACAAAATGAAAAGTAAATTAGTGTACCGCATCTTAACAGAAAATGAAGTTTCTTTAAGGCAAATGAGTGGGCTTCCTCCGAACGCTTTAATTACTTCCCCTGGCTTACTAGATTAGTGGACACAGAGCCGTGAGGCGGATCTCTAAGGAAGAGACAGTTTTAAAAGGAGCCAATCTATACTGATATGTAAAGCTGAAGAGTTTGTTTGTTTATTTGTTTGAACGCCCTAATCTAATATTAATCGATTTAATCGAAGGTTATTTAATCGATGGGGCAGCAAGGTTCTGGAGTGGCGGCCACGTACTGGAAGACGCAGCGTAGGGAGACCCCCAACAAGGTGGACCGATGACCTGGTGAAGGTCGCGGGAAGCCGATGGATGCGGGCAGCACAAGACCGGTCATCGTGGAAAGCCTTGGGGGAGGCCTTTGTCCAGCAGTGTACATCTATAGGCTGAGGAAGAATCTCAGAAATTACTGGTTCGATTTGAAAAATTCTTTTTGCGTTGGATAGCCCCTTCATTCAGGAAGGCTTTAAGGTATATAGCATCATACTGCGACCAATAGGAGCGGAGCATATCGAAACCTACGCGGTCGAAACCGCTTGGCGCAGCTAGTACATTATATTTTTGGAGAATGATGTTAACTTTTGTAATAGAATTGGGAAGTGATAACTTTTCTGGCGTTTTATACTTTGTTGGCGTTTAGGGCGCAACGATACATTGAAATTCTGTTGAGTTTATGTAAGAAGAGCCATTATTAAACGAGGTTAGATCTCTTATCGCTGTCGTTTATTTTTCAACCATTTTGTAATGAAAAGTCATCATCATCATCTCAGCGTTAATCCCAGTCGCATGCGTAGCTTTTCAGCTTTGGAGTCTAGGGTCCGCTTTACCAGTCTAACTGCTGATTTTGGCTAAATTTGGACATTTTCCGTGAAGCGACTGCCGTCTGACCTCCACAACCCGAAGGCGATATCGAAGCATTGCAGTTAGACCAATTTTTAGACTTTTGAGGGCTCCAACAACCCGTAACGACTGCCACTAGATGTTTGTATGGCAACCGGGACCAACGGCTTAACGTGCTTTCCGAGGCACGACCAGACCAGTGCAAATATTCATATTCATGCATACAAATATTTGCACTGTGCGGGGATCGAACCCGCGCCTCCTTGCGCAACGGCCGCGTTCGCTACCGCTACGCCACAGAGGCTGTCAATATAATTATATAAGTAATATATAATTATTACCTAGCAAAAGGCATTAATACTTTATCTGACTTTCACGATAAAGTGCTAATACCTCTTGCTAAGATTAGTTGTCTGACTTTAGGGCTTCTGACGGCTGTAAAAGATCTAGAAGTAAAGCCAGGACGCACGGCTTAACGTTATTTCCGAGGCACGGAGTCGTATTTTCTACATAAATTAAAATATTTCCTTTTACATTATAAAATCAAGTTACTTGTCTTCAAATCTTCAACAGCAACCTCGAAACTGGTACGCTAATCAAGAGAGTGGGAAATTTACAACATGAGCAATCAGTTGCGCGTCGGAAGAGGGTGATAAATCTCTGGTAATGTAGCTAGCCGGCGCTGTATATCACGTGAGCCTTTCAGACGTGCGCGCGTATTACTACCGCGGTTCCGGCGCCGAGATGGGACGGTAAGGCCTTTAGGCTTACTTACTGATTTAAAGCAGAGTGAATGTTCCTATATTTGGGTGTTTTTGGAGGGTTTTAAGAGCTATTCATACATGCTGTAACCCTTACTCACTTACAAACTACTACTTACTGTACAAAGTTTCAACTCAAAATAAAATACTCTAAGAATTAATACCAAATTTTAGTCATCACAATGTTTTTTTTAAATTCAAATCATAACAAACGGATCACCGTACTACATAGGAAAATTTTCCACATTACCTGCCAAAATCACGATACAGTAATGTCTTTATTTCAATTTAAGAGTTCGGTTTCTAGTAAAGATATATTAAAAATTCTCATAACTTCCGAACATGTAGAGAGAAAAAAAAAAAAAAAAAACATGTAGAGAGAGGATTAAAACCTCTATCAATATCGTTGGATAACATCTTAAAAAGACATGCCCTTGGTATGTATGTAGCTACCCCACCCGTTATACTTTATTTAAATTATAATAGCTTGTAGTGGAACCTACAACCGCCGCAAATAGACAACGCGTCGTATTGACGTCACACGAATTCTACATCTCGCAAGCAGAGTTTACCGTACAACTAGCATACATAAAACTTCCCAACAACAACTGTTGGCCAGGTGCTCGCCAGACATAACACCCGTCTATGGAGGATGAGCCTCCTGCCTAGACGAGGCTTCCGTCGACTGGGACCGCAATTACCTCGGACCGCGGTCCCAGTCGCCGGATTCATAAAAATTTAAAAATTTAATAATTTTCTTCCGGCGACTGGGACCACTCATAAATGATAACTGAAATCAAATAATGTACAGTCAAATGACAAAGTAATAATTGAATAAAAATCTTTTTTTAACCGCCTCTAAAAAAAAGGAGGAGGTTCTCAATTCTTCGTAATCTTTTTATTTACATTATGTTCACCGATCACTCTAAGACCGATGTGCAGAATTCTCTTTTTTTTTCGAAAGTGTATACTTTTCAGGTGGACCCATAGTCACCAGGTCAGGATCTGATGATGCAAGACCAGGGAAATCAAGGAGAGCTTTAAAAAATCGTAGAGGCGACTAGTACATTCTGTACCATTGATTATGAAATTAAAGGATTTAAGTTATTTGTATGAAAGATTACGCGGTAATAAGCGGTTTACGATTTACGAGGTATTAAAAAAAACATACTTACTAGATCTCTTTCAAAACAATTTTCGTTGGTAGTTTTTATAGTAATGTACATCATATGCTTTTTTAGATTTTTAATTTTCTTATTTTAAAAGTTAGAGGGGGGGGGGGGACCAACATTTTTCCACTTTGGAAGCGTCTGCCACGCAAACACTTTTTTGGTTTAGAAAAAAAATATTTTAAAAAAGTCGATATCATTTTTGAAGACCTATCCATAGATACTCCACACGTATGTTTGACGAAAAAAAAAATTTGAGTTTCAGTTCTAAGTATGGGGACCCTCAATATTTATTATTATTTTTGCATCAAAATCTTAATGCGGTTCACAGAATACATCTACCTACTAAGTTTCAACAGTACCTATAGCTCTTATAGTTTCGGAAAAAATGGCTGTGACATACGGACGGACAGACAGACATGACGAATCTATAAGGGTTCCGTTTTTCTTCTCAGAGCACATTGAGACGGTCCGCTCTCGTGCCGCCTTCGCTCTGGGTCAACTCCACCCCGTCCTCAACTCGCGTAGCAAACTGTCACTCAAGTGCAAATTGCGCTTGTACACAGCATACATACGCCCGATTATAACATATGCTTGTCCAGTCTTCGCACATGCCAAGCCGCGTCATATCCATAGGATGCAAGTAATCTAAAACCGTTTCCTCCACACCTGCCACAAATGCCCCTTGGTTCGTCCGTAATGAGATCCTCCACCTTGATCTCAAAATCCCCCCCATCCAGCAGTTCATGAAACGTCTTTCCAAACGCTTCTTTGACACTGCCGCCAAGCACCGCAATCCCCTGATAGCAGCGGCTGCTAACTATACCTGGAGATGGTGGAGGGGCCACCATCTCCAAGCTTCGCCGTCTACGGCATGCCCTCACAGACCCCGACCCCATAACCCGCCTCCAAGAGGCCAACAGGGCCACCAGCATAATACACAAAAAAAGACCGACCTACCGACCTCGCCGCCGAGGTTCATCGCGACGCGTTCAACGTAGTAGTCCCCTCCACCGTCCCTTGTCCGACGAAGACCAGCCCGCGCCGTAGCTGATCTAGTAAATATAAATTCCCAACTATGACCTCTGAGTTTGTTTCGGACGTTTTTTCTCAGAGCTAGTCCTAGGAAACGCCGCGGTCATCAAACCGAATTAAAATAAAATTCGATCCAGCCGTCCCTTGCTGTTCTCTCTAGCGACGCCCTAAGCCGAGGTTCGTACCCCACAGGGGGTGCCCTTAGCGTGTAGTCGCTTAGTTTTAGTTGCCCTGGCTGGAGGCTTTAAATTCATTTAAGGCAGCCACAGGATAGTCCGGTTAAGTAGTCACGACCTCTCTAGAGAGGTCGTGACTACTTAACCGGACTATCCTAACTACGAGACTACCGTAACGTACGTACGTTACTACGTAACGTGAGTCTATCGTAACTACGAGATGCCAAATCAAAAAAAAAGGTTCCGTTTTTTGCCATTTGGCTACGGAACCCTAAAAATGGCCGTTATGGCTTCACACAAAATCAGTATTAACTGTGTTAAAATTTAAAAATAATGTTATAATTTTATAACATCCTTCTTTTTTTTCTAAAGTGTCCGGTCAAATATAGCCCTAAAGCAATAGTATTCGTCGATACTCGATACGAACTACGTAAATATTTTGTACGAATAATTTTACGAGTTAGAAAGAAATAGTAATATACTATCATACAATGCTATTGCCTTTGTGTGTGTTTACCTGCATATGTGAATTATGTAAAAACGGGCTAGGTCAATTTATAAGCGCATAGGATAAAATCATGAACATCATCTAGAACGAGTCAATGATATTCATATTCATATCAATAATTTAGATGTTTATTCGTTTGACTGTACCGATTTCGGCTTGTATAGTAGACTTTTTTAAGTTACGTATGAGTGGTCCCAGTCGCCGGAAGCCTCCTTAGACAAGCTGTTTGCTGCAGATTCAGTCGACGAAAAATATAATTTTTACAGCCATTAGTAGCTTGTTTTATCCACTTCTGAGTACAAGCCTTGCAAAGCTCTGCTATACCATGCTTCCCAGGTCTTACCTACTGCCTTCTGTTAGTCCTCCACCAATACGTACGGCAATCACATCCATTTCCATTTCGGAATCGCAATCTCCAGTCTTGAAAGATCCCAAAACGCAGCATCTCCACGTGAGTATCCGCATCGTTGGGCAAGTGCCTACCAGATACAAAAACTGTCTGGTCGGAGGATTCTCTCTTTTCTATGGAAGATGAGTGAACTTAACACCCGGTTCCTCATACCGCTAAAATATACGTACGGCAATCACATCCAATTCCATTTCGGAATCGCAATCTACAGTCTTGAAAGATCCCAAAACGCAGCATCTCCACGTGAGTATCCGCATCGTTGGGCAAGTGCCTACCAGACACAAAAACTGTCTGGTCGGAGGATTCTCTCTTTTCTATGGAAGATGAGTGAACTTAACACCCTGTTCCTCATACCTCTAAAATATCTGTCAGTTTTTACTCTGTTTCCGAAAGGGTCGAACAAAAGTTTTATCATATTTTTTACACCATATAAATATGAAGATTTTACAAAGGTTGACACAACGGTCGGTCTTATCGCTATGAGCAATTTTTTACAGACAAGCTTTGGATGGAATGCTAAGGAGAGGAGAGAGAAATAATGTAATATGTTGTCTAAAAGGACCTAGTAACTACCAACCTTTCCTCCGTAATACAGGATGATGTAAATTTTACTTAATTACAATAATAATTTCAATCTACATACACTATTATTTGAGTGTGTATGAGGGCCATATAATTATTAAAAGCCCTGGAGAGCGAAGATTATATATATAGAAAGATATAAATTAAAGCCTTAGTGGGAGCTGTAAGGAGGAGTAGATAATAAGGTGGCCGGTGGCTTGGAATACCTATTTAAATCCCTTTTTGGGGCGAACCAATAGAAGACTCTTTGTGAATATTCACATACTAACAGTACTTTGCCTATACAATAGTGGCCGTGTTTATCAGAACACACTTCTACCTGTTAGAAGAACTACACAGTTCGAGACTTATATATAAAATAAACTGTAAGCAGCACAACAAAGCAGTATTCTGTACAAACTTTTTATGTAATGTGTTGTGGGTATGGGTGTTATTATGTCTGTGGTACCAAGATATCCATACTAATTTTACTAATGCGAAAGTATCTCTGTCTGTCCGGCTTTCACGCTAAAACTACTGAACCTAATAACATCCCGTTATGACCAATAGGACTGCAGAGCAGTAAGAAAAAATGTTGCGAAAACACAACTCGGTCGTACATATTGCTCCCATTACTTTAGCAGGCGCTTATTTTATATTAAATGGGCTCCTATAAACTGAAGTCCACGCGGACGGAGTCACGGGCAACAGCTAGTATGTACATATTATCAACTACCAAAAGCTCTGTTAGTGTTAATGCACATAACAATTTAATACATCAATAAGCAAGCATATTCCCGCATTTTTTCCCTTCAACCTCATTACCTGGTGGAGCATCCAATCACCATTACCTGAGGAATGGAGAACGAACAAAACTCAAGAAGTTTTCCATTCACCCAACAACATACCTACTTTTGTTTTTCTCTCCGTAATCTTGGTTTGTGAACAACATCAAGTAACCCACATCCAAACCGCCCCCGGCCGGTGAGCTTATCGGCAAGTTTATAGCGATAAGTGAACATCTAGTGGAGGCCTACATCCACTCTAGCACACCAGGAATACATCACCTGAAGCCCCCTATAAGTCCAACCTCTTAATTATTTGGCTGTGCTTGCTCGCGGTTTCTCTCCGTATTTCAATTTCAATCTACTTACTTAACGTGCGCCTATTTTGCAGTCTGTATATCGAGGTTATATCAAACCAAAACAATTAGATACATCAATTTATTTAGCAATCAATAATCTACTGATAAGTAACACATACTACAGAATTAATGAAATGAATATATGTCAGATAGCAAATTATGTGTATAGTAGTAACACATATACATGCGGTGAATATATTATAATGAGTCTGAGATACTATACTAGGGTTAGCTTGATACAGTAAATTGATGGAGCAAACGTTGTAGACGTACAATGTAATATTGATGTTAACTTCGAAAACTTGCAACTTCTTCAACGTGTATGTTTTACATCCAAACGACAGGTAAAGTCACCAGCAAAAGTATGCATACACTCTGCTTTATTGAAATGGGATTTACTCCTTCATTTTTGAATGAAAATATATGTTGTTGCGAACGCAGCATTTTATTTTATTTTATTTCTTTAGAAAACTTATAGCTAGGGACAGTTGACAGTGAATGAAAGAAGGCCAATTAAAAGTTTTCACTGACAATGTTAGGGTAGCACGGGAAACAGTTGACAAAACCAAACAACAACAAAAATTATGTAATGTGAGGGACTGGAACATTTTGCCAGCGGCGGTGTTTCCGCCGGTCTACAATTTAATTGTCTTGAAGGCTAGAGTGTATAGGCTCTTAATAAACTAGCGCGCTTTACCACCAACGATTGCTTACCATCAGGCGGGATTGCGGTCAATTAATAGTTTTGATTTTTGCATTTGATATTTTACGATGCGATTTTTTCGTTACATTAATTGTTTATTTACTAGCTGCACCCAGCAATTTCACCCGCGTAAGTAGCAGTAGTAGGTACGATTACCTACTTATTCAAAAATTGCAAAGATGAATATAAATAATAGATAAAAACCTATTCTTAGGCCTAACGGATGTGGGCACGTCACCATAGCGGCGGTAAGTCCTTTCTTTGAGGAGTGGCTAGAGAGGCGCCACGGCGCGCTCACCTTCTGCCTGACGCAGGCCCTCATCGGACACGGTTGTTTCGGAAGGTTCCTCTTCCGGGTAAGACGGGAGGAAACACCAGGGTGTCACTATTGTGTGGATCGCTCTGAGGACACGGCGGAGCATACGGTGGAGGTTTGCCCGGCTTGGGTAGAGCACCACCGTGTCTTCGTGGCGGCGATCCCTCGCGTGCCATCCTGGTCCAGACCATGGTCCGGAGCGAGAGTGCATCGCAGGCCGTCACCTCCTTCTGCGTAGCAGTGATGCTGGCAAAGGAGGAGGCGGAGCGCGTGAAGGAGCGGGAATCCTAACGCCCTCACGCTACTAGCCACCGCAGGAGATGCCCTGGTCGGGAGACGAACTCGTATTTTATGCTTATAGCGCTGAATCACTGTCTTTCAAGATACAGACCACCGTCTACTTTGACGGACAGAGTTTCACCTTATGGTGTACAGATTAGTTCTTGACTTGTATTGCTTTGTGTTTTCTACCAAAGTTTACTTAAATTATTGTATAAACTACGTGAAATTTATACCATTTTTGATTAAAAAAAAACATAATTATTGCGGAGCCAGTGACGGTAAAGCGGTAGGGTCTTCGCCATCTTGGTGTGGTGGTACGGGCTCCATTTCGTAGATGAGTTTTGAATTAAAGCACGAAGTGTAAATATACACTCCAATCTTGACAATAACAATTTTTCGCTCCGGAGAAGTGCCTTGGACCGCATCTCGATGCGAAGTGACTGTTCGACAGTCCCCACTTTCCAAAACGACTCTGTCCATGTGCTGCCATCACAAAAATAACGTCACAAGCGTTTGCCCCACTACTACGTAAATCAAATCAGCAACATCAATTAAAATTATACCGACAATCTCTGACAATTATATTATACTAGCTTTCGCCCGCGTGGAGTTCGGTTATATCGCGTTTCCAAGAGAACTCTTCAAAAGTCCGGATACAAAACTATCCTATGTTATTTCTCAAGGTGAACTCTATCTTTGTACCAAATTTCAATAAAATCAGTTCAGTGGTGTAGACGTGAAAGCGTAACAGACAGACAGAGTTACTTTCGCATTTATAATATTAGTAGAGATTATTATTATTATTGCTGCTCCTGGCTGCACATGTTTTAGAAGCTGATATCGCCACAGAAAATGTTCCAACCTGCATTCATGCTTAAACTACAACCCAAGCCCATAGTAATCACGTAACCCAATAGCCTTACAATGAAATGACTGCTAGAACATCAGTAACTCTATCACTAATATACACAATGGGTCACAACTCAATCAGGTACCGACAGAAGGTCAACTCCATACAGTTAGCAATAACAAACGCTTCGTTGATCGTACAAGAAGAAGAAAGAAAGAAAATACATTTATTTACATCAGGTACATCATCTTCATCATCTTTTTTCATTTTTGGAGTCTGGGGGTCTGCTTTACCAGTGTAACTGCTGATTTTGGCTAAACTTCGATATTTTCCGTGAAGCGACTGCCGTCTGATCTTCACAACCTAAAGGCGATATCGAAGCATTTCAGTTAGACCAATTGTTGGACTTTTGAGGACTCCAACAACCCGTAACGACTGCCATTAAATGTTTGTATGACAACCGGGACCAACGACTTAACGTGCTTTCCAAATCACGACCAGACCAGTGCAAATATTCGTATTCATGCATATAAATTCATGCACTGCGCAGGGATCGAACACGCGCCTCCTTGCGCAGCGGCCTCGTTCGCTACCGCTACGCCACGGATAGAAATAAAAAATAAAGATGAAATAAAAAATGATTGTGTGGTTTTATGAAACCACGGCAAAAGTGAAACAGGCGCCGCCATATTGACCTTAGTTGCTCTGATGAGCTCCTTTCGCTTTATTCCTACTCCGAAGGTCACGCGACATGGAACACACAGACCAAAAAGTTTAAGACGATTTATTAAAAGTTTCGCTTTAAAAACTATGAAATCCGATGTAAGTAATGAAAGAAAGTGCCTCATGGCTGTGGAAAAATACCAGACAACTAGTGCCTGCCTTGGACCTGCCAGAACCGCATGCTTTGGATGGATTATATAATTAATACTAGCTTTCCCACCGCGGCTTTGACCGCGTGAACTTCGTTATATCGTGCTTTTTAGATTTCCCTCGGGAATATCAATTTTTTCCGCGATAAAAAGTACCCTATTATTTAATCCGGACTTCTAATTTTACGTCTGCAAAATTTCAAAGCAATTAGTTCAGTAGTTACGGCGTGAAAGCTGAACAAACAAACTCACAAAATAAAGAAAACCGTGTCCGATCCGTGAAGGTATTGTTAGGTATCGATAACTGATTCTACTAATGCCTACAAAGCCGTTCTAACCTTAAAAGAATCCCCTAAAAAATAAATGTTATTTCGCAAAAGGGGGTAACTTAATACATGTGCGGTAGGCAATTCATGCGCGGGCGAAGGGGGGGGGGGGGTATGCGGCACGCGGTCGCATTGCTCATAATAATACCGTCGAAAACGATGTTATGACTTAAAAAAAATTACATAGTTATGGGGAAGTTGAAATTAATTCGCGGAAAAAAAAGATTATTTCAAAAATCATTAGTATTGTTACTATGATGATTATGTAAATTTTCATATTTTATTTGGTCATGTGTTTACCTAACCTTTATTCTCCTTATGGGTCGGACAGGGTTTTCATTACATATTGTATATGGCTATAGGTCAAATTATTTTGGGAGCAATGTGCCCCAGTAGTTGAGAAATATTGGTTCAGTGGTAACGAACCCAAAAGGCCCGTTCACGGCCCTCATCATTACCTGTTACTGTCCGTCGCTCTGTAAGTTGCGTCGCTGTGACTTGCGGCATACACTAATCATCTTCTTCCACTTTCTTAGTCGCTGTTATAAGACTCGTGTCATTTGAGCGTGTTTTTGAGGTCGTGACAACGATTTATAGGTCGTGGGTTCCATCTCAGCGAGGCATGGACTTGGTACAATCTATTTTATGACCTCTTAAGAAAATATCGTGAGTAAGCCGATATGACTCCAGTCAAAATTTGGCGACATTTGATATCAACCGATCCGCATTGGCTACGCGTCGAGATAAGGCTCACTCGTGGCTTCCTCCCACAAAGCGCAAGGGTATATCTGGCTCATACATAATCAGCCTAAATTAAATTAAAGGAGGACAGCCTCCGTGGCGTAGCGGTAGCGGACGCGGCCGCTGCGCAAGGTGGCGCGGGTTCGATCCCCGCACAGTGCAAATATTTGTATGCATGAATATGAATATTTGCACTGGTCTGGTCGTGCCTCGGAAAGCACGTTAAGCCGTTGGTTCCGGTTGTCATACAAACATCTAGTGGCAGTCGTTACGGGTTGTTGGAGCCCTCAAAAAGTCCAACAATTGGTCTAACTGCAATGCTTCGATGTCGCCTTCGGGTTGTGGAGGTCAGACGGCAGTCGCTTCACGGAAAATGTCGAAGTTTAGCCATATCAGCAGTTGGACTGGTAAAAGCGGACCCCAGACTCCAAAGCTGAAAAGGCTTCGGATGCGACTGGGATTAACGCTAGGATGATGATGACATAATCAGCCTAAATTGTTTCCACTGTTAGGTCACAGGCCTCCTCTCGGTGAGAGGGAGCGGGCCGTAATCTACCACGCTGACAAGTACGAGTTGATAGACGTCACACGTCTTCGAAGTTTTTGGCTCTAAGACTTGCCGGTTTCCTCTCGATGTTTTGCTTCACCGGTTTTAGAGCAGTGGTGATGAAATAATTTACACAAACAAAAGCGCCTGACGGGACTCGAACCTACGACTTGTAAGTCACGATCGATACCACTAGGCTACCAGTGCTCCCATGTCTGGGACATAGGAAACATTTTAGGCAGAGTAAGCTATGGATCTGACCTTCTGACTGTATGTTTGAAGTGACGTAGGGCATTAATTAGAGGCTAGATTAGTCCGTGGCATCTACAAGCGCCACAATGACTGGGTAATCAAGCTGCATTGTCGCCACAATTAATTGCTTATTAGTTCATCGTAGTCTGTGCACCGATTGTTACCTGAATACTATTTGTAGGTCCTGTGTTGTTGAAATAGTCTTCAGTTCTTAAATTCTATTAAAAATTCACTTTTTTTATGAAATGGCTGCTTTGTTCATTGTTCAGTTTACGCTACAGCTTCAAACATTTTAATAGTGCTTGTCAATCTGAAATTAAGTTAATTATGTCTGAAATAGAGTTGATATTTATACAACTTGAAATGGGGTGGGAGTGTGCAGATTTACTGTAAAATCATTACTTGAATGTGCCTCGATGTCCCTGCCCCTGTGTTTGCCAATGAAATTTCTAAGCAAATTAACACTCATCATCATCTCAGCGTTAGTCCCAGTCGCATCCGAAGCTTTTCAGCTTTGGAGATTGGGTCCGCCTTACCAGTGTAACAGCTGATTTTGGCTAAACTGCGATATTTTCCGTGAAGCGACTGCCGTCTGACCTCCACGACCCGAAGGCGATATTGAAGCATTGCAGTTAGACCAATCGTTGAACTTTTGAGAGCCCAACAATCCGTAACGACTGCCATTAAATGTTCGTATGGCAACCGGGACCAACAGCTTAACACGCTTTCCGTGGTACACCAGACTAGTGTAAAAATTCATATTGATGCATATAAATATTTGCAATGCGCGGGATCGAACCTCTCTAAACGATCGAACCTCGATAGCGACCTTAACAAGGTCGCCGGTCCACCTTGTCGGGGCCTACCCACGCTGCGTCTTCCTGTGCGTGGTCGCCACTCGAGAACCCGTCGGCCCCATCGGGCATCGGTCCTACGGGCAATGTGACCAGCCCACTGCCACTTAAGTGTTGCAATTCTTCGGACTAAGTCGGTAATTAAACAAAAAAAAAAAATTGTTTTATGTTCCTAATTTGGGGTTAACGATAGCTGGTCCTGGTAGTTATGTTACATGAAATATGACGTATTGTGAAATCTGTGGATAATTTTCGTAATTTAACACGTTAAAAATTTGGTCAAAGTGTCGGTGACAACAAAATGCAAACACTTGTGAAATTCTAAGGAAATTATATGTATTTTTAACGAAGTTCTCCACTTAGAGATAGAGCACTGATTTGAACAGCATTTTAATGTCTATTGATTGTTAACTAGTTCTTGACATTTGTTTTATAGACATTGTTGACAGATTAAAAGTGAGATCAGTCTTTGAAAAAAAAATTACGAGAGTTGCTTCTCTGTTTTCTAACATTTTCACGAAAAACGCACATTTTTAAAATTAATAAGTATTTCTAGTTGAAATTCCTGTGGTCACTGACCCAACATTTTTGTATTTATTATTATATAAATGATACACCGCACATTATCAACAGTATAAGTCTCTCGTTCCTGTTTTTAATCCATCTAAAGATCCTTAAAGACCGCTCTTAGCGATAAGACCGCCCGTTGTGTCATCCCTGAGTAAAATTTCTATATTTGTCTCTGTAATTTATACATTGTGCATACATAATAAAAAGTATTGTATTTTTTTAAACAAATTAATTTGTGTTTTATCTATTGAATCATCGATAATCTCCCTCTCATCGAGAGGAGGCCTGTGTTCCAAGAGTGAGACCATTAGAGGCTAATTATACAGTATGTTAAATAACAGAGGGCGTTCCCTTAAACTCGTTAATATATATCATTAATAGATTAAAATAAAAATATCAGCATAGAAAAATAAGCATAAAAAAATCCGAATAAAAAAAAATTCTAAATGGAAATAAATTTGAAACCTCCTGTTTTAAATCAAAATAGTAGTCGTCATGTATAAATAAATTGCGACGTTGCCGTCTTTCATGTTCGCGTGTACAGTGTGTTTCTTTTACATGTCAATTTAAAATTTTTATTGAATATTTTCTTATTGGAAAAAATTTTAAAACATTTTGTTTTCGAATGGAAATATTTTTTTTAGCATGTATGTATGCTATACTATTTCGGGTTAACGGGAACGCCCTCTGTTAGTTAACATACTGTATAAATCATCAATAATTACGACATCTTCAGAGTTTTTGGCTCTAGGACTTATTCCGCTTTCCTATCGATATTTTCCTTTTTTTATAAATTACTAGCTTTCCGCCCGCGGCTTCGCCCGCGTGGAGTTCGGTTATATCGCGCTTTTTAGATTTCCCTCGGGAACATCAAACTTTTCCGGGATAAAAGGTAGCCTATGTTCTTTCTCAGGGTCTAAAGATTGTCTGTGCCAAATTTCATCAAAATCGGTTGAGAGGTTTAAGCGGGAAAGCGTAACAGACAGACAGACAGACAGACAGACAGACAGACAGACAGATAGATAGACAGACAGACAGAGTTACTTTCGCATTTATAATATTAGTATGGATGGATTTCTTGCTTTAACCGAATGCATCAACGGGTGAGACTTTTTTTTTTAAAGATGTATGGTGTATGGTACCAGGGTAGCACAAAAGTGTAGGAGAAGTCGAAACAATGAAGCTCATTCATCATTATTAATCTAATATTAATATAATGATGTAATGATGTATAATTAATGTAAATCTGTATATATAGAAGAAAGTCGTGTTAGTTACACTATTTATAACTTAAGAACGGCTGACCCGATTTGGCTGAAAATCGGTAGGGAGGTAGCTAAGAACTGGGAGAAGGATATAGGATATCCTTTTTATCCCGTTCCCGTTGTTCCTGTGTGAATGAATGAACTTCATTGTTTCGACTTCTCCTGCACTTTTTTGCGATCCTGGTACCTTGCAACTCCTCAAAGTAGGCAAAATAACTTCATCGATGTAATATTAGATTAATAATGATGAATGAGCTTTATTGTTTCGACTCTACACTTTTGTGCTACCCTGGTACCATACACCGTACATAAAACAAAGTCTCAGCCGTTGATGCATTCGTTTAAAGCAAGAAATACTCTCTGCCGGTTTAAAGTTTCTAATAAAAAGCCACAAAGCCAACTTCAACTTCAAACTAATATTGTTGTTGTCATTGCCATTCTCCCATTGCTCTTGTGAGTTTTATTTTGTCTCCTTTTTGGAGGTGCAGGGTACCAGGGTAGCACTAAAGTGTAGAGAAGAAGTAAAAACAATGAAGCTCATACATCATTATTATTAAATCATTGTTACCTTACTTTCTCACCGTTTAGACCTACCCTGGACTACGACAAACATTTTAAAACCAAAATCAGCTCAATCGGCCCAGCCGTTCTCGAGTTTTAGCGAGACTAACGAACAGCAATTCATTTTTATATATATAGATAGATAAGCTAGTGTTTCATCGCAATCCCGCCTGATGGTAAGCAGTGATGCAATCGTTTATGGTAAAGCGCGCTAGTTTATTATGAGCCTATTCACTCTATTCTTGAAGACACTTAAATGGTAGTTTTTTTTTATATATATATTATAAACTAGCGCTTGACCGCAATCCTGCCTGATGGTAAGCAGTGACGCAATCGTTGATGGTAAAGCACACTAGTTTATTATGAGCCTATTCACTCTAGCCTTGAAGACACTCAAATTGTAGTCCGACGGAAACACCGCCGTTAGCAAATTGTTACAGTCCCTCGATGTACGCGGTATAAAAGAGGAGGCGAAACGCTTCGTCCGGATCATAGTGGTGTTGACAACGTAAGGGTGGAAACTCGCAGTGCGACTGGTCGTCCGATGGTGGAACGGAGACGGGATTAACCTACACAAAGTAAAGTGCTGCTTTCGAATCGTCAAATTTCTGATACGTCTATCTAATACTATATTTGAACTATTCAAAACTTAACTGATTCAGATCGAACCACACTCGCATAACCTCAATCTACATCCATAGAACACAGTTATACATGGAACATAACATTTCTTATTCATAACTCAATTTCCTTAGATTTGCTCGGCAAAGGAAGTGTTCATACGAGGTTCGTAGAATTTCTTGTTTGATGAGTAACTTAGTTGGTTGAGCATTAGTGAGCCAAGTTGGTTTTCACCTCACGAATGACAGTGAGGGAGTATGTTATTAGCTTAATGGCGACCTGAGCTAGAAACGGAAAGGAATGGTGCAATACCTCTAGTCAGTTTCAGACGCCCTGGTACTTTATAAAACACGATGTTCTGAATTAAATTGAAAAATATGCGTTTTTTCTCGGTCAGTATGATAAAGGTATCTTAGACCGTGATAGCCTCGTCTTGAATCCATCTTCTTATTATTAAATACAATACAAAAATAAAATACGTCTTCACAAAATGGCGTCTTCCCGCCATCTTTTATAAAATTTGATATGTTGAGTAGCTTTGTTCAAAAGTATTTATTTAAAAAAAGAAAAGTTGTTCAATAGAACAAATAAAAATTATATATACTAAATAAAATGAGTTTTTGTTGTTATTTTATTCACAAGTATGTTGAAAAATGTCGTATGATACATGTGTGTATTGATGATTACCGTCTTCGGATCTCTTAAGACCCTCGCCTACGGCTCGGATCTCAATAGCGCCTCGGAGGTAAGCGGTATGTTACACACTAGCACCATAATATACTATTATCTGTTTTGTTAACTGGTAATTATCTTACTAACTTCTGACTAATGAAAAACTGGAATACTCAAAATGTATCAAGGCAATAGAGTCCGTCAATTTTATTGGTCATAGAATAATTACTTCTAAACATGAAGATTTCGGGACAACGTCTAGCAGTTTTTTTTACCCCGAAGAATCAGCATTGCCATACAACGCCGTGCATTTATTACATTGGTAGAGCTACGGTCGATTTTTTTATGTATGGTATATTTTAGTAATAATTTACCCCTTAATAGTTTATTTTAGTCACCATAGTTGCTTTAAGAACATAGACCCCGGCTAAAATTTTCAACTGAAGCAAACAAATAGGATTGAGAAGTCTCTACAGATTTTTGCTAATCGTGATATATATGTAATAACTCATTTGAAACTTGATGGATGGTAGAAATAATTATAAGATATCAGTAATTAAAGGAGACGTAGTGGTTGGTTATACAATTAGAGTAACTTTAATCTGAAACAGCAGGGTGGGATATCTTCACATCTCTCTGCGTTAACAAAGCTGACAAAGACTTTTTGAAGTAAATACTTATTTTGTTTTAATAATTATAAACTAGTGCCTGACTGTAATCCCGTCTGCCTATACACTCCAAAAAACTGAGTGAATAGGAAGAAAGACGGTAGTTGAGCGAGGTGATGCAATATTAAACCCGCGACCAACGATGCTTCGCAGCTGGGAGATTAATCTGAATACCTTTGACGACCAAACTCCTGACACAACAACATTTGGCCCATCGTACCCGGCACACATCGGAGCACAACTGCAGTCTATTTATTGGGTTACCTATGCATTTTTTGGGATGGGTAGATGGGTAACCAATGTTAAACATGGGCTAGGACATGTGACCCTGATTGAATATTCGTAAGACGGGTGGAGATAAGACAGCCCGAGCGGCGTAATATCCCATTTTCTTTCTACCATGTGTGCGTGTGTGTTTCTTCTACAGCCTGTTACGCACATTCGTCTATATATATATCTGTAAAATTGGTGTATATAAAGTTATAAAGCAATTTGTGCGAAATTATTCCCAAGCCAGTTCAAAATATTCAAAATTGCACAAAGATATTGTTCAAGTTTTCACTTCTGCGGCACTCACGCACCCTAATTGCGTAACACTTTATAACCATCAATTAGAATGATTTTGAAGCATATTGCTATTCCACTGCTTCATATGTTGAAAAAGTGTCTGCTCTAAAACGTAAATGATGCAACGAATATTGTTGAACTGTCTAATTGAAACCCATTGCTACTGAGAGTGTGTTAGCTAATTCTGGTCAGCCTCCGTGGCGTAGCGGTAGCGGACGCGGCCGCTGCGCAAGGTGGCGCGGGTTCGATCCCCGCACAGTGCAAGTATTTGTATGCATGAATATGAATATTTGCACTGGTCTGGTCGTGCCTCGGAAAGCACGTTAAGCCGTTGGTCCCGGTTGCCATACAAACATTTATTGGCAGTTGTTACGGGTTGTTGGAGCCCTCAAAGGTCCAACAATTGGTCTAACTGTAATGCTTCAATGTCGCCTTCGGGTTGTGGAGGTCAGACGGCAGTCGCTTCACGGAAAATGTCGAAGTTTAGCCATATCAGCAGTTGGACTGGTAAAGCGGACCCCAGACTCCAAAAGCTGAAAAAGGCTTCGGATGCGACTGGGATTAACGCTGGGATGATGATGAGTGTGTTAGGTAATTACCTGCAGGTGTGCAACCAGAGTGTTCAAGAATAAACCATAGTGTAAATATACTTAAACGGTCAAAAATTTAAGATAGATAGCGTAGTGGTCGAGTTAGATCTCGCTATGGTTTGGTTACCACGATTGGGTGAGGGTCATGCAATTTTGATTAAATAAGTATACTATCCTAGATCAGAAGTATTCACACAAGTGAGTTCCAACCGATACCTCAAAAGATAATGCCAAAACCGTTATAAAATCACTTTGTTATATAAGCATTTGCCTGCCCTTGTGTGTAGACCCTTTTTCTCAAGAACGCCCACGCAATCTTAAGTATTCGATATTCATTTCACTTGTTAACTCCACAGTTAATAAGTGCAATGAAAATCAACTACTTGGCTGCAATTTTCCGAAGCAATGAATAAATCAAACATAAAATCAATCATCTTCTAAGTCAAGGCAATCAAAAGATACGGGCTCCGAAAACCGTAAATTTGTACGGAACTCTTGGTGCGTGAGTCCGACTCGCAATTGACCGGTGTTTTTTTTATATATAGGTATCTCATATTTTATTTCACCGTAGGAGTTTTTCGATGAAATGAGAAAAAAAAACATATCAATTTTTCAAAAATTGTTTTTCATCTATCAAGATAGCCTATTGTTAAATATACCTAGATTAAAATATTATTTACAAAAAGTGCAAAATTGTTTACTTTTCATTTCGGCCAATCACCGTCAGGCAGGGATGGCGAACCAAGGGTACACGTGCCATTGGTGTCACGTGGTAAAACTATTTGGCAACAAAGTTTCTAATAGGTATTATTTAAAAATGACGATTCGTACTTTCCGTGTGAGTTTTTTTTTTGAGGAATTGCTGTAACTATATATACTCTAACACAGAGAAAAATATCATCATCATCATCATCAGCAACCTTTTATAGTCCCACTGCTGGGCACAGGTCTCCTCTCATACAGAGAAGGATTGAGCGTAATCACCACGCTTGCTCAATGCGGATTGGCGATTTCAGACTTATAAAGTCCAGGTTTCCTCAAGATGTTTTCCTTCACCTTCAGTCATTGGTGTCCAAGATATACTTAGAAAGTACATATAACTTTAGAAAAGTTACATTGGTACTTGCCTGACCTGGAATCGAACTCGCACACTCATACTTGAGAGGCTGGTGTCTTAACCACTAGGCCACCATTAAAACAACATAAATAAATAATTTCTTAACAGAACATTTATGTGATTTTTTAACAGAACTGACACTTATTTTTGATAACGAACGATAAATTTAAATTGTTCGTATAAAAAGGACCCCAGACTCCAAAGTTGAAAAGGCTTCGGATGCGACTGGGATTCGCGCTGTGATGATGATGACATAATCAGCCTAAATTGTTTCCACTGTTAGGTCACAGGCCTCCTCTCGGTGAGAGGGAGCGGGCCGTAATCTACCACGCTGGCTCAGTACAAGTTGACGTCACACGTCTTCGAAGTTTTTGGCTCTAAGACTTGTTGATGGTATAAAAAGGACAAAGGCGTACTTAATGCTTTAGGCTTTCTCTACCAGTCAGCCAAGGGTGATAAAAAGATGAGATGGTAGGTGCTTCAGGTGAGAAGAATAACGATAAACAAACCGGCCAAGTTTGAGTCTGAATCGCAAATAAAGCGAACCATACACTACAAAAAAACTATTTTTAGTGTTTAGTATAATTTGTTAAAATTTTCCCTCTCACCGAGAGGAGGCCTGTGTTCCAACAGTGGGATCATTATGGGCCGATAATGTTATGTAAAAAGTTCATGAGATATAGCCTTTTACGCTGGAAGCTTACTCAAGCCAGCGTGGCATACCCGGTCGAAGGCCTTCGAGACATCAAGGGAGACGGCAATCGCTCCCCAATTTTTTTCGAGGGTCTCGCCCCACAAGTAAGTGGCATACACTAGTAGGTCGCAAGTTGACCGATTGCGGCGAAACCCGTCCTGTCGGTCACCGAGGAGATCGTTACCTCCCAGGTATGCCAAAAGCCGCGAGTTCAAGACACGCTCCATTATCTTGCAGAGTATGGAGGTTATTGACATCGGCCGATAGTTGGTAGGGTCGACACGACTACCCTTTTTTCCTGGTGATAAACAGACACTCTACTCTTCACTACATAGTGAAGTCTGAGTAATTGGGTCTTGTTTTTACCATTTAGTTACGAAATAAAAGTATGTATGCCGGCAGATTTAACTCGAAACGGTCTCCAAAGCCTGGAGCACAGGCGTAGAGTACAGGAGTAGTTCTGGTGAGTGTGCAAGGGAATTGCATGATTTAATTCCCCCATCTCCGTTCCACCATCGGATGACCCGTCGTACGGCGACTTTCCACCCTCATGTTGTTAACAAAACTACGATCCGGACGGAGCGTTTTAGCTTCCTCTTTTATTCCGCGTACATCAAGGGACTGGAACAATTTGCCAGGGGTGGTGTATTTGAGTGTCTTCAAGGCTAGAGTGAATAGGCTCTTAATAAACTAGCGCTCTTTACCATCAACGATCGCATCACTGCTTACCATCAGGCGAGATTGCAGTCAAGCGCTAGTTAATAATTAAAAAAAAAAAAAACGGAGGTTCGCCATCCCTGTCTCAAGATATCGACTAATTATTTGTATAAGAGCCATCGTTGAATGAATCACAAAATTCAATTTCAAAATCTATATGCGATTCATTTTTAAGGTTTTCTGAATTGAAGGTAGTTACTTACCATACAAAGCGGTATTTGATTTTTCTTAAAATTGCTTTTCATGTAGGATTCAGACGTGCATGAAATTCTTGAATGCCTATGTGAATGAAATGAACAAGATGTGAAATCTTGCATTATTTATTGTATTTTTCGTAGGAGATCGGATGCATTTAAGGTATAAGGATCGAACCTTATACCTATTACGTTTTTAGTACCAAACTCTGATTGGAAATCTATTTATAAAATTGACGTACCTATAATACTCGAAGCTGAATATTAGTGAGAAAGCGTCAACTATACAATAAAAAAGTGTTTTTCAATGTGTGGGTTGCGACCCCGTAGGGTCGCTAAGCATCGTTGACGGTTTCGTCGTTTCTAATCAAATCAAATTAAATCAAAATTGTTTATTTCAAATTAACCATCACTTGGTACTTTTGAATAGTCAATGTCGGTCAGTCCAAGAAAAGTGAACCTAAATTGCACGTTCCAAAGCGTAGATCTCTATGGAGAAGAACGTGCAAGAAACTCCATGGACACTCTTTTAAAATCATAACGGGTTACATTTCTTCGTTACATATTTATGTTGCTTCTGTCATGTGTGCACAATGTATACCTAATTATAAAAATTAATTAAAATATAGAAAAAGAATTAGGCCCACTGGCAGCTAAGAGATGACCAGACTTTAAAATCATAGGGGGTTCAAATGGAATCAAACACTTCAAAGTTCCAGTCGTTCGTTGAATTCTGTTTATCCAAAGTGACATACTAAAATTCGAAGTTATACAACATGTAAATTAATTAATGCACTTCCTGAAAATAGTTTGTTCAGAATCGTTTACTGAATCGTTTTATATAATTTTTAATATAGGTAATTTTTTATCCCAAAAATAATTTAAACTTATTATTGTCATATTAACCCTGTTGTTTGTACAGACTTATAAAATCGCCGTTTTACTTGTATTCATACAATTTTAATCATACAATACAAAATAAAGAAAAAAAAACCTTATTTCAAGAACGTTAAGGTCTTCGTTTTCCAAGAATTGGTATAACTAATTTAATAAATAGCAATACATATATATATTAAATAAAAAAAATTGTGTCTGATGATTATAACAAAATATTCTAATTGTGGTGTTTGAGGTTGTGTGTTAATTACATGTTGTATGTATGAATTTCCAAGGAATTTTTCGATACTAATGAGGTCGTGGCATGAAAAAGGTTGAAAAACACAGTTATCTGCTTCTGCTTTTATAAAAAAAATTTGTAATCGGATCATTCCTCCTTACCTCTTGTCAACTATGTTGAGGGTTGGCTTCCATTCTAACCGGATTCAGCTGAATACCAGTATTTTATATGGAGTGGCTGCCTATCTCACCACCATAAACCAGTTAACATAAAAACATACAGGCAGTAATGTCCTGGGATACAGGCCTCCTCTCAGTGAGAGGGAGTGGGCCGTAAACTACTACGTTGGCCCAGTGCGGGTGATAGATGTCACATGTCTTCGAAGTTTTGCCTCTAGGACATGTAGATTTACTTCACCGTTTTGAGAGCAGTGTTGAAGAAATATTTACACAAAGTAAAGCGCCTGACGGGGTTCAAACCTACGACTTACAAGTTGTAAGTCGTGGCCGATACCACTACTCCACCACTGCTCCCTGACCCAGTTACTGGGTAAAAATACTCCTGGTCTGGAAGTGATGAAGGGGCTCCCTGATTACTTCCAGATATTACCTACTTATTGAAAACATATAAATTATTTTTACAATTTTACTTCTTCATTAGTCTTGCGGTACAGAAATCAAAGAGAGCCTAGAGCACAGGCGTAGAGTAGCCAGCCTTTCGGTGTTCTATAGGATGCATTTCGGGGAGTGTGCGAGGGAATTGCATGATTTAATTCCCCCATCTCCGTTCCACCAGCGGACGACCCGTCGTACGGCTGGTTTCCACCCTTACGTTGTTAGCACCACTACGATCCGGACGAAGCGTTTCGCCTCCTACTTTATACCGCGTATATCGAGGGACTGGAACAATTTGCCAGCGGCGGTGTTTCCGTCGGACTACAATTTGAGTGTCTTCAAGGCTAGAGTGAATAGGCTCTTAATAAACTAGTGCGCTTTACCATCAACGATTGCGTCACTGCTTACCATCAGGCAGGATTGCGGTCAAGCGCTGGTTTATAGTGTGTGAATAAAAAATT
This sequence comes from Sesamia nonagrioides, assembly GCA_017933935.1. Taxonomy (NCBI): domain Eukaryota; kingdom Metazoa; phylum Arthropoda; class Insecta; order Lepidoptera; family Noctuidae; genus Sesamia; species Sesamia nonagrioides. The sequence continues at coordinate 1,370,764 of JADWQK010000020.1, read as the reverse complement.
ATTATGTAATATAGAGATTATAGCATAAAACTAAATATTATGATTTAAGAGGGAACTCTAGTGGTGCTTTCTCTATACAAACGTATACCGCTGTTTTCTTCATGAATGCTTTTAGAGCAATTATTTTTTTTTACAATTTTACATCGTGATTACACATGCCCCTATCATTTGATTTTTTCCGAAACTTAATTAATAAAAGAAATACGATACTTCAAAATCGCTAAAAATAACCCATTTTACCGTGATGTTCAGATGACTATTAGACAAACGTGATAAGTTTTTGACAAAAAAGAAAATAATAGAAGCATAGATATACTTTTCCTCTAAATTTTGATATAAAAATAATTGAGATCTGTCGTGTTTTGAAAAAGAAAACAGCGGAATACGAAACCTCTTTTGGTCAACGTTTTTGTAGGTAAAATCAGCTTGAGCTGCAACTGTCCTTTTCGGACTTTACCGGGGGAGGTTGGAAGCAGCGCGACGGCAATAGTTTCTAAAAATCCAAATTCCTCGGCATTAGAGTCCCCTCTTAAAGACTACTCATACCTGAATAGGTAGCAGTGCAGCTGGTAAAGGAGGAGGCGGGAATCTCAGCGCCCTCACGCCTCTAGACGAGGCAGGGTCAGAAACCCTGCCTCGGGAGACAACATCGGACTATTAGCCACACAGAGCTGAATAGTTCTGTTCAATTTTATCCCTAGAAAAAAAAAACGATTTGTATGTAATTTAAGAGTATTTAAATTTAACAGGACTAAATGAATATTTTTTAAATTCTGTTCTTTTGTAAATGGAATATAAATAAAAAGATGAACTCAATTTTAATTTAGTTTGGGAACAACTGGAACACGGGCCTGTGTTTCCAGTAGGAAATGTGATCGTCACACAGTATGACAGTAACTCAATTATCGAGACTGCAAAGGAATTCGGAACTACTCCATACTGAAGGCTGATGTGACGTCGGGTTTCATAGATATTCGGTTACGGAATTGAATCGCCAATCCTCATTACTGTTACTGGGAATAGATTGGTATGGATATAATTCCTTTTGCCTTGTTTTTGTAGTAGATTTATATATATATATTTTATTAAATTATAAACTAGCTCTTGACCGCAATCCCGCCTGATGGTAAGCAGTGACGCAATCCTTGATGAAACTCAAATTGTAGTCCGACGGAAACAACGCCGCCGGCAAGTTGTTCCAGTCCCTCGACGTACGCGGTATAAAGGAGGAGGCGAAACGCTTCATCCGGATGGCTGCGTCTTCCAGTACGTGGCCGCCACTCCAGAACCTTTCTGCCTAAAGAAATGTAAAGGCGAAATATAACCTAGCTAACTAAAGTAATCATGATTTGTGTTTAAATAGAATATGATCATTTTTTAACATTATAAACTAGTGCTTTCCGTCATCCTGCCTGATGGTAAGCAGTGCTGCAATCGTTGATGATAAAGCGCGCTAGTTTATTAAGAGCCTATTCACTCTAGTTTTGAAGGCACTTTAATTACAGTGAAATGGAAAGTTCGCTACAGGAAAATTGTTCCAGTCCTTTGATATACGCGGTATAAAAGTACCCGTACGACGGGTCCTCCGATGATGGAACGGTGATGGCAGAATTAAATTATGCGATTCCCGTTCCCATTTCCGATCATTATCATCATCAACCTTTTATCGTCCCACTGTTGGGCACAGGTCTCCTCTCATACAGAGAAGGCTTGAGCGCAATCACCACGCTTGCTCAATCGCCAAACCGCTTTGGCGATTTCAGACTTATAAAGTCCAGGTTTCCTCAAGATGTTTTCCTTCACCTTCAGTCATTGATGTCCAAGATATACTTAGAAAGTACATATAACTTTTGAAAAGTTACATTGGTACTTGCTTGAACTGGAATCGAACCCGTACATTCATATTTGAGAGGTTGCTGTTTTAACCTCTAGGCCACCACGACACACAAAGTGTAAAAATTATAGTCATAAAACGAAGGACGAAGGTAGACCGATGACCTGGTGAAGGTCGCGGGAAGCCGGTGGTGCGGGCAGCACAAGACCGGTCATCGTGGAAAACCTTGGGGGAGGCCTTTGTCCAGCAGTGAACATCTATTGGCTGAAGAAGAAGAAGACAGTGATTATATTTGTAGTAATAAATGATTCGAAAAGTCAAATCAATCAACTAGAAGGCAAACTGCTCTAAAACCTTCAACCGAACGAAGATTGCGTAAAACTTGAAATAACAAAATTCAAATAAAAGTAACTGTTGACTAACAGCCAGTTTATTACATAAAATGAAAATTTACTGGCATAAGCCATATTCCCAAAAGTAACGCAGAAATATCAGCTCAAATTTGAACATATGAGTTGCAACGATACCAATACCACTCTTGGAGACTTTAACACTTGAAGAATTCGATTCAAAATTGTGTAACATGAAACGTAAGAGGTATAAAAGTAATATGGTATTTTTGCTAACGGAAGCATTCATTTGCCTTGATTTTGTCCCCATCCTCATTATGATCTCGGGGCAAAATAAAGCAATTTCACACGTGAGGGAAGGGAAGCTTTTTGGTAACCGTGTAAATATTTTGTTGATAGAATGCTTCTATGTATGTCAGGCGTAGGTCCTGATTTATAGGCGCTGTTGTGTGTTTAAATATCATACTTTCTTTTTATTATTTTGTACATAAATTGACTTCCTTGTTATTTATTGAATTAATAGCTACTTTTTTATATTTTTTTTATTTAACAATGTACAACTATTATTACAGGTAAACCCAATGCAATAGTGTAAGACAGATTAAAAGGAGGGAGTTGAGCTTTCCTCGAACCTTAACTTTGGGCGGTTCATTGAGTCCAAGGCCAAGGTGGCTGCCAGGAAACTTGGCGTTATCGCAAAGGTCCGGCAATACTTCACACCTGGGCAGCTTCTAATGTTATACAAAGCACAGGTCCGTTCGTGTGTGGAGTACTGCAGCCACATTTGGGCTGGTGCTGCCAAGTGTCACCTGGCCACTTTGGATTCAGTGAAGAGACGTGCAAAGAGGCTGATTGGTGACCCTGATCTAACTCGAGTTGGTCTCCAAAGCCTAGAGCACAGGCGCAGAGTAGCCAGCCTTTCGGTGTTCTATAGGATGCATTTCCGGGAGTGTGCGAGGGAATTGCATGATTTAATTCCCCCATCTCCGTTCCACCAGCGGACGACCCGTCGTAGGGCTGGTTTCCACCCTTACGTTGTCGGATACGTTGTTGTTACGGACTGGAACAATTTGCCAGCGGCGGTGTTTCTGTCGGACTACAATTTGAGTGTCTTCAAGGCTAGAGTGAATAGGCTCTTAATAACTAGTGCGCTTTACCATCAAGGATTGCGTCACTGCTTACCATCAGGCAGGATTGCGGTCAAGCGCTAGTTTATAATATGTAAAAAAAAAAAGATTAAAACATCTACAAATAATTACACATGTTACGCACAACTGTCCTCTAAGTAGCAATAAAGCAGCCCGTGTGGATACACTCACAGTACAACTGAAGATGCCGACTTGTTGTGACACTGCATTGAGCGCGCGCGGCGCACGCGTAAGCGGCGCGTGTTGCAGCAGGTTGGTACGCGCGGGCGGCACCCACAGCAGCGGGGGCCGCCGCCGTCATCAGGCACAAACAAGCCAACCGACTGCAGAACGTCTGGGTTGTGTATTTCACCACGCATAACCTTTAATAGGTAGGTAGCGAGAGCTACTTCCCTCCTAACTTCTAATTTATAGTAGCCTACCATGCCAAGTAAAAACAACGTAGGATACAACAGTGGATATCCCGGGTACACACCATACTGTTTTAAATACAGGAACCTAACAAACTTGTACCTACCTACTTGTATTTTCGGTTCAGTTAATGACAAGATGGTATTTTGATGTATTTAAAATATTGTGGTTTCCAGTTTAATCTGTTTACAATTTCTGTTTTGATACCTTCTTTTTATGTTTTTAACGGCACATGGCCATCATCAGAAGAAGTTGGCGCTACAAAAGTATCATCCGGGGAAGATGGCCATCATTAGAAGAGGTTAGCGGTACAAAAGTATCATCTGAGGGAAGCTCCGTCTTTATTTAGCAAGGGATCCTTTGTAGGCGCGGGTTATCGGGCAAGGAGATAATCAATTATAACGATAAACTTTAAATCAAACTTTGATCACTCCAATTTTACAATAATTTTCCTAAGAAATAACGTTCCACTTGACACGAGTCGCACATTCCAGATCCCCGTTGACCAGCTGTCACCAGTCCCCGTTGTTTCTTCTTTTGTGCCAGTGTCGGGTGTTACGTTTAGGAATCACTACACGATTACATTACATTTCGTTCAGAAAATCGATTAATTTAAAACTATATCGCTATCAGACGGTGCTCAGCGCCGATATATTTATTATTTATTTAATCATTTGTGTGCACACGTATATAAACAAACAAGAAAAAACAGAACAGAAAAATGCTACAGAGGAAATGCTTATTTCAAATGTTGTAGTTTCCGGTTAAGTTTATATTGTTTCTATGTTGATATTAAGAATTTATCGGTTAAATTATTTTAAAATTAGTTTGATAGGTATTCATCCGCTTGTTTTATATAAAATATAATTGGCGGAAAATTTACGAGGCATATTTAGACGGTTCTTTTGTGTACCTATAAAATTGTTGTAATGCAACTGAAGGATATTCTTGATTAGCTGCATATAGAACTAACACATTGATTTAAGTTGAGGTGTTTTCTTGGCCTCTTTTAAACATTTTCATGTCATTTTGTGATATATTTGTGCAAATGTATAATATATCTGACGTAAACGGTGATCATGCGCCGACATGTACAATCAGCTGTAGAAGTCCATTCCCACCTTAAAGACTACTGTCGCCTGCGCTAAACCGGCAACGCACACTAACACATTATTTTTATTATCGCAGTCTTCATCTTTCTTTAAAGTAATGCAACATTTCGTTACTTCATTTGAAGTTAAGTTAGCGGCCGCACTTAACAATGGTCTATCATAAGCGAGCGGTTGTGGGTTCGATCCTTAATAACGGCAGATCTTTTTGTTGTTTCATATAATTTAAAATTATGATAACTGATTTGTATTTTAAAATAAAAATGTTTGCAAATAATATTTAAACGAATAGGAAAATTTACTGTATATTTATACCAAAATAGGTTTTTATTATATGTTTTAGTTTACTATAGATGTAATATAATAAATAATATAATGCAATATATTATAAAGTTATATATTATTCGGTATAGATATACTTATACTAATAAATGAAACAAACGTTGAAATGGCAGCATTGTAATATTTTATATAAAAGTAATCCTTGACAAACTTATGATATTATTATAGTAAAAAATATAAAAAAACATTTTTGGTTTTTAGATATGAAAGTTATAGTATTACATGTTATCATTAAAGAGGCTATAGCTTAATTATTCATTTTCTTATAGAAAAGAGGATTGAAGCTTAACCTGAATATTATTACAATCATAAAATAATCTATACTTAGAACACAAAACAGTGCTTATTACATTTACAATTTTTTTTGCGTGTATAGCATGCCGTCCTGCAGTGCCTTTTTTCGGAGTTTGAAGGCATGAGATTATAATCTTCAAGCGCTTTCTTAGTTCAAAAGTAAACGAACTTATTTCTTATCGATTTCCGAAATTATTGTTTTTATAATTTACCAAAAGTAATTTGTATTGAAATTGCAAAAGGCGACATCTGTTAGCCATTAAGCCAACCGAACATATTACTGTCACTTAACTAAATTACTTTACGAGTTGGTTTAGAGTCCGTTATTACGATATATAATGACATATATTTAAAACACTTTGTAGGACACTTCTGCACTGTGATTGTTATATTTTTTTTTTTTTGTTTAGCTCGATAAGTCTCCACCAGTATCGCCAGTTTATTTTTAAACCACAAATGCAACCTCTCTTCTTCGCAAGATTCAAAGGTTTATTCAACGGTAAATATTGTTGTTACGTTCCACTTGTCTCGACACATAAGCCACCTTCGTCCTCCAACCTCTTGACTTTGGCTTACAGTAGTTCTCTAAAACAATAACAAATTTATTACACACTTTCAACAAGAGATTGGTTTGCACCTTACCCAAATAATAATAAAACCAACTTACACAAAAGCCGGCTTCATATTATGATATTTGAGATATATTGCTGCATATGCCTGCATATTGATTAAAAAAGTAAAACTAATAACACGAACTCGTAACTATATGTTCACCAACCAACAACAGCTAAGTAATATTATTTGAGTTATTGTAGTTAATAATAGTTATTGTAGGTAGTAGAATATTTTTTGTTCAGTTTGTTTCAAATCTACCGTCATCTTTTTATAATGACTCTAATATAGAAAAAATCTTATAATAAAGTATCATCGTTAAATTGCGGATCGGTATTTTTACATATTTTTGTTGTCAGCATTCATAACTCACCAATAAACATTTCAAAAATATTTTGTAAGTTATTAGATTTGAACTCGAACCACCTTGAACGCCTATCAAGACGAGAACCGCTAGGCTATTTAAACACTTACTGTGAGCGTTGAAATTAGTAAGTAGTACCTAACAATCATAAGCGGGCAGCAAGTTGTCAAAGTTTATAAGTGTGTATCAAACTTTATTATAGAAGAAGGTCGTAACTACAACTAGTATTGCTTGGCCATAGTTTTGTGAGATTGTAACTCGATTTTTGGTCTTGACTGTACATGGGCAAAAAATATTTTTTATTCCGCTCAAACTAAACCCGCATTACAAGTAAATAAAATAAAATAATAAAAAAGACATAAAGAATTATAAAGTCAAAAGTCTCGTACTCAAATATGAAAACTTACAAACAATGTTGAGTAGATGTCAAAGCTAGGATCATAGACAACACACATTATATGACAATTGACATTAGATCCACCTCCCTCCTAGACGGCCACGTGAGGCCGTCTTTTACAACTGTCATTGGCGATATCCGCCATTATTGTGAAATAAAATTTTCAAAGAAATCCTATAATTTGTTGCACGTGTTATTGGCAAAATTGTGGTATCTATTCCACAGAGGCCATTGATCAAGAGTTGAGGTTGACATTAGATCCGTCTATCATACGTGATGCACCAGCGACACTGACAACTTGCTTACTAACTTCAACATGATAATATAACATTAAACTTTTTTCGTATGGGAAATCACCGAATGGGTTCTTCCGCTCTGGGCGGAGCGAATGGGCGTGCTAGACTTATACTGACTAAAACCCACACGAGTTCCTTCACTCCTTCGAAGCCATTCATCCTCTTTCGAACAACACGTAGCCCTGGCAGTAACAAAAGAACCTTCTAAGGGTTTCTTTGGAGGCCATAGCCTCCAAAGAAACTAGAACAGAACTTCTTCCTTTCTCTTCTTCTTCTTCGATATCATAATACAGGCGGCACTCACCGGGAGGAGGCCAGGTTTCCACTGACGCGGAGCGGGACGGATAGGACCATAGCGGTGCACGAATTGACCAATCACTATGCTCGAAATCTCGCAGTGCGTGACTCATGCGCAGTGCCTCAGTTTTCATCGTTACGTCCTGGTGCACACGTATCAAAACGGATAACAAGTTGAAAAGTAAGCTCCGCTCCGCCCCATTCCACTCCACTTTGCCCCGCTTTAGTGAAAACACTGACTGATTTTCGCCGCTCTTCACCGCTCCTCTCTGCCTAGCCCCGCGTTAGGGGAAACGCGGTCGAAGACCTGTGGGGCAGCAATGGGATATTATACGCTAATTATCATTATGAGAACAGGTGCTATTTCTATTGCAATGAATGTTTTACACATATACCTGAACCAAATACCTAAATAGATTTGTGTCAATTCCTTCCACCAAATAGAGAGAAGTAAGTAATTGTAACTGCAGTTCAAGTAACAACTATAAAATAACCGAGGATGCAGGATAGAATAGAGCAATATTAAACGCGTTTAGAAACGGGAATTGCATTGATGCTTTGTTTAGATTTGTTGTTGCGAGAAACATGAAGTGGCAATTTTCGTAATGGTGAATCTGTGGAGTGAAGCAGAGATTCACTCTTTGTGTTGCGGATAAAAAGAAACATCCTGTATTTACAGTTGCTCTTCCTTTCATTGTTGGTTCTAAGTTCACGGACATAAAATATCGCGATGGGACTATAGTGCGTACGCGATTTTCAATTCGATTTTGAGCCAAGCATTGATAATCTAACAAAGTGCGTCCCACCGCGGACCCACTTTGTTAGATTATCAATTTTTCAACTAAATCGCCCATACATACCTTTTTTGGATGAGAAATCATCAAATTAATATTAGTCATAACATTGGCTGCCGGCAGTTATAGTTAAGTACCACCCATCAGACAAAGTCTTGCCGCCAAGCGATTCGTCGTGTTCCGGCATGATGTCTGATGCAGCCGTATGGAGGAGGGGTCTGAACAGTTGTGTTGCGACATGTGCCGGTTACGATGCGCCAAATATTGTTGTGTCGGGAGTTTGGTCGTGGAGGGTCTCCGGATCAATCTCCCTCTGGGTTTATCATTGCAACACCTCGCTTTACTGCCGTCTTCCTTCCTATCCACTCAGTTTTTTTTGAGTGAATAGACTCTTAATACACTAGCGCGCTTTACCATCCACGATTGCATTAAAGAGCCAAAAAAAGAAAACAATTTTTGTGTACATTAATAATGCATTACAATAGATACTATGGCCTCCGTGGCGTAGCGGTAGCGGACGCGGCCGCTGCGCAAGGTGGCGCGGGTTCGATCCCCGCACAGTGCAAGTATTTGTATGCATGAATATGAATATTTGCGCTGGTCTGGTGGTGCCTCGGAAAGCACGTTAAGCCGTTGGTCCCGGTTGCCATACGAACATCTAGTGGCGGTCGTTACGGGTTGTTGGAGCCCTCAAAAGTCCAACAATTGGTCTAACTGCAACGCTTCGATGTCGCCTTCGGGTTGTGGAGGTCAGACGGCAGTCGCTTCACGGAAAATGTCGAAGTTTAGCCATATCAGCAGTTGGACTGGTAAAAGCGGACCCCAGACTCCAAAGCTGAAAAGGCTTCGGATGCGACTGGGATTAACGCTGGGATGATGATGATGATGACAATAGATACTATGGGTTAACAATTGGTCTAACTGCAATGCTTAGATATCGCCTTCGGGTTGTGGAGGTCAGACGGTAGTCGCTTCACGGAAAATATCGAAGTTTAGCCAAACTCAGCAGTTAAACTGGTAAAGCGGACCCCAGACTCCAAAGCTGAAAGGGCTGCGGATGCGACTTGGATTAACGCTGAGATGATGATGATGGAATAGATACTATGGGTTTAACTCTGTTCCCTAAACTAGCCTAGGTCTGTATCTTTGGAGGATAATACCTAGCTTAGTTACAGTCAGTCAGCTTACAGTTTAGATGTGATTAAAAACATGGCTACTAAAAATACGTCAAACGCTGACTAATTTGACAGGACTGAGCTAATATTTATCTTCTGTTAATGATATTTTTTCTTGAGTTATAATACACATTCTTACGGAGTTTTGACGGGAAAGCTAAGATGAATGTCACGCTCATTTTTCATTGGACTTTTAAATTATTTATAGTGACGTTTACTAAATAAAAGCGTGATTTATGTAGTAAAAAAGTGCATTTAGTGAATAATACATAAAAAACATTGAAATATTGCAGCATAGTGGGCACATCATGACTTTGCATCAAAATCTCCCTCGTAGACGGCTCACGCGGCCGTTTTTTCAACTGATATTGGCGATATCCGCCATTATCATGAAATACAATTTTTAAAGAATTTCTATAAATTGTTAGACGTGTTATTGGCAAAATTGTGGTATCTACTCCACAGAGGCCATTGATCAAGAGTTGAGGTGGAAATTTTTTTTTAATGAAATAGGAAGAGAAAGGTGCTCTGAACTTAAATTTAGGAATAGATTGAGAACAAGGGAATAGGCAACAATATTAAAGATACTACATATAAATTATGTATGTTCTCGCTCGACTTGTAACAACATGTGTTTGTTAACTATTGTTGACGTGTATATAAACACGGCAGTAATACGCAATACGGTAGATACAGAAAACTTAGACGGGCAACATTTTGACACAGACTGGCGTATGGACGAGACATGTTGATGTAAACTTTGTTTTCAGAAGCTTTTTGGTTGCTCATCAACCATGTTGATTAACTGTTGCTCAAGAAAATTTCATCATGAATCTTGACCTAATGTAAATAAGCATGATTGAAGTACCTATCTGATAGAAAATACACAGAAATTACATACTTACCTCTCTCCCAAATTTTTAGTTTTGTATGTATAATATTATAGGTATATATTTTGTTTATAATATGTATATAGCTTATTTAAGTATTTATTTAAATAGTATTAAGAGCTTTTTTTTTCTTTATAATTTTTTCGACTAAAGCACCTGCCATCTAATCTCTTCTCTACTTGTGGTTGACTGCTACAGAGGCGGACTTAATGCCTTAGGCGAATGCCTTAGGAATCTAAGGCATTAAGTCCGCCTCTGTACAATTCATGTGCGAAAGAATAAATAAATAAATGAAATATTACCTATCCACCGCAATTTAAAAAAAACACCGAGCTTTTTATCTACTGTCCAGTTTATATGAAAGCGGTATTTTTTTTTAGATTCATAGCAGTGTATAGAAAAAAACAAGAGTACGGTTCATGGGCTTTTATCTAGTTTTGTTAGCCTTCCCTCGATCGCGTGTATGTAGTGAAAAATTATTGGGGAGTGCTCCCGGATATTTTTTTATATGCTTTGATAAAAACTGAACGCAGGCTTTGTCCAAGTATTAATCTCGTTTTGAAGGCTTAATCAGCGTATAATGTTCCCATTCTTGGGACACAGGTCTCCTCTCAGTGAGAGGGAGTGGGCCGTAATCTACCACGCGGGCCCAGTGCGGGTTGGTAGATGGCACCAGTCTTGGAAGTTTTAACTTTAGGACATGCGGGTTTCCTCTCGATGTTTTCCTTCAGTATTTTGAGAGAAGCGTTTTTGAAATAATTTCTCCAAAGTCAAGCACCTGATGGGTTTCGAACCTACGTCCAACAATTTTTTTTTTTTTTGATATGGCATCTCGTAGGTGGCCATTAGAGGCCGTAACTACTTAACCGGACTTTCCTGTGGAAGCCTTAATTAAAAATTAAAGCCTCCAGCCAGGGGCACTTAAAACTAACTTAAAATTAGGCGACTACGCACTAAGGGCACCCCCTGTGGGGTACGAACCTCGGCTTAGGGTGTCGCTAGAGAGGACAGCAAGGGACGGCTGGATCGAAAGTTATACTTAATGGTTTGATGACCGCGGCGTTTCCTAGTACTAGAAGAAACGCTCTGAGAAGAAACGCCGAAACAAACTCAGAGGTCATTGTTGGGACATTATTATAATTACTGGCTCAGCTGCGGCGCGGGCTGGCCTTCATCGGACAAGACCTACGTCCTATAACTTGTAAGATGCGGCCAACACGCAGGATCGCGGTAAAGCACTAGTTTCTATATGTCTAAAATAAAAAAAAAAATAGTAATTCACCCCTCACAAATAATCCCCCTGAAACTATTTTAATTACTTAGCATTCCTACCAGGCGCACATAAAAAGCAAAGAGCGTTCTACAGCCAGTCAGATTGAGTGAGTACATCGGAACAAATGCCGCGTGTTACGGCGCTACTGAACAGCTGATCCGAACTTACGATCGATGCTCCTTCAATTTCACGCGGTATTTACTTTCACTGTACACGGGAATGGCCATGCTGTGTTTAGATTGCTTGTGTATTTACTAGCGCCGACAATGTTATTAGTGTGAGTTGTATCACGTGGTTCAAGGGTTTCTTGTTAGATTGTGTTTACAAAGCAACTCAAGGGTGTGTTGATGCAGTTAACTTTTGCCGCCGCAGGAGACGCGCTGGTCGGGAGACAACATGGAACTCCCGGCCACCGTAGGCGCGGGCTTGCGGGCTGCAACCGATGGGCTAGCTAGCCACCCGGTAAGGACCAAGCCCGAGTCGACGGCGCGTTGTGTTTCACGCGCGCCTCAAAGATATCTCAGCGTATCGTGACGGGTCTACAAAGTCCGATGCCTCCTGGGTCAGGGTTGCGGGTCGGTTAAAAATAAATGGTGGCCCTGGCCTATAGGCAAATGAAGGAACACGGGTGGGTTTTAGTCAGTAAAAGTCTGGCACGCCCTTTCGCTCCACCCAGAGCGGGAGAGGTCATTTGATGATCTCCCATACAAAAAAAGGGTGTTCTTAAATTTTGATTTAATGTTTAAAGGAAAGGCGTGTATTCGCGATGAACAATTTCAACGTGAAGAATTGTAGGAACTGCAGTGCGATTCTGTGAAAACTTAGATGAAATGAACTTGAGTGAGTAGTCATTCCATAGATTTATTTAGACTCAGAGCTTACATTTTCGATAAATGATACAAGAGACTTATGGTAGCTAAAGTATGAAATAAAAAAATAAATCCTCCAAAGCCTGGAGCACAGGCGTAAAGAAGCCAGCCTTTCGGCGTTCTAAAGGATGCATTTTGGTGAGTGTGCAAGGAAAATGCATGATTTAATTCTCTCATCTCCGTTCCTTTACGTTGGACAAAGCGTTTCGCCTCCTCTTTTATAGCGCGTACACCGAGGGACTGGAACTTTCTTGGGTGCTCTGGGATCACACCACCATCTTTGGGACCCAAGTCAACCCCACCTGCCAGACGGTGCACCTGCTGACTAACGAACGGGCCTCTGACGCTGGCTTACCCTTCGGGGTTTAGTGGTCAGACGGCAGTCGCACTTATAATCAGCCAAATAAGCCAATTTAAAATGGACAGGAATTTAAGAGCACATGTCACGGCTAAGGCGCTACCGCAAAAGTGCGCGCAGGAGCCTCGCCCGACTCCTGTGACCTGTGGGCTAGGGCTACCGTGTTAGAGGCGGACACGGCTGAAGAAGCGAGCCCAAAGCAAGAAAATCCGTTTCGCGTCGTGGGACGTTATCGCGCTAACTGAATGCGCGAGAGTCGTACCGGCCGAGACTCTCCACAGGCGGAGGGTGCCCGTGGCGTTCCTGCAGGAGACTCGGTGGAAAGGCAGCAGATCCCGGCTTATTGGGAATGGTTACAAGCTGATCTACACGAGTGCACCTAGTGGGAGAAATGGGGTCGCCGTGGTGTTGTCTGGCGAGCTCCAGGATGACGTCTTGGAGGTGAATCGCATCAGTGATCGGTTGATGTCGTTGCGGGTACTTGTCATTAGGGTTATAACCCACTTGATAAGTGCCTACGCTCCGCAGGCCGGGTGCGGTGACGCCGAAAGGACGTTGTTCTGGATCCAGCTCGAAGGATTGCTTCGCGGTATCCCGTTATCCTAGGGAGTCGTTCTGGGTGGGGATTTGAACGGTCATGTGGGTGAGAAGTGTGACGGGTTTGATCGTGTGCACGGTGGCTTTGGGTACGGTAGCCGCAACGCGGAAGGGAACAATATTCTCCGAACGTGTGCGGCCGCTGACCTTGCAATCGGAAACACTTACCAAAAAGAAACCGGAGCACCTTGTCACCTACCGGAGCGGACGGAGTACTACCAAGATCGACTTTCTACTAACTAGGAGGCACCACATCGGCAAAGTAGCCAACTGCAAAGTCATACCCGGTGACAGTCTCACTGCACAACACCGTCTCCTTGTCATGGATCTCTGTGTAAAGGCCCAACGCAGACGTGTGGAGCACTGTCCACGCCAGATCCGGTGGTGGCTGCTGGATAAAAACAGGTCCTAAGATTTTGCGTCGGTTATTGGCGACAAGTGCGCCGGTACCGATGGGGAGCCTGTTCAAGAACACTGGAACAGGATCCAGGCAGCTATAACTGGGGCGGCGCGGGTGGTGCTCGGCGTCTCCAAGGGCGGCCGCAAACGTGACAAGGAGACCTGGTGGAGGAACGATACAATCCAGAGGGAGACTAAGGTGAAGAAAGCCCTCTTCAAAACGTGCAAGCGACCGGATCCCCTTAAGATCGCGACGCATACAAAGTTGCCAAACGTGCCACTAAAAGAGCTGTAGCCAGAGCCAGACGAGACCACTTGCAACGGCTCTACGAGAAGTTGGAATCGTCTGAGGGGCAAAAGCTCATTTACAAGTTGGCACGTTCTAGGGTCAAAGCGGCACAGGATATATCCAAGTACCGCTGTGTAAAAGACCCTGTTGGCAACCTACTGTGCGAAGACCTCGCGGTGAAGGAGAGATGGCGCTCGTACTTCCACGAGCTGCTGAATAAGCAGCACCAAGAGGTGCATACACCGGAACTACCTCCAAATCTTGGATTAGTGCCCCGATAACGCCTAAGGAAGTCCATACGGCCCTTCGTCATAATTCGAGACATGTACCTCAATTCCGATTCCGTTGTTAGGACCGCTGTTGGTGACACTAAACCCTTCCCCGTCACCGTCGGAGTCCACCAAGGTTCCGTCCTTAGTCCGTTTCTGTTCAGCGTGATATTAGACGTTTTGTCGGATAGCATCAGGGATTCACATGAGCTTGTTGCTCATGTGAATCCCTGTTTGTTGCTTTGTTGCTTATGTATGCTGACGATATCGCGCTGGCGGACGTGGACAGGGATCGGTTGGTGCGGCGTGTGAATATGTAGAAGGACACGCTCGAGAACGGAGGTCTGAAACCCAATGTGGCGAAGACCGTGTATATGGCTAGCAACACGACAGACCCCATGTCTGTGCGCATAGGCGGTGACATGGTAGAGTGCACAGACCAGTTTAAATACTTGGGGTCTGTACTCCACGCGTCCGGCGACATTGATTGCGACGTCAGGGCACGTATTTCCGCAGCTTGGGCAAAATAGTGTGAGGTGACTGGTGTCATTTGTGACCCCAAAATGCCGGTTAAGCTTAAGGGGCAGGTCTATAAGACCATCATTAAACCTGTTCTCCTGTATGGCAGTGAGGCGTGGCCTATGCTTGAGCGACACAAGCAGGAGCTGCGTGCCACGGAGATGAATATGCTGCAGTGGATGTGAGGAGTTACGCGGAAGGATCGCATCAGGAACTCCCGCATCCGTGGCAGTCTTCATGACCGTGTCATAGCGGACAAACTACAGGAGGGTCGCCTACGTTGGTACGGTGACGTCTTACGAAAACCGGCATGTTACGTGGGTCACAAATGTGTTGCCATGGCGCCTCCGCCAGTGGGCTAGACCAAAAAAGTGCTGGCTTGACGTTGTAAGAGATGACATGCGTGCCAACAATCTCACACCACAGGATGCTAAAGATCGCTCGAAATGGAGGAAATTAAGTAAGAAAGCGGACCCCGGGCTCCAACGCGAAAGCCGCGGTTGCAACCGGGATAAACGCTGAGATGATGATGATAACCGAGGGACTGGAACAATTTGCAAGCGGCGGTGTTTCCGTCGGACTACAATATAATGAAATGAAATCGTTTTTTAAGCAAGTAGGATCACTTTTACACGTAATATTCTATTAAACTAGATATACTAATATAGGTAAGTGTCTTCAAGGCTAGAGTGAATAGGCTCTTTATCAACTAGCGTGCTTTACCATCATCGATTGCATCACTGCTTACCATCAGGCGGGATTGCAGTCAAGCACTAGTTTATAATTTACATTAAAAAAAACACACAAAAATTCAAACACAAAAATGGTAAAATAAATAAAATAAGACAATGGCCCCGATACCATGGTTCAAAAACTAAACTAAATTTAAGCTCAATGAAATAGAAAGCATAAGATGCAATGAAATTAAATTTAGTTTAGCTGGTGACCAATACGTGATGCAATGGCCAGCAAGTTTTTAATTAATAGGCGTACAAATAAGTGTCCGTCGTTTTTTGAACACGTGGACGAACATTATCATGTAGGAGAATAATTTTGTCATATCTGGAGTAGTAATGGTCGCGTCTTTCCTCTTCCTTCTATCTTCCTCCAATAATGCTTCCAATTCCGTGTATTCGTACGATTTCGGTCTTCCACTATGTTCTTTGTCTTGACAGTTTCTAAACTTTTGAAACTCACGACAACTTCTCTCTCTTAAAGCAGCTTCACTGTAAGCTTCTACAAGCAATCGATGGGCCTCAGCTGAAGATTTCTTCAAATTAATTAAAGAAGTAACAAAAGTACACGCAAGTGGAAAAAACTTGACATTTTTCCATAAAAATAAATATGTGGTACTGATACAGAGTCACTAATACTCTAAGTGTTTGTTATTTCCAGATGTCCGAACTTA
This sequence comes from Sesamia nonagrioides, assembly GCA_017933935.1. NCBI lineage: Eukaryota > Metazoa > Arthropoda > Insecta > Lepidoptera > Noctuidae > Sesamia > Sesamia nonagrioides. Next base: position 1,354,470 of record JADWQK010000020.1, on the reverse strand, counting down.
CGATATCACATTTTACATCTAACAATTTGAACGAAACCTCTTAGTGAGGACATCTTTTATTACACGGCGGAAACTTTTTTTTTCTACGACCATTTGGTAATTTGCTTAATACATAACTATACGTCATATCTCAATAGTACTCATTCCTTCCAAATCGTGTTACAATGACCATTTCCACACGGGTAAACCGTACTACAATGTAACTTTTAATTTATTTTTATGGCATCCAAAAATCAACATATGATTATGCCAAAAAGCGCACCTATTTGCGTCACGACTAAACATCGTATATTATTAGGCTGTATAGAATTGCCTTTGCCCTTAATATGTGGGATTATAACAACAAAACAAGTAACAACATTGCGCGCGCCGCGCTATTTTCGCGCCATTGTTAACTTTTATCTGTATTTATAAATTGTTTTGAAAATGAGTGATATTAGTGATAATAGCGAAATGGACACTATCTTAACGCCTCTTGAAATGAGATAAATATCTATGGAGATCATAAGAGAATTGCTACCACATAAATCAAGGAAAAAATATGAAAAGTGTTACCAATTATTTCAAGGTCGTAGAAAAAGTTTTGTATGCCACTGCTGCAAACAGCTATTGTAATACTTGTGCTAATCTATTGTGCCACTCAGTTTCGCTTTGTGGCATAAACTCGGGATCTATTGTGTCTCTCAGCTTTGCCTCATGGCACAAACTATCACTCATATTACAATAGCTATCATTGCTTGACAGTGGCATAAATAACTATTGTACACCTAATACACCAAAGTTACACACACAAACTACAACTAGGTGTAGTAAGTACTAGTGTGTTGTTACAGCATATGGCTCAGTAAAAGTATATGCAAACGAGGCTCTGGGAGTGAAGGATTCGCTTAGTTTTCTTGCAAATAGACGAAAACATTTTGTTTTATTCTTGTTGAAGACCTTTTCTGGACCGTTGGGCCCGCATATATTTCTCTGTAATATGATTTGTTGCTTTTTTTCATATATTATCGAATGGTGACCCGGTTCCTTGTGTAATCAATGTGAAAGCTAAATTAATTTTCTCATGTTTGACAAGTTCTTGTTTGTTGGCTGTAAAAACTTTATTTTCGCAATGTTGGTATTGGCTCATTGTTGTATATGTATGTATTTTCTTTGTTTTGAAGGAGCTTATTAACAATGCGGATGTTGTTAAATTCTAATGGTTCTGACAAATGAGGCAAATCGCCGTCGCCAAATTGACCACTCTTAGAGCGAAACGTCATTGATACCGAATGATAATATATTTTGAGTTTTTAATAAATGTTCCGATGAAACGGAACGTTTATTAATTAAGCTTTAAAAAAATATATTATGTTACATTTCACTCGAGCGAAGTCAGGTTTCCATCTAGTATATTCAATATTTAAGTCACTACAGCTAGTTAAAAAAATTCAAAATCCATAGTCGTCCTGACATTGCTATCTAGTTTGTTACAAAACAATCCATGTTTTCAATTTCGATGCTAGAGTTAATTGAAACACATGTATGAGGTTTTGCGTTTACGTTTTATTGGGCATATTTGAATTTCATTAAATGCTGCTATTTATTCATTGAAAAATGTGTCTGCTCAGGAAGGTAAATAACATAATTTTATTGACATAATGGTCATAACTTTCCATCAATGAATTTAAAAAGAGAAGCGTGCTAAGAGTAAGTGTATTAAACTAACATCGGAAAAAAAGTTTGTTAATAAACGGTGAGTGCAGTTTTGTACAGTGGCAGTGAGTTCTGCGATTAAAATAAGAGTAATAAATTATGTATTTTTATTAGTTTTACATATTAAAATAATTATCGAGATTTGTTCTTACTGAATATGTATAAATACTTTGTATCCAATGTCTGATAAGTTGACTTTACGCGTGTTAAAGTGGACGGTGAAATTATTGCTCATTGTGTTCCGGATTTTCGTCAAGTTTTTATTTGATATAATATCTTAAAATATGACAAAATAATCCCTGAAGAAAAAATTGTTCATATTAAGGTCGTACCCTCACCAAATGACCTCGAGCATTTGCTCCCTCTTCACCGCGCCCCACCTCTACAATACTTCGCAAAATATTACTAGCGCCGTCTGACGGACGAAGTACTTACAAATACAAGTTAAATTCACAGACCACAGAAGTAACAGACATGGCACTTTTATTTTTGTTTATTGGTGCGCCCAAATACTTTTGGTTATTATAGACTGAAACAAATGTTGACGGTACTTCATAATAAAAATTTTGCGTATTTTATTTTTTAACCGACTTCCCAAAAGTGTGGTTCTCAATTCGATTTATGTGTGCTCGTTGATAACTTTATCGTTAATGAACCGATTTAGACCATTCTTTTTTTATATGAAAGAGTATGCTGCCTATGTAATCTCATTGTTACCACGTCAGTGTCGATAATGGAAATTCTAAGAAATTTAGGCCAATTATCTAAAATTGTAGGCACGCTTCGGGTGAAAACTTGATACTCGTATTTATATCGGATGATACTATAAAACCGTGAAGATTTGGGCCTGACCTGATGATGGAGACGACAGAGAATCAAGGGAATCCACATCGGACGCAACTGTCATGTGTTTGGGCTTACTTAATTTTTATTGATTAGACCTTCAAAACTAAATATGTTATGAGTGTAACTTCAGGGTTGGAAGTTAGTTTTGGGGATTGAAAATTAGCTAAGTCAGATGGTCAAAAGGGATAGAGTCAAAAAATAATATAATAAAGATTAATTTATCATTATTTATTATTTTAAGGGAAAACGTAATCAGGGTCAAATAAATTTCTGCAGACAGGAAACCTACTTAAAAAAGAGATTTGATGTTTTTTTTTTGGGCTCAGGCAAGACTGAAATTTTATTATTATTCTCGTTTAATAAAATAAATACTACCGTATAAAAAACTGTCGTATAAAAAACAAATACATATACTATAATATTATTTACACAAAGCTTTGTGTTTTTTTTTTTACAAATTATAAACCAGCGCTTGACCGCAATCCTGCCTGATGGTAAGCAGTGACGCAATCGTTGATGGTAAAGCGCACTAGTTTATTAAGAGCCTATTCACTCTAGCCTTGAAGACACTCAAATTGTAGTCCGACGGAAACACCGCCGCGGGCAAATTGTTCCAGTCCCTCGATGTACGCGGTATAAAGGAGGAGGCGAAGCGCTTCGTCCGGATCGTAGTGGTGTTAACAACGTAAGGGTGGAAACCAGCCGTACGACGGGTTGTCCGCTGGTGGAACGGAGATGGGGGAATTAAATCATGCAATTCCCTCGCACACTCCCCGAAATGCATCCCATAGAACACCGAAAGGCTGGCTACTCTACGCCTGTGCTCTAGGCTTTGGAGACCAACTCGAGTTAGATCAGGGTCACCAATCAGCCTCTTTGCACGTCTCTCCACTGAATCCAAAGTGGCCAGGTGACACTTGGCAGCACCAGCCCAAATGTGGCTGCAGTACTCCACACACGAACGGACCTGTGCTTTGTATAACATTAGAAGCTGCCCAGGTGTGAAGTACTGCCGGAGCTTTGCGATAACGCCAAGTTTCCTGGCAGCCACCTTGGCCTTGGACTCAATGAACCGCCCAAAGTTAAGGTTCGAGGAAATCTCAACTCCCAAAAGCTGAAGGCGGTTGGAACACTCCAAGGACACATTCCGAAAAGTAGGGGCCAAGGTGAACGGGCTCCTTTTGGCGGTGAAAAGACACGCCTGTGTTTTGGCGGCATTGAATGCTACAAGATTGGCATTGCCCCATTCGGAGACTGCCTGCAGTGCAACACTCGTTCGCTCAACCATGGCCTCTCTTTCGGACCGGATTGATTTCCTACTAGCCCGGGCATCCGGCAGGTATCTCTCTACAACTGTGCTGTCATCTGCATACCCATAGATACCAGGCATCAGCAGATCGTTAATATGCAGCAGAAACAGAGTTGCAGAGAGAACAGACCCCTGAGGAACACCGGCATTAGTTGACATGGGCTCAGAAGAGCATCCGTCGACAACAACTCGGAGGGACCGTTCAGTCAGGAAGTCTTTTACCCAGCCAGTCAGGCTAGGGGAAATGCCGTACGCTGGAAGCTTACTCAAAAGGCCAGCGTGCCAAACCCGGTCGAAGGCCTTCGAGACATCAAGGGAGACAGCAATCGCTTCCCCATTCTTCTCGAGGGCCTCGCCCCACAAGTGAGTGGCATACACTAGTAGGTCCCCAGTTGACCGATTGCGGCGAAACCCGTACTGTCGGTCACTGAGGAGATCGTTACCTTCCAGGTATGCCAAGAGGCGCGAGTTCAATACACGCTCCATAATTTTGCAAAGTATGGAGGTGATCGAAATCGGCCGATAGTTGGCAGGATCGGCACGACTACCCTTCTTGGGCACAGGCTGCACGTTAGCAAGCTTCCAGGACTTGGGCACTATACCAGTCCTAAATGAGAGGCAATACAAGCGCGTCAATACAGGAGACAACTCGGGCGCACATGCTTTAAGAACAATCGCTGGTATACCATCCGGACCACTAGCCTTATTCACGTCCAGACGACACAGTACTCTCAGAACCTCCTTGTTTCTAATGCGAACCTCAGGCATTGAAGCTCCGCAATGAGGTAAATTAGGTGGAGTAGCACTGCCAGTATCAAGACGCGAATTATGGGCAAAGAGAGATGCAAAGAGACCTGCTTTCTCTCTCGCCGTATGAGCCAGTGTTCCATCAGGCCTAACCAGCGGAGGCAGTGAGGGCCGACAGAAGTTTGTTTAAAGTGTTTGTGTAAAGGAAGCTTCCTTTTGCAGAAAAATGATAAACATCTGACTAATACAATATCCGGTCAGACTGGACGCTGACGGTAGCATATTTGGAAAAGGCCTGCAAGCAAATGACGTATTTCGTTTGCTTTAATTCCTATAAGACCACAATGAAAGTATGAGCATTTCTGGAAATAACGCAATGAAATAACACAACTTAAATTCAGTCTATTGATTTTAATTGATTTTTACATAAGCATGACGAGTAGGTAGTGTTTGTACTATGTTAAAGTACAGTGTTGTAAATTGTTGAGGAATTCCCTCGACTGTCTATGGTCTTCATCATCAGATCTATTGCAGACCATCATTTAAACCTATATGGGTGTAAAGTTTTCATCAATATAAATGAATTGAGTCCAAACACAAGGTAACTATTATAAACCTTTGAGGAGTTCCCTTAATTGGCCTTTGTCTTCATCATCAGAGCTTTAATGACAATCACAACTCATTTAGGTGTAAAGTTCTTATTAATATAAATTTATTAAGCACAAACACGAGGCAGCTGATGTGAATTGTTAAGGAGATCCCTCGGCTGTCTCCCGGCTCCATCATCAACTCCGAACTTTACTAAATTGTAGTGCGTTAAAACACTTAATGAAAAAAACATAGAAATGCCCTAGGCGCCCCTATGATTTTTAAATTTCTCCTAGGTTTCCGTAGTCTTCCATCATCAGACCCTAATTTCCTTAACATGAGACTACCTTGAAGATATAATCTTTCTAATTAAAAAAAAAAAACATGTGGCACTCGGGAACTGCCGCGGTAAAGCTATTGCATAGCATTTTTTATCAACTTATGCAATAGGGTATTTGACTAAAAAAACCTAATTAGTCCGTCAGTCAGATTTCCAAAAAATATCATCATCATCATCATCATTTCAGCCGAAAGACGTCCACTGCTGGATATAGGCCTCCCCCAAGGTTCTCCACGACGACCGGTCCTGCGCCTCCCGCATCCAGCGGTTTCCCGCGACCTTCACCAGGTCGTCGGTCCACCTTGTCGGGGGCCTACCCAAAAAATACTAGACACATATTTTTTTCTTTTTTCATATAAACAAAAAATGAAGACGACGGCTACACTTTTTAGCGGCCAGTGACGTCACCAGCCATCACTCCTGATCTTTGATGCCTATTATATTTGTCAATTTTTATTGATTTGATAAAACAAAATATACGAAATGAAAAACGTATATAATAAACCTATCCAATATTTTTCTATAGTCTGAATGGCGGACTAATTAGTTTTTTTTTTAGTCAAATACCCTATTATTTATATTATAGTAAAGTGATCCGCAAACAAACAAAAAACATATCATCTCCTCCCTTTTGAAATCGGTTAAAAAAACGAACACCAAAATGAACATCAATAACAGAGACACTTTATGATAGTATTATACTCTATGCGACATGCGGTGCATGAGCGAGCAAGCAGATGCTTTCTCGCTCACGCGCCACCCGCTATGCTAGCGGACCGCGCGATGACGAACAACACGTGTGGCATACTGTGTGGCATACTGAATCTCAATAGCTCGGGCAAGAGAAATGATGGGGAATACGCTCAGATTGTTGAATAAAATTTTTGTTTGGTCGTTTTAAAAAAATATTTCTACCATAATGTTCGTCATGAAATTGCCTATCCATTAGTGTAAGAACGCAATCTAAATAATGCTCGCTTTTCGAGGAGATGCACTTTTTTGATAATTATTTCTCTTGTCAGAGGTTTCGTTGTGAAGGAATTATTTAAACATTATGCTAAAAAAAAAAAAAAAATCTACAATTTTGGAGCCAAGATTATGGACAAAATTTATGTATTTTTAATAAGTTGATATTTCTTTTGGATAAAGAGTAGATAGCTCCGAAAAACTACATAAAAACCGCCTGCGGTGTGTCTTTCCTCTGGAGCCGCCTTAAGTATTTAAATAGACTTCTGCTAAAAAATAAGAGGAAAATAACGAGGAGTTTACGAGTGCTCGACGCGGCTTGATACCGATCGCCCGCTCGGACGTACAACGCATTCCTAGCTGTCACATCGGGACGTTCAAGTGGCTAAGGTCAATTGTCAAATAATGTGTGTTGTCTATGACCTTGGCACTGACATAAAGTCAATATTGTTAATAAGTTTTCATATTTGAGTACGAGACTTTTGACTTTACTATTTTTTATATCTTTTTATTTATTATTTATTTATTGTTTTTTCGTGCGGAATAAATATTATTACTTTTTCTTTCTTTCTTAAAGGAATGAGAGAGAAATATGTATTTTAGCAAATGGTGCAGGCGGTAATTTTCAAATTAAGAATTATTTTATGTTGTTACATTATTTATAAGTACTGGCCATTAGACCTCGTGTGTTAAATTAATGTAGACGCCATTGTAGCGGCACATTGTTTAATGGAACTAAATAATTCTGTCTGCTACTCCAAATATAAATAACACTAACACAAAAGTCATGTTTAGTGGCCAATTGGGTTGTATCCTAAAAAATAATTTAATGTCTTACTGATAGACTTATAAAAAATATTGAACACATATTTTTATTTTTTCTTTCATTCAAATACTTAAGGAGATATTATATTGATTTGAAATGTCACATGACGTCACGCGGTGGTACAAAATATACCACGGCGTGACGTAATTAGCACCCACCCCGTAACTTTAGTACGCTGTATGAGCTATATCTCAGTAGTTTTTGGTAATTTCGACAAAATAAAAAATACGGGTCTTTATTTTTTTATTATCTATAAGACGGACTAATTATTTTTTTGATTTTCATACCTTGGATACATCCCTATTGTACTTCAGCCAGTAAATTGAACATTTCAGGTATAATCCCAGTTCCCTATTATTTCGAGCACAATTTCGGACAAACACAATGGCTGCACCAATCTAAACACGGGGAAACAAGCGAGGACCACTCAAAACCCAATCAGTGGACTGGCAGAGAGGGCAACCGAAAAAATCGGAATTCAATTACTGCCGCCCAGAGTTAATAAAACTGGCCGTATTCTATTCGTGCGAATTTCCATTGCCTGTTGAATTCAGAATTTTAGGAATCAGGGATATGTGCTAAACCGTTAAATTCAATTTTGTTTAAGTATTTTTTTTTGCAATTGGCGTCAGTCTGAATGTTGATCAAAATGCCATTCACGTCGACCACAAATTATATTTATTTATTTGGACTTCTAACAGAAAAACACCTTAAATGCTAGAAAATATAAATAACAGGATACGACCTTGTGCTTCTCCACTTATAAAAAGTCACACCATGCAAATAATAATCTAACAGCATGTACACAAATTAAATTTTAAAACAATGTTATATGAAATTAGATTTTAAAACAATGTTACATTAAACTAAATTTTAAGACAATGACACCAAAATTATATTAAACAAAAAATTCCATCAAGAGATAATAATAAAATTAGATAAAAAAAAGAAAGAGTAACAAGCATTTTCTTAATTATGTTAAATAATGGTAATGAAATAAAGTTAACATTAGATAAATTGAGAAGAAAATAACAATAAATAGACAATGGAATTAAAATAATACAAAATAATATTAAATTTAAATTAATTGTTTGACAATGAATTAAACATTAAATATTTATAGTTCATATAAATCTTACTACGACTCTTGCGCATATTATGTCATTGAAGTTTTCAAAAATTAGAGATTTGTATGTACTCAGAGTATTTGAGAAGATGTCTGCCGAAGAATTAGCCGTACAATTATATTGATGGTCATTCTATAAATTGGCAAATGTTTACCCAGATTAGTGCGGTGTTGTGGAGCCTTAAATAAGGGTTGATCATTATAATGATCACTTGATTTATATTAGGTCAATTCTAATTTACCTCAAATATCACGATTACATGAAGTCGAGGTGGCCTAGTGGTTAAAACACCAGCCTCTCAAGTATGAGTGCGCGGGTTCGATTCCAGGTCAGGCAAGTACCAATGTAACTTTTATAAAGTTATATGTACTTTCTAAGTATATCTTGGACACCAATGACTGAAGGTGAAGGAAAACATCTTGAGGAAACCTGGACTTTCAAGTCTGAAATCGCCAACCCGCATTGAGCAAGCGTGGTGATTACGCTCAATCCTTCTCTGTATGAGAGGAGACCTGTGCCCAGCAGTGGGACGATAAAAAGGTTGATGATGATGATGATCACGATTACATGAATTAGTCATTCAATAGAGCAAATTGAATTAAGAGTTGTATTGATAATTTTGATTATAATGATTCAGTAAATGTATATTTGTATATTCGCGAAATATAATTATTGATTATTTATTGGCCTATAAATGTATTTTAAACACGAGAATGTAATTTTGCTTTACTAACTAACCTATTTAAACTCTGTGGTTGATAGTAACCACAGCCATATAATGAATATATGTTTGGATTTAAAACCCCTAGTTTATTAATTTACGGGTTGTTAAAAGAGAGTCCATGGAGTTTCTTGCACGTTCTTCTCCATAGAGATCTACGCTTTGGAACGTGCAATTTAGCTTCACTTTTATTGGACTGATCGACATAGACTATTCAAAAGCACCAAGGGATGGTTAATTTGGAATAAACAATTTTGATTTTGATTTTGAAAGTCAAAAAGTGATTGAATATGAATATTTGCACTGGTCTGGCGTTGGTCCCGGTTGCCATAAGAACATTTAGTTGCAGTAGTGACGGGTTGTTAAGGCGCTCAAAAGTCCAACAATTAGTCTAACTGAAATGCTTCGACATCGCCTTCGGGTTGTGGAGGTTATACGGCAGTCGCTATACGGAAAATTTTGAAGTTTAGCCAAAATTAGCAGTTAGACTGGTAAAGCGGACCCCAGACTCCAAAGCTGAAAAAGCTTCGGCTGTGACTGGGATTAACGCTGCGATGATGATGAGTTTAAAGACCGAAGGTCTGGTAAGCAGCTTTATCAAGGGTACTTATGATACCCAGGCCGACCTCGGTCCTGGTGGCCAATCTCAACCAAGGTTAGCCACCTGGCTAACCTCTAACTCTAACTCTAACTCTAACTCTTGTGCACTATTATAATATCTCCTGTGTACCTACACAGGAGATATTATAATAGTGCACAAGAGTGTGCAACCACAGTTGCACCTTCTGTTCCATTAAAGTCAATCTCAACCAAGGTTAGCCAGGTGGCTAACCAACTAAAGGGTCAACTAAAGGGTAATGGAGAAAGTTTCTCGGTGGTAGGCCATAACATCGGCTGCCGGCAGAAGTTACCACCCACCAGACAAAAACCTGCCGCCAAGCGATTCATCGTGTTCCGGCATGATGTCTGGTGAAGCCGTACGGAGGACGGGTCTGAGCAGTTGTGTTGCGATGTATGTTGGGTACGTTGAGCTAAATGTTGTTATGTGGGGAGTTTGATCATGGAGAGTCTTCAGATCAATCTTTCTCTGGGTTAAATATTCCATCACCTCGCTCAACTGCCGTCTTCCTTCCTATTCACTCAGTTTTGTGAGTGAATGGGCTTATTTAACTAGCTCACTTTACCATCAACGATTGCATCACTGCTTACGATCAAGTACTAGTTCATAATTATTAAAAAAAAGGAGACGTGAGAAGGCTAGGCAGGATAATTTAGTTCAAATTTATAGGTTAGTAACCGGCTTACTGCTTACTTGTCCGTTTTAAACCGAGCCGGTGTGGGGTTAAAAGGCCTAAATGGGTTCTTGCTCATGGATTTATCAAAGAACACTTTGAAAGCCTGGATCACAGGTGTAGAGTACCCAGCCAGTCGGTGTTCTATAGGAAGCATTTTGGAAAATGAGCGAGGGAATTGCATGACTTAATTCCGCCATCATCGGATGACCCGTCATATGGCGTGTATCATCATCTCAGCGTTTGTCCCGGTCGCATCCGCGGCTTTCGCGTTGCAGCCCGGGGTCCGCTTTCCTGCACATTCTCCTCCATTTCGCACGATCTTTAGCATCCTGTGGTTAGAGCTTTTTGGCACGCATATCATCTCTTACAACATCAAGCCAGCACTTTTTTGGTCTACCTCGCTTGTTCCGGCCCGGCGGAGTCGCCATGGCAAGACATTTGTTACCCACGTAACCTGCCGGTTTACGTAAGACGTGACCGTACGAGCGCAGGCGACTCTCTTGCAGTTTGTCTGCTATGTCACTGACACGGAGACTGCCACGGATGCGGGAGTTTCTAATGCGGTCTTTCCGCGTAACTCCACACATCCACCGCAGCATATTCATCTCCATGATACGCAGCTCCTGCTTGTGTCGCTCAAGCACAGGCCACGCCTCACTGCCATACAGAAGAACAGGTCTAATGATGGTCTTATAGACCTGTCCCTTAAGCTTAACCGGCATTTTGGGGTCACAAATGACACCTGTCACCTCACGCCATTTTGCCCAAGCTGCGGAAATGCGTGCTTTAACGTCGCAATCAATATCGCCGGACGCGTGGAGCATAGACGCCAAGTATTTAAATTGGTCTGTGCACTCGACCAAGTCTCCGCCTATGCACACAGGCATAGGGTCTGTGGTGTTACTGGCCATGTACACCGTCTTCTTCACATTGAGTTTAAGACCTCCGTTCTCAAGCGAGTTCTTCCACGCATTTACCCGCCGCACCAACCGTTCCCTGCCCGCGTCTGCCAGCGCGATATCATCAGCATACATGAGCAACTAGGGAGGTTGCTCATGTGAATTCTTGATGCTGTCTGACAAGACATCTAATATCACGCTGAACAGGAACGGACTAAGGACGGATCCTTGGTGTACTCCGACGGTGATGGGGAAGGGTTTAGTGTCGCCAACAGAGGTCCTAACAAAGGAATCGGAATTGAGGTACATGTCTCGAATTATGTCAACATAGGCTTCTGGTACCCATGTGCTTATGTGCTGTGGTGGGCCCTGAAAGAGAAAGGTTTGCCTGGGAAGTATGTAGAGTTAATTCGTGCTATGTACAGTCGATCTCGTACCTACGTCCGGTCGGCTGCTGGCAATACCGACGAAGTTCAGTGTGGCGGTAGGCTTGCACCAGGGATCGGCTTTAAGTCCGTACCTCTTCCTGTTGATTATGGACGCTCTTACGTCGGACATCCAGGAGGAGGCACCCTGGTGCATGCTGTTCGCAGATGACATTGTTCTCGTCGGTGAAGATGGACCTGAGATCCAGAGCAGATTGGAGAAATGGCAACAGAAGCTGGAGAATGTTGGCTTGAAAATCAGCAGAACCAAAACCGAATATATGTTCTGCGATTTCGGCGGTCTCTCCACTTCTGGAGCCATAGCGCTTGATGGCGCACTTCTCCCAATCTGCTCCGACTTTCGGTATCTCGGTTCACTCGTGCAAAGCGATGGCGAAATAGATCGGACGGTTAAGCACAGAATTAACACTGGGTGGATGAAATGGCGGCAGGTCACGGGAACAATCTGCGACTCCCGCATTCCCCTTAAACTTAAGGGGAAAATATATAAAACCATGATCCGACCTGCTGTCTTGTATGGATCAGAATGTTGGGCTACGAAAGGGATGAATGAAAGGCAATTGCATGCAGCCGAGATGAGAATGCTAAGAGGGATGTGTGGTGTTACACGAATGGATAGAATAAGAAATAAGTACATAAGAGGAAGTCTGAAAGTGGCACCGGTAGCTGAAAAGTTGTGTGGAAATCGGTTGTCATGGTACGGGCATGTGTTACGGAGAACTGAGGAGAATGTCGTGAGGAGAGTCTTAATTATGAATGTTGATGGCTATAAGAGTAGGGGAAGACCAAAGAAACGATGGATGGAATGTGTGAAGGATGATATGGCTAAGAAGGGAGTGACTGCGGAGATGGCTTCTGATAGGGATGCATGGAAGAAAAAGACATGTTGCGCCGACCCCAAATAAATTGGGATAAGGGCAGGAGAATGATGATGATGAGGCTTCTGGTACCCCTTTGGACCTCAGTGCCCACCAGATCATCCCCCGAGGGACACAGTCGAAGGCCTTCTGCATGTCTAAAAAGAGCATGTGCAGAGGCGTGTTTCTCGATCTGTATCTCTCCATGGTGATCCTTAGGGCGAAGATAGGGTCCGTGGTTCCGTACCCTGGACGGAACCCATATTGACACGTCGAGACAGCACACTCCTGCCGGATCCGGGAGTCTAAAATCCTCTCAAAGATCTTCATGGTGTGGGACATGACCTTTATACCGCGATAGTTGCCACACTCCTGTACCGAGCCCTTGCCTTTGAAGACTGGAGTAATAATACTCAGTCTCCATTGGCTCGGGATTTTACCAGTCAGGAGCACGCGGTTGAAAAAGCAAGTTAACATGCCCACACCGCGAGGCCCCATCGCCTTCCAGGCCTCAATTGGGACTCCATCAGCTCCGACAGCTTTCCGATTCGCCATGCGACGAAGAGCCGTGTCGACTTCCTCAGGCGTTATCGGGGGCACTAATTCAAGGTTCGGAGGGAGTTCCGGTGTCTGCACCTCTTGGTGCTGCTTATTCAGCAGCTCGTGGAAGTACGTGCGCCATCTCTCCTTCACCGCGCGATCCTCGCAAAGCAGGTTGCCAGTAGGGTCTTTTACACAACGGCACTTGGATATATCCAGTGCCGCTTTCACCCTAGAACGTGCCAACTTGTACATGACCTTCTGCCCCTCAGACGATTCCAACTTCTCGTAGAGCGGTTGCAAGTGGTCTCGTCTGGCTCTGGCTACAGCTCTTTTAGTGGCACGTTGAGCTACCTTGTATGCGTCGCGATCTTCATTAGATCCGGTCGCCTGCCACGTTTTGAAGAGGGCTTTCTTCACCCTTGTTTCCCTCTGGACTGTGTCGTTCCACCACCAGGTCTCCTTGTCACTTTTGCGACCGCCCTTAGACACGCCGAGCACCACCCGCGCCGCCCTAGTAATAGCTGCCTGGATTCTGTCCCAGTTATCTTGAACAGATTCTCCCTCGGTACCAGCGCACTTGTCGCCAATAACCATAGCGAACTCCTGGTACTTATTTTCATCAAGCAGCCACCACCGGATCTGGCGTCGGCAGTGCTCAACACGTCCACGTTGGGCCTTAACGCAGAGATCCATGACAAGGAGACGGTGTTGTGCAGTAAGGCTCTCACCGGGTATGACCTTGCAGTTGGCTACTTAGCCGATGTGGTGTCTCCTAGTTAGTAGGAAATCGATCTGGGTAGCGCTTCGCCTGCTCCGGTAGGTAACAAGGTGCTCCGGTTTCTTTTTGAAATAGGTATTCACAATTGCCAGGTCAGCGGCCGCACACGTTCGGAGAATGTTGTCCCCTTCCGCGTTGCGGCTACCGTACCCAAAGCCACCGTGAACACGCTCAAACCCATCACACTTCTCACCCACATGATCGTTCAAATCACCACCCAGAACGATTCCCTGGGATAACGGGATCCCGCGAAGCAATCCTTCGAGCTGGCTCCAGAACAACATCCTTTCGGCGTCACCGCACCCGACCTGCGGAGCGTAGGCACTTATCAAGTGGGTTATTACCCCATTGATAAGCACCCGCACCGACATTAGCCGATCACTGATGCGATTCACCTCCAAGACGTCATCCTGGAGCTCGTCAGACAACACCACGGCGACCCCGTTTCTCCCACTAGGTGCACCCGTGTAGATCAGCTTGTAGCCATTCCCAATAAGCCGGGATCTGCTGCCTTTCCACCGAGTCTCCTGCAGGAACGCCACGGCCACCCTCCGCCGGTGGAGAGTTTCGGCCAGTTCTCTCGCGCGTCCACTTAGCGAGCGTGCCAACGTTCCACAAAGCGAAACGGAGTTTACTGGTTTGGGCTCGCTTCTTTAGCCGTGTCCGCCCCTGAGACGGTAGCCCTTGGCCACAGGTCATAGGAGTCGGGCGGGGCTCCTGCGCGCCGTTTTGCGGCGGCGCCCTAACTGTAACTCGTGCTTTTCTACTATTCCTATCCATGTTTTGGCGATTTTTAAAGCAATGTCATTAAGCTTACTGCTTACTTGTCTGTTTTAAACCGAGCCGGTGTGGGGTTAAAAGGCCTAAATGGGTTCTTGCTCATGGATTTATCAAAGAACACTTTGAAAGGCTGGAGCACAGGTGTAGAGTACGTGTAGAGTACCCAGCCAGTCGGTGTTCTATAGGAAGCTTTTTGGAAAATGAGCGAGGGAATTGCATGACTTAATTCCGCCATCATCGGATGACCCGTCATATGGCGTGTATCTATCTACCTTTACGTTGTTTCCACCACTACGATCCAGACAAAGCATTTTGCCTCGTCTTTTTTACCGCATACATCGAGGGGCTGGAACAATTCGCCTGCGGCGGTCTTTTTTTCTTACTATAATTACAATTTAAGTGTCTTCAAGGCTAGGGTGAATAGGCTATTAATAAACTAGACCATCAACGAATGCATCACTGCTTACCATCAGGCCGGATCGGTCGCGATCAACCACTAGTTTATTATGCTAAAAAAAGGTTCTTAAAAAAATAACCCCAAACACATCTCCACATTAGGTCTCGTGTCTCGTGGACTCCATGGTAAAATAAAGATAGCCACGCAGCAAACTGATAGAGGGTCTGACTGATATATAGCACCGGAAATATTCGCGAAGGTTACTTCAATGAATCCCAATGAATCTTTTAAGCAAGCCCATAAAGTTGCTAGCTTTCCTCCAGGGCTGAGCCACTAGCCCCTCATACATGTTAGCTAACATTTTGGTCACGTAATGGAATAACGAGTATTGGTAATGGTAGTACGTGCGCACAGAATTAGTCGTGGTGTATAAGTAACTAGGTGTCTTATCGGGCATTGACCTATTTCACTTTCTGCCGCTTAAAGTCACTTTTGTTTCAAAATTAATATCTTACTATATATTAAAAAAAAAGAAGTTGCCCCACACTGGTAATTTGTCCTGAATCGTGGGTACGATAACAAACACATAACTCATATACATAAACATCCAGACCCGAAACAACTACTTGTAGGTCATACAAATGTTTGTTCCGTGTGGGAATCGAACCCGCGACACGCAGTGCAGCAGTCAATGGCTTGACCACTGCGCTAATCGTGCAGTCAAATATTAATAAAATAGTATTTTAAAAAAAGCCGTTGAAGCCCGCACGTCATGTACAATCTCAAAGCTAGTGAGACGGACTTATTCTGTTGTTCTTTGAGTGAATTCACATGAAATGCATTGTTTGTAATACTTAGATAATTTTTAGTTAGTATTATAGCTGAATTTATAGCGCTGGACTAACTTTGTATCGTGGACGTTAGCAGATAAATAAATAAAAATCATTTTTAAAAGTAGGCTGAGAATCAGCACTTTTCGAACGTAAAAAATATTTATGACAGGCCCAGATGAAGCTATGACCGATGGCCGATGGGGCAGTAAGGTTCTGGAGTGGCGGCCACGTACTGGAAGACGCAGCGTAGGGAGGCCCCCAACAAGGTGGAGCGATGACCTGGTGAAGGTCGCGGGAAGGTGAGTTAGTAATTAGTATTAACTGAATTCATCATCATCTCAGAGTCAATCCCAGTCGAACCCGAAGCTTTTTTCAGCTTTGGAATCTGGGGTTCACTTTAGTCTAGTTGCTGATTTTGGCTAAGCTTTGATATTTTGCCTGAAGCGACTGCCGTCTGGCCTCCACAACCCGAAGGCGATATCGAAGCATTGCAGTTAGACCAATTGTTGGACTTTTGAGGGCTCCAATAACCCGTAACGACTGCCATTATCTGCTCGTATGGCAAACGGGACCAACAGCTTAAGGTGCTTTCTGAGGCACGACCAGGCCAGATCAAATATTCATATTCATGCATACAAATATTTGCACTGCGCGGGGATTGAACCCACAATTTTTTTTTTAAATTATAAACCAGCGCTTGACCGCAATCCAGCCTGATGGTAAGCAGTGATGCGATCGTTGATGGTAAAGCGCGCTAGTTTACTAAGAGCGTATACACTCTAGCCTTGAAGACACTCAAATTCACATGATTCCTAGCGCAGCGGCCACGTTCGTTAGCGCTACACCACGGAGGCTGTATTGTAGTAACAACTAAATTCTGATGAGATAAAAAAACTTAAAAAAATATAGAAACCGACTTCAGGAAAACACTTAAAAGGAAAAAATAATTTTACTTTTGTCATGGCTCTAGAAGTCGGCGTCTCGAGGTTTCTTTTGTTTAGCTCGCCACCGACTTCTAGAGCAATGACAAAAGTAAAATTATTTTCTCCTTTTAAGTGTTTTTTGAAGTCAGTTTCCATTTTTTTAAAGATTTTTTTAAGCTTTTATTTCATGCTTTTCAGTGTCTTAGTCAAAATTCGAAAATTACATTTTTCACCTCATAACAATAGTGGCAGCCATAACCCATGTCAGAATAAGTTCTCATCAATACGAAAAAAATCCCTATCTCAAAAACTACTGAATCGATTTTAATGAACTTATAGTATTCCCAAAGTTGAACAATACATAGTACAATAAAAAAAGAATTACTTAAATCGGACTTGTAGTTTCGGAAATATGCGCGCACAAACATAAAAACATACATACACTTGAAATTTGGCTTACATACATACGGGTCGAATTTATAACCTCCTGTTTTTTTGAAGTCGGTTAAAAACTCACTAAACACATTCCATAAAAGTTTGTAGTATGTAGAAAAGGATGAAATATTTAACATCATAAGGAGGTGGGCGCGTCATGTAGTCTCAAATTCATACTCATCCTATATTGTTCCCGAGCCTGTGTCCTGTGAAGCCTGTGCCTCAAAGGCCCTCTTCCAGAAGGAGTGGGCTAACATCTACTGCGCGGGCTATACAATTTACTGCTACATAAATTCCCCGAACATGTCTGACGGTGCGTGCAATTTAAAGCCCTATAAGAGAACAAAAACGTTTCTTTAACAATAAATAACAATTAAATCTATAGTAATACTAGTCCGCGTGGACTTCAGTTTACAGCGCGCGGTGGTGGTTTCCGTTTCCGTGGGAATGTTCATTCCGAAAAAAATGAAAAAAGCTCAGTTGATATAAAATAAGCGCCTGTTAAAATAATGGGAGCAATAATATGTACGTCCGCGTTCGCTCCCGTTTTCGCAATATTTCTTGTTACTGCTTTGCTCCTATTAGCCATAGCGGGATGTTATATAGCCTATGTCCTTTCTCAGGCTCTAGACTATCTGTGTACCAAATTTCATTACAATCGGTTCAGTATTTCTGGCGTGAAAGCCGGACAGACAGACCGAGATTATTTCGCATTTATAATATTAGTATCGATATAAAGCTGAAGAGTTTGTTTGTTTGAACGTAGCGAGTTCTCTCAGAAACTACTGGTCCGATTTGAAAAAATATTTTTGCGTTGAATAGCCTATTAATCCAGAAAGGCTTTAGGCTATATAACATCAGGCTATATAATATAACGAAGTCGCTGGCGGCCACTAGTAATAAATTAAAAATCGGGATAAAAAATCTACTCATTTACGTGTGAATAAGCTGTTTCACGTGCCTCTGAATAAATTCATCCGGACTTTAATAAAGGTTTTGATTTAACACAATTTGAAAACATCCTGTATTTCAAAATATTTTAACCGGAACTCTGAAAGAGAACTTTTTGTACCATAAAACCCCACCTTAGTGACATCAGAACGTTCATATTCTCAAAATTATTCATTTGATAAGGGTCCGAAAGTTTAACCCCTGCAGGTTCGCCAACACGAATCTAATTTATTGGATTAAAATTTAATTTTCAAATGTTGGGAACTTATTGATCCTAATTAATTTAATAATGCACTTAATTGTTTGTTTTATTTGTAATTGATACTCGACTGAAATAGTTGTGGAATTATAATATTTGATGTATAAATACTTTGATACTAAATACTATTGATATACAAATATCTGCTAATTAATTTGATAGCAATTGGTTTTTATAGCTTAAAGCTACTTAAGCTTAAGCAGCTTATAGCTTTTCTCGGTGGTAGGCCACAATATCAGCCGCCGGCGTAAGTTACCACCCACCAGACAAAGTCATGCCGCCAAGCGATTCATCGTGTTCCGGCATGATGTCTGGTGAAGCCGTACGGAGGACGGGTCTGAGCAGTTGTGTTGCGATGTACGTGCCGGGTACGATGCGCGAAATGTTGTGTCGGGAGTTTGGTTGTGGAGGGCCTCCAGATCAATATCCCTCTGGCGCAGCATCGTTGGTCGTGTTGTTGGGTTTAACATTGCATCACCGCGCTCAACTGCCGTCTTCCTTCCTATTTACTCAGTTCTTTTGAGTGAGTAGGCTTATTAAACTAGCGCGCTTTACCATCAACGATTGCATCACTGCTTACCATCAGGCGGGATTGCAGTCAAGCGCTAGTTTGTAATTTATATAATTAAACATTACCCAGCAGTAGTAATAGCTAGGGAAACTTCTCAAGGACTACTTCTTTTCGGAAGATTAATTTGGAGAACCTCCACGACCAAACTCCCGACACAACAACATTTGTCACATCGTACTCGTCACACTTCGCAACACAACTGTTCAGACCCGTCCTCTATACGGCTTCATCAGACATCATGCCGGAACACGGCGAATCTCTTGCCGGCAAGTCTTTGTCTGATGGGTGGTAACTTCTGCCGGCAACTAATGTTATGGCCTACCACCGAGAGAAATATGTAATCATATTCCGAATGAAGATTAGTGTTAATATAAGAAGAAAAATATATTTACTTATAAAAGTGTTTGTATAGGTGTTTGTGTAGGGTATATATAGGTTTGTTCTACTCACAGAAAACAAATCATTTATCAAGCTACGCCGTAGCTTACACAGCGCTACGCCAGAAAACTCGTAGCAGTCGTAGCTGAAGCGCGATGTGCTACAGATTTGTAGTCGACTAAGGAATGCTGCTTCGTTTTCGCCCGGCTAGGGTTATCTTAAGACAGAAATAAGCCCTTTTAAATTGTAGCTGTACACGATGCAAATAACAAAATAAATAAAGCCAACTCATTAAAACTTCGCTGCACAAACTCCAGCCACGAAAATTTCGACACAAATACATACATTAAAAACAAGCGACCTTTCTACATTAAAACAACTCAGTTAATCCTTTAGGAGGCTCCCATAACTCGATTCCGAATAATAACTAAATCCACAAACAATGGAGTGGCGGAATCTCATTGCTGCAAGTTAAAACGAAAATTCGCTGTGCCTAAACTTAATTACAATGTTAGGAGCTCCGCAAATACTTGGAAGGAAGATTACTTTTCTGTTTTATCACATTTTGACTTAATTCTCGTGTGCCTACACTACAGCGTACAGGGATTACTGTTATTGGCTAGGTCGTTACTGTTGGTTTGAGGGGAGTATCCATCACCGTACCCTCACCCTCATTTGATATCTATGCGTACGGTGGAGGTCTGCCTGGCTTGGGTAGAGCACCAACGTGTCCTCGTAGCGGCGATCGGCGGCGATCTCTCGCGTCTGACCATGGTCCAAGCCATGGTCCGGAGCGAGAGTGCATGGCAGGCCAACACCTCCTTCTGCGAAGCAGTGATGCTGGCAAAGGAGGAGGCGGAGTGCAGGAGGCAGCGGGAATCCCAGCGCCCTCACGCCACTAGCCGCCGCTGGAGACGCCCTGATCGGGAGACAACATTGAACTCCCAGCCACCGTAAGCGCGGGCTTGCATGCGGGGGTCTACGAAGACCGATGCCCCCTGGGTCAGGGTTGCGGGTTGGCGTGACTCTGGTGCAAAGGCAAGTGAAGAAACACGGGTGGGTTTTAGTCAGTAAGAGTCTGACACGCCCTTCCGCTCCGCCCAGAGCGGGAGAGGTCATTTGATGATTTCCCATCACAAACAAAAATCTTCTCTTGAATTGCCAAAATGAAAATCATTCTTACCGTTAATGTACTGCGTATTTTTTTTTAAATAAAATAAATACTTTGCCCCACATTAGAAATTTCTCCTGTATCGTGTATGCGTTACAAACAGCCAGAACCGGAACAACTACTTGTAGGTCATACAATTTTTTTTCCGTACGGGAATCGAACCCACGACACGCAGTGCAGCAGTCAATAGCTTAATCATTGCGCTAATCGTGCAGTAAAAAAATACCTCGCACGATAGCTATGCTTTGAATTTATTTTGTATATTGCTGAACAAAAGGCTGCTGAAGTTTGAATCTTTTGTGTAAACTCACTGATAACATAAAAGGGTCTTCAAAAGAGCACCACTCAAAGTACTGTTACAAAGCACCTCTCAAGGCATGTCTGATGCAAAATGAACTTCGTTATCCCCTTTGATACTGTCTACCTTATCGATTCAAGAAAAAAAAAAGGTGAACTCGGTTTTATTATCGTTAGTAACTTTACTTCTATTGAAACGAAGAAGTAATTAAAAATACTTATAATGTATTTAAAAACAGAACACTAAGGAAACAACAAATGTACAGAACACATAAAATTCTAACTTAAGGCTCTTAATTTTAACTTAAGGCACGCGACTAAACTATTTAAACAAGTCTGCATTTCAGACATCAATGCTTTTCCTTGTGATAACCATTACATTACTCGCTTAATCCTGGCTATTGGCAGTAATTATTTAAACACAGTTTTGTAAAAAATCAGTTAAAATGCGATATAAATAATTTAAATCTGTCAAGACGAGTCTCTTTCAAACGTACAGTCGCTTCCAGCCAAGTTGTAGATACGCCAAATTGTGTTTAAGCAAGAAATAAAACAAGATCTATGAAAGTATATAGGACTAGGAGTCAGGAGCCACATTC
Organism: Sesamia nonagrioides; assembly: GCA_017933935.1. NCBI lineage: Eukaryota > Metazoa > Arthropoda > Insecta > Lepidoptera > Noctuidae > Sesamia > Sesamia nonagrioides. Next base: position 1,332,893 of record JADWQK010000020.1, on the reverse strand, counting down.
ATCTTCTAGTGTAGGTTATATGGCTCATGCCTCCTTGGTTTTATGGGTCATGAACCCAATTGCCCGTGATTGACGTACTCTTCCGACGATTGATTGATGCTGTGGTCATGCATCTCCTCTGGACAGCGCTGGAGGTTTTTGTGTGAGAGAGTTATGGTTATCTCCACTGGTAATTAAAACCCTCTTTTATGTTCAGTGTAGGAATAAGCATTGATCGCAACGTTTGTTAATTGCGTGTCATTTAAGACTGTAATGAGCCATGAGCCATGTTTTTTCTTCCTCATTCCGGTGCTTTTAAATGTTATTAAATCAAGACTTTGGAAATAAACCTTGATAGAAAGATAAAAAATGCACTTATTTGCTGTAAACGTTGTTGATACCACTGCGACCCGGACGAAGCGTTTCGCTTCCTCTTTTATACCGCGTACATCGAGGGTATGGAACAATTTGCCAGCGACGGTGTTTCCGTCACATTACAATTTGAGTGTCTTCAAGGCTAGAGTGAATAGGCTCTTAATAAACTAGCGCGCTTTACCATCAAAGATCGCATCACTGCTTACCATCAGGCGGGATTGCGGTCAAGCGCTTGTTTATAACATATAAAAAAAAAAAAACTTGACGCTAAAAAGAACATAAACCCACATAAAGTAATGGTTGGGTTAAACATGCATCACATCAACGTAAAAGGGCTATCGCTCAGCATTATGCTGGTTAAGGATATAAAATCATCTATCAATGGAACTGGTTGCAGTATTGTTCAGTTTAAAGTACCCGTGGCATCTAAAGGGGGAAGGGGGCGTCCGGACCAAAAGTAAAAATGGGTATTTGCGTAACACACTATCAGTGGCAATGGGTTTCCTTTTGACAGTTCAACAACATTCATTGCGTTATTTAAGTTTTATTGCAGACACATTTTCGAACATATAAAGCAATGGATTGGCAATTGACTTCGAAATGATTCCAAGTAATGGTAATAGCGCCTTACGTAATTAGGGTGCTGGTTAATTTTCACACATGAAGTACTAGCTTTTTTTTTAAATTTTTTTAGATTACGCCACGAAACCCTTCCTGCCAGAGTCTCAAATCGCATGAGGCTGGCTTTTTTTCCTTTGTTTTTATAATTTTTAAAAATAGAAAGACAAAGCATCCTTTGCAGTTTAAGAACGAATTTTGACCACTAGCAATTATTTGTTTTCTGAACCTATATTATCCCACAACTGGGCAAAGTTTCTTCCAAAGCGTTCCCCCGAAACATTTAACGGAAATAAATAAATATCTTCACACACTAACGCTATCCTACACAGCTATATAACAGTAAACTCCTAAAGCCGTACAAAAATGCACACAAACGCTCCGTAATCCCTGCATTGGTCTCAAAGCAAAAGAAAGCCGACAGTCGCGCAGAATCAACAGCTTTAATACGCATTCAATGGGGCCGGATAAGCTTTACGGAAGCTTGGTAGGGCCGTGAAGTAATACCTAGACTTAGAACCCGTATAACCTGAAAAGGCCCAGAAATATTAATTGGATTTTTAATATGTTGGTGTTTGTTACTATAATGTTGTAGTTCGTATTTGAGAGATTTTTAGTTCGATAACTATCACGGGTATATCACTAATATAAAGGTGAAGGTTTGTGTGTGAGTGTGTGTAATGTCTGTTATTTTTTCACGCCCAAATAGTTGAATGGATTTAAATAAAAATTGGCACAAAGATGGTTTATATGCTGGATTAATATACAATATGTAAAGAAAACCCTGTCCGATCCGTGAAGGTATTGTTAGGTATCGATAACTGATTGCACTAATGCTTAAAAAGCCGGCTACACTTAAAAAAGATCTCCCCTAAAAAATAAATATTATTTCGCAAAAGGAGGTAACATAACACATGTACGGTAGGCAATACATGCGCGGGCGAAGGGGGCAGGGCATGCGGCACGCGGTCTCATCGCTCATAATAATACCATCGAAAAAGGTGTTGTCACTTTTTTTAAAAAATAATTTTTTTTGGGGCAGTTAGAATTAATTTGGAAAAAAAAAGATTATTTCAAAATTCATCAATATTGTTACTATGATTATTATGTAAAATTTCAAATTTTTTTTGGTCATGTGTTTACCTAACCTTTACTATCCTTATGGGTGGGACGGGGTTTAATTTACATATTATGTAGAAAACTTTTCTCGATATTCCCACGGGGTTGAAACCTGTGGATCGGCAACGCAGCTAGTATTTAATAAAGTTGTCCAGTTTTATTTGGAGACATGTACGTAATGTCTGTACGGAGGACGGGTCTCAGCAGTTGTGTTGCGATGTGTCCCGGGTATGATGCATCAAATGTTGTTGTGTCGGGAGTTTGGAGGAGGGTCTCCCAGATGAATCTCCCTCTGGTGCAGCATCGTTGGCCGTGTCGTTGAGTTTAACATTGCATCACCTCGCTCAACTGTCGTTTTCCTTTATATATATATTTTTTAAACGTTGCCCCTTTCTAGGAATTTCTCCTGTGTCGTGGATGCGTTTATAATAATATAAAAAAATAATAATAGTGGTTTACAAACATATGAATCTCACATGCAGAGACAGCCAGACCCAGAAAAACTACTTGTAGTTCATACAAATATTTGTTGCGTGTGGGAATTCAACCCGCGACAAGCAGCGCAGCAGTAAATAGCTTAACCACTGCGCTAACCGTGCATTCTATTCACTCAGTTTTTTTTTTTCTGAGTGAATAGGCTCTTAATAAAGTAGCGCGCTTTACCATCAACGATTGCATCACTGCTTACCATCAGGTGGGATTGCGGTCAAGTACTAGTTTATAATTATGTAAAAATACGCACGTTCAGCTGTTGGTCCCGGCTGTCATTTGTAGAACTTTGATAGTCTCTATGGCTCGTCAGAAGTCCGAAACACTGATCACTGCGTTACACGATTTTGGTACCCACGTAAGTGTTAGCTGGAATGAATAGCTAATGAGTCACAGATTAAATGTTCCAAACATATGTGGTATTTTTCACGTCTAGTTTTCGAGGTACATGCCAAATTATTTTTTCTATTACCCTCACTTTAGGCGTAAATGAAATAGCTACCATTTTTGATGTGTTGTACTTTTTTATTATTTTGTTTTGTTTAGAAGTCGTTTTTATTCAATGACGTCGATTTTCGTACATAATATTTCTTTGGAATTCCATTATGAATACTGGACTAAGTGGTCGTCGCAACTGCTTAAATGCACGAAATAAGTTTTGTTACGTTTGCGGACAGTATATTGTGAAGTCACAAACAAAAAATGTTTCCAAAAAAGTGAGAAGTGCATATTTACTATATACCACAGGGCCGAAAATGCGAAAAAGCTAGTTGACGACATGTTAGAAGGATATAAAAAGTTGGGTTGCAGAATGTCGCTAAAAATTCACTTCTTTCATTCTCACTTTTCTTTTTTCCCATCTAATCTTGGTGCAGTCAGTGATGAGCAAGGTGAGAGGTTCCACCAGGACGTAAAGAAGCTTGAAGAACGATTTCAAGGGCGTTGGGACACAACTATGCTAGGCGATTACTGCTGGCGTTTAAAACGAGAAGATCATTCAAAGTACAAAAGAAAAATTTAAAGTTTTTCGATCTTTTGTGTTAAAACTTTTTATAAAGTTTTTTTTAACCTTAATGATAAAATTAAACTTGGTTAATGTGAAAAAATCTGGTTGATTTAACTAATTTTCTTTAAAATATGTTTTAGCATTTAAATTTTTAGTAAAATTTGGCACATTCTTATGGAAGAGAAATGAGACGTGATGAATGGAAATTTTGTATGTATTTTTAATAAACTATAAGTATTCATAAGAAAACATGACATTTCAAAGCGGGTACTCAATTTTTTTTTTTCATTTGTAACGCAGTGTAACCAGTCTTACCGTTTTTTTCTTTTGACGGGAAAGCTAAGATGAGTGTCACGCGCATTTTTCATTGGACTTTTAAAATTATTTATAGTGTCGTTTTTTAAATAAAAGCGACTGATTTATGTAGTAAAAAGTGCATTCGGTAAATAATTCTTCATAAAAACAAAAAGAAATGACAGTAAATATCATCCTCTTTAAAATGGCAGTAAATACCATCCTCTTTAAAATGGCAGATAAATATAATTTTCTTTAAAATGGCAGTAAATACCATCCTTTTTAAAATGAAGTTAAAATGGCAGTAAATATCATCCTTTTTAAAATGACAGTAAATACCATCCTCTTTGAAATGGCAGTAAATACCATCCTCTTTAAAATGGCAGTAAATACCATCCTCTTTAAAATGGCAGATAAATATAATTTTCTTTAAAATGGCAGTAAATACCATCCTTTTTAAAATGACAGTAAATACCATCCTATTTAAAATGGCAGTAAATACCATCCTCTTTAAAATGGCAGTAAATACCATCCTCTTTAAAATGGCAGATAAATATAATTTTTTTTAAAATGGCTGTAAATACCATCCTTTTTACCCGACTACGGCAAAGCAAAAGGAGGGTTATGATTTTGAGAGGCTATGTATGTATGTATGTATGTATGTATGTATGTATGTATGTATGTATGTATGTATGTATGTATGTATGTATGTATGTATGTATGTTCATCTGTTCCCTCTTAACTTCTAAACTACTTATCAGAATTCGACAAATGACATATCATTAGAAGCGTCTTAATTGTCCGCTGGTTATAGGCTATATGGAGTTTCACAAAATCTAATGTGGCGCCCTCTAGCGGACAAAACATACAGGTTAAAAAAATAAAGTTAAGATAAATATGCCGTGTTTGGTATCATTTGAAAGCGCTTTACTTGTACATTTTGAATATATATATATTACTAGCATTCGCTTGTGACTTTAGCTGTATTCATGGGCTGATTGCGTATAATTCACATCTTTTCGTTCATAGCTTCTTTACTACTTAACAGAATAAGACCACTGCAGAACCATTAGAAGGGCCTTGATATTCTGTTGGTTATCTATACTAATATATAAAGCTGAAGAGTTTGTTTGTTTGTGCGCGCTAATCTCAGGAACTACTGGTCCGATTCGAAATTTTTTTTGCGTTGGATAGCCCATTAATCCAGGAAGGCTTTAGGCTATATAACATGACGCTGCGACCAATAGGAGCGGATCATAATTAATTCCACGCGAACGAAGTCGCTGGCGGCTGCTAGTGAGCTATAAAGCTTGTCACCAAATTTAGTATTGCGCCCTCTAGCGGACAAAAAGTTCTATGATAATATAAAATTAAAATAAATATACTGTATTTGGTATCACTTGAAAGAGCTTCACGAGTACTTTATGCTTGTACATAATCCCGAGTAATGCTTCGTAGAAATTTGAATGTAAACCAGGATTTGGTAAACGGAGCGATGGGAGTGGTGAAGACCTTCGAATGGCCTGCTCTTCTGCGCGATCAGTTGGAACAGGGAGAACAGCCTAGCGCTGTTCTCATACAATTTGACGACGCATCCATAAAAGCAGATATTAACGGACTTATAAGAAGCGAGCCTTGCCTCACTGAATTTGACGGCTTGAGGGGGTCTGGAAAAATTCAGCGTAAAATGCCCCCGCTGATTCTTTCTTGGGGTTGTACTGTACATAAATTACAAGGTTGTACTCTAGATAAATCAGTTATCGATCTAGGAAAGTCATTGTTTGCTAAAGGACAGGCCTATGTCGCTCTCAGTAGAGTCAAAACCACAGAGTGATTGTTTATAACTGCCTTGGATCATAATAAATTACTTAAAAATCCACATGACAGTCGATCTTTATCAGAATTACATAGATTAAGAAATCTTCCCAGGTCCTCTCAATATATGAAACATCCAATTTATTTATACTTTCTAACGACCCCATCCACTAATTCACGACCCATTCGCTGCCATCGACGCAAATGTGCGTCGCTACTACGAAATACTCGGAGCTTCATACGGGGAAACCATTGCTATACGCGCTACGATCCACGTGCTACGAAATAGTAAAATAGGATATCTCTACATATTTCTATGCGCCGATACATAAGTCAAAAGAGATGTCATATGTTAACTACCTAGTTTTTAGTTCGTCATTTTAACTTTTGTTAATATCACAGTATAAAATACATACAGTAGGTCGACGCCTTTGATCTCGTGTAAAATGCCGACATCGTCTAGAGAGTAACGCATCGGCCAGGTTGTCACAAATAAACAATATTTATGAAATTATTGCAGATCAACATCGATAGCTGTATTATATTTAATTAATTTGCTATTTTTACTACGGGAACAACTCGAGACAGATTTAAGTTATTCAGATGGCATATTCGTAACCAGCACCCTAATCCACCTCGGAATACAACCCATATCACTCACCCATCACTCACCCATATGACCCATATCATATTAATATACCTACATTTAAATTGGCGTCCGCCATCTTGGATTTCAAAAAGGGGCTTTTTCGTAACAAGCACCCCAATTATACTCAAAATTACACTCATATCAAATTATAAAAAAAATTACGTCCGCCATTTTGGATGTCAAAAAGGATGACTTTTTCGTGACAAGTACCCCAATTATACTCAAAATTGACACTCATATCAAATTGTAAAACAAACAAATAAAAAAACGAACACGTGTTAGTCCTTAATGATAGATACCGAGCTACGAATATCGTTTTGTTTGCAGCTCGGGTGCCGCTTACCCGCGTCTCGTACCTCACACCCCGCACGATTGCTCTGTCTAGACGTCTTCATCGGACGACTGTATGATTTTTAGACTGTGTTAATATTATGCGCCACAAATACACTTTAACACCAAAATAGTACAAATAATAAAAAGTAAAAAAACTAAAACCCAACTACGACAAAAAACGACGCTGAAAAAATATAAAACAAGATTTTCAGAATACTGAACGGAACAAAGTTGCTAATGTAGTTGCAAGTAAATGGACAAAGTAGACTCTACCAAGATGCCTTCGTTGTAAATTGACAATAATGTCATACAATACTATTCTGAAGTATGCAATATTCACTAAGTAGAGATAAATTTTCATGTTTGGATAGACGTAGTCACACGTTACATATACCTACCTACCGTAGCACCTTTACAACGTGTGACTACGCCTTTCCAACATGAAAATTTATCTCTACTTAGTGAATATTGCATACTTCAGAATAGTATTGTATGACATTATTGTCAATTTGAAGCTCTTTCAGATGATACCAAATACGGTATATTTATTTTAATTTTGTATTAACATAGAACTTTTTGTCCGCTAGAGGGCGTAATACTAAATTTGGTGACAAGCTTTATAGCTCATAACCAACAGAATATCAAAGCCCTTCTAATGGTTCTGCAGTGGTCTTATTCTGATAAGTAGTAAAGAAGCTATCTATGAACGAAAAGATGTGAATTATATGCAATCAGCCCATGAATACAAGTAAAGTCACAAGCAAATGCTAGTAATATATACATATTTAATATGTACAAGTTAAGCCCTTTCAAATGATACTAAACACGGCATATTTATCTTAACTTTATTTTTTACTCTGTATATTTTGTCCGCTAGAGGGCGCCACGTTAAATTTTGTGAAACTCCATATAGCCTATAACCAGCAGACAATTAAGACGCTTCTAATGATATATCATTTATCGAATTCGAATAGGTAGTTTAGAAGTTACGAGTGAACAGATGAACATACATACATACATACATACATACATACATACATACATACATACATACATACATACATACATACATACATAGCCTGTCAAAATCATAACCCTCCTTTTGCTTTGCCGTAGTCGGGTAAAAAGTAAACCAGTTGTTTCCTACAGCTCTTTTTTAATTCAAAACGCTCGATTCAAAAACTCACCTAGTATACCTCTCTAAAAGTAAAAAAGTATTAAAAAAATACAAAAAGGAAAGCAATGTTAAAAAAACATGTAGCAAAACTTATGAAAAAAGTATGGAAAATATTTTGAAATAAATTCCATTTTTCTGTACACGAAAACACTAACCTTTAGTAGGGCTGACTAGAATGAATGAAATCTATTATAGTGTGCTTATTAATATTTAAAAAAAAGCATGACGTGTAAAAGTGATCAGTGATCCTACTTGCATAATAAACGATTTCATTTCATAATACCCATTCATTCAATATCCTTCTCTGTATGAGAGGAGACCTGTCCTGACCTGCCAAGCAGTGGGACGATAAAAAGGTTGATGATTATTAATATTGTGTTTACAAAAAAGTATGTCAGTTAAATGCTTTGTGATTTGAAAGATATGTTCTATTAAATTTCCTTGTATGTACTAGGAAAGCAGAAGCAATTGCAAGCAAACATTGATGGTAAAGCGCGCTAGTTTATTATGAGCTTATTCACTCTAGCCTTGAAACATTTAAACTGTAGAGAGACGGCAACACCGACGCTGGTCAATTCTTGCAGTTCAATTTTAAATTAGTAGTTTCGTAGCGGAAAAGCTATTTTTTTGAGATTTCTATTACAGTGCCGATTTTCCTGCTCAAACGGTAAACGGGCTTCAAACGGTCTGGAAGTTGTTTAAAATATATTTTTATGTATAATACTAGGGTATATCAAAGAGTCAGTTGGCATAAGAATTATTTAGTATTTGCGTCACGACTAAGCATCGCATGTTATTAGGCTGTATGAATGAATTGCCTTTGTATGTTATTATTGGGATTATAACAACAAAATAATAGTGCGCGCCATTCTTAACTGTTATCTACATTTATAAATAAAACCGTTTTGGAAATGATATATGAGTGATATCAGTGCTAATAGTGAAATGGACGATATCTTAACGCCTCCTGAAATGAGAGTAATAGCTATGGAGACCATAAATGAATTGCTACCACATAAATCAAGGAAAAAATATGAAAAGTGTTACCAAAATTATGTATTTATTTATTTCAGGTCGTAGAAAAAGTTTTGTATGCCACTGTCGCAAACAGCTATTGTAATACTCGTGCTGATCTATTGTGCCTAAACTAGCACTCATATTACAATAGCTATCATTTCTTGACAGTGGCAAAAATAACTATTCTAAATACAGGAAGTGTCCTACTTTGTCTAAATAAAAATAAACTAAAGGTACACTGAACATCATCATCATCCGCGCAGACTTATTCCTAGTCTGTTGGGGTCGGTTTCGGGCTTAACGGCATTCAGTTCAATATCAATGTTTTACATGGAATTCCTATCTGAAGTACACTGAAAATAAATAACGCAATTCAATTCACACAATACCAGAATGTTATCAATATTATTGTGGGTACAGAATTGTAGATTACAGACACATTGAACATATTAATTCCGACAGTCATTGTGTAAAGTATGTAATTCGCGGTTGAATACTATTGTTAACTTTCGCTGGCATGCAATACAATTTTCCATTCAGTATTCATAACAATATTAATAGTAGCATATTATTGTTTCCACACTTTCATTCAGAAAACGCATGAGGATTAATCTCCATGCTTACCTAATGTGGTATGAAAATATCAAACATGTTTTAGGTATTGGAGAAATGAGAATCTACTAGCGTCTCTGTATTCAGCTTGATCTCAACACGGCCAGCAAAATACCGGCAATTTTTTTACTAGCGGTGGTGTTTATGGCTGACTACAATTTAAGTGTCTTCAAGGCTAAAGTGAATAGGCTCTTAATTAGCTAGCGCGATTTACCGTCAGAGGTTGCATCACTGCTTACCATGTTGGAATACAGGCCAGTGTGCGGGTCACATCCCAACACAATTGCTCAGACCCGTCCTCCGTACAGCTTCACCAGACATCATGCCGTAACACGTTGAATCGCTTGGCGGCAAGACTTTGTCTGGTGTGTAGTAACTTCTGCCGGCGGCCGATGTTATGGCCTATCACCGAGAAATAGCTTTGAGTTGGGAAGAAACCTTAACAGAAAGATAGAACATGCCTTTATTTGGGATACACTTAAACTTACGTCACATCAGCGTAAACGGCTATCGCTTAGCACTATGCTGATTAAGAATATACAATCATCTATCAATGGAACTAGATGCAGTATAGTTCAGTTTAAAGTACCCAAGAAAGGGGGATCTGTACTCGGGGCATCTAATGGAGGGAGGCGTACCTAAATTAAAAAGTAAAAGTGGGACCTTACCGAGACCAGGCTATGGTCTTGCACCGAGAAAAGTTAGTTTAGAGTGAGTTGTTGATTGTGTCAATCTTTAACATTAGTTGGATGTTATTGCAGCTCACTTCACCCAACTTGTCACGATGAGATCACAGAATCGCACTGCTGATGGAGTATTATTATTGTAATGTGTATTGTTTATGACCCTGGATTTCACATCAAGTCAACTTTGTTTATAAGTTTGCATGCTTGAGTACGAGACTTTTGGCTATATTTTTTTTTTATTTTATGATATTTACTTGTAATGTCCGTTTACCAGGTGCTAATGCACATAACAATTAGATACATCAATAAGCAAGCATATATATTATTCAAATATTCCCGCATTTTTCCCTTCAATCACATTGCTTGGCGGAGTATAAAATCAGCATTAAGGAATGGAGAACAAATGGAGCGTAAGAAGTTTTTCCATTCACCAGTCACTAAAACGTGGTTCTCTCTCCGTAACCGTGGTTTGAACAACATCATGTGACTGGAATCCAAACCGCCACCGGCCGGAGAGCTTATCAACAAGTTTATAGCGCTAAGTGAACATTTGGTGGAGGCTTCCATCCACTCCAACACACCAGGAGTACATCGCCTGAAGCCTTCTATAAGTCCAACCTGTTCATTATTTGGAAGTGCTTGCTCGTGGTTTCATTCCGTATTTCAGTTTCAATATACCTAACGTCCGCCTATTTCATAGTCTATATATCTAGGGAATATGAAACCAAAACACCAGGTTTCCTCTTGATGTTTTCCTTTACCGACATATGTCAGACACGTCCATGTTTGCTATGCATGCCAACATGACTACTTTAGCTTACTTACATACTTTTGAAAGCGTAACAAGCAAATATACAAAAAATCTAATCTTTTCTGAAATATGACACAACATTTTTACATTCACAGATGAAAGAAATAAAATACATTTATTTAGCACAAAATAAAAGGTATGTACACCAAATACACACATCAGATAGCAACAAATGAAAACCAAATAGAAAGTGTAGACCGATGTTTGAAAATAACAGGGAAGTGTACCTCGCGGCTATATTAAAAAAACCCAGCTCAGCAAAAATGCCAGGCAACTGGTGCCTGACGCTGGTTTTCAACTGAATTTTCAAGGTGATAACGTAACATACTATCAGTAGCAATGGGTTTAATTTTGACAGTTCAACAACATTCATCGCGATATTTACGTTCTTGAGTAAAGATATTATAACGGGCTATTAAAAAGTCAGTTAAGGGTTACGAAGTTTATTGGAAACGAAGGGTACAATCGATAGTAAACAATGACAAGTAGCACGCAGCCGATGTCGCACCGAAGTCTTCCCTTATATCCACGAAGTCTGTGTCATACACACACAAAAACATCACAGAAGTTACTTCACGTAGTCCTAAGTGCTCATTGCAGTTGTCGCTGTAGATGTTCTCGAATACCGCTTCGTACTTGTCGCTAGTTTTGCTTCGATTTTCAAATGCAGACTGACAGATCTCTCTAGAAGTAATAATAATAGTGCTTAATTTTGAGTACGTTCACTAAGTACCTACGGGTACTTTACAGGAGACGAGTTTCTAGTAATTTCGATGTCGACACTTCGTTGTCAATATTGGTGAAACCTATATTGTTCGATAGTAAACCATAGGCCTAGTAATGCGTTTTTATATCGTACCTCCACAATGCCTAGGTCTAAAGATATAGGGCTTGAAAGTAATGTAAGACACGTCACGCAATAAAGAACCTCACGCCATTGACATAAGGTGCATTCGTAAGAATATGGAGTTATAGTTTAGCAATATGCTTCAAATGATTCTTATTGATAGTAATGGTGTGTTACGAAATTAGGGTAGGTATAGATGTGTGAAGTGACGAATGTAAAACAGTTTTCTGCAACGTGACATGTATCCACACATTGTGTAGACTTGTAGAGTATACACTTAAAATACCTTCAATATTAAGAGGCACACATGCACGTCAACCGTCCCATCTTTTCATAAAATATCTTCTATGCTAGGATCCAATGCCATTAACAAATCAGTAAGTATCGCCTCTCCAAAAGCAAAATTAGAAATTAAGCTAAACTAGTTTAAATGAAATCGGAAATATGTAAAACTGAACTTTACCTTTGAAACTAAAATAAATTATGTTTAGTTTCAAAATAAATTTCATTCAGGTTCTCAGGAAGTCGATGATATCGGGTTGATCATCCGGTTGCCACCCACTGGACTCTGCAACATTATTCTCCCTAGTAGGGAAGCCAATGATTTGTAAAATATTGGACACGTGTGGCTTCAGAATGAATGAATGCCTCAAACTATCGAGTATCGAATTACTTACGGACGAAATTTATTAAAGAATGTCGTCTTTATTTATGTTTTATACGGGGAGTAGTTATGAGTAAGGACGGTGACACGCGTCAATCAAACAAGCTAGTCTGTTGCACACTGTTTAATATAATAAGAACTCCCGGCTAGCGGGCAGGGGCGGGGCGCAGCCCGCTTACCTACTTAGCATACGTAACAATTTAAAAAATATTACAAAATCTCGACTTTAATGAACGAGTCAATAACCAAAAATTTTCAACATTATAATTACGAGTTAGCCAAATTATAATTGTAACAGTTTTTTTAAATATTATCAAGAACTTGACCGCAATCCTGTCCGATGGTAAGCGGTGATGCAAAGCGCGCTAGTTTATTAAGAGCCTATTCACTCTAGCCTTGAAGACACTTATATTGTAGTCCGACGGAAATACCGCCGCTTCTTTGTTCTTTTTAGTGTTCCGTATCTAAAAGGTAAAACGGCACCCTATTCATGAGACTTCGCTGCCAGTTTGTCCGTCTGTCACCAGGCTATATCCATATACCAGGCTTTAACCGTAATCGTCAAAAATCGTCTTAGAAACTTCTCTGAAAAAAAAAACATCTCTACTTTACCAGTAGGTGAGGAAAAAATAGGATTTCGTGAATTTTGGCACTTTTTTGACGTGGTAACCTATACATCTAAAGTATCATCTTTCTAGTACCACAAGTTTGGAAGTTAAGCCGAGGACGGATGGATGACAGACATAAGGAAACCAGAAAGGCCCTGAACGTGTGAACTACGGAACCCTACCTAGTAATAACTTAACTAGTTTCAACTAGATCTTCCAGACGCAAAAAAAATGACTTCTTATCACTCTCATTACAGCAACTTCCTAATTTAAAACCGTGTCCATAATTCCATTTTTGATTTGTGTGAGACCGATGCATTCCAGACCCTTGATTACTGCCGAAAAAAAAAAACACTATTTCGAACGCGAAGCCAGCCAGCATCAAAATAATCTATACCTCAACATAAACTTTTATGCGACGGGCTAACCGACTAACATATCCGTACAGCAAAAACGTTTTATGTTGAACGATAACAGTAATGCATTAGCAGTGAGTGGCTAGCCACAGAGTAGTCTACTCACTTTAATTTTACGAGTTACATCAACATTTAAGGTTTAACTAATAAGGGCTACTAATAAGATGATGGCCCCGATTCCCGAGTTCACAAACTAAATTATTTTTAAGTTATGTACATCTCTTTCTTTCCATTTCGTTATGAAAAGGATGGAAGATAACATTTTAGTTTAATGCTTTACAATACATAAATATGTAAGCTGTCACGCCCTTTATGCCTGGGTCTTTTATTGAAGTAATAAGAGGTTTAAGCGGGAAAGCGTAACAGACAGACCGACAGACAGACAGACAGAGTTACTTTCGCATTTATAATATTAGTATGGATGGTATGCTTATTATATTACATACAGTATGTTAAATAACAGAGGGCGTTCCCTTAAACTCGTTAATATATATCATTAATAGATTAAAATAAAAATATCAGCATAGAAAAATAAGCATAAAAAATCCGAATAAAAAAAATTCTAATTGGAAATAAATTTGAAACCTCCTGTTTTAAATCAAAATAGTAGTCGTCATGTATAAATAAATTGCGACGTTGCCGTCTTTCATGTTCGCGTGTACAGTGTGTTTCTTTTACATGTCAATTTAAAATTTTTATTGAATATTTTCTTATTGGAAAAAATTTTAAAACATTTTGTTTTCGAATGGAAATATTTTTTTTAGCATGTATGTATGCTATACTATTTCGGGTTAACGGGAACGCCCTCTGTTAGTTAACATACTGTATATTTTGTTTCGCTTTGCTGGTATTTTGGCGAGGTAGCTGGCATATGGTCAATAATTTCATTGTTATTGTATTTTCTTGTATTCATCACTATACAAAAAGGCTTAGGCTTGAGCTGCGTCCGATTTCTATACAATGATTGTTCTTTGATTTTTCCTCTTGTAGTTTTAATATGTAATTGTTTATGTTATTTATTCAAAGCCTGTATTACACACTATGTAGCCAAGCATATTGTACGTTACGGAATTGTATCGCTGACAGAGGTGTTCGGCACTTGTACAGCTGCACAGGAGCTAAACTTTCCACAGATTCGGGAACACTGTTGGAGCTGCTGAACCTTGGACAAAACCATCTTAGCATTGTGTAGATTCAATTTCTTAGTATTGTATAATTGCATGGCAAACGTGTGAGCACAATGTACGAATGTGCTGTAAGGCATTTATTTGTTGGGTTAGTCTTTTTTATTAACTTAATTGTGCTCTGGCTGTTGAGAGTATGTCATGCTCACTCAAATGTCTCGCTGATGGTGGCGTGTGTTTTGGGTCATTGGGTTCCCTTCGATATGGTTGAGCTGAATGATGCTGATCCATACGTCATGTTCGTGAACGGACGCCGTCGGAGGGGACTGGTCATCTCTTAGCTGCCACGGCGTATTTTAATTTCTGAATTGATTTTTGTATGTTTTCCATAATGGACGCTCTCAGCGTACAATATATTTCTGCATCGTTCTCACGCGGTTGATTTCAACATGAATGATGTAATCAAATATTTGTAACAATAGCTTAAAAATTTAAAAGAGTGTCCATGGAGTGACTTGCCCGTTCTTCTCCATAGGTACCTACTCTTTGGAATGGGCGACTAGCTTCATCTTATTGACTGACCGACCTTCTGACAATTCAAAAGTGCCTGTAACTGGTTTATTTGAAATAAATGATTTGATTTGATTTGATACATAGTATTGTATAAAGTCATGTGTTTTTTTAAATGAACAGACAGCTGTGCTGCTGGGGAGTTTCTTCCGCCACTTCTTCTTCCCAGCGAAAGCACTAGGAAGTGTCGATGGGTGGGCGTTTTGGGGGACTGTCTTATGTAATATTGGCGTTCAAAAAGTGCTGACTCTCAGCCTAATTTGAATAAATGACTCTTGATTTTGATTTTAATCCTGTCAAATTAAGATACTCCATAGACAGTTTAGACGCGATTATTAACATGGCGATTAAAAACGGCAGCTTACGTCAGAAGTGCACTAATTTGACTGACAGGTCTAAACTGACATTTTATCTTCTGTCCTTTTCTTAACGAAATGGAAAGACAAAGACACAACTTAAAATTAGTTTGTGAACAACAGAATTTGCGCCATTGTTTTCATTACGGACTGTCATCTTTGGTGTATTATAACTGTAAGGAGTCCTCTGTATTTGGTTAGAACCTCTTTAATTGCCCTGACAAGGGGCTTATGGTTAAGTAACTCGTAAGAGGCATACACGTCGATTGATCAGGTTAATACGCTTGCCGCAGCTGTGTGTGTGAGCGGTAATTACATGACTTAATTTCGCCATTACCTTTTCATCATCGGACGACCCTTCGTACGGTGAGTTGTGGAGCTTATGTTGTGGACACCGCTAATAATGGGTATTTATACTAGCTGCCACGGAATAAGTAAGTATCTGTTCTGTGCTAGCTGCTCTCTGCGCCCGTATAAGTTCTATCAGGTGGGAATATCAGGATAAATTTCTCCTGTTCGGCGATGATTTTCGAGAGGTTTGACTGTCCTTGTATCGGTAATTTCTGTTGACAGCCTCCGTGGCGTAGCGGTAACGAACGCGGCCGTTCCACAAGGAGGCGTGGGTTCGATTCCCGCGCAGTGCAAATATTTGTATGCATGAATATTTGCACTGGTCTGGTCGTACCTCGGAAAGTACGTTAAGACGTTGGTCCCGGTTGCCATACGAACATCTAGTGGCAGTCGTTACGGGTTGTTGGAGCTCTCAAAAGTCTAACAATTGGTTTAACTGCAATGCTTACATATCGCCTTCGGGTTGAGGAGGTCAGATGGCAGTCACTTCACAGAAAATATCGAAGTTTAGCCAAAATCAGCAGTTAGACTGGTAAAGCGGACCCTAGACTCCAAAGCGGAAAAGCTACGGATGCGACTAAGATTAACGCTGGTTGATTATGATGATATCGCTAATTTCTGTTGCAGGCTGTTGCTAGCTTTGTTTAAAATTTTCTCCATGTGATATGCATGTAAGTATTCTGTTTGATGTCTATGTATTAAATCTGAATCCTGTAGTTACCTGAAATAAATTTTATTTTTTATATTAATATTAGCAGGAAATGGCTTGAGTGCTACCGACTTTTTAATGTTTTAACAATCATTTGTTGAAATATTAAAAAAGTATACTTACAGGTATATTTGGGGAAAAACGTCAGGAAGGCGGGGCCAAAGGTTCAGGATAGTTGAGTTGTCTTCGTGGTGGGCGGTATTTCGAGAAAACCTTGAACAATAACTATAGTGTGATGTTCGATTCTTATTATTTTAACTGTACAGACACTTAGATCACTTTAATATTAAGGGATTACAATGATAATCTTAGATTAAAACAGAAAAAAGCCACTGGGTCTGGGCATGACCAACACACACTCGATCAAAGCTTGAGCAAAGACTGCTCGCCCTAACAGTCGATCGCTATGGCAAACGCAACTCCAGTCGGTGTTACCATTCGCTCCATGATGTTACCTGCTCTTAATAAAAAAATCATAATTTATTCGAATACTGATCGATTAATCGACTTCAAAAAATAGTAGAATAATTTACGGACAATTGATACTGACACAAAACAGGTCACAATATTCAAAATTAACCAGTCACCAGCCGTTATATACAGAGTGGTGATGACAATACGACAATAAATGAAAACACGAACAATGCTGGTTCATAGGAATAATCCTAAACCATAGAAAAAAAACTAGTATCAAAAATAAAAAAAAATGAAAATATCAAAAAAACTAAATCGCATAAAATTGCAAACGGAATGGAACATCCTTTAAAAATATTGGTTCACTGACCTCGGATCGGTCACAGCGCGAACCTTTATCGACTTGCTTTTTTTTTGCGCCATTATTATTAAAGTTTGGTACCGCAGGATGCGGCGGTCATTAACCCGTAAGCGCTTCCTTATCAACATGTAGAAAATGTGAAAAATGAAAAATAATTTCCGGTGACTAAACTAATTGACATATATTTATGATTTTTTATGGGTAGACTGAGAATGTGCTAAGGTACACTATGTTTGTGTGTGTATGTGTATGTTTAATTATTTATTGTCGTATTGTCAGCACCACTCTGCATATTATACAATATGTAAAGAAAACCCTGTCCGATCCGTGAAGGTATTGTTAGGTATCGATAACTGATTCTACTAATGCCCACAAAGACAGGCTAAACTTAAAAAAAAAAAATCCCCCTAAAACAATAAATATTATTTCGCAAAAAAAGGTAACTTAATACATGTGCGATAAGCAACCCCTTCCGCGGGCGGCGGGGGGCAGGGCACGCGGCACCTTTGACGTGGTCGCGTCGCTATTCGCTTAAAATAATACCGGTGTTGTCACTTTTTTAAAAATTACCAAATTTCGGGGAAATTAGAATTAAATCCCGGGAAAAAAGGATTATTTCAAAATTCATTAGTATTGTTACTATGATGATTATGTAATATTTTATATTATATTTGGTCAAGTGTTTAGCTAACCTTTATTATCCTTATGGGTCGGACAGGGTTTTCTTTACATATTGTATATTCATATATTATATTTGATTTATTCATATCCTGATCTCAGAAGTAATTACTCGAACAAAAATATCACGTCCCAACACCAATTAAATCTATATGTTCCTACGGAGTCTCTTTACTCTTTAGACTTGACTCCGGCGGCTATTCGACGTTCTATCAAGAAGGATTGAGCCATCGCCGAGACTTCTTTTGAAAGATACGAAAGCTCTTAATGAATTTTTCTTTAAGAAAAGAAATGGGGATTAGGGATAAGAAAATACCAACGTAAAGAAGCAAAGTGGCTTTAATTGATTTTATTTTGTGGAAGCTGTTTGAAACGCGGTTGTAGATTTAATTCGTTTTATCAAGAAAATGGTTTTAAAATGCTGCTGGCAGTGGATAGTCGAGTGTTTATCTAGATAATATTGAATCGATTAAAACATTTTATTGCAGCCGTAAACTTATCGCAGAAAAGACGCTAGTTGTACGGTTAAAATTGGAAAATCTTATGGAAAAGAGCTCGATGCTCTTTTCAAATTAATTGGCTTATGTTTTCCAATGTAAGGACACAGCGTTAGGTCTATCCACAAATACCACGTACTCAATAAAATAAATTCCTTAAATAAGCCGCCGGATTCCTTATAGATTTGTTGTTTACCTGAGTTCCACTGGTATTTTATACGGATCAAATATCTAACGGTAATTTCACTTCACCTATTTCAGAAAAAGCTTGAGGGAACTACCAGGCGGGCAGAATCTTCAAGGGGATACTTAAAAGGTCAGCTAAGTCAAATGAAATAAGAGAATTCAATTTTTATATTGACACTTTCGTTCAAATATTTAGAATGCGAATTACGATAAATGCGACTTATTTCCGAACTCAAACGAATTTTATATAAAGTCCGAAATAAATTTTAAATCAAATTAAATGGATTTTTTTGGGTAGGCTTCACAGTGCTTTTTGCTCTTCATTGAGGTTCAATCAGGTTTAATTTTTGAGTTTTAAGCTTTCGTACGTGAGGAGCAGACCCTTAATGATGAGAATATATTTTGTAAAGGGATATTTTGATATAATTTCCTTTTTGAAATCAATCTTTTCTTGTAAAAAAAAAAACCTGGGTCTGAAAAATATGAGAAGGAATTACTTTTAATAATTAGCAAGTTTTAGCAAGAAATACAATGTTACGGAGTTTCAAATATTATTTTGATATTACCAAGCTATATTATATTAGTTCATTTAATTTCTACCTGTCATGACAAAATATAATTAAATACATCTTGATACATACATTGTAAGTCGTGGTGGCCTAGTGATCAAAACACCAGCCTCTCAAGTATGAGTGTCCTATTCGATTCCAGGTCAGGCAAGTACCAATGTAACTTTTCTAAATTATATGTAGGTACTTTCTAAGTATATCTTGGACACCAATGACTGATTAAAAGGTGAAGGAAAACATTTTAAGGAAACCTGCACTTTAAGTCTGTAATCGCCAACCCGCATTGAGCAAGCGTAGTGATTACGCTCAATGCATCTCTGTATGAGAGGAGGCCTGTGCCCAGCGGCGGGACGATAAAAAGGTTGATGATGATGATGACATACAGTGCTTATTTTAGTATTTTTATAATAGTATTTCACATCCTTTCTTAACCTCTGTAATCTCTGACCTTTGCGAGTCTATTTATTTCTTTGAATAGTTCTTCGGTATAGGTCTTTAGACACTATCCAATGTAAGTTGTGGCCAGACGCTTAGTAATGGTATTATGCGGCTAGGATTTAGTACAAAACGTGCTTGGAATGTCGTTTCATAGACTTCGCCGTAGCGACGCACTGATCTGAAATGTTGCGAAACTCGCGAGCAGTTTTGTTCTGAAATTTGAGGCTGAATATACAATACTAGCCTCCGCCAGCGACTTCGTTCGCGTTAGTTATGCTCCGCTTTGACTTCAGTTTTCGCAACATTTTTTCTTACTGCTCTGCTCCTATTGGTCGCAGCGTGATGCTATGTAGCCTAAAGCCTTCCTGGATTAATGGGCTATCCAACGCGAAAAGAATTTTTCAACCCGGACCAGTAGTTCCTGAGATTAGCGCGCACAAACAAACAAACAAACTCTTCAGCTTTATATAATAGTATAGATATTATTCGATATCATCGACAGCGTCGACAGACTCCGTGGCGTAGCGGTAGCGGACGCGGCCGCTGCGCAAGGCGGCTCGGGTTCGATCCCCGCACAGTGCAAGTATTTGTAAGCATGAATATGAGTATTTGCACTGGTCTGGTCGTGCCTCGGAAAGCACGTTAAGCCGTTGGTCCCGGTTGCCATACGAACATCTAGTGGCAGTCGTTACGGGTTGTTGGAGCCCTCAAAATTCCAACAATTGGTCTAACTGCAATGCTTCGATGTCGCTTTCGGGTTGTGGAGTTCAGACGGCAATCGCTTCACGGAAAATGTCGAAGTTTAGCCATATCAGCAGTTGGACTGGCAAAGCGGACCCCAGGCTCCAAAGCTGAAAAGGCTTCGGATACGACTGGGATTAACGCTGGGATGATGATTATGATGATTATTCGATATCATAATCATTATCAGCCTGTAATGTTCACACTGTTGGGATACGCTGGCCTAGTGCGGGTTGGTAGATGATACATGTATTTGAAGTTTTTGGCTCTTGGACATGCCACTTTCCACTTTCACGATGATTTCCTTCGCCGTTTTGAGAGCAGTGGTGATGAAATAATTTTACACAAATTAAAGCTACCGGCAGAAAACCACCCATCAGACAAAGTCTTGCCGTCAAGCGATTCGTCATGTTCCGGTATGATGTCTGGTAATTAATAATAATAATCATTTAATTCAAGTTTCACTGACTCATAAACAATTAATACACACATAGTCACATTACACATACAACACTCAAATAAAAAATGTCAATACATTAAAAAAAAAAATTACAATATAAAATCTAAACATTATTAAATAAAACCAACCACATGCTGCTTACAACAGTGGGAGATGATGGAACAATCAAACCTTACCGCAAGCGCGGCCAACAAGCTGTTTGCGCTCCCCCGCACTCGCCGCACCAGCGACGCACTCCTCTTGCGCATAGTGGGGTGGAAGCAATCCACGCGCGCTTCCGCAAACATAGCCGACACACTGCAATAGCGGGGGAGCGCCAACAACATCCTGAACGCGTTGTTGAACTAAACACGAAGCCGTACTACGGAGGACGGGTCTGAGCATTTGTGTTGTGTCGGGAGTTTGGTCGTGGAGGGTCTCCAGATCAATCTCCTTCTGGCGCAGCTTCGTTGGTCGTATTATTGGGTTTAACATTGCATCATCTCGCTCAACAGTCGTCTTCCTTCCTATTCACTTAGTTTTTTTTTTGGACTGAATGGGCTTAATGAACTAGCGCGCTTTACCATTAACGATTGCATCTCTGCTTGCCATCAGGCGAGATTGTAGTCAAGCACTAGTTTATAAATATTTAAAAAAAAAGCACCTAATGGGGTTCGAACCGACGACCCACAATTTGTCTCGGCAGGTACCAGTAGGCCACCGCTACTCATATTAGATATTCTTAGCGACATCGAATGATTTATGGAGGTGGTATGTGTGTCGTGAACACGCGGTCAATTTAATTCAATTATTTATTTACTTTTTAATAAACAGACACTGACGGGGATTCCCGAGTTCACAAACTAAACTAATTTTAAGTTAACTGCATCTTTTTCTTTCTATTTCGTTAAGAAAAGGATAGAAGATAACATTTTAGTTTAATCCTGTCAAATTAAGATACTCCATAGACAGTTTTTTTTTTTTTTTTTAATAGTTATAAACTAGTGCTTGACTGCAATCCCGCCTGATGGTAAGCAGTGATACAAACGTTGATTATAAAGCGCACTAGCTTATTGAGCCTATTCACTCAAAAAAACTGAGTGAATAGGAAGGAAGACGGCAGTTGAGCGAGGTGATGCAATGTTTAACCCAACAACACGACCATGCTGCGCCAGAGGATGATCTGGAGACCTTCCACGACCAAACTCCCGACACAACAACATTAGGCACATCGTACCCGGCACACATCGCAACACAACTGCTCAGACCCGTCCTCCGTACGGCTTCACCAGACATCATGCCGGAACACGACGAATCGCTTGGCGGCAAGACTTTGTCTGGTGGGTGGTAACTTGACGGCTGATGTTGTTGCCTACCACCGAGAAAAGATTAGACGCGATTATAAACATGGCGACTAAAAATACGCCTGTTTACGTCAGGAGCACACTAATTTGACAGGTGTAAACTAACATTTTATCTTCTGTCCTTTTCTTAACGAAAAGGAAAGAAGAAGATGCACGGAATTTAAATTTAATTTAGTTTGTGAACAATGGAATCGTGGCCAGTAACGATATATTTAGATCTGATCTTACAATAGAATAGATAAACATATGTTTAACAAAAACATATTTAAACGAAATTGTTAAAAACAAAACGTGTCTTTTCACCGCCAAAAGGAGCCCGTTCACCTTGGCTCCTACTTTTCGGAATGTGTCCTTGGAGTGTTCCGACCGCCTTCAGCTTGGGAGTTGAGATTTCCTCGAACTTTAAATTTGGGCGGTTCATTGAGTCCAAGGCCAAGGTGGCTGCCAGGAAACTTGGCGTTATCGCAAAGGTCCGGCAGTACTTCACACCTGGGCAGCTTCTAATGTTATACAAAGCACAGGTCCGTTCGTGTGTGGAGTACTGCAGCCACATTTGGGCTGGTGCTGCCAAGTGTCACCTGGCCACTTTGGATTCAGTGGAGAGACGTGCAAAGAGGCTGATTGGTGACCCTGATCTAACTCGAGTTAGTCTCCAAAGCCTAGAGCACAGGCGTAGAGTAGCCAGCCTTTCGGTGTTCTATAGAATGCATTTCGGGGAGTGTGCGAGGGAATTGCATGATTTAATTCCCCCATCTCCGTTCCACCAGCGGACGACCCGTCGTACGGCTGGTTTCCACCCTTACGTTGTTAACACCACTACGATCCGAACGGGGCGTTTGGCCTCCTCCTTTATACCGCGTACATCGAGGGACTGGAACAATTTGCCAGCGGCGGTGTTTCCGTCGGACTACAATTTGAGTGTCTTCAAGGCTAGAGTGAATAGGCTCTTAATAAACTAGTGCGCTTTACCATCAACGATTGCGTCACTACTTACCAGCAGGCAGGATTGCGGTCAAGCGCTAGTTTATAATATGTAAAAAAAAAAAACACTCGATCTACATTTTGGGTATCGCATTCGATACCCCTGACTACCCAAATGACTGATTACAAGGTGAAGGAAAACATCTTGAGGAAACCTGGACTTTAAGTCTGAAATCGCCAACCCGCGTTCAGAAAGCGTGGTGATTACGTTCAATCCTTCTCTGTATGAGAGGAGACCTGTGCCCAGCAGTGGGACAGTAAAAAAGTTGGTGATGATCATGATTTGATACCCTTGATAAGACACTTTGTTAATTAAACTTTCAGACGACCTGTAACGACTGTTAAAGATCGAAGAACGATAGCCGAATTCAACAGCTCTACGTTGTTTCCGAGACATGGAGGAGGTGTCTTGTTATGTAACCTATCCGCGGATCAACCGAGGCAAGCGGAGCTTTACCTGTTGACCGGACCGTGCAGCTATTGCTTAGTCATAAGTACCTGCTTTTTTCTTTATCAAGACACGTAAGAAATCCAAAAATCGGCATACATGACGACGTCAGTGACTGCAAAGTGGTAGAGTCGTCAATATCTTGGTGTAGTGGTAAAGGTAGACTATTTCGTAGGTGAAGTTTTGAATTAAGGCACAAAGTGTAAATGTACCCTCCAATCTTGACAGTAACAATTTAAATAGGCAAACCGTTAATTTCAAGAAATGCCCTAGTCCACGCCTCAAAGCGAAGTGACTGTTCGACAGTCCCTACTTTCCAAAATGACTCTGTTCACGTGCCGACATTACAAAATAACGTCACAACGTTTGCTTCACTACTTTATAAATCAAATGAGCAACTTTTATTAAAATGATATCATTATCCACGACATACACATACTTCTAGTGTCGACGACTCGCTGACCTATGGAAATATTTTGTATGTAAGTAACAAGTCTTCATATTTATTCGTGTATTTGTAATTCTGAACGTGTGAGGACTTTCTAAGACGTTTCTTTGCCCTCTGCATAAGTTTTTGACTTTGACATGTTCTAAATAAGTTCTTATTTATTAAGTTCTCGCGTAAAGTTAGGTTACTGATGAAATTATAAGGTACTTAATAACTACAGAGAAGTTTTCGTCTACAGAATGGTAATTATTAGATGTAATTTAGGTATGTTATGAAAAGTTTTAAGAGTCTCATTAAAAGTGATTTTACTATTGACAAACATGAAAAAGTACTCATAGTCAAAATCAGGAAGAATTTATAATTTACTACCTGCCTTCCACGGTTTTACTCGCATAAATTTTGTTTCCGTGGAAATATCGGGATATAAAGTAATCGTTAATCAAATCAAAAATCAATTGTTGGACTTTTGAGGGCGCCAACAACCCATAACATAAAAAGTATCCTTTATCTTAGTTATTAACCATGTTCGTTTCAAATTTCATACAATAACGGCTGGTGCAGTGGTAGAGTGATTTACTACTGCGCTGCGTGTCGCGGGTTCGAT
Source organism: Sesamia nonagrioides (assembly GCA_017933935.1). Lineage (NCBI taxonomy): Eukaryota > Metazoa > Arthropoda > Insecta > Lepidoptera > Noctuidae > Sesamia > Sesamia nonagrioides. The sequence continues at coordinate 1,308,100 of JADWQK010000020.1, read as the reverse complement.
TCCCGCACGAAGCAAGTATTTGTATGGCCTACAGGTAGTTGTTCCGGGTCTGGCTGTTTGTGTATGTGAGATTAAATGTTTTTAAATATACCCACATAGCCCGAAACGCGGGTTTAGTAACCGACATAGCCCGAAGAATTGCAACACTAAAGTTGCAGTGGGCTGGACACATTGCCCGTAGGACCAATGCCCGATGGGGCCGACGGATTCACGAGTGGCGACCACGCACCGGAAGACGTAGCGTGGGTAGGCCCCCGATAAGGTGGACCGCCGACCTGGTGAAGTCGCGGGAAACCGCTGGATGCGGGAGGCGCAAGACCGGTCGTCGTGGAGAACCTTGGGGGAGGCCTTTGTCCAGCAGTGGACGTCTTTCGGCTGAAATGATGATGATGATGAAATGTATCCACGATATAGGAGAGTAATTCCTAGTTTGAGGCAAGTTTTTTTTTTTAAATAAGATCCGTTTAGTATGTAGTTTGAACGTGAAGAAATAGCAAACCACATAGCGTTCTTCTTGTGTGTGGTACACACATACGCTCACAAACCTTAGCCTTTGTAATATTTAGTGTGTTATTTTAAAATGGGCATGCCAGATTTAGGAAAAGAGGCTGCCAGGGAGTGTTGAGCGGGTCACATGAGCGTTTAATGTCTTAATAGAACAGGTATCTGAAGGTGTAAAGCGAGCTAAAGATCTTGATTGACACTCACTTGTTTAAAATCAAAATTAAAAGCCTTTTTACTAGAAAAATGTTTTTACAGTGTATCGAAAGTAATGTCCAAAATAATAAATGAATATTTTTTTTAAATCTAGGTTATTTTTACATTGTGCTTAAAACTGTTTCGACATGTTATTTTTTTATGCGAAACCCGAAACAAGTGTTCAGTATTTTAAGTAAATAATGAATATATGTACAAAATTTCATAAGATATCATAAAAAAACCACCAAGTAATGAGCTTGTTATCATACTTGGTTGTCCCAAGAAAAATACGGTCAACGCACCGCTCGCCCACCCGCACCAGAAGCGGTGCGGCGCGGGGTAACCTATCTCACTGTGCTAATACTATGTTCTACCAACAGCTGTGTCTTGCGTTCGGTAACCACACACTACACCAATTTCTAAAAGTATTTGGGAAAAAATATAACATGGTGTAAAAATTCTAATCGATTTAGTTGCTTATTCTGAACAAACTGTATTCAGGTCTTGTATAAAGTAAAAGTAACATTGTATAAAGTAGGTAACATTAGGTACTCTCTCTCTCTGCAGTCGGTCCCTCATGTCTGAGGATCGTGGTCAGCATTGGGGCAGCATTTCCAGCGGATGATCTGCCTCCATCGGTTTCGATCCAGCGCGTCTCTCACCACCGCGTAGAATTTAGCAGACGATGAGTCTTTGACTTGATCGGTCCATCTTGTTGGTGAACGATCGCGCGATCGTTTGCTTTCGGTGTTCCCAACGACAATCATTTTTTCTATGCTCTCATCGCCTCTGCGCATTGTGTGATCGAAATAGGACAAAATACGTTGACAATATATGTGGTCGACAAGCGGGTTTTTATTTTGAGCTGGTTAAAAATCGATACATTGGTGCGTTTTGCAGTCCAGGGTATTCGGAGTAATCGCCTCCAGCACCACATCTCAAATGCATTGATTCTCTGGCGTTCTCGGGCCAAGATCGTCCACGTTTCCACACCATAGAGGAAGATAGGGAATACCAGCGCACGAACCAATCTGATCTTGGTTTTAATGGCAATTCCTCTCCTCCTGCAAATGTTCTTTAGACGGGTCATTGCGTCCTTACCCATCCCGATACGTCTCTTAATCTCGGGAACACAGCTGCCATCGTTGCAGATTTGGGAGCCCAGATAAATGCAGCGATCGACGATGTTAATGCCAGGAATATTACAGGTGACATTTGCTAAAGTTCCGGCTCGATCCATTATCATCATCTTCGTTTTTGTTCTGTTGACTGCAAGACCAATGTTGCCACTTTCAATTTCGAGTCTTTGGAACAGCTCACTCATATCTTCCATAGATGTTGCCAGAAGTACGGTATCATGAGCATATCGGAGGTTTGATAATCTCTTTCCGCCTATAGGAAACCCCTTCTCCCAATTTTGGATGGTTTTCCGCATTATGTATTCTCCATATATGTTGAAGAGTGCAGGGGAAAGAATGCAGCCCTGCCTCACCCCCCTCCTCGTTTGGAACATACTGGCGTATTCTGCGCCAATCCTGACAAAGGTACTCAAAGGTTTTAAAATACCTATTTATGTACTCAACTAACAAGTTACTAGTTATTCGGAACTATATCGAATTTCGGTGAAAACGCACGTAGTTAGCAAGTTTGCTGTTACATTATGTAGTTAGACAGTTCATTTCAGTTCAGCTCAATCACGAGGAGTATTTTGCTCTCGAACTAAATTCCGTTTTGGTTGATAAAGTGTAGATAATAATAATATACCTAATATATGTTTATTGTTTTTATATATTATTTTATATTAAAATATGTTTTTTTTTTAATAATTATGAAATAGTGCTTGACTGCGATCCCGCCTGATGGTAAGCAGTGATGCAATTGTTGATGGTAAAGCGCGCTAGTTTATTAACAGCCCATTCACTGAAAAAAAAACTGAGTGAATAGGAAGGAAGACCTTTTAGAAGTTATGTTGAAATGTTTCCAATATTTGTATTTTATTTTCTATTACTATTTATGCTTAGAGCACTGCGCTGCTTTTAGCGGTGGCGTAGTGGTATCGGCGACTTACAAGGTCGTAGGTGCGAACCCCATCAGGCGCTTTACCAGTAAATTAGTTCGTTGCTGCTGCTCTCTCAAAACGATGAAGGAAAACAGCGTGAGGAAACCGGTATGTCTTAGAGCCAAAAAAGAACTTCAAAGACTTGTGACAGCCTGGTAGATTTACAGTCAACTCCCTCTCATCGGACATTCGAAACTTACCCATTAAACGATTTAAAAACTATATAAAGGCCAAGCTTTGCAAAAAGGGTTATTATAAAATCACAGATTATTTAGAAGACAATAAAGCTTGGGACTGAGCTGCTCGCTCTGCTAAGCATTGTTATTAAGCAATATGCGTAATTATGCTACAATTATGACATTTTAAACACTGTTTTTTCTTTTTAATCAAGTACATTATTGTAAACATTTTAATTTTTAATGTCTGGACTTGAAAAAAGGCGATGTTCCTTCAGTTTGTTTCCGCTATTTCTTCTCAGAGGTAGTCAGGTAGGAAATGCCGGCCCCATCTAGTTTAAAAAAAATATGACGTATAACGATTTCATTTTATCGAGATGAGGCATGTGTCCCAACTGTGGAAACACTTCTTCTTCTTCTTCTTCCTCAGCCTATAGATGTCCACTGCTGGACAAAGGCCTCCCCCAAGGCTTTCCACGATGACCGGTCCTGTGCTGCCCGCATCCATCGGTTTCCCGCGACCTTCACCAGGTCATCGGTCCACCTTGTTGGGGGTCTCCCTACGCTGCGTCCAGTACGTGGCCGCCACTCCAGAACCTTGCTGCCCAATCGGCCATCGGTTCTACGAGCAATGTGCCCTGCCCACTGCCACTTGAGTTTAGCGACTCGCAGAGCTATGTCGGTGACTTTGGTTCTTCTGCGGATCTCCTCATTTCTGATTCGATCACGCAGAGAAACTCCTAGCATAGCTCTTTCCATTGCCCTTTGTGTGACTCTGAGCCTTCGTATGAGGCCCATTGTGAGCGACCACGTTTCAGTTCCGTAAGTTATCACTGGCAACACACACTGGTCAAAGACTTTAGTCTTGAGACACTGTGGTATCTTGGACGACGAGAAGATGTAGCGTAGCTTCCCGAACGCTGCCCAACCGAGCTGGATTCGCCGAGACACCTCTTTCTCGAAGTTGGACCTACCTAGTTGGACTTTCTGTCCCAGGTATATATACTCGTCAACAACTTCGAGTGCAGAGCAACCAACTACAATTGGAGTGGGTGCGACATGAGAGTTCGACATGATCTTCGTCTTATCCATGTTCATTTTTAGACCCACTTGTTGGGAAGCTCTGCTGAGGTCATTGAGCATTTTGCCCAAGTCTTCCAGGGTCTCAGCCATGACCACGATATCATCTGCGAAACGGAGATTAGTGATGTACTCGCCGTTGATGTTGATGCCAAGTCCTTTCCAGTCCAGGAGCTTGAAGACATCTTCCAACGCAGCAGTGAACAATTTAGGAGATATGACATCTCCTTGTCTCACTCCACGCTGCAGTTGGATCGGTTTCGAGTCCTGATCCTGGAACACTATAGGCTGATAATTATGATTATTTTATAATTATCATCATCGTCCCAGCGTTAATCCCAGTCACATCCGAAGCCTTGTCAGCTTTGGAGTCTGGGGTCCGCTTTACCAGTCCAACCCGACCAGTGCAAATATTCATATTCATGCATACAAATACTTGCACTGTGCGGGGATCGAACCCGCGCCACGCTGCGCAGCGGCCGCATCTGCTACCGCTACGCCACGGAGGCTGTCCGTGTGTATTTTATAATTATGTTTATGCTTTATTTTCCTTAACACTAACAACAGATTAAATATTAATCAACCGTCGAACTACCGACAAGACGTGATCATAATTACCAATTATGAGTAGAATTTTGTTGAAATTACAATCTTTCTTTTGATGTACCTCTAAATATTGCTCAGAAAGCTTTTAAAAGGATAATGGTTCCCAGTTTGTAGACAAAGTAAATCGAATATTTAATTAAACGTCAAAAGCCCGACCACGGGCCTTTAAAATTGATTTATGATCTCATGAATCGATATAAAATTAATGGCTAGGTACCGTTTAAATATTGTATGGAGATATTTTAAAAGGTTTTAAGCAGGGTGTGGTGGTTATCTGTTAATATTTTGTGTTTGTCTTTTATTTTGATTTGCAATTGGGTAGCGGTTGGTCTAATATAAGTAAAAGTGATAATCAGAAGAGTAATTCTGTTAATTTTAATGATAATAATAATAATTAATAAATGATTGTCGATATTACCATTCCATATGACGGGAATCTCGTGAAAGCTGAGAAAGGGAAACAAATTAAATATCTCGACTTGGCGCACGAGATTGTTGACATGTGGAATGTGAACTCGGCTGTCATTGTACCGATTGTCGTATCGGCCAATGGTTTGATGGCCAAGAGCCTCGACCAACATCTATTGAGGCTCTCGTTAGGCAGTTGGATCAAGGGCAGGCCCTTGATCCAACTTGGCCTTTTGAATCACGATTCAAAAGGCAGTACTCCTCGATACGGCCTGCATTGTGAGGAGGTTCCTGTCTCTGGAGCCCTAACCACCGGTAGCTTGGACCCTGCTCCCGTCATAGGTGTAACACTATTTTTCTTATATTTTTATAATGTTTTATGTATGTTTGTATATAAATATTTAAAAATGTAAATCAGTATTTACCTACCTACTTACACGTAGGAAAATAAACGGAATAATAATAATACTTTATTGGCAAGATTTTAGGTGTACAAAATAGTATGCTGTTTATACAATATGTAAAGAAAACCCTGTCCGACCCATAAGGATAATAAAGGTTAGGTAAACACTTGACCAAATATAATATAACATTTTATTATTATTGTTTTTTTTTGTTTATAGATTATTTCAAAATTCATTATACTAATGAATTATGAAATAATCTTTTTTCCCGCGAATTAATACCAACTTCCCCAAAATTTGGTAATTTTAAAAAAGTGACAATACCGGTATTATTATGAGCGAATAGCGATGCGACCACGTGCCGCGTATCCTGCCCCTGCCGCCCGCGGAAGGATTGCTTACCGCACATGTATAAAGTTAGGTACCTCGTTTTTTGCGAAATAATGTTTATTTTTTAGGGGGATTTTTTTTTGTAAGTTTAGCCCGGCTTTGTATCCTTTAGTAGAATCAGTTATCGATACCTAACAATACCTTCACGGATCGGACAGGGTTTTCTTTACATATTGTATAATAATAATAATTAATTATTAATAATTTATGTACATCTTAAAATGAGTACTAGAATATGAGTAAATGCAACACCTGCTAAAATCTCGAACGGAATTGCGTAGTTATAGGTAAATTAATTGACAATCACTTGTCGAATCAACAGCGTTGATGGACTAATAAATCTGACTATCCGACCAAATTCGCGTCGGTCGATCCTAACCATCTACCCCTGTTACTGGGGGGGCACAGAATAACAAATAATATATACAGAAGCGATATTCCCACAACAAATTCCTACTTTTTTTTTAATTATTGTAATCTAGTGCTTGATTGCAATCCTACCTGATGGTAAGCGGTGATGCCATCGTTGGTGGTAAAGCGCGCTCTAGTTTATTAGAGCCTATTCACTTCAGCCTTGCAGACACTTAAATTGTAGTCAAACGGAAACACCGCCGCTGGTAAGTTGTTGCAGTCCCTCGATGTACGTGGTATATTATTTTGAACAAAATCTGGGTCGCCAATTAGCCTTTTCGCACACCTCTCGACCGAATCCAAAGTTTCTAGGTGGTATTTTGCAGCACCGGCCCAAATGAGGCTGCATTTACCAGGCGGGCTAAGAATTAATTGTATTTGGACTCGCTTCTAGGGTGACCATCTTAATATTAAATTGTACCAACATTAGACACACGCATAGCCGCATACCTCTTGGCCTAGTAAGTAGTATACCTATATAAAGAAAAATAAAAAACAAGCTCTAAAGTTGAGTAGCATAATGTGTGACCAGTCGCCTATTAGATGGGACTGTCATTGGCTATATCCGCCATTATTGTGAAATAATTTTTTTTTACGTGTTACTGGCCCATAATTGTGGTGTCCCTTCCACAAGGACCATTGATCAAGATTTGAAGTTGAAGTTGCCTTTTAGATTTTTTCGTCGCCGATTCTCGTTCTGAGTAGCCTAAATGGCGATAAATCGTCCTCTAAAAATCCTACGTTGGCAACACTGCTCGCTTCTGTTCAAGGTTTCCTTACTCTATGTTACGGACTAGGGGATTAAAACTAAATTGTGATCAGTGTACGCCACTAATACTGGGTCCGACAAACGTTCGGCTAGGATAGGGATGCGCCGTGTCAATCACGGATTATCGTGGTACCGGCTTACGGGAACGTTTCTCTATAAATTTCTATATCGCGTGTAGGTTTTACGAACAAATCATCTGGTTTATTGATATGTTTCCGTGTTTACCTATATTGAATTGTGGGTTTAGTATCGATAGACCCTTGAACCTTCCGGGAATACATGAGTTATATTGTGTTTATATCGACATATTGTGTTTTGTATACAGGATGAAAGATGTATGCTCGTACTCCCTTTTGCCGAATTATAGATTTGCGAATGAGGTTGGTATTTCTGTGGAAATATACTTGCAAGTCCTTCTCTGTATGAGAGGAGACCTGTGCCCAGCAGTGGGACGATAAAACCGGGTTGATGATGATGATGACACTTGTACGTCAAGCATTAATACTCATTAAGTACACAGTGGTCTAGGAGTTGACTGAAAACCTAGCCTATATACGATTTTTTTTGTTATAAAATAGTGCTTGACTGTGATCCCATCTGATATTTAGCAGTCCAATCCTTGATGGTAAAACGCACTAGTTTATTATGAGACTATTCACTCTAGCCTTGAATGCACTTAAATTGTAATCGACGGGACGTAAATAAATAAAAAACAAAACCGGCCAAGAGCGAGTCGATCTCGTGCACGAAGGGTGCCGTACCATTATCTTTCAAAACGGCAAAAAAATCATGTTTGTTGTATGGGAGCCCCCCTTTTAAATTAATTACTTATTTTTAATATGTAACCAAATATTCTGTCAACATTTCAAGTGTCTATATATTTCCGTTATTAATCATCATCATCATCACAGCGTTAGTCCCAGTCGCATCCGAAGCCTTTTCAGCTTTGGAGTCTGGGGTCCGCTTTACCAGTCCAACTGCTGATATGGCTAAACTTCAACATTTTCCGTGAAGCGACTGCCGTCTGACCTCCACAACCCGAAGGCGACATAGAAGCATTGCAGTTAGACCAATTGTTGGACTTTTGAGGACTCCTACAACCCGTAACGACTGCCACTAGATGTTCGTATGGCAACCGGGACCAACGGCTTAACGTGCTTTCCGAGGCACGACCAGACCAGTGCAAATATTCATATTCATGCATACAAATATTTGCACTGTGCGGGTTCGAACCCGCGCCACCTTGCGCAGCGGTCGCATCCGCTACCGGTACGTCACGAAGGCTGTCGGTATTTCCGTTATTAATATGGAGCAAAAAACGGCCAAACAATCACGTTTGTTGTATGGGAGCCCCCTTAAATATATTTTTATTTTTAGTATTTGTTGTTATAGCGGCAACAGCAATACATAATCTCTGAAATTTCAACTGTCTAGCTATTACGGTTCATGAGATACAACTTGGTGACAGGGGGACGGACAGTCGGACAGCGAAGTCTCATGAATAGGGTTCCGTTTCACCTTTAAGGTACGGAACCCTAAAAAAAGCCGGCCAAGTGCGAGTCGGACTCGCACACTGAGGGTTCCGCCGTACAAACGTAGCGGTCTCCAAAGCCTGGAGCACAGGCGTAGAGTAGCCAGCCTTTCGGTTTTCTATAGGATGCATTGTAGTGAGTGTGCAAGGGAATTGCATGATTTAATTCCCCCATCTCCGTTCCACCATCGGACGACCCGTCGTACGGCGAGTTTCCACCCTTACGTTGTTGACACCACTGCGATCCGGACGAAGCGTTCCGCTTCCTCTTTTATACCGCCTACATCGAGGGACTAGAACAATTTGCCAGCGATGGTGTTTCCGTCACATTACAATTTGAGTGTGTTGTCAAGGCTAGAGTGAATAGGCTCTTAATAAACTAGCGCCCTTTACCATCAACGATCGCATCACTGCTTACCATCCGGCGGGATTGCGGTCAAGCGCTAGTTTATAACTTATAAAAAAAGCGGTTTATTGATAAACAAAGTAGAAGTAAACAAAATCAACGAGAAATTGTCGCAAATTTTACTAATTTCGGTACACGTGCGAACAGCATCTAAGCGCTCGTGCGTATGGCGCACGGCGGCCGCTCGCTGTGCTGCGATACCGATACCCCTTCCCTTGACCAACCGCCTGCATTCGCGCCAGCGGGCGGCTAGTTCTTGCGCGTTCGTTACTACTTACTCCCCCCGTCCCGCTTCGCCAGTAGGAAGCAAGCTGTCTGATAATATAATCATTGACAACAATAGGAAATTACAATTAATGTCTTTGAATATATTTATAAGTACTAAGTATAACACAGCAGTTAGGACGCATTTAGGTTATATACAGAACTACATTCACCAAAATATTTAGATTGAATGACGATTGTGTTGGTCTTTGTTTTGGTTTAACTAGGTTTCGGGTTTTTCTGTTAGGTTACCTTAAGCTATTATTTCATACCAAAATTTAATATTCAATGTCAGCGGGAAGTAGCCGTTGCGAGTAGTGGCGAATTTCAAAATATGCGGTATGATTATAGGTAGGTACCTCAGCATTTTGAATTTTTGCGTTGATTTAGAATTTTTCACACTTTAGAGGTAATAAGATTTAAGAAGTGTTTGATATGAATTTCAACTTTAATATCTCTACGCGTTCATGTGAAAAAGGGTAGGTAGTAAGTTTATAATTATTAAAAAAATATTTTATGTCATGTAAGCAAAAAATGTGTGTGGGTGGATTAAGTTGTGAAAGAGGTTCATGCTCGAAAGCGGCTTGCTTTTCGGAGATAGGTCTTGCACGGAAAACCTGCATTGGGGTTGGGGGAGGTTATCCAAATGCTGCCCGGGGGAGCTCGCACAGGGAAGCGACGTTGATAGCCACGGCTGCGGTGTCACAGGTGGTGACCCGCATCCGGCGCCTGGGCCTGGAGGTGGCCCTTGACAAGTCGGAGGCCATGGTTTTCCATGGCCCCCGACGTGCGCCGGCGCCGGGATCACATATCGTGGTCAGTGGTGCCCGGATAGCTGTCGAGTCCACCATGAAGTATCTGGGATTGGTGCTCGACAGCCGATGGGAATTCGGACCCCACTTCCGGCGGCTGGCGCCCAAGCTGATGGGTGCAGCAGGCGCGCTGTCAACGTTGCTTCCCAACATGGGGGGCCCGAGCGCCGCCTGTAGGCAGTTATACGTGGGAATCGTGCGGTCCATGGCCCTGTATGGGGCCCCTGTGTGGGCGATGGACCTGACGGCCGGAACACTCGCCATTCTGCGCAAGCCGCAGAGGGCGATGGCCGTCAGGATCGTCCGCGGGTATCGCACGATTTCCTACGAGGCGGCTTGCGTCCTGGCCGGATCCCCGCCCTGGGACCTAGAGGCGAAAGTACTCGCGTCATTATACCGATGGCGTGAGGAAGAGCAGACAAGGGGCTCCAGTCCGGCGCAGCGGCAGATCGAGCTGCGCCGAGAGGAGCTCCGTCAGGTCTTGGTGGCGGACTGGCGGCAGAGGCTTATGCGCCCTACCGCCGGCCTCGCTACCGTCGAGGCGATCCGGCCAGTACTCGACGACTGGCTCGGGAGAAGGCACGGCTCCCTGTCGTTCAGGGTGACGCAGGTGCTGTCAGGGCACGGCTGCTTCGGCAAGTACCTGTGTCGCCTAGGCAGGGAGCCGGACGCTCGGTGCCACCACTGCGTCCAATGCGGGGAGGATACGGCGCAGCACACGCTCTCCGAGTGTATAGCTTGGGAGGAGCAGCGCCGTGTCCTCACAAATGAAGTAGGAGGTGACCTGACGCTGCCGGCAGTAGTGCGGAGGATGGCCGGCAGCGCAGAGTCGTGGGACGCGGTGGTGTCCTTCTGCGAGGACGTGATGTCGCAGAAGGAAGCTGCGGAGCAGGAGAGGGAGATCTCAACTCCCTTCCCGGGCCGCAGAAGACGCACCGGGCGCCGAAGAAGGGCGGATAACGCCCTCTTCCGCCCCCCATGAATGGGTCCAGGGGCGAGGGACATGGGGAAGTCCCCGCCTCCTATTCGATGGACCCCGCGGCGGTGGCGCGCGCGAGTGTCAGCGTGCGCCTCTGAGGCGATGCACGGGGTAGCTTAACACCCCACTACCCCGTGCCGGAGACGAGGCCCGGACAGACCAGGCCAGGACGAGAGTGTGGGGCTGCGGAAGAATTTAGACTCCCGCGGCCCCACGCGCGCTCGTGATAGAAGAGACACCGGGGTGGTTTTAGTCAGTAAAAGTCTGACAGACCCCGTCGCCCACCCTAGGGCGGCGGACATCCTATGAGGATTTCCACCCCGAAAAAAAAAAAAAAAGGTAGGTATATGTAACGTGTGACTACGGTTTTCCAAACATAAAAATTTATCTCTACACGGTGAATATTGCATACTTTAGAATAGTATTGTATGACATTATTGTCAATTTACAACGAAGGCATCTTGGTAGAGTCTACTGTGTCCATTTACTTGCAACTACATTAGCAACTTTGTTCAGTTCAGTATTCTGAAAATCTTGTTTTATACTTTTTCAGCGTCGTTTTTGTCGTAGTTGGGTTTTAGTTTTTTTACTTTTTATTATTTGTACTATTTTGGTGTTAAAGTGTATTTGTGGCGTATAATATTAACAAAAGTTAAATTGACGAACTAAAAACTAGGTAGTTAACATACATCTCTTTTGACTTATGTATCGGCGTATAGTAATATGTAGAGATATCCTATTTTACTATTTCTTAGCGCGTGGATCGTAGCACATATAGCAACGGTTTCCCCGTATGAAGCTCCCGGTTTTTCGTAGTAGCGACGCACATTTGCGTCGATGGAAGCGAATAGGTCATGAATTAGTGGATGAGGTCGTTAGTATAAATAGATTGGATGTTTCATATATTAAGAGGACCTGGGAAGATTTCTTAATCTATCTAATTCTGCTAACGATCGACTGTTATGTGGTTTTTTAAGTAATTTATTATGACCCAAGGCACTTATAAATAATCCCTCTATGGTTTTGACTCTACTGAGAGCGACATAGGCCTGTCCTTTAGTAAACAATGACTTTCCTAGACCGATAACTTTTTTACCTAGAGTACAACCTTGTAATTTATGTACAGTACAACCCCAAGAAAGAATCAGCGGGAGCATTTTACGCTGAATTTGCCCAGACCCCCTCAAGTCGTCAAATTCAGTGAGGCAAGGCTCGATTTTGATAAGTCAGTTAATATCTGCTTTTATGGATGCGTCGTCAAATTGTATGAGAACAGCGTTTGGCTGTTCTCCTGTTCCAACTGATCGAACCGAAGAGCAGGCCATTCGAAGGCCTTCACCACTCCCATCGCTCCGTTTACCAAACCCTGGTTTACATTCAAATTTCTACGAAGAATTACTCGGGATTATGTACAAACATAAAGTACTCGTGAAGCTCTTTCAAATGATACCAAATACGGTATATTTATTTTAATTTTATATTAACATAGAACTTTTTGTCCAATAGAAGGCGTAATACTAAATTTGGTGACAAGCTTTATAGCTCATAACCAACAGAATATCAAGGCCCTTCTAATGGTTCTGCAGTGGTCTTATTCTGATAAGTGGTAAAGAAGCTATCTATGAACGAAAAGATGTGAATTATATGCAATCAACCCATTAATACAGGTAAAGTCACAAGCAAATGCTAGTAATATATATATATTCAAAATGTACAAGTAAAGCGCTTTCAAATGATACCAAACATGGCATATTTATCTTAATTTTTTTTTTTTACTCTGTATGTTTTGTCCGCTAGAGGGCGCCACATTAGATTTTGTGAAACTCCATATAGCCTATAACCAGCAGACAATTAAGACGCTTCTAATGATATGTCATTTGTCGAATTCGAATAAGTAGTTTAGAAGTTACGAGTGAACAGATGAACATACATACATACATACATACATACATACATACATACATACATACATAGCCTGTCAAAATCATAACCCTCCTTTTGCTTTGCCGTAGTCGGGTAAAAAGAAGACCGGTAATTCGATAATGGGCTAGAATGTGGGGTGACGCAGGGGGGGTTGACCTCGCCCAGCCTTTTTAACTAGTACATAGATCGGCTGGTTGGTGAGCTGAGTAGCACTCTGGTTGGTTGTTCTGTTGATGGCAAAATGATTAACAACATAAGCTATGCTGATGACATGGTGCTGCTCAGCCCATCAATCTGTGGACTAAGGAAGTTAGTGGCTGTGTGTGAAAGGTATGCGGGGGCCCATGGCTTGAGGTATAATGCCACTAAAAGTGATATTATGGTATTTAAAGTTCGTAATAATACACCCACGAATAAACCACCGGTGATGTTACAAGGAACACCATTAAAAGTGGTCTCTCAATTTAAATACCTCGGTCATGTGGTGACGGATTCTCTCACAGATGACCAGGATATAGATAGGGAGCACTGAGCAGGTAAAACTGTCGCTCTTTAGAGCTTACTGCCAGTCGTTTTACTCGTGCAGCTTCTGGGTTAGGTTTACGCAGAAGGCTTACAACGCTCTGCGCATCCAGTATAACAATGGGCTGATGATGTTCTTGGGGCTGCCTCGGTTTTGCAGTGCATCAGGCATGTTCGCGGAAGCGCGAATTGATGACTTTTATGCTATCATTCGCAAACGGTGTGCTTCGATGTTGCGTCGATTTCGGGGCAGCCCGAACAGTATCCTAGCTACACTGGCGGACAAGGTCGACGGACCTTTTATTAGGCTCTGGGCGGACAGACATGTGCGTGCACATATTCATGTCGCCAACTGATTCTCTTTTATTCTGTTTCTGTTTCACTAACATAGGATAAGTTTTTCACTAACAACATATGGGCCCTGCCTGAAGTAAAATGTTTGAATTTGAATTTGAAAAACAATATTTTAATATTTTATGTAACTTCAAATTTATCATTTTCAAAATTTTTCCTTTATCTGTCTGTTATAGCTTCGTGCCGAATTTCAAGATTCTGAGTTCACGGAAAGTACCTTGTAGGTTTTGATTTCCTAGCATATGACGGAAATTCGTCTAAGGTGTTGGTATAAACTGCTGTATCTTTTGATCGCGTTAACTTAGAAGTTTGATTTTTTCACTGCTTAAAGGGACAATAGACCTAGGTATTTGGTATAAATTTCAATTTGATACCTTTATTCGTTCGTGAGAAATAAGGTAGTAAGTTCCATTTTATTAAAATATTTTCATTATATTATATAAATAAAAAAATGTGATTTTCGCAATTTTTCCTATATTTGCATTCTAAGACAATGCTTCGTGCCAAATTTGAAGATTCTGAGTTTACGGGAAGTATCCTGTAGGTTTTGATTCCCTAGCGTGTGACGGAAATTCGTCTAAGGTGTCGGTATATACTGCTGTATCTTTTGATCGCATTAACTTAGAAGTTTGATTTTTTCACTGCTTAGAGGGACAATAGACCTAGCTATTTGGTATAAATTTCAATTTGATACCTTTATTCATTCATGAGAAATAAGGTAGTAAGTTTCATTTTATTAAAATATTTTTATTAGAATTATATAAATAAAAAAATGTGACTTTCGCAATTTTCCTATATTTGCATTACATGACAATGCTTCATGCCAAATTTCAAGATTCTGAGTTTACGGGAAGTATCCTGTAGGTATTCCTTTGCGAGTGTCGAAAATTTGTTGAAAATATCGACATAATCGGCTGTATCTTTTGATTGGCTTGGCTTAGAAGTTTGATATTTTCACAGCTTAAAGGGACAATAGACTCGAGTATTTCATGTGAATTTCAGCTTGATACGTTCACGCGTTCTTGAGATAAAGGGTCTTGACAGACAGACAGACAGACAGACGGACAACAAAGTGATCCTATAAGGGTTCCGTTTTTTTCTTTTGAGGTACGGAACCCTAAAAATCATTTATTTTCTTTACCTTAGTTTAGAATCATAAAGTTTCAAGTACCTTGTTTACAATAACTGTTTTTGCAAAGGGCCAACCTCTCATGATGACCCCTTCCAAAGAAAGCTATTTTCCCACTCTCTAGCTATAAAAAAAAAATATATAAATTTTCATTTTTTTTATTTTCGATGCTAGGTTTTTTTCTATGTTTTAGGATTATTCCTATGAACCAGCATAGTTCGTGTTTTCATTTATTGTCGTATTGTCATCACCACTCTGTATAAACATCTTAGAAAAGAATGGAACCTTGAAATTATTCACAAGGTCAAAAAGAAAAATGACGAATTATAAAAAATTAAAGACAAAAAAGAAGTTCTCTAAGTGATAAATAAAAATTTATAAATAGTAAACAGGCATGAATACTATGGTTTGGTGAGCGTGTAACGTGGGACCACTGTGGGTGGGGGGCAAATGAGAAATGAGGTTCTAATGTATGTAAACAAGTGAAGAAAAAACAGACCCGTTTGAATAAATATTTTATTTTATCCTCCTCCTTCGGCCTCTGCAAAATCAGTAAGTAAATTGAACCACAACGCTAAAGGATGGGGTTTTTTTTTAATTCAAGGCTTTTTTGTTTTTGATATTCCAAATCTCCAGTTGGGGTATGAATTATATCATATCAAAGAATCAACGGTCGAATTATTTTTCAATTATAATTTATTTGTTTTATTTCTTGATACAAAATAATTTGACAGTCACTATTATTTATTCAAAAACACCCTGTGTGAAATATAACAACTTCGCTTTTTATTAGCTTTAAATACGAATCTGGCCTTATGATTAGTTTGAATGAAAATTAATTACTTTTATACCGCGTGCATCGAGGGGCTAAAACAGTTTGCCAGCGGCGGTGTTTCCGTTTGGCTACAATTTAAGTTTCTTCAAGGCTAGAGTGAATAGCCTCTTAATAAACTAGAGCGCTTTTCCATTAACGATTGTATCACTGCTATTATCAGGTGGGATTGCGGACAAGCACATGTTTATAATTTACAAAAAAAAAAAAAACTTATATTTATCAATGAAACTTACTATACAATATGTAAAGAAAACCCTGTCCGATCCGTGAAGGTATTGTTAGGGATCGATAACTGATTCTACTAATGCCTACAAAGCCGGGCTAAACTTAAAAAAAAAATCCCCAAAAAAAAAAAAAATGTTATTTCAAAAAAGCGAGGTAACGTAATGCATGTGCAGGCAACCCGATAGGCATACATGCGCGGGTGAAGGGGGGCGGGGCATGCGGCACGTGGTCGCATCACTATTCGCTCCGTCACAAATGGTGTTGTCAGTTTTTTAAAAATTACCAAGTTTCGGGGAAATTGGAATTAATTCCCGGGAAAAAAAGATTATTTCAAAAGTCATTATTATTGTTACTATGATGATTATGTAAAATTTTATATAATACTAGCTGACCCGGCGAACTTCGTTCCGCCTTAAAGGCAACTGACTCACATGACTACTTTTTAAATTAGGATAATTTTAAATAAATGAATATTATTATTCAATGATTCTTTATTTGGGAGCACAATCCTGGCGATTCTCCGGAAATCTTTAATGTGCTACAATACTCGCAAACAACATCCATTGGCCCAATGCGATATGTATATAATATTATATGCGTATTGAAACGCTGCCCGATTCAAATCAGTATTTGATGAATTTCTTCTTGTGTTTCGTAAATTATCTAGCGCTTGATCTCTGAGGTTTGCTCGACGATTTCGCATTGCCAACCCAGCCATTTCACGGGCTGCCTCCCTTTGCTCTGGTGATTGAGAAGCACGAAGTCGAGCCATACTAAGGCTGCGCCTTCAAGTGCAATTTCTTGCTCTTCTTCAGTTTTTTTTTTGTTGTGGATGGGAAATCATCAAGTGACCTCTCCCGCTCTGGGCGGAGCGGAAGGGCGTGTCAGACTTTTATTGACTAAAACCCACCCGTGTTCCTTCGCTTGCCTGTGCAACGGCCAGTGCCATGGTTTCTTTTTTAATCAACCCGTAACCCTGTGGACCAGTCCTCGTGGACACCGTCAAGGTGTGCTGACATCTCTTTGAGGCACGTGTGAAACACAATGGGCCGTCAACCCGGGCCTGGTTCTTACAAGGAGGCGAGCTGCCTATCCCTCGCCGCCCGCAAGCCCGCGCCTACGGCGATTGGGAGTCCGATGTTGTGAGTGTAGTGGGATTTCCGCTCCCTCACCCGCTCCGCCTCCTCCTTTGCCAGCATCACTGCTTCACAGAAGGAGGTGAAAGCTTGCCATGCACTCTTGCTCCGGACTGTGGCCCGGACCAGGGTCGGACGCGAGAGATTGCCGCCGATCGCCGCCACGAGAACACGGCTAAGCTCTATCCAAGCCGAGCAGACCTCCACCTTATGCTCCACCGTGTCCTCAGGGTGATGCACACAGTGGTCATCCTGGCGTTTCCTCCCGCCTTATACGGAACAGGAACCTCCCGAAACAGCCGTGTCCGGTGAGGGCCTACGTCAGTCGGAAGGTGAGGACGCCGTGGCGCCTCTCTAGCTACTCCTCAAAGAGAGGACTTACCACCGCTATTGCGGCGTACTCAGTGCTGGATTGCGACAATCACACTTTCCATGTCGCCATGAGACCCCGCCGGAGCTCTGTCCGCTGTACTGCGATTTTTCGCGGCAACAGAGTTATGCCTCCTCTCATCACTCCCACATGTGGGCGAGGGATAGTGTTTCTCCACAATTTAATGGATGTTATTATACATATAAACGTTTTTTTTTTAATTACTCTATCTATTAAAAGAAACCTCATCAAAATCTGTTTCGCAGTTTTAAAGATTTAATCATACAAAGGAACATAGGGAAAGAGAAAGTAACTGTTTTATAGTATGTAGTGAAGTGGTAAATGGCACAGCAATACAATATTAGAAATTTTGAAGTTGAAGTTTGCGTTGGGGCTTTTATTAAAAAAATTAAACCGGCAGAGAGCATTTATATTCCTTGCTTTAAATAAATGCATCAACATTCAACCGGTAAGACTTTTTTTTAATATGCTGAGTAGTGTAGGAGTGTGTTTGTACCATTTTTAACAAATGAACCGCTAACTTATATTTTGACTGAGTTGTTTTGTTATTCCATGTCAGTTGCGTCTTATGTCACGTCACACGGGAACGGCAGGAACCGCGGGAACGGGATAAAAAGTATCGTGATATGTCCTTCTCCCAGTTCTTATCTACCTCCCTACCAATTTTGAGCCATACTGGTTAAGCGGTTCTTGAGTTATAAATATAGTAACTAACACGACTTTCATTTATATACATAGACTTCATTCAAATCGGACCAGCCTAGGAGGAATTCAGTGACGTATACACGTACAGCAGATTTAGGATGGAAAGAAGAAACCCATGGAAAGCATTGTCATCTACATTTGTAACAAAGATATCATACCTCTCTCTACCCCTAGAGCTCTTGTTTCTGTCTCTTTAAGTAAAATAAAAAATCTTAAATAATTATTTATTTCTATTTATTTTTTTTCTCTTTTAGTTCATAAGTACAAATTTAGTTAAATAAAAAAAAATATCTTTTTTATTTTTTCGCCTTTTAGTTCTTATGTACAATTATATTTTTAAGTAACTAAAAAAATTAAAAAAAACTATAAACTTGTCTAAAAACAAAAAAAAAAAAAACTTGTGATTGACCGGGTTTGAACCGAGGAACACCAGCCATCGCGAGTAGACCACACCAATATTGACTACGCTACAGCCGCTATGTCAAGCCGCGCGAAATTAGCGCCCATATTATGCGTGAAATATTGCGAAAGAGAAAACTCGAAAATCTGCGCTTCGCCAGACATAAGACTGAGCTAGATCGATTTTTCGTCCCCGAAAACCACCACATATTAATTTTCAGCGAAATCGTTAGGGCCGTTTCCGAGATCACATGCTTCTTCAAGCGATTAACGCCATCTGCCGGGTTGATTTGTGAATCTAAACGATCCAGGTCGCCACTCAAACGCATACAGAAAAATTCATTAAAATCGGTCAAGCCGTTTAGGAGGAGTTCAATGACATACACACGTACAGCAGAATTATATATATAAAGATTTGGTCATGTGTTTACCTAACCTTTATTATCCTTACGGGTCGGACAGGGTTTTCTTTACATATTGTATACATATCTCATGTCTACGAAACTAGGTATGCATTTTGGGCCACATATTCTACTACATTTTGGAATGCTTGTATTAGTTTAGTACATAATCCTAGGGTTATGTTCTATAAGTAAAACTATATCAAAAAAAGCCCATTAACACTTTGCTTGACTTGAGAATTGAACCAAAAAGCCCACACTCAGCAGTCACGTTTGTGGTCACCAGAGCAACGTGGCAGTCCAGACAGAGTCCGAAAGAGAGGCTATGGTTGAGCGAACGAGTGTTGCACTGCAGGCAGTCTCCGAATGGGGCAATGCCAATCTTGTAGCATTCAATGCCGCCAAAACACAGGCGTGTCTTTTCACCGCCAAAAGGAGCCCGTTCACCTTGGTACTACCCCTACTTTTCGGAATGTGTCCTTGGAGTGTTCCGACCGCCTTCAGCTTTTGGGAGTTGAGATTTCCTTGAACCTTAACTTTGGGCGGTTCATTGAGTCCAAGGCCAAGGTGGCTGCCAGGAAACTTGGCGTTATCGCAAAGGTCCGACAGTACTTCACACCTGGGCAGCTTCTAATGTTATACAAAGCACAGGTCCGTTCGTGTGTGGAGTACTGCAGCCACATATGGGCTGGTGCTGCCAAGTGTCACCTGGCCACTTTGGATTCAGTGGAGAGACGTGCAAAGAGGCTGATTGGTGACCCTGATCTAACTCGAGTTGGTCTCCAAAGCCTAGAGCACAGGCGTAGAGTAGCCAGCTTTTCGGTGTTCTATAGGATGCATTTCGGGGAGTGTGCGAGGGAATTGCATGATTTAATTCCCCATCTCCGTTCCACCAGCGGACGACCCGTCGTACGGCTGGTTTCCACCCTTACGTTGTTAACACCACTACGATCCGGACGAAGCGCTTCGCCTCCTCCTTTATACCGCGTACATCGAGGAACTGGAACAATTTGCCCGCGGCGGTGTTTCCGTCGGACTACAATTTGAGTGTCTTCAAGGCTAGAGTGAATAGGCTCTTAATAAACTAGTGCGCTTTACCATCAACAATTGCGTCACTGCTTACCATCAGGCAGGATTGCGGTCAAGCGCTGGTTTATAATTTATAAAAAAAAAAAAAAAAACTTTTAATTAACAGCCATTTCACTTTTCTATAATAATTATTGAGATTCCTCCATACCATCCCATCTACATCTACATCTATCCATCAGAGCAGAGGTAGCCTAGTGGTATCGGCCGAGACTTCACAAGTCGTAGGTTCGAACCCCATCAGGCGCTTTACTTTGTGTAAATTATTTCATCACCACTGCTCTTAAAACCGCGAAGGAAAACATCGCGAGGAAGTCGGCATAGCCTAGAGGCAAAAACTTCGAAGACATGTGACGTCTACCAACTCGCACTGGGCCAGCGTGTCCCGTGGGAACAATATAGGTTACTTAAGTATGTATCTCACTGGGGCAAAACTAGCACAGAATATCGATTGGTAATTAATATCGGTTGCCGTTTCTCCCTGTAAGTAGGAGTGGGTGGTATATACCACTCGGGCCTTGTGCGGATTGACAGATATCAACGGTCTTCTAACTGTTGGTACAAGGCATGCCTGATTCCTCAAAATGTTTTGCTCCTCTCAATGGGTCTCAAAGGGTCATGAGTAAAAAATAAATCAATTACATAAACATAAAGACACTTTGTCGTCCTCCGTGGCGCAGCAGTCAACACACCTGCCTGCGACGTGGAGGCCCCGGGTTCGATCGCCAGATCATGATGGAAAACGATCATTTCCTGATTGGCCTGGGTCTTGGATGTTTATCTATATATGTCATCGTCATCTCAGCGTTAATCCCAGTCGCATCCGCAGCTTTTTCAGCTTTGGACTCTGGGGTCCGCTTTACCAGTCTAGTTTATCTATATATGTATCTATTATAATTATAGTATCGTTGAGTTAGTATCCCATAACACAAGTCTCGAACTTACTTTGGGGTTAGCTCAATGTGTGTGATTTGTCCGTATACATTTATTATTATTATTAAAGACGATAAGTGTAACCTCTATCAGCCCCACACGCCATAAATACTTGACTTGAAACAAACGGCGTCGGATACCATTTAAAGAACAATGTAATATAATTTACAATCGTTGCTGGCAGCTCTCCCTCTTTTACTCTTGGACTTCAGCCAGAATTTTACATAATAAACCTCTTAATAGCATTCCGGTTGGATTTTAAACATCACACACTGCTGTGTGGTACTTTATGACGGTAGATGGAGGAGGAGACTGCCAGAATGGGCTTTACTTGATTCCGAGGTGAAATATCGTGCATTCTTTTAGTTTAATGTCGTTTTGTGTGGGGAACTTCGGTTAGTATTACAGTAGGTATGTTTTAAAAGGAGTATGTAGGTATCGTTGCGTAATGTGTGATGAAACTTTGGTAAGTTGTTGTTGTTGTATGCAATGGAGAAGTTTGCTAACAAATACAACAAGATACAAAAATTGGCAACTTTATTCTATTGGCACACCTGGCAACTTTAGGTTCGGTGGAGAGGCGTGATTGAAAACGGTCTCCAAACCACACAGGACAGGAGCACAGGTCATGAGTAGCCAGCCTGTCGGTATTAATTTTCCCTAAATGGTTAAAAATGTGTGAGGTCATGATGAACTTCTTGCTTTAATCTCATCAATTGTTCGCAGTAATGTTCAGAATAGATGGTCTTACCTGATGTTAACAGCTCATAATGAATAATGCCCTTCCAATCCCACCACTCACAGTATCACCTTGTTGCGAGTTAACCCGGGTTTCGCCACAGTCTGTGAAGTCTGACCGGCCTTTGACCAAGTTCTTTTTCGTACGTTCTTATCGTACGTGATCCATTCTTCATCATATCAGCTTCTTTAAAAATGGTTCGTTTTTATTAAGTCGTAATAAAGAATTCATTTTCGGTTATCATTAGGTTTCTTTCAGTGAATTCGTGAGGTACCCGAATATTGAGGATTTTTGTGTACTGTAATAAGTTAATAGCAGTTCTCAAAGAGAAGAGAAACTCAACGTGGAGTGTTAATATGCAGTACAAAAGCAGCGTGATACAAGAAGTATAGCCAAAGAGATTTTATTATAAGTTCGTAGGTACATATTATATGCGAAGAGACTCTTTCCGCTGCCTTTCTTCTTCAAGTAGTCAGATGGAAAATGCCGAGATGATCTAGTTTTTAAAATATGAATGACATATTAAACTGATAGAGTAAACCTAAATCATCATCATCTCAGCTAACATCCCAGTCGCATCCGAAGCTTTTTTCAGCTTTGGAGACTGAGGTCCGCTTTACCAGCTGATTTTGACTAAAATTCGATATTTTCCGTGAAGCGACTGCCGTCTGACCTTCATAATCCAGAGGCAATATCAAAGCATTGCAGTTAGACCAATTGTTGAACTTTTGAGGGCTCCAATAACCCGTAAAGACTGTCGTTAGATGTTCGTATGGCGACCGGGACCAACGGCTTAACGTGCTTTCCGAGGCACGACCAGACCAGTGCAAATATTCATATTCATGCATACAAAATTTGCACTGCGCGGGGATCGAACCTGCGCCTCTTTGCGCAGCGGCAGCGTCCGCTACCGCTACGCCATGGAGGCTATCAAACCTAAGTACCGACACTAAATCATTTACCATTTGCCATTGGGAAGTCATTTCGAAAAATCTATTAGAATACGAGAGCCAGGAGGGAAATTAAATCGTTTGTTTATCTAAGAATACTTTCTAAGATAGACAAAACGATTTAATTTAAGGCTTCTCGATTTCTCTATACAAAAGGGCCTTTGAAAGTCCGTCTGAGAGACGCGGAAAAAAAAATTAACGAAACTTCCACAAAAGTTTCTTCTGTTCCTTTTATCCCATAAACGTCTTTTATTTTTTTCCTTCATCATTCTGAATGTAATTTCACAGGCAATTTGTTACCTTATTCGTTAATTGCTTATAATATTGTACACGCCATGCTTACTTCCAGTATTTTCCTTAAGGCAACATACATGCAATAAAAATGGAAGATTTTCCTTAACATTGCTGTCAGTTTACACAACGAAATGGTAACTTCGGAATAGTCTTGCACAGAACACAGGCTTTGCCGGCGTCTGGTCGGGAGACGACACCAAACTCCCAGCCACCGTAGGCGCGGGCCTGCGGGCAGCTCGTCGCCCGGTAAGGACCAGGCCCGAGTCGACTGCGCGTCGTGTTTCACGCGCGCCTCAAAGAGATGTCAGCACATCGTGACGGGGTCCACGAAGACCTCCGCGGGCAGACGCCTCCTGGGTCAGGGTTGCGGAAGAAACAAGGGTGGGTTATAGTCAGTAAAAGTCTGACACGCCCTTCCGCTCCGCCCAGAGCGGGAGAAGTCATTTGATCATTTCCCATCCCAACAAAAAAAAGGCTTCGCCGGCGTAGATGTAGAATTTTCTTAAATAAAAGCATAAGTCATTCCTAATGACAACAGTCTGCCAATCAAAGTACCGTAAGTAGTAGTAAGTAACTAGTATAATATACTTAACGTACATATTTTTTGTATAATCTATGTAAATAGTACACTGTAGACTGCCTACATTATTTCTCTCTCCTTCCCATTAGTATTCCATCCAAAGGTTGTCTATAAACGATCGCTCTTAGCGATAAGACCGCTCATTGTGTTACCGTTACCCTTTGTAAAGTCTTTATATTTATGTTCTGTGATCTATATGGTGTACCTACTTAATAAAGAGTCATCATTAATCTCAAGGATCAAGTAGACATTGAACGCGAACGCAGGGCGCTAGCAGTTAGATGCAACATGTTGGCTCACAGATTTGGACGTTGTAGTAATGGGGTCAAAATCATTTTGTTCAAAGCTTTTTGTCAATCATTCTACACGGGCGGTCTGTGGGTTAACTGTACGCGGAAGGCTCTACACGCCCTGCGTGTGCAATATAATAATGGTTTTAGGGTGCTGTTAGGGTTACCTAGGTACTGCAGTGCGTCCGGCATGTTCGCTTTGGCGCGGGTGGATGATTTTCATGCCATCATGACGGAAAAAGCGGCCTCGTTGCTAGGTAGAACTAGGACCAGCGCTAACAGCATCCTACAAGCCATGGCCGACAAGTACGATGCGCGGGTGCTTAGGCGCTGGTTAGCATTGCTTGTGCGGCAGGCATGATTATTTTTTAAGTGTTACTAACCCTTAGTAGATAAGTTACTAACCATTGGACCATTGTTGTCTTTGATTAAAAATAAATTATTATTATTATTATCATCTCAGCGTTTAATCCCGGTTGCATCCGCGGCTTTCGCGTTGGAGCCCAGGGTCCGCTTTCCGACATATACGCCTCCATTTCCCACGATCCCTGGCATCCCATGGTGTGAGATTGTTGGCACGCATGTCATCTCTTACACGTCAAGTCAGCACTTCTTTGGTCTACTTTGCTCGTTCCGGCCCGGCGGAGGCGCCATGGCAAGACATTTGTTACCGACATAACATGCATGTTTTCGTAAGACGTGATCGTACCAGCGTAGGCGACCCTCTTGCATCTTGTCTGCCATGTCACGGACACGAAGACTGCCACGGATGCGGGAGTTCCTGATGTACATAATAAAGAGTATTCTACTCTATTTTATTATACTGTCTAAATCGGCTTAGCCGTTTTGGAGATTAGCTGGAGCAGAGGGACAGACAAAAAAAATATTTTTTCTTTCCTAACTGTACCACATAATCCATACTAATATTATAAATGCGAAAGTATCTCTGTCTGTCTGTCCGGCTTTCACGCCAAAACTACTGAACCGATTGTAATGAAATTTGGTACACAGATAGTCTTGAGCCTGAGAAAGGACATAGTGTATAAAACATCCCGCTATGACCAATAGGAGCAGAGCAGGAACAAAAAATATTGCGAAAACGGGTGCAAACGCGGACGTACATATTGCTGCCATTATTTTAACAGGCGCTTATTTTATATCAATTACTAAGCTCTTTCGGTTCGATTAAGCTTACGCGGGTGAAACCGCGGGGCAAAGCTAGTTAGGTATACTTTAGTAAAAATCCATTATTTAGACTTAGACATAACCCTGGCATTAAAATATAAGTATACTTTGAACACGTGTTTTATAGTGAGACTCACCTTTTTAGCAAACTATACTTATTAAAAATCTTACCACATTTGTCTTCAAGGTTAGAGCGAATAGGCTCTAAATAAACTAGCACGCTTTACCATCAAAGCAATTGCAATTTTTAACATACATATTATTTGATTTTGTTTTATTTATAAATAGTTGTTCAATGTCATTTAAATTTTAATTATTGAGTTTAATTGTAATAAATTATATGTTTTATTGAATAGAATTGTTAATAATGAAGATATCTTATTGTTAATGTTGTGCAAGCAGTGATGTATTTATACAAAACTTTTACTTTAAGTTACTATCATTGTAAATATGTCGTTGGTGTGCCATAATAAATAAATAAAGATTGCATCGCTGCTTACCATCAGGCGGGATTGCGGTCAAGCACTACATTATAATTTATTAAAAAAAAAATCTCCACGTAGATGAAACACAAAATCTCTCCTATAAATCCGGAACGACACCAACGCGGAAAAATTGCGGCTACTTTTACTCCAGCGGTTTCGGCTTATCACTTTGGTTGTTATTTTTTAGCTCACACCAGTCTAATTTGGTTTCGGAGTGACGTTGTTTTCAGTAACAGAATCAGCGGGTCAATTGCGTAAGACATCTTCAATTGAAATCGGTTTCATTTTGATAGTTTGTCAACATTCATTGCGTTATCAAAGTGTTGTAGAGACAAATTTTTCCAACTTGAGAAGCAATCCTTTAGAAATTTGCTTTGATAAAATGATGCAAATTCCTATTAGTAGTCTATTACGTAATAAAGGTGCAGAACCCTAATTTCGTAACACTATCACAATTTTTTTTGTAGTGTGGCACTAGTTATGACTTTGTGCCAATTTCCAATAAAATAAAAATCTTCAAAAGTTTATCTTTTTGGCTTCGCACGGTTTGTGCATTTAGCCAATGTCACGTAATGAATTATTCATATCGAAAAAGACGGCCGCGTGAACTGTTTTAAGAGGGCGGTTTGAGGCAAAGTCATGATGTGTCCACTATGCTGCGATATTTCACTGTTCTTTATGAATTATTTACTGAATGCACTTTTTACTACATAAATCACGCACTGTTATTTAGTAAACAACACTATAAATGATTTAGAGGTCCAATGAAAAATGAGCGTGACACTCAGCTTGACTTTCCCGCCAAAACTCCCCCACTATTAGTTGGAATCATTTTGAAGCGTATTGCTAGTACTTTGTTCCTTATATTCGAATAATGTGTTTGCTCAACAATGTATAAAACGCAATGAATGTTGTTGAAATGCCAAAATGAAAACCAATGTTACTGAAAGTGTGTTACCGAATCAACCTGCAGGTCTGTCACATACATAGACATAGGAAGTACCAATTAATTCCTAAATCTATGGTCACATATGGGATTTCGTTCGCTGGGCCTAGCACGAAAACGCTACATTTTTGTGGCAAAAATTGTGTAAAACTATGTAGCATTTTGGTTTAAAATTTTTGTCGCATCAATTGTCAATCAAATAAAAACAAATGCGAGTTGTTGTTGAGTGTTTTTTTTTCTATTAGCTTTAATAATACGTTTTTTTTCCACTATGTTTTTATTTTGATGTTAAAAAAGAGTATAAACATCCAAGATGATCACCTCCTCCTCTTTGAAGTCGGTTACTGTTATCTATACAGCAAGTTGTGTTAAATGAATTTGTGTGGGATAGGTACAACTAAAAGTAATAAAAATAAAAGAATAAAAAATACAAAGTAAAAAATAACTTTTATTCTGGAGTCCACGTCAAGCGAAATAGAAATCGTTTATTTTTTTACCCGACTACGGCAAAGCAAAAGGAGGGTTATGATTTTGACAGGCTATGTATGTATGTATGTATGTATGTATGTATGTATGTATGTATGTATGTATGTATGTATGTATGTATGTATGTATATATGTATGTATGTTCATCTGTTCCCTCGTAACTTCTAAACTACTTATCAGAATTCGACAAATGATATATCATTAGAAGCGTCTTAATTGTCCGCTGGTTATAGGCTATATGGGGTTTCACAAAATCTACCGTGGCGCCCTCTAGCGGACAAAATATACAGAGTAAAAAAAAAAAGTTAAGATAAATATGCCGTGTTTGGTATCATTTGAAAGCGCTTCACTTGTACATTTTGAATATATATATATTGCTAGCATTTGCGTGTGACTTTACCTGTATTCATAGGCTGGTTGCATATAATTCACATCTTTTCGTTCATAGCTTCTTTACTACTTATCAGAATAAGACCACTGCAGTACCATTAGAAGGGCCTTCATATTCTATTAGTTATGAGCTATAAAGCTTGTCACCAAATTTAGTATTGCGCCCTCTAGCGGATAAAAAGTTCTATGTTAATATAAAATTAAAATAAATATACCGTGTTTGGTATCACATGAAAGAGCTTCACGAGTGCTTTATGCTTGTACATAATTACAAGAATGCTTTAATGATGTTAAATATGAGCGATAAGAGTAAAGCGCGGATCACGGGAACTGTGAATCGCTTTATGCAATGTAGAGCAGTGTGATCATTATTAGAATATGTAATGCACTATTGAAAACGACATAAGCTGGGAGTAACTCCACGCGGTGAAGGCGGAAACAGTTTGATAACTGGCTAAATCTCCCATAAAAAGGCCTCTGCGCTATATGCCTTCGGGCTTATGTTGTTATATGTGCGTGTAGATGTAATATGTCAAGTACCTAGCTTTTAGTTCATCAGTTTAACTTTTGTTAATAATATGCGCCACAAATACACTTTAACACCAAAATAGTACAAATAAAAAAAAGTTAAAAACTAAAACCCAACTACGACAAAAAACGACGCTGAAAGTATAAAACAAGATTTTCAGAATACTGAACTGAACAAAGTTGCTAATGTAGTTGCAAGTAAATGGACACAGTAGTAATGTCATACAATACTATTCTGAAGTATGCAATATTCACTATGTAGAGATAAATTTTCATGTTTGGAAAGGCGTAGTCACACGTTGTCAAGGTGCTACGGTAGGTAGGTATATGTAACGTGTGACTACGCCTTTCCAAACATGAAAATATATCTCTACATAGTGAATATTGCATACTTCAGAATAGTATTGTATGACATTACTACTGTGTCCATTTACTTGCAACTACATTAGCAACCTTGTTCAGTTCAGTATTCTGAAAATCTTGTTTTATACTTTTTCAGCGTCGTTTTTTGTCGTAGTTGGGTTTTAGTTTTTTAACTTTTTTTTATGTAATATCTCGGTGGTAGGCCATAACATCGGCTGCCGGCACAAGTTGCAACCCACCAGACAAAGTCTTGCCGCCAAACGATTCGTCGTGTTCCGGCATGATGTCTGGTGAAGCCGTACGGGTCTGAGCAGTAATTGTGTTGCGATGTGTGGCGGGTACGATGCGCCAAATGTTGTTGTGAAGGGAGTTTGGTCGTGGAGAGTCTCCGCATCAATCTCCCTCTGCCGCAGCATCGTTTGATCGTGTTAATCTTGGGTTTGTCATTGCGTCACCTGGCTCAACGGCCGCCATCCTTCCTATTCCTAAGTTTTTTAAGTGAATAGGCTTAATAAACTAGTGCGCTTAACCATCAAAGATTGCGTCACTGCTTACCATCAGGCGGGATTACAGTCAAGCACTAGTTTATAATTAAAAAAAAAATGGCACAGAGACAAAAACGCTTGGGCGTACCCTTATTTTTTTTTAAAAATTTCATTTACTTTACGCTGGTTTTCTCAACTCCCTCAGGGTAGGCCCACCGGTGGACCGTGCGGTCTGTCGGATTTATTATATCATCTCGCAGATTATCACAAACCTGTAAGGTTTTTGCTTGTTACGGGCACAGACGAGCCCCTTACGAGACAAGCCTTGCCTCGGGCGGGATTCAAATCTCGCTTATTGGACTTTTCGCGTGCTTTCGACTCAATCAACACCTCTCTTCTACTCTCCAAGCTGTCTTATTATGGATGTGAAGTTGAAACCGTTGAATGATTTGCGAGTTACCTTAAAGATCGATCGCAGTCTGTCCGGGTGACTAGTGATTGTGGAGATTCCTTGTCATCTGGTCCGAAGCGTGTGGAGAGGGGCGTACCCCAGGGATCAATCCTGGGCCCACTTCTCTTCATCTTGGACAGTGCCGATATCACCAACTGTCTGATCAATACCAAATATCACCTTTATGCTGATGATTTGCAGTTGTACATCTCGTTCCGGTCCTGGGATGTAGCTGATACTGTGAACAGAGTGAATGAAGATTTGGAAAGAATCGCTCCTTGGTCCAAAAGAAACTCCCTGGTCCTGAACCCTAGTAAGTCCAAGTATATTGTGATGGGATCCAGAGATTTTCTTAACAAAATGCTTGCTTGCAATCTGGACCTCAGAATCGATAGTTGCACTGTGGAAAGAGCCCTAGAGGCTCGGAATCTGGGTTTGATATTTGACGGCCAGCTCCATTTTGAAACACACATATTGGAGGCAGTGCGCAACTGCCTCTATCGACTCAAATTATTATATCGTATCCGGCCTTGCTTAAGTGTGGATATGAGTGTCATGCTGTGTGAGTCACTTGTTTTATCAAAACTTAATTATGCTGACACTGTGTATGGGTCATGCATTCTCGGTAGAAGCGAGAGGCTAATTCAGCGGGTGCAGAATGCTTGTGCTAGGTTTTGCTATAATGTCCCACCACGTTCCCACATCACTCCTTTTTTAAATAAAGGAAATCTGATGAAAATGTCAGCACGCAGAAAGCTTCATCTGGCTACTCTTCTCTTTGGTACAATAATTTCCAAGAAACCAGAATATTTATATAATAAACTGACCTGGTCACGCGACATTAACAAGATTAAAACAAGGGCTTCCTCTTACTTAATGCTAGCCTCATCACATAGAACGGCTGCATTTCGTGGCAGTTTCAAATTCGCTGCCTCTCGTTACTGGAACGATTTGCCACCTCCTTTTCGTACTATAAAGACGGTTAGTAGCTTTAGATCAAATTTCAAACAGATTTACTACAACTTCAAAAAGATACCGAACTTTGAACCTACCCCTGATTGCAAGCAGCTGGCATTGGCGGTCCAAGCGTTTGGCGGCGATTGTCTATTATAATACTGTGTTTACTTGCTTGTATGGTGTAGCATGTCGGGTCACTCTCCGGTTTCCAGTTCCGGGGTTTCGTCTCTCACAAACTACTCAATGATGCAAAGATAAAACACCGAAACCTACTGTTCGTAACATTATACGTTTGGGCATTTTGTAACTCAATTGTGTGGTAATAATTAATTTTAATACAAATTATTTAAATTGTAATAGTAATAATTGATGGTATCAAACATTGTAGTGTAACATTGATGCATGTTGGATTGGATGCGCGTGCGACAAAACACAAATCACAGACTGTTAGAAAATGCTGAATATCAAACCGGAACCAGACGTATGTCATTTTTGAGGATGATATTCTCGTAGTTTTTATTTAACCTCTATTTTTTTTTTATATTTCTGTTTGTGTTTGTTGAAAGTGTACTCTCACCATTTACTGTTTATATCTTTTTATTATTACGTTTTTTTTTTATATTTACTGTATTACCGGTTCGGTGCTACTTTTAATTGTCTGTTGCATCGGGTGACGTCTGTACGTCGACGCCGGCTGTCGCTGAAAACCAGCGCTGGGCTCTGTTTTTGCATAGAGTCGCAGCATAATGCTGAGCGACAGCCGTTTTGCGTGGATGTGACGCATGTTTCCCTTAATTATTTCTTATTATTTATGTTTGTGTTAACTCTTGCGTCATGTTTACTGCAAATAAACGTTTTTTCTTTTCTTCTTTCTTTCTAATCTTCTTCTTTAGCCTATAAAGGTCCACTGCTGGACAAAGGTCTCCCATAAGGCTTTTCATAATGACCCTATTGTGCTACTCGTATTCATCGGTTTCCCGCTACCTTCGCAAAAATGTGGAACGCTTGAAGATTTTGCGTGTCATCCTTGCGCAGGGCCATACTAATTAGGAATAATACTTACTAATACTTGACTTTTAATCCAGATATTGTGATGGAATCGAAATTAACGAGGGTGAATCCGCGGGGCGCCGCTAGTTTTCTATTAAACAGTATTAAAGGAAGGGTACGCACAAGCTTTTTTGTCTGTGTACTTATCTATTTTTTCTCTCATATCAAGTGTACGGGTTTAATTATTTATTTGTATATTTTTACAAGAACTTCTACGGTCGATACGATCCAGTACGATCGGTAGAAGAACTAAATTCGCCGACATAGCCCTGCGAATTAGCTCTCTGAAGTGGCAGTGGGCGGGGCACATAGCTCGTAGAGCCGATGGCCGATGGGGCAGAAAAGCTCTTGAATGGCGATCACATACCGGCAAGCGTAGCGTCGGACGCCCACCGACTAGGTGGTCGGATGATCTGACCAAAATCACAGGGGAGCGCTGGATGCAGGCTGCATCCAACCATTCTTTTTGGAAATCCTTGGGGGAGGCCTATGTCCAGCAGTGGACCTCATGTGGCTGAGATCATGATAATGATGACAAAAACTTCTACACGCCAATAATATGTAAAAAAGTGGAAGAGGTTGGTGTTTCCAATCTGACGATTCTGAAAAGAAATGCCGAAACAAACTCAGAGGTCACGGTCTCTATTAAAGTCCAGAAATAATCTTGGTCAGATTGTGTTAAGACCATGCAGACCATGTCTCTGGTGGACAGCCTCCGTGGCGTAGCTGTAGCGAACGCGGCCGCTGCGCAAGGAGGCACGTGTTCGATCCCCGCGCAGTACAAATAAATGTATCCATGAATATGAATAAGTATTTGCACTAGGGTTGTA
The DNA here is from genome assembly GCA_017933935.1 of Sesamia nonagrioides. Classification (NCBI taxonomy): domain Eukaryota; kingdom Metazoa; phylum Arthropoda; class Insecta; order Lepidoptera; family Noctuidae; genus Sesamia; species Sesamia nonagrioides. Next base: position 1,276,058 of record JADWQK010000020.1, on the reverse strand, counting down.
ACGGAGCTTCGCCTCCGCTTCCGTTACTGCGGAAGTTCCGCAAGAAATCGTATCTTCGCTTCCGCCTCCGCCTCCGCACAATTTTTTGCGGAGTTATAACGGAGGTTTATTTACGTATTTATAAAATAAATAACGCGCAAGCTGCGACGCTCGACAACCGTCCGGCCGCGTTTGAGCGCGAAATGGTCAAGAATCAACTAGTGCGAGGCGGGAATGCGGCAAACACAATTTGTTTCTCCTTAATTTTCATTACAAGAAGGTAATATTTTTTTTAACAAGTATACTACTATTAATGTACGTATTTAAAATAAAAAGTTTGTTTAAATTAACCATAAATTTCATTTTTTTCTATATGTACTTTCCTCCGCCTCCGCCTCCGTTAACCTCCGCATCCGCGGAGGTGAGCCTCCGCATACGCCTCCGCCTCCGCTAACAAACCTCCGTTACAACCCTAATTTGCACTGGTCTGGTCGTGCCTCGGAAAACACAATAGGTCGTTGGTCCCGGTTGCCATACAAAATGGCCGTCGTTACCGATTGTTGATGCTCTCAAAAGTCCAACAATTGGTCTAACTGTCATGCTTCGATATCGCCTTCAGATTGGGGAGGTCAGACGGCAGTCGCTTCACGGTAAATAACGAAGCTTATCCAAAATCAGCAGCTAGACTGATAAAGCGGACCCCAGACTCCAAAGCTGAAGAAGCTTCGGATGCGAATGGAATTAACGCTGAGATGATTATGATGACATGATCTTGGTCCGATTGTATAATGATTATGTAGACGGGTGTCTGAGATAGTTTTTTGAGGAAAACCCACATATATTGAAACCATCTTTGTTTTACAGAAGAGGGCTGTTCGAGCCATTTATAACCTTGGTCCTAGAGAATCTCTTAGAGAAAAGTTCAAAGAGGTGAACATTCTGACTGTAGCTTCACAATATATATTTGAAAATCTTATGTATGTTCATAAAAATATCTCGAATTTTAAGAAGATAAGCGATATTCATAATGTAAATACCAGGAACAAACACAATCTTGCTTTACATCACACTCGTCTCCACAGAGTAGGCAACTCGTTCATGGGTCAATGTATACACTTTTACAACAAGCTTCCCATGGACGTTCGAAACTTACCCATTAAACGATTTAAGAACCATATAAAGGCCAAACTTTGCAAAAAGGGGTATTATAAAATCACAGATTATTTAGAAGACAAAAAAGCTTGGGATTCAGCTGCTCGCTCTGTTAAGCATTGTTAATTTTTATTAAGCAATATGCGTAATTATAAGGTAAATTATTGTAAACATTTTCATTTTTAATGTCTGGACTTGAAAAAAGACGATGATCCCTGAGTTTGTTTCGGCCATTTCTTCTCAGAGGTAGTCAGTTAGGAAATGCCGGCTTCATCTAGTTAAAAAAATAAAATAAAAAATAAACATGACGTGTAAAAGTGATCAGTGATCCTACTTGCTTAATAAACGATTTCATTTCATTTCATTTCAAAGGACAACAGAAGCACTGATGCACAGCAAATGCAGCTCAGCTCAAAACTCAAGGAGCTCTACGATTTTACGAATAAGAAACAAAGAAAGAAAGAGAAGAAAGAAAAGATTTTACGAATAAGAAACAAAGAAAGAAAGGTTTGGACAGGCCACATAAATTACTCAAACTAGTTGGTATGAAACTGCGCGCACGTACTCTCGCGACAGATGGGATGAGTTTTTGTTCGCGGTTTTTGGAGGCAGCTGTCACCCCTCTATTGGTCGAAATGCAAAAAAGTTACTTTTTTTTTATAATTATATACTAGTGCTTGACCGCAATCCAGCCTAATGGTAAGCAGTGATGCAATCGTTGATGGTAAAGCGCGCTAGTTTATTAAGAGCCTATTCATTTAAAAAAAATCTGAATGAATAGGAAGGAAGACAGAGGAAGAGCATATTTGGACGTAATTCTCTTACATCACTTTTGTACATTTAGTATGAACCAGCGCACAGTAAAGTCGAGCCGCATTTTCAGATGTTTTGGTTGGCTGCAATACGATGCCCCGCGGCCTGATGTAGCTGGTAATGTACACTTGAATGCAAATTGTTATGCTGATGATGTTTAATCGTTACAATTTCAGCACGTTACAATTTTAACCGATTCATCATCATCAACCCCTTTTATCATCCCACTGGTGGGCACAGGTCTCCTCTCATACAGAGAAGGATTGAACGTAATCGCCACGCTTGCTCAATGCGGGTTGGCGATTTCCGACTTAAAGTCCAGGTTTCGTCAAGATGTTCTCCTTCACCTTTTTAATCTGTCATTGGTGTTCAAGATTAACTTAGAAAGTACATATAACTTAGAAAAGTTACATTGGTTCTTACCTGAATAGGAATCGAACCCGAACACTCATACTTGTGAGGTTGGTGTTTTAACCACTAGGCCACCACGACTTACAAACTTAGTTTAACCGATTACGAAGCAGAATCTTTGGGACTTAGGAACAGGGTCTAAAGTTCATTCATACTTCACAGAAAAGGGAGGATCCTCTGGCCTTATAAGGGGCAAGTGTCCCTCGATTGATGTTTTAAGTGTGATATTTGCGCGGTAAACTCTGCTTGCGCGTTGTAGGATTTTCTTAGCGTTATTATGACGCAAAGATCGCATGTGGCGTTGTTTATACTGCTACAGACTACGTCAAACTAAGGGACCCGCAATGGCCAAAAATTGGCCAAAAATTACAAACAAAAATGTTGCCATTGCAAGGATAGCACAAAATATTTTATATGGTAAGTATTGTACTTAACAACCGGTTATTTGGTCATAAGTCCATCAAAAAAAGTATCATCACCATTCCTTTAAATAAATATCTGTATACAATTATCGATTGTCGGATTCTTGACCACATTTTGTTTGTTCTTGGGTATTTTTTTTTCTTTTTTTATATAAACTAGTCACTACATTTATATTATAAACTAGTTGTAGTGGTACTTACAAATGCCACATGGAACAACGCGTCATACTGACGTCACACGAATTCTACATCTCGCAATCAGAGTTTACCGTGCAACTAGCATAAATACGAGTTCCGAATTTCAACCATTGGGCAAGTGCCCGTCAGACATAACACCATTCTGGTCGGAGGATCCTCCCTTTTATATGGAGGATGAGTGAACTTAACTCCCTGTTCCTCATGTCTTCAAACTAGTGTTTGATCGCAATCCGGCCTGATGGTAACCAGTGATCCAATCGTTGATGGTAAAGCGTGCTAGTTTATTAAGAGTCTATTCAATCAAGCCTTGAAAACACTTTGTAGTCAGACGGGAACACCGCCGCTGGCAATTGTTCCTGTCCCTCGATGTACGCGGTATAAAAGACGAGGCGTAACGGTTCGTCCGGGTCGTAGTGGTGTCAACCACGTAAGGGTGGATACAGCCATACGACGCGACGAACCGTCCGAAGATGGAACGGAGGTGGAAGAATTAAGTCATGCAATTACCTCGCACACTCGAAAAATGTTAGTGTTTAGTAATAAGCGAGGGCAGGACAGTACTATCCTGTCTTTGAGGGCAAGAATTGTTACAATAGTGTCCTTTAAAGACTCTCATATTTTTCCGTATAATACGAACTTAAAAGTGAAAGGGACCTCTTAAATTACTCCAAGTATAAAAGGCCAAGAATATTAAAAAAGGTCAATTTTCGGGAAAGTCTTTTTTTGCAATTTGATTGTCAGAATGACTGTTATGATATTCAAGAATAGTGTGGGTGGATGTTATATAAATTTTATTTATTTTTAAATTCCTTTTGCCTTTCGCGCTATTTTTGTTACATAAGTACAGACACCAGCGGCAGGTTTATTGCGTAACACACTATCAGTAGCAATGGGTTTCACATTGACAGTTCAACAACATTCATTGCGTTATTTACGTCATTGGGCAGACATTTCCTTGATCATTTGGAGCAATGGATGCGGAATATGCTTCTTGGAGCACGGACCCTTAAAAGTCCCCGTGCTTCACCCAGGTGGAGAACTTAAGTGACGCACCAGTCCGGACTCTCAAAATATACCAATTGATAGTAAAAGTGTGTCACGCAATAAGGGTGCAGATCAAGCTACCCGAAGCTGTTCAATTTCGTCGATTAACCTTGAGCCTTAAGTGCTTTAGAAATAAAGTTGAAAATCTATTAACGAAATTTGTCAGTTTGTAATAGCTAGATATGCTGGCGTCTGTACATCATCATCATTACCAACCTTTTTTATCATCCCACTGCTGGACACAGGCCTCCTCTCATACAGAGAAGGATTGAGCGTAATCACCACGCTTGCTCAATGCGGGTTGGCGATTTCAGCCTAGTCCAGGTTTCCTCAAGATGTTTTCCTTCACCTTCAGTCATTGGTGTCCAAGATATACTTATAAAATACATATAACTTTGGAAAAGTTACATTGGTACTTGCCTGACCTGGAATCAAACCCGCGCACTCATATTTGAGATGCTGATGTTTTAACCACTAGGCCACCACGACTACTGTGTACAGTAAGTGTCAAAAGTGGAGTACCACTTTTGACACTTATTGTTAGTGCAATAAAGTTCAAAAAGGTAATGCACTATTGACCCTTACCTGTAAATAATCAATATATAATGTCCCCACTACTGAGACGCAGGCTCCCTCTCACTCTCTTCTCTGTGTGAGAGGGAATGGGTGACTTTTTTATCATTAAGTATAAACTAGTTGACCGCAGTAACGCCTAACGGTAAGCATAGATGCAATCGTTGATGGTAAAGCGCACTAGTTTATTAAGCCTATTCACTTTAACAAAAAAAGTAAACACATAGGAATGAAGATGGCAGTTGCGCGAGTTGATGCAATGTTAAACCCAACAACACGACCAACGATGTTGTGAAAGCATGCAATCATTTTTACACCAAGCACATTCAAATTTCTTGATTCCTTCCCATGTATCTCCTAATTCCATATATCTGGCTTACAAGGTCTAGAGCCTATGCCAGAGGGACTTAAAAAAAACAACAACAGCCAACTTGTCTCTGCTTCAACACTTGACATAGAGAGCAAGTAACCTCTATGACTCACAAATCATCATCAACAACACATCATGGCCGGCCGGCTGCGACAATCATAAAATTCTATAAATCCAAAATTACCCCTTGAATCCGACAACAAAAGTGAATGTGGACATTCGTGTGGAGGCACCAATCACCATCTGAAGAGTGCATCGCTGGATATTGCTGTAAATCCCCTCTTACTTCCTACCTATACATTTTGAACTCCTCAGAACTGGTTTGTATATATTTCCCAGAAAGATGCGCCTCGGAAACGCAGTTTTAATTGTCGAAGGAAATAATCAACAACAATATGATACAGATGTCGCTCCAGAGGGAGATTAATCTCGAGACCCTTCACAACCAAGCTCCCGACACAACAACATTTGGCGCATCGTACCCGGCACACATCTTCGGCTTCACTAAACATCATGCCGGATCACGACGAATCGCTTGGCGGCAAGACTTTAACTGGTGGGTGGTAACTTAACCACCAGACAAAGTCTTGCCGCCAAACGATTCGTCGTATTCCGGCATGATGTCTGGTGAAGCCGTACGGAGGACGGGTCTGAGCAGTTGTATTGCGTTGTGTGGCGGGTATGATGCGCCAAATGTTGTTGTGTCGGGAGTTTGGTCGTGGAGAGTCTCCAGATCAATCGCCCTCTAGCGCAGCATCGTTTGGTCGTGTTGGTCTTGGGTTTAACATTGCATCACCTCGCTCAACTGCCGTCATCCTTCCTATTCCTAAGTTTTTTAAGTGAATAGGCTTAATAAACTAGTGCGCTTTACCATCAACGATTGCATCACTGCTTACCATCAGGCGGGATTGCAGTCAAGCACTAGTTTATAATTATTAAAAAAAAAAAAATTAAGACCTTTCCACATCTAGAGAAATCACGAGCATTGATCGTCACGCTTGTCACGATGTGCAACTGTTGATTAATTCTGTCTTGAGCTCGTGATAATGTCCCTCTAATTCGCCAGCCCGCGCGTCCTCTGTTCAGTTTGAAAGGATCCTATTCAGCTCGTCCGACCTTTTATTCATTATTCGGTTTAAGTGTATTCTCTTTTTGTATAAACCTGTTTCTGTGACGAAGAAAAACTGTTTTTCCGTCTTCTTATCTTTCTAAAGGCTGAATTTTCCACCGCCAGATACGTTTATTCGGAGGAATAAATTAGATTTTGATGTCTGGTGAAGCTGTGCGGAGGACGGGACTGAACAGTTGTGTTGCAATGTGTGTCAAAACGATGCGCCAAAAGTTGTTGTGTCGGGAGTTTGGTCGTGGAGGGTCTCCACTCTCCACATCAATCTCCCTCTGGCACAACATCATTGGTCGTGTTATTGGATTTAACATTGTATCACCTCGCTAAACTGTCGTCTTCCTTCCTATTCACTCATTTTTATGAGTGAATAGGTTCTTAATAAACTAGCGCCCTTTACCATCAACAATTGCATCACTGCTTGCTTACTATCAGGCGGGATTATAGTAAAGCACTAGTTTATAATTACAAAAAAAAAAAAAAATAGACAGTTACTCCATATTGATGACACGGTTGGCGCTGTGGCTGAGAGATTTACTCAGGGTTGCCAACCAAACGCAAAGATTCCTGTTGTTTGAATTAGAAGGAATAAAGTATATTCATCTCTGCTCATTCGTCAAAGTCATTCAAATGAAGTACCATTAACTGTCAACAAATCATATACTTACCGTCAATCACCTACGGTGATCCATAATTGATCGTATACCCTAGAGTCCGGTGAAGTAGCGAAAGCTCATTTGGAACTAACTAAATAATCCATAAAAAAAATCGCATGGCCATAATGTTATCTAAATCTCGTACATAATTGTACGAGGTTGATAGCGTCCTCGTACCTCGTACGGAAGACCACAAATCTCGTATTTGTACGAGGAACCTCGTACAGTTGGCAACCCTGGATTTACTACTGCGCCGCGTGTCGCGGGTTAGATTCCCGTACGGAACAAATACTTATATGGTCTATAGGTAGTTGTTCCGGGTCTGGCTGTTTGTGTTTGTCAGTTCAAATGTTTGTAAACTCGCCCACGATACAGGAGTAATTTCTAATAATGGGACAAAGTTTGAGAAAAAATTAAAACTGCCAAACCTCATTTTTATTCCACGAATAAAACATTATATTCGATTGGCAAATAAGACCCTAGCGTTTAAAATATTACTGCTTTAAAAATATCGAAAAACTAGGTTTACGCCCGCGGCTTCGCCCGCGTGGAATTCGGTTATATCGCGCTTTTTAGATTTCCCTCGAGAATGTCAAATTTTTCCGGGACATAAAGTACCCTTTTATTTAATCCGGTCTACTAACTTCACGACTGCAAAATTTCAAATCAATCCGTTCTGTAATTACGGCGTGAAAGCGGAACAAACAATCAAACAAACTCACTTTCCGATTTATAATAGGTATTAGTAAGGATTAAATAACTTGATAACAATATACCAAATTGTCGTATTCTTAGCACAAAAGAGCCATTTCAGGCGGAAAAAGTCTCAAATCTTAATTCAAAGGTAGAAATGGTATAACATAATATCACGTTCACGCATTCACCTACACTTACCTCTGAGATGAAAGCGGGCGTAATCATGTAGGTAGGTAAAATAAATTTCCGCTGCAAGAATCTTGGGAATCTTTATAATTGGCAAGAGTCGGATCCGTAGTACCTAATTACGTCACTAATCCCTTGCGTCATGATTTAGGGCGAGGCCACAACAGCTTTGCGGGGTCGCATCTTAAAAATCTACGACGCCGCACAACCCATCGTGGAAATTTCCGATGCGCTGACGCAACATACAAAATTAACGCCTCATAATTTCTTTTGAAGTGATTTCCATCATCATACTAATATTATAAATGGGAAAGTGAGTTTGTTTGTTTGCTTGTTCCGCTTTCACGTCGTAACTACTGAACCGATTGCTTTGAAATTTTGTAGACGTAAAGTTAGAAGTCCGGATATACTTTTACTACTACTATACTTTTTATGCCGGAAAAATTTGATATTACCGAAGGAAATCTAAAAAGCGCGATATAACCGAATAATACTAATATTATAAATGGGAATGTGTCATACTAATATTATAAATGGAAAATGAGTTTGTTTGTGTTTGTTCCGCTTTCACACCGTAACTACTGAACCGATTGCTTTGAAATTTTGTAGACGTAAAGTTAGAAGTCTGGATTAAATAATAGGGTGCTTTTTATCCCGAAAAAATTGGAATTTAAAAAAATGCGATATAACCGAACTCCACGCGGGCGAACCCGCGGGCGTAAAGCTAGTTGTTCATAATTGATAGAAATGGACGCACCCAGTACTTTCTTTTCTGTTTCTTTTTCTTGGTGCATTTTAATGCTAGCAAAAGTAGTAACTATGTAGTGCGGTACTTGTCTCACTAAAAACCGAATTGACGGTTAGCGTCTTGTCGTATGCGATGAAACAAAATGAGTTGCGTCATCGCATTGTATTGCTGTGTGACCACGTTTCTGCGTTGCGTCATCGCACTGAATAGCAATACAATGCGATGACGCAACGCAAAAACGTGGTCGCACAGTATGCGATCACGTTTTTGCGTTGCGTCATCGCATTGTATTGCTGTGCGACCACGTTTTTGCGTTGCGTCATCGCATTGTATTGCTGTGCGATCTCGTTTTTGCGATACGACGCCGCAACTCAATGTGGCCGTAAAATACCTTGAAATAAACAGTGCTTCTAAAAATCTTGTATTTTTTCTTTATATATTAAAATTATTGTTAAGTCCAGTTGCCTAGGGCCTAGACTAAAGAAATTTAGCTTTTTGTTTTGTTGCCTATAAAAAAATAATTGTTTCGCCGAAAACTTAATTTCGTGGCTGGCCTTTATAAAATTCATGTTGTTTTTTGTGTTTTTAGTATAGCTTTAGTTTTAATGTCTCTGGCATAATTGAAATATTATTAAAACATTCCAATATTCAACGTTTAATTGGTTTTAAAATATTGAAATTTGTCCGAGAGGTTGATAAATCGTGTTCGGTTTTATAAGCGTTCATTCACGGCTTAGAATTGACTGTAACGTGCCATTGGTTGCAGTTGTATCGAAGATTAAGGCGATTCACGGCATCGCGTACCGCCGCGGACGGCTAACTAAAGAGTTACCGCTAGAACGCGCGGTCGAGCGGTGTATGTGTATTAGACATCTACGGATTTAATAGAGGTCAATGCGCCATGAGATCTGCTTCACCGCCTACCGAGGCGGTGCGCGATGCCGTGTGTGAATTGTCTAAGCTGTCGCGCTTAGTCTAAACGCGTCGACAGGCTGCGGCCGCCTATTTTCATATACCTACTTTGTTTGAAGCACCAAACACGTGGCTTCCTATTTCAGAGCCAAATGACAGCCGATCGATTCCCTAAGAATCCTACCTCATTTTTTTTTCCTTTCTTTTTTAAGCCAGTCCTGAAACAACTATCTGTAGGTGATACAAATATTTGTTCCATGTGGGAATCAAACCCACGACACGCAGGGCAGTAGTCAATTACTTAGCCACTGCGATGACCGTGCCGTCAAGTTAAGTCGCTTCACGCGCACGGTGCGTCTTTGTTAGGATACATTCGTACAAGATGCAGATACAACCGACAGCGACTAGTCGCACCAACAAAACGCAAATGCATACGGCAGCTCGTACATCCAGTCGCAGCTACGTTCTATAGATGGAAATGATAACCCTTTTTTTTCCGGGGTGGAAATCCTCAATGGACGTCCGCCGCCCTGGGGTGGGCGATGGATTCTGTCAGACTCTTACTGACTAAAACCACCCCGGTGTCTCTTCTATCACGAGCGCGCGTGGGGCAGCAAGAGTCTAAACCCTTCCACGGCCCCACACCTTCGTGCTGGCTCGGTCTGTCCGGGCCCCGTCTCCTACACGGGGTAGTGGGGTGTTAAACTACCCCATGCATCGCCTCAGGGGCGTGCGTCGACACTCGCGCGCGCCTCCGCCTCGGGGTCCATCAAATAGGGGGCGGGGACTTCCCCATGTCCCTCGCCCCTGGACCCATTCATGGGGGGCGGAAGAGGGCGTTATCCGCCCTTCTTCGGCGCCCGGTGCGGCCCGGGAAGGGAGTTGAGATCTCCCTCTCCCGTTCGGCAGCTTCCTTCTGCGACATCACGTCCTCGCAGAAGGACACCACCGCGTCCCACGACTCTGCGCTACCGACCATCCTCCGCACTACTGCCGGCAGCGTCAGGTCGCCACCTACTTCATTTGTGAGGACACGGCGCTGCTCCTCCCAAGCTACACACTCGAAGAGCGTGTGCTGCGTCGTGTCCTCCCCGCATTGGACGCAGTGGTGGCACCGAGCGTCCGGCTCCCTGACTAAGCGACGCAGGTACTTGCCGAAGCAGCGGTGCCCGGACAGTACCTGCGTCACCCTGAACGACAGGGAGCCGTGCCTTCTCCCGAGCCAGTCGTCGAGTACTGGCCGGATCGCCTCAACGATAGCGAGGCCGGCGGTAGGGCGCATAAGCCTCTGCCGCCAGTCCGCCACCAGGACCTGACTGAGCTCCTCTCGGCGCAGCTCAATCTGCCGCTGCGCCGGAGAAATGATAACCCTGTCTCAAGTTGCAATGACAAAACGCAAATATGAACGATAATTCTGCGTCTTGTTACGCACGGCTTACGCCGTCACTAACGGTACTAAAATCATTCCTTTACGGCTTTAGGTTTTACCCTCCTTAACCTCTGATCCCTCATTCCATAATATTGGTACTATTTCGTTCGAATATCGTCATTCCTTTCCAAAACAAATATTGGCACGTTTGCTTTTACATCGAACCCGTGCACCGGGGCTATGGGGCCATAATCACACCATAAAACTAAGATTCACCTCGGTCTCTGTTTGAAAACTATGCTTCGGAATTCTTCGCAAGTACTGTTTGTTGCTTATAACCTATGTGTTAACTTTGACTGCACGGTTAGCGCAGTGGTTAAGCTATTGATTGCCGCGCTGCGTGTCGCGGGTTCGATTCCCGCACGGAAAAAATATTTGTATGACCTACAAATAGTTGTTCCAGTTCTATTTCTTTCCGGGATTCCGGAGAAATTTTGAACGCTTTTTTTGGAACGCTTCTTAATACAATGGTAGTCTTTTTGGGCAATAATTTCTTGAACTTACAATTTTATTTATCAAGTCAATCTTATATTGTTAGAAAATACATATCTTCAAGTTTACAAATACATTTGAGTGTATCATCATCATCAACCTTTTTATCGTCCCACCATTGGGCACTGGTCTCCTCTCATATAGAGAAGGATTGAGCGTAGTCTGGTGACTACGCTACGCAAGCGTGGTCGCTTGCTCAATGCGGGTTGGCGATTTCAGACTTGAAAGTCCAAGTTTCCTCAAGATGTTTTCCTTCACCCTGTAATCAGTCATTGGTGTACAAGATATTCTTAGAGAGTATATATAACTTAGAAAAGTTACATTGGTACTCACTTGCCTGTCCTAGAATCGAAACTGCACACTCATACTTGAGAGGCTGGTGTTTTAACTACTAGGCCACCACGACTTACGCTAAAGTTAGTAGATATGCAAACAAAGTCGCGCTTCACCCCTAGTAATCCATAAAAACAACATGTTATCATACAAAAATCGTGCATTGAAGAGAAGTCTTAGAATATAGCTTATTAAGTAACAACTCCCCACATTTTGCACGTTGGCGTGGCGGTACGTATGACGTCAAATAAATCAAAAATCCGTTTCCACTAGGCCACCAAGACTGTATGACTTTGAGTGTATGATTGGCGAAAAATGGCTCTTATCAACTCACCTCCACTGATACTAGACTACTACTAACAATCGCAGTACAACGATCTCACAAACATTCTAAATCATCCCCTATATTTCCTTTGTGTGATACAAATTGATATGTCAACAGGACAAGGGTATACCAGCAAATACAAGGCTTGACATGTTGACGTTTGACGATATTTTGGAGGCATGAGGAACAGGGAGTAAAGTTCATTCATTCTCTGTAGAAAAGGGAGGATCCTCCGACCAGGCGGGTGTTATATCTGGCGGGCACTTGCCCAATGCTTGAAATTGGGAAGCTGTCTGTATGCTAATTGCACAGTAAACTCTGATTGCGAGATGTAGAACTTGTGGTAACGACACTATGACGCGTTGTTCATTTTGTGGCGTTTGTAGGTACTGCTCAATATAATAATATCTATCTCAACAAAAGGAGCGTCCTTCAAAACTGTAGGAAGTGAACTCTTTCCGTTTGACACAATAAAGGGGCTATTATTTGGAAGTCGGTAATCAACCTGTGATATTCCCACTTTAAAGGCACAGTAGTGTAAAGTGTGAGACGGACTGGACTGTCTTCTACTTATTTTTTTTAAGGCATTCCTGATTATATTTTCCAACCCCGTATTGAAAGCTGTTATAATCAAATAAGTAAATCGCGTAAAGTAAAGCCTGCCTGGCAATTTGTTGAATCGTTTGTAATTACCGCAGCATGAACCACTATACTGCTTGCTTGAATGACATTGTGGCTTAATTAATTTCCATTTAGAAAATAGAGTATCCAGTAAGAAAATAGAGACAGCTTTAAAGTTAGCACTTAGAGACGGGATCGGCTAGGGCCGATGCCTGCCAGCACGGGCAAACAAATGAACACGGGTGGGTTTTAGTCAGTAAAAGTCTGACACGCCCTCCCGCTCCGTCCAGAGCGGGGGCAGTCATTTGATGATTTTGATTGTCGTTTTTTTTTGTGTGAGTAATGAAAAAAAAATTGAGCTGAAAAATAATTTATATGTCAGTTGATTCTTTGATAATATGGCCGCATTCATACGCATATCTTCCTATTTTTGTTCTTTAATTTATATAAGTAGTAAAAAGAGGCCTATGGGATACCAAAAGAAAAAACACCTTGTAAAGAAATTAAATATTAGAATTTTAAGTATATTAGGTAACTAAATTATTTTTGTAACATTAAAGAAAAGTTTCTGAAATGAATGTAAATAATTATTTCCTTTATTCATAGTAGAATATTTTTATAAACATAACTTACAGTTTTAAATAATGTGTTATAAACATCATAAACAAACATAAATACACAAAAAATACTGGTCCACCGGCATTGGGTAGAATACCGAAACATACGTTACCTAAATGCAATAATAGTATTATTATTGTAATTATAAGCATACCTCACACATTATCTCTCGCGAACTTTGATACGTTGCACCTTTTATAATTATATTTTGAATGTGCCCTTTACACATTATGTTTTGGTTGACTAATGTGCATTTTACTTATACAGAAACTCAAAGGATAAGCATCAACCTGAAAATTACCGCCACTTAAAACGTAACTTCTAAGAAGAAATCATGACAAAATAAAATAAAGTACTGTATTGCAACATGCTGCATTATAAAAAGAGCTTCAAAAACTGGCCTGTTCTTTCAAACTTGTTCGAGTCCTGTCGATCTCATTGTGCCTTTGACCCGTTCCTTTGACGTGTTGTCAAAGGAAATACCAGGAAAGCATAAACGAGAGGATATCTTAGCTGGGTGCGTACTCCAGTTGGATTAACTTACTTCAGCATTTATAACGATTGCAGAAGTGCTTTCGCTTTTTCAGTTAAGTTTTTCTTGGAATCGCTCGAATTAGCAAGATTTGTTGATTGAGATTTCATTGGTCACGGATTATGCGGCCTTGGTGTTAGCGGAATTGGATTAACGGATAAAACGGACCTGTGATGTTGGAAAATGCCTTTTAAGTATTACGGCGAATTATCAAACTCGAATGTCTTTAGAAAACTTATCCTGTTGAGACTGTATAGGCCATCTTTAGTTTAGAATTTGAAATCTTCGAACGCCTCAAAAAGATCTTTGCTAGAAACCAACACAGAATATTTCTCCAGTAACAATTTAGTTATTGATTTACATTCTCGCCCAAACTTTGTAATTGTCATGTCAAACCTTATTCTCAGTTGACAACTGAAACTGTCCAGCAACCATCTTGTCTTTTATTTCGCTGGCAATCATTCCTTCTTTGTCTATGAAAACTGAAGTAACAAAATAAATCCTTACTTTTATATATGTTAGAGTTTCTAGTCTAGAAAAAAGTTTTCACAACTTAAGCCTGCAGGAATCTTGAAATGTAAAAGGACACTTGAAGACACAGCTCGACGACGGTCGCGGAATGGTGGCTGAAAATTCAAATGAATATCTTTGCTCTGCTTTGGAATATTTTTAAAAAGGCTGGCACTTTATTCCGATAGTGAGAACCATGCACGAACGCCGAAGTTATGGTTTGGACGTGATGTGTTTCGGTTTTATGATTTGTTAGAATTTCGTGAACTATTTTGATTAAAGTAACGGAACATCATGCTTGGGTATACTAAAAGGTTAGGTAGAGGAACACCTCAATCAACAGCACCTCAATCAGAGGAAGCTATAATACACATATTTAAACACTTATGCAATGGTGCAAACCTCCAACAGATATCTTAAATATAATTAAATATTAAAAATGGTTTATACAATATGTAAAGAAAACCCTATCCGACCCATAAGGATAATAAAGGTTAGGTGAACACTTGACCAAATATAATATAAAATTTTACATAATCATCATAGTAACAATACTAATGAATTTTGAAATAATCCTTTATTCCCGGGAATTAATTCCAATTTCCCCGAAATTTGGTAATTTTTAAAAAGTGACAACTCCGGTATTATTATAAGCGAATAGCGACGCGACCACGTCACAGGTGCCGCGTGTCCTGCCCCCCGCCGCCCGCGGAATGGGGTTGCTTACCGCACATGTATTAAGTTACCTCTTTTTACGAAATAATATTAATTTTTTTAGGGGTTTTTTTTAAAGTTTAGCCTGTCTTTGTGGGCATTAGTAGAATCGGTTATCGATACCTAACAATACCTTCACGGATCGGACAGGGTTTTCTTTACATATTGTATATTAAAGTAAATAAAGAAAAAAAAACAGTGCATATTTTCTTACTATTTCATTAATTAAAAAGGAAAGATAGACAAGATCTCCATAGACAAGATGTTAATAATCACATTTCATTCAAACGTGGCGACAAAAAATACGTCAGTCGTTGAATAATTTACCAGTACTAAACTACTGTGTGTCCTTTTATTAATTAAAGAAATAGATGCACTGATATAATTTGTTTACTTTGTTAACAAGAAAATCGCCATCAATAGCGATAAAATAAGTAAGCAAGTTATCGTAATTTAATCGCCTACCTCTTTGTTATGATGACCGCGTCTTAACGATTCTCTTTAATCTGTTCAGCGCCAAAAAGGTGTGGACATCGGTCGTTGTAATTGGCTTGTAAAAGAACGTAAGTGGAAGATCCGTGACGGCCAACATAGTTTGACTGTTCAAAAACTGTTAGTTGGACCTTAACGTTTTTGTTTTAAGGGTGATTTTTGTTTGTGATGTGTGGTGGAGTATTTTGATTTCTTGGTAAGAACGAGCGTGGCACGTCGGGCAAGTTTGAGATAACGTCCGTGTGAGTGTTATCAGCCAATCAGGAGCGACGTGTTAAGGGGACGGTGTGGTAAACTACGGATGTTTGTGTGGAAAAACTTTTGTGTAGCTCTTTTCCTTTTTTCTTGAATGTCCTTTTTGATTTTTCGTTTTGGTGTATCGTGTTTTATAAGGTGACGCATCCATATTATTGTATCGTTATTTTTGCAGTTCTTATACAAGAACTATGTTGATGTATGCAATATGTAGTATGTGTGTGCAATATGATGATGATACCATCATCATCATCATTATCATCATCAACCTTTTATCGCCCACTGCTGGGCACAGGTCTTCTCTTATACAGAGAAGGATTGAGCGTAATTACCACGCTTGCTCAATGCGGGTTGGCGATTTTAGACTTATAAAGTCCAGGTTTCCTCAAGATGTTTTTACTTCACCCTCAGTCATTGGTGTCCCAGTCGCATCCGAAGCTTTTTCAGCTTTGGAGTCTTGGGTCTGCTTTACCAGTCTGATTTTGGCTAAACTTCGATATTTTCCGTGAAGCAAGTGTCGTCTGACCTCCACAACCCGAAGGCGATATCGAAGCATTGCACCTAGACCAATTGTTGGACTTTTGAGGGCTCCAACAACCCGTAACGATTGCCACTATATGTCCGTATGGCAACCGGGACCAACGGCTTAACGTGCTTTCCGAGGCACGACCAGACCAGTGCAAATATTCATATTCATACACACAAATATTTATACTTCCAGAGGTGGTTCAAGATCTGGGCCTGAATAAATTCAAATCCTTCATTAAACGTAAGTTGTGTCAGAAAGCATTTTATAGTGTTAAGGATTATATTGAGCATAAAAAGGCTTGGGTTTGAGCTGCGTCCGATTTCTATACACTAATTATTCTTTGATTTTTTCCTCTTGTAGTTTTAATTTGTAATTGTTTATGTTTTTTACTCAAAGCCAGTATTACACACTATGTAGTTAAGCATATTGCACATTACGCAATTGCATCGCTGACAGGGGTGTTCGGCACTGGTGCAGCTACACAGGAGCTAAACTTAGTATTCGGTAACACTGTTGGAGCTGCTGAACCTTGGACAAAACTATCTCTGCATTGTGTAGATTCAATTTCTTAGTATTGTATAATTGCATGGCATACGTGTGAATGTACTTGCTGTGCATCTATTTGTTGGGTTATTTTAATTTCTGAATTGTTGTTTCTTTTTTTTTTGTGTTTTCCATAATGGACACTATCAGCGTACAAATATATTTCTGCATCGTTCTCACACGGTTGATTTCAACATGAATGATGTAATCAAATATTTGTATCAATAGCTTGATAATTTTAAAAGAGGTTCCATGGAGTTTCTTGCCCGTTCTTCTCCATAGGTAGAAAGATGAAGCTAGTCGCCCACTCTTTGGAATGGGCGACTAGCTTCATCTTTCTGACTGACGGACCTTCTGACAAATCAAAAGTGCCTGTACTGGTTTATTAGAAATAAATGCTTTGATTTTGATTTTGAGAAAATGTATTCTTCATTACGTTTTTCGAATAAACCAAAAAAAAAAAAAATATACTTTAATCCTGGTATTTTTTTTCGATTTAGTACTTATTTAAAATCTTACACTGTATTTTTTTATTTGAAAAATTCATAAAACATTTTTTTTAAGAGAACGGCTAAGGCTTAAAATAACCGCTGTAGTATTTAATTCGATAATCCAATCCCCCCTCTATATGTAGGTATGTCTAGTTAGCGAAGTATTTAAGTTAATTTAGCTCTACGAATGTAATTATTCTATTATTTGAATGTTACCTACACCACAAACTACCTACAGTATTATCCCTTACCCCATTTTAACCCATCCAAAGGTTGTCATTAAAAGATCGCTCTTAGTGATAACACCACCCATTGTGGCATCCTTTGTAAAATTTCTATATTTATGACTGTAATTTATATGCTACCAGCGACCCGCCCCGGCTTCGCACGTGGAAAAATCATATAGGTACCTAAGCCTTCCTCAAGAAACGGTAGCCCTTCAATAAAAATAATGTCTGCTGTGCCGCCCATCAGCCAATATCTGACTCTGCAAGATACATCGACCTTATTGTCCATGGATAGCCAGTTCCTCCACCTTCAAACTGAATGAAAGCCTATCGGGGTAGCAAGTTTTTTCGAAATAATGGTCCCCCGCTCCGGCCCTCTCACTCTGCGGTTTAGACTGAGAAATACTCAGTGGCAGGCGGCCGGAAGGGGCGAGAGCGGCATGAGGATTTTTTCTGGTGTTTAGTTTTGAATAAATCGTGATATCTCCTGAATGAAACAACCAATTTCAATAATTCAAAAAAAGACCTTCTGCTACTGAAATTGCCTTTAATATGACGTAATTTATTTGGATAAGGATCAACAATAAGGAACAAATAGTGGGCTCTGATTTCGACTGGCATTTTAATTAACTTTTCAAACATTAAAAAGTAGTCATAATAAAGAAACTATAGTAGGTAGACATATGGTGTCACGGACTTTTTTGTAGGCATTTTTAAGGTCTACAATACTAAGGTCTATAATACATTATTTTGATCTATCTCATAGGGTACGGCCAGCGTTTGCAAATGTAAGCTCAAAAAAATGGGTTTATTTTGCGACATGTGTTAGAAACCTCAAAAAATATTATCAGTGTTCCTCTTATATACTAAGCATGTTATATACATAAAAACCTTTCTCTTGAATTACTCTATCTATTAAAAAAAACCCTATCAAAATCCGTTGCATAGTTTTAAAGATTGAATCATACAAAGCGACATAGGGAAAGTAAAAGTGACTTTGTTTTATAATATGTAGTGATACAATAATAAACAGTATTCTATTCTGCATACACATCAATTGCTGTATTTTCAATTTTTAATTATGTATTTTTATCTTGTCTATATGTACTATTTATAATATGAATGTTTAATTTTGATTATGTTAATTTTATTTTATGTTTCTAATTATATAATTTGCACTCATCATTATCAAATATAGTCATGATGGCCCAGTGGCTAAAACACCGGCCTCTCAAGTATAAGTCAGGCAAGTACCAATGTAACTTATAAAGTTATATGTACTTTCTAAGTATATCTTGGACACCAATGACTGATTACAAGGTGATGGAAAACTTCTTGAGGAAACCTGGTCATTAAGTCTGAAATCGCCTGCATTGAGCAAGCGTGGTGATTACGCTCAATCCTTCTCTGTATGAGAGGAGATCTGTGCTCTACATTGGGATGATAAAATAAAACGTTAATGACGATGACGATGACGATGACGATGATACAACTGTAATATGGAGTAGTTTATTCGACGTACTCCTCAATTATCTAGGTATATAAAATTTTGAACCAAGTAAGGTCCTTGCTAAAACCTCGATACGATACAATAAATCAGCTCCGAATTGCTAGCTACCCAGCAAAACATCTGTCTGCGAAATAAATTCCCAGTAAATCAAGTTTCCACATCGCCTTAACGGGAGCATGGCTGCGACAGGGCTAATCAGTGGCTTCAAAGATGAGAAATGCAGTGGCTTTGAATCCTATTGAACGAGTTCTGAGTCTGAAATAAAACGATTGCGGTTTCGATTGCAAATGTCCGGTGCTCAATTTTGTTGCTGTGTAATTGAAAAATTGAAATTTGAGATTTGCCGTATTGCGTTTGCGTTTGTAGATTAGGGAAGTAAGATGGAAAATTGAATGTACCTTGAAATGAAGGAATCATTTCAAAACACAGACTGTCTAGTCCGTGGACTCTGCTAGATGTAGACTGTTACTGTGTAATTTAATGAGCTGAATCAGTGCAGAAAATAAAGGAATATTTACTTTTATTTGGTTATCTGTATATCTACTTTTATTTGACACAGACAATAAGTCACAAAGTAATATTACAATGGGCTGTTTTTTCAATTGACGATGTTTTTCATTCGTAGTATAAAATTGACATCTGACAGTTTTTCTATGGAACATCACTCATTTTTAGGGTTCCGTACCTCAAAAGGAAAAAACGGAACCCTTATAGGATCACTTTGTTGTCCGTCTGTCTGTCTGTCTGTCTGTCTATCTGTCACCACCCTTTATCTCAAGAACGCGTGGACGTATCAAGCTGAAATTCACATGAAATACTCGGGTCTATTGTCCCTTTAAGCTGTGAAAATATCAAACTTCTAAGCCAAGCCAATCAAAAGATACAGCCGATTATGTCGATATTTTCAACAAATTTTCGACACTCGCAAAGGAATCAAAACCTACAGGATACTTCCCGTAAACTCAGAATCTTGAAAATTGGCATGAAGCATTGTCATATAATGCAAATATAGGAAAAATTGCGAAAATCACATTTTTTTAGTTATATAATATAATAAACATATTTTAATAAAATGGAACTTACTACCTTATTTCTCACGAACGAATAAAGTTATCAAATTGAAATTTATACCAAATACCTAGGTCTACTGTCCCTTTAAGCTGTGAAAATATCAAATTTCTAAGCCAAGCCAATCAAAAGATACAGCCGATATGTCGATATTTTCAACAAATTTTCGACACTCGCAAAAGAATCAAAACCTACAGGATACTTCCCGTAAACTCAGAATCTTGAAATTTGGCATGAAGGATTGTCATATAATGCAAATATAGGAAAAATTGCGAAAATCACATTTTTTTAGTTATATAATATAATAAACATATTTTAATAAAATGAAACTTACTACCTTATTTCTCACGAACGAATAAAGGTATCAAATTGAAATTTATACCAAATACCTAGGTCTATTGTCCCTTTAAGCAGTGAAAAAATCAAACTTCTAAGTTAAAGCGATCAAAAGATACAGCAGTTTATACCGACACCTTAGACGAATTTCCGTCACACGCTAGGGAATCAAAACCTACAAGCAAAGACATTAAAATTATATTTACAATAGACAGGACATCATGAACAAAATCGTAAGCCAATACTTTTATCGACTTGGTTAAAAGTCGCTCAGTCTAGTCTGCGCGTCAGGACGTAATTTGTGTCCACCAAGAATAAACATTTTCTAAGGAAATATGCCATGTTGCGCTTTGTGTTACTGTACATCTCGTTATAGTAAAACGACTGGACCTAACTTCGGAATGTTTTTCTATGAATTATTTATATTTCGTCTGCAATTCAAATTTAAAAAAATCTTAGTTCTAGAAAATTTTCCATTATTGTAAAAGCGCCCTCTATTGTTGAGTAGTTTTACTATTTTCTTGTAGAGATGTAGTAAAGTTGTTTATCGATTTAGTTATCGATAATACTTATTAAGATGAATACATTTTGTTGTATGTTATTGACATTTAAAATATAGCTAAATAAACTTAAAATATTACTATATTTCAAGTTTATTTATTATTAACTCTATTTAAACATAATCATATCATATTAATAAACAAAATTGAAGGAACAATTACTATAAATTCATTTATCTAGGTTTTTGTTATTTTTGGTTTCCGAATAAAAATAATGTCGTAGGGAAAAAGTGGATACGATTTGTCCAGATAGACCGTAGAGAAGAAAATTGGCTTCCGTCTCATTCGTCGAAATTCTCCTCAATGCATTTTAAAAGAGAAGTTATCTACTTTGGAAAGACTTGTCGATCAAATTTAAACAAAAAAAAGATTCGGTACCTTGTATTAGAAATGAAATAGTAAGTTATTAATTTCAGTACTTTTTTACTTAACCGTAAAAATTGGAATAAAATTTACGGTTAAGTGGATAAGTACATAGATTACATAACTTATTTATAATGAAATATATTCATAAAATAATTATGTAGGTACGTATATGTAGTACAATGATTGCGAGCTACTTTGTGATTTTGAGGATTCCGTACCTAAAAGGTAAAACGAACCCTATTCATGAGACTTCTCTGTTCGTCTGTCCGTCTGTCACCAGGCTGTATCTCATAAACCGTAATAGCGAGACAGTTGTAATTTCCAGAGATTGTGTTAGTATTTCTGTTGCCGCTATAAGAACAAGTACTAAGAATAAAAATAATAAAATATTTAAGGGGACTCCCATACAACAAACGTGAATTTTTGCCGTTTTTTGCTCCATATTAATAACGGAAACAGATAGACGCTTAAAATGTTCACAGAATATTTGGTTATATATTCAAATAACAAATAAATAATTAAAATAAAATAAATCCTGAAGGCGGGCTCCCATACAATAACCGTGATTTTTTTGCCGTTTTTAAAGATAATGGCGTACAAATCTTGTAAAGGTCTTGCTCCAGCAGACTACCATTTTTGTCGTGATTTGGACAATTATCTACGTGACAAGAAGTTTTCCTTCCAGGAGGCAGTTCTGCTTTCACACAGTTTGTGCAGTCTAGATCCTCAGAGTTCAATCACAAAGGCATAAACGACCTTCCTATATATTGATTATAAATGAATTATTTAAAAATTAAAAAATAAGCAATTATTTAGATTTTCAGTACTAATCGGCAATTTTAAACTTTAACGCCTATTATATTAAAAGAATTATATAAATAAGAAACTTGTAAACTTGAAATTACCCATAATTATTCTGCTTCCTAATTTTTTGTTTCAAGCTATTATAATGCGAAAAACATCGTCGTAGTAACTTCTTTGAATATTATCGATAACTTTATATCGAAATGATACAAACCCTACCACAGTTTTTTGCATTGCCATTTAAAAATATTTGCAAACAAACGTGTAAAAAGAATAATTTTGCTAAAAACGAAATGCAAACGAAAATTGCAAAACAAAATGCGCTTTATGGCCTAAAAGGTCTATTACACTCAAAAATCGCAATAAACTGAGCGTTAAAATAATTCGTAATTCGTCTATTGGCATTTTAGATGTTTTCATCTAAAATACCAATAGACGGTGTCACGGTAAATGAATAGTAGCGAATAAAATTCTAAAACAGTTTTTGTTTGTACAAGACAAGTTTCACTTAATTTATTTACTTTTCAATATTTATTTACCCGATTTGAACTATACTAGGGTATTAAATCGGATCTGGTAACATAGACCACACCGGCCACCTACCGGGCAATAGCTGAATATATTTTATATAAACTTATTTCATTTTAACTATTTGATGTCTCCAATTGTCGATCTAATTTTGCTATATTGTACTAGATGGCGGAACTGAGCCATGGGATCACAGTTTTTCTATGCCATTTTGACACATGCCCTCTCTATATATCTTAAATCTCTTTGCCTACAAGGTACTTCCCGTGAACTCAGAATCTTGAAATTCGGCACGAAGTAACGTTATATTATAGTACAGACAGATAAAGGAAAAATTGTGAAAATGATAAATTTGAAGTTACATAAAATATTAAAATATTATTTTTGCTTACATGACATAAAATATTTTTTTAATAATTATAAACTTACTACCTAGTACCTACCCTTTTTCACATGAACGCGTAAAGATATTAAAGTTGAAATTCATATCAAACACTTCTTAAATCTAATTGCCTCTAAACTGTGAAAAATTCTAAATCAATGCTAGTATTATAAATGCGAAAATAACTCTGTCTGTCTGTTACGCTTTCCCGCCTAAACCTCTCAACCGATTTTGATGAAGTTTGGCACAGACAATCTTTAGACCCTGAGAAAGAACATAGGCTACCTTTTATCTCGGAAAAATTTGATGTTCCCGAGGGGAATTTAAACAGCGCGATATAACCGAACTCCACGCGGGCGAAGCCGCTGGCGGAAAGCTAGTACGTCATAAATTGTAAACCGCTACGTTTGTACGGCGGAACCCTCGGTGTGCGAGTCCGACTCGCATTTGGCCGGTTTTTTTTTTCCTTTTGTAGCATTACTAGCTTTGGAAAAATTACTCTTAGCTTACGTTACATCATCAACTCTTCAAAATTCGTCACTGTCTGCCCAGCTAAAGACATTAATAACTAAGCCACCTGCGTCTATTCAGCATACATTTTATTTATTGCATTTTATACAATTGCTAAATAATATCAGTTACAATTTGAATCATCATCATCATCTTAGCGTTTATCCCGGTTGCATCCGCGTCTTTCGCGTTGGAGCCCGGGGTCCGTTTTCTTGCTCAATTACCTCCATTTCGCGCGATCTTTAGCATCTTGTGTTGTGAGATTGTTGGCACGCATGTCATCTCTTATAATGTCAAGCCAGCACTATTTTAGTCTACCCCGCTTATTCCGGCCCGGCGGAGGGGCCATGGCAAGACATTTGTGACCCACGTAACATGCCTTTTTGTAACATGGTTTTCGTAAGACGTGACTGTACCAACGTAGGTACCCCTCCTGCATTTTGTCCGCTATATCACGGACATGAAGACTGCCCAGGATGCGAGAGCTCCTAATGCGGTCCTTCCGCGTAACTCCACACATCCACCGCAGCATATTTATCTCCGTGCTTTTAGCTTTGGAAAAATTACTCTTAGCTTACGTACCATCATCAACTCTTCAAAATTCGTCACTGTCTGCCCAACCAAAGACATTAATAACTAAGCTACCCTGCGTCTATTTAACATACATTTTAGTTATTGCATTTCATATAACTGCTATATAATGTCAGTTATAATTTAAATATACGGACAATTTAAGTAGGTATAATCCAGCTCAAGGTTGCGAAGAGAATAAATTAATGTCTTGTATAAGTTTGGTCTTATAAGTTATTTTAATAACACTATCACTTTTACATATTTAACACTTTTAATAAGTACACCTGTTTAGCCTGCAACTGCTCAAGCTCGAATGCCGTGTACCCAAATGACCACTCGCGTTGACAGCTACCTACTTGCTGTCAGCCGACAAAAGTCATTTTAACAACTATTGAAGTAGTCTCTCTTGGGAACACGGTTACAATTTGCAAATAAGTTTATCCTTACTAAGTAGTATTATAAATGGGAAAGTGAGTTTGTCTGTTTGTTCCGCTTTCACGCTGTAACTACTGAACCGATTGCTTTGAAATTTTGCAAATGTAAAGTTAGAAGTCAAGATTAAATAATAAGATACTTTTTATCCCGGCAAAATTTGATATTCAACGCTGGCGAAGCCGCGGGCAGAAAGCTAGTAATTAAATAAAACATTATATTGATTTAGTTACATACTAGGTAGGTACTCTAATAAAATTAAAAGGCTAACATAGGTAATCGCTGGCGATTCCCTTGTACACAATTTTAACTAAATTTAATTTCGGCACATCTTTTTATTTCTATTTTTTATAGACAAGATTTTTTTTTAATAGTTATAAACTAGCGCTTGACTGCAATCCTGCCTGATGGTAAGCAGTGATGCAATCATTGATGGTAAAGCGCACTAGCTTATTAAGCCTATTCACACAAAAAAAAAGAGTGAATAGGAAGGAAGACGGTAGTTGAACGAGGTGATGCAATGTTTAACCCAACAACACGACCAACGATGCTGCGCCAGAGGATGATCTGGAGACCCTCCACGACCAAACTCCCGACACAACAACATTTGGCGCATCGTACCCGGCACACATCGCAACACAACTGCTCAGACCCGTCCTCCGTACGGCTTCACCAGACATCATGCCGGAACACGACGATCGCTTGGCGGCATGACTTTGTCTGAAGATAAAAGTTCGTTTAGCCCCGTCAAGTCAAGGAAGTTATTTATTACTAGCTTTCCGACCGCGGCTTCGCCCGCGTGGAGTTCGATTATATCGCGCTTTTGAGATTTCCCTCAGGAACATCAAATTTTTCCGGGATAAAAGGTAGCCTATGTCCTTTCTCAGGGTCTAAAGATTGTCTGTGCCAAATTTCATCAAAATCGGTTGAGAGGTTTAAGCGGGAAAGCGTAACAGACAGACAGACACACAGACAGACAGAGTTACTTTCGCATTTATTATACTAGCTTTCCGCCCGCGGCTTTGCCCGCGTGGAGTTCGGTTATATCACGCTTTTAGATTTCCCTCGGGAACATCACATTTTTCCGGGATAAAAAGTAACCTATGTACTTTCTCAGGATCTAAAGATTGTCTGTGCCAAATTTCATCAAAATCGGTTGAGAGGTTTAAGCGGGAAAGCGGTAACTTTTCTCGGTGGTAGGCAACAACATCAGCCGCCGGCATAAGTTACCACCCACCAGACAAAGTCTTGCCGCCAAGCGATTCGTCGTGTTCCGGCATGATGTCTGGTGAAGCCGTACGGTGGACAGGTCTGAGCAGTTGTGTTGCGATGTGTGCCGAGTACGATATGCCTAATGTTGTTGTGTCGGGAGTTTGGTCGTGGAGGGTCTCCAGATCATCCTCTGGCGCAGCATCGTTGGTCGTGTTGTTGGGTTAAACATAGCATCACCTCGCTCAACTGCTGTCTTCCTTCCTATTCACTCAGTTTTTTTGAGTGAATAGGCTTAATAAGCTAGTGCGCTTTACCATCAACGATTGCATCACTGCTTACCATCAGGCGGGATTGCAGTCAAGCTAGTTTATAACTATTAAAAAAAAAAAAAAAGCGTAACAGACAGACAGAGTTACTTGCGCATTTATAATATTAAGTATGAAAGTATGTATTAGTATGGATGGATGATATTGCTTCAGAACTAATTCCATAAATTATAAATTACATATGACTTTTGCTTTCAAAAACTACTTGGCCTTGTATGAACATGAATCTGTTATTCATATTCCTTCAAATTTCAGCTCATAGAATCATAAAGTTTTAAATGAATTCCTCATCCATGAAATCTTCTTCATTACAATTGTAGCGATACGTGTAAGGGACCAGGGAATAAAGAATACGAATATACATTATATTTGTTATTACACTGTTATTTACTGTCGAAGTTTAATTTCATTATTGGATTTTTCCAAGCAGAATTTTTCGTTGTCATCACGAAATCTACAATCAAGACTTCTTAAATTACAGGTGTATGTGTATGTGTGTATGTACGTGTAAGTACAATCAAGGGTCAAAGTGTGTCACCACTTTTGAACTTTATTGCAAAAACAATAAGGGTCAAAAGTGGTACTCCACTTTTGACCCTTACTGTACATGTGCAATTTTCCAAAAGGTAGGTGCACAGTTCAAATTGGTGGCATTATTAGTTATGGGACAACAACGTACGCCAGACAAGACTTAATAAAATTAAAAATCCATCATCAAAATCCAATCCAGATCTACAAGGCCTAAAATGTCCTCACATTCACAAAATATGACAAAGGTATTAAAAAGATTATTAAAATATAAGCATTTCGTTTTGCTTCCTCGCCAAATTCAAGAAGGTGATTAAGCTACGGATTCTCGACAGGAATCAATAATAAAATAAGTAGTTTTTTTCGGAAATCAGAATGTATAATTGCGAGCCTAAATATTCTGATTTTTGGAAATTAGAAAAAAAGTGGAATATAGAAAAAGAACATTGAATTAATTTTGATGAATGAAGATGAATTAATTTTACAGGACTGAACCAGTTTAGTCCGGAAGCCGTACGGAGGACGGGTCTGAGCAGTTGTATTGCAATGTGTGCCGGGTACGATACGCCAAATGTTATAGTGTCGGGAGTTTGATCATGGAGGGTCTCCAGATTAGCATTAGCGTGTAGCAACGTTGGTCGTGTTGTTGGGTTTAACATTGCATCACCTCGCTCAACTGCCGTCTTCCTTCCTACTCACTAAGATTTTTAAGTGAATAGGCTTAATAAACTTGTGCGTTTTACCTTCAACAATTGCATCACTGCTTATCATCAGGCGGGATTGTAGTCAAGCACTAGTTTATAATTATTTAAAAAAAAATACAAATAAAAATACGTCAATTTATGTAAGGCGTTGAATAATTTGACAAGACCACACTAATTTTCTGTCTTTTTCTAAATAAAATAGAAACAAAGAGTTGCACTGAATTTAAATTTAGTTTGTACAAAAGGGATTCGTTAAGTAATTTTCAGTACAAGTATACTATACTTCAATTCAAAGACACGTAAATCAGTTTCGTTCAAACGATTTAATCCCTTATAGGCAGTGATTACAAGGGATTTAAAGAGAACTTTGTTTAAAAGCTCGCCATTGAAATAAGGTCAAATTACGCGGCATTAGCATTGGGATTATCATCGGACACACTGGCTCCCTCTATCATCACAGTCTGGCGGTAATAAAAACAAAGTCTTTTCCTACCACTTACACGTTTATACCCTCAAATTACCACCCAATAACAATTGCTACAGCCGACCGCACGGTTTTCGCTTGACGGGTGGTTTAAAGTAAGAGTTGTAAGCGTCTTTTTTTTCTTAAGACTTTGTTTTTAAAGATCTGTTACTGGAGAAGATAAAAGATCATCATCATTATCTCAGCGTTAATCCCAGTCGCATCCGAAGCTTTTCAGCTTTGGAGTCTGGGGTCTGCTTTACCAGTCTAGCTGCTGATTTTAGCTAAATTTCGATATTTTTCATGAAGCAACTGCCGTCTGACCTCCACAACCCGAAGACGATATTGAAGCATTGCAGTTAGACCAATTGTTGGACTTTTGAGGGCTCCAACAACCCGTAACCACTGCCACTAGATGCTCGTATGGCAACCGGGACCAACGGCTTAACGTGCTTTCCGAGCACGACCAGACTATTGCAAATATTCATTTATATTTGCACTAGCTTTCGCCCGCGGCTCCGCCCGCGTGGACTAATATTTTTCGTATCCCACGGGAACTGCATATTTTTCCGGGATAAAAAGTAGCCTATGTGTTATTCCAGACTATTATCTACCCCTGTGCCAAATTTCAACCAAATCCATTCAGTAGTTTTTACGTGAAAGAGTAACAAACATCCATACATCCATACTTACAAACTTTCGCCTTTATAATATTAGTAGGATTGCGCGGAGATAGAACCCGCGCCTTTTCCAAAGCGGCTGCGTTCGCTACTGCTACGCCACGGAGGCTGTCATGGAGAAGATGAAAGGTAAACGTTGGTAAAGCGGAGAAGAATAAAGAAAGAAGGAAGAAAACTCGTTTATTCAACATAGACTAAAAGACACAACAACAACAACCCTGTTTTTATAAAAAAAAGCATCTGTTTTCCTGTAAATATGCTAGCATTCATAACAGAACAGAACAGAATCAGCCTACAATGTTCCCACTGTTGGGACACAGGCCTCCTCTCGGTGAGAGAAATCTGCCTTCATCTCCCATAATCTAGCTTCCATCGATCATAAGTAAAAAGTTAACAAATGTAAGTTTGCCTCAGTTCAACTGTAAGTAAACCCCAAATATGGGAAAAATCTTGATAAATGATGATGATCAGCACCTTAATTACGTAACACACTATTACTCTCAATTCGAATCATTTTGAAAGAAATTGTTAATCCATCGCTCTATATGTTCGAAAAATGTGTTTCCTCAACAACGTAAACAACGCAATGAGCGTTGTTAAACTGTCAAAATGAAATCCATTGCTGTTGATAGTGTATTTTGGAATTACCCTGATGTATCATTCTCCTTCTTCTTCAGCCTACAGAGGTTCACTGCTGGACAAAGGCCTCCCCCAAGACTGTCATTGCTTTGGGGGGTTTGCCACGCTTGTCAGGCGGGTTGGGGATCGCATTAATTTGACATCCCACAGGAGCGTTTCTCCTATGGAATATCAAATTGCTTCCCTGGTGAGAGTTCCTTTAGTCGCCTTTTACGACACCCACAGGAGGATATGGGTTGGTACTATTATAAGCACGGTACCGCACGATCTGTATCTTTATTAAGTTGTTATTGATGTTTTGATGATTGTTACCCAATAATCCAGCCCGAGAATAGCAAATGACACAACTCTTATCATTTTCCAGCTATCAACAGATATTGGGAAATTTGTTGCGACATTTTTTTCCAAGCTAAAGCACTAGGAAGTGGCGAAGGGCGGGCGTTTTGGGGGACTGTCTCATATAATTCTAAACTAGACAGAAATTAATTACTTTTCATCCATCAGAATCAGCTCACAAGGCGATGGATCTGTCAAGTTTGAATTCATTTTGATTTCGAAATTATTCTTTAATATTCTGCACTCTGGCGTTTTAAAAATCGCCATATTAATTTACGTGAAACAAAATATTTTGAATTTGTCTGTGTCCTCTACATCTCCCCACTTACGTCACTCAGGGGAACATGACAGTTACCGCCTTCGCAGTCTCGTTAGCGGCAGTAATGCGATTTTAACTTTCGCTCGCTCCCGCCAATGATAAGGGCCAATTGGTCCTATTAGATGAGTTTGTAGTCGTAATTGTTCTGCACTTAGACATTCGGCCAGCAGATTAGTTGAACGAGATACGTTTTTGTTGGATTCTGGGTAGACCCTATGTTTATGCGGCTTCTTGAGTTAATTGAATGGACGTTTGGAACATGTAACAACAATACGGACAAGGGTAAGACTTGTACCCGACTTTTATATGGCTTAACAAAGTGAGAGAAGTTATATTTTGTATTGTTACTTGCATTTTCTGGGCTTTCATCTGGCGAGGATTCAGTGTTTACTGCTATACTAAAGAGGCCATGACCATTATAAGAAGTCGGTTTCCTAATGAGTCTGACAGCCTCCGTGGCGTAGAGGTAGCGGACGCGGCCGCTGCGCAAGGTGGCCCGGGTTCGATCCCCGCACAGTGCAAGTATTTGTATGCATGAATATGAATATTTGCACTGGTCTGGTCGTGCCTCGGAAAGCACGTTAAGCCGTTGGTCCCGGTTGCCATACGAACATCTAATGGCAGTCGTTACGGGTTGTTGGAGCCCTCAAAAATCCAACAATTGGTCTAACTGCAATGCTTCGATGTCGCCTTCGGGTTCTGGAGGTCAGACGGCAGTCGCTTCACGGAAAATGTCGAAGTTTAGCCATATCAGCAGTTGGACTGGTAAAGCGGACCCCAGACTCCAAAGCTGAAAAGGCTGCGGATGCGACTGGGATTAACGCTGGGATGATGATGGTTTCTTAGTGGGTCTATATTTGCCTTAGTTTAGCTTTCAAGCCCTCTTCTTCAAGAAATTCTATTTCAATATGTATTATATGGTTTCCAAAGCCTGGAGCACAGGTGTAAGGTAGTCAACCTTTCGGTGTTTTATAGGATGCATTTTGGTGAGTGTGCGAGTGAATTGCATGATTGTTATGTTTTTATGTTATAGTATTGTATATGTTTATATGGGCCTTGATGCCTGAAATAAATGGATAATCGACTCTGCTCCAACACCGCTTCCACCAAATACCGCCCTAAACTAAGACGACTGCTCCCAGTTCACGCGGTGATAGCTAGCAGGCAGCTAGCAGACGGCCAGCTATCCACCTGTTCACCGCTCTCGCTTTTTGCGATAGACACAGTTCCCGACTCACAACGCACGAACTAGCAATTATTGCGATTACACTTGAGTATGAAGAGAGAAGCGCAAGAAATAACAGATGAAGATTTTGGGTCCATAAAATGCTGAATGCAACAGACTGAGAGGCCAGGCGCGGCAACTGCTAGCATTGAGCGCGCGGACACCGCATGGGTTCGTCTACAAAGTGCGGATAGCAAGGCGTCAACTACAGAGCAGTCTAATGGCGGTAAGCTCGCTGATATCGAGCTGTCTGCTAATTTA
This sequence comes from Sesamia nonagrioides, assembly GCA_017933935.1. Taxonomy (NCBI): domain Eukaryota; kingdom Metazoa; phylum Arthropoda; class Insecta; order Lepidoptera; family Noctuidae; genus Sesamia; species Sesamia nonagrioides. The sequence continues at coordinate 1,244,902 of JADWQK010000020.1, read as the reverse complement.
TGATGCTAATGCAAAATATATCTAAAGACCAGCAATGTTTAAAGTTCATATCTATATTATATTATTTTTGCCGGGTGGGAGCTGAGTCGTGTAATAATTGTAGTTATGACCGTTAACGTGCTTTCCGAGGGGACTCAGTATGTAAATATTTTGCGGCTATTTTTTTACATGCTTTTTATTAGCTTCACTTGTATGTTTGCTTGCTTGCTTGTTTGTTTGTTTGTCCGTCTCTAACTCTTTGGACTACGAGTGAGCGGCTCATTACTGTAAAATGTGCCACCGTTTTCAAAAGGTTCGTTCGTTCGTTTTATTTTTAAAGAATATTGAACTAGAAAGTTGAAAATAAATATAGATTAAAAAACTAAAAAAAAACATGCTTTAAAAAAAATCAAACTAAAAAGTTAATTTTTTTTTTAAAAGCGTGAGGCGCTTTGTGCCATAATTTTTGTTTATTAAGCGCCTCAGGCTTTTTTTAAAATTATTTTTAAATTTTTAGTTTGATATTTTTTAAAAGCATGTTTTTTTAGTTTTTTAAACTATATATATATATATATATTTTTTTTTTAAAGTTATAAACAAGCGCTTGACCGCAATCCCGCCTGATGGTAAGCAGTGATGCGATCATTGATGGTAAAGCGCGCTAGTTTATTAAGAACCTATTCACTCTAGCCTTGAAGACACTCAAATTGTAATGTGACGGAAACACCGTCGCTGGCAAATTGTTCCAGTCCCTCGATGTACGCGGTATAAAAGAGGAAGCGAAACGCTTCGTCCGGGTCGCAGTGGTATCAACAACGTAAGGGTGGAAACTCGCCGTACGACGGGTCGTCCGATGGTGGAACGGTGATGGGGGAATTAAATCATGCATTAATCGTAAGTATTCTAAATGTCATATAAACCCAGTCTGCATAATTAATCTTACAATAAACCATAAAGGCAAAGGCAGAATTTATGACCTTCGAGCTTAATAACTGTGGATGACACCTAGGCTTATAAAATATCAAAACATTCAACGTTTTCCTTTGAAGTTTTAGATTGGAAAGAGGAAGGCATGTGTTAACTATACATACATACATACCTACATACATAAATATGCATGTGTGAAGCAAGTGTAAGACATCGAAGTTCAATTAAGAGCAAATGATTGGACCCTAGTTAGGCTTGAGATACGATCTATTAGGCTGGGCTTACATAGCGCGTCCATGTGGAAATGGTGGCATTTTGAAACTTTCATGGGATCACCAAAGATTCCGAACAATTTGGATGGGATAGTGCAGAATTCCTACTGATATAAGGGGTTTATTTATAAACGATGATTAAAATTAAGTGATGTTTAGTCTGAAATGTATGGTTATACACTCGTTAATGAGTGCTTATCTTTTAGCGACATCTATGAATAGAGTGGGTAATCAAAATGATTTGTTGTAGCGAGCAACCGAAACTAGTTTTTTTTTTTAAATTATAAACTAGCTCTTGACCGCAATCCCGCCTGATGGTAAGCAGTCATGCGATGGTTGATGGTAAAGCGCGCTAGTTTATTAAGAGCCTCATCTCTGCGTATGGAGCCACGGAGCATCTCTACGCCTGTGCTCCAGACTTTGGAGACCGTTTCGAGTTAAATCTGGGTCGCCAATCAGCCTCTTCACTCGCCTCTCCACTGAATCCAAAGTAGCCAGGTGACGTTTCGCAGCACCAGCCCAAATGTGGCTGCGGTACTCCACGCACGAGCGGACCTGTGCTTTGTACAACATTAGAAGCTGCCCTGTTGTGAAGTACCGTTGTGTTGCGATAACGCCCAGTTTTCTGGCAGCCACCTTGGCCTTGGACTCAATGAACCGCAAGTTTCGGTACGAAACGGATTTCGGCATCGGTCTCTGTTTTTTTTTTCTGTTTCGGCGGTTTCTCGGTGGTAGGCCTTTTCTGTTTCGGCGGTTTCTCGGTGGTAGGCCATAACGGTGCCGCCAAGCGGTTCGTCATGTTCCGGCATGATGTCTGGTGCAGGCGTACGGAGGACGGGTCTGAGAAGCTGTGTTGCGTTGTGTGCCGGGTACGATGCGCCAAATGTTGTTGTGTCGGGAGTTTGGTCGTGGAGAGTCTCCAGAACAATCTCCCTCTAGCGCAGCATCGTTTGGTCGTGTTGGTCTTGGGTTTAACATTGCATCACTGCTTACCATCAGGCGGGATTGGAGTCAAGCACTAGTTTATAATTATAAAAAAAATTAAAGTTTGTTTACTTCAATTTTTACCCGTAAGTATTCCCTCAACTGCCTAGGTATGGTCTTCATCATCAAATGTACTGCAGACCATTATTTTAACCCAATGGGTGCAGAGGTCTCATCAATATAAATGAATTGAGTCCAAATACAAGGTAGCTATTGTAAATCGTTTAGGAGTTCCTTCGACTGTCTCCCGGATCCATCATCAGATCTACTCCAGACCTTTATTAAATTGTAGTGCTTTAAAATACTTAATGAAAATGCTAAGAAATGCACTAGTCGCCCCTGCAATTTTTGAAAGTTTCCTTTGTTTTCTCTGGTCTTCTACCATCAAACCCTGATATCCTTATCATGGGACCACCTTGGGAACGTCTTCTTTCCAACAGAAAAAGAATTATCAAAATCGGTTCATAAACGACGAAGTTATGCGCGAACAAACATAAAAAAAGCATATATACGGTCGAATTGAGTAACCTCCTCCTTTTTGAAGTCGGTTTAAAAAAACCGAAACTTCCTTATAAGGATCATACTTTGAGTCAGTCATTATTGTTTTCTCTTTAAATTACAAAGATTAGCAGTTAAGAAACCGAACATTCGGTCGACACTAGTTTGTTGATCGGTTGGTTTGTTCTTTTTTCACGCGGCATAGGACCAAAGAGTGAAACGTTTTCTTGGTATGATGATGGAGGTATTAATGACAAACTAAAAATAAATAAATAATAATAACTAGTATCAAAATAAAAACAAATAATAACTAGCTGCGTTCTGCGGGGTCACGCGCGTAAGTTTTAATCCCATAGGAATATCAGGAAAAATGTATTTTATGTGTTCATCATCAGCCTCTAGCAGTCGACTGCTGGACATAGGCCTCTCAAATTTCACGCCATACAATTTGATTCTCGGTAACTCTCATCCAGGTACTACCAGCCATCCTGCGTAGGTCGTCGCTCCACCTAGGTGGAGGGCGTTCCACATTACGTTTTTCTCGGTGGTAGGCCTTAACATCGGTTGCCGGCAGAACTTATCACCCATCCGACAAAGTCTTGCCGTCAAACGATTCGTCGTGTCAATGATATCTGGTGAAGCCGTACGGAGGACTGGTCTGAGCAGTTGTGTTGCGATCTGTGCCAGGTAAGATGCGCCAAATATTGTCGTGTCGGGAGTTTGGTCGTGGAGGTTCTGCAGCTCAAACTAACTCTGGCGCAGTATCATTGGTCGTGTTGTTATGTTTACCATTGCACCACCTTTTTTTTTTTCGGGGTGGAAATCCTCATAGGATGTCCGTCGCCCTGGGATGGGCGACGGGGTCTGTCAGACTTTTACTGACTAAAACCACCCCGGTGCTTCTTCTATCACGAGCGCGCGTGGGACCGTGGAAGTCTAAATTCTTCCACGGCCCCACACTCTCGTGTTGGCCCGGTCTGTCCGGGCCTCGTCTCCTGCACAGGGTAGTGGGGTGTTCAACTACCCCGTGCATCGCCTCAAGGCGCGCGCCGAAACTAGTGCCGTCTTCCTTCCTATTTACTCACTTTTTTTTTTTGGGTGAATTGGCTCTTAATAAACTAGCGCGCTTACCATCAGGCGTAATTGCAGTCAAGCACTAGTTTATAAATATATTAAAAAAAAAACAATTCGCGATCTCAACTCTAGAATACGTCTACTCCAACGGTCATCAATTCAACGGCTAATGTGGCCGGCCCGTTGCTACTCCAGTTTGCTTATTCTGTGAACTATGTCGATAACTTTGGTTCTCTGCCGGATCACTGCGTTGCGGATTCGATCCTGTGTTATTCCTGGTTATAAACTATCAGTGTGCCAAATTTAATAATAATCCGTTCAGCAGTTTTTGCGTGAAAGAAGAACAAACATTCATCCTTACAAACTTTCGCATTATAATATTAGCACCATTAAAACGGACTCGCTCATCCATTAAAATAATGATGTGTCTTCCCCGAAGATTTCCCAAACAAAGTTTTTGAAGAGTTAAGAGTTAAGTAACCAATATCCATGATTTCGAACCGCAAGCAGCTAATTATAATGTACCACGCCCCAGTTTTCTTCCCCGAAAATTTTGAATTTGCTAAACCGCGTGAATTAATAAACAAATAATCCATCCAAAGTTTGTTGAAGCTCGGAAATTCTTCGCATTCGCTGCTTGGTAGGTAATTAAGTTTATCATCGGCCAATAATTAATAGAAGGGGGCATTCATTTTAAAACAACCTGTGTTTCAAAATATTTCATTGAATATAATAAATACTTGATTGTTGCTGTTGTCAGTCTACACTCCGTATCATTTGAAAGTATCACGTCATCGTAGTATGAACCGCTAAGCCCGCGGTCATAGCACTGATAAGTTATAAACGATTTTTCTGTAAGTGTAAGTAGGTTTGTACAAAGACCTTTAAAAGGCACAATCATATTTGGTGTTTTTTTTTTTTTGTGACAAAACCCGCCACACTTTTCCCAACCCCCTGCAACTCCTGAAAGCCAAAATCAACAGTGGAGACCGCCAGAAAAACGCCGAGCAATGAAACTCGACGAGTCCCGGAGAAACGATTCAACTGTCTTGGGTCCCGCAACGAAATTAATCAGAAAAGAATAGCGGAAAAGTAAGAAAAAAGATATATTTTCCACTTCCCTCCATAACAAGCAGGAGACAGAACAGAACTAGGCCAATGTTTGGTGTTTCCAATATGACTCTGAGAAGAAAGATCAACAAACTCAGAGGTCACAGTCATCAATCATCATCATCTCAGCGTTAATCCCAGTCGCATCCGAAGCTTTTTCAGCTTTGGAGTCTGGGATCCGCTTTACCAGTCTAACCGCTGATTTTGACTAAACTTCGATATTTTCCGTGAAGCGACTGCCATCTGACCACCACAACCCGAAGGCGATATCGAAGCATTGCAGTTAGACTAATTGTTGAACTCCAACAACCCGTAACGACTGTCACTAGCTGTTTGTATGGCAACCGGGACCAACAGCTTAAAGTGCTTTCCGAGGCACGATTAGACCAGTGCAAATATTCATAATCATGCATACAAATATTTGCACTGCGCGGGGATCGAACACGCACAGGTCACAATCTCTTTTAAAACTCAGACATAATTTTGGTATGATCATATGAAGACCATGTAGATCCATCATGTTTGAGGTGGTCTTTTGAGGAAAAAATCACATAGATTGAAAGGACTTGTCTAGTCAGTGCAGACTGGATTGCGTAATTTAAAAAAAATTCCTTACTATTTTTCACACAAACTGGAATACTGCGAAATTAAAACTGTCGGTCTATGTGGCGCAGCGGTCAACACGCCTGCCTGCGACGTGGAGGCCCCGGGTTCGATCCCCGGCCAGGTCATGATGGGAAACCATCTTTTCCTAATTGGCCTGGGTCTTGGATGTTTATCTATATATGTATCTATTATAAAAATATAGTATCGTTGAGTTAGTATCCCATAACACAAGTCTCGAACTTACTTTGGGGCTAGCTCAATCTGTGTGTGTCGAAAAAAAAAAAAAAACTATGGTAGACTGGGGTCACAAATTGCACCAAACAACCAAGCCCCCTAATCGATGTACACATTTTTGTCAAATGATTCCGACTAGTTGGGATCGTTTGGGCCGAACGAACCAATGGGCGCTCCGAACGATCCCAACCGATACCAACTAATCGCAATCATTTGACAAAAATGTGTTCGCCGATTAGGGGGCTGATCATCAATGTTACCTTACCGGAAGTTGAACTGCAATCATCATCTCACCCACATGAAGTCCAGTGCTGGACATAGGGCTCCCCCAAAGATTTTCAAAAAGTCCAGTTGAACGCGGCCTGCATCCAGCGCTTCCCTGCGATTTTAATTAAGTCATCCGACCACCTAGTCGGTCGACATAGCCCAGTGGATTAGCTCTTTGAAGGGGCAGTGAGTGAGGCACATAGCACGTAGAGCCGATGGCCGATGGGGCAGAAAGGTTCTTGAATGGCGACCATGTACCGGCAAGCGCAGCGACGGACACCCACCGACTAGGTCGGATGAACTGCATTGCGAATCCGTAATCATGTCAGCGTGAAATACTTAGGTGAAATGACCTGCCATTCTATCTATTGATAGGGATTGACAATATTGACAGCTTCACCAAAATTTTTACTGTAAGACTTTTACATAATCGATCGGCTGCTTCCGTTGAGACCCCCCAGTTTCCGTTGAGTTTTAATTAATAGCAAAACTGGAGGTAAATTGCGTCATAATGAGTCCACCTGTAACTGCCTCGGGGTACTTGGCCAGATTAATTAGCGCCCCCTCGTCATCTTTTTCTTTCTCTTTAAAACATACCAATTTGTCAGAGTCGTGTTTTGTCTCTTTTATAGCGACCCTTAATTGTGTCTAAACGTTTCATGGCTTGTTGGGTATTTTAACGTTTTTGTAAGCTTTATCCTCGTCTGCTGACGTTTGAGTTTTCTTTGCAAATAGCTTCGTCTTGGAAAAGGTTCGTGAAATGTATAAATAGACAAGTGAGATGTGTTGCGATGTTATGAAAGCGACATGGTTATGAATGTTTTTTCTAGATGAAATCAAAGCTGGTTTAGAAATATTGTGCCGGTCATATTTTCGTAGTTAACATTGTAAAGGCGACACTGGTGAGTGAGGGTGTGTGGCATTTGCATGTTTGTTTGTTACTTTTTCACGCTCAAATGGTTAAACCAATATTCATAAAATTGGGCTTACAGGGACTTTATAATCAGGACTTTCGGTGGTAGACCATAACATTAGCTGCCGGCAGAAGTTACCACCCAACAGACAGTCTTGCCTCCAAGCGATCCGTCGTGTTCCGGCATGATGTGTGTATGAACGCCGGGTACGATGCACTAAATGTTGTTGTGTCGGGAGTTTCGTCGTGGAGGGTCTCCAGATCAATCTCTCTCTGGCACAGCATCGTTGGTCGTTTTGTTGTGTCTAACAATGCATCACCTCGCTCAACTGCCGTCTTCCATTCATTTTTTTTTATAGTAATAGGCTCTTAATAAATTGGCACGCTTTACCATCTACGATTGTATCACTGCTTACCATCAGGCGGGATTGCGGTCAAGCACGAGTTTATAATTATAAAAAAATGGATCAACAAATAGCTTTTTGTCTCGATATTCTCAGAGCGTCGTAATAACACTGCTGGGGCAGCTAGCCCTTACTTCCTTACTAATATTTAAAACGTGAAAGTGAGTTTGTTTGTTCTACATTCTAGCAAAAACTTTTTACGAAATTTAGCACACATATAGTTTACTAGCTTTCCGCCCGCGGCTTCGCCCGCGTGGAGTTTTTTTTTTTTTATTTTTTTATTTATTGGCAGGAGTGGGAAATCCTCATGGACGCCCAGACTGACTCACTAATGAACCAGTCCGGGTAGTGCCGGACTCTTACCGGCTAAAACCCACTCCTGTCTTTGCTTAGTGTTCCTCTGACGTGATCAGAGCCCTTGTCACTCGGTCTGTTCTGTCCGCGGCCGCACCTTTAGTTTTTAGCGTCTGACAACCGTCATACAATGGTGAAGATTTTCCATTATAAATCACCACAATTTAACTAACTGCTGCATTACATATTTTACATTAATAACTAACATAATGAGTCTTCAAATAAATTTCTACTTAACATATCTTAAAAATTAACTTTTTATATATATATGTTTATTAATTTTTCTTTCTTTTTTGATTTTATCATTTTTTAAAGTTCCTTTTAACCTTAAATATTTCCTAATATATAACTTATCATTATTTTAGTACATTACATAATGGCTCCTTTAATATATCTATAATATATCAAATAGTCATCATTTCTAATCCTAATTATTTTCAATTTTACCTATTACATACTTATTTCCTATGTTTTTAATATATATTTGTGTATTTTAACTTCGGCGAGTTTTTTAGACCACAACGGTATGCAAGTTTTGACGCGCTGGGAAGAGGTTTGGTGGGTTCCGCGTGGAGTTCGGTTATATCGCGCTTTTTAGATTTCCCTCGGGAACATCAAATTTTTCCGGGATAAAAGGTAGCCTATATTCTTTCTCAGGGTCTAAATATTGTCTGTGCCAAATTTCATCAAAATCGGTTGAGAGGTTTAAGCGGGAAAGCGTAACAGACAGACAGACAGAGTTACTTTCGCATTTATAATATTAGTATGAATAACCAGTAAGTAATATCAACATAGGATACTTTTTATTCCGATATTATCACGGGATCAAAACTTATGCAAGAGAAACCGCGGGGCGCAGCTAGAATTACAAAATTACATATTTTATTATTATGTGATATGTCTTTAGCAGAAACAATGACAGTTCGATCAAATTATAAAGACTTACGTTAAAATTCACTGTCAGTTATTATAGAAACGAGGTTCAGTGCTTTTGACTACTTTGTATGAAACAGTAATTATTTTAACTATTATTTCTAGTAACATGTGCTGAATTTATGGTTATATTTTGCTTGTCAATATTTCCCTTGTATTATAAACTCGATATAAAAATGTGTGGTTTTATGAAACCACGGTAAAAGTGAAACTTTTACTGCGAACCGTCACGCGCCATATTGACCTTGGCTGTCTGACGAACGCCTTTCACTTCATCCCTACTCCGCGGCCGACCGTCACGCGACATGCAACACACAGACGAAAAATTTTGAGACGATATAACTAATAAAATTTTTACTTTAATAAAGTCACATTTTTAAACCATTGGGGGTTGAAGCATACACATTATTATACCAAACCTCAAAACTGCCGAGCTCACCAGAAGCGAATAAATGGAAAAGTAATTATTATGTCATTCAAGCAAAGCTTTGTAAGGTATAATTAAAAATGTAATTTTCCTTCGTTATATGATTGAAGACGTTGTTGGTTTTAGCGTTTGCATTAATTTATAGGGGTGCTATGTGAATTAGGAGCGCGGCTTACAGCGGTGAACACGTGAAAAGGTCACAAAGCTTAATGATTTATTGAGTAAATAATGTGCGGTTCCACTGTGCGAGCTTTTTGGGGTTTCAATAATGAGCTTTGCATGTTACTTTCGCGGTCTGGAGTTGATTTTTTCAATTTTATTTCCTTGTTTTGATTTTGGATACTATGCATATTTTAAGTTTATATAAATCGTTCCTGCTCTCTGTGAGGGATGGAAAAGTTAAGATTGTTTTTTTTTTTTTTGTTTTTGGTACAAATAGGTAATTTTTTTAAAACAAATTTTGATTAGTGTATTTTTAAATGAAAATATAATAATAATAATCAGAACCTAGGGCAGTGTAGTTAACATGGAATTAATTTAATTCTAACTTAAATAACAATAACAAATCTTAAAAGAAAAACGATAATAAACTTAAAAGCTGGGTTGATAAAGTACTTAAAATATTTTTGAAAGAATTACTTGTAATAATACTTAAACGTTAAAATAGCTTTGTTTCGTCCATATTTTCAAGGAGCCGCGTTTATTATTTCCCTTAGTAAAACAATCCCCTAAGTCGTGACAAAACAAACAAATGCGGCGCGATATCGTGTCGTCTACACTCCTGCGATAAACTAATGAGCTGAGCTGCCAACAAAGAGGTTGAACCAACCAGGGGAACACGAACCGGGGAATATAACCAGCCTTGGCTCGCGTGGTTATCAACCGCAGTCCTGTCATTATCAGTAGCCACACCTTTGATGGAAGGCCCGACAAATGGAAATCATGGCATGGTATTGTTTAACAAATTTTAACAGAATTTGTTCGGTTTTAGATTATAAATTTATTGATTTTTAAAACCGTGCAACTACTCCAATCTACCATATTATGTTCGAGCCGTTTGGGGTTGGAATACTAAAGGCCGTGGGTTTCGAGTGCACACTTAGTATTTCGAGACATCATTGGCCTGATTTTATGACATAAAATCAACAAAACGTGGCAGTGATACTCACCCGGCGTTTGGGTTGGTTTCAAATTTATCGCCAAGAGGATGAATTTTATGATACCCTTTGATTATTTCCTGGTCGTTTGTATATGTGACTTTTAAGTGTTTGTAAATCGCACCCCACGACACAGGAGTAATTCCTAGGGTGGGACAACGTTTTCTTAAAATAAACGCCCCACTTTTTTATATAGAACAAACACATACACGGACATATTATTATTATTTTTATCTTTTTAAATTATGTGAATATTTAATTGAAAAATCTAAATAAAGATAAAGAATATTAAAAAATTGTTACGTTAAACTTTGTTAGGCATTCCTGAAAAGTGTAATTCGACTAAAAGTATTTGTATTTACGTGCGCCCTTCAGCCTATTTCTGTCGCAACAGACATTGAAGTCATTAGAAACCCTCAGACCGTGATGCAGTGATTTTAAAAGAAAAGCAAACGTTTTTGGATTTCAGCTATTTTATTATCTACTCTCTTGCAAAATTCTTTAGAAATTATATCCTGCGAATCAACACACGTAACATGTACCAACAGTATACGCTTTCTGTAGGCCGTTAAACATAAACTTGGTAATATTATGTAAGTATAATAAGATCTTTTTTGCACATGTGAGGCTTCCAAGTAATGAATACGTCGAGTCTAGGAACACGTTTCAAAATATTGCTGAAGCATAAACATAAGAACACCGTATCGTTCTCACATATTCACATGATAATGAATACAAAAGGTGGTTAATTAAAAAGTAAATGCTCGTAGCAGACGAACGATTTCTACTGCGCTATATTCGGTTCGCAAAAAATCCGATATACAACCAAATTACGCGTCATACAATATAGTCAAACTTTTTTATTAAATATTATTCCCTTATTCATAAACGTTAGGTACTTAAGTTAACTGGTGATTAGTGACTGTTTAAACATTAGTTTTTGACGTTTGCATGACACTTACCTTTAGTCGTCGTTTATGAATTTGTTTAAAAAGAAAATTCGAGGTTTATTAACAGACAAGTGTTATTACAATGTAAATGACTTTTTGAATGACACTATTTAATTTGACATTTGTATTTATTAATTTATGTTACATATTTATTCTTTGACTATTATGTTTATTCATTTTTATTTTGTATTCGTCTTTATTTTGTAATTTTTAACATGTAAATTTCATAAATTTGTACGCCTTAAGGGTGAAATATGTCGGATGAAATAACCATATTGTAACATCCTGCATGCTCAATTTGCATGCATACACATGTTTGACAAATAAAGTTATCTTTATCTTTATGAAGAAACACCATAGTGTATAAGGGGTTTATTCATAAACAATGATTAAGGAATGTGTCATTAAAATGTCAAAAATGTATGGTTAAACAGTCACTAATCACTAGTAACTTTAAGCGACTTGAGGAAGTCTAAAAGTGAAACCGATAACTGAAAAGTTGTGTGGAAAACGATTGTCATGGTATAACATGATGTGTTATGGAGAAATGAGGAAAATATTGTGAGGAGAGTTTTGGGTATGAATGTCCATGGCTACAAGAGTAGGGGAAGACCAACGAAACGATGGATGGAAGATGGATGAATGAAGATATGATTACGAATTACTAAGGAGATGACGTCTAATAGAGAAGTACCTATGAAAGAAAAACACATATTGCGTCGACCACATATAAGTTGGGTTGAGGGCAGGTGAATCATATTATAAACTAGAGCTTGACCGCGATCCTGCCTGATGGTAAGCAGTTCGCAGGAGACGCCCAGGTCAGAAGACGACATCGAACTCCCGGTCACCGTCGGCGCGGGCCTGCGGGTGGTGAGCAGTGGGCAAATCGCCGCCCGGTAAGGACCAGGCCCGAGTCGACGGCGCGTTGTGTTTCACGCGCGCCTCAAAGAGATGCCAGCACATGGTTACGGGGTCCACGAAGACCGACGCCTCCTGGGTCAGGGTTGCGGGTTGGTTAAAAAAGAAACCGTGGCCCTAGCCGTCGCACAGGCAAGTGAAGAAAGTTTTAGTCAGTAAAAGTCTGACACGCCCTTCCGCTCCGCCCAGAGCGGGAAAAATCATTTGATGATTTACCATCCCAACAAAAATGTAAGCAGTGATGCAAACGGTGACGGTAAAGCACTCTGGCTTATGGTAAGACTATTCACTTTAGATTTGAAGACACTTAAAATTCATTAATTTCCTGATAAAATGAGGTTTTCAATTATATTTCATTATCAATGACTTCTTTAACGTCAAGCGTGGCAAAGATTACATGCGTCGTAATTTCGACATTTTCGAAAATAGGTACACTTAATTTTAAATGTTACAGTCAACTTTTTGCCGTGTGGTACCGGGCTTAGAATAATACCATCCCATATCCTCCCGTTGATGTCGTAAGGAAACTCTCACCATGGAAGCGCGCAGCAGTGCTTCCCTGGTGGTATAATCAAATTATTGCGATCCCCAACCCGCCTGCCTAGCGTGGGGATTATGGCAAAACCTTCAATGTAAGCCTTGGAGGTCTTTGTCCAGCAGTGGACCCCTTAAGGCCGAGAAGAACGAGAGGAAGAAGTCAATTTTGCATAGCTCAAAAAAAACTTTAAGCACCGGATTGTGTGTAGCCTGTGAAAACCGCACGATGTGTCTGGCCAACACTTTTCGTGCGCGGCAGAATTAATCGCACAAAATGTCTGAGGTTTACGTTATCCTCACACGGTAACCCTACACACCATAGCCATTAACAAGCGAGGCTTACGTCTTTACAACCGTTTAATGATACCCGCCGTGATTACTCTGAAAGATCAGGATTAGTAGGTATGTTGTATGGGTTTATATATGATTAGCTGCGCCTTGCGGTTTTACCCGCAAAAGTTTCAATTTCATAGGAATATCGGGATAATGTGTATTTTTTGTTTTTTAAATAATTCAGTCCAGTAGTAAAAATTTAATTGAAATCATTTGATTAGTAATTGTTTGACGCGTCGATTTCATTTATTCTTTCCATTTTTCATTAAGAAAAGGAGAGAAGGGACATTAATTTTGTCATGTATAAGTGATATGTAATTATTGTTATTTGTAAATTAAATACATAGGTACTAGTTTAGGCACTAATGGTAGGATTAGTACATATGTTATACATAAAATATTTTTTTTAATTTTTATTTTATACAACAATACTATACTAGCTACTATACCGCGTGGCGGTTCCTATTGGCCGCAGGGTGATGTTATATAGCCTAAAGCCTTCCTGGATTAATAAGCTATTCAACGCAAAAAGAATTTTCAAATCGGAGCAGTAGTTCCTGAGATTAGCGCGTTCAAACAAACAAACTCTTCAGCTTTATATATTAGTATAGATATATAATTAGTAGACTGTAAAATTTCTTCTAGTACCTACAACACAGGTAGTTTAAGAAAATTTGAATTGTTTATGAATGAAAAGAAATTGTTCTATGGACTGTTTACTTTCTACCAACTACCGAATTAGATAAAATACTCTGTAATGGTAGCGTATATATCTAAAAAAATAAATAAACAAAAGCATAAAAATAAATCCTTGTTCACTGATTCCACTGTCGATTAATTAACCACCTTAATCTATTCGTATCTCTAAACAGTTGTAAGGATTATTTAAGCTTAAAATGTCGAACCAACAACGACACAACTAAGTCAGTTTTAAATAAAAATTGCCCAAAGCAAGAAAAACTAATGGAACTTCAGCGTAAAATTGCCTATTACGAGAGTATAATGTCCGCTAAGAATTTCGCTTATACCCGGAGTTAACTACTTAATAATTCCTTTGAGGAAATGTTTGCAAACGGTGTACCTTTTAGTTAAATAGTTTTCTGAGAAGTAGGTACAAGCTACGGGTGTCACTTTATGGATTGGTGCAAGTTATAAGCTTTAACAATACAAAGTATTTTATTATTTTTCGTAATGTTATACTTTTCCTTCTTCTTCTTCAGCCTATAGAGGTCCACAGCTGGACAAAGGCTTTCTACGAAGACCGGTCTTGTGCTGCCAGCATTCCATCGGCTTCCCGCGACCTTCACCAGGTCATCGCTGGCTTACTGCCCCATCGGCCATCGGTTCTACGAGCACAGCAGGGGGCAGGGCACATTGCCCTGCCCACTGCCACTTAATTTTAGCGAATCTAAAAGCTATGTCGGTGACTTTGGTTCGTCTGCGGATCTCCTCATTTCTGATTCGATCACGCAGAGGAACTCCGAGCATAGCACTTTTTCCTAAATGATTACAATTATCATTATCTTGGCTAGCCTTTTCCCAACTAAATCTTTATTACACAAATTTAGGTACAAAAAAGTGTGAAGTCACTGACTCCTGTGCTAGGTGATATACCTGTGTTACAAGAGCTGGTGCCCTCCTCCCAATAGGAGATTTTACAGAATCCCATGCAAAAAGATTAACAAGAATTAACTGATTTTGATAACAAGACTAAACTAAGCTAAAAGCTGTTAAAAGAAGCCTGCATGTATTGAGTATTTTACAGTGCGTTTGTATAGGTGCATGTGTGGGGAAATTATTTTCATATTTAATTATATTTATGCGAGAATATTAATCTTGCATGCTGAAACTATTAGCGTTATTCTCTAATCCCATCCAAGTATAAGGGGACAGTAGTGACTTAAAAAACCATTTAGAACCTCCTTAGGTGAACTAGGTATGACTACGTAACCTTTACTTTGGCATTGCCGTTTTACACTTGCACAGCTCGCGTCACAGTAGCAAAGTTTGTAATGGCATTACGTACTTGAAACTCCGCTTTGTGAGTTGAAGTCGCTCGGCCTCGCGATATGCCATTTAGATACTGCTATTCGATGCGCCGCAACGCCAACGGCACGCAGCGCTCCGCTGTCTCTATATATGTGTCGGTTGTTATCAATGTCATCGGTGGGATGGGGACGTGCTTTGTGGTCGAATGCGTTTGTAACGTCTGGTACGCATTGTAGTATTTCAATTTGCGTTATTGCTTAGTACTTCGCGTAGGTGGCAATCCTGGTTGGATTGATTCCTGAGTCGATAGTAACGGTTTGTCAGAACGGAAATTCTTATGTTCACAAAGCCTATAACTGGTATCGAGAAGAAAAGAAAAGCATTTATAGCGAGTCATACAAGAAGATCTAAACTAAACTAAATGCACTGAAAAACCAAATCTATCTTTATATATATAATTCTGCTGTACGTGTGTATGTCATTGAACTCCTCCTAAACGGCTTGACCGATTTTAATGAATTTTTCTGTATGCGTTTGAGTGGCGACCTGGATCGTTTAGATTCACAAATCAACCCGGCAGATGGCGCTAATCGCTTGAAGAAGCATGTGATCTCGGAAACGGCCCTAACGATTTCGCTGAAAATTAATATGTCGTGGTTTTCGGGGACGAAAAATCGATCTAGCTCAGTCTTATGTCTGGGAAAGCGCATATTTTCGAGTTTTCTCTTTCGCAATATTTCACGCATAATATGGGCGCTAATTTCGCGCGGCTTGACATAGAGGCTGTAGCGTAGTCAATATTGGTGTGGTCTACTCGCGATGGCTGGTGTTCCTCGGTTCAAACCCGGTCAATCACAAGTTTTTTTTTTGTTTTAAGACAAGTTTATAGTTTTTTTTTTAATTTTTTTAGTTACTTAAAAATATAATTGTACATAAGAACTAAAAGGCGAAAAAATAAGAAAGATATTTTTTTTATTTAACTAAATTTGTACTTATGAACTAAAAGAGAAAAAAATAAATAGAAATAAATAATTATTTAAAATTTTTTATTTTACTTAAAGAGACAGAAACAAGAGCTCTAGGGGTAGAGAGAGGTATGATATCTTTGTTACAAATGTAGATGACAATGCTTTCCATGGGTTTCTTCTTTCCATCCTAAATCTGCTGTACGTGTGTACGTCACTGAATTCCTCCTAGGCTGGTCCGATTTGAATGAAGTCTATGTATATAAATGAAAGTCGTGTTAGTTACTATATTTATAACTCAAGAACCGCTTAACCAGTTTGGCTCAAAATTGGTAGGGAGGTAGATAAGAACTGGGAGAAGGGCATATCACGATACTTTTTATCCCGTTCCCGCGGTTCCTGTCGTTCCCGTGTGAAGTGACATAAGACATGGTTTAACAAAACGCAACTGACATGGAATAACAAAACAACTCAGTCAAAATATAAGTTAGCGGTTCATTTGTTAAAAATGGTACAAACACACTCCTACACTACTCAGCATATTAAAAAAAAGTCTTACCGATTGAATGTTGATGCATTTATTTAAAGCAAGGAATTTATATGCTCTCTGCCGGTTTAATTTTTTTAATAAAAGCCCCAAAGCAAACTTCAACTTCAAAATTTCTAATATTGTATTGCTGTGCCATTTACCACTTCACTACATACTATAAAACAGTTACTTTCTCTTTCCCTATGTTCCTTTGTATGATTAAATCTTTAAAACTGCGAAACAGATTTTGATGAGGTTTCTTTTAATAGATAGAGTAATTAAAAAGAAACGTTTATATGTATAATAACATCCATTAAATTGTGGAGAAACACTATCCCTCGCCCACATGTGGGAGTGATGAGAGGAGGCATAACTCTGTTGCCGCGAAAAATCGCAGTACAGCGGACAGAGCTCCGGCGGGGTCTCATGGCGACATGGAAAGTGTGATTGTCGCAATCCAGCACTGAGTACGCCGCAATAGCGGCGGTAAGTCCTCTCTTTGAGGAGTAGCTAGAGAGGCGCCACGGCGTCCTCACCTTCCGACTGACGTAGGTCCTCACCGGACACGGCTGTTTCGGGAGGTTCCTGTTCCGTATAAGGCGGGAGGAAACGCCAGGGTGACCACTGTGTGCATCACCCTAAGGACACGGTGGAGCATAAGGTGGAGGTCTGCCCGGCTTGGATAGAGCTTAGCCGTGTTCTCGTGGCGGCGATCGGCGGCGATCTCTCGCGTCCGACCCTGGTCCGGGCCACAGTCCGGAGCAAGAGTGCATGGCAAGCTTTCACCTCCTTCTGTGAAGCAGTGATGCTGGCAAAGGAGGAGGCGGAGCGGGTGAGGGAGCGGAAATCCCACTACACTCACGGCGTAAACCGCCGCAGGAAGCGCCCTGGTCGGGAGGCAACATCGGACTCCCAATCGCCGTAGGCGCGGGCTTGCGGGCGGCGAGGGATAGGCAGCTCGCCTCCTTGTAAGAACCAGGCCCGGGTTGACGGCCCATTGTGTTTCACACGTGCCTCAAAGAGATGTCAGCACACCTTGACGGTGTGCACGAGGACTGGTCCACAGGGTTACGGGTTGATTAAAAAAGAAACCATGGCACTGGCCGTTGCACAGGCAAGTGAAGGAACACGGGTGGGTTTTAGTCAATAAAAGTCTGACACGCCCTTCCGCTCCGCCCAGAGCGGGAGAGGTCACTTGATGATTTCCCATCCACAACAAAAAAAAAAACTGAAGAAGAGCAAGAAATTGCACTTGAAGGCGCAGCCTTAGTATGGCTCGACTTCGTGCTTCTCACTCACCAGAGCAAAGGGAGGCAGCCCGTGAAATGGCTGGGTTGGCAATGCGAAATTGTCGAGCAAACCTCAGAGATCAAGCGCTAGATAATTTAATTTGCGAAACACAAGAAGAAATTCATCAAATACTGATTTGAATCGGGCAGCGTTTCAATACGCATATAATATAGCGCAATGGCGTTCGCATTGGGCCAATGGATGTTGTTTGCGAGTATTGTAGCACATTAAAGATTTCCGGAGAATCGCCAGGATTGTGCTCCCAAATAAAGAATCATTGAATAATAATATTCATTTATTTAAAATTATCCTAATTTAAAAAGTAGTCATGTGATATTGCCTTTAAGGCGGAACGAAGTTCGCCGGGTCAGCTAGTACTATTATATAAAGCTGAAGGGTTTGTTTGTTTGTTTGAACGCGCTAATCTAAGGAACAAGTGGTGCTATTTAAAAAATATTTTTGCGTTGGATAGCCCATTAATCCAAGAAGCTTTAGGCTATAACATCACGCTGCGACCAATAGGAACAGAGCATAACTAACTCTACGCGAACGAAGTCGCTAGCGGCCGCTAGTAATATACAACGTGTAACATAAAGGGTATATACATACCAAGGGCATGGCATCTTTAGATGATATCAAACGATATCGGAAGGCTTTCAACTCAAAATAAAACACTCAAAAAATTGATATCAAATTTTCGGTTTCGTGTGTTTCTTAAAATCAAATCATAATGAACGTGGCACCACACTACATACGTTAATAACTACTCGTTACACGTCAAGTTACGTGCCAATGTCCGATAAGTGTCTTCAATAACTCTGTGCGCCTAGTATGGTAGTAGCCCATCATAGGCAGTGCTTTTCCTCATAACTTCCAAAATTAAATAAATATGTAAAGATGCCATGTCCTTGTTCTGTATATACCCTTTATGTTACACGTTGTATAAAGCTGAAGAGTTTGTTTGTTTGAACGCGCTAATCTCAGGAACTACTGGTCCGATTTGAAAAATACTTTTGCGTTGGATACCTTATTAATCCAGGAAGGATTTAGGCTATATAACATCACGCTGCGACCAATAGGAGCGGAGCATATGAAAAAACCATATCGAAACCTACGCGGGTGACACCGCGAGGTGTAGCTAATCTATATCTTTATATATATAATTCTGCTGTACGTGTATATGTCATTGAACTCCTTCTAAACGGCTTGACCGATTTAAATGAATTTTTCTGTATGCGTTTGAATGGTGCCCTGGATGGTTTAGATTCACAAACCAGCCCGGCAGATAGCGCTGATTGCTTGAAAAAGCGTGTGATCTCGGAAAAGTTGTTTCGACTTCTCCTGCAGTTTTGTGCTACCCTGGTACCTTGCACCTCTACAAACTAGGCACAATAAAAGTTCTTCCATGTATGATGGTTTAATGATGAATGAGCTTCATTGTTTCGGCTTCCCCTACACTTTTGTGCTACCCTGGTACCTTACACCCCCACAAAGTAGGCAAAATAAAACTTCTTCCATGATATTATTTTTCATTAACGGCTGAACCGATTTTGTTGAAAATTGGTAGGGAGAGGTAGCTAAGAACTGGGAGAGAAATAGGATACTTTTTATCCCGTTCCCGTCTTTCCCGTGGGAATGAATGAGCTTCATTGTTTCGACTTCTACAGTTTTGGGCTACCCTGGTACCTTGCACCCCCAGAAAGTAGACGAAATGAAATTTCTTCTATGTATTTATTATTATTTTTTTTTTTTTTTTTACATATTATAAACCAGCGCTTGACCGCAATCCTGCCTGATGGTAAGCAGTGACGCAATCGTTGATGGTAAAGCGCACTAGTTTATTAAGAGCCTATTCACTCTAGCCTTGAAGACACTCAAATTGTAGTCCGACGGAAACACCGCCGCGGGCAAATTGTTCCAGTCCCTCGATGTACGCGGTATAAAGGAGGAGGCGAAGCGCTTCGTCCGGATCGTAGTGGTGTTAACAACGTAAGGGTGGAAACCAGCCGTACGACGGGTCGTCCGCTGGTGGAACGGAGATGGGGGAATTAAATCATGCAATTCCCTCGCACACTCCCCGAAATGCATCCTATAGAACACCGAAAGGCTGGCTACTCTACGCCTGTGCTCTAGGCTTTGGAGACCAACTCGAGTTAGATCAGGGTCACCAATCAGCCTCTTTGCACGTCTCTCCACTGAATCCAAAGTGACCAGGTGACACTTGGCAGCACCAGCCCAAATGTGGCTGCAGTACTCCACACACGAACGGACCTGTGCTTTGTATAACATTAGAAGCTGCCCAGGTGTGAAGTACTGCCGGACCTTTGCGATAACGCCAAGTTTCCTGGCAGCCACCTTGGCCTTGGACTCAATGAACCGCCCAAAGTTAAGGTTCGAGGAAATCTCAACTCCCAAAAGCTGAAGGCGGTTGGAACACTCCAAGGACACATCTCGAAAAGTAGGGGCCAAGGTGAACGGGCTCCTTTTGGCGGTGAAAAGACACGCCTGTGTTTTGGCGGCATTGAATGCTACAAGATTGGCATTGCCCCATTCGGAGACTGCCTGCAGTGCAACACTCGTTCGCTCAACCATGGCCTCTCTTTCGGACCGGATTGATTCCCTACTAGCCCGGGCATCCGGCAGGTATCTCTCTACAACTGTGCTGTCATCTGCATACCCATAGATACCGGGCATCAGCAGATCGTTAATATGCAGCAGAAACAGAGTTGCAGAGAGAACAGACCCCTGAGGAACACCGGCATTAGTTGACATGGGCTCAGAAGCGCATCCGTCGACAACAACTCGGAGGGACCGTTCAGTCAGGAAGTCTTTTACCCAGCCAGTCAGGCTAGGGGAAATGCCGTACGCTGGAAGCTTACTCAAAAGGCCAGCGTTACCTTCCAGGTATGCCAAGAGGCGCGAGTTCAATACACTCTCCATAATTTTGCAAAGTATGGAGGTGATCGAAATCGGCCGATAGTTGGCAGGATCGGCACGACTACCCTTCTTGGGCACAGGCTGCACGTTAGCAAGCTTCCAGGACTTGGGCACTATACCAGTCCTAAATGAGAGGCGATACAACCGCGTCAATACAGGAGACAACTCGGGCGCACATGCTTTAAGAACAATCGCTGGTATACCATCCGGATTATTGTGATTTAATGATGAAAGCCAAGCCAATTTACAAGGTGAAGGAAAACATCTTAAGGAAACCTGGACTTTTAAGTCTTAAATCGCCAACCCGCATTGAGCAAGCGTGGTGATTACGCTCAATCCTTCTCCTTATGAGAGGAGAGCTATGCCCAGCAGGGGGACGATTAAAAAAGGCTGATGATGATGATGATGAGCTTCATTTTTTCGACTTCTCCTACACTTTTGTGCTACCCTAATTATCCTAATTTAAAAATAAGATCATGTGATATTGCCTTTAAGCGGAACAAAGTTCGCCGGGTCAGCTAGTTTAATATATAAAGCTGAAGAGTTTGTTTGTTTGTTTGTTCGCACTAGTCTCGGGAACTACGGGTCCGATTTGAAATATATTTTTTCGTTGGATACCTCATTAATCCAGGAAGGCTTTAGGCTATATAACATCACGCTGCGACCAATAGGAGCGGAGCATAACTAACTTCACGCGAACGAAGCCGCTGGCGGCTGCTAGTGCTATTATAAAAATACAACAACCATAAAAATGAAACAGAATGTCCTATATGAAGCCAAAAGGCTCTTTTAACAGCATATATTATACATAATCAGCCTATAATGTTCTCACTGTTGGGACACAGGCCTCCTCTCGGTGAGAGGGAGTGGGTCGTAGTCTACCACGCTGATCCAGTGCCGGGTTAGTAGATGTCACATGTCTTCGAAGTTTTTGGCTCTAGGACATACCGGTTTCCTCACAATGTTTTCCGTCACCGTTTTGAGAGCAGTGGTGATGAAGTAATTTACACAAAGTAATGTGCCTGATGGGGTTTGAACCTAAGACCTATAACTTGGTAAGTCGCAGCCGATACCACTACTCACTTGATGGTACGTAAAAAATAAATATCGCAGCGCTGATATTCAGTTAGGGTCCGTTGTGACGTCACGGGTAGTTAGGTACTTACAGCATATCGATTCAGTAAAAATCTAATCGAGAAAAGATACGTGAAGTGATTTTAGAGTACGCTGTCAAAAGTATCTAGCATTAGATCTAATGATAGCTGACTCCACGCTCACCCAACCAAGTTTTCACAGTGTGATGATTACAAAATAAATCTATAGTAATATATAAAACTGAAGAGTTTGTTTATTTGTTTGAACGCGCTAATCTCAGGAACTACAGGTCCGATTTGAAAAATTCTTTCTGCGAACGCAGAAAGAATTTTTCCCACATATAATGATAGCCCATTAATCCGGGAAGGCTTTAGGCTCTATAACATGATGCCGAGACCAATAGGAGCGGAGCATAACTGACTTCACGCGAACGAAGTCGCTAGCGGCCAGTACTAATTAATAAAATAGATGTGTACTAACAAACAAGGTCGATAATTTTAGCTGTAAATGTACGGCAGTGCGCAAGCCAAGTTCCAGCAACAGGCCATGCGCATGCCGTGCACAATTTACACGAACCGTTTCGACCCACTTTTGATCCCCCCGTAGCTCAGTGCCTATTTCAGGTACAGAGATAAAATTGTACCTACGTAATTATATATAAGTACTTAAAGCGTTATATTAAATTTCGTAGGTAGAGCTTCAGTATATCCGGAATATGGCCCTGTGAAAATAGCAAATTTTGGCACTGGCTTACTCACTGAACGGTAATCAAAACATTTAGGTCATTTCCAAATGTCCTAGTGCCATGAAATTTGTTAAACAGATCGTATATAGATAAATAAAAATCAAAAAAATTAAAAAAATCGGTCATGCGTGAGTTGACTTAATCGAATATAGAATTTTAAATGAAAAAGTTATGAACTAGTGATAAATTACAAAGAGGATACCAATGAGGGGGAAATCATTTTATTTTATCTAAACTTCGCATTGGATTGGATTTAAACCCTTTTTTAGGCGAACAATTAGCCGATAGGAACTTGGCCCATTTTTAACAGACATGCTTTTGATGGGATAATGAATATATTTAAAGAGCCTTAAAATACTCCTCATATCTTCTTCAACAATGCCTTATTGTTGCAGTTTAAATGAAAAAAATGTCCACTTTATTTCATTTCATTTACATTCGGAACCGCAAAGCAGATCACGTCTACGCTTATTCAGATATTCCTTTTATCCGAGCGCAAGTGTCGTGGCTCGTATACCCGTATATACTCGTATTGTGAGCTCAATCCTATCCAGAGGGTTCGCTCGTTGAAGGGCTTCGACAAGCGATCCCGGCTTACTTGATTTATTTCTTGCCCCTTCGCAATAAAACGGCTGAATTCTGAGACATATTCCCTTTTTTGATGATTCTGTGGTTTGACGTCTTTTTTGGTGATTGGCTTTTGATCTGTAACAGTTTTGAAAGGTTTTTATGAAAGGTTGTTTTAAGTCTCTATTTGAAAATGACCAATTCGGATGACTTCAAGAAGGAACCCTACGAGAGGCAGTCAATAGCAGGTCTTTCTTGAGGAGCTGGAAATGGATGAATAACCAATTTTCCTATTCGTACCTCGGCAAAATACGCGATTCTCACGATCATGCAATATTGATTTTGTATTGACGAAGTTCGATTTGTTACGAAACTCTGAGCCGTGCATTGTTATTCTCTTATTGGCATTTCCGCCAAAGCGTGCTGCATCCGACACCTATAATCTAATATGGGGCTTAACAATAACTGTCTAGAAGTGGTTCATCATCATCAGCCTCAACTCGTCCACTGCTGGACATAGGCCTCCTCCATGCCACGCCAACAAGCTCGATCCTGAGTAGTTCTCCGCCAGCCACTACCAGTCACCTTTTTGATGTCATCGCTCCATCTCGCCCAAGGGCGTCCTACGCTACGTTTGCCGAGACGCGGTCTCCACTCGCGGACTCGTTTACCTCAACGGTTGTCGGTCCTGCGGAGTATGTGACCAGCTTATTTCCACTTCAGTTTGCTAATCCTCTCAGCTATGTCGGTGACTTTGGTCCTCTGTAGGACACCTCATTTCTGATGCGGTCCTTCAGAGAGATGAAAAAAAGAGAGAGAGGTGAAAAGTGGACCTGCCGTAGCAAACTACGGCAGGTCCACTCTTCACCTCTCTCTCTTTTTTTAAGGTACGGTAACGTCAAAACGTTACCATACCTTTCTAAAACTTGGAAACCTGAAGCTGTGATCTCACACGTCCTCTTCTACAAAGCAGAAGCAAGGGAAGTGAGGACGGTGTAAATTATTGGCGGCATAACCGACAGGCACAGGCTACAACTTTGAGTCGTCACCACTTTCCAACTAGTTAGGTGAGACACACGGTAAGGTCGACTGGCTGGGTTTTATGTCTATTCAAATTTTATTTATATATCATATTGAAATGTCCAGTTTAAAAAACATCAACTTTATTGTAATAGAAATTAAGTTGAAAGCAGAGTAACTAACTAAGACTACTGAAACATTAATAAAAATGTTTGACAGTGTAGCCTTACTGAAATTTCTTGTGTAGGAATTAAAGCTGTTTTTCTATAAACTGACATTTGTTTATGTTTTTGGCGAATTTGTCGCAAAAGTGCCGAGGTATAAATGATTTTTTTAATTATTTAGCCAAATTAATAACTACTATAATATATTATAATACATACAAATTAATAAATAATTACAGATCTGTGACCCAATGCAATAGAGAGGCCTTACATTTATTTATTTATTTTATTATTTATGTACACACAGTAAAATACATAAGGATACTACAAAATTAAGATCTGAGTACAAAGGTGCTGCTTATTTCTTAAGAAATTTCTTCCAGCAGACCTGCGAAAGGAGAAGTTCATTATTTATCGTAACCTTTTTACTCTAAAGAAAGAAAAAAAGAAAGCAAAATTGTTTATTCCACACAAACAGAATGCATACTACAATAACAATACACTAAAATAACAATAAAGATATAATAAAGAAAAAAAAAAAAAAAAAGGATATAATTCCCTTTGATATAATTCGCTTTGATGATGATTTGATTTAATAACCCGGGTCAAAGACACACATGTTATTTGACAATGAGATAGTGACAATTTATAAAATTAAAACATCCGTCTGTCACCCGTGATGTGCCTGTGAAACCGGCTGATGACTACACATCATACAATAACAGCAAACACAAAAAGAGACCTACATCTAAATAACTATAATAACATAACATTACACATATAACATTATTTTTGTGACTACATTCAGAGAGCATGAAAATAAATCGATCCTTTCAGCCGTGACATTCAGTGCGTCGTAAGGCGCACGTCACTGGCGCTTTGCTGAGAAAGTTGGTTCGTGCGTGTGACACTCCTAGTAACTGTGAGTCTAAAAGCCTCAAGAGGGGACTTTAGTGCTGAGGAATTTGAAAAATGGGTATTTGAAGTAACTATTGCCAACGCGCTGCTTCCAACCTCTCCCCGTAAAGTGCGAAAGGGACAGTTGCAGCTCAGGCTGATTTATCTACACGTTGAACAAACATAAAACGTTGACCAAAAGACGTTTCATATTCCGCTGTTTTTCTTTTCAAAATAAGACAGATTTCAATTATTTGTTATATAATTTTTTTTCTATTTTTTTTTTTTTGTCAAAAAGTTATCATGTTTGTCTAATAGTCGCCTGAACAACGGTAAAAATGGGTTATTATAATATACAACGTGTAACAAAAAGGGTATATACATACCAAGGGCATGGCATCTTTAGATGGTATCAAACGATATCGGAAGGGTTTCAACTCAAAATAAAATACTCAAAAAATTGGTACCAAATTTTCGGTTTCGTGTGTTTCTTAAAATAAAATCATAACAAACGTGGCAGCACACTACATATGTTAATAACTACTCGTTACCCGTCACGTTACTTGCCAAAATTCGATAAATGTCTTCAATATCTCTGTGCGACTAGTATGATAGCAGCCTATCGCAGGCGGTGTTTTTCCTCATAATTTCATAACATAAAGAGATAGAATTAAAAAACCCTTCCAATATCGTTTGATATCATGTAAAGATGCCATGCCTTTGCTATGTATATACCCTATATGTTACACGTTGTATAATAATATATATATAATATTATATTTCTTTTAGTAATTATGTTTTGGAAAAAATCAAATGAAAGGGGCACGTATAGCCAAGGTGTAAAATTGTTGAAAAAAAAAATTGCTCTAAAAGCGTTATCGATGAAGAAAACAGCGAAATACGTTTGTACAGAGAAAGCGCCACTAGAGTCCTCTCTTAAAATAAGGTGGAGTGTTGGTGAATGGATGAGCAGTGGCAGCCCAGACTTTCGAGTTGTAGATCGTGTATTCGAACCAAACCAAGCAATTCACTTTGAGTATTTAATTAGACATGATGCAGCGGTACCTACAAACGCCACAAATCAACAACGCGTCATACTGACGTCACACGAATTCTACATCTCGCAATCAGAGTTTACCGAGCAACTAGCATTCATACAACTTCCCAACCTCAACTCGCGTTGGGCGGTTCATTGAGTCCAAAGCCAAGGTGGCTGCCAGGAAACTTGGCGTTATTGCAAAGGTCCGGCGGTACTTCACATTCACACCAAGACTGCTTCTAATGCTATACGCAGCAAAAGTTATTTTTATCTTTATCCTTTTTATCCTGCCTATAATATTATTTGTAATATGAATGTTTAATTTTGACAATGTTGATTTTATGTTAAGTGCATGCTGTGGTCTTCTATAATTGAAGGAGCACATGTAAAAGAGCCTTACTCAATTATTGTAATTTTCTATTGTATTTGTGTATCCTTTGTTGGAGATCCCAATAAATAAATAAATACAAATCACAGGTCCGGTCGTGTGTGGAGTACTGCAGCCACATATGGGTTGGTGCTGTAATATGCCACCTGCCTACTTTGGTTTCAGTGGAGAGGCGTGCGAAGAGGCTAATTGGCGACCCAGATTTATTTTAAACCGGTCTCCAAAGCCTGGAGCACAGGTGAAGAGTAGCCAGCCTGTCGGTTTTCTATAGGATGCGTTTTGGAGAATGTGCGCGGGAATTGCATGACTTAACTCCCCCATCTCCGTTCCATTATTAGACAACCCGTCGTCCGGCGAGTAACCACCCTTACGTTGTTGAAACCACTACGAACCCGACGAAGCGTTTCGCCTCTTCTTTTATATTGCGTACATCGAGGGACTGGAACAATTTGCCAGTGGTAGTGTCTGACTATAATTTAAGTGTTTCCAAGGATAGAGTGAATAGGCTCTCAATAAACTAGTGCGCTTTACCATCAACGATTGCATCACTGCTTACCATCAGACGGGATTGAGGTCAAGCACTAGTTGATAATTATAAAAAAAGTGCCCGCCAGACATAACACCTGACTGGTCGGAGGTTGTTCTTAAACAATGTGTTCAAGGAAATGTTCAAAGATAACTATCAATCATTTACTAATCCAAAGTCTTATATGTTCTAAAAAATTGTCTAGTGAACAACGTAAATAACGCAATGAATGTTGTTAAAATGTAAAAAAATAAAAGCAATACCTGCTTTTAGGTCATGTTTTTATTTTATTTTGGAGACTGCTGAAAGTAGGTGTGTGCAGTAGGATTATACGCAATTCAAAGTATCACGTCTTTGTTAAATAGACCGGGCACAGAGCAAAAAAAAAAACACACTCGAATAATTTCGAGAGCACACATGATAATAAATTCTACGCGCCTCCCGTTTGTGTAATCACAAACCCGTATGTCCCAAATTTCGTAAACCAACGTATTTTCCATCTACACACGCAAAAGTAACCTTTAGTCCATACACATAAGGCTACAGCCTACTTTTCTATCTGCAGGGGTAATATTGTCGCTCTATGAGATTGCTCTATTGAGTTCGAGGTCCCACTTCAGGGAATTTGGGATGCGGTTTCAAGAACTTCATCTTGCTATTGTTAGTCGAAGGCATTTAGGATCCAAAATGTTCGATTATGTGGATAATATCGCTATCCTGTTGCTGTGGTATTTTGTCTCGTTCTTTTTCCACATACACATTATGGGTACAGCGACAAGGTTGGTACAGAGATTAAGCGATTGACTGCGGCGGTGCGTGACGCGGAATAGTTTCCCGCATGGACCAAATATTTTTATGATCTACGAGTAATTGTTCCGTATCTGGCTGTTTGAGTATGTGAGTTTATTTATACAGGGTGTATCTGACATCGTAAGGCAAACTTCGGGAAAAGGCTAGATCACATAACACTAATAAAATTATGATAGGATTATGGAGGTCAGACGGCAGTCGTTTCACGGAAAATATAGAAGTTAAGCCAAAAATCAGCAGTTAGACTGGTAAAGCGGACCCCAGACTCCAAAGCTGAAAAAGCTACGGATGCGACTGGGATTAACGCTGAGATGATGATGATTTATTCGATAATGAGCGGTTACAGAAATCACAGTGTTTAAAAAAAGTGTCGGTTCGGTTTTTGAACGTTGCAAGCGTGCCGCCGCGCGTGTTTGTAGGTATAACGTTGACCCCTGTCGTGAACTCTATTAAATCAGCTGATAGAATAGTTTTTAGAGTTTTGTTCACATTGCCCTTTTTGTGTAATTAGCGAATTAATTGTTTTTTTCTTTAAAATCTTATTGGGTTATAAAACTAAAGGGTGGGGTTGGGTTAAAAAACTGCATTTTTTTTTAATTCGGCTTTTTCCTGAAAAAGCCGACGAAAAATTCCACTACTAGGGGGTTCAGAATCATGTACTGGATACATGGTACTCGTTTGTGCGTCGATGTTAGATACACCTTTTATATAAACACACCCACGATTCCTAGCCTAATTTGCCAAAATACATATTTTTCAAAGGATAGGTATGATGTGTTTTTAATTTTTCACACAAAATAATTTAACAGTCACGATTGTTAATGTAGAACGTTTTTTTTTTTTTTTATTATTTGTTTTAAATATGAATTTGGTTTGATGATGGATTTGCATGAAAATTAATTAAAACTTATATTATGAAACTTAGATACCTACACACATCCATACTAATATTATAAATGCGAAAGTAACTCTGTCTGTCTGTCTGTTACGCTTTCCCGCTAGGCTACCTTTTATAAAAAAAAATGATGTTCCCGAGGGAAATATAAAAAGCGCGATATAACCGAATTCCACGCGGCCGAAGCCGCGGGCGGAAAGCTAGTATTTTATATCTTCAAAATTATGCCTTTTCAGATCCACATGTTCGAAGCCTTATTTTATTATTTTTACAAGAATATAAATCTACAGTTATGAAAGAAAATACTTTGTATCTAGACCTTTTTTATAGTATGACACAATAAGCGGTCCCTTGACGGATGTTATTCTAATAGCAAAGAGAAAATAGTGAACTTAGGTTTGATTTTTCACAAAACAGATGACTTTTATTTTCAGGAATAACTTTTATTGGTCTTTGACAGTTTTTGTAGAGAAAATCTTAGAAAATCAAAATGTTACTATTACTTTTCAGAATGTCTTAAATAGCCTTTAGTCGCCGCAGAAGACACTTTGGTCGGCAGACAACATCGAACTCCTGACCACCGCAGGCGCTGGCTTGCGGGCACAGAAATAGTAATAACAAGTCAATAGAAGTCGCAAAGACGCGTGACCTTGTCGCCGTGCATATGGGTTGTGAGTTGTGACACACAAGAGCGCGTGGAGCGTTTGTTGCGGTTATTTGTGTTGTTTGGAACGCAGACCGATAAACATGGTGATTTGCAGCGCATCCAACTGCGGAAACTCTTCCAAAACTTGTAACTATACAAATAAAGGGATAACATTTCATATTTAAGTACTTAATTTTTGAAATAATGTCGTTTTTAATAAATATAGACAATTTAAATATTTTCACCACCCCTACTACGATTATCATAGAAAACGATTTTTTTTTCACATCAATTTCCATTGATACTTAGCTTGTTCATGTTTACTATGAAAACTGCTAAAAGCAGCAATGAAATTATAGTCATACGAAATTAACAATATCGCCCTTTACGTAAATTCCAGGAACATCAGGAACAGTCGTATGAGTTAGTGATGTGTCACTATTATTTTGTATCGATTATTTATTACGTTTACTTTTTATTAGCTTTACCGAAATGGGAATGAAATAATGAAATATTATGAGTTAACGTTAAATATATATGAGATGATTGTATTTTAATAAGAATTATGCTTATTATTACATGGGTATGTACATAGGTAGGCCTAGTAGCCAGTAGGTAAACTAGTCTGCGTTGGGTATCCTTGTACAATTGATGTTTTCAGTATTTATCAAATACTTTTCATGTCAAAATAATTAAGAATTCATATTATTATATTGTAAGGATAATGGTTTAAGTTGGATTGAATCGATACGTTTTTATATTATTTATGCATCTGTTTACTTAATCCAATAATATTGATATTATTACAGGTTTGCAAAAGATCTAGATATTAAAGATAAATGGATATCTGCTTCTGGAAGAAGGAATTTCTTTATTTGAAATAAATGCTTGGATTTAGGTTGATTTTTTAATAAAAAAAAAAAATAATATATAACTTCTACCTAGTTAATTGTGTATTGCATTCCCTTATCTCATAAACATGTAAATGACCTTAAAGTGCGTTGAGGAATGAAACACTTTAATTACGCTCATCGGAAAATTATCGATATGAACATAAACATTACGACCTACAGCACTTTTTCTCAGTGAAAGTGAGCGCGCGATATGTTTCTCTGCTTTTCGCGCACGTTTATTATTGGTTAAAAAAGCCGCGCCTTCTGCAATTATGTGCTGTTAGAAAATATTGCGTTATGCTATAGCTCGAAGGTTTAATTTTGTATCAATAATGCAAAATGCTTGTGTAATTGTTCGAGTGTATTTATTGTTTGTTTATGTGGTGGTAAAAGACGACCGGCGACACGCGTTCTGGTGTTAAAAGTCAGTATAAGGCACTTCTATTGACTTGTTATTACGATTTCTGTGCTTGCGGGTGACGAGCAATGGTCAGCTGGTCGTCGCCCGGTAAGAACCAGGCCTAGGTCGACGGCACGTGGTGTTTCAAGCGCGCCTCAAAGAGATGTCAGCACATCGTGACGGGCTCCACGAAGACCGATGCCTCCTGAGTCAGGGTTCATCATCATCATCATCATCAAACTTTTATCGTCCCACTGCTGGGCACAGGTCTCCTCTCATTCAGAGAAGGATTGAGCGTAATCACCACGCTTGCTCAATGCGGGTTGGCGATTTCAGACTTATAAAGTCCAGGTTTCTTCAAGATGTTTTCCTTCACCTTCAGTCATTGGTGTCCAAGATATACTTAAAAATTACATATTACTTTAGAAAAGTAACATTGGTACTTGCCTGACCTGGAATCGAACCCGCACACTCATACTTGAGAGGCTGGTGTTTTAACCACTAGGCCACCACGACATCAATCACGAGTCAGGGTTGTGGGTTGGTTAAAAAAGAAACCATGGCCCTGGCGCACAGGTAAGTGAAGGAACACGGGTGGGTTTAGTCCGTAAAAGTCTGACATGCCCTTTCGCTCCGCCCAGAGCGGCAGAGGACTTTGGGGAATTCCTTCCTTATTCCATTCTCCTTTGGTCTTATGTAATTTTGACGTTCAAAAAGTGCTAATCTTCAGGAAAATTTAAATAAATAACTATTGTTTTTGATTTTTAATTTACAAGCTAAACCTAAAATAATAAAATGATACTTTAACTTGTCCAAAGTTATTCACAAACTAAAATATAGCGTGGGAAAATTTATCCACACCGCTGCCGGCTTTGGCAATGTGGCAATGCTTAGTCTCAGGTCAAGGTAAGAGCCAACCCTTCGAATTTAAAACATGATACAGCCTGAAATCCACTTACTTATAGTTTAAGATGTACAGTTTAAGTTATCACATTCAATGATATAGCAGTTATTACATGTCTCCATAAGTCCCTTAAAAATATTATACAAAAGTTGAATTTTCCGAAAAAATATAAGAATAAAATATTTGGTAGGTACGGAATATTAACCGTTTGTTAATGAGGCGCGTATATACACGAGTCAAGTATCAACAATTCAACACAAAGTTCAAAATACTCACAAATATAAATTAATATAATAAGTTTAATATTGTTAACTACCATAACAAAACAAAACCATACGAATGGAAAGTTAATTGAAAATGTTATCTTGTATATCGATATATATATATATATACTAGCTGACCCGGCGAACTTCGTTCCGCCTTAAAGGCAATATCACATGGTTACTTTTTAAATTAGGATAATTTTAAATAAATGAATATTATTATTCAATGATTCTTTATTTGGGAGCACAATCCTGGCGGTTCTCCGGAAATCTTTAATGTGCTACAATACTCGCAAACAACATCCATTGGCCCAATGCGAACAACAAATGACCTCTCCCACTCTGGGCGGAGCGGAAGGGCTTCTCAGACTTTTATTGACTAAAACCCACGCCCAGTGCCATGGTTTCTTTTTTAACCAACCCGCAACCCTGTGGACCAGTCCTCGTGGACCCCGTCAAGGTGTGCTGACATCTCTTTGAGGCGCGTGTAAAAGACAATGCAACGTCAACCCGGGCCTGGTTCTTACCAGGAGGCGAGCTACCTATCGCTCGCCGCCCGCAAGCCCGGGCCTACGGCGGTCGGGAGTCCGATGTTGCCTCCCGACCAGGGCGCTTCCTGCGGCGGTTTGAGGCGTGAGTGTGGTGGGATTTCCGCTCCGTCATGCGCTCCTCCTCCTCCTTTGCCAGCATCACTGCTTCACAGAAGTAGGTGAAAGCTTGCCATGCACTCTTGCTCCGGACTATAGCCCGGACCAGGGTTGGACGCAAGAGATCGCTGCCGACCGCCGCCACAAGGACACGGCTGTGCTCTCTCAGACCTCCACCATATGCTCCACCGTGTCCTCAGGGCGATGCATACAGTGGTCACCCTGGCGTTTCCTCCCGCCTTGTACGGAACAGGAACCTCCCGAAACAGCCGTGTCCGGTGAGGACCTACGTCAGTCAGAAGGTGAGGACGTGGCGCCTCTCTAGCTACTCCTCAAAGAGAGGACTTACCGCCGCTATTGTGGCGTGCTCAGTGCTGGATTGCGACAATCACACTTTCCATGTCGCCATGAGACTCCGCCGGAGCTCTGTCCGCTGTACTGCGATTTTTCGCGGCAACAGAGTTATGCCTCCTCTCATCACTCCCACATGTGGGCGAGGGATAGTGTTTCATATAAACGTATCTTTTTAATTACTCTATCTATTAAAAGAAACCTTATCAAAATCTGTTTCGCAGTTTTAAAGATTTAATCATACAAAGGAACATAGGGAAAGAGAAAGTAACTTTGTTTTATAGTATGTAGTGAAGTGGTAAATGGCAGAGCAATATAATATTAGAAATTTCGAAGTTGAAGTTTGCTTTGGGGCTTTTATTAAAAAAAATAAACCGGCAGAGAGCATTTATATTCCTTGCTTTAAATAAATGCATCAACATTCAACCGGTAAGACTTTTTTTTAATATGCTGAGTAGTGCAGCAGTGTGTTTGTACCATTTTTAACAAATAAACCGCTAACTTATATTTTGACTGAGTTGTTTTGTTATTCCATGTCAGATGCGTTTTGTTAAACCATGTCTTTCACACGGGAACGACAGGAACCGCGGGAACAGGATAAAAAGTATCCTATGTGATATGTCCTTCTCCCAGTTCTTATCTACCTCCCTACCAATTTTGAGCCATACTGGTTAAGCGGTTCTTGAGTTATAAATAGAGTAACTAACACGACTTTCATTTATATACATAGACTTCATTCAAATCGGACCAGCCTAGGAGGAATTCAGTGACTTATACACGTACAGCAGATTTAGGAATATACCCATGGAAAGCATTGTCATCTACATTTGTAACAAAGATATCATACCTTTTTTTTTTGTTCACCCAGTGAAAATCTCTACCAGACCGTTCTCCGTCTGGGGGTCGACGGAGGGTGTGCCAGGCTCTCACCGGCTAAAACCACTGGAGCGTTCCTCTTCTTGCCTATGGCCAGGGTTGCGGGTTCTAGTTTGCCATAACGCCGCATCCCCGACAGGTCTTGACCCGCTCGCGCGAGATCGGCGGGTCCCTCTTCCCCCCCTCCTTCCATCAGGTAGGCGTGTAAGAACAGCCACTACACGCCTACTCCGGCTCTAGCGACGGGCGTCGGATTCCCCCGGTCCTCGGCCCGTCGGTCTCTCGTTATGGAGGAAGCGGATCGACCTCGGCTTCCCTCCTCCTCCGGCCAGCGCGCCGTCGGCGGGACGGGAGAGTGCTCAGTGCCTCCCTCTCCCGTTCGACCGTCTCCTTCGCGGAGATTACCTCCTCGCAGAAGGAGACAACCGCGTCCCATGACTCCTCGCTGTCGATCATGGCTCTGACCACGGCCGGCAGCGAGAGGTTGTTTCCGCCGATCGCTGCGGTGAGCGCACGGCGCTGCTCGTCCCACGCTGAACACTCCTCTAGGGTGTGCCGCGCCGTGTCCTCTGCCCCGCCACCGCAGTGATGGCACGCCGGTGTCGGCTCCCGACCGATACGAGACAGGTAACTGCCGAAACACCCGTTTCCGGTCAACACCTGCGTTGCACGGAAGGTGAGCGCCCCATGCCGTTTCCGGTCTATCCACTCCTCCATGCAGGGTCTTACCGCCGCTATGACGGCGTACCCTAAAAAGATATCATACCTCTCTCTACCCCTAGAGCTCATGTTTCTGTCTCTTTAAGTTAAATAAAAAAAATCTTAAATATTTATTAATTTCTATTTACTTTTTTCTCTTTTAGTTCATAAGTACAATTTTAGTTAAATAAAAAAAAAATGTCTTTTTTATTTTTCCCCTTTTAGTTCTTATTTACAATTATCTTTTTAAGTAATTAAAAAAAATTAAAAAAAAAAACTATAAACTTATCTAAAAACAAAAGTTGTGATTGGCCGGGTTTGAACCGAGGAACACCAGCCATCGCGAGTAGACCATACCAATATCGACTACGCTACAGCCGCTATGTCAAGCCGCGCGAAATTAGCGCCCATATTATGCGTGAAATATTGCGAAAGAGAAAACTCGAAAATATACGCTTCCCCAGACATAAGACTGAGCTAGATCGATTTTTCGTCCCCGAAAACCACCACATATTAATTTTCAGCGAAATCGTTAGGGCCGTTTCCGAGATCACATGCTTCTTCAAGCGATTAGCACCATCTGCCGGGTTGATTTGTGAATCTAAACGATCCAGGTCGCCACTCAAACGCATACAGAAAAATTCATTAAAATCGGTCAAGCCGTTTAGGAGGAGTTCAATGACATACACACGTACAGCAGAATTATATATATAAAGATATATATATAACTAGCTGACCCGGCGAACTTCGTTCCGCCTTAAAGGCAATATCACATGGTTACTTTTTAAATTAGGATAATTTTAAATAAATGAATATTATTATTCAATGATTCTTTATTTGGGAGCACAATCCTGGCGGTTCTCCGGAAATCTTTAATGTGCTACAATACTCGCAAACAACATCCATTGGCCCAATGCGAACAACAAATGACCTCTCCCACTCTGGGCGGAGCGGAAGGGCTTCTCAGACTTTTATTGACTAAAACCCACGCCCAGTGCCATGGTTTCTTTTTTAACCAACCCGCAACCCTGTGGACCAGTCCTCGTGGACCCCGTCAAGGTGTGCTGACATCTCTTTGAGGCGCGTGTAAAAGACAATGCAACGTCAACCCGGGCCTGGTTCTTACCAGGAGGCGAGCTACCTATCGCTCGCCGCCCGCAAGCCCGGGCCTACGGCGGTCGGGAGTCCGATGTTGCCTCCCGACCAGGGCGCTTCCTGCGGCGGTTTGAGGCTTGAGTGTGGTGGGATTTCCGCTCCGTCATGCGCTCCTCCTCCTCCTTTGCCAGCATCACTGCTTCACAGAAGGAGGTGAAAGCTTGCCATGCACTCTTGCTCCGGACTATGGCCCGGACCAGTTTCGGACGCGAGAGATCGCTGCCGACCGCCGCCACAAGGACACGGCTGTGCTCTCTCAGACCTCCACCATATGCTCCACCGTGTCCTCAGGGCGATGCATACAGTGGTCACCCTGGCGTTTCCTCCCGCCTTGTACGGAACAGGAACCTCCCGAAACAGCCGTGTCCGGTGAGGACCTACGTCAGTCGGAGGGTGAGGACGCCGTGGCACCTCTCTAGCTACTCCTCAAAGAGAGGACTTACCGCCGCTATTGTGTCGTGCTCAGTGCTGGATTGCGACAATCACACTTTCCATGGTGCCATTAGATCCCGTCGGAGCTCTGTCCGCTGTACTGCGATTTTTCGCGGCAACAGCCGGTAAATGCCTCCTCTCGTCACTCCCACATGTGGGCGAAGGATAGTGTTTCTCCACAATTTAATGGATGTTATTATACATATAAACGTTTCTTTTTAATTACTCTATCTATTAAAAGAAACCTCATCAAAATCTGTTTCGCAGTTTTAAAGATTTAATCATACAAAAGGACATAGGGAAAGAGAAAGTAACTTTGTTTTATAGTATGTAGTGAAGTGGTAAATGGCACAGCAATACAATATAAGAAATTTTGAAGTTGAAGTTTGCTTTGGGGCTTTTATTAAAAAAAATAAACCGGCAGAGAGTATTTATATTCCTTGCTTTAAATAAATGCATCAACATTCAACCGGTAAGACTTTTTTTTAATATGCTGAGTAGTGCAGCAGTGTGTTTGTACCATTTTTAACAAATAAACCGCTAACTTATATTTTGACTGAGTTGTTTTGTTATTCCATGTCAGATGCGTTTTGTTAAACCATGTCTTTCACACGGGAACGACAGGAACCGCGGGAACAGGATAAAAAGTATCCTATGTGATATGTCCTTCTCCCAGTTCTTATCTACCTCCCTACCAATTTTGAGCCATACTGGTTAAGCGGTTCTTGAGTTATAAATAGAGTAACTAACACGACTTTCATTTATATACATAGACTTCATTCAAATCGGACCAGCCTAGGAGGAATTCAGTGACTTATACACGTACAGCAGATTTAGGAATATACCCATGGAAAGCATTGTCATCTACATTTGTAACAAAGATATCATACCTTTTTTTTTTGTTCACCCAGTGAAAATCTCTACCAGACCGTTCTCCGTCTGGGGGTCGACGGAGGGTGTGCCAGGCTCTCACCGGCTAAAACCACTGGAGCGTTCCTCTTCTTGCCTATGGCCAGGGTTGCGGGTTCTAGTTTGCCATAACGCCGCATCCCCGACAGGTCTTGACCCGCCGCGCGCGAGATCGGCGGGTCCCTCTTCCCCCCCTCCTTCCATCAGGTAGGCGTGTAAGAACAGCCACTACACGCCTACTCCGGCTCTAGCGACGGGCGTCGGATTCCCCCGGTCCTCGGCCCGTCGGTCTCTCGTTATGGAGGAAGCGGATCGACCTCGGCTTCCCTCCTCCTCCGGCCAGCGCGCCGTCGGCGGGACGGGAGAGTGCTCAGTGCCTCCCTCTCCCGTTCGACCGTCTCCTTCGCGGAGATTACCTCCTCGCAGAAGGAGACAACCGCGTCCCATGACTCCTCGCTGTCGATCATGGCTCTGACCACGGCCGGCAGCGAGAGGTTGTTTCCGCCGATCGCTGCGGTGAGCGCACGGCGCTGCTCGTCCCACGCTGAACACTCCTCTAGGGTGTGCCGCGCCGTGTCCTCTGCCCCGCCACCGCAGTGATGGCACGCCGGTGTCGGCTCCCGACCGATACGAGACAGGTAACTGCCGAAACACCCGTTTCCGGTCAACACCTGCGTTGCACGGAAGGTGAGCGCCCCATGCCGTTTCCGGTCTATCCACTCCTCCATGCAGGGTCTTACCGCCGCTATGACGGCGTACCCTAAAAAGATATCATACCTCTCTCTACCCCTAGAGCTCATGTTTCTGTCTCTTTAAGTTAAATAAAAAAAATCTTAAATATTTATTAATTTCTATTTATTTTTTTCTCTTTTAGTTCATAAGTACAATTTTAGTTAAATAAAAAAAAAATGTCTTTTTTATTTTTCCCCTTTTAGTTCTTATTTACAATTATCTTTTTAGGTAATTAAAAAAAATTAAAAAAAAAACTATAAACTTATCTAAAAACAAAAGTTGTGATTGGCCGGGTTTGAACCGAGGAACACCAGCCATCGCGAGTAGACCATACCAATATCGACTACGCTACAGCCGCTATGTCAAGCCGCGCGAAATTAGCGCCCATATTATGCGTGAAATATTGCGAAAAAGAAAACTCGAAAATATGCGCTTCCCCAGACATAAGACTGAGCTAGATCGATTTTTCGTCCCCGAAAACCACCACATATTAATTTTCAGCGAAATCGTTAGGGCCGTTTCCGAGATCACATGCTTCTTCAGGCGATTAGCGCCATCTGCCGGGTTGATTTGTGAATCTAAACGATCCAGGTCGCCACTCAAACGCATACAGAAAAATTCATTAAAATCGGTCAAGCCGTTTAGGAGGAGTTCAATGACATACACACGTACAGCAGAATTATATATATAAAGATATAATGATATTAATAAAAATATTATAGTTATATTATTTATATTAAAAATAATATTAATAAATATAATATATAAATACATAATTTTAAATTAGTACTTGATCGTAATCCCGCCTGATGGTAAGCACTGATGCAATTGTTGATTTTAACTCGTGCTAGTTTATTAAAGGCATATTCGCTTAAAAACATAGTGACAAAAAAAAACTGCGTGAATAGGAAGGAAGACGGCCGTTGAGCGAGGTGATGCAATGTTTGGTGATGTGATGGAGATTGATTGGAGACTCTCCACGGCCAAACTCCCGACACAACAACCTTTTGGCGCATCGTACCCGGCATACATCGCAAGACACCTGCTCACACCCGTTCTCCGTACGGTCCTATGAGGTCAGATAGGTAGTCGCTTCATGAAAAATACTGGTATTCAGATGCACCTGGTAAGGCTGGAAGCTGACCACAACATAGTTGCAAAAAGGCTAGGCAGATGAAGTCGATGATGTAGCGTCATCATCATCATCAACCTTTTATCGTCCCACTGCTGAGCACATGTCTCCTCTCACACAGAGAAAGTATGTAGAATGCCTGGTTAAAATTAATGTGATAACGGTATCTTTGATCTTCCAGAATTACACTTTCCACTTTCCTCTGTAGGTACAAAGAACACCGCGTTCTAAGTGTAAACACCTCGGTAGAAAATAAAAGAAAGAATCGTTGCTGCAAACTGTTTACATTCTGATTTCCTAGTACTTCTCATTTTGCTATTGTTAACATAATATGCGAACGCCAGCACACTGTTATACTCAACAGAGAACACTTGCCAAGTGTGAGTCGAACTCGCGTATGAAAGGTTCCGTACCATCCATACTATCCATACTAATATTATAAATGCGAAAGTAACTCTATCTGTCTGTCTGTCTGTAAAGCTTTCCCGCTTAAACCCCTAAACCGATTTTGATGAAATTTGGCACAGACAATCTTTACACCCTGAGAAAGGACATAGGCTACCTTTTATTGAAAAAAAAATTGATGTTCCCGAGGGAAATCTAAAAAGCGCGATATAACCGAATTCCACGCAGGCCAAGCCGCGGGCGGAAAGCTAGTTATCTATAAAAACATAACGTCTGGTGTATAGCAGACCCCCCCCCCCTCTTTTAAAGAACTAAAATACGTAAATATTTATTATATTTTGGTTTAAGTATTTGTCAACAATACAGATTATGTATGATGTCGATTGCCGATGAGGCAGAAAGGCTCTTGAATGGCGACCTCGTATCGGCAAGCGCAGTGTCGGATACCCACCGACTAGGTCGTCGGATGACCTGACCAAAATCATAGAGAAGGGCTGGATGTAGGCCGCGTCCAACCGTTCTTTTTAGAAATCTTTGGGGGAGGCCTATGTCCAGTAGTGGACTTCCTGTGGCAGACATGATGAAGATGAATTACTGTGTATATTTCAACTGCCTAGCAATCATGGTTCATGAGATACAGCCTAGTGACAATTAGACAGACAGCGGAGTCTTAGCAATAATGGGACTTTGTATTTACCATTTGCGTATGGAATTCTAAAAAAGCGAATTCATATACAAATGCTGGCATAAAAAAATACCCACTAAAAATGTAAACGCAAAGAAAACCGGCCAGTAAAACGGGAACAGCATTAGCAGTACTGCAGGTGCGGCGCGCATTAGGGGCGGTAAGTGCGTCCGCACTTTGCTGCGGACATGTTGATTAATGCTTCGGTTTATACTTTATTTTGCACTGCAGTGTAAATTTCACTTTATTAATCTGCCTCTGAGTTATAATGTGCGAAAAGTGGATGATTACTTCTTTGTTTTTTGGTAAATAGCTCTCAAAACGGTGAAGAAAAACATCGTGGAGAAAACCGGCATAGTGAATATCTGGTGAAGCAGTACGGAGGACGGGTCTGAGCAGTTGTGTTGCGATGTGTGCCGGGTACGATGAGCCAAATGTTGTTGTGTCGGGAGTTTGGTCGTGGAGGGTCTCCAGATCAATTTCCCTCTGGCGCAGTATCGTCGGTCGCTGGAGAAGGCACGGCTGCCTGTCGTTCAGGGTGACGCAGGTGCTGTCGGGGCACGGCTGCTTCGGCAAGTACCTGTGTCGCCTAGGCAGGGAGCCGGACGCTCGGTGCCACCACTGCGTCCAATGCGGGGAGGACACGGCGCAGCACACGCTCTCCGAGTGTGTAGCTTGGGAGGAGCAGCGCCGTGTCCTCATAAATGAAGTAGGAGGCGACTTAAGGCTGCCGGCAGTAGTGTGGAGGATGCCCGGCAGCGCAGAGTCGTGGGACGCGGTGGTGTCCTTCTGCGAGGACGTGATGTCGCAGAAGGAAGCTACGGAACGGGAGAGGGAGATCTCAACTCCCTTCCCGGGCCGCAGAAGACGCACCGGGCGCCGAAGAAGGGCGGATAACGCCCTCTTCCGCCCCCCATGAATGGGTCCAGGGGCGAGGGACATGGGGAAGTCCCCGCCCCCTATTCGACGGACCCCGAGGCGGAGGCGCGGGCGAGTGTCAGCGCGCGCCTCTGAGGCGATGCACGGAGTAGCTTAACACCCCACTACCCCGTGCCGGAGACGAGGCCCGGAGAGACCGGGCCAGCACGAGAGTGTGGGGCTGCGGAAGAGTTTAGACTCCCGCGGCCCCACGCGCGCTCTTTTTTAGTCAGTAAAAGTCTGACAGACCCCGTCGCCCACCCTAGGGCGGCGAACATCCTATGAGGATTACCACCCCGAAAAAAAAATCCCGTTGGTCGTGTTGTTGGGTTTAACATTGCATCACCTCGTTCAACTGCCGTAATCCTTCCTATCCACTCATTTTTTGTTGAGTGAATAGGCTGTTAATAAACCAGCTCCCTTTACCATCAACGGTTTCATCGTTGCTTACCATCAGGCGGGATAGCGGTGAAGCTCTAGTTTATAATTAAAATTATAAAAAAACTCGTGCTCGTGCCGGGAGTTTGTTCCGCCACTTCTTCTTCCAAGGGAAAGCACTACGAAGTGGCAAAGGGCAGGTGTTTTCCAATATTGACGTTCAAAAAGTGCTGATTCTCAACCTAATTGGATAAATGACTTTTGATCTGATTTGGACGTTTGT
The DNA here is from genome assembly GCA_017933935.1 of Sesamia nonagrioides. Taxonomy (NCBI): domain Eukaryota; kingdom Metazoa; phylum Arthropoda; class Insecta; order Lepidoptera; family Noctuidae; genus Sesamia; species Sesamia nonagrioides. The sequence continues at coordinate 1,203,458 of JADWQK010000020.1, read as the reverse complement.
ACAGATATACGTTTAGACTCTTACAGGCAAAAATTGCTGGACGGATTTGGATGAAATTTGACACACAGATGTTTTATAAGCTCGATTAACATAATTTTAAAACTATGAGTTTTTCTAGGTATTTCCATAGGACCGAAACATTATGCGGGTGAAACCGCGGGCTAGCTAGTAATCATTATTATAAGCGCAACAGTTTGTGAGCGTGTATGTATGTTTCTTACTTTTACATGCTAAAAGGCTGGACCAATTTTGATGATTTTCGGCATACCTACAGTTATACAGTATACCTATAATTAAGCATACAACATACAATACTTTTTATCCCGACATTCCTAAAGCCAGGCTCTATGGCATAGCGGTAGCGGACGCGGTTGCTGTGCAAAGAGGCGCGGGTTTGATCCCCGCGCAGCGCCAACAATCTCACACCACAGGATGCTAAAGATCGCGCGAAATGGAGGAAATTGAGCAAGAAAGCGGACCTCGGGCTCCAACGCGAAAGCCGCGGATGCAACCGGGATAAACGCTAAGATGATGATGATTATGATGATTATGAATATTTGCACTGGTCTGGTCGTGCCTCGGAAAGCACGTTAAGCCGTTTGTCCGGTTGCCATACTAACATCTAATGGCATCCGTTACGGGTTGTTGGAGCCCTCAAAAGTCCAACGATTGGTCTAGCTGCAATGCTTCAATATCGCCTTCGGGTTGTGGAGGTCAGACGCCAGTCGCTTCACGGAAATATCAAAGTTTAGCCAAAATCAGCAGTAAGACTGGTAAAGCGGACCCTAGACTCCAAAGCTGAAAAAGCTTCTTATGTGACTGGGATTAACGATGAGATCACAGAGTGTAATCGCGGTTTACAGCTAGTATTATAAATACAAAAGTTAGTTTACTTGTTTCTTACACTTTCATAGAAAAACGGCTGAACGGATTTGTATAAAATTTGGCATATCGGTAGACTACGACCTGTATAAGGACTAAGAAGATTTTCTTCCTGGATCGTACAAGAAATCGCTACATCTAGTGCCGCATAAAGATAACCAGTTAAATATTAATGTGTGATATTTTGTATACACCTCTAACTTAGCCTTATGTTAGGATGAGAAATCATCAAATGACTTCTCCCGCTCTGGCTAGAGCGGAAGGATGTGTCAGACTTTTACTGACTAAACCCACCCGTGTTTCTTCACTTGCCTGTGCCACGGTTTCTTGTTTAACTATCCCGCAACCCTTGTTTACAAATTATAAAAGCTTTTGTCCCCAAAATTCAGAATTGCATGAAGGCCAATTTTTGCATTTCTTTCTTTTTCTTTTCTTTAGAGTGAATACTACTTCAACTCTTCAATGGCCTCTGTGGTTAGATACCACATTTGGCAATAACACGTGTAACAAATTATAGAAATTCTTTGAAAATTTATTTCACAATAATAGCGGATGTCGCCAATGACCATTTTTTCATTTCAAAAGTTCACAAATCCAGTCTCATCTCAGTGACAAACAAATGTCAAAACTTGTCAGAATGTTGCAAAATCAAACGTATTTGTGACAGATTAATTTCTTCTTAAAATTACTAGATTCTTTGTGGACAATGTAAAAGATTTGTAATATTTTCGCCCAATCATGTCTTTTAACAAATTTACCATCATTAACGTAGGTAATGATAAATTCAAGAATCTGTATTGTCTGAACAATATTCCGCCCACGCCTCGTGCCTGTAAGTGCCTGTATTTTTCGTGCGACAGTAGGTACCTACCTGTTCTCAGATAATAACGTGCTGGAGTGGCGTGTAAATGGCGCCATACATCACACAGTGGGCCACTCTACCGGTTTATTTACGTAAGGAATTACTTTCAGAGTGAGGATCACGGTGCTGCTTGAGGTCCTCTTTGTGCAAGATTTTAGTGGTTTCTTTAGTCGAATTAGTTTGAGAGGAGCTGACTTGTGACTCAGTGATAATAGCAGTCACATTTGTCGACTGATCAGAATATTAAGTTGCACTTTCCGTGGCTGCTTCGTGGATGGATGAACATCTTGACATACCAAAACCCCTCTGAATGCACTTTAAGCTTTTGATACCGTTTTTTTTTTGTTTTGGATGGGAAATTATCAAATGACCTCTCCCGCTCTAGGCGGAGCGGTAGGGCGTGTCAGACTTTTACTGACTAAAACCCAACCGTGTTCTTTCAGTCGTTAAGTCGTCAAATAACCTTGCTCTAAATACCAAGAAAACTAAATGTGTAAAGTTCGCCTTGCCTAACGTTAGAAATCTAGGACCCAACATCGTTTTAGATAAAGAGGTCCTTGAAACTGTGGGCTCGGCAGTTTTTCTGGGAATAACAGTTAATGCCAAACTTCAGTGGGGACCACACATGTCAACCCTAGCAGAAAGTAAGAAAATATACTGACGTTGATACAGCTCGTTTAGTCTATTTTAGTTATTTCCACAGTGTTATGTCCTACGGTATTCTGCTGTGGGGTAAAGCCGCTGACATACAAAATATATTTGTACTCCAAAAACTGGCTATAACCAAAAGTCATTTATTGAAATTAGACTGAGAATCAGAAAAAAAACCTTCTTTTTATTATGTACACCATATAGATTACAGAACATAAAAATAAAGATTTTACAAAGGGTGACACAATGGGCGGTCTTATCGCTAAGAGGCATCTTTTACAGACAACAGCACTTTTTGAACGTCCATATTACATAAGACAGTCCCCCAAAACGCCCTTCGCCACTTCCTAGTGCTTTCGTTGGGAAGAATAAGTGCTGAAACAAACCCCCCAGCATTGTTCCAGCCGTTCTATGTAGACGGTGTAAAAGACAAGGTGAACGCTTCGTCCGCATAGACAGACACGGATAGTAGGTAGACAGTCGTCCGATATTTTTTAATTTAACGAATGTCAAAGGTCTGTATAATAATTGAAATAGAGATCAAGCACTGAATACTAACTAAAATACAAAATACCGTTTCGAATTGAGATCAAATGAGCAAACATTCCGTTAAATATTGCATTGGACCCTATCAATAAACCCCGAAATGAGTTTCATACAAAAACCGAACTTTGACTCAACAAAAACGTATCAGCACCAATTTTCGGTCACACACGCTAACCGAAAATGTTTTTCGAATAGGCGTTTCTCCTCCAATATGCTCCATCCGGAACGAACCTACAAAACTATTAAACAAAGCGGAAAAAGCGCTAGAACCAGCTTCCCGTAGTTAGCTTTCAGTGCCACAAAGTGTATACGTTTCACTGCTCATATAGATAGGAACTTTTGGGTAATAGCCTTCCTATTGCGGCTTTTGTTTAAGTGGTTATAGTGATCCGGTCTGTGGACGCGTAATGGAACGGAAAATTGTTATGAATTTGGGTTTGGTAGGTGTTTAGTGAATTGTTTAAGTGCCGTATTATTGTGTTGTTTTTTTGTTATATGCTTTCGTGGTTTTTTGAACGAGCGCTGTGATTTTTAATTTTTAGCTCAAATTTCTACTTAAAATAAAGAAAATGATTTATCTAATTTAAAAGTTGAATGGGAAAGAGATTTATTAGACCTACTTAACCAGGCTATCCTGTGAAAGCCATTTTTTTGGTATGGATGGGAAATTATCAAATGAACGCTCACGCTTTGGGTGGAGCGGAAGGGCGTGTCAGACTTTTACTGATTAAAACCTTACCGTGTTCCTTCACTTGTCTGTGTGTCGGGGCTATGGTTTTTCTTTTAGCAACCCGCAACCCTGACCTAGGCATAGGTCTTCGTGGACCCACGATGTGCTGACCTCTCTTTGAGGCCCGCGTGAAATACAACGCACCGTTGACCCGGGTCTGGTCCTTACCGCAAGCCCGCGCCTACAGTGGCCGGGAGTTTGATGTTGTCTTCCGACTAGGGCGTCACCTGCGACGCCTACGCTTCGCCTCATCCTTTGCCAGCATCACTGCTTCGTATAAGGAGGTGACGGCCTGAAATCAGCGTCATGTTCCGGCATGATGTCTGGTGAATCCGTACGGAGGACGGGTATGAGCAGTTGTGTTGCGATGTGTGCCGGGTACGATGCGCCAAATGTTGTCGTGTCGGGAGTTTGGTCGTGGAGAGTCTCCAGATCAATCTCCCTCTACCGCAGCATCGTTTGGTCGTGTTGGTCTTGGGTTTAACATTGCATCACCTCGCTCAACTGCCGTCATCCCTCCTATTCCTAAGTTTTTTAAGTGAATAGGCTTAATAAACTAGTGCGCTTTACCATCAATTATTGCACCACTGCTTACCATCAGGCGGGATTGTAGTCAAGCTCCAGTTTATAATTATTTAAAAAAAAATGGACTTTCGCTACAGACCGTGGCCTAGACCAGTGCCAGATGCAAGAGATCGCCGCCGACCGCCGCCACGTGGACACGCCGATGCTCCGCCCAAGCTGGGCAAACCTCCACCGTGTCTTCAGGGTGATTCCCACAGTGGTGACACCCTGGCGTTTCCTCCAACAGTAACCTTCCGAAACAGCCGTGTCCGATGAGGACCTGCGTCAGGCCCTACTCAAAGAGGGGACCTAATAATTTAATTAGAAGGGACCAGTCACTAAAACTAGCATAGAGTTAAGTTTTATGCTTGATTTTGTTTTTTTTTTTTATATTTGTAGTGTACCCCAGTAAGTCGAGGGCTTTATTTATTATTCATTTCAGTCGTCCAGTTACTCTTATCCTTACAATATAGGTATATATTATATTCATAAAAACTCTAGCTCTATAAATGTTTGATTCGCTATGAAAGCAAAAATGTGTCGCTCTCTTTACAAAATTCAATATGGATAATGAAAGAAATATATTATTAATAGGAAGAGAGATTGTAATAGCAGAAATATTTCCTTAGGAATTAAAATTTTTGTGAAGGTTATGTCAAGTCTTGGGCACTTGCTCTGACAAGGATATTTGCCCGGGGCTGTATAAAATTAAAAGTCACTAAAATTTTCGTAGCTAAGGAATTCTTAGTCGCAATAATTACTTCTTCTTTCTTTCAATAATATACACACATCATCATCATCAACCTTTTTATCGTCCCACTGCTGGGCACAGGTCTCCTCTCATACAGAGAAGGATTGAGCGTAATCACCACGCTTGCTCAATGCGGGTTGGCGATTTCAGACTTAAAGTCCAGGTTTCTTCAAGATGTTTTCCTTCACCTTCTAATCAGTCATTGGTGTCCAAGATATATTTAAGTAAAGTACATATAACTTAGAAAAGTTACATTGGTACTTGCTTGTCCTGGAATCGAACGCGGAACTAAAACAGGCACACATAACTGATTAATTTCTCAGTTATTTTTTTTTTAAACATTGCTGTCAATAGGTATTATTAATATATCGTGAGTGCATTTACAAACATTTAAATTCACATGCACAAACAGCCAGACCCGGAACAACTACTTGTAGGTTTATTTTATTTTTATTTTTTTATTAATTATAAACTAGTGCTTGACTGCAATCCCGCCTGATGGTAAGCAGTGGTGCAATCGTTGATGGTAAAGCGCACTAGTTTATTAAGCCTATTCACTTAAAAAACTAAGGAATGGGAAGGAAGACGGCAGTTGAGCGGGGTGATGCAATGTTAAACCCAAGACCAACACGACCAACGAAGCTGTGCTAGAGGGAGATTGTTCTGGAGATTCTCCACGACCAAACTCCCGACACAACAACATTTGGTGCATCGTACCCGCCACACATCGCAACACAACTGTAGGCCTAGTATGAGTTTTCATTACGAAACTCGATCGACGATATCGAGCGCGTTTGACCCATCAATTGGCCCGCTTCAAGGTTGTAAGAACTCTCAGCCAATGAGAGCGCCAAACGCGCTCGATATCGATGATCGAGTCTCGTAATGAAAACTCATACTAGGCATACTGCTCAGACCCACAGAACAGACTTATATTAACTATTCCGTGCTCAGACCCGTCCTCCGTATGGTTTCACTAGACATCATGCCGGAACACGACGAATCGCTTGGCAGCAAGACTTTGTCTGGTGGGTGGTCATACAAATATTTGTCTCGTGTGGGGATCGTACCCACGACACGGAGCGCAGCAGTCGATCTCTCAACCCCTACACCAACTGTGTCATCAAATAAGAAATTCGATATTCATCAATCGACCAGCACCCTATTTGGGTGGTATCCCAAAAAATAGCTTAATGTCCACCAGATAGATTTATAAAAAAATATTGAACACGTATTTTCTTTTTTCTTTCATTCAAATACTTAGGAAGATATATTGATTTGAAATTTCGCATGACGTCACGCCGTGGTACAAGATATGCCACGGCGTGACGTAATTAGCCCCCACTGAGAAGTTTTTGGTAATTTCGACAAAATAAAAAATACGGGTCTTCATTTTTTTTTTTCTACTAAACTACTAACTGGACTAATTATGTTATTGATTTTCATACCTTGGATACATCCCTATTGCATAACACACTATTATTATAAATTGGAATCATTTTAAAGCATATTGCTAATCCATTGCTCCATATGCTAGGAAAGTATGTCTGCTTAATAACGTAAATAACGCAATGAATGTTGATGAACTGTCAAAACTAAACCCATTGCTATTGATAGTTTGTTACGCAATTACCACGCTGCTAAGAAACACATTATTTTTATTTATTTACATGGAGGAAGAGGGTAGAAAATTATAACACCAACGTCAGCAGAATTCTTCAATCATATTACTATACTCCGTTGGTTCAGGTCTTGTTCTGACATGATGTCTGGTGAAGCCGTACGGAGGACGGATGTGAGCAGTTGTGTTGCGCTATGTGTCGGGTACGATGCACCAAATATTGTTGTGTGGGGAGTTTGGTCGTGGAGGGTTTCCAGATCAATCTCCCTTTGGCCCAGTATCGTTGGTTGTGTTGTTGGGTTTAACATTGCATCACCTCGCTCAACTGCCGTCTTCCTTTTTATTCACTAAGTTTTTTTAGTAAATAGGTTTAATAGACTAGCGTCTTACAATCAACGATTGCATCACCGCTTACCATCAGGCGGGATTACAGTCAAGCACTTCTTCTTCTTCAGCCTATAGATGTCCACTGCTGGACAAAGGCCTCCCCAAGGCTTTCCACGCCGACCGGTCTTGTGCTGCCCGCATCCATCGGCTTCCCGCGACCTTCACCAGGTTATCGGTCCACCTTGTTGGGGGCCTCCCTACGCTGCGTCTTCCAGTACGTGGCCGCCACTCCAGAATCTTACTGCCCCGTCGGCTATCGGTTCTAAGAGCAATGTACCCTGCCCACTGCCACTTAAGCTTAGCGACTCGCAGAGATATGTCGGTGACTTTGGTTCTTCTGCGGATCTCCTCATTTCTGATCCGACCACGCAGAGAAACTCCGAGCATAGCTCTTTCCATTGCCCTTTGTGTGACTCTGAGCCTTCGTGACTTCTTTAACGACTAAACCTAATACAAGTTCTATTCAGTTGACAACTGTGACTCGGGTTAATTTATTCTTTTAGTTTTTTTTTTTTTTTACCTTTAGTAAACTACCCAAGCCTGTCTGGTCTGGTCGTGCTTCGGAAAGCACGTTAAGCCGTTGGTCCCGGTTGCCATACGAACATCTAGTGGCAGTTGTTACGCGTTGTTGGAGCCCTCAAAAGTCCAACAATTGGACTAACTGCAATGATTCGATGTCGCCTTCGGGTTGTGGAAGTCAGACGGCAGTCGCTTCACGAAAAATGTCGAAGTTTAGCCATATCAGCAGTTGGAGTCTGGGGTCCGCTTTACCAATGTAAAGCGGACCCCAGACTCCAAAGCGGCAAAGGCTTCGGATGCGACTGGGATTAACGCTGTGATGATGATGAGTTAACTACCCAAGCCGATGGAGTCTAGTACTAATACTTTCACCCGTAGCAGATGTTACGTAGGTACATAATTTTGAAATACTAAGGATTTTATACATTTCATTTCTTTAATATAAAGAAAATAATGTCACGGCGTTACCCCACTACTACACAAATCAAATTAGCAACTTTCTTCTAAACGACACCGATGATCCACGACATATAAATGTATAGGTATATATAAAAGAAAGTCGTGTTAGCTACACTATTTATAACTCAAGAACGGTTGGAGCAAATCGCTAGCTAAGAACTGGTCCGTCTGGTCCATCGTTCCCGTGTGAACGAATGAGCTTCATTCATTGTTTCGACTTCTCCTACCCTTTTGTGCTACCCTGGTACCTTGCACCTCCACAAAGCAGGCAAAATAAAACTTCTTCCATGTATCGATCGAATGAGCTTCATTATTTCGAGTTCTCCTACACTTTTGTGCTACCCTAGTAACTTGCACCTCCACAAAGTAGGCAAAATAAAAGTTCTTCCATGTAACATGATTTATTTAATAATAACGAATGAGCTTCATTGTTTCGACTTCTCCTACAGTTTTGTGCTACCCTGGTACCTTGCACCTTCATAAAGTAGGCAAAATTAAACTTCTTCCATGTAATATGGATTTAATAATAATGAATGAGCTTCATTGTATTGACTTCTCCTACAGTTTTGTGCTGCACTGGTACCTTGCACCTCCACAAAGTATACTCTTATGCTAATAAATGTCCAGGAGGTTTTAGTCCAGGTTTCCTCAAGATGTTTTGCTTCACCTTCAGTCATTGGTGTCCAAGATATACTTAGAAAGTACATATAACTTTAGAAAAGTTACAGTGGTAAATGAAATGAAATCGTTTATTAAGCAAGTAGGATCACTGACCACTTTTACACGTCATATGTATTTTTTATTTTAAACTAGATGAAGCCGGCATTTCCCAACTCCTTTATATATGGACCTCTGAGAAGAAATAGCCGTAACAAACTCAGGAATCATCGTCTTTTTACCCGACTACGGCAAAGCAAAAGGAGGGTTATGATTTTGACAGGCTATGTATGTATGTATGTATGTATGTATGTATGTATGTATGTATGTATGTTCATCTGTTCCCTCGTAACTTCTAAACTACTTATTCGAATTCGATAAATAAAAAAAAGTAAAAAAACTAAAACCCAACTACGACAAAAACGACGCTGAAAAAGTATAAAACAAGATTTTCAGAATACTGAACTGAACAAAGTTGCTAATATAGTTGCAAGTAAATGGACACAGTAGACTCTACCAAGATGCCTTCGTTATAAATTGACAATAATGTCTTACGATACTATTCTGAAGTATGCAATATTCACTATTTAGAGATAAATTTTCATATTTGGAAAACCGCAGTCACACGTTATCAAAGTGCTACGGTAGGTAGGTATATGTAACGTGTGACTACGCCTTTCCAAATATGAAAATTTTTATATTTAGCAACTTTGTTCAGTTCAGTATTCTGAAAATCTTGTTTTATACTTTTTCAGCGTCGTTTTTTGTCGTAGTTGGGTTTTAGTTTTTTTTACTTTTTATTATTTGTACTATTTTGGTGTTAAAGTGTATTTGTGGCGCATAATATTAACAAAAGTTAAATTGACGAACTAAAAACTAGGTAGTTAACATACGACATCTCTTTTGACTTATGTATCGGCGCATAGTAATATGTAGAAAATGTAGAGATGTCCTATTTTACTATTTCTTAGCGCGTGGATCGTAGCACGTATAGCAACGGTTTCCCCGTATGAAGCTCCCGGTTTTTCGTAGTAGCGACGCACATTTGCGTCGATGGCAGCGAATGGGTCATGAATTAGTGGATGAGGTCGTTAGTATAAATAGATTGGATGTTTTTCTAACGGTGGTAGGCCATAACATCGGCTGCCGGCAGAAGTTACCACCCACCAGACAAAGTCTTGCCTCCAAGCGATTCGTCGTGTTCCAGCATGATGTCTGGTGAAGCCGTACGGAGGACGCGTCTGAGCACTTTGTGTTGCGTTGTGTGGCGAGTACGATGCGCCAAATGTTGTTGTGTCGGGAGTTTGGTCGTGGAGAGTCTCCAGATTAATCTCCCTCTGGCGCAGGCATGGTTGGTCGTGTTGGTCTTGGATTTAACATTGCATCACCTGGCTCAACTGCCGTTATCCTTGCTATTCCTAAGTTTTTTAAGTGAATAGGCTTAATAAACTAGTGCGCAGGCATCAAGGATTGCGTCACTGCTTACCATCAGGCGGGATTGCAATCAAGCGCTAGTTTATAATTATTAAAAAAAAAACTTATATTAAGGGGACCTGGGAAGATTTCTTAATCTATCTAATTCTGCTAACGATCGACTGTCATGTGGATTTTTAAGTAATTTATTATGATCCAAGGCACTTATAAATAATCCCTCTATGGTTTTAAGTCTACTGAGAGCGACATAGGCCTGTCCTTTAGCAAACAATGACTTTCCTAGATCTGTAACTTTTTTATCTAGAGTACAACCTTGTAATTTATGTACAGTACAACCCCAAGAAAGAATCAGCGGGAGCATTTTACGCTAAATTTGCCCAGAACCCCTCAAACCGTCAAATTCAGTGAGGCAAGGCTCGATTTTGATAAGTCCGTTAGTATCTGCTTTTATGGATACGTCGTCAAATTGTATGAGAACAGCGCTTGGCTGTTCTCCTGTTCTAACTGATCGCGCCGAAGAGCAGGCCATTCGAAGGCCTTCACCACTCCCATCGCTCCGTTTACCAAACCCTGGTTTACATTAAAATTTCTACGAAGCATTACTAGGGATTATGTACAAACATAAAGTACTCGTGAAGCTCTTTCAGATGATACCAAATACGGTATATTTATTTTAATTTTATATTAACATAGAACTTTTTGTCCGCTAGAGGGCGTAATACTAAATTTGGTGACAAGCTTTATAGCTCATAACCAACAGAATATCAAGGCCCTTCTAATGGTTCTGCAGTGGTCTTATTCTGATAAGTAGTAAAGAAGCTATCTATGAACGAAAAGATGTGAATTATATGCAATCAGCCCATGAATACAGGTAAAGTCACAAGCAAATGCTAGTAATATATATATATTCAAAATGTACAATTAAGCCCTTTCAAATGATACCAAACACGGCATATTTATCTTAACTTTATATTTTTACTCTGTATATTTTGTCCGCTAGAGGGCGCCACATTAGATTTTGTGAAACTCCATATAGCCTATAACCAGCGGACAATTAAGACGCTTCTAATGATATGTCATTTATCGAATTCGAATAAGTAGTTAAGAAGTTACGAGGGAACAGATGAACATACATACATACATACATACATACATACATACATACATACATACATACATAGCCTGTCAAAATCATAACCCTCCTTTTGCTTTGCCGTAGTCAGGTAATGACATATCATTAGAAGCGTCTTAATTGTCCGCTGGTTATAGGCTATATGGAGTTTCACAAAATCTAATGTGGCGCCCTCTAGCGGACAAAATATACAGAGTAAAAATATAAAGTTAAGATAAATATGCCGTGTTTGGTATCATTTGAAAGGGCTTAACTTGTACATTTTGAATATATATATATATATTACTACCATTTGCTTGTGACTTTACCTGTATTCATGGGCTGATTGCATATAATTCACATCTTTTCGTTCATAGATAGCTTCTTTACTACTTATCAGAATAAGACCACTGCAGAACCATTAGAAGGGCCTTGATATTCTGTTGGTTATGAGCTATAAAGCTTGTCACCAAATTTAGTATTACGCCCTCTAGCGGACAAAAATTTCTATGTTAATATAACATTAAAATAAATATACCGTATTTGGTATCATCTGAAAGAGCTTCACGAGTACTTTATGTTTGTACATAATCCCTAGTAATGCTTCGTAGAAATTTGAATGTAAACCAGGGTTTGGTAAACGGAGCGATGGGAGTGGTGAAGGCCTTCGAATGGCCTGCTCTTCGGCGCGATCAGTTGGAACAGGAGAACAGCCAAGCGCTGTTCTCATACAATTTGACGACGCATCCATAAAAGCAGATACTAACGGACTTATCAAAATCGAGCCTTGCCTCACTGAATTTGACGGTTTGAGGGGTTCTGGGCAAATTTAGCGTAAAATGCTCCCGCTGATTCTTTCTTGGGGTTGTACTGTACATAAATTACAAGGTTGTACTCTAGATAAAAAAGTTACAGATCTAGGAAAGTCATTGTTTGCTAAAGGACAGGCCTATGTCGCTCTCAGTAGAGTTAAAACCATAGAGGGATTATTTATAAGTGCCTTGGATCATAATAAATTACTTAAAAATCCACATGACAGTCGATCGTTAGCAGAATTAGATAGATTAAGAAATCTTCCCAGGTCCCCTTAATATAAGTTTTTTTTTTTTAATAATTATAAACTAGCGCTTGATTGCAATCCCGCCTGATGGTAAGCAGTGACGCAATCCTTGATGCCTGCGCACTAGTTTATTAAGCCTATTCACTTAAAAAACTTAGGAATAGCAAGGATAACGGCAGTTGAGCCAGGTGATGCAATGTTAAATCCAAGACCAACACGACCAACCATGCCTGCGCCAGAGGGAGATTAATCTGGAGACTCTCCACGACCAAACTCCCGACACAACAACATTTGGCGCATCGTACTCGCCACACAACGCAACACAAAGTGCTCAGACGCGTCCTCCGTACGGCTTCACCAGACATCATGCTGGAACACGACGAATCGCTTGGAGGCAAGACTTTGTCTGGTGGGTGGTAACTTCTGCCGGCAGCCGATGTTATGGCCTACCACCGTTAGAAAAACATCCAATCTATTTATACTGTTACGGGCTAGGGGTACTAAAACGCCGGTTAAGGGTTACGAAGTTTATTGACGACGAGGGTACAGACGGTAGTAGGCGATGACAAGTAGAATGTCGCTGACGTTGCACCGAAGTCTTCTCTTACGTCCACGAAGTCCGTGTCGTAAACACACAATAACTCTACAGATGTTACTTTACGTAGTACTCACAGTTCTCGTTACAGTTGTCGCAGTAGGTATTCTCAAAGATCGCTTCTTAACTGTCGCTGTTTTCGTATCGCTAGTCGAGTGTAGACTGACTGTGCGCTGGCGTCGCGGCGCCTTATATAGCCCAGCTGATCGAACATTCCAGATTCCTCCAGACGTAATAATAATAGCACATAACTTCGAGGTCACTCGGAAGTACCTACGGTAATTCCCGGAAACGGGTTTCTAGAAATTTCGATGTCGACACTTTGTTGACAAAACTGTTGAGACCTGTACCATTCGATAGGCCATCCTAAGTCTAGTAATGCGTTTTTACATTGTGCCTAGAAAATGTCTAGATCTAGGGAAATAGGACTTGAAAAGTGACACACTGCATGTCACGCGATATTGAACCTTATGCCATCGACATAAGGTCCATTCGTAACATTGCCCCCTTCTTAGTCATGCTCGTCCCGAGCATGATTTGATCCATAATAGCGAGCTAGGCGGTCTACGTGTACGATCTTCAGCTTCCCTCTAGGTCCTTTCTTTATCCGGTAGGTGACATCGTTTATTCTGGTTACTATCGTGTACGGACCCTCCCATTTGGCTTGAAATTTCGGACTCTTTCCTTTTCTCCTTATGGGATTATGTAACCATACCAGAGTTCCTTCTTCAAATCCGGGTACGTTAGCTTTGCGGTCGTATCGGATCTTCATGTTCTCGCTGGTTTTGAGACCATTCTCTCTCACTAGCTCATGTATACCATCTAATTTACGCCGCAGGTCGGCCACATAGTCGACGGCTAGGATAGGAGTATCGGGAGGTGTTCCGGTTAGTGCATCTATGGGTAGTCTAATTTCTCGGCCGAAGTTGACTTTCGCCGGTGTGCAGTTTGTGCTATCATGTGTTGCTGAGCGGTATGACATTAAAAAGAGTGGAATGTATTGGTCCCAATCCCTTTGGTGTTCTTCCACTACTTTGGCCAAATGATTCTCCAACGTCTGATTGAATCTTTCGACCATTCCATCTGACTGTGGGTGATACGGTGTTGTACGAGTCTTATGTATCCCGAGTAGTTGGCAAACCTCTTGAAATAGTGAAGACTCGAAGTTTCTACCCTGGTCAGAGTGTAACTCCAAGGGAACGCCAAATCGACAGAACACCTCGTGAACTAGCTTTTTGGCGACTGTATGAGCTTCCTGGTTAGGTACTGCAAAAGCTTCTGGCCATTTGCTGAAATAGTCTTGCATGACGATGATATACCTATTCCCTTCTTCAGTAACAGGGAATGGCCCAGCTATATCGACAGCAACTCTTTCCCATGGTGCACCAACATTGTACACTTTAAGTCGACCTCTGGCTCTCGTTTGCGGTCCCTTCACTGAGGAGCAGGTTACACATTTTCTACACCAGTCCTCTACGTCTTCGCGGCAATGCACCCAATAGAATCTTTTTCTCACCTTCTCCAGGGTTTTCTTTACTCCTAGATGTCCTCCGGATACTCCGTCGTGCACCTGTCTTAGCACTGACGCGACTTTATCGCAGGGGACAACTATCTGTAAGGTGACCTCCTGACCACTGGGTGATTCCCATTTCCTCTTGAGAATTCCATTATCAATTATCAGGCTGTCCCATTGAGCCCAGTAACTTTTTACTGTTGGGCTAAGCGCTGATATTTCACTCCAAGCGGGCCTCTGGCCACGTTGTTTCCATTCGATTACTGTCTTCAAGTCACTATCTTCCTTTTGTGCGTCTATCAATGATTGATTATCCCAGTCTTCATCCAAAGCGTTTACCTGGATAATCCGTACGTTCTCTTCCTGTTTGTCACAATGTCGGCCCTTACTTCCTGAAGTAACCTGGCGATGGCGGTCCTTTTGTCTTGCCTTTTTCTCGAGGCGCTTCTTCTTATGCGCCTCGTCCTCGACTTTCTTTTCCCGCCTTGCGTCAGCGTCACTCCACGACCTTCCGCGCGACCGCTCGCGCTCGTGTTCTTACTTGCCGGGACGTTCACGTTCCTGGTCTCGGTCTCGCTCCCGGTCCTTGACGCGTTCCCGCTCTCGTTCAGCGGGTCGCGCGCGGTGCCCGCTCCGATCGCTCCGCTCGCGCCACTCGACTCGCTCGCGCGGGCGCTCGGGCTCGACCTTCGTACCGCGCTTGCGCCACGCCATCACCGCGGCCTCCTCACGTGACCAAGAAGTTCTTCTTCCCTTAGCCTTCCTGGGACAATCAATTCGAATGTGCCCCTTTTCTCCGCACTCGTAGCAAATTGGTCCTCGTCGGGCTTTTATTTGTGCGGTCACTTCTCGAATACGGTCGTGTTGTGGGCCATCTTGACGTACTGCTTCCACCTCCAGAGCATGCGTCAAAGCTGCCTTCAGGGTCTGATGGTGACCCAGACGTACTGCAGCCCTGACTTCTGCATCTCGAATCCCATCAGTAAAGAATCGTACAGTAGTAGCGCCAATCAATCCCGGTGTTGATGCATACGCCTTCCGAACCATACGTTCTATTTCCGTGGCCCATTGTTGCAAACCCTCGCTGCTCTTCTGTGTGCGTTCGCGGAGTTGAGCCCTGTAGACGTGTTCCAGGTGTTTCTCTCCATATCTAGTCTCCAACGCTTCTAACAGACAGGCTAAGGTATTGCAATCGCCGGAAATATTCTCGAGGATTCGTACGGCATCACCACGCAACGCAAGCATAAGGGCTGTTAGAGCTTGATCGTCGTCCCAGTTGTTGCCTTTTGCGACCTTTTCAAATTGAAGGCGGAAGGCCACCCATGACGTTGTTCCGTCAAAATGAGGTACTTGGAAAGTCGGCAAAGCACTAGGTACCGGTACCACACCTTTAATAACGCCCTTTTTTACCTTCTCCTGCAGAAATTCTACTTCCTTCCCAAACTCCATGATGGTATTGTCTAGTTTTTCTATACGAGCCTCTTGCTGGTCCATGCGGGCATCTTGTTGTGCTGTTTTTATTTTAAGCTCGTTGACCTCTTCTTTGGTTGTTTCCCACTTTTCATTATCTAATACTAATTGCTGGGATTTTGCCTGGGATTCTGCTACACTTTTAATGATTTGTGCCTGGGTTTCTGCCTGGGATTTGTCTATTTTTGCTTGGATTTCTGCCTGGGAGATTGCCTGAGATTGTTGTATTTGTGCCTGGATTTCTGCCTGGGATTTTGCCTGGGATTCTGCCACACTTTTAATCTGTGCCTGGGTTGCTGCCTGGGACTCTGCCATACTTTTTATTTGCTCCGTCAAATGGGCCAGCAACGCCGATAAATCGCATCCACTGCTTCCGAGAATAGTGGTGGTAGTAGGCGCACTCACATTCGTCGGTGTTACGACGGCCGCATCTACTCCGGGTGCGGGGATGCCAACGGATTCTTCCTCTTGACGCGCCAAATCCATCGCTGCTTGTCGTCGCGTGCGAACTCTTTCGTCTTCCCTTGGCGTGACCGGCATGCCGCTTCTGACACCAATTGTTACGGGCTAGGGGTACTTAAACGCCGGTTAAGGGTTACGAAGTTTATTGACGACGAAGGTACAGTCGATTGTAGGCAATGACAAGTAGAATGTAGCTGATGTGCACCGAAGTCTTCTCTTACGTCCACGAAGTCCGTGTCGTAAACACACAATAACTCTACAGATGTTACTTTACGTAGTACTCACAGTTCTCGTTACAGTTGTCGCAGTAGGTATTCTCAAAGATCGCTTCTTAACTGTCGCTGTTTTCGTATCGCTAGTCGAGTGTAGACTGACTGTGCGCTGGCGTCGCGGCGCCTTATATAGCCAGCTGATCGAACATTCCAGATTCCTCCAGACGTAATAATAATAGCACATAACTTCGAGGTCACTCGGAAGTACCTACGGTAATTCCCGGAAACGGGTTTCTAGAAATTTCGATGTCGACACTTTGTTGACAAAACTGTTGAGACCTGTACCATTCGATAGGCCATCCTAAGTCTAGTAATGCGTTTTTACATTGTGCCTAGAAAATGTCTAGATCTAGGGAAATAGGACTTGAAAAGTGACACACTGCATGTCACGCGATATTGAACCTTATGTCATCGACATAAGGTCCATTCGTAACAATACTAACGGCCTCATCCACTAATTCATGACCCATTCGGTGCCATCGACGCAAATGTGCGTCGCTACTACGAAAAACCGGGAGCTTCATACGGGGAAACGGTTGCTATACGCGCTACGCTCCAAGCGCTACGAAATAGTAAAATAGGACATCTCTACATATTACTATACGCCGATACATAAGTCAAAAGAGATGTCGTATGTTTAACTACCTAGTTTTTAGTTCGTCAATTTAACTTTTATTAATATTATGCGCCACAAATACACTTTAACACCAAAATAGTACAAATAAGTAAAAAAACTAAAACCCAACTACGACAAAAACGACGCTGAAAAAGTATAAAACAAGATTTTCAGAATACTGAACTGAACAAAGTTGCTAATATGCAAGTGCAAGTAAATTGACAATAAACGATACTATTCTGAAGGCAATATTCACTATTTAGATATAAATTTTCATGTTTGGAAAGGCGTAGTCACACGTTACATATACCTACCGTAGCACTTTCATAACGTGTGACTGCGGTTTTCCAAACATGAAAATTTATCTCTAAATAGTGAATATTGCATACTTCAGAATAGTATCGTAAGACATTATTGTCAATTTACAACGAAGGCATCTTGGTAGAGTCTACTGTGTCCATTTACTTGCAACTATATTAGCAACTTTGTTCAGTTCAGTATTCTGAAAATCTTGTTTTATACTTTTTCAGCGTCGTTTTTGTCGTAGTTGGGTTTTAGTTTTTTTACTTTTTTTTATTTTAAGTCCAGACATAATTTTTGCAATAATTTACGTTATAATCCATACTTAATATTATAAATGCGAAAGTATCTCTGTCTGTCTGTCCGCCTGTCCGGCTTTGACGCCAAAACTACTGAACCGATTGTAATGAAATTTGGTACACAGATAGTCTAGAGCCTGAGAAAGGACATAGGCTATAAAACATCCCGCTATGACCATTAGGAGCAGAGCAGGAACAAAAAATGTTGCGGAAACGAGAGCAAACGTGGACGTACTACATATTGCTCCCATTATTTTAACAGGCGCTTATTTTATATCAACTGAGCTCATTCGGCTAGAAGCTTACGCGGGTGAAACCGCGGGGCACAGCACATATATTGCTTAATAATAGTGCTTAGCAGAACGAGCAGCTCAGTCCCAAGCTTTTTTGTCTTCTAAATAATCTGTGATTTTATAATACCCCGTTTTGCAAAGTTTGACCTTTACATAGTTTTTAAATCGTACGGGTAAGTTTCGAATGTCCATGGGAAGCTTGTTGTAAAAGTTGCCTACTCTGTGGACACGAGTGTGATGTACAGCAAGATTGTGTTTTGTTCCTAATACTTATATTATGAATATCGCTTATTTTCTTAAAATTCGATATATTTTTATGAACATAAATAAGATTTTCAAATATATATTGTGAAGCTACAGTCAGAACGTTCACCTCTTTGAATTTTTCTCTAATAGAATCTCTAGGACTTACCTGACCTGGAATCAAACCCGCGCACTCATACTTTAGAGGCTGGTGTTTCAACCACTAGGCCACCACGACTTTGAGCCGCATTTATCAACTTTATATTCAAAGTTTACAGTTTATATTTGAACGTGCATTTATTAACTTACATATCGTGTGCCGTGTTTATCGGATTCGGTGGAAAATAAATGGCTTTTAGTTCGTTACAAATTTGAGTCGACACAGAGCTCAAGATGTTTATACGGGACGATGTTTTAGATGGGAATGTTTTATTTACGTTTTATTTTATTTATTTATTTACTCCGTGATAAAACGGGTGACTCTCGCTCCGGCTCGTTCTTGGTGCACTGGAAACCTTTTTACCCGACTACGGCAAAGCAAAAGGAGGGTTATGATTTTGACAGGCTATGTATGTATGTATGTATGTATGTATGTATGTATGTATGTATGTATGTATGTATATATGTATGTATGTTCATCTGTTCCCTCGTAACTTCTAAACTACTTATTCGAATTCGACAAATGACATATCATTAGAAGCGTCTTAATTGTCTGCTGGTTATAGGCTATATAGAGTTTCACAAAATCTAATGTGGCGCCCTCTAGCGGACAAAACATACAGATTAAAAAAATAAAGTTAAGATAAATATGCCATGTTTGCTATCATTTGTAAGCGCTTTACTTGTACATTTTGAATATATATATATATATATATATATTACTAGCATTTGCTTGTGACTTTACCTGGATTCATGGGCTGATTGCATATAATTCACATCTTTTCGTTCATAGATAGCTTCTTTACTACTTATCAGAATAAGACCACTGCAGAACCATTAGAAGGGCCTTGATATTTTATTGGTTATGAGCTATAAAGCTTGTCACCAAATTTAGTATTACGCCCTCTAGTGGAAAAAAGTTCTATGTTAATATAAAATTAAAATAAATATACCGTATTTGGTATCATTTGAAAGAGCTTCACGAGTACTTTATGTTTGTACATAATCCCGAGTAATTCTTCTTAGAAATTTGAATGTAAAACAGGGTTTGGTAAACGGAGCGATGGGAGTGGTGAAGGCCTTCGAATGGCCTGCTCTTCGGTTCGATCAGTTGGAACAGGAGAACAGCCAAGCGCTGTTCTCATACAATTTAACGAAGCATCCATAAAAGCAGATATTAACGGACTTATCAAAATCGAGCCTTGCCTCACTGAATTTGACGGCTTGAGGGGGTCTGGGCAAATTCAGCGTAAAATGCTCCCGCTGATTCTTTCTTGGGGTTGTACTGTACATAAATTACAAGGTTGTACTCTAGGTAAAAAAATTATCGATCTAGGAAAGTCATTGTTTGCTAAAGAACAGGCCTATGTCGCTCTCAGTAGAGTCAAAACCATAGAGGGATTGTTTATAAGTGCCTTGGATCATAATAAATTACTTAAAATTCCACATGACAGTCGATCGTTAGCAGAATTAGATAGATTAAAAAATCTTCCCAGGCCCGCTTAATATATGAAACATCCAATCTATTTACACTAACGACCTCATCCACTAATTCATGACCTATTCGCTGCCATCGACGCAAATGTGCGTCGCTACTACGAAAAACCGGGAGCTTCATACGGGGAAACCGTTGCTATACGTGCGATCCACGCACTAAGAAATAGTAAAATAGGATATCTCTACATATTACTATACGCCGATACATAAGTCAACAGAGATGTCGTATGTTAACTACCCAGTTTTTAGTTCATCAATTTAACTTTTGTTAATATTATGCGCCACAAATACACTTTAACACCAAAATAGTACAAATAATAAAAAGTAAAAAAACTAAAACCCAACTACGACAAAAAACGACGCTGAAAAAGTATAAAACAAGATTTTCAGAATACTGAACTGAACAAAGTAATACTAAATAATTATAAACTAATGCTTGACCGCAATCCCGCCTGATGGTGAGCAGAGATGAAAATCGTTGAAGCGCACTAGTTTATTAAGCCTATATACTAAAAAAAAAAAAAAACTGTGTGAATTTAAACCCAACAACACGACCAACGATGCTGCGCCAGAGGGACATTGATCTGGAGACCCTCCATGACCAAACTCCCGACACAACAACATTTGGCGCATCGTACCCGGCACACATCACGACACAACTGGTCAGACCCGGCCCCCGTACGGCTTCACCAGACATCATGCTGGAATACGACGAATCGCTTGGCGGCAAGACTTTGTCTGGTGGGTGGTAACTTCTTCCGGCAGCCGATGCTATGGCCTACCACCAGGAAAACTTTTGCGCCGGGAATAGTTAGGGGCGAATTATATAATTTGATGGAAGTAGTCATATTTCAATATAAATACGTACATAAATCTAAATGTGTTTCACGGCCTAAAGGTGCAAACACAAGAACTGGACTGTAGTTTGCTTAGGCTCGAGTGTACAACCGCCTCATAACTTAGGATTGCGAAAGTCAAGAGGATTTCGCAAAACAAATCCCAAGCGCCTAAAAGATTCCTTTGCAAGGGTAGAAATGTGAACTGTAAAAGCCGGTCGAAAGTCGCACCCCAGTCTTTTATGTTAGTGACACAAGTAACAGAGTAATTACTTCACCACCCAAATTATAGTAGCACTCACGTTGCACTTGTAATTAAGACCGCTGTAGGGAAACACATAAATATAGTTATTTACCACTTTATTAATTCCTACAGCAAACTCCAAGTCTCTTGACCTTACAATTTCAATTCGGTCGAGTATCGAGTGTGTGCTTATTTAGCCGGGATATATACAAGGACCTAATACGTAATTCAAATATGTAGTTACATATTTACTGCTTACATAGAACCCTGAAACATCTTGCTGCGCACAGTTTTCACCCGTATTGAAATTCGCTCAAAACGCTCGTAAAATTCACGGGACCGTGCCATAATGGTTTTCAAAGGAGGTTTAATATCAGAGCTAATAGGTGAAGCATACAATGTGCAAACTTGCTTGTCACTTCATATGAACTCACTTTCCATCAACATTCACTTACTGTGTTCAAAGACTTATACAATTTGCATTGCCTGCTTACCTGATTTGGGCATACCTACACAGTCTATGCGAGTAGGAATGGCCAAAAATGCTATTTCACAGCTTCAGCAAATTATGGCGTGACCGCAAAATCTCACGGAAGCCTAAGATGAAACTCATCAGATCTCCTATCTACTCAATCTTCAGCTATGATTCAGAAACGTGGCCAATCAAGAAAGCCGATCGAGACCGCATTGACGCTTTCGATATGTGGTGTTGGAGAAAGATGCTTCGAATTCCTTGGACAGCATTTCGCACAAATCAGTCAATCCTTTGAGAGTTGGGTGTCACAATAAGACTGCCCTCTGTCTTCCTTCGAAGAATTTTAGAATACTTTGGCCATATTGCCAGAAAAGATGGAGACAACCTCAAACATCTGATGGTTACTGGGAAGGTGGATGGACGACGTTCTAGAGGTCGCAGTCCAATAAGGTGCACTGCCCAAATTCGTTCATCTCTGGACACCGGCCTACATGATGCTATACTCGCGGCTAGGGATCGTAACAGATGGCAAACTATTGTAAAGGAGAAGATAATTACTCAGGGACATCACGACCCTCGGTAATGAGGAAAACGACTTGAGGAGGAGGACACAGTGTATGTTAGTGTTATTGGAGTGTATATTGGGAATTTCCAAGTACCAGCTTGAAGTTTGGAAGTGGTGATAAGGAAGCACATTCAGGCGGAAGTCCCGCACATGACTTCTTTCCAGTCTTGTTGGGTTGCCGTTGCACCTGTGCAAGATTGGCATGCATAGCCTTTTTTATGTAAAAGCCTTATTGTATCAACTCACAATTTCAGTCCTGTATATTTCCAAATATGTGCTCGTCCAGGGACGTTGCTTTAACGTCATGTAGCAATATGATATGTTTGTTATTCACGAGCACACAAACTGTAAAATACCCGTTTTTACTCACTCGCTTTTATTTTAAACACAGTCATGGCATATTAACTCTGAATTATGTTGATTAACACGTCTTCCATGATATGGCTCGTTTTAAAATAGGTGATGTGTTCCCGTTGTGAGTCGTTGAGGTTTTAATTTTATACGTTGAAGAGATTGTAATTCAGATACATTTATGTAGATGAAAAGTTTCAACTAAAATCTAGACAATTATGTATTCAAAGACATATTCTTATTCGAAACTTTTATCTTTTATCAGTAATTTGTCTAATCTCAGTTTCAATCTGTTAATATAATACCTCTAATTTAAAAACATTTTGTAAATTTTTTATCATTTTGTTTGTCGCTAAGACTCAATTCGGCCGTATATATGTTTTTTTATGTTTATGCGCGGATAACTTCGTCGTTTATAAGATTTTGATAATTCTTTTTTTACTGGAAACAACATATTTTCAAGGTAGTCCTATGATAAGTTTTATATGGTGTGATGGTTGAAAACCAGAGAAATCAAGGGGAACTTTTAAAAATTGTAGGAACGACTAGTGAATTTGTAAGTTTTTTCATTAGGTATTTCAGAGCACTACAATTTAATAAAGGTTTGGAGTAGGCTTGATGATGGAGCCGGGAGACAGGCGAAGGAACTCGTCAACAATTCACAGCAGCTACCTTGTGTTTGTGCTTGATTAATTTGTATTTATAAGAACTTTACACCTAGAAGGGTTGTGACTGTCATTATGGAGCTGATGATGAAGACAAATTTCAGTTCAGGGAACTCTTCAACGATTTACATTAATACAAAACCAAAGACACCACGAACATGTAGATATATATGTCTATTCGTTTTTGCCACCGACTTTCGAAATTAGTTATTTTTCACTTTGTAGTGTTTTTTGGAAGTCGCTCGTTTTTTTCTTTGTATAAAAGTTTATTTATAATAAACTTAATTAATTAACGGGGGGGTTAATTAGCGGGGGTTAATTAGCCCCCCGGCCGCGAATCGACGCGATATATTTTGATATTCATGAATGAAACTCTTACAATTTACAGAGTACATAACAATATATGCTATGTACGACAAGAGCGTGTTCGTTGAAGCGCCCCCGAGTTACGAGTTGTGGGTTCGAACCGTGACAGGGGCCTTTATTTTGTGTACATTATTTCAACACCACTGCTCTCAAACCGGTTAAGGAAGACATTGTGACAAAACAGGCATGTCAAAGTGCAAAAAAAAAAGAAAACATCACATATATCTAGCAACCCGCACTGGGCCCGCATGGTGATTTACGGCCCACTCGTTCTCACCCAGCGGGGGCTTGTATCCCAAAAGTGGGGACATGTCATGTTAGTCGGGATAGCATCGGGATTTGGGTGATATTACACTGAGTCAGAATCGTATTGGCCAAGTGGTTAAAACACCAGCCTCTAGCTAGAGTATGAGTGTTCGCGTTCGATTCCATGTCAGGCAAGTACCAATGTAACTTTTCTAAGTTATATGTACTTTCTAAGACATTGTACATCAATTACTGATAACAAGGTGAATTAAAATATCTTGAAGAAACCTGGCCTGTAAGTCTAAAATCGAAAAAATTGAGCAAGACTGGTGATTAGGCTCAATCCTTCTCTGTATGAGAAGAGACCTGTGCCCAGCAGTGGGACGATAAAAAGGTCGATGATGATGATACTGAGTCGGAAATTAAAATAATGGTCACACACTGGACGTGCACACTATACCGTACAATTGATTATGCTAAAAAATGGGAATGTATGATTTTACAAAAAACTACAGGAAACTAAGATGAACGATAATTAATACGGAACCATCTTACTCCAAAGTATCCTCTACAGCAGAAGTTTACAGTATATGAAATGGAAAGCTGTTATTCAATTATGGGGTCCTGGTAATTTTATCTGCTCACACAAATTGTTATTGGGTTCTCCTCTCCCATCAGGATTAAAATGAGCAAATCTTATTATTGGAAAATCCAGTTAGGTATATGAGAGCTCCAAGATATCTTGATGGCAAGCGATGTCGCAGCAGGCTCAGACGAAGATGGCCAGATGAGCTGGATTCCTTCAACAAGAACTGATCTTCAGAAGCTTTAAATAGAGATAAGTGGGAAGATATTAGGGAGCCATGTCATCATCATCATTTCAGCTTTAATGCCAGTCGCATCCTCAGCTTTTTCAGCTTTGGAGTCTGGAGTCCGCTTTACCAGTCTAACTGCTGATTTTGGCTAAACTTCGATATTTTCCGAGAAGCTACTACCGCCTGACTTCCACAACCCAAAGGCGATATTGAAGCATTGTAGTTAGACCAATTATTGGTTACTACTACTTACTTTTAAGGACTCCAACAAACCGTAACGACGTGCAACGTGCTTTCCGAGGTACGATCAGACCAGTGCAAATATTCATATTCATGCATACAAATAAGCATTAGCACTGCGCGGGGATCGAATCCTCGCATCCTTGGGCAGCGGCTGCGTTCACTACCGCTACGCCATGGAGGCTGCCGTGTGCCATGTCACAGGCTTTTATTAGATTTATTTCATCATCATCATCATCACCAACCTTTTAATCGTCCCACTGCTGGGCACAGGTCTCCTCTCATACAGAGAAGGATCGAGCGTAATCACCACGCTTACTCAATGCGGGTTGGCGATTTCAGACTTAGAGTCCAGGTTTCCTCAAGATATTTTCCTTCACCTTTAGTCATTGGTATCCAAGATATACTTAGAAAGATTTATTTAAAAAATCTATATTAAGAGCCATAATAGAAATACAAAGAAGAAATAAAAACGACGGTCCGTAACTGTGTGATCATAATTTAATTTACTCACTAAAACTCATATTGCTCTTCTACGTCCTGCCTACTTCAAGTCGTTCTCAAGTTTCATATACACTTTAAAACAAGCATTTTTGCTGAGTACACTTAGTTTGATGGGAAAGGGTAATAATTCAGTCGCCAGTCGGCGCATGCGCAGTGGCTTAAACGTTTCAATTCCCAGCTGCTCGCTCGCCTCGCGTACTTGCCTGTGAAGTTCCTATCTTTAAAGTAATGGCCGTTTTATGATGCTTTTTGTAGGGAGCGTTTGCATGGCATTGGTGTAAAGTATTGACCTAATTTTGTTGATGAAGTTAGAATAACATTGGAACTGCATTTTGTATAATCTCATATGAGCTGTCAATAGTGTTCGACCCCTGTAAATATGGAGCTCAGTCGCCCTAACTCAGTCAAAACCGTCGCTAAGTTTCCTTGCTAGATTGCTACCTTGAAATCTGGAGATCAAAGTCCTCGCCCACATATGGGCGTGGCGGGAGCAAAAACAAGGCGCTTGTCTCGGTTACCTTGAGAACTCACGGCACAGTGGACAAAGTCTTCCGGGAAAATCTCATGGCAATATGGAGAGTGCGATTGTCGCAATCCAGTGTTGGGCTGGTTAGCTGCAATAAATCTCTTATCTATGGAGTAGCTAGAGAGGCGCCACGGTGTCCTCACTATCCTTTAGGATGAGGCGGGAGGAAACGTCAGGGTGTCACCACTATGTTGAACTTCCAAAAGACACGGTGGAGCATAAAGCCTCTAGTCCAGGTCATGGTATGGGTCGAGAGTGCATAGGGCGCGGTATGTCTTCTATGAAGCCGTAATGCTCGCAAAGGAAGAAGCAGAGCGCATCAGGGAGACACAATTACAACTTGACGCTGCTAGTTTCCGCAAGAGATTTCTTGGATATCGGGAGACTGTAGCCACCGTGGGCGTGGGTATGTGGGTGGCATGCAATGGGTAGCTCGCCGTTCGGTAAGTAGGTACAAGGATCGGGAAGACGGCGCGTCGTGTTCCACGCGCGCCTCAAATAGATGTCAGTACACAGTGAGCCGGTCCACTGCAACACCATGCCTGCCATTTCGCCTCCTCCTTTATACCACGTACATCGAGGGACTAGAACAATTTGCCAGCGGCGGTGTTTCCGTCGGACTAAAATTTGAGTGTCTTCAAGGCTAGAGTGAATAGACTCTTAATAAACTAGTGCACTTTACCATCAACGATTGAGTCACTGCTTACCATCAGGCGGGATTGCGGTCAAGCGCTAGTTTATAATTTATTAAAAAAAAATGATAGTACCTCAAACAGTCTTATGGCTAATTTTATTAAATCAGATAATGGTGTCGATCTTTTCCTTTCCATTTCGTTGTTAAAAGGATAGAAGATAACATTTTAATTTAATCCTGTCAAATTAAGATACTCCATAGACAGTTTAGACACGATTATAAACATGGCGACTAAAATACGCCGGTTTACGTCTGGAGCGCACTAATTTGACAGGTCTAAACTGACATTTTATCTTCTGTCCTTTTCTTATAGAAATGGAAAGAAAAAGATGCACTTAACTTAAATTTAGTTTAGTTTATGAACAACAGAATCGGCGCCATTTTTCATCTATGAATAGAAGAACCAAAAATGACAGCCTCCGTGGCGTAGCGGTAGCGGACGCGGCCGCTGCGCAAGGTGGCGCGGGTTCGATCCCCGCACAGTGCAAGTATGCATCATCATCATCATCATCTCAGCGTTTATCCCGGTTGCATCCGCGGCTTTCGCGTTGGAGCCCGGGGTCCGCTTTCCTGCACATTCTCCTCCATTTCGCACGATCTTTAGCGTCCTGTGGTAAGAGCTTGTTGGCACGCATGTCATCTCTTACAACGTCAAGCCAGCACTTCTTTGGTCTACCCCGCTTGTTCCGGCCCAGCGGAGGCGCCATGGCAAGACATTTGTTACCCACGTAACATGCCGGTTTGCGTAAGACGTGGCCGTACCAGCGTAGGCGACCCTCCTGCAGTTTGTCCGCAATGTCACGGACACGAAGGCTGCCCCGGATGCGGGAGTTCCTGATGCGGTCTTTCCGCGTAACTCCACACATCCACCGCAGCATATTCATCTCCGTGACACGCAGCTCCTGCTTGTGTCGCTCAAGCACAGGCCACGCCTCACTGCCATACAGGAGAACAGGTCTAATGATGGTTTTATAGACCTGCCCCTTAAGCTTAACCGGCATTTTGGGGTCACAAATGACACCTGTCACCTCACGCCATTTCGCCCAAGCTGCGGAAATACGTGCCTTGACGTCGCAATCAATGTCGCCGGACGCGTGAAGCACCCCAAGTATTTAAACTGATCCGTGCGCTCGACCATGTCTCCGCCTATGCGCACAGACATAGGGTCTGTCGTGTTGCTGGCCAAGTATACGGTCTTCGACACGTTGAGTTTCAGACCTCCGTTCTCAAGCGAGTCCTTCCACGCATTCACACGCCGCACCAACCGTTCCCTGTCCGCGTCCGCCAGCGCGATATCGTCAGCATACATGAGTAGCCAGGGAGGCTGCTCATGTGAGTCCTTGATACTGGCCGACAAAACGTCTAATATCACGCTGAACAGAAACAGACTAAGGACGGATCCCTGGTGGACTCCGACGGTGATGGGGAAGGGTTTAGTGTCGCCAACAGCGGTCCTGACAACGGAATCGGAATTGAGGTACATGTCTCGAATTATGTCGACATAGGCTTCAGGTACCCCTTTGGACCTCAGTGCCCACCAGATCACCCCTCGAGGGACACAGTCGAAGGCCTTCTGCATATCTAGAAAGAGCATATGCAGAGGCGTGCTCTTCGATCTGTATCTCTCCATGGCGATCCTTAGTGCGAAGATAGGGTCCATGGTTCCGTACCCTGGCCGAAACCCATATTGACACTCCGAGACAGCACACTCCTGCCGGATTCGGGAGTCTACGATCCTCTCAAAGATTTTCATGGTGTGGGACATGACCTTGATACCGCGATAGTTGCCACACTCCTGAACCGAGCCCTTGCCTTTAAAGACTGGAGTAATTATACTCAGCCTCCATTGGCTCGGGATTTTGCCGGTCAGGAGCACGCGATTGAAAAAGTTAGTTAGCATCCCACACCGCGAGGACCCATCGCCTTCCAGGCCTCAATGGGGACTCCGTCAGCTCCGACAGCTTTCCGATTCCCCATACGACGAAGAGCCGTTTGGACTTCCTCAGGCGTTATCAGAGGCACTAGTCCAAGGTTCGGAGGGAGTTCCGGTGTTTGCACCTCTTGATGCTGCTTGTTCAGCAGCTCGTGAAAGTACGAGCGCCATCTCTCCTTCACCGCGAGGTCCTCGCATAGCAGGTTGCCATTTGGGTCTTTTACACAACGGCACTTGGATATATCCTGTGCCGCTTTGACCCTGGAACGTGCCAACTTGTAAATGAGCTTTTGCCCCTCAGACGATTCCAACTTCTCGTAGAGAGGTTGCAAGTGGTCTCGTCTGGCTCTGGCTACAGCTCTTTTGGTGGCACGTTTGGCAACCTTGTATGCGTCGCGATCTTCAGGAGATCCGGTCGCTTGCCACGTTTTGAAGAGGGCTTTCTTCACCTTAGTCTCCCTCTGGACTGTGTCGTCCCACCACCAGGTTTCCTTGTCACGTTTGCGGCCGCCCTTAGAGACGCCGAGTACCACCCGCGCCGCCCCCGTAATAGCTGCCTGGATCCTGTCCCAGTGGTCTTGCACAGGTTCTCCGTCGGTACCGACGCACTTGTCGCCAATAACCGACGCAAAATCCTGGGACCTGTTTTCATCAAGCAGCCACCACCGGATCTGGTGCCGACAGTCCTCTACACGTCTACGTTGGGCCTTTACGCAGAGGTCCATGACAAGGAGACGGTGTTGTGCAGTGAGACTCTCACCGGGTATGACTTTGCAGTTGGCTACTTTGCCGATGTGGTGCCTCCTAGTTAGTAGAAAATCGATCTGGGTAGCGCTTCGCCCGCTCCGGTAGGTGACAAGGTGCTCCGGCTTCTTTTTGAAGTAGGTGTTCACGATTGCAAGGTCCGCAGCCGCACACATTCGGAGAATGCTGTCTCCTTCCGCGTTGCGGCTTCCGTACCCAAAGCCACCGTGAACACGCTCAAACTCGCCACACCTCTCACCCACATGACCGTTCAAATCACCACCCAGAACGATTCCCTGGGATAACGGAATCCCGCAAAGCAATCCTTCGAGCTGGGTCCAGAACAGCGTCCTTTCGGCTTCACCGCACCCGGCCTGTGGAGCGTAGGCACTTATCAAGTGGGTTATAACCCCATTGACAAGCACCCGCACCGACATTAGCCGATCGCTGATGCGATTCACCTCCAAGACGTCATCCTGGAGCTCGTCAGACAACACCACGGCGACTCCATTTCTCCCACTAGGTGCACCCGTGTAGATCAGCTTGTAGCCATTCCCAATAAGCCGGGATCTGCTGCCTTTCCACCGAGTCTCCTGCAGGAACGCCACGGCCACCCTCCGCCTGTGGAGAGTTTCGGCCAGCTCTCTCGCGCGTCCAGTTAGCGTGCCAACGTTCCACGACGCGAAACGGATTTTCATGGATTGGGCTCGCTTCTTCAGCCGTGTCCGCCTCTGACACGGTAGCCCTAGCCCACAGGTCACAGGAGTCGGGCGAGGCTCCTGCGCGCCGTTTTGCGGCGGCGCCCTAGCTGTGACATGTGCATTTCTTATTTTCCTCTCCATGATTGATTGGCTTGTTTGGCTAATTACGAGTGCGACTGCCGTCTGACCACTCAACCCCGAAGGGAAAGCCGGCGTCAGA
This sequence comes from Sesamia nonagrioides, assembly GCA_017933935.1. NCBI lineage: Eukaryota > Metazoa > Arthropoda > Insecta > Lepidoptera > Noctuidae > Sesamia > Sesamia nonagrioides. Next base: position 1,173,380 of record JADWQK010000020.1, on the reverse strand, counting down.
GCCCCGTTCGTAAGTCAGCAGGTGCACCGTCTGGCAGGTGGGGTTGACTTGGGTCCCAGAGATGGAGGTGGGACCCCAGTGCAAGTATGCATGAATATGAATATTTGCACTGGTCTGGTCGTGCCTCGGAAAGCACGTTAAGCCGTTGGTCCCGGTTGCCATACGAACATCTAGTGGCAGTCGTTACGGGTAGTTGGAGCCCTCAAAAGTCCAACAATTGGTCTATCAAAATCAAAATCAAAATCAAAATCAATTTTATTTGTATAACATAGGTAGTGAATACAGTTCTTAAATTTATGTTTATAGGTCGCTATGTTATGCTAAGAAGCGTACAAATGTAAATAAATGCATGCAAAACATTAAAAAAATTTTAGTCAATCATGCTAGAGGCAAAAAACAAATTATTAATTATATTATGTCGAAATGAAACTAAATAATAATAAATGAATAAAAACAAAGTCACAAGTGTCACAATAGGGAGTAATTTCGCTAGTCAAAATAAATAAGTCTACATTAATTTGTCATTTAGGAATTCATCAGTTGTATAATAACACTTCTCAATTAATAAGTGTTTTAATTTGGTTTTGAATTGCATAACATTCAAATTTTTTATGCCAACTGGTAATTTGTTGTAGATGCGCGGTGCCATTCCTAAAACACTCTTTTTTACTAAAGCTGTATTACAACGCTCATTTTTCAAAGTATTTGCATATTGGCTACGAATCGTAACATCTCGTAACGTTGACACCGTTTCAAACAATCTTATGTTTGTCTTGACAAAAACACTAACTTCATAAATGTACAATGATGGTAAGGTTAAAATTTTCAGCGACTTAAAAAATGGTACACAGCTATCGTCAATTTTCAGACCACACATCGATCTTATGCACCTTTTTTGTGCCTTAAATATGACATCTTTATCAGTAGAGTTTCCCCAAAAAATAATGCCATATCGCAAAATGGAGGCTACTAAGCCATGATATGCAACTAGCAGCGCATCCATATTTATTTTTCTAGCAATTTGGAAAAGTGCGTACGATGATCTATTTACTTTTTTACTTAGGTCATCTACATGTGCCTTCCAGTTCAGTTGGTTATCTAGTAATAAACCTAAGAATTTTGCTACTTTAACTTCTTCAATTTCGCAGTTACTATATCTGATATTTACTTTTGGTGCTACAGTTCTTTGATGATAGTGCATTATTTTCGTTTTTTGTAAGTTTATAACTAAATTATTTTCATTAAGCCAAGTAATTATGTCTGATAAGGTACTATTTATGTCATCTTGATACATATTGCGATTAATACATTTGACTATGGCAGTAGAGTCATCCGCAAACATCACCATTTGATGTCGAGTCACATTTGGGAGATCATTTATGTAGACTAAGAAAAGCAGTGGCCCAAGGACGCTACCCTGTGGGACACCAAACTTTACCAGTCTAGGATGAGAAAAGAAACTCTTTTCAATTTTCGTTTTTTTACATACTCTTGCAATCTCTGTACATTGCATTCTATTAGAGAGATATGACGTGAGTAGTTTTAAAATATTACTTCTGATGCCGTAGCTCTGCAGTTTCGCTAATAATACGTCGTGCTTTACGTAATCAAAGGCTTTGGTCATATCTGTAAAAATAGCACAGATAGGAGCTCTTTGATCCACTGCTAACATAATGCTACGCAAAAAATCAAAAATAGCCATGTTGATAGTGGTATTCTTCCTAAAGCCATTTTGTTCCTTGCATAATAAATTAAATTTATGGAGATAACAGTACAGAGACTTATAAATAATTTTTTCGAATATTTTGGAAAAAACTGAAATTTTTGCAATTGGCCTATAATTCTTCATATCGGTTTTTTTATCTTTTTTATGAAGGGGTTTAATAATGACTTTCTTCAAGTCTTCCGGATAAACTCCGCCAATAATGCAAAGATTCATAATATGCGCTAGTACAGGTGCTATAATTTCTTTCACCGATTTTATAACCTTTGTTGACACACCGTCAAATCCTACAGTACTTGTATTTTTAAGTGATTTTATGGCCGACACAATGTCTGCCGATAGAACCGGCTGCATATACATTGATTGTCTTGTTAAATTACCTAATTTATTGTCAAATTCCATGTCAGTTTCACTATTATTCTCAATGTCATCTATAAAATACTCATTAAATGCATTTGCAATGTCAATAGGTTTTGTAAAGGTCAAGTCATATTTATTAATTGTCATTATTTGTTCTCGAGGAATGTTATTTTTTTGTCTATTAATTATTTGCCATGTAGCTTTCGATTTATTACGCGAGATTCTTATAAAGTAATTATTTTGAGCTTGTTGTGTTAGTCTTATAATTTTCTTATATTGTAAAGAGTATTTTTGAAAGTCAGTTTTATTCTTTAATATAGGATTAAGTCTGTATGTCCATAGTAATTTTCTTTGCCTTTTACTACAGATTTTTATACCTCGTGAAATCCATTTTACGTTTTTAGTGGTGTGAATGGTTATTATTTTATCTGGGAAGCAGAGTTTATAAAACAAGTCAAATGATTCAAAAAATAATTTGTAGGCTAAATTAGCATCATTGGTTTCATAAATTTCTTTAAAAGATAAGCTACGAATGCATTCTCGGAACTTATAAAGATTCTCTGTGGAGTAGTCCTTTTTAACCATTTTCCAAAATTTTAAGCGACATGTCTTATTTATGGGAACTCTAAGTAGTTGCGATGTGTGATCAGAAAGGATGAGATCTATAATTTCAGCCTTGCATCCTGTTTGCATGTTATGCGCGAAATTATCGATACATGAGTTACTACTAAGCCTAGTTGGTTGATTTATTTCTAACGTCAAGTTATAGCTCAGTAGAAAATTCTCTAATTCTAAAGTAGTCCTGTTCCTTTTTAATACATCAATATTTAAATCGCCACATAAAACAATTTTTTTCCTATTTAATAAACATAACCTCCTCAATACGATGTCAAGCTTGTCGTAAAATGTCAAATAATTATATTTAGGAACTCTATAAACACAAATCACAATAATAGAATGAGTTAACATTTCAATACCGCAAATTTCAACAACGCCTGTCACAGAGAGCTTAGCAATATCTGGCAGTTCCTTATATTGATGCCCATTTCTAACTAATATACATGTCCCTCCACGATTTGTTTCGCGACAAAAGATAGCAGCGGGATGGAAACCAGGAAGATTTATTAAACTTTCATGACCAGAAGTAACAAAATGTTCAGTTATACATAGAATGTCTATAATTGTTCCTTGGTTTTCAAGGTCATTTAATTTAATTGTTAATAAGTCCGATTTATTCAGTAAACCGGCGATATTTTGGTGTAATATATTGAGGGTATTATAGAAAAAACTGCGAGCTTTGCCTCTCTGTAGTAATCACAGGTGTTGTCTTAAACTCATTGGAGTTGTCATTTGGATGTATTATGTCATTTCTGCATATTTCAATTTCTGTATTGATACTGTCAATATAAATAATCATATTACAAATGTCATTAAAAATTGATTTCATTCCGGAGTAATTTATCATTCCCGTGCGTCTATTGAACATCGTATCATCATATCGTAAATTTCTGTTACTATCCAGGAAATAAGCATGTCCATGAGTAGCTGTATCTAAATACAATAAGTTATTGAACATTTCCACTCTCGAATTGTACAAATAGTTATTAGTGAAAAATTTGTACGTTGGTGTACATATAATTATGTTTGTATTTTTGATTTCCTGTAAAACTTGTCTTATAACTAAAATGCTGTCATAGTATTTACACGTGACTTGGAAATCCTCACCGCCTACCAATATGATGCAGTAGTCTAGCATCGTGAAGTTTGCCAGTTTTTCTTTAGCACCTTTCAAGAGACCTTGAATATTACTATGAGGTGTGATGTAATGGCAAAGTTCACATTGCCCCATAGTGTTTTCAGCAATGTTAAGCAATTTATTCTTGTTGTCGGTGCTTAAGATGCAAATTTTGCTTTGCTTAAGACCGCTATTGTCAGAATTATGAATACCTTGCTTTATTGGTGTAACAATATTGCCAATATTTACATCTGTTTGTGTTTGTTTGCATGCATTTTCCATTCTAAGTTGTTTATTGCAACAAGCTGTCGATTTTTGCTGCTTTAGGTTTTCTGACGTATAAGCCGCATGACTGCTGGTTTGAGTTTCCTTATTCGTTGTTTGTATTTGCAACGTGGATTTATGTCCCAAAGTTTTTTTTACTGGGGTAGATGTTAGGCTACTCGCATGAACTTTTGTGTTTAGAACCTTTCATTTAGGTCCTGGAGTGACACACTTGGCTTCTCCTATATCAACCTTCTTATATAATTCTATGATACGATTACATTTATCGAGATCTGACTTTAAGTTTTGATTCTCACAGAGCAAGTTGTCAACTTCCTGATTCGCACTTTGCAACTCAATTCTTAAATCATTTATCACTTCCTGTAGCGCCGCGATGGTTTCATCGTCTTGTTGTGAAGTTTCTGGCATACTCATAACAGTAGCATCGAAAAGTGATGTCTAACTGCAATGCTTCAATGTCGCCTTCGGGTTGTGGAGGTCAGACGGCAGTCGCTTCACGGAAAATGTCGAAGTTTAGCCATATCAGCAGTTGGACTGGTAAAAGCGGACCCCAGACTCCAAAGCTGAAAAGGCTTCGGATGCGACTGGGATTAACGCTGGGATGATGATGATGATGATGAATAGAAGAACCAAAAAATACAAAACGTATTTTCCAGATAAGACTTATTCTAGTTATAAAAGTAAGATGAAACTCACCCTTAATTGTGTAATCTAATTGATATTTCAGTTTCAGCCTGACCAATTAAATTACCATGAAAGAGACGTACAACATTAGAACCATGACGCTAATAGTCCCGCAGCGCAGTCTCGGTTTCATCCCAAGACTGGTGTAGTCCCGTGGAGCTCATTTCCGGCTCCCGGCCTATTACCGGACAACGTTATAGATTATGATGATTATCATACGTCGGCTTCCTCTGAGATAGACGGACTCCTATTTCACGGAGTAATTGAGTAGCACATGTATAGTAGGAATGGCGTTAGTTCAAACAGACCGACAAATTTTTTCGAACATATGTAGTAATGGAGGGTAATGGAAAGGGCTATGCTTAGGGTTTCACTGTGCGATCAAATTAGAAATGAGGAGATCCACAGAAGAACGAGAGTAACCGACGTAGCCCGGTGATATGCAACACTTAAGTGGTAGTGGGCTGGGCACATTACCATAAGGACTGATGTTTGATGGGGTCGACGTGTTCTTGAGTGGCGACCACGCATCGGTAGATGTAGCGTGGGTGGGACCCCGACGAGGTGGACCGACGACCTGGTGAAGGATGCGGGAAACCGCTGGTTACGCGAAGCGCAGGACAGATCTACGTGGAGGTCCTTAGGGGAGGCCTCGGTCCAAGAGTGGACGTATTTTGGCTGAAATCATGATGATGGATGATGATGAAGTAATTGTATATATACAGGTGTATTATTCAAATCAAATCAAATCAAATCAAATCATTTATTTCAAATAAACCAGTTACAGGCACTTTTGAATTGTCAGAAGGTCGGTCAGTCAATAAGATGAAGCTAGTCGCCCATTCCAAAGAGTAGGTACCTATGGAGAAGAACGGGCAAGAAACTCCATGGACACTCTTTTAAATTTTTAAGCTATTGTTACAAATATTTGATTACATCATTCATGTTGAAATCAACCGCGTGAGAACGATGCAGAAATATATTGTACGCTGAGAGCGTCCATTATGGAAAACATACAAAAATCAATTCAGTAATTAAAATACGCCGTGGCAGCTAAGAGATGACCAGTCCCCTCCGACGGCGTCCGTTCACGAACATGACGTATGGATCAGCATCATTCAGCTCAACCATATCGAAGGGAACCCAATGACCCAAAACACACGCCACCATCAGCGAGACATTTGAGTGAGCATGACATACTCTCAACAGCCAGAGCACAATTAAGTCAATAAAAAAGACTAACCCAACAAATAAATGCCTTACAGCACATTCGTACATTGTGCTCACACGTTTGCCATGCAATTATACAATACTAAGAAATTGAATCTACACAATGCTAAGATAGTTTTGTCCAAGGTTCAGCAGCTCCAACAGTGTTCCCGAATCTGTGGAAAGTTTAACTCCTGTGCAGCTGCAGCTGCACAAGTGCCGAACACCTCTGTCAGCGATACAATTCCGTAACGTACAATATGCTTGGCTACATAGTGTGTAATACAGGCTTTGACTAAATAACATAAACAATTACATATTAAAACTACAAGAGGAAAAATCAAAGAACAATCATTGTATAGAAATCGGACGCAGCTCAAGCCCAAGCCTTTTTGTCCTCAATATAATCCTTCACACTATAAAATGCTTTCTGACACAACTTACGTTTAATGAAGGATTTGAATTTATTCAGGCTCAGATCTTGAACCACCTCTGGAAGTCCATTGTAAAAATGTATACATTGGCATATTAATTTCCTTCAGGTTGTAACTGATAATCTGTTTCGCAATTAGGGTGCTGTTTTAGTTGAGTAATGGTGCTCTATAAAGTTTACTTGGAATCTCACTCAATTCATCATCATCATCCCAGCTTTAATCCCAGTCGCATCTAAGGCTTTTTCAGCTTTGGAGTCTGGGGTCCGCTTTACCAGTCCAACTGCTGATATGGCTAAACTTCGACATTTTCCGTGAAGCGACTGCCGTCTGACCTCCACAACCCGAAGGTGACATCGAAGCATTGCAGTTAGACCAATTGTTGGACTTTTGAGGGCTCCAACAACCCGTACCGACTGCCACTAGATGTTCGTAGGGCAACCGGGACCAACTAAAAAAAGGAATCTCACTCAATTATCCGCATACAATTCGAAAGTGAACCTACTTATTTTTTTAAGTATCTTTATTGAAGAAAAATTTCGTTTAGAGAAAAACGCTACATTTGTTTTGTTATAGTAAAACTCCTGGATGGAATAGAATCTGCAAGCCTATTTCAATTCACATCATCCGAATTCCTGATTGGACTACTACAGACTTAACGATGGATGAACTCTTCATAATAGGTGATGCAGAGATTCAAAATCGACATAAATAGAGATGAAAAACGGAATAACATACTATATGTACATTATGTCAGAAATCAGTGTACATAATGAAAAATTCCGATAATTAATTAATTAACATCGAAAATCGACGTCGAACATCGAAAACGGCATTCATTACAAGTTTCGTTTGTAATTAATGTTACACAAATAAATAAAATGTAAATCAATTTTCACATGAAATTAAAGCTTCATCGGGTCCTCGTTATCATTATAATATGCCAGTTTAATATGATAATGATGAATATACAAAACGATATGATTACTTTGTAAAGTATTACATACTAGTAGCATCCCGCGGGTTTACCCGCATAAGTTTCGGAATCGGAATAAAAGTAACATATGTGTTATTACTCATTATAAACAATCTGTGTGCCCAAAACCCATTGTTTTTTTTTAGTAATTATAAACTACTGCTTGACCGCAATTCCGCCTGATGGTAAGCAGTGATGCAATCGTTGATAGTAAAGTGCGCTAGTTTATTAAGAGCCTATTCACTCAAAAAAGCTGAGTGAATTGGAAGGAAGACGGCAGTTAAGCGAGGTGATGCAGTGTTAAACCCAACAACACGACCAACGATGCTGCGCCAGAGGGATTTTGATCTGGAGTCCCTCCACGACCAAACTTCCGACACAACAACATTTGGCGCATCGTACCCGGCACACATCACAAAATAACTTCTCAGACCCGTCCTCCGTACGGCTTCACCAGACATCATACCGGAACACGACGAATCGCTTGGCGGCAAGTTTTTGTTTGTTGGTGGTAACTTCTGCCGGCAGCCGATGTTATGGCCTACCACCAAGAAAAAAAAATCCGTTTAGTAGTTTTTGCATGAAAAGTAATAAATATCCATTCATACTAAACTTTCGCATTTATAATGTTAATAGAATATTTATTACCATCAGTCTAGCTCGCTGCTAGATATCTTGCGCGTCTAATGAATGATGCTCTTTTGAGATTGTCCTGTTTCTCTAGTCGGAAACCGAGCAGACGTTTTAAGTGCAATCATTGGAAAAATGATATCATTATTAACTGGAATACGGGCCAATAGCAATATCATTCTGAAAAGGATAACTAAAAGTTGCTATTCTCCAATTTTGAGGTATTTCGTGAAGACTATGTTCAAATGAAAAGATTTTATCTTAGATGGCCATCTTTGGTGTCGAGGGTCAGGACAACTGAATGACCAATATTAATATTTATTACCCACTAACACTAGCTATAGATGTGGATGTTTAAATATATAAATAAATAAATAATAATAAGATTGCATAATAGAGAAATACTGATTCAGAAAGCGGTTCTTCTGTCTGGGGCCCTGACTACCGCCGGTAGCTTCCACCCTGTTTGCCTATAAATGCTTTTAAGAAAATTCTACTTCCTTTTTATTTTGTTGGCAATAAAGTTGTTGATTAATTTGCTATTTTAATTCATTTATTTTAATTTAATAGAAATTTAATAGAAATACTCTTTATTATGTACACCATTATGTACGATTACAGAAATATAAATATAAAGATTTTACAAAGGCTGATACAATGGGCGGTCTTATCGCTAAGAGCGATCTTTTACAGACAACCTATTACAAAGTGGTGCTGACAATGCGACAATAAATTAAACATCGTGTACCTCAACACATTCTCAACCTACCCATAAAAAATCATATAAATATATTAGTATGTTAGTCCATTAGTTTAGTCACAGGAAATTATTTTTAATTTTTCACATTTTCTACATGATGTACATGTTGCTAAGGAAGCACTTACAGGTAAATGAGGTGGTCATTTACCCAAACTTTAATAATAATGGCGCAAAAACAGCAAGTCGATACAGGATCGCGCTGTCGCCGATCGGAGGTCAGTGAACATTACACACAACATTTTTAAAGGATTTTCTATTCCGTTTGCAATTTCATGCAATTTGGTTAGTTTAAATATTTTTTTTATGCTAGGTTTTTTTCTATGGTTTAGGATTATTCCTATGTACCAGCATTGGTGGTGTTTTCATTTGTTGTCGTATTGTCAACACCACTCTGTATAATATGTAATATTAGATATTTGAATATTGAATTTATTTATCAAATAATGTTGCTAATTAAACAAACAACTTTGTTGCTCACATAAAACCAACACAATACGAGTACTATACAGGATATCGTGACAAGAACTCTTAAAAGCTAGCAGAACAACAGATTAAATATTTAAGGGCAACATCAACACTTAGTGCTAAAATTTGTTACATTCCTTCATTGCAGGTCATGACGTAAACTACTGCAATGTTGCTCCGTTATCATCTCACGTATAGTCCAACAAAGTGCTTCATGTACAGGCAAATAAAAGTATTTCACGTTGCCAGCGACTTCGTCAGCGTATATTTTGTATTTCGTCATTTTTAAATATAAATCATCATCATCATCTCGCGTTAATCCCAGTCGCATCCGCAGCCCTTTCAGCTTTGTGGAGTCTGGGGTCCGCTTTACCAGTTTAACTGCTGAGTTTGGCTAAACTTCGATATTTTCCGTTAAGCGACTGCCGTCTGACCTCCACAACCCGAAGGCGATATCTAAGCATTGCAGTTAGATCAATTGTTAGACTTTTGAGGGTTCCAACAACCCGTAACGACTGCCACTAGATGTTTGTATGGCAACTGGGACCAACGGCTTAACGTGCTTTCCGAGGCACGTCCAGACCAGTGCAAATATTCATATTCATGCCTGCAAATATTTGCACTGTGCGGGGATCGAACCCGCGCCTCCTTGTGCGACGGCCGCGTTCGCTACCGCTACGCCACGGAGGCTGTCATCATTTTTATATATATATATATATATATATATATATATATATATATATATATATATATATATATATATATATATATATATATATATATATAATATAAATATCCAGGATAAAATGTAGCCTTTATCCTTGTCCATAGACTAGGCTACCTATCTAACAGATTTCATGATAATTGGTGCAATGGCTTAGGAGTTAAAATGTAACAAACGATGAGATAAAGTTACTTAGCCATTAAGTGTATTGGTATGAATTAAAAAGGCGTCTAATACCATCCAAGATCACATCGGAGACTTATATAACTACTCAGCACATTTATTTAAAAGTAATTGGAAGTGGAACGCCTGTATCCAAAGATATAAATAATTACATTTGGCCTCTTTGTAGGTCACGTCAAAAAGTTTCCCTACTGAGAAAAGAGAGCCGGATAGAATGGTTAATGGGATATTCAACATAAGTGAAAGAGGGAAAATAATTCAAATGTCATTGTAAATAAAACAGAAATTGTTAACAGCTACGTATACCTGGGACAAACTATCCAGTTAGGAAGGTCCAACTTCGAGAAAGAGGTCAATCATCGAATCTATGATAATCAAAAGTCTTCGACGAGTGTGTGTTGCCAGTGGTGACATAAGAAATTGAGATGAAAGGTGAAGGTCACTCCAAGGACAATGGAGAGGGCTATGCTTGGGGTTTCACTGCGTGATCGAATCAAGAATGAGGGCATCCACAGAAGAACGAAAGTAACCGACATAGCCCGAAGAATTGCAACACTAAAGTGGCAGTGGGCCGGGCACATTACCCGTAGGATCGATGCCCGATGAAGCCGACGGGTTCTCGAGTGGCGACCACGCACCGGAAGACGCTGCTTGGCCCCCGAAAAGGAGGACTGACGATTTGGTGAAGGTCGCAGGAAAGCGCTGGATGCGCACATATGATTTATAACCATAAACCACGTGTGCCAAATTTCATCCAGTCTCGTTCAGTAGTTTTTGCGTGATATAGTAACAAACATCCATCCATCCATCCATCCATATATGTATATATTTGCACAAACTTTCGCATTTATAATAATTGTACCTAGGGTGACAGGATTTATGAATTACAGATATATAAAAAAACATGCTTTTCAAAAATATCAAACTTAAAAGTTTAAAATAAATTTAAAAAAGCGTGAGGCGCTTTGTGCCATAATTTTTGTATATTAAGCGCCTCACGCTTTTTAGTTTGATATTTTTTAAAAGCATGTTTTTTTAAACTAAGTATATTTATTTTCAACTTTTTAGGTCGATATTCTTTAAAAAAAAAACGAACGATCGAACTTATTAAAAAGGGTGGGACATTTTATAGTAATAACACGCTCACTCGTAGTCCAAATAGTTAGAGACGGATAAACAAACAAACAAGCAAGCAAGCATGCAAACATACAAGTGAAGCTAATAAAAAGCACGTTAAAAGAAGATTTTTCAACACACACACACGCGTCACATTACATTTTCCATCTGAATAAAACTGAGTAACATGCATGTAGGTGGTCTTACCTATTTATTTGTCTGTACATGAACAACGGTAAGATCCCTCAGGTATGTTTGCTTGAGTCTTAAAATTTCCGCATTCGTGTCCATTCTCCGATGGTTAGCTACCGCCCCAGAGCTTACCCCTTCATAGATTACGTTCTTAAGAGGTGACTCTATTGCCTAGGAATTCAAAAATAAGTATTTGAAGAAACTATTGCCGTCGAGCCGTTTCCAACAACTCCCCGTAAAGTGCGAAAGAGACAGTTGCAGTTTAGGCTGATTTTGCCTACAAAAACATTGACCAAAAGACGTTTCGTATTCCGCTATTTTCTTTTTCAAAACACAACAGATTTTAATTATTTTTATATCAAAATGTGTAGAAAAAGTATGCTTCTACTATTTTCTTTCTTGCCAATTTTTTTTACCACATTTGTCTAATAGTCGTCTGAACATCGCGGTAAAAATGGGTTATTTTTCAGGATTTTGAAATATCATATTTCTTTTATTAATTAGGTTTTGGGACGAATCAAATGATAAAATTGAAGAAAAAAATAATTGTTCTAAATGCGATATCCACGAAGAAAACAGCGGAATACAAAGCGCCTCTAGAGTCCCCTCTTAAGTTCGTTCTTTGTCCGGTCCTGTGTTGAGAAAACGCTCGTAATACAGTACAGAAAATTAGGTTGTCACTTTTAAACTTAAATAAAATACCGCAGCGACAAAGGACTGGGGTCTGGGTGACATAAAATATATTTATTTATTTATGTACTTTATTGCCATACAACGTGGCATTGCGAATTTGCGACAAATCTCTTGGGTATACTATCAGTCGACAGCGATACGCTGGAATGTTTTGTAGCCTTTTCTTTAGTTAAGTACATAATTGTTTATGAATAACTAGCGGCCGCCAGCGACTTCGTTTGCGTGGAGTTAGTTATACTCATCTCCTATTGATCGCAGCGTGATGTTATATAGTCTAAACCCTTCCAGTATTAATGGGCTATCCAACGCAAAAAGAATTTTTCAAATCGGACCAGTAGGTCCTGAGATTAGCGCGTTCAAACAAACAAACAAACTCTTCAGCTTTATATATTAGTATAGATTTATTAGTTTGTTTAAAGTGGTTTCCCTATTTAATGTTGTTATTTCTTATTTAGTTATCACCTCTATAGACTAGAGGGTACATTTACACTTCCTGCTTTAATTCGAAACCACCTATGAAATGGAGCCCTTACCACCATACCAAGATGGTGACGACCCTATCGCTGCGCCGTCCCTGAAGTCATCATATCTCTGTTTTATGGTCGCGTTGGCTTTGAAACGTTATCAATTAGCACCAGCGTATGGTTTTCTTGAAAGCTTACTTAAATGAGCTCGTATTCCACCTCCCCCCCCCTACTGGTTCGGCCGCTTCGCTCTTCCATCTCACTTACATATTCCACCTCCTAATCTAAACTTTAAAACTGAAAATAAGTACCTTTCCCAGAATGGCACTCTAAGGAATCCAAACATACTTACCTCATTGAGTTTTCAATACTGCCTTTATTTTCTGAGACGAGGCTTCTTTCTTAACTCTCCTCCAGTATGGGCATGAGCTCACTCGCGCCAGTAGCTGGAATGCTATTCGAAAACGCTTTTAGCAAAATAGACGAAGAGAATTTTTTAAAGTAATTATTTGCGCAAGTACCCTCTTAATGGTTTTCACACGTTTTTGGTATCCAGTAATTGGATACTGAAAGGTTTGAGTATGAATTCTTTTAATGGATTACCTTTATTATTGGTCTATGAAATGGTGGGAGTGAAATCTAGTGAGAATACTTATTTGATTTAGATTTCTTTCGGAATTTCGTTTTATATTATTAAGACACCTCTTTCTATCTCTTTGTATGTCTGTTACCAGGGTATATCTTAAAACACAACGCTAGACAGCTGAAACTATCACAGTTTTTGTATGTATTTCTGTTACTGCAACAATGCACATATAACATAAAATATATAAATTTTCCTGTTTATGTATAATCTATGGGACCCTTCGTACGTGAGTCTAATTAAATTAAATTGAAAAAAAGTTTTCTTAGCCTGCAGATCAATGTTTAGGTTTGTTTAGCTGCACAACTCTACAAAAAATATAAATAAGTAGGTACCTAAATATTATGCAAAGATCTTTTTATTCCACCTAGTATGACAGTAATTAACTAATAGTTTGGTTGCAAATATAACACGAACAATACAACTTCACTTCGGTGAAAAATAACACGAACATATATATTTGTCGGAGATCGTCGGAATTTATTTGAAGAAAAGTCGCTCATTTGATTTACGTAGTACAGGGGCAAACGCTTGTGACGTCATTTTGTGATGGCGGCACATAGACGGAGTCGCTTTGGAAAGTGGGGTTCGTCGAACGGTCACTTTGCATCGAGACGCGGATCAGAGCACTTCTCCGAACCGAAACTGTCGGTTTGCCTATTTAAATTGTGATTGTCAAGACTGGAGGGTATATCTACACGTCATGCTTTAATTCAAAACTGACTTACGAAATGGAACCCGTACCACCATACCAAGATGCGGACGACCCTACAGCTCTGCCGTCGCTGTCTGCGACATATTTTTTTTTGTATATTTGTATGCGTTTTAAAAATGTGAAAGTTTCTTGCCCATTCTCCTACATATGAAATATCCGTTGGAAGGGGTGATTAGAATCAATAATTTACCTATTTAACATCATCATCATCATCCCAGCGTTAATCCCAGTCGCATCCGCAGCCTTTTCAGCTTTGGAGTCTGGGGTCCGCTTTACCAGTCCAACTGCTGATATGGCTAAACTTCGACATTTTCCGTGAAGCGACTGCCGTCTGACCTCCACAACCCGAAGGCGACATCGAAGCATTGCAGTTAGACCAATTGTTGGACTTTTGAGGGCTCCAACAACCCGTAACGACTGCCACTAGATGTTCGTATGGCAACCGGGACCAACGGCTTAACGTGCTTTCCGAGGCACGACCAGACCAGTGCAAATATTCATATTCATGCATAGAAATACTTGCACTGTGCGGGGATCGAACCCGCGCCACCTTGCGCAGCGGCCGCGTCCGCTACCGCTACGCCACGGAGGCTGCCTACCTATTTAACATACTTATGATTAAATATTTCACATTAATATTTCAATAATCTATCTGGCTTAATAAAATAGCATCTGTTCCACTAACATCAAGATAGCTCGAACAACATCTACGGTCCCACCAATAAGTCCTTCACGAGAAATTCTAGAAGTACGAGTGACGTCTCTCCGTGTAAATTGTCGAGACACGTGTTTACCGAGATACCAATAAGAACATGATTGCTCTGGGGACCAATAGAAGCGCTGCATCGATTACGTGAGCCGTGACGTAATGCAATCTTGTTGCTCGTGACTTGCGAAATCTGCGAATTGCGGAAATCTGATAGAAAATTCATTTACGTACGCGTATTGGTCTTTGAGTTATAGATAAGAGGCTATTGGTCATGCCACCCGTCTTCAAAATAAAGTGACTCCGTGCCTCGGAGCGCAGGTTAAGCCGTTGCCCCGGATATTTATAATTCATTCATCTTTGACAATCGTTACGGGTCGTCAGAAGTCTGAAAATTTGACATCCAGTTACTATTTTCCAATAACTTTGTTGTGTGGGTGATTTTATGTTGCGTTGTGTTGTGCACATCGTGAAGAGGTATTCGAAAACCAATGCCTGCCAGGGTCGTGGATAAATAAATGCCACGGCCCCTGGGGTACAGGCAAGACCCCTAACCCACCGGTGTTCCTACACACGTGTGAGTCTTAGTCAGTAAAAGTCTGATACGCTCTTCTGCTCCGCCCAGGCGCCGTAACCATACTCAACCAACCGGCACTGAAACCATAATGGTTTTAACAAGTCAGAGTAACCCCCCAGAGGGGCAGAGGTCATTTGATCGTTACCCATCTGCGAAAAAGAAGGTGATTTTGTTCTCACCTATGAGGATTATAACATATTCTATTATAAGTGTCATTAATAAATCTGTCTTGAATTTTGACATATATTATGTATGTAAGTCTGACGTTAACTGTTGGATCCTCTCTGTAGCTATACACTACCGTTCAACTGTGAAACGTTTCGAAATAATTTAAGCTTCTCCAAATCCGACACCTGGAGCGAATATAAGGCAGTGTTTGCACAATTGCACAATATCAAATGCAATTTGAAGAACATCTAGTATTTAGAAATAATTATGAATGTTGTTAAAAGTTTTTAGTTAGTGTTTTATCTTGTCCATAATTATTTTGTTTTCATGTTATTGTATTGTAGGATTCCGTAGCTCTCAAGATGAAAAATATTTTTAGGATCGTTGAATTGTTTCGTCATGTTGTCCCGTCAGCCTTTCAACAATATTTTCTGTTTTTTTTTTCTGTTAAAAAATAGTTTATAAAGAAATACACAAGTATGCGATATATTGGAGCTCTAAATAGTCAAGCTTCCAAGTATCTTTTTTTTTAAATACGATGACTTTTGTGACACACAAATAAATCAAAAATACTGGGTACAATCAGTGCACCGCTACGGTATTTTCCAAAAAACGAGGCTTCACAACTTATGTAAAGCAAAAAGTCATAAAAACATTTTTATGACATAATGCGATTATAAACTTACATTTTTTTTCTTTTTCATATTCCCATCTATTTACAATACGATACGATTTTTTTTTTATCTATTTGCATAATCTAAAAAGCTAAGTCTAGAAATTAAATTAATACTAACCCTATTTGTAGTCGGAGAACTGATATGAATTATATACCTATATCCGTGTTTTTTTTTATTTGAATAAGTTCATCCCCAATATTTGAACCTTAATTTTATAACTTAATAAGAAATCCCTCTCGTTTGATACGTAACTTTAATGAATTCACTATTATCATTACAACAGGAGCCTTCACATTAAGAACAGCTGCGCGATAGCATTTGCATAAAACAAGTAAAAGAAAGAAAGAAAGAAAAAAACGAACTGTAAAACAAACCTCAAAAGAATTATGCAAAATCAGAAAAATGAATCAGAAAGACCTTTACGAGGTCAAAATTATATGGAGATTCATGATGGTTCGACATTTAAAAAATAAATGTAGCAGAACTAGTAGTACCTACCTTTTTTAGTATTAATTAAGTTATGGTAGGGAGAAGACATCTCTTCAAGAAAATTAAGTGGCAATGGGCAGGGAACATTGCTCGTAGAACCGATGACCGATGGAGCAGTAAGGTTCTGGAGTGGCGGCCAAGGCCACGTACCGAAAGACGTAGCGTAGGGAGGCCCCCAACAACGTGGACCGATGACCTGGGGAAGGTCGTGGGAAGCCGATGGATGCAGGCAGCACAAGACCGCTCATCGTGGAAAGCCTTGGGGAAGCCTAGAAGCCTTGGGCCTTTGTCCATTAGTAGACCTCTATAGGCTGAAGAAGGAAGAAGACTAAACTTATCTGCTTAAAAGGAAGTTCCATAAAATAATAAAACATTTTTCATTTTTCCTGTTTAAAACATAAAAATCTTAAGATCGGAATACTAAAATCGACTAAGTGTGAAAGCAATCTCAGATAATACGTATTTTCCAAGCATTTTGAGAATATACAAAAATCAAATTAGCAACTTTAACTAAGACATACGTCTCATTCAGTCAAAGATAAGTTTATTATCCAAAAGTTTTATCCAAATCTTCCAAAACTAAAGCAATAACTCCGAAGTAATTATTTGAATGTAATTCCGAAGATATAGCCACTCAAGTGTGCTCGGGGCATAACTAATGCCATCAGAAGTCTTTGCCAATATCTTCGCGTAATCTCACAAGATACGAACGAACGTGACCATCTCTCCCCCTTCCCTCCCCACCCCTCCTCCATTCCTCTTCGAATAAGGGACGGAGGCAGGCCTTGAGGTGTTACTAAAATCGAGTGGTTGGATATAAAACGGATTTCTTTATTTTTTAAAATATTTTTGCGCATTAGTTTAGTTTGAGTGCTAAAGAGAATTAGCCTTGAAGACAGTTACATTACAGTATGACGGAAATGCCGCATCAGGAAAATTCTTCCAGTTTTTCGATGTACGCGATATTCACGACAAATCGAAACTCTTTGTCGGGATCGTAGTGGTACGACGGGTTGTCCGATGATGGGATAGTAATGGCAATATTAAATCAAGTAATTCCTGCTTACACTCTCCAAAATGCATCCTATGCGTGTGCTCCAGGCTGTGTGGTTTGGTGTTAACTAAATCTGAATCTAAAGCTGCTAGATTGAATTTTCATTTCAAAATCAGTTCAGCTGTGTATAGCACAAGATGCTGTCTCGGTGTGAAGTACCGCCGGACCTTTGCAAAAACACTAACTTTCCTAGCAGCCTTTTTGGCTTTGGATTCAATGGACCGATAAAAATTTAGATTTGAGAAATTTTGAACTTCTAAGAGCTGCAGGCGGTGTGTGCTCTCCAAAGAGGCTTTCTGAAAAGAAATAGCCAACGTGAACGGGGTCCTTCTGGCGGTGAACAGACACGCTTGTGTTTTTATGGCGTTGTATCCCACAAGATTGACTTGGCCCTATTTTGAAACTGTGTGAAGTCCGATTCAAACCACATACCACCACCACCAATATGGATATGGTTACCATATACGTATGGGTGTGAGTACTCTGACGTACTCTTTCGAACATTATCATAGAAAGTTAAAATAAATCCAATTGGTTCAAGATTATATACCATTTCCAAGTTAAATGATTGCTCAAATACTCAAAAGGACGCTTGCATTTCATCTCATTTTAGATCCCCCGAAACATTTGCATCACAAAAAATTAAGGATGCTTGAAGCACTATCGAAGAATATTAAGGAGTTCTCCTGAAGGATCAGTTCATGAATTTCAAGGGGGTAATCGAAATGCATTAACTGAAGTAGAAGCTGCCTTAGGGAACGTAGAAGGCCCTCAAATGATTTATGCGGAACCTTTTCAAAACGCCCGCACGGATATTTGAATCGTATGAATTTGGGTTAAGAGCCAGACTTCACTCGCAATTAAACAAAATCGTGAATTTGTCGTGTTTAATCTTGTTTACCAAATTGTCTACGAACTGACATTGCTTATATGTATAGGTATACCAATCTAAATAAAAAAAAAAATACATTTAAAATTGACTTAGGAGCCTATTTGATGAACAATTAATTTTGCTGATTTAACAATGTACATTTTTCGATTTTGACTGTTATTTCTGCAATTGTGGAGAAATTGATACTAATTGTTGTTTTAAAGTATTGAATATTTTAGCCAATGATTATACTTGTTCCTTTACATTGCTATATTAATTATTTATTCCCGTATTCAGAGTACTCCCAAACCAGGAATTGTTAATTTTCGATTTGCATTCTCTTATGGGAGCTGCTTTTGTGCTTTTTTTTAGAAAGAAAGGAAGAAGAAAGAACAGGAATATCATAAGACTCAACTATTTTAAACACAATTAAAAATAAAAAGTAGGTCATAACATCGGCTTCCAGCAGAAGTTACCATCCACCAGACAAAGTCTTGCCGTACGTAGGACGGGTCTGAGCAGTTGTGTAGCGATGTGTGCCGGGTACGATGCTCAAAATGTTGTTGTGCCGAGAGTACGTGATCGTGGAGGGTAGTGGGATCCGAAACACAGTGTTCCACTGGCTGTCGCTGGTAGTGGGGGGCCCGAGTAGTGTGCCAGCCACACGAAAGGCTGCCCCGCCAACTGCGAAAAATCCCAGGGTGGCCCCATCGTGCCCTTAGGCGACCAAATGAGAGGACCCGATGGCGGTCCCCGGATGTATGAGAGGAGACCTGTGCCCAGCAGTGGGACGATAGAAAGGTTGATGATGATGATGATGAGGCTCTTAATAAACTAGCACGCTTTATCAGCAACGATTGCATCACTGTTTACCATCACGCGGGATTGCGGCTAAGCACCAGTTTGTAATTTATATAAATAAAAAAATATGTGATAATTTCCAAATTCAGTTGAGTTGAGTGTGAAATCAAATTGAGAGTAATTGTGCTCATAAATATTATTTATTTATTTATTTATATATTCTTTATTGTACACCAAATATCAAACAAAACAATCAACACAAAAAAGGATTAATGACAATTAGAGACAATTGGAGATTGTAAACAATTTTTAACAGCTATGGGAGCAAATCTCATAGCGTTCAACAAAAATTTTAACATCGACGATTGTACAATGCGACAGTCGTAAAATCACAAGTAAAACGATTAATTCAAGTGTCTTACTAGTCTCAAAATTGATTTGAATTCGTTGGCAATTATCGGTCGTCATCAAGTCGTCAGAGCTTTGACTTTCAGTGTTTTGATTTGATCAATGTTATGTTCGAGGTTATAATTTATTTTGTCTTGAATATTCTGACCTTTTGCTTGCAATAAATTGACGTTATTATTTTAAAACATCGTCAATGTCATAGAACAAAAAATAATTGAAGAGATGTGACTTCTGCTAACCGGTACTGGGTCCGAGTGTTAGATTATAGCCCGCTCCCTCTCATCAAGAGGAGGCCTGTTAGCTTTGGCCATTATGGTATTTCAAACATGCTATGATGAACAATCAGCAGGGTAATTACGTAACATATTACCAATGGCAATGGGTTTCATTTTGACAGTTCAACAACATTCATTGCGTTGTGTGCGTTTATGAGCAAACACATGTTGCGATAATATGAAGCAATGGATTAGAAATGCGTTTCAAAATTGTTCAAATTGAAGGTAATAGTGTGTTACGTAACCAGCACCCTAATTGCGTAATGCTATAAAATCAATTGGAATGATTTTTGAAAATATTGCTAATTCATTGCTCTATATGTTTGAAAAATGTGTTTGCCCAACAACATGAATAGCGCAATGAATGTTGTTGAAGCCACAGACACACTAGATGACAAATGTGCCACGACAAGTATCGGCGAAATGTCTAGCAGAGCCGGCCGATTTCGCCGGACAAATATGGCGACAACGAGCAACTTATGTCCGCAGCGATGTCAGATGAAGTCGTGCGACTTCGCAAAACTTCTGACATAAGAGGTCAGAAAACACAAAAAGAAAATTTGCCAGGTCACTTAAAATGTTCTTACTCAGTAGTCTGTAAGCAATTCTGTAAGACCCGATATTGTTGATGTAACTTTTTTGCTAGTAATAATTAATTATTGCTGATGCACTGTTTGTTCCGTTCCCACAGACTGTGGGGTATGTTAAAAGTAATGTATGTAGGTATGTGCAAATAAATCAGTTGTCACTTGGAATCGCAGTTTAACTCCACGCTTCCCGTTATTATATTTAATAAATACAACTGGCGACGAGGATAAAAGTTACTTTCGTGTGGTTTACATCGTTTAAGTGTAGCATTTCAAGATGCCTATCGGTAAAATTGAAGAATTTGACCTATCAAGTAAAAAGTGGTTGGCGTACATAAGACGCGTAGAACAATTCATAACCTTAAACGAAATAAAACCAGAGTTACAAGTTGCAACGTTGGTGACGTTGGTTGGAGCCGCAACATATGACTTAATGTGTGATTTATGTGCACCTATTCATCCGGAAGAGATTTCGAGAATTAGTAAAAATTGTGGGTGATCATCTTGAACCAAAACGCTCTGAAATTGCTGAACGCCATGTTTTCAGACAAAGACGTCAGAACACCGGTGAATCTCTCAGTGAATATCTACAAACACTAAAACACCTGGCCAGTACATGTAATTTCAAAACTACACTGGAGGAAAATTTACGAGATCAATTCGTTTCGGGTTTGGCTAGTGATGATATGAGATCACGCATTTTTGCGGAACCATCGATTACATACAAAAAAGTCGTCGAATTGGCGTTGGCATTAGAAGCGGCCGAGCGACACTCGCAGACCAGCGGTTCAAACGCCGCGGGCGGAGTAAACGCAGCGGCTGTTGGGACGCGAACCTTTGAAGCGGTGCATCGAGTGGCGACGGCAAAGCGAGCAGGCCGTCCACCCGAGCGCGGAACTGCGAGCGGCGGCAACTCGTCTACCGAGGGGAGCGCGCCAAAATCGCGCCCAACGCGCGCTTGTTGGAGGTGTGGCAGAAACCATCGTCCAGAGGGATGTCGTTTTAAAAATTATTCGTGCGATGTATGTGGCCAGAAAGGTCATATTAAAATAATGTGTAAATCGAACAAAGGACGCAGTGTCGAGTCAAGCTATGACGTTTTAAAGCGGCGTAATAATAACTATCTCGAAAACAGTGATAACGAGTCGGAAGGTGTTCTTTATAATCTGAGTGTGTGTGGCGTTAACGACAAACCGTATATGGTTATGGCGCAAGTGAACGGTAGAAAGATAAGTTTCGAACTGGACACTGGAAGTAAGTTATCGGTTATTAGTTTGGAGGATTATAATAAGAACTTTAGTGATTTACCAATTATTAGTAACGATATTTCTTTGTATTCCTATGTCGGGTCAGTTATAGAACCGATCAGTTTTATATCGGTTCATATGGTTATTGGTAAACACTCAGTCGGAAATCTAAAATTATATATTGTTAAAAATGGCGGACCACCACTCTTAGGTAGGTCGTGGCTCAATAAATTGAAAATTAATAAGATTAATATTGATGATTTTTTATTAAATTTAAATGAAAATAATTTAGTAGAACTATTGCGACATGAATTGCCGACTGTGTTTGCTTCTGGGCTTGGAACATGTGTAAAAAAAATTACTTTAAAATTAGTAAATAAAAATCTAGTATTTATCAAAGCCAGACCATTACCGTGGGCGTTACGTAAACGCGTCGAGCGAGAGTTAGAACGACTCGAAGCTGAGGGTACAATTAGAAAAGTTGAGTACTCTGATTACGGCACGCCTATCGTACCAGTAATTAAAAAGAATGGGGAAATCAGAATTTGTGGTGATTACAAGGTCACGATTAACCCAAAACTTATGCGCGAGTCGTACCCTCTACCGCGAATAGAGGAGCTATTCGCAGCGCTGAGTGGGGGTGAACAGTTTTCAAAAATTGACCATACGCATGCTTATCAACAATTATTTTTAGAGGAGGAGTCGCAGGCATGTACCGCCATAACGACACACATAGGTACATTTGTGTACAATCGCACACCATTTGGACTTACATGTATTCCAGAAAAATTTCAAAAATTTATGGAACAAACGGTAAAAGGACTCAAAGGAGTCGCCGTTTTCATCGACGATATAGCATGTACTGGGGCGTCACGTAGTGAACATATCGTTAATTTAAAAGCATTATTGAGTCGATTGCGTGAGGTCGGTTTGAGAATCAAATTAGATAAGTGTGTATTTATGCAAGATAGTATTACTTATGTAGGGTTTGTTATTGACAAGCATGGCTTGCATCCCGATGAGAACAAAATTAAAGCAATTGTGGACGCACCAAGACCGACTGACGTGACGCAGGTTAAAGCTTTTCTGGGTATGGTGAACTATTATGCAAAGTTTATTTCCAACTTAAGTACAATACTATATCCCTTGCATAAGCTGTTGCGAAAGAATGCTGAGTGGATTTGGTCGCCTGATTGTGACGACAGTTTTAAAAAAGTTAAAAAGGCAATTTCAGGTAGCAAAGTATTAGTACATTACAACCCGGAACTTCCATTAGTGCTAGCAGTGGATAGCAGTTCTTACGGCATTGGTAGTGTATTGTCACATAGATACCCCAATGGAGAGGAACGCCCGATTTGTTTTGCATCACGAACGTTAAATTCGGCAGAACGTGCGTATAGTCAATTAGATAAAGAAGCGCTGGCAATAATTAGTGGAGTCATAAAACACCATCAATATCTTTATGGTCGTGTTTTTATAATTAAAACCGACCATAAACCCTTGACATTCATTTTCGGTTCCAAATTCGGCTTGCCGCAAACTGCAGCAAGCCGGTTACAAAGGTATGCGACAAAGTTAGCAGCCTATGACTTCACTATAGAATTTATAAAGTCCAAAGATACTTAATTATAACGTGGACGCATTATCACGCTTGCCACTGCCGTATGAACGTAAAATAAAAAAAACGAACAGGATACGGTGTCATATATTAATTACGTAGAACAATCGATTCCTATTAGAGCAAAAGACGTTTCAATTAAAACACAGGAAGATGCGGTTCTTAAAAATATTTATAATTATATTATGAATGGCTGGCCAGCAATAGTTAATCCAAGAAAAGCCTTATTTCTATCGAAAGGACAGCCTTTCTATCGACAGACAGTGTATATTATACAATAACAGAGTAGTCATTCCAAACGTACTTAGGCAACGAATTCTAGAGGAATTACATGAGGGACACTTATGGGTAGTCAAAATGAAAAATCTAGCTCGAAACTATGTTTACTGGCCACAATTGGACAATGAAATTGAAACATTGTGCCAGGAATGTAGTGCATGCCAGCAACAGCGCGATGCGCCGGCGCGAGCACAGTTGCATCCGTGGGCTTTTCCTACACGACCGTGGCAACGTTTAAATATTGACTTTGCTATATTTCGCCCTTGGGCGAGATGGAGCGACGACATCAAAAAGGTGGCTGGTAGTGGCTGGCGGAGAACTGCTCAGGATCGAGCTTGTTGGCGTGCCATGAAGGAGGCCTATGTCCAGCAGTGGACGAGTAGGGGCTGATGATGATGATGATGATGATGATGATATTTCAAGGTAAATATTATTTAGTGACGACGGTAGATGCACACAGTAAATGGATAGAAGTTCAAAAAATGTTAGGAACTAATGCAAAATCTACTAAAAATAACTTAAGAGAACTTTTTGCACGGTTCGGATTGCCTTCACATATAATTAGTGATGGAGGGCCTCCATTTAGCTCATTTGAATTAACTAACTATTTAAAGAAAAACCTAATAAACCACACCATCACAAGTCCATATCGACCAGCTGGTAATGGGGCGGCTGAAAATGCTGTCAAA
Source organism: Sesamia nonagrioides (assembly GCA_017933935.1). Taxonomy (NCBI): domain Eukaryota; kingdom Metazoa; phylum Arthropoda; class Insecta; order Lepidoptera; family Noctuidae; genus Sesamia; species Sesamia nonagrioides. The sequence goes on along the minus strand of JADWQK010000020.1, from coordinate 1,148,946 downwards.
TTGGTGAAACGGGCAATGAAAAAGGCAATACATGAAGGCGTAGATGTATCTACATCTACGCCTCAACAGAAATTTCTGTTTCAATATCGCAACTGTGAGCATGCCACTACCGGAGTGGCACCAGCAGTAGCTATGTTTGGTAGAAGATTGCGAAGTCGGTTAGACGTTATAAAACCCTCCACTGAGCGGGCAGTGGAGTTGTCAGCAGAGCGAGCGGGGCGCGCGTGTCCCGGCGCTGAGCGACACGTGGAGCCCGGCGAGCAGGTGCCAGCGCGGGACTACCGTGCTCGTGCTGACAAATGGGCACCAGCTACTGTGCTTGCACGGACCGATCCACTCACATATAAAGTACGCGTGTCCGATGGACACGAGTGGAAACGTCACATCGATCAAATATTACCACTTAAAAAACAGCATTATAGACATTCTCAAACGAGTAGCGCAGATGAGGCCGTAACTGAGATTGATACTGAATCTTGTCTGGACAATCAAATAGAGGACACTTCACCGTCATTAGATGAAGAAAAAGATCAGAATCAATCACAACAAGATGTTCATACGGCTGTAAGTCCCACAAATGTAACAGCAGAACCAGTCCAGAGTTCTAGTATGGAAAATGTTAAACTTAGGCGTAAATGCATATATCAAGGCAAATACGCAGTCTAAATAAACATGTTAACAAAAATAATGTAACATTAGATATTTAATGTATCAATAGCTTTTTGTGTTTGATCTGTATTTGTAAACTAAATTATGTGCCCCAATATTTTATGTAATGTTTTAAAGGGGGAGGTGTAGGGAATGTTAATAAGTAATGTATGTAGGTATGTGCAAATAAATCAGTTGTCACTTGGAATCGCAGTTTAACTCCACGTGAAACCGAAAAAATCGTGAAAACGGTTTTGTGGGGCATACCATTTATCCCAATGTATTGTATACTTGATTAAGAAATTAAATAATAATATCTGGGTACATCGCGCGCCTTATATCCGTAGCAACGTAGTAGTAAATGTAGTTGGCGATACGTGTCGCGTGATGTTACCAGACATATCAAGCGCAGTCCGGCAACGTTGCGCTACCTCATCTGACATCGATGGCGACCCGTGTCGCTCGATGTTGCCAGACATGTCGACCGAAGTCCGGCAACGTCATGCTACTGCATCCAACGTCGCTGGCGACACTTGTTGCACGACATTTGTCCCCTAGCGTGTCTGTAGCTTGAACTGTCAAAATGAAACCCTTTGCTATTAAATCAGTGTGTTTCGCAATTACTCTGCTGGCGTAATATACAACTTATTTTAATTTCTGGATTGTATTTTTTTTTTTTGCTTATTTTTCACGGGCGCTTATAAAGTGCTTCTTTTTAAGTCGTTATTATGTGTTTAATTGCAACATACTAGTGAATTATGTAACAATTTAAAATTATTGAAACAATTTTTTAACTTACAAGTGTCTCCATGGAGTTTCTTGCTCGTTCTTCCTCATAGCTAACTACGACGCTTTGAAATGGATAAATAAATAAACTACATCGCGCTTCACCATCAGCTAAAGCATCACTACTTACCATCAGTCGGAATCGATGCCAAGCACTAGTATATAATAAAAGAAAACACTATCATCATTCAGATATCCGATCTATTGACAATTCAAAAACTGTCTGTAATTGGTATAATTGAATTGGTCGCTTTTATTGTGAACTAGCTTTCCGCCCGCGGCTTCGTCCGCGTGGAGTTCGGTTATATCGCGCTTTTTAGATTTCCCTCGGAAACATCAAATTTTTCCGGGATAAAAGGTAGCCTATGTTCTTTCTCAGTTTCAGTATTTGTAATTTCATCAAAATCGGTTGAGAGGTTTAAGCTGGAAAGCGTAACAGACAGACAGACAGACAGACCGACAGACAGACCGACAGACAGACAGACAGAGTTACTTTCGCATTTATAATATTAGTATGGATATGGATAAAATAATTTGGTTTTATAATATTGCCATCATACATCATTTTACAAGGGTACGTCATGACTTCCTTTATTCTTTATATATATATATAAATGAGACGTAATTTCAAAGCTTTTCTGGACCCCTACACCAGAAAAAATATACAAATTACCCACATTTCAGTAGTTTTACGAAAATTTACGATTGTAAATCAAGGATTTTTTAAATCCTGCCCTCGACCTATCGATGTTTTATTTTTATTTATTTAAAAAAGTACTGCCACATCACAAACATTAAACATGGCGTACATAGCATTGGCAGTTCATCGGCTCGAAGATATAATACAATAAAAACTAAATAAAATAATAACTAATAAAAATACACTTGAAAATTTAGCAAATAATACAATAATAATTGTTGAAATATTAATAAGAATGTCCAATAAATAATACGTCATCTAAAAACAGCAGAAATGTCAATATAATACCAAGTAACAATAAGTTAAGCTATAAAACAAAAAAATATTACAGAAAATGATTAACAATAAAATTAAGGTGCATTATTATTTTGTTTTTAACAGTCGTGGTGGGTGGTTAAAACACCGGCCTCTCAAGTATGAGTGCGCAGGTTCGATTCCAGGTCAGGCAAGTACCAATGTAACTTTTCTAAAGTTATATGTACTTTCTAAGTATATCTTGGACACCAATGACTGAAGGTGAAGGAAAACATCTTGAGGAAACCTGGATTTAAGTCTGAAATCGCCAACCCGCATTGAGCAAGCGTGGTGATTACGCTCAATCCTTCTCTGTATGAGAGGAGACTTGTGCCCAGCAGTGGGACGATAAAAAGGTTGATGATGATGATGATTATTTTGTTTTTAAATATACGCAACTATTCGCAATATTCTATGATATCGATATTGATTTCATATGGATATTCTATGATACTTCGCACGGATCACCTAATTATGTACGAATTTAAGTTCTGTTGTAAAGCAGGTCACACACGTCAATACACTTGCTCTAATTTTGACATCGAGTAAATTCCATTCGAGATCTTGGCCATTTGTGTGCACAACGGAATCATGACATACTTGAATTTTTGCTAAATCAGTTATACACCAGAGCCCAAATTATCGATACAGACACATAAATACTATTACAACATGATCCAAAAGGCCATAATATCGGCTGCGGAAGAAGTTACTTACTTTACAGAAGTTAATTAATTATTTTATTATCAATAATTCACCCAAAATAAATGGTAGTTTTCATTTGGAGAAGAATGAGCAAGAAACTCAACCATTTAGAGATCTACATTAAGTAATTTGCCTGCTTAATGATAGAACATCAAGATTATTTCACTCGATTTCCCGTTACTGTTCCAACTAAATTAAACCAGTTATTTAATCCAAGATTAACTCTTAGAGAGGGAAGTGGGTTAATGTTATTATATACGCGTACACATGTATGTACATATTACCCTCAGGATGGAGCTATCTACTAGAGCTACTGATATATAATGACAGTGCTGGGTAACTCAAAGTTTTTGCCAGCGTTCACCGCCGATAGACACAAAAATCAGAGGAGATATTTAACAGGAGTATTGATTAAAGTACCTACTACTTACATACCCGTAGTAGATCATCATCATCCCAGCGTTAATCCCAGTCGCATCCGAAGCCTTTTCAGCTTTGGAGTCTGGGGTCCGCTTTACCAGTCCAACTGCTGATATGGATAAACTTCGACATTTTCCGTGAAGCGACTGCCGTCTGACCTCCACAACCCGAAGGCGACATCGAAGCATTGCAGTTAGACCAATTGTTGGACTTTTGAGGGCTCCAACAACCCGTAACGACTGCCACTAGATGTTCTTATGGCAACCGGGACCAACGGCTTAACGTGCTTTCCGAGGCACGACCAGACCAGTGCAAATATTCATATTCATGCATACAAATATTTGCACTGTGCGGGGATCGAACCCGCGCCACCTTGCGCAGCGGCCGCGTCCGCTACCGCTACGCCACGGAGGCTGTCGACATACCCGTAGTAGATATTACGTGTATATTATGATTTAAAAGAGTGTCCATGAAGTTTCATGAAACTTCATGGACACTCTTTCATCAACTTTTCTCTAGTAAAGCATGCGTGGTGCATGTATGGTGTAAAGGGTAGTGGTTTGATGTGTGTTGTGTTTGCGTGCGTGTATCACTTATTATCAAACTAACGGCCGCCAGCGACTTAGTTCGCGTGGATTTAGTTATGCTCCGCTCCTATTGGTCGAAGCGTGATGTTATATAGCTTAAAGCCTTCCTGGATTAATGTGCTATCAAACACCAAAATAATTTTTCAAATCGGACCAGTAATTCCCGAGATTAGCGCGTTCAAACAAACAAACATACAAACAAACAAACTCTTCAGCTTTATATAATAGTATAGATAATCGCATGGTAGGTACTCTGTGGCAGAGTTTTAATTTCGTCATAGCTCTAGCGTTTTAGCGATTTTGTACACCCTAGATATGCCATGGGATAAATAAATTTAAAAAAAAATGCACATGGAAGCGAATTGCCCGGGGTACTCTTTATTGTTTATGCGATTGTAATCGAGCCTTATGTTGCAGTTCAAATTGATATTAAATAATTTAGCTTGCACATATTTTTTAATTACCTACGAGTATATTTAGCATGGAATGGACTTTTGACTGAATCAAAAATCAAATTAAAAAAATGATAATCATTTTGTTTGAAGAACATATTTAAAGATAACAAATTTTGTTTGACGAAAAAATCCAATTTTGATCATACACAGTCCTTCCATACACCAGAAAACGTCAATTTTATATCACAATCAAAATTCTCGATCAGTTTAAATATCAGATCTCAATCAAAATTAAATTCTGGTCACGTACAAGGCACAGCCTGTATCTTCACCCAAACTTTTTATTAACTTCGGTACGGCAAAGTCGATCAATTAATGTGTTAATTAATCAAGGTTTATCATATTTTTAACTGGCTTTCCGCCCGCGGCTTCGCCCGCGTGGAATTCGGTTATATCGCGCTTTGTAGATTTCCCTCGGGAATATCAAATTTTCCGGGATACAAAGTAGCCTATGTCCTTTCGTCTAAAGATTTTCTGTACCAAATTTCACCAAAATCGGTTGAGAGGTTTAAGTGGGAAAGCATAACAGACAGACAGACAGAGTTACTTTCGCATTTATATTATTAGTATGGATTAATGAAGAATTAATATACAACGTTATTGTTGTGTGAATGCCGAAATACGGTACTTTTAAATAAGGAATCTATGTACAAAATTTCAAAAAGATATCATGAATAATCACAAAGTTATGAGCTTGTTATCTTACCTGGTTGTCTCAACAAAAATATGGTCAACGCAACGCTTGTCCGCCCGCGCCTGCAGCAGCGCGGCGTCATAATTAAGTAGTGATAACATTTTTCATAACACTTGCAGGCTTTGGACTATCGTAACGGTCAAGTGTAGGTAGACATTATTATGAACTTTATTCATAAATTCTGCCGTAAGTCATAAAATAAAATGTAGTATAATTTACTTAAAACATATTAATTTTACTTAGAACGTATTACATCCCTGTAAAGAGGGGCGGTGGGGGGCGGGCTGTCCCGCTGTGCACACGCGCTCATCTACTCTGCCGTGAACTGTGTTATGCGCTCGGTAACCACACTGCAATAATTTCTAAATGTTTTTGAAAAAAAAAAACATACGTAGGGTTCCGTAACTAAAAGGTACAACGGAACCCTATTCATGAGACTTCGATGTCCCTTTGTCCGTCCGTCTATCACCAGGCTGTATCTCATGAACCGTAATAGCTAGACAGTTGAAATGTTCAGAGATTATGTATTTCTGTTGCCGTTACAACAAAAAATACTAAAAATAATAAATAAATAAAAATATTAGAGAACTGTTCTTCTTTTTTTTACGCCATGTCTATGATTGAAATCGAATCAATTGCTTATTCTGAACAAACGATATACAGCTTTCGTATAAATAAAAAGTTCTTACGTTATATTATATAACCTACATAAGAAACGTGTCAGGAACATAAAACCATAACCAATCCCACAAAACAGGTCAGTTACGTCCAACGTTCCAAATTCAAAATATTTACCAGTTACCCAGTGCTTAAAATACATTCTACATTTATACTTGAACGCGCTATGTCCACGCCCCCTGTGCATTCCGTACAATAGCCAGAAATTCACAGAACATTGTAATAAGAGCAAAATTGTGGGAACTAGCATCCAAATACCGCGATACGTCGGTGAACGCCATTCGAAAAATGGAATCGGGTGAAAAAGGACGTGGTTTTAGGCTGAGGGTATATTGTGGATGAATTTGCTGTCACTTGCGTTATTGGTTGTATTTATATAAACACTACTGCAAGGATTTATTGATGCCCGAGTGACATTGACAGAATGCGCTGTTGGTGAAACTTTATACAATTAATTAGCTGAAATTTATTAAAAAAACAAGATGGCGGAATTCATTCTGAAACTCTAAGCATTTACTTTAATAAAATCATATACAAACACTTTTGGATTGTAAAGGAGTTAGTCAGCTACAAAAGTGAAGTTTGCCCATTCTAAAGCGTCGAAGATTCCTACGGATATGCTTTTGCGCTGTAAAATATTTTACTAACGAGATGAATCGTTTAAAGTTGTACATTCATTTTATATTGGGGTTTATTGATACCCCCATTGAGAGCTCGGACATTATAGTAAAAAATAAAGGCTGTAAAATGACTTTTACTGTTCAATTTAGCAACGTTATTAACAGATTAAAACCTTGCTAAATTAAAGAGTTCAACTGTGACATAGCATGACAACTGAATAGAACTGGTATAATTATTAGTTTGTTACCGAAGTCCCTGTTCTTTTTTTGTTAACATAGTGAACCACTTTTTTTAGTGTGGTTGGAAATCATCAAATGACCCGCTCTGGGCGGAGCGGAAGGGCGTGTCAATAATTTACTGACTAAAACCCATCCGTGTTCCTTCACTTTCTTGCGCGCCAGGACCACGGTTTTTCTTTCAACCGACCCGAAACCCTGGCCCAGGCATTGATCTTCGTGAACCCCGGCACGATGTGCTGACATCTCTTTGATGTGCCTTCGACCTGTGCCTGGTCGTTATCGGCGAACTGCTCGCCGCCCGTAAGCTGCGCCTACGGTAGTGAACGAGGTGATGACTTGCCATGTATTCTCGCTCCGGACCATGGCCTGGACCAAGACCGGACGCGAGAGATAGCCGCCGATTGCAGTCACGATGACACGGCGGTGCTCCACCCAAGCCGGGCAGACCTCCACCATATGCTCCACCGCGTCCTCAGGGCGATCTCCACAGTCGTGACACTCTGGCGTTTCCTCCCGCCTTATATAAGGGACAGGAACCTCCCGAATCAGAAGGTTCGGTGAGGATCTGCGCCAGGCGGAAGGTGAGGGCGCTATGACCTCTTTCATCATCATCTCAGCGTTTATCCCGGTTGCATCCGCGGCTTTCGCGTTGGAGCCCGGGGTCCGCTTTCTTACTTAATTTCCTCCATTTCGCGCGATCTTTAGCATCCTGTGGTGTGAGATTGTTGGCACGCATGTCATCTCTTACAACGTCAAGCCAACACTTCTTTCTTCTACCCCGCTTGCTCCGGCCCGGCGGAGGCGCCATGGCAAGACATTTGTGACCCACGTAACATACCGGTTTTCGTAAGACGTGACCGTACCAACGTAGGCGACCCTCCTGCAGTTTGTCCGCTATGTCACGGACATGAAGACTGCCACGGATGCGGGAGTTCCTGATGCGGTCCTTCTGCGTAACTCCACACATCCACCGCAGCATATTCATCTCCGTGACACGCAGCTCCTGCTTGTGTCGCTCAAGCAAAGGCCACGCCTCACTGCCATAGAGGAGAACAGGTCTAATGATAGTCTTATAGACCTGCCCCTTAAGCTTAACCGGCATTTTGGGGTCACAAATGACACCCGTCACCTTACGCTATTTTGCCCAAGCTGCGGAAATACGTGCCCTGACGTCGCAATCAATGTCGCCGGACGCGTGGAGTACAGACCCCAAGTATTTAAACTGGTCTGTGCACTCGACCTTGTCACCGCCTATGCGTACAGACATGGGGTCTGTCATGTTGCTAGCCATATACACGGTCTTCGCCACATTGAGTTTCAGACCTCCGTTCTCGAGCGAGTCCTTCCACATATTCACACGCCGCACCAGCCGATTCCTGTCCGCGTCCGCCAGCGCGATATCGTCAGCATACATAAGCAACCAAGGAGGTTGCTCATGTGAATCCCTGATGCGCTGCCGCTGTGACCTCTTTCTAGGCACTAATCAAAGAAGAGACTTACCGACGGCATTGTGGCGTGCCCAGCATTGGGTTGCGACAGTTGAACTCTTCATGACGCCATGAGATCCCGCCGGAGCTCTGTCCGCCGTACCGCGATTTCTCACGGCAGTGGAGTTATGCCCCGGTTTTTTGCCTTCTCTCGGCACTTCCACATGTAGGTGAGGGCTTTGCCCTCTAGATCCCATGATTGCAATCCGGCAAGGAGCCGCCTCAGCGGCCATGACCCTCAAGAACGCAGTTTAGCGTCGGGCTGGTCGCTTCCTCAGGGACCGCGCCCACACCGGTGCCCCGTAAAGGGCCACATCTCACACCAACTTAGTTAACCACATAAACAAATGGAATATCAGTAAATGATAAGTGTATGCTTTCCTAGTACCTATTATTGATTTCTATACCCATTTCGATACTGTCAGTGTAAGAAAATGGGTGTAAAAAGATCCATCATATAGCAATGTAGGCACTTTGCACATCAAACTAAGTAATATTGCATAAAAATAATAGCTGAAAAAATGACTTTTCTTTTCGGTGTGAACATTTGCTCTTCATGTTAGTGAGCCGTATAACACATACAAAACATCATGCGAATATACAGCGGTGAGGTTCTGTTACCTTCTTACCATGGCCATGAGTTAGCTGTAGTTTCAACTAATGCTTTTGATTGACACTATTAGCAGCTCACTCACTTCACCTCACTTTCCAAGATGAGATTTTTATAAAATCCATCGGCAGGAGTCGTGGGGGTACTTATTTGAAGTTGAAAATTTGGCTTTCACTATCTCTGCAACCCGCATTCATGCAGTGAAAAAAAATACAATGACGGGGAGGACCAGCGTTAAGAACCTTACAATCTTCATAATAAAGTCAAATAAGGATAACTTACATTACGTAGTCTTAGAAACCCAATTTCGTGACTATCGATAAAGGTCAAAACCAGAATACTCAGACTTAATAACACCTACGAAAGTTTCCTCTACAGTTTACCCTCTAGTGTGTCCCGCACTTTACTATCGCCTACTCCTACTGCAGGAAACGGATGTGGCTCGCGGCTCGTCCTGAACTGTGTAATTTCGCGCGCTCGCTTTCCGCATTCTATTTTTGAATGTTAGTATGCGTTCCGTTTTTTTCTTCTTCATGTATGTGCTGCGGAATTCTTTATACTTACAGACGTAGTGTTGCTTGTTAGTAGAGTTTGTGGTAAGCAGAAATGAGTGAATAATATTCATTTTCATTTAAAGTTGTTCCGTTTTACGTTTAGCACCAATGTGGGAATTTATTTTAACCAGAAAATGCATTTTTTTTTAAATGATTGTAATAACCGTTGTTAGTTGCTTTGTATAGCAACTTATTAATTCAGCTGTTTAATAAACCGTGGGCTTTGGAAGTAGTGCTCGTTTTATTTGACTCTCTTGGCTTTCTTTGCGGATCAAAGCTTTTGCCTAATCCATTTGATCGGAGTGCAATGGCTACAGGGATCATAGTTAGAGTTCCAACCTGAACTATAATTTATTGAATATCATTCAGGCCTTTAGTTTGTAATCTAATGTATATACTCACACTTATTTGCATTAATTCCTCCAGGTCAAAATAAGTACCTATTAAAGTACTGTTCGACACTATTTTGATTATCTATCACGATACCAGGACTCATACATCAACATTAACCATTTTATCGTCCCACTGCTGGTCACAGGTCACCTCTCATACATAGAAAGATTGAGCGTAATCACCACGCTTGCTTAATGCGGGTTGGCGATTTCAGACTTAAAGTCCGGGTTTCCTCAAGATGATTTCCTTCACCTTGTAATCATGGTGTCCAAGATATACTTAAGAAGGACTCATTATTCATCTACAATCAGCTTGCAGACACACCCCTCCACTTTAACAATTAAGGCGTCGAAGCCTTAGTGACGCCTTAATTTTCTGCTGCCATTTGACCGCCGCGCCTTAATTTAAACTTCTATCAAATATCCACTTATCAACATACTATAGCCACTTAGCAATTACGCAAGTTATTATATTGTAGTTAGTGCGTATGTATGTAGTTATTTTAGAATCACGAAAGCTTTATTATTATTAGAGTTGTAACGGAGGCTTGTTAGCGGAGACGGATGCGCAGGCGACGAGTCTCACCTCAGGTGAAAGTACATAAAAAAAAATAATGAAATTTATGGTTATTTAAAACAAAATTTTTATTTTAAAGTAAAAAAAATATTACCTTCATGTAATGAAAATTAAGGTGAAACAAATTGTGTTGGCGCATTCCCGCCTCGCACTAGTTGGTTCTTGACCATTTCGCGCTCAAACGCGACCGGAGGGTTGTCGAGCGTCGCAGCTTGCGCGTTATATATTTTATAAAATACGTAAATAAACCTCCGTTATAACTCCGCAAAAATTGTACGGAGGCGGAGGCGGAAGTGAAGACACGATTTCTTGCGGAACTTCCGCAGTAACGGAAGCGGAGGCGAAGCTCCGTAACAACCTTGATTATTATTTAGCGGTATTTACAAACGCCACGTGCGATCAATGCATCATACTGACATCATAAGGCCCTATATCTCGCAAGCAGGATTTGCCGTGCAACTAGCATATGCAACCAACGTTATTTAAATAACGTAACGTACGTAATTTTGCATGCTATAAATACAAGCAAAACATGTATGATCTTTGTAATGTAACCATACCACACCATCTTTATATACCATGTTTTATGCAAATAAATGATTATGATTATGATTTTTTCTTTAAACGAATCCTGACTAAAGCTTATTCAGAATAAGCAACTGGATCAATCATTTTTACATAATGTTATATTATTTCCCAAATACATTTAGAAATTGTTGCAGTGTGGTTACCGAGCGCGCAACACACATTACAGTAGATCATAGCGCTCGGCACCTGAGACAGGGCCAACTCCGCGCCGCGCCGCTGCAGGCGCTGGCAGGCGAGCCGTGCGTTGACCATAATTTTGTTGGGACAACCAGGTAAATAACAAGCCTATAGTTTTGTGATTTTCATGACATCTTCTTAAAATCTTATGCATAGATTCTTTACATAAAAATGTTGAACACGTGTTTGGGATTTGCATATACAAAAAATAACGTTGTATACACCTTCTCTACATCAATTGTTGGACACGTGCCCGCCAGACACAACACTCTCTGGTTGGAGGAATCCCCCCAAAGTCTTCCCTGATCCATACTGATAAATTTGTCTCCTAATCCGATCTGTAAATTTGTCATCTTGAAACCCGTCATCTCTCTAGCCTTTTCCCAGCATCTGCCTAAATCTTCCGGAATGCAGACGTGAAGTTATGTTTTATTAATTAAAGTTTAATCTCACACTCACTTAGTCGGCTTAAACTTAGTAACATAATTATGTACATACACAGATGCAAAAATAAATATATCTATGAAACAGAAGTAAGATTCCTTCTTGATTAAAACTGAACTATGGACAGGCGTTTATGATCTAATATAAAATTCCCATTTTCTTAATTATCACAGTCTATAAAAGGCGCCAAATGAGGCGTAACTGTCACATAAAGTCCCGTAATATAGCCGTATTTAATGAGGAAATGTAATTATTATGGGCGATATATAATTATTTTATCAAGTATTTGAGTTGTGATCGGTGAATAAGAAATAAAATGATGCTGTGAATAATGTTCAGTGGTTTGAGATTTGTTTAAGTATACTTATACAATATGTAAAGAAAACCCTGTCCGACCTATGAGGATAATAAAGGTTAGGTAAACACTTGACCAAATATAACATAAAATTTTACATAATGGTCACAGTAACAATACTAATGAATTTTGAAATAATCTTTTTTTCCCGGAAATCAAATCCAATTTCCCCGAAATTTACTAATTTTTAAAAAATTAACGATGTTGGAATTATTATGAGCGAACAGCGACGCGACCACGTGCCGCGTGCCCTGCCTCCCGCCACCGGCAGAAGGGTTGCGTACCGCACATGTATTAAGTTACCTCTTTTTGCGAAATAATATTTACTTTTTTGGGGGGATTTTTTTTTTAAGTTAAGCCCGGCTTTGTACCCATTAGTAGAATCAGATATCGATACCTAACAATACCTTCACGGATCGGACAGGGTTTTCTTATATATTGTATAAGCTCTACCTACAAATACAATACGTAAAGAGAACCCTGTCCTATCCGTGAAGGTAATCCTAAAAAACAAAATCCGCCTAAAAAAAAGAATATTCTTTCGCAAAAAGAGGTAACTTAAAACATGTGCGGTAGGCCATACAGGCGCGGGCGAAGAGGGGCAGGGCACGCGGCACGCGATCGCATTGCTATTCGCTCTAAATTATACCGTCAAAAATAATGTTGTCACTTTTTAAAAATTACCAAAGTTTGGGGAAGTTTGAATTAATTCGCGGGAAAACGAGATTATTTAAAAATTCATTCAATTGTTACTATGATGATTATGTAAAATTTCATATGTTATTTGGTCATGTGTTTACCTAACCTTTATTATCCTTACGAGTCGGACAGGGTTTTCTTGTTAAGAAAACCCTGTCCGACCCGTAAGGATCGGATTGTATATCGACATAAATACTATTTTCAGAGTTCTATATCTCTGTACCGTAACAATTGCTCTAACTGCAATGCCTTGATATCGCCTTCGGGTTGTGGAGGTCAGACGGCAGTCGCTTCACGGCGCGCTTTCGAAAATATCGAAGTTTAGCCAAAGTCAGCAGTTAGACTGCTAAAGCGGACCCCAGACTTCAAAAGCTGAAAAAGCTTCGGATGCGACTGAGATTAACGATGAGATGATGATGATGAGAGTTCCGTACCTCAAAAGGAAAAACGAAACCCTAATAAGATGACTTCATGGCACGCCTGTCTATCAGTTTGTCAACATCCTTTTCAAAGGAACGCATGGAGTTATCAGGTTGAAATTATGTAGTATCAAATTCTCAGTGTTGCAACCACTTAAAACAGTAATGAAATTAAGCTTCTAAGGGCGGGTTGTTTCAAACGGTTGGTTATCGTAACATACGTACGTCAAAAAGTTACGTCCGTTAACGTAACTTTGATGATGTTTAACGTTCGTTAAATGCCGGCGCTACATTAGCAGGCGAAGATCCGTGTCGCGTTGGCGCGCAAAATATCTGTTGTCCTTGTCAGACATACACGATGTTCTTCTCATTGGCGGGCGAAGATTCAGAAATCGGCCTACGGCGAATATTCGTTGTTTAGTTGTGCGGCCGAGACGATGGAGGAAGCAGTGGCTTTGCATTATATGTCAATAAATTATTATTTATTACATGTTTACACAACAAATAAAACAAAAATAATGTAAAAAATATGCAAAAAGAACGTCAGTCCTACTTCAAAGTCTGGACGACACGGAAGTGACGTAGGTGTGACTACTCCAGCGAATATTGTCGCGACAAGTCCTTTGAAGCGCGCCACTTTACCGACAGCGCCCCGATGCTACATCGTCTGCGCACGAATACATTGCGTTGCAACGATGTACCCGGCGGGCCCGGCCACATACTTATATCGCCCCAGCAAATTTTATCTAGGCGACTGTCATGTGCTGTAGTTTATCTAACTTTCTTGGTATTATTGTTTATTGTTGTGGGAAATAACTTCGTGCCATTTTATAAATTAAGTCCGTTTATACTAGAAAACTGTGTACCTATAGAAAAGCTATACTTTGACGAAAAATGGATACATTTTATTTTTATTTTATATATTTGGGACAAAAAACAATTATATGTTACAATATTAATAGCCGGCTAAGGTATAATACATAGTAACCAAACATAAACATTGTCGTCCTCCGTGGCGCAGCGGTCAACACGCCTGCTTGCGACGTGGAGGCCCCGGGTTCGAACCCCGGCCAGGTCATGATGGAAAACGATCATTTCCTGATTGGCCTGGGCCTTGGATGTTTATCTATATACGTATCTATTATAAATATAGTATCGTCGAGTTAGTATCCCATAACACAAGTCTCAATCTTACTTTGGGGCTAGCTCAATCTGTGTGATTTGTCCGTATATATTTATTTATTATTTATATAAACCCCACCATACACACCAAAGTAAGTAAATTACTACACTCACTCGTACTACTACATACACTTAAACATAGTTACTATGTTTAAGGCCTTAAAAAGTAGGTATATGTTAAACATTGCAATCTAACAAAACACGTATATTCTATAATATAAACATATTTTTTTTTAGAGAACGGAAAAAGTTAAAACATGACGTGTAAAAGTGATCAGTGATCCTACTTGCTTAATAAACGATTTCATTTCATTTCACTAACTTCACAAAAAATGAGAAAGATCGCTTTCAATCTTCGCTTGAAAAATATAAAGATGTGTTGTTCTGTAAAGAAACAGACAACAACAGTAATATAAAAAAAAAACAGAACTTGGGCTGCTAAACACCTTTCTTTTTCTTTTTACGGTACTTGTATCATCATCAGATGAACTACCTACTATCGTCAATTAGAGACCAAACTCGCGAATACAAAAGGGAATTTAAGTTGTTTTCACTAATTGACACCACGGCGGACTAAACACAACTTGACATAAGTTACGTTAACCAGTGCTCAGAGCATCGGTTAAAGTAATCGTATTTTTTTGCGTGCGTTGACGTTTACGTATTGTGAAACAACTCATTTTTTGACTTGACGATGGTTAGCATCATTTTTAACTTTTACGCATGCGTTAAGTGAACGTGAAACAACCCGTCAGTTATCGTAATCGTAACTTTTTTTGCGTGCGTTAACGTTTACGTATTGTGAAACAACTCATTTTTTGACTTGACGATGGTTAGCACCATTTTTAACTTTTACGCATGCGTTAAGTCAACATGAAACAACCCGCCCTAAGTCAAAGCAATATTTTTCCCGCCCATGAAAAAAAATTAAACTTCTAAATAAACGCAATCAAAAGATACGGGCGTGTTTGGGCCGTTTATGCCGCATATTTTGACTTTAACCGACACATTTATAGACAAGCGATGCGGAAGGAGATAAATATTGGTTAGATTTTTATGCACAGTTTGCAACGGCGTGTTTTGGTACGCTTTAGTGTTATACGGACAAGTGACAGATTGTGGAGCGGTACCTATAAACGCGTTAGAAAGAAAGAAAGAAAAAGCGTTTATTTGCAATAAACATGACGCAAAAGTTTACAAAAACACTAAAAATAAGACACAACCGTTACAACCTGTCATACTCACGTCACAACGTCACACGAAATCTACATCTCGCAAGCAGAATTTACCGCGCAGCTAGCTTACATACAACTTCCCAAAATCAACCATTGGGCAAGTGCCCGCCAGACATAACTCCCGTCTGGTCGGGGGATCCTCCCTTTTCTATTGAGGATGACTGATCCCAGAGGGTCATGGCCGTTCGGGTGGTCCGGGGATACCGCACGGTCTCCGCTGGGTCTCCTGTGTGGGCGATGGACCTGACAGCCGGAACACTCGCCATTCTGCGCAAGCCGCAGAGGGCGATGGCCGTCAGGGTCGTCCGCGGGTATCGCACGATTTCCTACGAGGCGGCTTGCGTCCTGGCCGGATCCCCGCCCTGGGACCTGGAGGCGAAAGTACTCGCGTCATTGTACCGTTGGCGCGAGGAAGAGCGGACACGGGGCTTCAGTCCGGCGCAGCGGCAGATCGAGCTGCGCCGAGAAGAGCTCCGTCAGGTCCTGGTGGCGGACTGGCGGCAGAGGCTCATGCACCCTACCGCCGGCCTTGCTACCGTCGAGGCGATCCGGCCAGTACGACTGGCTCGGGAGAAGGCACGGCTCTCTGTCGTTCAGGGTGACGCAGGTACTGTCGGGGCATGGCTGCTTCGGCAAGTACCTGCGTCGCTTAGGCAGGGAGCCGGTCGCTCGGTGCCACCACTGCGTCCAATGCGGGGAGGACACGGCGCAGCACACGCTCTCCGACTGTGTATCTTGGGAGGAGCAGCGCCGTGTCCTCACAAATGAAGTAGGAGGCGACCTGTCGCAGTAGTGCGGAGGATGGTTGGTAGCGCAGTGTTGTGGGACGCGGTGGTGTCCTTCTGCGAGGACGTGATGTCGCAGAAGGAAGCTGCGGAACGGGAGAGGGAAATCTCAACTCCCTTCCCGGGCCGCAGAAGACGCACCGGGCGTCGAGGAAGGGCGGATAACGCCCTCTTCCGCCCCCCATGAATGGGTGCAGGGGCGAGGGACATGGGGAAGTCCCCGCCCCCTATTTGACGCATAGTCGTATATCGCGTCATATACTACGGACATCCTACGAGGATTTCCACCCCGAAAAAAAAAAAAAGAAAAAAAAGGTCCTCAAAGGAAACGGTTGTTTCGTAAGGTTCCTGTTCCGTATACGGCGAGAGGAAATGCCAGGGTGTCACCATTGTGTGGATCGCCGTGAGGATACAGTGGAGCATACGGTGGAGGTCTGCCCGGCTTGGGTAGAGCACCGCCGTGTCCTCGTAGCATCGATTGGCGGCGATCTCTCGTCCGACCCTGGTCTAGGCCAGGGTTCAGAGCGAGAGTGCATGGCAGGCCGTCACCTCCTTCTGCGAAGCAGTGATGCTGGCAAAGGAGGAGGCGGAGTGCGTAAGGCAGCGGGTATCCCAGCGCCCTCATAGTGCAGCAGGATGATTGCGAAACACACTATCAGTAGTAATTTCTAGGTGGTAGGCCACAACATCAGCCGCCGGCATAAGTTACCACCCACTAGACAAAGTCATGCCGCCAAGCGATTCGTCGTGTTCCGGCATGATGTCTGGTGAAGCCGTACGGAGGACGGGTCTGAGCAGTTGTGTTGCAATTTACGTGCCGGGTACGATGCGCGAAATGTTGTTGTGTCGGGAGTTTGGTTGTGGAGGGCCTCCAGATCAATCTCCCTCTGGCGCAGCATCGTTGGTCGTGTTGTTGTTTAACATTGCATCACCGCGATCAACTGCCGTCTTCCTTCCTATTTACTCAGTTCTTTTGAGTGAGTAGGCTTAATAAACTAGCACGCCTTACCATCAACGATTGCATCACTGCTTACCATCAGGCGGGATTGCAGTCAAGCGCTAGTTTGTAATTTATAAAAAAAAATGTGTATAATTTTGACAGTTTAACAACATTCATTGTGTTATTTATGTTGTCAACAAACTCATCTTTCGAATCTATGGAGCGATGGATTAGAAATATGCTTCAAAATGATTCCATTTGATAGTAATAGTGTGTTACACAATTAGGGTGGTAATCGAATCACCACAATCGATCAATCTTGTCGATGTCATCGGTCGACTTAGATACTTAGGTCCGTATTACAGAATGTCACTCAAAACTCAAGCCCTACTTAAGTCTCGTTTCAAGCCATTTGATTGGTTGAAACTAGTTTTAAGTAATGGTTAAGCAGAGATCAATGTTTGAGTTTCGTTCTGGAATACGCACCTTAATGTAGGTATATGTGGCCGATGAGACAATGTATTCTTGCGACCTGTGGGTTTCATAGAAACTAATACGTGTTTTGCGAATTTGATCTTTATAGTTAATAAAATTGTCACACTGACATGTCACTTGTCAGATTCGCATTTTCTCAACAGCCAAAATAGTTGCAGTTTTAACCAGGTACACAGTACCAGGAAGAGTATATAAGACCATAGTTTGTCAATAATTATTTCTAGGGTATATACTTCAAAAATTATTCCTAGAAGATGGTTTTCCATTTTTATTACTTCTTACTATTATTCTACTTGGCTTATGTGCTACATCTAATCTCATTTCTACCTTTTTTATATCTTTCTTTGCCTCGTATTTCTTCTGCCATCTACTTTACAGAGTATTCATTAAGTTGGCCTTTAAGAAGAATATAAGCTTCCTGTATCAGCTGCGAATTTCAATCTGATTTATATTTGACTTACTAAACCGATAGGCTTGCTCTAATATGTGTGATGTTTAGAGTGGTATTCCGCTAGCCAGTTTTAACCGTCTTTACTGTCTGTCTATGTAAATGCCATTTATCAAGAAGAATTATATCAGTGCTGCTTTAAGAACTGCACGGTCGAAAAATACATTAATTTATCACAGACTAAAGGAACATAAAAAATAATAAAATAGGTAATAAATGTGACGACGTCAGCGACGGCGGAGCGATAGGGTCGTTACCATCTTGGTGTGGTGATAAGGGCTCCATTTCGTAGGTAAAGTTTTGAATTAAAAGCACGAAGTGTAAATATACCCTCCAATCTTGACAATAACAATTATAATAGGCAAACCGACAGTTTCGCTCCGGAGAAGTGCCCTGGTCCGCGCCTCAAAGCGAAGCGACCGTCCGACAATCCCCACTTTCCAAAATGACCCTATCCACGTGCCGCCATTTCAAAATAACGTCACCGCATTTTCCCCACTACTACATAAATCAAATAGGCAACTTTTATTAAAATGATATCGTTATCCACGACAAATTAATATAAGAAAATAAATAAAAAGTATGGTAGTCGTGGTGGCCTAGTGGTTAAAACACCAGCCTTCAAGTATGAGTGCGCAGGTTCGATTCCAGGTCAGGCAAGTACTAATGTAACTTTTCTAAAGTTATATGTACTTTCTAAGTATATCTTGGACACCAATGACTGAAGGTGAAGGAAAACATCTTGAGAAAACCTGTACTGTAAGTCTGAAATCGCCAACCCGCTTTGAGCAAGTGTGGTGATTACGCTCAATCCTTCTCTGTATGAGAGGAGACCTGTGCCCAGCAGTGGGACGATAAAAAGGTTGATGATGATGAAATAAAAAGTGTAAAGTGCTTGGTGAGAAATTATCAGGAATGTGTGCATCGCCCCTGCGAGAAACAGGCCCATTATAACAATGGATCAAAAGGTAAATGGTCACAGTTGTATTCATTCTTATTCACACGACATAAAAAAAACTTCACTGATCTATCCACACGACATACACTTCATAAATATCTAGCCAGACAAAACTAGGCCGAATGTCACACCCCGTCCCCATTTGCATTCTAAATGGCACCGGTATGTTTTTGTTTGGACAGCGCAGCTGGCGGACTTTCATGACAGCCGGCCATGTTACACGGTACGCACTGGAATTGAGTTTGAAGATCGAGTTTGACTGTCAGTTTGGACTGATGCTGTTTGAGTGAAATTGAGTAATGGAGGAATGGGATTTTTGTATTTCTTACTTAGTACACACAAAGGGCAATGGAAAGAGCTATGCTCGGAGTTTCTCTGCGTGATCGAATCAGAAATGAGGAGATCCGCAGAAGAACCAAAGTCACCGACATAGCTCTGCGAGTCGCTAAACTTAAGTGGTAGTGGGCAGGGCACATTGCTCGTAGAACCGATGGCTGATGGGGCAGTGAGGTTCTGGAGCGGCGCACTATGGGAAAATCGCGTATGTTTCGTCTCAAAACTCCGTATCTCAGTTATTTCAAAACTAAATGATCTGTAATTTTGCATACATATACGTGAATGTATAAGGTTTAAAAGAAAAAATAATAATTTTGAAAATTATGTTTATTAATTTATTTAAAAAATAAAAAATAAAAAAAATACATGCATTTATAAGAAAATATACTTTTTTTTAAATTTACTTACATAAAATAGAATTAAATATCATTGTATAAACAGTGTCTAACGAGAAAAAAATAATGTACAAAATTCAACAATCTCCTACAGATTTTCGTTGACAGCAAGAAGGGACTTGGCTTCATCGAAAAGTTCTTTCGATATTGTTTCTGAGGTATTTCTCAAACTTGATATATATGGATCAGAAGTGTACAATAAGGTATGGAACACGTCTGTATTGGTAGCCGCTCTTGAACATTTTCTAGAATGATGAAGTCTAAACTTTTTGTAATCCTTGTTGCGGGATTCTTGAGCGTCTTCGGACAATTGTCCGATAGGTAATATAGCATAGTACTCAATGATTTTTTCTCCGTGAATAAGTATTTTATGTACGGAGGAAGGCATATAATACCAATTATAATTATTTACGTACAGTTGGGCGGTACTATATGCGTATTCACCGAACTTTTTTGAATCAATAGCTCGAATCTGGTGGGTAACACATCTTCTTCGCTTCGGCTAAAGTTGGATAAGAAGGAAACACTGAGCAGTTTTTGTCCGCCAAACAAATACGAAGTTTCCCATACTGTTCTTTGTTAAGGTCTAAGTCAATAAATATTCGCAGTGCTTCTTCCTTTGTAAAAGGTATAACATCTTCAGGGTTCTCAGTTATGAATTTAAGAAACTTTTTCTTATCTTTTTTTGACGCAGTTCGTATAATATTAACAATTTTGGCCTCCTCCGTCTCACCCATAGACCGCAACTCCTGAGTATATGCATTGAGCACACAGTCCAGTCCGTACTCTTGTATTAATTGCATGTTTTTTCGTTTCTTTGTTTTTTCTGAAGATGCTTCGTATGGTTTCGATGGTCTGCCACCTGCACTGCTTCCAGACGTATTAGGGTCATTAACTGTGACTCGACACTCCAGTGGAACACGAAATTCACCATTTAACCAGTCGACGTTATTACTTTCAAAGCGTTCTCTTTTCCGGGATGCATTTCTCCAGCGTTCGTTACATTTAGATACCAAGTTTCTTTGAATGTAGGAGACCACAGTATTCATATCCTCTGGTGACAAATTGAAATTTTCTTGCAAGTAGTTTTCTATATTATTCCCATTTATCAACAAATTGCACAACTCTCGTTTACTACAAACAAATTCACCCATTATTTTCAAATCAGATAACTTCTGTGAATATTTGAAAATAGGTATTAACTGCTTTTTTAAGGCAACTGAATTTCTGATGAACAACTGTGGATGTTTCAGGGTTCGCCTTTCTTTTATAGGCCAATGAATTAGTGCTATGTGCAAAAAGATAAGAAACTAATATTTGCACTCTTCCCATAACCAACCTGTTTTTAATTTGACCCTAATTGATATAGTGACCATATTTTATCAAATATGGTGGTCAAAACTATATCAAAACCACAAATAACTATAAATAATAATGACCATTTTATCAATTTGACCTTAATAGATAACAGATGATTATGTGAGCAGTAAAAAGATATTGGAAAAAAATTATCTCGCGATATGTTTTGGTACCGTGTCAGAAAAGGCGCAAGTATGCGCAACTTTTTTTTTTCTCCTTGTGTAAACTAATGTATAAAGATCGTAATACAACAAATATCTCGACAGCGGCAAACAGCGGTAAACGGGTAAGTCTCGTTAAAAAAAAAAGTAACCTGATAATTATACCATCTTAAACTACATTGGTTA
Source organism: Sesamia nonagrioides (assembly GCA_017933935.1). Taxonomy (NCBI): domain Eukaryota; kingdom Metazoa; phylum Arthropoda; class Insecta; order Lepidoptera; family Noctuidae; genus Sesamia; species Sesamia nonagrioides. The sequence goes on along the minus strand of JADWQK010000020.1, from coordinate 1,127,337 downwards.
ATTTTAATTTATTTATTTATTATATATAATATTATTTAAGAAACGTTATGAGGAGATTATAAGCATTTCAAAAATGTATAATACTTATACATTTATAAGAAAAACTTTCGAGTAATGTCTCGTTGAATTGTAGTAATGTATTGTGCCAAAATCACATCATTGAACATGAGTTAGCTTTGATGCCTTTTTATATACATTATGGTTAGCAAAAAATAATTAAAAAAATATAGAAAAGAAAGCTTATTTATAAGACTAAATTAATTAATTAGTTCTACTCCATAACAACGACTTTCACGTGAAACGGTTTTGAGACGGCCTTGTATGGGGCTTTCCCATAGTGCGGCGGCCACGTACTGGAAGACGCAGCGTAGGGAGGCCTCCAACAAGGTGGATGATGACCGATGACCTTATGAAGGTCGCGGGAAGCCGATGGATGCGGGCAGCACAAGACCGGTCGGCGTAGAAAGCCTTGGTGGAGGCCTTTGTACAGTAGTAGACATCTATAGGCTGAGGAAAAGATATCGAAATTGAATGCAAACCTGCACTAAAAGGTAATTTTGAATGTAAACATATACATATAAAATGGAATCGATTCGTGTTGCATTTTCCAAGAGATAGTTTTGTATGGTATCTAGGGATAACCCTAGATCATTCTTCTCCTCCATACAAAACTCTTTCTCTTCCATACAAAACTATCCGTTATCCGATAACTGGGTTGCAAGGTCGAATATTCAGTGACTCCACGTATACACAGGAACAGCGGGCCCTCTCAGGAAACCAGCGCTGCGACATTGATTTTTAATATGTCGAAGCACCATGTTAAAATAGGAGGCTTTTGGCATTGTCTTCTTTTTTTTCAGCCTATAGAGGGCCACTGCTGGACAAAAGCCTCCCCCAAGGCTTTCATTGAATTTGAGGGCATTGCCATAGTCCTCACGCTTGGCAGGCGGGTTGGGAATCAGTAATTTGTTATTCCACAGTAGAAGCACTGCTGCCTGCTTCCCTGGTAAGAGTTCCCTTAGTCGCCTATTACAATACCTACGACAGGTTATGGGTTGGTACTATTCTATGCCCGGTACCACACCGGACGGCCTTGTAAAACTTTTAATTTTATTTTTCTTTTTGTTATTTTTGGATTCTGTACAAAAAGAGTAAAAATGCCCCCCTTTTTACTAAGACCCCGCTGTCTTTTGTCGATATGTTCTTCTACGGGGTTTGCTACGATGCCTTCTAGTTGTCGCAGGGCTCTATGTGATGGTTATTTTTGGCCCACAGCTTATCGAATATATGACAGAAGTGGCGAGCCCAGCCCCACTTAAGCTTAGCGCGTTTTTGAGTGACGTCAGTAATCTGTGTTTTGGAATGTAGTGTGGTGTTGCGACTATAGTTGGTCATACTTAAGACTTTATTGAAGAAAATACTTTAATTAATACCCTTTAAAACTTAACGATATAAATAGAGTATAAAGAGGCGCGGGTTCGATCTTCGCGGAGTGAAAATATTTGTATGCATGAATATGAATATTTGCTGTGGTCTGATCGTGCCTCTGAAAGTACGTCAAGCCGTTGGTCCCGGTTGCCATATGAACATCTAATAGCAGTCGTTACAGGTTGTTGGAGCCCTCAAAAGTCCCACAATTGGTCTAACTACAATGTTTAGATATCGCCTTCGGCTTGTGGAGGTCAGACGTCAGTCGCTTCACAGAAAATATCGAAGTTTAGCTAAAATTAGCAGTTACACTGGTAAAGCGGGTCCCAGACTCCGGAGCTGAAAAAAAAGCTTTGGAGCGACTGGAATTAACGCTGAGATGATGATGATGATGATGATAAGAGAGAGAACAAAACAAACACTTGGACAATAAGCCTTTGTCGCATAACTCCACAGAGTATATCAACAGTTGAACTAATACAAACACAGAGAGAATACCCGCATTCAATACGTAATGACTGGTGTTTAGGCTGTGGCAACAGTGTCATCAAAAGGGCTTTCAACGTAATTAAGGAAATGTACAAAACTACTTTGCTTATCTATATATCGTAGGTATTATTACTTGTTCTCTTTTAATAGTACTACATACAATAAATGAAAATTAAATAATCAACTATCTAAATACAAGAATAGGATAGAAAAAAATAAGAAAGAAAACTAGCGTCATATGGACACGCAAGAAATTTATAGTATAGAGTGATGATAAGACTATGACAGCCTCCATGGCGTAGCGGTAGCGAATGCGGCCGCTGCGCAAGGAGGCGCGGGAATCAAACCCGCGCCTCCGTGCGAATATTTGTATGCATGAATATGAATTTGCTCTGATATGGTCATGCTTCGGAAAGCACGTTAAGGCGTTGGTCCCGGTTTCCATACGAACATCTAATGGCATTCGTTAGGGGTTGTTCAAGCCCTCAAACGTCCAACAATTGGTCTAACTGCAATGCTTTGCCTTCGGGTTGTGGAAGTCACACGGCAGTCGCTTCGTATTGAAGTTTAGCCAAAATCAGCAGTCAGATTGGTAAAGCGAACCCCAGACTCCAAAGCTGAAAAAGCTTCGGATGCGACTGACATTAACGCTCAGATAATGATTATGATGAGTGATGATAAGGATATGAGAATGAAAAATTGTACAAAAATGCGATTTCACTGATCACTCTGTTAATCAATTTTTAAAAAAGGTAATAATTATTAAATTAAATAAACTAGCATTCACCATGAACATTCTCTTTCAAAAACAATTCTGATAAAACTTCCTCTCAAGTCATATTATCGGATATCAGAAAGTTTTTCCGCATGAGGATACTTTCTGCAGTGCCAGTACACAACATGTTTCATCAAGTGCACTTAACTCTGCAAACGTTGACGTTGATGGAGACAACAGCATGTCACTATGCAGGGAGGGGTTAAGGGCTTCTGAAACGCTGTTTGGCGCGAATTTGAAGGGTTAAAAGGCCGTTTGAAACAAGTGACATTCGATAGTTCGATTTTCAAATTTCATGTCAATATTTTTTCTGGCGAGCGCTCGCGAATTGGTACCTTCCAATTTTAACCGTTTTTTTTTTTCATTCGCATAGAAAAAGTAAAGTCAAATAAACAGGGATAGAAAACAATAATTATAACATAAGCTATTGCCCGCGATTTTTTTCGCGTTTACGTGGAAGTTTTGAAATGCAATCACTTTCCGACACGCGTTTTAAATGGAAATTGTTGTTATACAGCGAGCTCATACCTGATAAAGTACACATGATGCATGATTATTGTTGATATTTGATACGGAAGATAATTAATAATTATTAGGTAAAAAAGCATTTTTATATTATTGTTGTATTTCTCGATGGTAGGCAAGAGCATTGGCTGCTGGCAAAAGTTACCACCCACCAGACAAAGTTTTGCCGCCAAGCGATTTCCAGCATGATGTCTGGTGAAGCCGTACGGAGGACGGGTCAGAGCAGTAGTGTTGCGATGTGTGCCAGGTACGATGCACCAAATGTTGTTTTGTGAGAAGTCAAGTCATCGAGGGACTGGAACAATTTGTCAGCGGTGGTGTTTTCTTCGAACTACAATTTAAATGTCCTCAAGGTTGAAGTGAATAGACTCTTAATAAACTAGGGCGCTTTACCATCAACGATTGCATCACTGCTTACCTTCAGGAGGGATTGCAGTCAAGCACTAGTTTATATTTTTATTAAAAAAACTCTCATGACCGAGCGAGTTGAAGCAAAAAAAAAAAATGGTAAAATTGGAAGGTAACAACTCGAACTCGCGAGTTTGACGCTCGATGGTTTACGAATAAGTCTATTTCAGGAGTTTTTGGCGGGAAGCTAAGATGAGTACCACGCTCATTTTTCATTGGACTTTTAAATTATTTATAGTGTCGTTTACTAAATAAAAACGCGTGATTTATGTAGTAAAAAGTGCATTCAGTGAATAATTTATAAAGAACAGTGAAATATTGTAGCATAGTGGCCACATCATGGCTTTGAACCAAATCTTCCTCCGTGTTCGGTCCGCGCGGCCGTCTTTTTCGATATGAATGATTCATTACGTGACATTGGCTAAATGCACAAACCGTGCGAAGCCATAAGAGAAAAAAAAAAAAGAAAGAAAGTCAATTTCATGTGGTTGGTTGTTGTTATATTTATTATTGACTCGAATGTTTGACTAATTGGGTTTTTACCTGAGGAATAAATATAGTGGTTTGCCAGTTTTTGTATAGGATATGCCAAACTGAGTCATACATTTTCTTGTGATAAAAGTTATCTGGATTTAGCAAAATAAGTCCTGGGAGGTTTTTGTGGTGCAGTAAACTTTATCGATAAAATTAAATTAATATCACTTTTGTCTTTATAAATGATCGCGTTGTTCTTATCCATACTAATCTATACTCTATACTAATATATAAAGCTGAAGACTTTGTTTGTTTGTATGTTTGTTTGTACACGCTAATGTCGGGAATTACTGGTCTGATTTGAAAGATTCTCTTTGCGTTGGATAGCCCATTAATCCAGGAAAGCTTTGGGCTATATAACATCACGCTAATCACGACTAATAGGAGCGGAGCATAACTAATTTCACGCGAGCGAAGTCGCTGGCGGCCGCTAGTCAACTATGAAGCGACGGATTTTGATACCGTTTCCACTAACATTTGAAGAATTTATTCCGGAAGGTTTATGTGTAATACGTAAACATTAACTACTACTACAAGTACTAACATACATAGTTGTTTTAAGTCACAATGTTACTAACAAAATATGGGGTAACCTGAAATAAACAAATTTTATTTTATTTTATTTTAAATTATTTTATTTATTTATTAAATTTACGTAACGTATTATAAATATCGACGTGTCTGTTTCCGACGTGATGTCTGTAAAACTCGTGCAAAACAGGGGCGTGTTATATTTAAAACTTACTGATATTAAATTACTCAAAGAATTACAAGAGTTACAATATTTGTTAAAAGTAAAAACTAAAACCCAACTACGACAAAAACCGACGCTGAAAAAGTATAAAACAAGATTTTCAGAATACTGAACCGAACAAAGTTGCTAATGTAGTTGCAAGTAAATGGACACAGTAGACTCTACCAAGATGCCTTCGTTGTAAATTGACAATAATGTCTTACAATACTATTCTGAAGTATGCAATATTCACTATGTAGACATAAATTTTCATGTTTGGAAAACCGCAGTCACACGTTATCAAAGTGCTACGGTAGGTAGATATATGTAACGTGTGACTACGCCTTTCCAAACATGAAAATTTATCTCTACATAGTTAATATTGCATACTTCAGAATAGTATTGTAACACATTATTGTCAATTTACAACGAAGGCATCTTGGTAGAGTCTACTGTGTCCATTTACTTGCAACTACATTAGCAACTTTGTTCGGTTCAGTATTCTGAAAATCTTGTTTTATACTTTTTCAGCGTCGTTTTTTGTCGTAGTTGGGTTTTAGTTTTTACTTTTTATTATTTGTACTATTTTGGTGTTGAAGTGTATTTGTGGCGCATAATACTAACAAAAGTTAAATTGATGAACTAAAAACTAGGCACTTGACATATTACATCTACACGCACATATAACAACATAAGCCCGAAGGCATATAGTGCAGAGGACATTTTTATGTTAGTTTTAGCCAGTTATCAAACTGTTTCCGCCTTCACCGCGTGGAGTTACTCCCAGCTTATGTCGTTTTCATTAGTGCATTATATATTCTATTAATGTTCACACTGCTCTATGATTCACAGTTCCCGTGATCCGCGCTTTACTCTTATCGCTCATATTTAACATCATTAAAGCATTCTTGTAATTATGTACAAGCATAAAGTACTCGTGAAGCTCTTTCACGTCCAAACACGGTATATATATTCACATAGAACTTTTTGTCCGCTAGAGGGCGCAATACTAAATTTGGTGACAAGCTTTATAGCTCATAACTAACAGAATATCAAGGCCTTTCTAATGGTACTGCAGTGGTCTTATTCTGATAAGTAGTAAAACAGCTATGAACGAAAAGATATGAATTATATGCAACCAGCCCATGAATACAGGTAAATTCACAAGCAAATGCTAGCAATATATACATATTCAAAATATACAAGTAAAGAGCTTTCAAATTATACCAAACACGCCATATTTATCTTAACTTTATTTTTTTACTTTGTATGTTTTGTCCGCTAGAGGGCGCCACATTAGATTTTGTGAAACCCCATATAGCCTATAACCAGCGGACAATTAAGACGCTTCTAATGATATGTCATTTGTCGAATTCTGATAAGTAGTTTAGAAGTTACGAGGGAACAGGTGAACATACATACATACATACATAACCTGTCAAAATCATAACCCTCCTTTTGCTTTGCCGTAGTCGGGTAAAAATAGATACATTTTTTGAGGTCCATTTTTTTAAGCGTTGCCCCACACTGGGAATTACTCCTGTATCGTGGGTGCGTTTACAAACATTAAAACTCACATACACAAAAAACGAGATCCAGAACAACTACTAATTGCAGGTCATAGAAATATATGTTCCGTGCGGTAATCGAACCCGCAACATGCAGCGCAGCAGTCGAACATTTAACCACTACGCCAACCATGTCTTAAAAATAACCGCCAGTTCTAATAATCAGGTTAAACTAAGTATGCCCCCGTTAGTCTCTGGATGGGTGACATTCGGTTGTCATTTGTAGATTTTTGACAGTCGTTACTGGTATTCAGAAGCCCGAAAATCTGAACCAGTCTATCAAAGGTTATCATATTACTCACTAACTGAATTGTATAGGTCAGATAGAGAATCGGTTAGTGTAAAACACTCATATTCAGCTCCTAGTTAGACTGGAAGCAGACTCCAACATATGTAGATGGGAAAAAGGCAAAAGATTTTCTTCCTCTTCTTCTTCAGCCTATAGAGGTCCACTGCTGGACAAAGGCCTCCCACAAGGCTTTCCACAATGACCGGTCTAATAATAAGATATAGGATAAGTCCACCTTATTGGGGGCCTCCCTACGCTGCATCCTTCAGTACGTGGCCGCCACTCCAGAACCTTACTACCCCATCGGCCATCGGTTCTACTAGCAATATGTCCTGCCCACTGTCACTTAATTTTAGCAACTGGAAGAGCTATGTCCGTGACTCTGGTTCTTCTGCGGATCTCCTCATTTCTGATTTCACGCAGAGAAACCCCGAGCGTAGCTCTTTGTGTGACTCTGAGCCTTCGTATGAGGCCCATTGTGAGCGACCACGTTTCAGTTCCGTAAGGCATCACTGGCAACACACACTGGTCAAAAACTTTAGTAGGTTAAAGACTAAAGTCTTTGGCCAGGCAAAAGATGATTTATTCCAATTTTTAGTAGAACAAGCCTAAATCATGGGCATTATAAAAAAGCTCAATATCAAAGGGCAATGGAGAGGGCTATGCTTGGGGTTTCACTGAGCGATCGAATCAGGGATGTGGACATCCGCAGAAGAACGTGAGTAACCTACATAGCCCGAAGAATTGCAATACTAAAGTGGCAATGGGCCGGGCACATTGCCCGTAGGACCAATGTCCGATGGGGCCGATTGGTTCTCAATTGTCCACCACGCACCGGAAGATGCAGCGTGGGTAGGCTCCCGATAAGGTGGACCGACGACCTGGTGAAGGTCGCGGGAAGCCGGTCCGGGACCGGCCTCCGCCTATGTTTAGCAATTGACGTCTTTCGGCTGAAATAATGATGAAGCCTAAATCCCCGAAACCAGTTAACCCCATTATCTTACGGTTAGTATCACTCTATTATAACTCAACGACTCAAAAGTAACACCAAGAATGAAGTCAATGTATAAGTTAAAATTGGATTAGAGTTCCCACGCAAAGCAGATTGTTACACAACCATTCTTCAAAAGGATTTTGCTTCCGATCCTTTTGAAAACGTAAATACAACACCACTTTCACCGAAACTTTTGACAGTTCCAACAAATCTAACTCCAAACTTACTTGACGTGTACATTGTTCATAAGTTAAACTCGACTCCGGGCCTGTATTTAATCTAATGTTTTTCGGTTGATAAGAATTAACGCGTCTGAGGTTCTTAGCATTAGGGCCTGCGGGCAGTGAGCAGTGGGCAGCTTGCCGCCCGTTAAGGACCAGACCCGAATCGACGGCGCGTCGTGTTTCACGCGCGCCTCAAAGCGATGTCAGCACATCGTGACGGGGTCCACGAAGACCGATGCCTCCTGGGTCAGGGTTGCGGGTTGGTTAAACAAGAAACCGTGGCCCTGGCCGTCCCACAGGCAAGTGAAGAAACACGGGTGGGTTTTAGTCAGTAAAAGTCTGACACGCCCTTCCGTTCCGCCCAGAGTGAGAGAAGTCATTTGATAATTTCCCAACCCAAGAAAAAAAAAAGGGTTCTTAAAATTAAATACTTTTCTAGCGCTGAATTCGTTATTTTGTGTTTGTCTATAATACAAATAGTACACGGCAGAATACCTATACTATTTTTCTATCCTTCTTCTTGGTATTCCATCTAAAGGACGTCTGTAAAAGATTGCTTTTAGCGATAAGACCGCCCATTGTGTCACCCTTTGTAAAATCTTCATATCTACGTTGTGTAATGTTATATATTCTATTCTTTTGTGGGTGTGTGAGTGGGATTATGTGTTTTACTGACCGGGAAACCATGGTTACGCATGAAGAGATATAGGGTCCTTTTTAGGGTATCGTAGAAAAACGAGACCTTATTAGAAATACTTCACTGTCTACTATAAAAACTGTTTTTTTTTTGTATGTACAACATGTAATGTAATTAACGAATATTCTCATACACCCCAATTAGACTATTATGTCACTGTTATAATCATAATACATACACTGAATTTTTAATTTAACTTGTATATGCATTGTTATTTATTAAATTAGTTATACCAATTGTTGGAGAACGAAGACCTTAACATTATCATTTATCATCATTTCAGCCGAAAGACGTACTGCTGGACATAGGCCTCCCCCAAGTATCTCCACGATGACCGATCCTGCGCCTCCCGCATCCGGCGGTTTACCGCGACCTTCACTAGGTCGTCGGTCCACCTTGTCGGGGGCCTACCCACGCTGCGTCTTCCGGTGCGTGGTCACCACTCGAGAACCCGTCGGCCCCATCGGGCATCGGTCCTACGGGCAATGTGCCCGGCCCACTGCCACTTTAGTGTTGCAATTCTTCGGGCTATGTCGGTTACTCACGTTCTTCTGCGGATCTCCACATTCCTGATTCGATGACGCAGTGAAACCCCAAGCATAGACCTCACCATTGCCCTTGAACCTTCTTATAAGGCCCATTGTTAGCGACCACGTTTCAAGACCTCAACGTTCTTGTAATAATTTTTTTTTTCTTTATTTTGTATTGAACGATTCAATTTGTATGAATACAAGACAAACTGCGATTTTAAATGTCTGTACAAAGAAAAAGATTAATATGACAATAATCTCCGTAGTTTTAATAATTTTTGCGAATAAAAAAAATACTATAATAATTAAAATTATATAAACCGATTTAATATTAAAGCTCTCTCTTTCATAATTATATCGCACTTCGGTTTCGAATGTAATATTTTGGCGTAGTAATTAAAATTTTTAAAACGAAAATGTTAATCGAGTGTTGTTCTGTTGTAGATAACAGAATTAACAGCAATCACTAACTTGAACATTCATTCATACGAGTCTAGTATTTAAATATTTTTGTGACCTTATGGTTAATTTCAAGATTAGGAACAGCTCAGCAGTCCAATGAGATAACATAATCATTCTTCTATGTTCCCACTGCTGGGGCCATAGGCCTCCTAACTTCGAAAGGGAGTGGGCGTACGTAGACCTACGTATACGTGGGCCTTCTAATACGCAGGGTTTTGTTTGTTTCTAGATGTCTTAGAATTTTTGATCTTGTATTTACCGATTTTCTCACGATGTTTTTTCATTACCAGAACAGCATTTGCGAAATTATCTGCTCTAAGTAGGTACCTACGGCACCTGCCTGGTCCGAACACACTACCACCTCTGCTCCACCCACGCTTTGTAAGAGTCAATAATTTAGATATTTTATTGACTGAAGGTTCCAACATTAAAAACAATTTAAAGGGATAAATGGTATAAATAAAGTTTTAATAGGTATAACGACTTTATCATAAATTAAAATTTAGTGTTCAATTTTTTTTTATAGATTTATAAACTAGCGCTTGACCGCCTGATGGTAAGCAGTGACGCAGTCCTTGATGGTAAAGAACACTAGTTTATTAGGAGAATATTCACTCTAGCCTTGAAGACATCCTGGATCTTTAGTAACAATGGGAGTCCCACAGGGGTCAATTCTTGGTCCTTTTTTGTTTCTTATTTACATCAATGACCTGCCGTACCTAATAAAGGATAACCACGACATAGTGTTGTTTGCAGATGACACTTCACTTTTATTTAAACTGAAACGTCAGCAGCAGGTTACTGATGATGTAAATAGCGCCATCTCCAAAGTAGTCCATTGGTTTAATGTTAATAATTTACTCTTAAACGAGAAAAAAACCAAATGCATTAAGTTTACTCTACCTCACGTGAGGCAGGTGGAAACTAAAGTGTTGATAAAGGGCGAAGAATTGAAATCTGACGACAGCATAGTGTTCTTGGGTATAACTCTGGATGCTAAGCTTCAATGGGGTTCACATATAGAAAAATTGTCAAAAAAGCTAAGTTCTGCTGCATACGCAGTTAGAACAATTCGTAATTTGACTGATGTTGAGACGGCCCGTTTAGTGTACTTTGGCCATTTCCACAGCGTAATGTCGTACGGCATTCTGTTGTGGGGAAATGCCGCCGATATTCAAACAATATTTGTTTTGCAGAAACGAGCTGTTCGTGCAATTTATAAATTAAGTCCGAGACACTCTCTCAGAGAAAAATTTAAAGAGATTAATGTACTGACCGTGCCGTCTCAATATCTTTATGAAAATCTTTTGTATGCTCATAAAATATAAAATTGTTTAAAAAATACAGTGATGTCCATAATATAAATACTAGGAACAGGCACAAATTTATTGTAATAAGGCTCAAGAAAATAGGTGGCTCTTTCAGATGCCAATGTATACATTTTTACAATGGACTTCCAGAGGTGGTTCAAGATCTGAGCCTGAATAAATTCAAATCCTTCATTAAACGTAAGTTGTGTCAGAAAGCCTTTTATAGTGTGAAGGATTATATTGAGGACAAAAAGGCTTGGGCTTGAGCTGCGTCCGATTTCTATACAATGATTGTTCTTTGATTTTTCCTCTTGTAGTTTTAATATGTAATTGTTTATGTTATTTATTCAAAGCCTGTATTACACATATGTAGCCAAGCATATTGTACGTTACGGAATTGGGTCGCTGACAGAGGTGTTCGGCACTTGTACCTACAGCTACACAGGAGCTAAACTTTCCACAGATTCGGGAACACTGTTGGAGCTGCTGAACCTTGGACAAAACTATCTCAGCATTGTGTAGATTCAATTTCTTAGTATTGTATAATTGCATGGCAAACGTGTGAGCACAATGTACGTATGTGCTGTAAGGCATTTATTTGTTGGGTTAGTCTTTTTTATTGACTTAATTGTGCTCTGGCTGTTGAGAGTATGTCATGCTCACTCAAATGTCTCGCTGATGGTGGCGTGTGTTTTGGGTCATTGGGTTCCCTTCGATATGGTTGAGCTGAATGATGCTGATCCATACGTCATGTTCCTGAACGGACGCCGTCGGAGGGGACTGGTCATCTCTTAGCTGCCACGGCGTATTTTAATTTCTGAATTGATTTTTGTATGTTTTCCATAATGGACGCTCTCAGCGTACAATATATTTCTGCATCGTTCTCACGCGGTTGATTTCAACATGAATGATGTAATCAAATATTTGTACCAATAGCTTAAAAATTTAAAAGAGTGTCCATGGAGTTTCTTGCCCGTTCTTCTCCATAGGTACCTACTCTTTGGAATGGGCGACTAGCTTCATCTTATTGACTGACCGACCTTCTGACAATTCAAAAGTGCCTGTAACTGGTTTATTTGAAATAAATGATTTGATTTGATTTGATTTGATTTGACACTCAAATTGTAATCCGACGGAAACACCGCCGCTGGCAAACTGTTCCAGTCCCTCGATGTACGCGGTATAAAGGAGGAGGCGAATCGCTTCGTCCGGATTGTAGTGGTGCTAACAACATATGGGTGGAAACTTGCCATACGACGGGTCGTCCGATGGTGTAACGGAGATGGGGGAATTAAATCATGCAATTCAATTGCATACCGAACTTTAAAAATATCCTTCGAAAAACATCGAATCACCAATCTATTTAAAAAGTCTTCAGTTACACATTAAAAACGAAAACAATGCCCCTACTAAAACACCAAATTAGTAATCTTCTCCTAAAAATCCCGCTTTTAAAATTCTACAAAGAGGGCTGGCTAATTCTGCGGTATACAAATACAAAGTTGACGGCGAGGCAAACATTTCGGCTAAGTCTACATGGACAGAGTGCCAAGTCAGCTAGCTGAAGCTGACCCCGCACTGAAGTTCGCTGGTTAATTAAAAACCCATCTTGACGTTAAAAATCACAAAAGCTTTTTGGCGAGGCCCTTACGTTAGCGATAGATTTAATTAAACCTAATTTTCAGCTAATGATAAAAACATCTTGCTTGAATGACTATTTTTAAAAATTAGGTAATAATAACAATAAATAAAATTAAATAATATAGCTATAATAATTCTTCTACTCATAACTTCTTCTACTTAAGCCACTGCTGGACAAAGGCCTCCCCAAGGTTTTCTACGATGTCCGGTCTTGTGCCCGCATCCATCGCCTTCCCGTGACCTTAACCAGGTCATCGATTGACCTTGTTGGAGCCTCCCTACGCTGCGTCTTCCGGTACGTGTCCGCCACTCCAGACCCTTACTACCTCATCTAACTAAGTAGGTCCAACTTCGAGAAAGTGGTGTCCCGTCGAAGCCAGCTCGGCTGGACAGCGTTCGGGAAGCTACGCTACATTATGAAGATACCACAGTGTCTCAAGGCTAAAGTCTTTGACCAGTGTGTGTTGCCAGTGATGGCATACTACTAATAACAATGTATATGAATGAATAAACAGAATTATAATATATTTATGTAGCCGATTGATTTTGTAAGTTAGTAAGGTTAAGTAAGCTTAGAGTGGACTGTCAATACTGTAAATCTCTTTTAGAATTAGTTGGAAAGACATCTCACTTCACATGCACTTTACCTAAGGTTTCATTGAGGTGGGTATAGAATCAAAGTGATGGTATACAAAATAATCTAAAATATTTACGTAAGTAAGTACATTTAGTAGATAAAACAATACATACATAATATAATAGATAAGCGACATGTTGGTATCTATTTTTGATTATAATAAATGAACGAAAACTTGTTTTACCAAAAGAAACTTTATTATCTCATAAAACAGGGTTTCCTCTCCTTTATCCTTTTGCTGAGCCCTACAAGGGCCGTAATGATCTAAGTTATATAGTTACCAGATAAGTACAGATTATGGTAAAGTAATAAAGGTAGTAAAAAGGTGTTCTTTACGGTATATTCTTGTTCACGTTGTGTATCCAATTTACAGCACTATAATATTTGAACTACGCATCATTCAGCACGTCACGCAAAATCTTGGATCGCGTAAGCAAAAATCGCACAACTAGCATATATAAAACGCTAATGGGCAATGGTCCACCAGACACAAGCCCCGTCTGGTTGGAGAATCACTCCTTTTTGTGAAGGGTTAGCGAACTCACTTACGAACACTTATTACGTAATTTGCGAACACCCTATCATCATACCTCTAAACGTATACAATACAACTAACTGTACAGTAGACCAAACTCCATACTACGTTAATATGGCTCAAGGGTCGAAGTATTGCCATTGACCTGCGTCGGCTATAGAAGCAATCATCACTTTTGTGGAAGAAAGATGTACGGTCATCCTGATAAACCAAACTCAGTTATGAATGACTTGTTTGTTTGCGGTTTAGAAACTACTAGGTTTGACCCGTGACTTCCATCAGTATGCAAGTCAAGTATACCAATCTGTAGTATAACACTCAGCGTGTAATTTTTTGTCTTCTTATTTTTCTCAGCCTATAAAGGTCCACTGCTGGACAAAGGCCTCTCCCAAGTCTTTCAATAATGACCGGTCGTGTACTGCCCACACCACCAGGTCATCGGTCCACCTTGTTAGGGGTCTCCCTATGCTGCGTTTCCCGGTACATGGCCGCCACTCCAGAACTTTACTGCCCCATCGACTATCGGTTCTACGAGCAATATGCCCCGCCCAACTGCCATCTAATTTTAGCGGCTCGAAGAGAAAATACAGCGTGGCGCCATAATGGTGACATTAAATTAACACACGAGTAGTGCTAGTGCCCATTAATCATATGACATTTGCTATTTTAAAATAACTCGAAAAAAAAATTTTTTTTTTCAAACAAAATAAATAATTATATTATTTATTTTGTTTGAAAAAAAAATTTTTTTTTTCGAGTTATTTTAAAATAGCAAATGTCATATGATTAATGGGCACTAGCACTACTCGTGTGTTAATTTAATGTCACCATTATGGCGCCACGCTGTATAATGATTTCCGAAAACGGATTTCGACTTCGAGAGACTTCCATTTCTAGGTACGCTTTTAAATAGAGAAAGTAAATATTTTATTTGTGACATGCACAGGTAGTAAACAGAAACAAAGGCCCTAAACCAAAGCCAATAAATAAAGAGGAACATTAAACCTTAGAAGTTTTTGCAAGATTGTAACTTAAAACAAAATAATGAAAAAACAAAACTGTTTGCACTCGAGGAGTGGCGGCAGAATTGAAAATCTGAAGATTACCTTTGTCCATTTTAAGAATGGTTAGGAATAAATAAATTTCGCACGAATTGCTTTATTTAGCAATATAAAAGTAGGTACGTCATTCATGTGGTATTTCATCCATTTTTCCAGCGTAGTCGCCTGTGGCGCAAACACACACGCATACTCGCGCAAGCGCCTTGAAAGAAACAACAGGAGAAGGCATACATTTTCGCCGTGCGGTAAAAAGAAAGGAGCATATTACTTTCTCTCCTTCGCCGCGCTGGCGGTCTCCTCTCACTCTGCCGTGATTAGGTTGTCCTGACGCGAATTTAATATATTTTTTTAACACCCTTGCTCGTAAAGCTGATGTAATTCCACCGGTTTTAAATATGTAAAGCAGGCCACAACAAACGCGTGTTTTATCAAAGCAAATAGTTAAGTTATAGTCCATAACAGCATTATTTTCCATAACAGCATTATTTTCTATTTCAAGTAATTATGGAACTGATCGCCGCCGCACGGCTCGCGCTGCGCGCTGTTCCATATTTGAAATGGCAAATAATAATACTAATGGCGGGAAAGCAACAGTGTGCATTCACAGATTGAGTTTATTTAAAATGAACAATATATAAAATACTTTTTTTTCTGTTTCCTCGCAAGTGTGTTAAAAAACGTCGTACGATATATGTGCGTATTGGTTATAACATGCTCGGCTCAATTACACCCTCGCCTTCGGCTCGGGCTGAAATTCCGCCTCGCATGTTATAACCATCATTACGCACTAATATCGTAATGTACTATAACCACCCCAAAAAAGTGCACAACGCCGCTAAACAAGTTTTAACTTCAAAGGAAATAGCAGTTATCAAATTCTATAGCGTTATATTATAGGCATATTTATTTTAATAAATTCAGTAGACATTGGACGAGACTGAAAAAACTTGTATCTCAGAATGATGCTAAGATTCTCGAAATAAGCATATATGTCTTCAATTAAGCCCTGTTTGGCTATAAAAGTTTACGTAAGTATTTATACAGTGTTAAACCGGTTAAATACTCTAATATCGTTTCGTGTGGATGAATAACTTATCGCATCCATTAAGCCTAGCTCAGTCTTTATCTTATCAGACAGGATTTAGAATGCGAAGTATTTTGATTTGATTGGGATGAGCAGTAGTGTTTGCTAAGTGGTATCGGCCACGAGTTATAAGTATAGGTCGTAAGTTGTAACCAAAAGTCGTAAATTCTTCATCATCATCATTATATCAGCCACAGGAAGCAAAAACGCCCGGTTGGACGTGGCCTGCATCCAGTGCTTCCCTGCGATTTTCGTCAGGTCATCCGACCACCTAGTTGGTGGATGTCCGACGCTGCGCTTGCCGATATGTGGTCGCCATTCAAGAGCCTTTCTGCGCCATCGGCCATCGGTTCTACATGCTATGTGTCTCGCCCACTGCTACTTCAATGAGCTAATCCGCTGGGCTATGTCGGCGATTTTCGTCCTTCTACGAATCTTCTCATTCCTGTTTCGATCACGTGTAATAGTGTAAATAATTTCGACGCTTCTAGAACCATCTAGGAACTTCTTTTAAAAACCGATTGATGAACACCTTTTATGACATACTAGCTGTCCGCCCACGGCTTCGCCCGCGTGGAATTCGGTTGTATCGCCCTTTTTAGATGTCCCTCGGGAATGTCAACTTCATTCGGGATAAAAGGTACTCTATTATTAAATCCGGACTACTATCTTTACGACTGCAAAATTTCAAAGCAATCTGTTCAGTAGTTACGGCGTGAAAGCGGAACAAACAAACAAACAAACACATTCCGATTTGTAATATTAGTAAGGATGCTACCTAAAACCAATCAATGTTTAAGCACTTATGAAACGCCAAAAGCTACGTGCAGGGATCCAAGTTGTCGTTTTTATGGAGAGGTTCCGACAAATAAATTCCACGATTATCATTTTAAAAATAATTGACATTTACAATATTTTTAAATCACAGTGGTTATGGGAGAATAGCATAGGCCTGTCAATAAGTACCAGGTATAAGATAAAATAGGAAATGTTCTTCAGATCACTTTAGATCAAGGCCAACAACGTCCTCACATTTACAAAATAGGAAAAAAAAACACTGTCATAGGGTTTAATAATATATTAAAATTTAGTGACATGATTGTCATTACAACTACAACCATTAATAAAGAGTTGACATTAGAGTTGTCCTTATAAAGGGTGTATCTGACATTGACGCACAAAAGAGTACCATGGATCCAGTACATGATTCTGAACCCCCCATTGGTGGAATTTTTCGTCAGCTTTTTCTTGTTTAAAAAAAATAATAGTTCTTTTTACCTTAGACCGTTCATAATTGATATATTTTTATAACCCAATAAGATTTTAAAGTAAAAATTAATTAATTCGCTTATTACACCAAAAGATTTACTAGAGTTCACATCAGGGGTTAACGTCATACTTACAAACACGCGCGGCGACACGCTTGCAACGTTCAAAGACCGAGCCGACACTTTTTTAAACACTGTGATTTTTGTAACCGCTCATTAACAACATAAATGACTATCATAATTTTATTAGTGGCATGCGGTCTAGCCTTTTCGCGAAGTTTGCGTTACGATGTCAGATACACCCTGTATAATGTCAAATTAATATAAATATTATTTCAATTAAGAATGTTGAATATAGACATCGAAATTAGAGAGTAATAATAAGGTGCTCTAAAAATTACTTTAATTTAAATAATTTAGACAATAAGATTATAGCCAACATAATTATTTTCAATGAATTAACTAATAGATCAATATTTGTGTCATCACAAACAAAAACAATACACTTTCTTTAAAAAGTTTGAATTGGCCATTCTTTCATTATGATCTAAAATGATGATACATTTTGTTAAAGGACCTCTCCTACCTCAAGCACATTTAGATTTCCCGATTCCTTCCCATGTACCTAATTCCTAATTCCATACCTCTGGTTTAAAGGGCTAGAGACTAAACCAGAAATACTTACGGAAAAAAACTATACCTTACCCATTATCTTTTTGATGTCGTCGTTCCATCTCGCCCAAGGGCGTCCCACGCTACGTTTGCCGAGACGCGGTCTCCACTCGAGGACTCGTTTACCCCAACGGTTACTGCTCAGGATCGAGCTTGTTGGCGTGCCATGAAGGAGGCCTATGTCCAGCAGTGGACGAGTAGGGGCTGATGATGATGATGATGACAACACTTCACCAAAAATAAGCTTCTTTAACGTACGCTGGCCCCCGGTACCCCTTGAATCCGACAACAAAAGTGAAGAGTGATCAACCGTGGAGGCCTCCACACACCACGCGGAGAGTGCATCGCTGGATATTGCTGTAAGTCCCTTCTCACATCCTACTCACACATCTCTGTATTTCTCTGATCATGCTGAAATAAGCTTCCCAGGAAATCGCGCCTCAAAAACGCAGTTCAATAGTGGAAGGAAATACCAACAACAATACCAAACACTTTTGAAGGTCTCCTTTCTTATATATGACGAAATGTGCGATGGCGGAGCGATAGGGTCATCACCATCTTGGTGTGGTGCTAAGGGCTCCATTTCCTAGGTGATATATTGAATTAACGCACTAGGTGTAAATATACACTCCAATCTTAGCAATAGCGATTTAAATAGCCGACAGTTTCGCCCCGGAGAAGTACCCTAGTCCGCATCTCAATCTGAACTGACCGTTCGACAATCCCCACTTTCCAAAACGACACTGTCCAAGTGCCGCCATTACAAAATAACGTCACAGCGTTTGCCCCACTACATTAATCAAATAAGCAATTTTAATTAAAATGATATCGTTATCCACGAAAATCACACATGTATGTTTTTTATTATTATTATTTACTAGCTGTGCCCCGCGGTTTCACCCGCGTAAGCTTCGAACCGAAAGAACTCAATTGATATAAAATAAGCGCCTGTTAAAATAATGGGAGCAATATGTACGTCCGCGTTTGCCTCCGTTTTCGCAATATTTTTTGTTCCTGCTCTGCTCCTAGTGGTCGTAGCGGGATGTTATATAGCCTATGTCCTTTCTCAGGCTCTAGACTATGTGTGTACCAAATTTCATTACACTCGGTTCAGTAGTTTTAGCGTGGAAGCCGGACAGACAGACAGACAGAGAGACAGAGATACTTTCGCATTTATAATATTAGTATGGATATGGATTGTTTATTGAGACTACATGTGGTCCATTGTGTTAGTACGTGCAGAGGTTGAAACTCTTAAACTAAATATCCGGTTTTAATTAGGCGTGACAAAACATAATTTATCCATATAATATTTATTTATTAACATATCCACGTCTAAAATTTTGCCAAAGAAGATTCCACATTACTTGCTAATATCACGATAAACTGATGTGTTTATTTATTCCCTTTCTATTCCCGAAAGTATCTCTGTTTGTATGTCCGGCTTTCACACCAAAACTACAGAACCGATTGTAATGAAATTTGGTACACATATAGTCTAGAGCCTGAGAAAGGACATAGGCTATAAAACATTCCGCTACGACCAATAGGAACAGAGCAGGAACAAAAAATGTTGCGAAAACGGGAGCAAACGCGGACGTGCATATTGCTCCCATTATTTTAACAGGCGCTTATTTTATATCAACTGAGCTCTTTCGGTTTGAAGCTTACGCGGGTGAAACCGCGGGGCACAGCTAGTCGATACACCCTCAATTTATCCTATTATAGCTTTTCAAACAACTGTCAATGAATAAAGGTTTTTGAGTTTTGAATATACAATTTAAGTTGGTAGTTAACTTTCTGTCAAAAGAGGCGCCCCACTGGTATCGTTTCGCATTATTTACCGGATTACTTGCGAAAAACAATTAAGTTAAATTAAAAAATTCATAATTTTGATCATTGGGTCACCAGACGAGAGATTATAAAAGAGCTATGATAATAAAAAAGTACAGTCTATTACTCTGGACATTAAACCAAGTTTTTTATATCCTGAAGCCCT
The DNA here is from genome assembly GCA_017933935.1 of Sesamia nonagrioides. Lineage (NCBI taxonomy): Eukaryota > Metazoa > Arthropoda > Insecta > Lepidoptera > Noctuidae > Sesamia > Sesamia nonagrioides. The sequence continues at coordinate 1,107,474 of JADWQK010000020.1, read as the reverse complement.
CTGTTATAGTGTATTTAAAAAGTTGCCGTCATTACAGTCAACGTTTAAATTATCTTGCCAACTTCAAATTGAGGAAATACGTATATTTTTTACTTCTTTGTTTTATTTCTTTTTAAAAGAAGATGACAAGTTGGATTGGCAGTCAAAGGACTTTTTGCCCCCATTGCACAAACAACAGAATGTGCTTATTTATTTATGTTTCGCAAACAGAGAATTTTATATATTATTTATGAAGTTACTTTGTAGCGTAACGTCAAAGAGTTGGTAAAAAGTGGCGACTCATCTCTCATGATTTATGGCATGTAAAAATTTGTAAAATACAAAAATAAAACTGACCCGGGTCCGGGGTAAGCCTGCTGTCCTACTTATATCCTTTTAATATTGTAAATATGAAAGTTTGTGTAGATGGATTTTGATCACTCTTGAAATGAAATTTGGCGCGCTAATGGATTATAACTAGAATTAATATATATATATTTATTTATATATACACCGTGTAACATAAAGGGTATATACATAACAAAGGCATGGCATCTTTACATGTTATCAAACGATATTGGAAGGGTTTTTTAATCCTATCTCTTTATGTTAGGAAGTTATGAGGAAAAACACCGCCTGTAATAGGCTACTATCATACTAGTCGCACAGAGATATTGAAGACATTTATCGGATTTTGGCAAGTAACGTGACGGGTAACGAGTAGTTATTAACGTATGTAGTGTGCTGCCACGTTTGTTATGATTTGATTTCAACAAACACACGAAACCGAAAATTTGGTACCAATTTTTTGAGTATTTTATTTTGAGTTGAAACCCTTCGGATATCGTTTGATATCATCTAAAGATGCCATGCCCTTGGTATGTATATACCCTTTTTGTTACACGTTGTATATATGTCGGCGCAAGGCTAACTAAAACCTTTAAAATATTAACCTTAAGTTCAGACTTCACAGTTTATATGACGAGCTAGCTGTAAATTGATTTAGATTTATTGGTGGTTGTTAGGTTGCTCTTTTTCAATGTACAAATTCAGGTTAGGATTTCCGGTTGCTTGGATAGCAACCCATATTGAGAGTTTATCCAAACTGAGGTCTAAGAAAATAGTTATCTATAATTAATTCATTTCATGATTAATAAGAGACATGTGTATTCTAAAGCATGTCGCTGGATGGATTTGGATTAATAATGGTTTAATAGAAACACTCTTGATAAAACGGAAAAGCATGGCGCATGTAAAAATGTTTAAACATGTTAAGCAATCAATAATGAATTCAATGTTAAAACCGAGTGTTAGAAGTAGTAAAATGAATTAGCAAATTATAGTTTGTAACTCTAATTATTGTTACCTGCAAATTGTTTTATAGGCAGTGTAACGACTTGTACAAAGCCATGACGTATTTCATAAAGAAAAAGCCTAGCGGCTGTCATGACAGATGTCAACGAGAATTTTGATAAATATGTGGTTTTTCACTAGAATATCAAGTGAGTACGGTTTATGTAATTTGTTGAGACATTTTTGTTTATTTTATTGTGTTTGTGATCGCTGTTAAGCGAGAACAATAAAAATGTACGTAAAAACAAATAGTTGTATTCATTCTTGCTACATCTGAGCCTAGTCTTGGAGGCAATGGCGTCAGCCCTGTTGACGCATCAGTTTCTGCGAATTCTAATGACCATGGTGCTTCTTTATATATTAATATATTATTTTTTTTTTTATTTATATATACCTATATTAATATATATATATATTTCTACGGGATCGAATCTTTTACGGGTAAAGTTATAAGACACACTAGTGTCTTATAGCTACGGGTAAAGTTATAAGACACACTAGTGTCTTATAGCTACGGGTAAAATTATATGACACACTAGTGCCTTACCCGTAAAAGATTGCCCCCTGTAGACATTAGGCTGAAATTGCAATATTTTACCTACATAGTATTACGAAATGTTATATAACTTGAATGCCTATTAAAGTGTCTGGTGATGTCAGTGATGTCTGGTGAAGCCGTTTGGAGGACGGGTCTGAGCAGTTGTGTTGCGATGTGTACCGGGTACGATGCGCCAAATGTTGTTGTGTCGGGAGTTCGGTGGTGGAGAGTCTCCAGATCAATCTCCCTCTGGCGCAGCTTCGTTTGGTCGTGTAGGTCTTGGGTTTAACATTGCATCATTTCGCTCAACTGCCATCATCCTTCCTATTCCTTAGTTTTCTAAGCAATAGGCTTAAGGCGGCTCCAGAGGAAAAACACAGCGCAGGCCGTTTTTATGTAGTTTTTCGGAGCTATCTACTCTTTATCCAAAAGAAATATCAACTTATTAAAAATACATAAATTTTCTCCATAATCTTGGCTCCAAAATTGTAGTTTTTTTTTTTCTACTAAGCATAATGTTTAAATAATTCCTTCACAACGAAACCTCTGACAAGAGAAATAATGATGAAAAACGTGCATCTCTTCAAAAATTAAGCATTATTTAGATTTCGTTCTTACACTAATGGATAGGCAATTTCATGACGAACATTATTGTAGAAATATTTTTTTAAAACGACCAAAACAAAAATTTTATTCAACAATCTGAGCGTATTCCCCATCATTTCTCTTGCCCGAGCTATTGAGATTCAGTATGCCACAAGCTCTCGAAGGGGGAACCTGTGTCGTTCGTCATCGCGCGGTCCGCTAGCATAGCGGTCGGCGCGTGAGCGAGAAAGCATCTGCTTGCTCGCTCACGCACCGCATGTCGCATAGAGTATAATACTATCATAAAGTGTCTCTGTTATTGATGTTCATTTTGGTGTTCGTTTTTTTAACCGATTTCAAAAGGGAAGAGGTTATATGTTTTTTTATGTTTGTTTGCGAATAACTTTACTATAATATAAATAATAGAGTATTTGACTAAAAAAAACTAATTAGTCCGTCATTCAGATTATAGAAAAATATTGGATAGGTTTATTATATACGTTTTACATTTCGTATATTTTGTTTTATCAAATCAATAAAATTGACAAATATAATAGGCATCAAAGATCAGGAGTGATGGCTGGTGACGTCACTGGCCGCTAAAAAGTGTAGCGTGCAGTGACGTCACACGAAGAGTTACAAAAACTTTGTGTCGTATTCATTTTGTTTATATGAAAAAAAAAAATATGTGTCTAGTATTTTTTGGGTGGGCCCCCGACAAGGTGGACCGACGACCTGGTGAAGGTCGCGGGAAACCGCTGGATGCGGGAGGCGCAGGACCGGTCGTCGTGGAGAACCTTGGGGGAGGCCTATATCTAGCAGTGGACGTCTTTCGGCTGAAATGATGATGATGATTTTTTGGAAATCTGACTGACGGACTAATTAGGTTTTTTTAGTCAAATACCCTATTGCATAAGTTGATAAAAAATGCTATGCAATAGCTTTACCGCGGCAGTTCCCGAGTGCCACATATTTTTTTTTTTAATTAGAAAGATTATATCTTCAAGGTAGTCTCATGTTAAGGAAATCAGGGTCTGATGATGGAAGACTAAGGAAACCTAGGAGAAATTTAAAAAATCATAGGGGCGCCTAGGGCATTTCTATGTTTTTTCATTAAGTGTTTTAAAGCACTACAATTTAGTAAAGTTCGGACTTGATGATGGAGCCGGGAGACAGCCGAGGGATCTCCTGAACGATTCACATCAGCTGCCTCGTGTTTGTGCTTAATAAATTTATATTGATAAGAACTTTACACCTAAATGAGTTGTGATTGTCATTAAAGCTCTGATGATGAAGACAAAGGCCAGTTAAGGCAACTCCTCAAAGATTTACAATAGTTACCTTGTGTTTGGACTTAATTCATTTATATTGATGAAAACTTTACACACATATAGGTTTAAATGAAGGTCTGCAATAGATCTGATGATGAAGCCCATAGACAGTCGAGGGAATTCCTCAACAATTTACAACACTGTACTTTAACATAGTACAAACACTACCTACTCGTCATGCTTATGCAAAAATCAATTAAAATCAAGAGACCGAATTTAAGTTGTGTTATTTCATTGACTTATTTCTAGAAATGCTCATACTTTCATTGTGGTCTTATAGGAATTAAAGCAAACGAAATACATCGTTTGCTTGCAGGCCTTTTCCAAATATGCTGCCGTCAGCGTGCAGTCTGACCGGATATTGTATTAGTCAGATGTTTATTATTTTTCTGCAAAAGGAAGCTTTGTGTAAATAATATTATAGTATATGTATTTGTTTTTTTTTATACGATAGTTTTGTTTTTTACAATTTACCTATTTGTTTTATTAAACGAGAATAATAATATAATATCAGTCTTGCCTAAGCCCAAAAAAAAAACATCAAATCTTTTTTTTATGTAGGTTTCCTGTCTGCAGAAATTTATTTGACCCTGATTACGTTTTCCCTTAAAATAATAAATAATGACAAATTAACCTTTATTATATTATTTTTCTATCCCTTTGACCATCTGACTTACCTAATTTTAAATCTACAAAACTAACTTCCAACCCTGAAGTTACAGTCATAACATATTTAGTTGTAAAGCTCTAATCAATACAAATTAAGTAAGCCCAAACACATGACAGTTGCTTCCGATGTGGATTCCCTTGATTCTCTGTCATCTCCATCATCAGGTCAGGCCCAAATCTTCACGGTTTTATAGTATCATCCGATATAAATATGAGTATCAAGTTTTCACCCCAAGCATGCCTACAATTTTCGATAATTGGCCTAAATTTCTTAGAATTTCCATTATCGACACTGACGTGGTAACAATGAGGTTACATAGGCAGTATACTCTTTCATATAAAAAAAGAATGGTCAAAATCGGTTCATTAACGATAAAGATATCAGCGAGCACACATAAATCGAATTGAGAACCACACTTTTGGGAAGTCGGTTAAAAAATAAAATACGCAAAATTTTTATTATGAAGTATCGTCACAGTCTATAATAACCAAAAGTATTTGGGCGCACCAATAAACAAAAATAAAAGTGCCATGTCTGTTACTTCTGTGGTCTATGAATTTAACTTGTATTTGTAAGTATTTCGTCCGCCAGACGGCGCTAGTAATATTTTGCGAAGTATTGTAGAGGTGGGGCGCGGTGAAGAGGGAGCAAATGCTCGAGGTCATTTGGTGAGGGTACGACCTTAATAAACTAGTGCGCTTTACCATCAACGATTGCATCACTGCTTACCATCAGGCGGGATTGCAGTCAAGCACTAGTTTATAATTATTAAAAAAAAAGTGATATACGTAATCGGCCCCATGATGAACTGTTTGTATTTCTACGCGACATGCCACTGTATGCTGTTTTGTATGTTTATCGTGTATTTAATGTAAGAAATACGCATCGACATGTAATGCTTAGTCTTAGTTTAGCAGGTTTTGAACAGGCTATTTGACAGTATGACTTTTTTTTGTGATTATTTGCTTTAAATGCATAAAATAAGGGATCCTTTATGTCATTTACAAGAGTTTTAATAAAAATATTAACAATTAATATATCCAAAACACAAAAATATGTTTGACTTTTGTATCTCGCGCCACATATTGTAAAACGATCCGGAATGGCTAATGTTACGATGACGTCATATGCGCATCAGCACTTGTTGTTGTTCTGTGTTCTCAGGTGTTTTATTGATGTATTTGTACAACCCGGTACAGCACACCACTTGTAAACCATTTTATTAGATAAACAACAACAAATAACAGATAAATACAAACACCACTGCGGAACCGAAAATCGTTTATATTGTCTTGTGACGTCAGTTACAAGGCTTATTGCTGAATAAAGTGTTTCGGAGGCTTATTTGTTTTTTGAATTTTTATTTGCATGTTTCTTACGAAATACGTATTTAAAATTTAAAAAAAGTACTTTTGGTGAACTTCTTAACCGCAACCAAGTCATTTAAGATAAGAATTATAAATCTGTCAAATAGCCTATTATGACAGTCGCGTATTTTTTCATAATGTCGAATATTGAGTATCGACGTGTAATAAATTTTCTGTTTCAACAAGGTTTATCTCCTGGCCAAATAAAAGAACTATTGGATGACGTGTATAAGAAATCCTCCTATTTCCTTCTTCTTCTTCAGCCTATAGAAATCCACTGCTGGACAAAGGCCTCCCCCAAGGCTTTCTACAATAAACGGTCTTGTGTTGCCCGCGTTCATGGGCTTCCAGCGACCTTCACCAGCTCATCGGTTCACCTTGTCGGGGGTCCCCCTACGCTGCGTCTTCGGGTACGTGACCGCCCCTCCAGAACCTTACTGCCCCATGTGACATTACAGAGACAGGAAAGAGTGCGCGGCGTGCATTTTTTTTTTCAATTACTAGTCGTAATTAAAACGCTAATCTCATAGCTCCACCGTTACATTCTGATCACGTAAGAGAGTTGAAAGTTGGCGGGTTTGGCCGACTTTTATTAAGCACATTGTTGCGATAGTTCAAGTTTAGAAAAGTAATAGGAAGCGTTGCTTAACTTATTTGATCCATAACTTTCAGCTTTACTTTAGGGGTGAGGAGTATTTTAATTTAATATTTTAAATTGTCACTGTGGGAAAGACCATGATATGGTATAAAGGTCGAAGGATGAGTTATTTTATACCGCGTACATCGAGGGACTGGAACAATTTGCCAGCGGCGGTGTTTCCGTTGGACTACAATTTGAGTGTCTTCAAGGCTATAGTGAATAGGCTCTTAATAAACTAGTGCACTTTACCATCGACGATTGCATCACTGCTTACCATTAGCGGGAATGCGGTCAAGCTCTAGCTTATCTATACTCTATGCTATAATATATAAAGCAGAAGAGTTTGTTTGTTTGCATCAGAAATGAGGTGATCCGACAGTGGACCAAAGTCACCGATATATCTGAGAGGATTAGCAAGCTGAAGCGGCAATGGTCTGGTCACATATACCGCAGGACCGACAACCGTTGGGGTAACGTCGAGTACTCGAGTGGAGACCGCGTCTCGGTAAACGTAGCGTAGGACGCCCTTGGGCGAGATGGAGCGACGACATCAAAAAGGTAGCTGGTAGTGGCTAGCAGAGAACTGCTCAGGATCAAGCTTGTTGGCGTGGCATGGAAGAGGCCTGTCTCCAGCAGTGGACGAGTAGAGGCTGATGATGATGATGACGATGATGATGCAGCTCTTAATAAATTAGTGCGCTTTACCATCAACGATTGCGTCACTGCTTATCATCAGGCAGGATTGCGGTCAAGCGCTAGTTTATAAAATATAAAAAAAAAGAATGAAATGAAATGAAATCGTTTATTAAGCAAGTAGGATCACTGATCACTTTTACACGTCATGTTTATTTTTTATTTTATTTTTTTAACTAGATGAAGCCGGCATTTCCTAACTGACTACCTCTGAGAAGAAATAGCCGAAACAAACTCAGGGATCATCGTCTTTTTTCAAGTTCAGACATTAAAAAAAGTAAACAAACTAAAACCCAACTACGGCAAAAAACGACGCTGAAAAAGTATAAAACAAGATTTTCAGAATACTGAACTGAACAAAGTTGCTAATGTGTAAAGAGATAAATTTTCATGTTTAGAAAGGCGTAGTCACACGTTGTCAAGGTGCTACGGTAGGTAGGTATATGTAACGTGTGACTACGCCTTTCCAAACATGAAAATTTAACTCTTTACACATTAGCAACTTTGTTCAGTTCAGTATTCTGAAAATCTTGTTTTATACTTTTTCAGCGTCGTTTTTTGTCGTAGTTGGGTGTTAGTTTGTTTACTTTTTATTATTTGTACTATTTTGGTGTTAAAGTGTATTTGTGGCGCATAATATTAAGAAAATTTAAATTGTTGAACTAATTATCGCTCATATTTAACATCATTAAAGCATCCTTGTAATTATGTACAAGCATAAAGTACTCGTGAAGCTCTTTCAAGTGATACCAAACACGGTATATTTATTTTAATTTTATATTAACATAGAACTTTTTGTCCGCTAGAGGGCACAATACTAAATTTGGTGACAAGCTTTATAGCTCATACCCAACGGAATATCAAGGCTCTTCTAATGGTACTGCAGTGGTCTTATCCTGATAAGTAGTAAAGAAGCTATGAACGAAAAAATGTGAATTATATGCAATCAGCCCATGAATACAGGTAAAGTCACAAGCAAATGCTAGTAATATATATATATTTAAAATGTACAAGTAAAGCGCTATCAAATGATACCAAACACGGTATATTTATCTTAACTTAATTTTTTTACTCTGTATGTTTTGTCCGCTAGAGGGCGCCACATTAGATTTTGTGAAACCCCATATAGCCTATAACCAGGGGACGATTAAGACGCTTCTAATGATATGTCATTTGTCGAATTCTGATAAGTAGTTTAGAAGTTACGAGGGAACAGATGATACATACATACATACATACATACATACATACATACATACATACATACATACATAGCCTGTCAAAATCATAACCCTCCTTTTGCTTTGCCGTAGTCGGGTAAAAATGAAAATGTTTACAATAATTTACCTTATAATTACGCATATTGCTTAATAACAATTAACAATGCTTAACAGAGCGAGCAGCTCAGTCCCAAGCTTTTTTGTCTTCTAAATAATCTGTGATTTTATTATACCCCTTTTTGCAAAGTATGGCCTTTATATGGTTCTTAAATCGTTTAATGGGTAAGTTTCGAATGTCCATGGGAAGCTTGTTGTAAAAGTGTATACATTGACCCATGAACGAGTTGCCTACTCTGTGGAGACGAGTGTGATGTACAGCAAGATTGTGTTTGTTCCTGGTATTTATATTATGAATATCGCTTATTTTCTTAAAAAATGAATGGAGTATCGGTATAAAAAGTATAATCAAAAAAATTACAACTTGTATTAGTAAAATAAGGCCCGACCGTAATAGTAGTAATAATTTAAAAAAATATATTACCTTAATTTAATAAATATATTTAACAAAACCACTTCTCTAAAAACTAAGGAAATAGTGTGTTTTCGGTAAGGTCTGGCACTCGACATAAAGATTGCATCGCTTCTACGATGTAGCAAACGCGATGGTGCTACGGCTACGTAGCTACGCCGTCGTAAAAAGCGCGCTACGCGGCGTATTATTGATATTTGTTTTATTTAACTTGAGAAGTACTGTTTAAGTTTTGGGTAAGGTTATGTGTGATATTTATCAATAAAATGAAATATTCTTCTTCATAGGATATAACGAATAGTAGTATTATTTATATAGAAAGTCACTTAAGTGTGTCGACAAATCCGCATCGTATGCATCGCTCGAATCTGATCATCGGAAATACCGACGCCGTTGCTATGAGAGGCTACTTTTGCGATGCGTGCCGATGACGTCATTCGGAATGTCAGTCGGGTGGACGCTATTTTGTATGCTGTCTCAATTAATGTGGTCTGAGAATATCAACAAGAAAAATTGCTTCTTCTCTTGATTCAATAAGCTTCCATAGTAATCTATACTGCACTGACAATCGTGCTTACTCACGGCGAATAAACTGTTTCGAAAAGCCGTGGCTTCGCCCGCGTGGAGTCAGTTATATCGCGCTTTTTAGATTTCCCTCGGGAATATCACATTTTTCCGGGATAAAAGGTAGCCTATGTTCTTTCTCAGGGTCTAAAGATTGTCTGTGCCAAATTCCATCAAAATCCATTGAGAGGTTTAAGCGGGAAAGCGTAACAGACAAACAGACAGACAGAGTTACTTTCGCATTTATAATATTAGTATGGGTTATGAAACCTGAATATAGTTTGTTTAGAATAACAACAACTGAATCGATTCCAATGATTTTCACACCACGTTATATTTTTTCCCAAGCACATTCAGAAATTGTTGCAGTGTGGTTAGCGAGCGCGCAACACAGCTGACGGATCACACAGATGAGATCATAGTACTAGGCGCGTGAGACAGGTCAACGCCCCGCACGCCCGCCGACAGCTGCAGGCGCGGGCGGCGAGCCCTGCGTTGACCATATTTTTTTTGGGACATATTCTCGTTTCGGGTACATAAAATAACGTTCTATGTATGTACAAAAGGTTGCTGCTGTGGCTGCGGAAAATATAAGAACCATCTAAACGACTGCAGTCATGGGGTTGAAACTCTCGGGACATGAGGTTCGATTGCTCATTGTTTGTGCAATGAACTGTCTAAACTCTTGGTTGACACTTCCTATGACCCAGTGGCTGACTTTTACCTTGGCAAGAGGCTAAGCATTGCCCAACACCTTGGTAATGCCGCCAGTCTCTTGGACACACCACCAGTAGACAGTGATGCGGAAGAATATTTTGGTGCAATATTTTAGTCATTTTAATAGTTCTGGTTAGTACATGATATTTTTTTTGTCACTATAATCTTTACGTTGTTGTCACCGCTACGATTCGGACACTCTAATTTCGCCTCGTCTTTTATACTGCGTACATCAAAGGACTGGAACAATTTGCCTGCGGCGGTCTTCTTGTCTGTTTACAATTTAAGTGTCTTCAAGGATAGGCTATTTATAATGCCAATATAATAAACGTTAGTGAAGCCACGGGCGCAGTTAGTTTTATTATAATTCTCATAACACTGAATACAATGAACATCCCCTGCTAAGTTTAGGTAGTAAATACCCTCAAAAACGCCATTATCACAAAATCGTAATAACCAAAATTAGCTCAATTCCACCGATCCGCGTAATCTTGCAAATGAATCGTCTTACTTGGATAATCGATTTGGAATTTTCAATCAGTCCAATATAATCGATCCGGGGTGAGATCGAATGTGAATTAGGTACACACGATGACTCGTCAGGCTTTATGGTTCCAATGTAACATGACCTCTCGTTGTTGAGGCATATAAAATGAAGCTCAAAGCAGTGAGCCGTTTGGTACTCCAGTCAGTGTTTTTTTTTTACTTGGACAACTACCTGGTAATTTTCTGATTCTTCTTCTTCTATTTCTCAACCTATAGAAGTACACTCAGGATATGGGATGGTACTATTCTATGCCCGGTACCACGGGGGAAATTTTCTGATTATCCAGTACTAATTTTCTTTTTCTTTACAAAATGAAGTTTTAATTTTTTTTTTGATATTTTAAATATTATTATTTAACTTTTTGTACCGGGTTTAGAATAGTACCACCCCATATCCTCCCGTGGGTGTCGTAAAAGGCGACTAAGAGAATTCTCACTAGGGGAGCGAGCAGCAGCGCTTCTCCTGTGGAACATCAAATTATTGCGAACCCCAACCCGCCTGTCAAGCGTGAGGATTATGGCAAACCCCCTCAAAGCAATGAAAGCTCTTGGAGGAAGCCCCTGCCCAGCAGTGGACCTCTATAGACTGAACAAGAAGAAGAAAACGTACCTAGACCCCTCTAAGGCTCGGATGGCAAGTTGACTTGGCCACGTCTGTCCACCCATAACGACTGTGAAAGCTCCACGAACGGTTCGTGGAGCTTTCACAGTCGTTATGGGTAGTCAAAAGCGCGAAAGTCTGACAAATATTCTTTCGAAGAGGTATCAAATTACCTGGTAACGGTTATGGAGGTCCTGATAAGCAGACTCTTTATTGAAAATACAGGTAGACCTACAGCTGCATCCGGTTAGAATGACCGACCCCAACATTGATGGGAAACGGCGAGGCAAAATATGATGTACAGTACGCGTATATACTAGCTATGTGAAGAGCTATTTACACCATAAATATGTATACAATGAGAGGTCAATATATACTAGGAATGCATAACGTGAAGTGTCGTGCGTAAATTCGCCCGGCTGCGGAAACAGAGCTATCACCCATAACGATTGATTGGACGATTCTATTCGATTTCAAATTTGACGAAAATTGCTCGGCAACGCTAAGGCGCAGCTTGGTTACGGGTAAAGGCATCGTACAATGTACACTTAGGTAGGCTTTCGTACTTAAGTACCTTCTTTCTACTTTCATTTCTTTGTCCCATGCAGAATGTTATTGGCTTGACTTCTCATTTCGGTATGGTCGTAAAATTCGACATCAGAAAAGCTTTTTCTTTGTATAAATAAGAGCCTTGAATGTAAATAATGGGTGCATTGTTTGCGATATGTTATATAGGTTTACGTAGAATTTTAGTAAACTATCCGATGGATCTGTAAATGTAAAATGGTAACCGATATAACACCAGAGGGGCAATTGACATAGTTTTAAGAATGTCTACAGTTTCAATCTATCAAAAATATCTTTATATTCCCTACATCTTTAACAAGTTTTAGGCATTGTGGCTGAGTCGAGGTTCAGAACAGATTCGATCTTTTTTATTTAAGGGAGAATAGGCGTTCTGAAATGCAGAGTTGAAAAACTAAAGGAATAGCATTGTTATTTTTGGAGTTTATTGGAGTTTATTGGAGTTTGCTCCTTAAGAATCGATTTTCATATATAAGGCGCCCGGTATGAGAAAAATCCGAGGGGTAAAACCTACTAACGAGTAACGAATTTTAAGCGTTACTATTTTAGTGCGCACCTTTGGTGCGCAACTTTCTAATCTAAAAAAGTGGCATAATTATCTTTTTACAGCTATATTTTGTTAGTTATTAAGATAATGATATATTAAAAAAAAAAAAATATAATAATTAAAAAAAAAAGTTTATAAAAAAAAAATTTATTATCACCTTTCTTAAAATTGGTTAAAATTTTCATAAATATGCATTTAAAATTTTTTTTTAATTTTTTTTCTTTTTTTTTAATAATTTTTTTATTTTTTTTTATATTTTTTTTTTCTCGTACTCCAGTAAACTCCAGTCGTGCGTCGAAGCTGACACACACACTTTTTTTTATTGTATTCTGGGTTTTAAATAAACCCAGAATCCGCTCCGTGCGTGTGATTACTAACATAGTCATAAGTTTTACTAACAATCTTGTAAGTTTTTATTATTTTAACAAAGAAAATTCAAATGTTGTGTTGTTGTTTGTTTGAACGCGCTAATCTCAGGAACTACTGGTCCGATTTGTAAAAATATTTTTTGCGTTGGATATCTTATAAATCCATGAAGGCTTTAGGCTACACACAAACATCACGCTGCGACTAACAGGAGCGGACACTAACAAAAAATTAAAATGTATGCTGTATATTTTGGGGTTAAAATAAAATGTTCAAGTAACTAACTCCACGCAAACGAAGTCGCGGTCGGCCGCTAGTTCAATATACTTAGTAGTTCGAGCAGTTGACTTTCTTGCCATTGTGCAATGTTTTTCTTTGTGCACGAAGTTTTAATAAATAAATTACTTAGAAGAAGAAGAAAAAAGATGCTGCTGATTGCTGAATAAAGATGGCCGCCTTCAACAACAAGTCTTAGTTATCATAAACAGATAGATGAAGCTGTAAACACACTGACAACAGTCAGCACGTCGTATCTCGTTACCAATCAATTTTATTTATTTTGTGTTCCCTTAAATTCCATCGTTGTATACCACGGGTTATTCCCTTGTCGGCAAACATAGAACCAGCCCCAATAGATTTGCTTATCTAAAATCTTCTGACAGCCCGACATTCTAAAAGATACTCTATCGTTAAGTCACAAGGTAGATGTTTGAGTGGAGAGACAAAAAAGGACAATTTCTTTTCTGATGGAGGTCAACTTGCATATGACGTGCAATAGAACTGTCGCAGCCCCAATTTAGCGTCTTATTGTTGGAATTATTTCTTTGTTTTCTGCTCGAAGTAATGAGCATAGATTAAGTTGTTAGATTAACAGAATAATTTGTGTTGTGATTCTTCATTATGCCACTTTTGAAGTGGAAATTTGATTAGCGATGTTAAGCATTGACAGATGGGGAAAAGCAATGAATTTGCATGAACTATAACCCGCCACACTGTTCCCAACCCACTGCAACTCCTGAAAGCCAGAATCAACAGTGGAGACCGCCAGAAAAACGCCGAGCAATGAAGCTCGACGAGTCCCGGAGAAATGTTTCAACTGTCTTGGGTCCCGCAACGAAATTAATCAGAAAAGAATAGCGGAGGAGTAAGAAAAAAGATATTTTTTCCACTTCCCTCCATAATAAGCAGGAGACAGAATAGAACTAGGCCAATCGGCACAAAGGGACATTATTGCAACTGGGAGAAGCCCAGATTGCCAAGCACCACGGAATAACATTTGATCAAGTTAATGGGTCCTAAGTAGGTATTTGCTGTTACAATTGATTCCAATAATAGGTATGGCAAAAGCGCCTGAACGCACGGAAATTAGTTCTAGTTTCAACAAGGTCCGTATAATAAACAACTCCGGATGTAACTTGTACACTATCCAACATAATATTGCGTTCATTCTGCCAAAGAATACACTCCCACAAGATGTGATGTGCGGACTGTTCAAATTCACAGTTCGATGTAGAACACTGACACAAAGGCGAAGGAACAAGTTTAAAAGAATACAGTTTACTTTTAAAGTTGCCATGACCTGTGAGAAATTGGGCAACGCAGTGGTCAACCTCCAGCCATGTCTTAGCCAGCCGATCGCCAACGGATGGAAAGAACAGATGGAGGTGCCGGCCCTTGATGGAATTATCCCACCTACTTTGCCATTCGGATAAGAGGTCCTCCCAGACGTCAGTCTGAGGTTTAAATAATCTAGAAATTCTATTGAGGTCGCGTTGTGTAACAAAGTTAGTGTCCATGGCCTCCCCCCTCGCGGAGTAGTACATTGAAGCACGTCGCTGTACTTCAAGATCGACTGGAAGTACACCTGCCAGAACGGGTAAGGCTTCAGTACTGACTGTTCTATACGCCTTGCATAAAAATATCAATGCCAAACGTTGGCTTTGAAGCAGTTTACGTCGCGCCGCCCCTATGCTGGCCCTATCGGCCCAAACAGGTGCACCGTAGCACATACATCCTAAGTAGGTAGCTCCATATATAGTTTTTAAAGTTAGGAATGATAGACCCCAAGTTGCTTTGGATATTCTAGTTAGGGCATAAAAGTTCCTTTTAGCTTTTTCGCCAACTATTTTTATATGTTCGATAAATGAAAAATTCCTTTCTTAGACCATACCAAGGTAGCATACGGATTGCTGTTTTTTAACGGGAACGTTATTAAATTTAATAGTAGGCAATGATTTAAGATTACCTTTTAGTAGAAGTTGATAGGTTTTATGCGGCGCAAACGCTAGGTGGTTACGATCACCCCACTGAGATATTAGATTTAGGCAAGTATGGGCCAAGTTCTCAAGTCCGGCTCGGGTACTTGATTGAATGAGCAGCAGGCCATCGTCCGCGTAACCAGTAAGTGAACAGCCGCAAGGAAGCGGGATCGCGAGAAAATCATCAAAACCCAAATTCCATAAATAAGGACCGACAACTGAACCCTGAGGACATCCCATGGTTAGTGCTTTAGTACTAGAAAAATGACCGAGCTTAAGTACCGCGGAACCGTTTATAAAGTACGAGTAAACGAGATTATATATGTTTCTATAGCAACCGCGGTTTTTTAATTTTAACAACAGCATAGGCCACCAAGCGTTATCAAAAGCCCCAGAAATATCCAAAAAGATACCAATCACGTACTTGTGTTCCGACTGGTTAACGGTTCTTCTGACAGAAAGCGCCGCGTCGACTGTTGATTTACCGATGGTGAAGCCATATTGATTACTATGAAATTTTGGACCGTTCGGTAGTAAACGTGGAACGATGAGGCGCTCAAGAAGTTTCCCCAAAGATGGTAGAAGCGTGATAGGCCGATATGACTTCGGATTTGCATGAACTATACCCAGAAGTAACTTAAAACAGTCTCAAAAGCCTAAAGCACAGGCGTAGAGTAGCCAGCCTCTCGGTGTTGCACGATTTAGTTCTCCCATCCCCGTTCCACCATCAGACGACCCGTCGCACGGCGAGTTTCCACCCTTACCTCGTTAACACTACTACGACTCGGACGAAGGGTTTCGCTTCCTCTTTTATACCGCGTACATCTAGGGACTGGAACAATTTGCCAGCGGCTCTGTTTCCGTCGGACTACAATTTAAGTGTCTTCAAGGCTAGAGTGAATAAGCTCTTAATAAACTAGTGCGCTTTACGATCATCGATTGCGTCACTTACCATCAGGCGGGATTGTGGCCAAGTGCTAGTTCATAATTTAAAAAAAAAAGTAAAATGCTTGTCTATTCGAAACTACGGCCTACAATAAAGAGTAAATAATATAATATAATATACTTACATAGTTCTCAATCCGGATGCTATTGCCTGTCCAAATACCGTCCTAAAACGTTTATATCCCCCATAGGACGTGATCTTTTAGTAATCATAGTTTAGAACCCGGATACGTTTATTCGAAAACCATTTGCAAACTTGCTCTCCTACTACGTGAACTTTCAAACAATTTCTAGTAAATCATATCAAGTTTAGGACCACTATTAAATAACTGTGACGTAATAGTTCAATATTGTTACGAAGTTTAAAATGGATAATTATTGATTGATTTAGTTTGAAGATATTTACTTAATTCCGTTTTGAGTTTATCTTCAATATTACTGACATCGGTGAAGTTAGTTTTGAGTGAGCTGTCGGTAAAATGAGTCCCCAGCATCAGATTGCGTGAGGATTATCCAGATTAGACCGGCTGGAGTTATAGTTGATAAACGTCTGAAATTGCCTCGTCTTCAGCAAGCGGAGTGATTATTGCTCGATCCTTCTTTGTGTCAGAAGAATCATTAGCTCCGCTGTGGGAATACCTCTTCTTCTTAGTAAGATTATCTCATGATGTGGTAAAGTTATTATGGCAATAACCGAAGTTTATTATGGGAATTGAAACTAATGTCAAATTAAAAGTTGATGTTTAAATAATCACAACCACTAGGCAAGATTATTTGATGGCATTATGTAACCAAACTCTGTTAGATATATTAGGTAATATAAAAATTCTAAGCTGTTTATTTAAACAACACATTTTTCGAAACCACAAAATCGAACTCACAGCTAAAAAAAAAAGGAAAGAAATAAATCACACTTGATAATAAGGTACTAGACACTCGCCAGCGAATGTTAAAATCAAAAATTTAACACAAATTTTATGGTATTGTTACCAAATAGTGACACAATCGGTTAATATTGTTAAAAACTTACTCGAAAAAAAGCCCCACGTCTATAATGTTAATTATTGTTAGAAATTATTTTTATTGTGTATCTTTAAAAGACACAATTTAGAATAAATACGAGGTTTCAATAAATGTGATAGCCTAATTGCCACAAACACATAGGTATGTGTAGTGACAGAATTATATAAAAAAACAATTCTCTCATTATCATCAAACATTATACTAAAACAGAACGTTGTTTTAAATTCATTTACCGTCAGACACGTTAATGGTACGAGTAACTCTAAAAACTAGCAGACTTTAGAGAAATTAGGCCCAATTTGTTAATTTTACTACGTTGATCAAGTTATGACTACTAACATCAGTGTCGATTCTGTTCAATTCACAATAATCTATGACTTTTTGAAACAATGGACGTTTGGTGTCCCGCTGTCAAAGGACGAAATTACAGGCCGCGTGTCAGAGCGAAACAAACATTGTATAGCTATTGTAATGTGTGTGTGAGCGCGTGTGTTAATTTAGTGCCGATATTATCTGTTAACACAAAGGGAGTGAATGGGATTGTCTGATGGGTTACTTTTCCGTTGACGATGAAACGATATTTTTTTGGGTTAATTAGTAAATCAAAAGAAATTTCTTTTAATGCATTCATGTGTAGGAAATTAAATTATTTTGTCACAAACAATTTTTTTTAATAATTATAACATAATTCTTGACCGCAATCATGCCTGATGAAGGTGAGCTAGTTTTTTTAAATATGAATAATGGAAGGAAGACGGCAGTTGGGCGAGTTAATGCAATGCTAACCCCAACACGACCAAGGATGCTGCGCCAGAGGGAGATTGATCTCCACGACAAACTCCCAACACAATAACATTTGAAGCATCGTACCCAGCATATATCGCAACACAACTGCTCATATCCGTCCTCCGTACGGCTTCACCAGACATCATGCCGGAACACGACGAATCGCTTGGCGGCAAGACTTTGTTTGGTGGGTGGTAGCATCTGCCGGCAACCGATGATATGGCCAACCACCGAGAGACTATACTTATAACATAATTTTGCTTATAATTTTGGCGAGTAAGTCGCAATATTAATTATTCTGTGAGTGCGTAAAAGCAGGGGTAACTGAATAACTTCCTAGTTGCATGCATGGATTTTTATTTCGTAACTTTCTTCTTAAGCCGAATTCTAGTTGCAATGACATCTCGGTGGCAATTAATGTTAAACACTTATGCTATGTGCCTACACATAGAAAATAAATATAAGTACGAATAGAAATTAGATGTTTTGACCGATTGCCATTGAGATCAGACTATGAACTGTCGTCATCCATAATTCTAAAGAAATACCAAGGAAAATCAGAGAGCTATTGTTTTATTTTATGTGATTTCATTTCAAGTTATTTCCTTTCGTTTTTTAAACTACTCATTCCTTCAAAAGAATTGTAAAAACACAATTTATATTCCCCATATCTCTTAAGTTTTCAAGCCAAGTATTGAAGTATAATAAAACTCATAATAATTTTTATGACATGTACTAAAGTATTTTATTTCTACCGCCATGTGTTTTACGATACGGTGCATGTTTTCTGCATATTATGTTACTCGTTACGATGTGGCCCGGGTAGCTTTAGAACATGAGTAGGTTATTTACAGAGACGAAGCTTCATACAATGTATTGGAATTGCCTTTAAAAGCAGCGGTATTTAAGGCTAAAACTTCTCGAAGTGCTGCCGAGATTGTAGCCTATTTTGTGCTTACGTGCAACTCTGAACTCAGTAAATCTGTGAGTCCGTTCAAAGTTAGTTAGAGAAGGGAGAAATTTCTTTAATTTAAGATAAGAATACAGTAGAGATCAGTGGGGTTAAATAATCAGATTTACGCAAGACGCAAGAGTAGACAAGCTAAGGGTCGAATTATAAAAACAAAAAATGTCAGTCAGTGTGTGTTGTCAGTGTGTGATAAAAAACCGGCCAAATGCGAGTCGGACTCGCACACCGAGGGTTCCGACGTACAAACGTAGCGGTTTACAATTTATGACGTTCTAGCTTTCCGCCAGCGGCTTCGCCCGCGTGGAGTTCGGTTATATCGCGCTGTTTAAATTCCCCGCGGGAACATCAAATTTTTCCGGGATAAAAGGTAGCCTATGTTCTTTCTCAGGGTCTAAAGATTGTCTGTGCCAAACTTCATCAAAATCGGTTGAGAGGTTTAGGCGGAAAGCGTAACAGACAGACAGAGTTACTTTCGCATTGATTTAGAATTTTTCACAGTTTAGAGGCAATTAGATTTAAGAAGTGTTTGATATGAATTTCAACTTTAATATCTCTACGCGTTCATGTGAAAAAGGGTAGGTAGTAAGTTTATAATTATGAAAAAAATATTTTATGTCATGTAAGCAAAAATAATATTTTAATATTTTATGTAACTTCAAATTTAGCATTTTCACAATTTTTCCTTTATCTGTCTGTACTATAATATAACGTTGCTTCGTGCCGAATTTCAAGATTCTGAGTTCACGGGAAGTACCTTGTACGTTTTGATTCCCTAGCGTGTGACGGAAATTCGTCTAAGGTGTCAGTATAAACTGCTGTATCTTTTGATCGCTTTAACTTAGAAGTTTGAAGGGACAATAGACCTAGGTATTTGGTATAAATTTCAATTTGATACCTTTATTAGTTCGTGAGAAATAAGGTTGTAAGTTTCATATTATTAAAATATGTTTATTATATTATATAACTAAAAAAATGTGATTTTCGCATTTTTTCCTATATTTGCATTATATGACAATCCTTCCTGCCAAATTTCAAGATTCTGAGTTTACGGTAAGTATCCTGTAGGTTTTGATTCCTTTGCGAGTGTCGAAAATTTGTTGAAAATATCGACATATCGTTTGTATCTTTTGATTGGCTTGGCTTAGAAGTTTGATATTTTAACAGCTTAAAGGGACAATAGACCTAGGTATTTGGTATAAATTTCAATTTGATAACTTTATACGTTCGTGAGAAATAAGGTAGTAAGTTCCATTTTATTAAAATATGTTTATTATATTATATAACTAAAAAAATGTGATTTTCGCAATTTTTCCTATATTTGCATTATATGACAATGCTTCATGCCAATTTTCAAGATTCTGAGTTTACGGGAAGTATCCTGTAGGTTTTGATTCCTTTGCGAGTGTCGAAAATTTGTTGAAATTATCGACATAATCGGCTGTATCTTTTGATTGACTTGGCTTAGAAGTTTGATATTTTCACAGCTTAAAGGGACAATAGACCCGAGTATTTAATGTGAATTTTAGCTTGATACGTCCACGCGTTCTTGAGATAAAGGGTCTTGACAGACAGACAGACAGACAGACAGACAGACGGACAACAAAGTGATCCTATAAGGGTTCCGTTTTTTTCCTTTTGAGGTACGGAACCCTAAAAATTACGCAATATAAGTAATTTTTATGCCACGTAACACCGTATATGTAATTTTCGCTTATCCATACAAATATTATAAATACGAAAGTAACTCTGTCTGTCTGTCTGTTACGCTTTCCCGCTTAAACCACTCAACCGATTTGGTGAAGTTTGGCACAGACAATCTTTAGACCCTGAGAAAGGAAATAGGCTACTTTTTATCCCGGAAAATTTGATATTCCCGAGGGAAATCTAAAAAGCGCGATATAACCGAATTCCACGCGGGCGAAGTCGCGGGCGGAAAGCTAGTTAAGTTATAAAGTAACTAAAAATAATATGTATCTTATATATATGAAAAGTAAATAAAGAAAATATCTTCATCATCAGCCCCTACTCGTCCACTGCTGGACATAGGCCTCCTTCATGGCACGCCAACAAGCTCGATCCTGAGCAGTTCTCCGCCAATCACTACCAGCCACCTTTTTGATGTCGTCGCTCCATCTCGCCCAAGAAAATAAAGAAGAGATCTCGTTAAGAAAATATCTTGTATCTCATTAATTATTAAGTACCACTTAATGATCTTATAAATATGTATCTACCACATTATGTTCTGTTCTGTGTTCTATGAAGTTCGAACATACAAGCACATGACAAATTTCCGCTGTGATAATAAGAGTTAGTATGTCATTCCTTGATTACGTTACTATGAAGGTTGTACTCTGTAGCAATATATACTCCTATCTCCTAGCGGCCTGTTCTCCTTCAGATCAAGATATACAAGGCAAACATTTTCTTTATTTTTGTTTGGATGTTTGGAGTACCTGTGTCTCCTTTTATTGCTCGGGTATACGACAAATTGGACTTTAGTAGTTCATCATTTATGTTATGCTATAATTTATAGAGCATTCATAGAATCCTTGGAAGTTTCGTCCGATTTACATTATGCAAGAAAACACTCACAAGGGTTGATCAGTAAAAACATGTTATTTATTGACTAAGAGACGACTAGGTAGGAGCTATTTTTCTGATCAAATGAACGTTGTTTTTTGTTCTAGTTATCCTTAGTGATTGCTTCTAATATAAACTTTACGTCATCATCCATACATAAACTAACCTAACTGTAATGAAATGAACAAACTGCAGGTTAGAATACCTAAGCATTCTTTTAATGTTACCTGTATCTAACAGGGCGAAATCTAATCGTGAATTGTCCGCGACACCAGGCCTCATTATTCATTTCGCCTGATGCAGGTCCTCACTGGACACGGCTGTTTTGAGACGTTCCTGTTCCGCATAAGGCGGGAGGAAACGCCAGGGTGTCACCACTGTGTGGATCGCCCTGAGGACACGGTGGAGGTCCGACCGGCTCGGGTAGAACACCGCTGTGTCCATGTGGCGGCAATCGGTAGCGATCTGTCGCGACCGACCCTGATCCAGGCCATGGTCTGGAGCGAGAGCGCATGGCAGGCTGCACCTCATTTGCTTCTGCGAAGCAATGATGCTGGCAAAGAAGGAGGCGGCGCGTGAGGGAGCGGGAATCCCAGGGCCCTCACGCCTCAAGGCGCAGGAGACGCCCTGGTCGGGAGACATCATCGAACTTCCGGCCACCGTAGGCGCGAGCTTGCGCCGGTAAGCGATGGGCATTTCGTCGCCCGGTAAGGACCAGGCTCGGGTCGACGGCGCGTTGTGTTTCACGCGCCCGTCAAAGAGATGTCGGCACACAGTCCACGAGGACCGATGCCTCCAGGGCAAGGGTTGCGGGTTGGTTAAAAAGAAACCTTGGCCATGGCGCAAAGACAAGTGAAGAAACACAGGTGGGTTTTAGTCAGTAAAAGTCTGATACGTCCTTCCGCTCCGCCCAGAGCGTGAGAGGTTATTTGATGACCTTTTTTCGCATCCAAAACAAGAAAAGGACTCATTATTCATCCTCAAACAGTTCAAAGATGCTTAACGTTTTTATTTTAACTGATTTGATTCTTCTGTCTCAAAACACAGACTGATTTGCCTGTAGAAACCAAACGAGGCAAATAATATTTGCTTTGTTTGGTTTCTAATTGTTTGATCAGAAATATTTACTTTAATTTGGGGTTGCTTAAAAGCACAACTGTTGGCGCCATCTATTGGCGTTTATGAATGGAACTGTCGCG
This sequence comes from Sesamia nonagrioides, assembly GCA_017933935.1. Taxonomy (NCBI): domain Eukaryota; kingdom Metazoa; phylum Arthropoda; class Insecta; order Lepidoptera; family Noctuidae; genus Sesamia; species Sesamia nonagrioides. The sequence goes on along the minus strand of JADWQK010000020.1, from coordinate 1,084,882 downwards.
CAGTATCTCTTAGCTAATCCTCGTACCCGTAACCTACATCACGTCATGCACCCGCTGCCCGTGAGATGGCGCTGTTTCGTTATTGATCGAAAGGCGCCTAGATCATATGAGAAGAACACAGTTTAGTGTCCATTGGAGCTCCGCGCCGCGCACCGCTCGCCGCGCGCACCGCGTTTCGCACCGCTCTGCGGTGTGATCCTATCCGCTGTCCGCTGTCACCGTAATAGTAGCCGCTTGGTACTCGACCGCTATCCGCGTTTCGCACCGCTCTTCGGTGTGATCCTATCCGCAAATTCGCTAACGCGAGTCCTGCCGTGGAGGCTCGTAAATGTCGCTCGCCCGCTGTTTTCAACGCCCGCAATCACATAGTTTTACTGTGTGAATTTATCGCTGAACGATATAATCATTCGATTATAAGTTGTACCCAACCGCTCAACTGGAGACGTGTCTTTGTGGCTTCAAGAAAAGAAACCGAAGCTGTTAGCGGAGAACTTGATAACCACGTGTGTTTTTTGTTGAGCCTGTGCCGAACTGCGAGGGTGAAGAACCGTCGAAGACAGAATGGACTGATCGAACTCCTACGAGACGACGGAACAGCCCGTGAAGAGAGGTAAGGTGCATGATACTCCAAAACCCATTCCTAGGTTAAGAGTTTACAGCGCGACAGTGATGCCATTTTTTTTCCTTACAAATTACAGTCCAGATCGAAGGAAGATATATTAAACCCCGCGAAGCCACGCCGCGAAACTGTAAAACTAATCTTATCTTGCCAGTTATACGAAGCATTGAATATGTTTTAGTTTGTGTAGTATGTACTTACTTATTGTGTTCGTAAGGACAATCGAGTTTTGCGGTAGTCATTATTTTTATCTAATGCAATTATAAAGTAATGAGTAGTAATAAGTTGATAGTTAATACATATTTTTTTAGTAAAATTTGTTTGGAAGAACAACCTGTTTTTGTCTGCTATGTATGAACCTATCTAATAATGTTGTTAGACGAAGGAGACTAGTCTCCACGACACAGGGAATCCTAGTGTGGAGGCTAGTGCTATTTAAATATTGTAATGTTTTTCTGATCAATAAAGTTTTTATAATTATTATTATTTTATTATAAATATTTTATTTCTCAATATACCTTTACAAGTCGTGGTGGGCTAGTGGTTAAAACACCAGCCTCTCAAGTATTAGTGTGGGGGTTCAATTCCAAGTCAGGCAAGTACCAATGTAACTTTTAGAAGTTATTTGTACTTCCTAAGTATACCTTGGACACCAATGACTGATTACCAGGTGAAGGAAAACATCTTGAGGAAACCTGGACTTTAAGCCTGAAATCGCCAACCCGCATTGAGCGAGCGTGATGATTACGCTCAATCTTTCTCTGAATGAGAGGAGACGTCCTGTGCCCAGTAGTGGGACGATAAAAAAGGTTGATGATGAACCTTTACAGGCACTTATGAAAGGTCAGAAGCAAGGAAAGAATTGGTTGTTGCCTGTGAAGCAGAGCCGGCAAGAAACAACATGGCGAAACAAGATATCAATAATAGAGCGATCATGTAAAGGGTGTATCTGACATCGACGCACAAACGAGTACCATGGATCCAGTACATGATTCTGAACCCCCCAGTGGTGGAATTTTTCGTCGGCTTTTTCATGATTTAAAAAAAAATATATGAAGTTTTTTTCACTTTAGACCGTTCACAATTGCTATACTTTTATGACCCAATAAGATTTTAAAGTAAAAATTAATTAATTCGCTAATTACACAAAAAAGCGCAATGAAAACAAAACTCGAAAAACTGTCTTATCAGCTGATTTGATAGAGTTTACATCAGGGATCAACGTCATACCTACAAACCTGCACGGCGGCACGCTTGCAACGTTCAAATGCCGAGCCGACACTTTTTTTACCACTGTGAATTCTGTAACCGTTCATTAACGACATAAATGACTATCATAATTTTATTAGTGGCACGCGGTGTAAGTTTGCGTTACGATGTCAGATACACCCTGTATTATTTATACAGTTCAATAATTCGTATCTACATAATATAGAACGTGTAACATAAATCCTTATTAATATTATAAATCGGAAAGTGAGTTTGTTTATTTGGTCCGCTTTCACACCGTAACTACTCCGATTGCTATGTAATTTTGCAGACGACTTTAATATTTATAATTTAGAAGTCTGGATTAAATAATAGGGTACTTTTCATACCGGAATAATTTATATTCCCGAGGGAAATCAAAAAAATGCAATATTTATTTATTTGGCTCAGGCAACAAAGGCCCATAATAAAATACGATAACACTATACTATAACATACAATAAAAACAAATATAAAATACTATACATATTTAACTTTATGAACCCTATATAAAAGTAAACTCATACACGATTACTTTGCAGCATCGGCGTCGTGTATTGCGCAAATAACGCCTTTCGGCCAAAATTCTGGAGACATGAATTTCTCGAGATCCTCAGTTGGCACTCCCACCACAAAGGAATTAAAATTCACGGTGTGACGAGACTCCAACCTCGCAACCCTCAAAGTCCTTCTCGCTTTGATTTGTATGTACTCCACAACGTCCTCGGATTTTGTAGAGTAATTCAGCCTGGATACATACAGCGGCGTCACTGGTACAGCGGGACGGACGCAGCAAATCCGAAGTTCACGCGGGCGAAGTCGCGGGCGGAAAGCTAGTGATATATACATACCACGGACATACAACCTTGGTCCTAGAGATTCTCTTACAGAGAAGTTCAAAGAAGTGAACATTCTGACTGTAGCTTCACAATATATATTTGAAAATCTTATGTATGTTCATAAAAATATCTCGAATTTTAAGAAAATAAGTGATATTCATAATATAAATACCAGGAACAAACACAATCTTGCTGTACATCACACTCGTCTCCACAGAGTAGGTAAATGTTCATGGGTCAATTGTATACACTTTTACAACAAGCTTCCCATGGACATTCGAAACTTACCCATTAAACGATTTAAAAACCATTTATAGGCCAAACTTTGCAAAAAGGGGTATTATAAAATCACAGATTATTTAGAAGACAAAAAAGCTTGGGACTGAGCTGCTCGCTCTGTTTAGCATTGTTATTAAGCAATATGCGTATAACGTAAATTATTGTATACATTTTCATTTTTAATGTCTGGACTTGAAAAAAGACGATGATCCCTGAGTTTGTTTCGGCTATTTCTTCTCAGAGGTAGTCAGTTAGGAAATGCCGGCTTCATCTAGTTAAAAAAAATAAACATGACGTCTAAAAGTGATCAGTGATCCTACTTTAAACGATTTCATTTCATTTCACATGATATTAAACGATATCAGAGGGATTTCAACTCAAAATAAAATACTCAAAAAATTTATACCAAATTTTCGGTTTCGAGTGTTTATGCTGTTTATGCAACTAAACTTAAATGTAATCTTCTGTACTTTTTTATTGAAATAGAATGAATAAGTTGCACTGAACTTTAATTTAATTGACTTTGTAAACAAAGGATGCGAGGCCAATCTAAAATTGGTATAATATCGACGAACACTAATTTTAAGTAGTAGAAGTAAGAAATATAAGTATTGTGTAAGTGTAAATCGACTCTTCACGTGACCAGAGGGCTGGGCTATTTTTTGGGCAAAGAATCAGCATCGCCATACAACGTGGCAATGCTGCCAGCCTTTTGGGCACGTTTCCTGTTGACAGCGCAGCGATGCGGATGAATTTTTTGATGCGCTCTAGTTTTTCCATTCCCCTTTTATTTACTTGTACTTACATAATTTTATTTTTTTTTTTAACTTTTTAATTTATGTAAATATTAGCCATGTAATTGATGTAGTAAAAGTTAAGTTTATACAATATGTAAAGAAAACCCTGTCCGATCCGTGAACGTATTGTTAGGTATTGATAACTGATTCTACTAATGCCTACAAAGACGGGCTAAACTTAAAAAAAAAAACCCCTAAAAAAATAAATATTATTTCGCAAAAAGAGGTAACTTAAAACATGTGCGATAGGCCATACAGGCGCGGGCGGAGAGGGGCAGGGCACGCGGCACGCGGTCGCATCGCTATTCGCTCAGAATTATACCGCCAAAAATAATGTTGTCACTTTTTAAAATTTACCAAATTTTGGGTGTTTATCTAACCTTTACTATCCTTACGGGTCGGACAGGGTTTTCTTAACATATTGTATACATAAATAAATATATTTCGTCCTTCAAATAGTGTAAAACAAGTGTTATAAGAGTATGGTAAGCCCGTGGTAGTGTTAATATCCCCAGCAAACACAGTAAGCTGTCTCCAAAGAGGCCATTTTATAAAACAACCAATATTATCATACTGGTCTGTAAGTAGCAAACTGTCCATGTGACTCGTAGGTAGTGAAGCGGTGTTCCCGTGTTATCGCCCCGCGCGCCCCCTAGCGGCTAACTTCGGAACTGAATTTAGTAACTATGAGAATTTATCGGTCTTTCACTGTGTTCGCTACGGTTTTGTTATGGCACAAAATGTAGTTTGAAAATTGCAATTTGAATGTTGAACTTTCCGTTCTTAGCTGGGTTCGGAGTTGCAGTATTATTACAGTGTATTTTACAACGTTTCCTATTTACTTATGTCTCTATATTGTGCTAATGCTTGTTTGATTTTATTTATATATATAAATATGTTTTTTTTGGATGGGTTATGATCAATTAAGAAGGCTCAAAGTCACTCAAAGGCAATGAAGAGGGCTCTGCTAGGGGTTTCACTGCACGATCGAATCAGGAATGAGGAGATCCGGAGAAGAACGAGAGTGACCGACATAGTCCGAAGAATTGCAACACTAAAGTGGCAGTCGGCTGGACACATTGCCCGTAGGACTGATGTCCGATGGGGCCGACGGGCTCTCGAGTGGCGACCACGCACGGGAAGACGCAGCATGGGTAGGCCCCCCATAAGGTGGACCGATGATCTCGTGAAGGTCGCGGGAAACCGCTGGATGCATGAGGCGCAGGACCGGTCATCGTGGAGAACATTGAGGGAGGCCTATGTCCAGCAGTGGACGTCTTTCCGCTGAAATGATGATGATGATCAAATGTCGTGTGGCACACGGCATTTGAGCATAACCCAACCTGGTATGGTGCTGGTATGGTAAACTGGTTACAGTTGTACTGGCCTAACACGACTAATTGTAAATAGAACCAAACTTAAGTAAACTAACTATTAACTACTACTAACTTGGTGGTAGGCCATAACATCGGCTGCCGGCAGAAGTAACCACCCACCAAACAAAATCTTGCCGCCAAGCGATCCGTCGTGTCCCGGCATGATATCTGGTGAAGCCGTACGGAGGTCGGGTCTGAGCAGTTGTGTTGCGATGTGTGTCGGATACGATGCGCCAAATGTTGTTGTGTCGGGAGTTTGGTCGTGGAGGGTCTCCAGATCAATTTCCCTCTGGCGCAGCATCGTTGGTCGTGTTGATTGGTTTAACATTGCAATACCTCACTCAATTGCCGTATTCCTTCCTATTCACTCAGTTTTTTTATTAGTGAATAGGTTCTTAATAAATTAGCGCGCTTTACCATCAACGATTGCACCACTGCTTACCTTCAGGCGGGATTACGGTCAAGCGCTAGTTTACCATCCATACTAATATTATAAATGCGAAAGTAACTCTGTCTGTCTGTTACGCTTTCTCGCTTAAACCTCTCAACCGATTTTGATGAAATTTGGCACAGACAATCTTTAGACCCTGAGAAGAGCATAGGCTACCTTTTATCCCGGAAAAATTTGATGTTCCCGAGGGAAATCTAAAAAGCGCGATATAACCGAACTCCATGCGGGCGAAGCCGCGGGCGGAAAGCTAATAATATTGTAATAAAAAAAAACTGAAACAAATATACGGTTCAATTGTCAGACTTATACTGACTAAAACCCACACCAGTCCCTTCATTTGGCTGCACACCAGGGTCCACGGACCCCCTTCAAACAATTCACATTCAAAACCGCAATATATTCTTTAAATACAAATAAAATAATATTTCATCATCGCGATATCCTCCTCATTACACACACAAACGTATAGAGTCAAAACAAATATGCTTAAGGTCTACCCACACAAATATTTGTCCCAGTGCGTAATCAAACCCAACACCCCGAGTACATAAAGGGGATGCTCGCCACCACCCCATTACCTTGTCAAAATATTACAATATTTTACAATCAACTTCTCAGAAACACTCCGAATCCAACCGCCATTGTATAGTAATAAAGAAATTTTTCCCGCTTTCATACTAAGTAGACAAAATATACGCCTTATAGATTCATATCCAACCAACTCTTAGGGGAACCTCAAACCGATCCTCCGCTTATTAATACATAATCATAACATATTTCTGCGTTTTTTTTCCTTTCAAAACAAAAAGAACTTTCCCTTAAGACGCATATTTCGTGGAATATTTTTTGGAAAGTAAAGTCCCCTTAAAGTTATAAACATGTTAGTTCCCCGAGGTCACATATTGTTACCACTCGATCGCGGCACCTCGTTTACGCGGACGCAGATTGAAGGCAGAACCACAAACTATTTTTGATAAAGGGTTCACATTCTTATTTACTTTCTGACGGAAAATAGATATGTATACTACTTTTATTATTTATTTATTTCAGTAACTGCCCGTGACTCTATGAGATATCCGCTATGAGCTTTTTTATTTTTGGCCTCTTATAGGACTTACCGTTTCATTCTGGTATATGTCACTTTTTATTACACAATATGTAAAGAAAACCCCGTCTGATCCGTGAAGCGATAACTGACAATTCAAAAGTGCCTGTACTGATTTATTTGAAATAAATGCTTTGATTTGATTTGATTCTACTAATGCCTAAAAAGCCGTGATAAACTTAAAAAAGAATGCCCCCCAAAAAAAAATATTGCAAAAAAATAAAAAAAGGGCAGGGGCAGGGCACGCAGCACGCGGTCGCTTCGCTCATAATGATACCTACCATCGAAAATGGTGTTGTCACTTTTTGAAAAAATTGACAGCCTCCGTGGCGTAGCGGTAGTGAACGGGTCCGCTGCGCAAGGAAGCGCGGTTTCGATCCCCACGTAGTACAAATATTTGTATGCATGAATATGAATAGTTGCACTGGTCTGGTCGTGCCTCGGAAAGCACGTTAAGCCGTTGGTCCCAGTTGCCATACGAACATCTTTACGAATATCTTTTGCGTCTTTTTATTCCATAGTGCAGCTGTCAAAATAATCGTCTAAACGTTTCCGAATAGAAAAAATAAATAAATAGGGGCAGTATTAAAATTTAAAAAAAGAACATTATAGATGAGAAATGTGTCAAAATGGCGGGTCAGTGAACGAGAGCCGCGTAATTATTTTGCTGAAAAGTGGGGAGAGTGAATATTCATTTATAATCTATTATACGTCCTTGACGATATAATATTTGTACGAAATATCAACTCGAAAAACCTTTGTTGTTATACAGAAATGTACGTAAACAATGGATGTCATTACGTTTATGATAAATTTTAATTATTTGTGTATGAAAAGTGGATGAATATCCATTTATACGTACTTTATTACATAATTTTATAGATAAAATAGCATTTGGACGAAATAATACCATAGTAATACTTTTTCGACAGAGATTGTTCCTTAAAGATCCAGTTATTTATTTCATTGCTATTTACTTGCAGTCATCGAGAATTTGAATGTCTGGGTCTCTCACAAAATCGTTGATTTTTTTTTTTAAATTATAAACCTATTGCAGTCCGTCGATAGTCTAAAATTATAAGTATTATTTCCATTTTAAAAGACGTCCTGTGTGCGTGCTTCACTTAGCCCAAACAAGATGATGTCAGAATATCAGGAGAGAGTAGCTAGGGAGAGTGTATGTCAATAATATACGTCCGTACGAGCTGAATGCCTTTAATGCACTGTCACGACATGCGTTAGCTAATACATATAACAATTAAGTTGGTTTTGCAATTCGACTTGACAACGGTACAAAAATGCTTAATATCAAATGATTGAATCAATGGCACATGTATTCAGGAACCCAAAACAGTTTATTTCAAGTGGCTGGTGGCAATATAAATTCAAGTGGACCGTTTATTGTAGCACGAGTCATAAAGGCGCGTGCACCGCGGTGGGAGCTGAATTATTAACATGGATGGACGTTATAGATCAGCGATAGAAACAAGTTAATTTAGTAATGTTCCTGTAGGAGTCCCAAAAAATACTTTTTTCTACGACCATTTGGTAATTTGCTTAATACATAACCATGAGTCATATCTCAATAATACTCATTTCTGCCAAGTCGTGTTAAAATGACCATTTCCACACGGGTAAACCGTACTACAACGATTGTTTTAATTTTCTTTTTTATGGCTATGGCATCAAAAACTTAACATATGATTATGCCAAAAAGCGCGTATTTGCGTTACGACTAAACATCGCACGTTGTTAGGCTGTAGTTACAAATTACAATGACCCTTTCCACACGGGTAAACCGTACTACAATGAAACTTTTTAATTTTTTTTATGGCTATGGCATCAAAAAATAAACATATATGATTATGCCAAGAAGCGCGTATTTGCGTCACGATTAAACATCGCACGTTATTAGGCTGTATGGATGTATTTGCCTTTGCCTTTCATTTGTGGGATTATAACGACAATGCGCGCGCTGCGCTATTTTCGCGTCATTGTTAACTTTTATCTGCATTTATTTCAAGGTCGTAGAAAAAGTTTTGTGTGCCACTGTCGCAAACAGCTATTGTAATACTCGTGCTGATCTATTGTGCCACTCAGCTTCGCTTCGTGGCACAAACTATCACTCATATTACAATAGCTATCATTACTTACCAGTGGCATAAATAACTATTTTTTAACGTCATACGATGTGTTGGTACACTTATGATAATTTAACTTTAACCAATATTTATAACTAGTAAGTTGGTGAAGTAGATACAAAAAAACGACAGTTCAACATACTTTTTGAAACTCAAAGAGATCAATAATGCAATAACATTTTTTATTTTCCTTCTTTGCCCAAAACTCGTTAATCTGTACGGATTTCTCTTTAATGGTAATTGAAATCACATATTTTTCCAATAAATCGAGAGAAGCAAGGAACATTTCCAGGTAGGCAGATATTTAATAATATAAACATTGCATTCAGCAATGGAATAATTAAAAGAGTTGATATCTCATTTAATTATGATTTAAATTTGAATCGGAATTCCTTAATTTGCAATGACTAAGTATCTACATAATTATTTATTTAAACCAACTTTTATATTCCACTGAAAAATATCGATGAGAAGTTATAAAAACACCCTGAACTCGCTTCGTTCAGCGTTACATGCGTTTTTAGCCATAAATTTAAATCCTACTAATATTTTAACTGCGGAAGTTTGGGTGGTAGATGGATAGATGAATGTCTCTTTCTCATTTACGCAAATACTACGACACAGATTTGAATGTAATTTGGGAGATGAAAATAGCTACATGAGATACATACTTTTAAACTCGACATTCTTAAATCTTTGTCAACTTTTTTTTATCAAAATCTAATTTATTTCAAATAAACCATTCTGTCGGACAGTCGTTCGGTCAATCAGAAAGATAAAGCTAGTTGTTCATATCAAAGTGTAGCTACGTATCGACAAGAACGGGCAAGAAACTCCATGGACACCTTTAAATCATAAAATGGTTACAAAGAATTACGTAAGATCATCATCATCTCCGCGTTTAGTCTCGGTTGCTTTTGAAGCTTTCGTGTTCTAGCCCGGGGTCGGCTTTCCTGCTCAATCTCCTCCATTTCATGCGATCTTTAGCATGTTGTGGTGTCAGATTGTTGGCACGCATGTCATCTCTAACAACGTCAAGCCAGCACTTCTTTGGTCTACCCCTCTTGTTTCGGCCCGGCGGAGGCGCCATGGCAAGACATTTGTTACCCACGTAACTTGCCGGTTTTCGTAAGACGTGACCTGCAGTTTGTCTGCTACGTCATAGACACGGAGATTGCCTAACTCCACTTACTTCACACATCCAAAATTATGTAAAAAGATGTGCACGTTAAAAGCATCCGTTGTTTTTTTAAAAAAAAAAAATACTGCAGAAGTAAATAATCTCAAACCCACATCCTCCTTTATACAATGAGACCGCCCGTGAAATAAAATACGCATTGACCTGTCTCACGCACCTAGTACTATGGTCTCAGCTGTGTGATCCGTCAGTTGTATTGCGCGCTCGGTAACCACACTGCAACAATTTCTAAATGTATTTGGGAAAAAATATAACATGGTGTAAAAAGCTATTGGAATCTATTCAGTTACTTACTGAATAGATTCCACTGAACAAACTATATTCAGGTTTCGTTTAAAGAAAAATTAACGTTATATGTATTTTAAGATTTATTATGATGATGACACTTCAAAGATTTCCGTTTTTTTTATAATTATAAACTAGTGCTTGACCGCGATCCCGCCTGATGGTTAGCAGTGATGCAATCGTTGATTGTAAAGCGCACTAGTTTATTAAGAGCATATTCACTCTAACAGAGTGAATAGGAAGGAAGACGGCAGTTGAGCGAGGTGATGCAATGTTAAACTCAACAACACGACCAACGATGCTGCATCAGAGGGAGATTGATCTGGAGACTGCGGGGACACCCGAACCCTTCCAGGGATGATGGAATGAACGAGTGTTAACATTAATAAATCCTATGTTGTGTTTGTGATTTCGAAACAACTTTGACATCTATGGCATGCATATTTTTTATTTTCAACTTCTGAATATTATTTGGACTTCCAAATAAGTATTAAATAAACAAATAAAATTTTGAAAAGGTTATTTATACTACCGAAACCTGAAAATCAAATAAATGGACAAACGTGAAATATGAGCCGAGGAGAAATCGAAGCACACATTGTTGGTTGCGGTCAAGGCTTTTAAATTCAAAATGTAAATCCAACTATAGGAAGAAGTTTGTTAGAATGTATCTTTACTCATTCACGCAAAACTACTGACCGAATTTTGGTGAAACTTTACAGTAATATAGCTTACACATTAGAATATTACACAATATGATTTCGATATTTTTACGAAATCTAAATTTATTCCAGTTGCTAATTAAACATTCTTGAATCAATGACGAACAACAATAACTTTTTACGCGCCAGGAAGTTCATTTGTTTATTTTTTTACCATAAGAAATTCTATTCCCAAGTCAAATCGAAATTTAAAAAAAGATCTTTGATGAATTACCTCCTTGGTTACCATGACGTTTTGACGTAAAAAGTTCTTTCCATTTTTAAATTATGTAGACGGATTACATTTTTAGATTAATTAAGAACACAATATGGTTTTTCATATTAACACTGCAGGCGGCCTGCTCGCATTTATTTGTCAGTATTTTAAATTACATATATCTCGAAGAAAATATTATCAAGCACGTTTGAGAAAAATGAAAATATAGGACGTCTATTAGAATTCGTGCTTCTAAATTTACCGTTTATCTGTGTACTTTGACTTTCCTTTAAAACATTAATGACCGGAACCTTGACAAAAGGTTTTTCGCCAGGAAAAACTTTTGAAATATAATCAAGTAAGACATAATACATAAATAAAATAAAAGTTATAGAATGAAAGAAGAAACGTTTATTTGCGGTAGCCATGACGCAAACAATTAAAAAGACACAAAAATATAAGATTTTGTTAAGGGGGATATGCGTCCACGCAAAACGGCTGTCGCTCAGCATTATGCTGTCCCCCTATGCAAAATAGGGCCCAGCGCTGGTTTTCATCGACAGCCGTCTTCGACATAATGACCTCACCACGTATACAGTATCGGCGATTGAGAAAAAAAAAACACTTATCAATCCGATCCAGATCTTTTGCTCGAATGAAGTATAAAATCATAGGAGATACTCCATTATTAACAGTGCGACGTCCCAACTTCTTAGTTAGTGACATTGACGCGAATGTTCCATAAATAATTTATTAATACAACCACGGACGAGTAATGTAAAATGAATTATATAGGGCGACCGGTACATTAATTACGACATACTGCGAGGATCAGTACCTATCACTGATCGGGCACATTATAGGTACCTCCAAGTTATAAGGAACTTCGTTTCGCAGACTGTTACCATCAATTCATTATAACGACAAGATTCTAAAGGCGTTGAATTTTTTCGTCTGTGATTTGTCGATTATTTAGAGTCTCAGTTTTTGGATGTATTTTTTACATCAGATAATTTTGGAATAGTTGTTGGAAATACAATTTCATTAAAAAGACGGTTGAACTCTGGATGAAAAGTAAATCTGGTACCTCACACTCTAGTAATGCAGTCAGGGTACTGTTGGGGCTGCCATGGCGTTGCAGTGCATCAGGGATGTTTGCTGAGGCGCGGGTGGATGGACACTCAAATTGTAGCCGAATGTAAACACCGCCGCTGGCAAATTGTTCCAGTCCCTCGATGTACGCGGTATAAAAGAGGATGCGAAACGCTTCGTCCGGGTCGCGGTGGTGAGATCATCTCAGCGTTAATCCCAGTCGCATCCGAAGCCTTTACCACCTCTGGAGTCTCAGGTCCGCTTTACCAATCTAACTGCTGATTTTGGCGAAACTTCGACATTTTCCGTGAAGCGACTGCCGTCGGACCGCCACGACCCGAAGGCGATATCGAAGCATTGCAACTAGACTAATTGTTGGACTTTTGAGGGCTCCAACAACCCGTAACGACTGCCCCTAGATGTTCGTATGGCAACCGGGACCAACGGCTTAACGTGATCTCCGAGGCACGACCAGACCAGTGCAAATATTCATATTCATGCACACCAATATATGCACTGCGCGGGGATCGAAGCCGCGCCTCCTTGCGCAGTGGCCGCATTCGCTACCGCTACGCCACGGAGGCTGTCCGCTGCACTTACTCTCTCTCTCTCTCTACTTTTTTTTTATAAAACATAAATTAGTGCTTTACCGCAATCCCGCCTTTATGGTAAGCGGTGATGCAATCGTTGATGGTAAAGCGCGGTAGTTTATTAAGAGCCAAAAACATTACTCTATTGATGGGTACTAAACCAAACTATCAGTTCTCCCAGTATATAGCTACGGAGACCTTGTACAAACGTGCAACGAATATCTCTCAGCACTTTGAGGAAACCGGCTGATTTATGTTGTTTTTAAGTATCTTTATGAAAGTGTTTATGCGTCCATTAGAAGCCCATAAAAAAGTCTGCGAGAATTTGGCGCTACATTTTTCTTTTCTTTCCGAGGATAAAGCTTTTAAGTTATTCCATTATGCATTTTAGAAGTATCTCCTAAATAATATATGATATCTTACCTTAAGGAACATTTAATGGCATATAGGTGAAACTTCCTGAGGAAATCGACATGTTCTGGAGCCAAACAACCCACACTGGGTCCGCGTGGTGGAAACTGACCTCCTCTGTGTGGGCTAAGAGAGCAGGTCAGTCCCAGCAGTGCAAATATTATAGGGTGATTATGTATAGCCCGGACTATACAATATGTAAAGAAAATCCTGTCCGACCCATAAGGATAATAAAGGTTAGGTAAACATATGACCAAATAAAATATAAAATTTTACGTAATCGTCATAGTAACAATACTAATGAATTAATACCAACTTCTCCGAAATTTCGTAATTTTTAAAAAGTGACAGCGCCATTTTGACTATGTCACTATAAGCGATGCAACCACGTGCCGCGTGCCCCGCCCCCCTTCACACGCGCATCCATGCCTACCGTGTTATCTACCGCGCATGTATTAAGTTATCTCGCTTTTCGAAATAATATTTATTTTTTTAGGGGTTTTTTAAAGTTTTGCCCGGCTTTGTAGGCATTATTTGAATCAGGTAACGATACCTAACAATACCTTCACGGATCGGACAGGGTTTTCTTTACATATTGTATATGTCTGAAATACGGCAGTGTCTCAAGACAAAAGTCTTTGACCAGTGTGTTTTGTCAGTGATGACTTATGGAACTGAGACGTAGTCGCTAACAATGGGCCTTATAAAAAAGTTCAAGGTCACTCAAAGAGCATTGGAGAGGCCTATGCTTGGGGTTTCACTGCGTGATCAAATGAGGAATGAGGAGATCCGCAGAAGAACGAGAGTAACCGACATAGCCCCAAGAATTGCAACACCGAAGTGGCAGTAGGCCGGGCACATTGCCCTTAGGATCGATGCCCGATGGAGCCGACGAAATCACGAGTAGCGACCACACACCGGAAGACGCAGCGTGGATAGGTCCCCGACAAGGTGGACCGACGACCTGGTGTAGATCGCGGGAAATCGCTGGATGCGGGAATCACAGGACCGGTATTGGGGGAGATTCTCGGGGGACGCCTATGTCTAGCAATGGACGTCTTTCGGCTGAAATGATGATGATGATGAATGATGTATAGGCGTTTCGAGGGGTTGTCTTTAGTAATTTAGTCATTCGAAAAGTTCATGTTTATTGAATGTCCAAATTTCATCCCAACCCCTTCAGTAGTTTTTGTGCGATAGAGTAACATACAGTCTTACAAACTTTAACAATTATAAGATTAGTAGGATAAAAACTGGACTTGTAGAGATAATTAATTATTTAACCAACTGCACGTAGTTTTTTTTTAATAATTATAAACTAGTGCTAGACTGCAATCCCGCCTGATGGTAAGCAGTGACGCAATCGTTGATGGTAAAGCGCACTATTTTATTAAGCATATTCACTTAAAAAACTAAGGAATAAGAAGGATGACGGCAGTTGAGCGAGGTGATGCAATGTTAAACCCAAGACCAACACGACCAAACAATGCTTCACTAGAGGGAGATTGTTCTGGAGACTCTCCACGACCAAACTACCGACACAACAACATTTGGCGCATTGTACCCGCCACACATCGCAACACAACTGCTCAGACCCATCCTCCGTACAGCTTCACCAGACATCATGCCGGAACACGACGAATCGCTTGGCGGCAAGACTTTGTCTGGTGGGTAACTTCTGCCGGCAGCCGATATTATAGCCTACCACCGAGAAACACACAATTCTTCAACTATATTTTTTTTATAATTATAAACTTCTTTTGACCGCAATTCCGCCTGATGGTAAGCAGTAATGCAATCGTTGCTGCTAAAGCGCACTAGTTTATTAAGAACCTATACACTCTAGCCTTGAAGACACTTGAATTCTTTGTAGTCAGACGGACAGATTTGTAGGGTATAGGTGATGTAGTACGTGGTATAAAATACGAGGTGAACAGCATTGTCTGGTTCGCATTGGTGTCAACAACGTAAGAAGGGATACTCGAGGGAAACTCCAAGTACTCTGTTCTGGTCATTATTCTCCAAGATACTCTTTATCATCTTTATATATATAATTATGCTGTACGTGTGTATGTCATTGAACTCCTCCTAAACGGCTTGACCGATTTTAATGAATTTTTCTGTATGCGTTTGAGTGGCGACTTGGATGGTTTAGATTCACAAATCAGCCCGGCAGATGGCGCTGATCGCTTGATGAAGCATGTGATCTCGGAAACGGCCATAAAGATTTCGCTGAAATTTAATATGTGGGGGTTTTAGGGGACGAGAAATTGATCTAGCTCAGTCTTATGTCTGGGGAAGCGCATGTTTTCGAGTTTTCTCTTTCGCAATATTTCACGTATAATATGGGCGCTAATTTCGCGCGGTTCGACATAGCGGCTGTGGCGTAGTCGATAGTGGTATGGTCTACTCGCGATGGCTGGTGTTCCTCGGTTCAAACCCGAGCAATCACAAGTTTCGTTTTTGTTTTTAGACAAGTTTATAGTTTTTTTTTTAATTTTTGTAGTTACTTAAAAAGAAAATTGTACATAAGAACTAAAAGGGAAAAAAAAATAAAAGAAAATATTTTAATTTTTCTTATTTAACTAAAATTGTACTACATGAACTAAAAGAGAAAAAAATAAATAGAAATAAATAAATATATTTTTTTTTATTTAACTTAAAGAGACTGAAACAAGAGCTCTAGGGGTAGAGAGAGGTATGATATCTTTGTTACAAATGTGATGAATGATGACAATGATTTCCATGGGTATATTCCTAAATCTGCTGTACGTGTGTACGTCACTGAATTCCTCCTAAAGGGCTGGTCCGATTTGAATGAAGTCTATGTATATAAATGAAAGTCGTGTTAGTTACTCTATTTATAACTCAAGAACCGCTTAACCAGTATGGCTCAAAATTGTTAGAAAGGTAGATAAGAACTGGGAGAAGGACATATCACATAGGATACTTTTTATCCCGTTCCCGTTGTTCCCGTCGTTCCCGTGTGACGTGACATAAGACATGGTATAACAAAACGCCACTAACATGGAATAACAAAACAACCCAGTCAAAATATAAGTTAGCGGTTCATTTGTTAAAAATGGTACAAACACACTGCTGCACTACTCAGCATATTAAAAAAAAGTCTTAGTGGTTTAATGTTGATGCATTCATTTAAAGCAAGGAATATAAATACTCTCTGCCGGTTTAATTTTTTTAATAAAAGCCCCAAAGCGAACTTCAACTTCAAAATTTCTAATATTGTATTGCAGTGCCATTTACCGCTTCACTACATACTATAAAACAAAGTTACTTTCTCTTTCCCTATGCCCCTTTGTATGATTAAATCTTTAAAACTGCGTGAGTAATTAAAAAGAAACGTTTATATGTATAATAATATCCATTAAATTGTAGAGAAACACTATCCCTCGCCCACATGTGGAAGTGACGAGAGGAGGCATAACTCCGTTGCCGCGAAAAATCGCAGTACAGCGGACAGAGCTCCGGCGGGATCTCATGGCGACATGGAAAGTGTGATTGTCGCAATCCAGCACTGAGCACGCCACAATAGCGGCGGTAAGTCCTCTCTTTGAGGAGTAGCTAGAGAGGCGCCACGACGTCCT
Source organism: Sesamia nonagrioides (assembly GCA_017933935.1). NCBI lineage: Eukaryota > Metazoa > Arthropoda > Insecta > Lepidoptera > Noctuidae > Sesamia > Sesamia nonagrioides. Next base: position 1,067,928 of record JADWQK010000020.1, on the reverse strand, counting down.
CACCTTCCGACTGACGTAGGTCCTCACCGGATACGGCTGTTTCGGGAGGTTCCTGTTCCATATAAGGCGGGAGGAAGCGCCAGGGTGACCACTGTGTGCATCGCCCTGAGGACACGGTGGAGCAAATGGTGGGGTAGAGCACAGTCGTGTCCTCGTGGCGGCGATCCGACCCCGGTCCGGGCCATAGTCCGGAGCAAGAGTGCATGGCAAGCTTTCACCTCCTTCTGTGAAGCAGTGATGCTGGCAAAGGAGGCGGCAGAGCGCGTGAGGGAGCGGATATCCCACTACCCTCACACCTCCAACCGCTGCAGGAAGCGCCCTGGTCGGGAGACCGGATACCGGCGGCGAGCGATAGGCAGCTAGCCTCCTGGTAAGAACTAGGCCCGGATTGACGACGCGTTGTGTTTCACATGCGCCTCAAAGAGATGTCAGCACACCTTGACGGGGTCCATGAGGACTGGTCCACAGGGTTGCTGGTTGGTTAAAAAAGAAACCATGGCACTGGCCGTTGCATAGGCAAGTGAAGGAACACAGGTGGGTTTCAGTCAATAAAAGTCTGACACGCCCTTCCGCTCCGCCCAGAGCGGGAGAGGTCATTTGGTGATTTCCCATACAAAACAAAAAAAAAAAAGAACTGAAGAAGAGCAAGAAATTGCACTTGAAGAGCGCAGCCTTAGTATGGCTCGACTTCGTGCTTCTCACTCACCAGAGCAAAGGGAGGCAGCCCGTGCAATGGCTGTATTGGCATTGCGAAATCGTCGAGCAAACCTCAGAGATCAAGCGCTAGATAATTTACGAAACACAAGAAGAAATTCATCAAATACTGATTTGAATCGGGCAGCGTTTCAATACGCATATAATAATATATAGCGCAATGGCGTTCGCATTAGGCCAATGGATGTTGTTTGCGAGCATTGTAGCACATTAAAGATTTCCGGAGAACCGCCAGGATTGTGCTCCCAAATGAAAAATCATTGAATAATAATAATTTATTTAAAATTATCCTAATTTTAAAAGTAATCATGTGATATTGCCTTTAAGGCGGAACGAAGTTCGCCGGGTCAGCTAGTTTATTATAAACTGTTTCAAAATTTACACACAACATACCTCGAGTTTGTCGTCTGGAACTTTAGACTAAAGTTTTTAATTCCTAATTTGACTTAGTTCTACTATGTCCCGGTCAACATAACCAGGAAGATTTTCGAGAAAATCATTTGTCTATAGCTTTTTATTACCTACTAGCTTTCCGCCCGCGGCTTTGCCCGCGTGGAGTTCGATATCGCGCTTTTTAGATTTCCCTCGGGAATTGATATTCCCGATATTTTAGGAATTAAAAATTGATATTTTCTCTGGGATAAAAGGTAGTGTATGTCCTTTCTCAGGATCTAAAGATTGTCTGTGCCAAATTTCATCAAAATTGGTTGAGAGGTTTAAGCGGGAAAGCGTAACAGACAGACAGACAGCCAGAGTTACTTTCGCATTTATAATATTAGTATGGATGTGTGAGTTGGTTTAAAATTTGCATGAATAGCCCAAGAGCGGACGTAATATTGACGTTCAAAAACTTTTGATTATGATTCTTGCCTTGTTTGATTTTGCTATGACCTTTACTTTTTATGGTGTGACTGCCTATTTAACCCCCACAACCGAGTTACTGTGTGTGTATTTTCCTTCGTAATTCAATTCGGTTTCTGAAAACCTGCAACGACTTTCAAAGATCCATGAATCATAGCCGAGAGCAACAGCTTAACGTTTTAAGGCACAAGATATCGATATGTAAAGATTCCATCGACAGACCAACTACGGGAAATGTAGCGTACCCTGATTAGTCGACCTGTACGCCTGTTATTATTTAAATCTTGGACCCCTCGAATTTTCGAGAACATGACGTTTTAAGTTAAAAAAAAAAGGGAAGTTTTCATTGACAGTTACCAAATTTCAAATTGCTATGGGTTACGATAATTAGCCATGTTTCGGAGCTTCTAAACATGCTTCATTTCTGACTTCCTGACGGGTTTTGGATAGTCTAAATAATTTGTAAATTTTGCCAAAATTCATTTTGTACTAACTTTTTGGTCTTTTTGCAGAACTTTTGTAATGGTTTACCGCATATCCAAAATTCTATTAGGTTACATGTCCGTGTTTGGGCCAATTGAATGTGAGAAAAGGACAGACAGACGCACAAGTCATTATAGAACTGTATGATCTTTTGCTAGATCACACACTACGTGTAGATGATGTGGGCAGAATACAATAAAAGATGTCGATTTTGTATAAGCTACTATATTGTTCCAAAGTTATAGGTAAAATGAGCTGAAATATTTATGTGGTGAAGTGAGTGACACGTGGCCTTTGCTGGCCGTAATGAGGACGCCCGACCGCTTGATGGCTCGACGCGAACTGATGGTTATTATAAAGTAAAATTAATGCGAGGCGTAAATGCTGACGATGCTATGTTGATGTGCGGTTGCACCGTAGAAGCACAGTTCCATTTTTAATTCAGAAGTAAGGGCGATAAATTTTCAAATAATATTTCAATTGTATCCCAAGACCTGCAATGGTAGTATAGTTTAGCTGCATAACAGAATAATTTATGTGATTTGTGTCTAAATTCTAAGCTCATTTCAGCATTCAAACCAACAGTAAGTTCACACCAAAGTTTACCAGCACCAAGAACCATCAGCCTCTAATCAAATCTGTGCGTCTAAATCAAATCATTTTGGACAATGTTCATCAGCATGCGGACACCAAAGAGGTATAAACAGAAGGATTACTTTATGCAATGAGTGATAACGCACGCACACATAGACGCTTTTCCACTTACATAGAATGCTCGCGATTTCAGGAAGGCATTCGTTTGTGCAAGATTAAGTGCTCATGAACGATTGGTGCGTTTAGAATGGCATAGGTGGCTGTAGGCATTAACGTGTTGCCAGCAAGCCTCAATGTAGTCGCTGCTGTAAATCAGCACTTATCCTTTTTATTTATAACTAGCGGCCGCCAACGACTTCGCGTTGATTTAATTATCCTCTCCTATTGGTGGCCTAAGGCCTTCCTGGATGAATGGGCTAACTAACGCTAGAATAATTTTTCAAATCGGACGAGTGGTTCTTGAGATTAGCGCGTTCAAACAAACAAAAAAACAAACTTTTCAGCTTTATATATTAGTATAGATTAATTAGTTCACAGCATGCTGAATATGTAATATAAACTAAAACCAAACCCCACATTACCGTAGTGGTGGTTTGAGTGTGCGGTCGGCGAGTGTAAATAAAGGGAAATGATGAAGGGGGTAAGTGACCCCTTATTCATAAACGATGCTTAAAGTTCACTAGTAATTAGCGATTCTTTAACATCGTCTTAAATGTATGGTTAAAGAATCGCTTATCACTAGTTAACTTTAAACATGTTTTATGAATAAGGGAGATTAAGTTCCATTTTAGACTTAGGTAGCACCTGCCAGAGCAGTGGGTTGTTCGAAAGAGGTACCGTGGGCGCACAGGCAAATTAAGAAATACGGATGGGTTTAGTCAGTAAAAGTAAAAGCGAAGAGGCTGATTGGTGACCCTAATCTAACTCGAGATGGTCTCCAAAGATTAGAGCACAGCCGTAGAGTAGCCAGCCTTTCGGTGTTCTATAGGATGCATTTTGGGGAGTGTGCGAGGGAATTGCATGATTTAAATCCCCCATCTCCGTTCCACCATCGGACGACCCGTCGTACGGCTGGTTTCCACCCTTACGTTGTTAACACCACTACGATCCGGACGAAGCGTTTCGCCTCCTCCTTTATACCGCGTACATCGAGGGACTGGAACAATTTGCCAGCGGCGGTGTTTCCGTCGGACTACAATTTGAGTGTCTTCAAGGCTAGAGTGAATAGGCTCTTAATTAACTAGTGCGCTTTACCACCAACGTTGCGTCACTGCTTACCATCAGGCAGGATTGCGGTCAAGCGCTAGTTTATAATATATTAAAAAAAAAAGTCTGACACGCCCTTCCAATCCACCCAGAACGGAATCGCTTCAGTAGTACTTTACACTTTAGTATAATACATTTCTAAATAATCACTCAACGAATATTCATGTTTTGATATTTTCTTCAATAATGAAAAAAAAAATGTACTGAACTTTAGTTTTAACCTTTTTTTTAGTTTGTGAACAAGGGGAATAGCGATAATTTATTGGTATTTTTTAATCTATTTTTACGGGTTTCAGTACCTACTTATGTCTGCCGACAGACTATCCATGGTATTCGCTCCAATATACGAACGGCACGTTTAAGCCGCGACACTAAGTTGCAATGATACACATAACAACACATACATATTATGTAGTTGTATGATAGCCTCCGTGGCGTAGCGGTAGCGAAGGCGACCGCTGTGCAAGGAGGCGCGGGTTCGATCCCCGCGCAGTGCAAATAATTGAATATTTGCATTGGTCTGGTCGTGCCTCGGAAAGCACGTTAAGCCGTTGGTTCCGGTTGCCATACGAACATCTAATGGCAACCGTTACGTGCAGTTTTAGCCCTCAAATGTCTAAAAATTGGTCTAACTGCAATGCTTCGATATCGCCTTCGGGTTGTGGAGGTCAGACGGCAGTCGCTTCACAGAAAATTATCGACGTTTAGCCAAATCAGCAGTTAGACTGGCAAAGCGGAACCCAGACTCCAAAGCTGAAAAAGCCTTAGATGCGACTGGGATTAACGTTGAGATGATGTTTTTTTTTTATAATTATAAACTAGCGCTTGACTGCAATCCCGCCTGATGGTAAGCAGTGATGCAATCGTTGATGGTAAAGCGCGCTAGTTTATTAAGGCTTATGTTTAACTTTCCACCAGATATAGTAACAAATAGCAGACAAAAAAAGTAAATGATCACCAAAATGAAACTCGCATTTTAATGTAAAATTATAACCAAAGTTTTAACCCTTTTTTTTTTTTGACGCTGTGTGAATGCCTTTACGCAGCGTACCCCGAAGAGCGTGTGTGGGTCTCGCCCAGCCGAAGCTGGGAATACCCACTAAACCCACAGCGGCACTCCGGCATCGCCATAGTGGCGGGGGAGTGGGAAACTAGCGCAGCCTGAGCTACCTCTCTCCCGCCGGCGAAACCCGCCTAGCTCGGCGAGCCCTCATTTGGTGGCTTAGCCACCCACGTGGTGAGCGTTGTAAGGCGGGCGTCGGCACTCCCGTGCCTCACGCCCGCCGCTCACCTCAGGGAGGGAAAAAGCGGGCGAAATCCCGCCTTCTCCTCCTCGTGGAGTGGATCCTCCTGCCGCTCGCGCTCCGCGGCCTCCTTCTGCGACATCACGACCTCGCCAGAAGGAGGCCATCGCCACCCAAGCCTCCTCGCTCCCCACCATCGCTCTGACGATGGCGGGCAGCAAGAGGTCCCCTCCTACCGCCGCGACAAGATCGCGGCGCGGCACGGCCCACGACGGGCACACCGCGAGGGTGTGTTCCGCCGTGTCCTCCGCCGCGCCGCAACCGTGGCACAACGGTGTCTCCTCTCGTCCTATCCGGTGCAGGTACCTGGCGAAGCAGCCGTGGCCGGAGAGTACCTGCACCAGACGAAAGGAGAGGAACCCGTGACGCCTGTCGAGCCAGTCCTCCAGGACCGGCCCGATGGCGTCGAGGGTACGGCGGCCGAAGACGGCGGAGGCGAACTCCTGCGTCCAATGCCGGACAAGAGCGACCCTCGCCTCCCGCGGGACGGAAAGTTTTAACCCTTTGCTATCCTATTAAAGTAAAATGACTCCAAGTAAATCATGAGTAACCCCAAAATAATAAATGATCACCAAAATTTTACCAGCGTTTTAATATAAAATTATAACCAAAGTTTTTAAATTCTGCTATCCAATAAATCATTGTTATCCCAAAAGTAGCAAATGATCACCAAAATTATACCAGCGTTTTAATTGACGCTTCGCCGGCCGCTGCCGCGGCACGCTCGCTACGCTCGCTCGGCTCGCGCGCTGTTTTGGTCACAGTTCTAACCTAACCTAACCTATGGGTGGACAAACGATGACTGACGTGTCATTTTATGTTTCGTTTTCTGATTTTATGGCAATCACAGTGATTTATTTAGGCAAAAATAATACATTAATTTGGTCGTCAAGATTTGGTGATCATTTACTAAATTTGGTGGTCGAATACAATTTAAAGTGGAGTCGTGACTAAAATAGCTGGTACTATTTTATTTTTAGAGTTTATTTTTCTGGTGTTAAGTAGATATTTTTGGTTACAAAACTAAGGGTATCAAAGCATTATATTTATCCCCGTTTATTAAGCCCATTCACTTAAAAAACCTTAGTGAATAGGAAGGAAGACGGCAGTTGAGCGAGGTGGTGCAATGTTAGACCCGATAACACTACCAACGATGCGCCAGAGGGAGATTGACATATGTAGGTGTCTATCGACACATATTCACCAAAAATGTCAACAAATAACTTATTCCTACAACAAAGTTAACGATACAACTTTAAACAGTTTGAGAACTTTTTTCAGTGCTAGTTACTCTGAAATCAACTTTGTCGTTGAAATAAAGTTTATATTTAAATTGAAATAGAATGTTGGTGTGCAGCACTGTGCTATTTTCGCACATTTAATGTTATGTAGCCGACCAGGGGCCCTAGTCTGATATTATAATAGGGTAGTTGACTAAAAAAAAACTAATTAGTCCCTCAGTCAGATCTCCAAACAATACTAAACACGTATTTTTTCTTTTTTCATATAAACAAAAAATAAAGACAACACAGTGCGTTCAAAACTCGTGTGACGTCACTGCATGCTACACTTTTTAGCGAGCATGACGTCACCAGCCACCACTCCTGATCCTTGATGCCTTTTATATTTGTCAATTTTTATTGATTTGATAAAACAAAATATACGTATTCAATATTTTTCTATAATCTGAATGACGGACTAAATAGTTTTTTTTTTTTACCCAGGAAACATCCCTATAGTGTCAGAATGGTCGATCAATCCCAGCACCCTCACGCCACTAGCCGCCGCAGCAGTTGCCCTGGTCGGGAGACGACACCGAACTCCCAGCAACCGTAGGCGCGGGCCTACGGGCGGTGAGCAGTGGGCAGCTCGCCGCTCGGGACCAGACCCGAGTCGACGGCACGTCGTGTTTCACGCGCGCCTCAAAGAGATGTCAGCACATCGTGACGGGGTCCACGAAGACCAATGCCTCCTGGGTCAGGGTTACGGGTTGGTTAAACAAAAAACCGTGGCCCTGGCCGTCGCACAGGCAAGTGAAGAAACACGGGTGGGTTTTAGTCAGTAAAACTCTGACACGCCCTTCCGCTCCACCCAAAGCGGGAGAAGTCATTTGATGATATCCCATCCCAACCAAAAAAAAAAAAAAAGGTCGATCAGTGATCTAGTAATGATCGATTTTCGTAATCTACTAATAAAATGGCATAAATGACTCTCCAGTGGTCAATCACTGGCACTCCACTCTATATTATTAAATGTTAAAATTGAGTAGTAGTTTTAAGAAAATCATTTCTACTAACGAGTTTTATAATCTTGGCAATACGACAATGTCATTCTATCACCATTGCATTACAAGACGACTGACCGAATTGGTCGTTCATTATGAGTTTAGCTGATTACGAACCTATTAGCACATTTTTTTTAAAATGGTATACTAGGGTGCCATGTTCGTGGCTAAGTTAACTAATAGCCATATGATCGAAATTAAACTATGCTAGCTGTGATCGATCGGTAGATGGCTGATCATTCATTTTACACGAATAGTGTGCTTCAAAAAAATACGCTATGCCGACGATTCCAGTTGTCTTTCGTAAAACTTGGACAGGCGTGACCAGGCGGTCAGATGTCTGGAAATTTGACAACCAGTCTTACCAACGAGTGTTGTGTTACCTAATATCTGTAACTGAACAATGGCGCCGATTCTGTTGTTCACAAACTAAACTAATTTTAAGTTATGTGCATCTTTTTCTTCCCATTTCGTTAAGAAAAGGATAGAAGATAACATTTTAGTTTAATCCTGTCAAATTAAGATATTCCATAGACAGTTTAGACGCGATTATACAATATGTAAAGAAAACCCTGTCCGATCCGTGAAGGTATTATTAGGTATCGATAACTGATTCTACAAAGACAGGCTAAACTTAAAAAAAAATCCCCCTAAAAAAATAAATATTATTTCGCAAAAAAAGGTAACTTAATACGTGGGCGATAAGCAACTCCTTCCGCGGGCGGCGGGGGGCAGGGCAAGCGGCACTTGTGACGTGGTCGCATCGCTATTCGCTTATAATAATACCCGTGTTGTTATTTTTTTTTAAATTACCAAATTTCGGGGAAATTGGAATTAATTCCCGGGATAAAAAGATTATTTCAAAATTCATTAGTATTGTTAATATGATGATTATATAAAATTTTATATTATATTTGGTCAAGTGTTTACCTAACCTTTATTATCCTTATGGGTCGGACAGGGTTTTCTTTACATATTGTATACATGGCGATTAAAAATACGCCAGTTTACGTCAGGAGCGCACTAATTTGACAGGTCTAAACTGACATTTTATCTTCTATCCTTTTCTTAATGAAATAGGAAGAAAAATATGCACTGAACTTAAATTTAATTTACTTTGTGAACAAACGAATCTGGGGCATTATATATGGTGTTAAATTTCAAGTTGTTTTTCCATTCACTCATATTTGTTTATAATATTTCCGGCGAATGTGTCGCAAATGCAAAAGGATAGCCAGACGATGACGTATGGCACCAACTTTCTCATCATCATCATCTCAGCGTTAATCCCAATCGCATCCGAAGCTTTTTCAGCTTTGGAGTCTGGGGTCCGCTTTACCGGTCTCAACTGCTGTTTTTTGGCTAAACTTCGATATTTTCCGTGAAGCAACTGCCGTCTAACCTCCACAACTCGAAGGCGATATCGAAGCATTGCAGTTAGACCAATTGTTGGACTATTGAGGGCTCCAACAACCCGTAATGACCGCCATCAGATGTTCGTATGGCAACCGGGACCAACGGCTTATCGTGTTTTCCGAGGCACGACCAGATCAATGCAAATATTTATATTCATGCATACAAATATTTACACTGCGCGGGGATCGCACCCATGCCTCCTTGCGCATCGGCCGCTACCGCTACGCCACGGAGGCTGTCAAAGGCTGTGTATGGCACCAACCTTCTGTACCCAACTATTCAGTGGTGCAGAGGTCATGAATTCTAACTAGTGTTGGTTCATCTCATTATTGTTCTTTACTTAGCTAGTTAGTCGACTTGTTAGTACAGCCACTACTTGATTTACTTAAGTCTCCTGGACTGTTTGGTCTGAAGTGTGAACGTGCTGGGTTTGTGGGAGTTTCAATATATATTAAAGTAGGAATCTACAAACTCTTTTACTACAAAAAGTTGTAATTTTATTAACAAAAATCATACAGCGTACTTCACATCCAATACGCAATCAGAGGAAAATACTCATAGCTCGCCATCCGGTAAGGACCAGGCCTGGGTCGACATCTCAAGGAGATGTCAGCACATCGTGATGGGGTCCACGAAGACTGATGCCTGGGTCAGGGTTGCAGGTTGCTTGAAAGAGAAACCGTGCCCTAGCGTACGGGCACGTGAAGAAACACGGGTGGGTTTTAGTCAGTAAAAGTCTGACACGCCCTTCTGCTCTGCCCAGAGCAGGAGAGGTTATTTGACGATTTCCCATCCACACCAATAAAGGGAGCAATTCTCAAAATCATAGGAAAATCTCTTTCAAAAATATTCATAATATCAATACATTATTGTAAAGTTTTGGACAATGTATGTCGCCGAGATCAGAGAGCTAATTCTACTAATTTTATAACCGTTCACAGTCTCAATCTGTCAAAGTGTAAATAGGAAAGGTAATTACAAACGCCCATCACTATTAGAACAAAACAGTTAGTTAACATAAACAGCCTATATTGTTCCCTCTGCTGGGACACAGGCCTCCTTTCGATGAGAGGGAGTGGGCCGTAATCTACCACGCTTTTGGTAGATGTCACATATCTTAAAAATTTTTGGCTATAGGAAATCCCGGTTACCTCACGATGATTTTCCTTTACAGCTTTGAGAGCAGTGGTGATGAAATAATTTACACAAATTAAGGCGCCCGATATAGATGAGTCGTGGTGGCCTATGAGTCGTGGTGGCCTAGAGGTTAAAACACCAGCCTCTCAAGTATGAGTGTGCGAGTTCGATTCCAGGTCAGGTAAGTACCAATGTGACTTGTCTAAAGTACTGTCTAAGTATATCTTGGACACGAATGACTGAAGGTGAAGGAAAATATCTTAAGGAAACCTGGACTTTATAAGTCTGAAATCGCCAACCCGCATTGAGCAAGCGTGGTGATTACGCTCAATCCTTGTCTGTATGAGAGGAGACCTGTACCCAGCAGTGGACGATAAAAAGGTTGATGATGATGAAGATGATAAAGGGGCCTGATGGGGTTCGAACTTACCATCTATAACTTATAAGTCGCGGCCGATTCCACTAGGCTAGTATAGTCAACACTTCTTATATTCACATAAATTTCTTATAAAAAAACTCTACTTTATTATAAAGCATACAACAATAACTGTTGGACTCGTTTACGAGGACTGGCCTCGAGTGGAGACTGCGTTTCGGCAAACGTAGCGTAGGATGCTCTTGGGCGAGATTCATGGAGCGACGACATAAAAAGGTGGCTGGTAGTGGCTGGCGGAGAACTGCTCAGGATCGAGCTTGTTGGCGTGCTATGGAAGAGGCCTATCTCCAGCAGTGGAGAAGTAGAGGCTGATGATAATGATGATGATAAAGCATACAAAGTCCTCCAGGCCGATATTTCAGCTACGGCAGCCGATCTCAATGGAGACAAGTTTTCGGCACGGAAACTAGTATGTGCTGACTAAAGTCAGAGGCACATCTTCTTCCCCCACACTCATAATAGTCTCGTATTTGTGTCAAATAAAGCTTATAGGTAATATATTAATTTGTTGATGATTTTTGTGGGCTATATCTCTGCCTGGCTCAATCATCGCCTGTTACGGGAGGCGGGATTTAACAGATACTTACTCTCTAAAAAGCACCCTGATGTTCCATTTCGCACCATTCAGCATATATATGTGACAAAGCTGTCAACGGTGTCAACTCATACTGGGTTCGCGTGGGAGATAACGTTACGGCCCATTCCTATCATATATCTGAGGCCTGTGTCCCAACAGTGAAATCATCCAAAAATTATGCTGTCAACTACTATGGTGGGTAGTAATACAAACAAAAATATTAGTAATATTGAAGAAAAACGTCCTCTTTATATAAATACTTATCTATACGAGAATTATATCAACGTTATACAGAACAAACTTATTCAGGTCACCGGAGTGTACCTACCGTCCATTTTATCTAGTTTTCTTTTCATAAAACTCAGATGGTATTGTATATTATTACAGTCCCCACCGCAAGTGGCCCCGAATGGAACGATAACATGGTTATGTTTACCCATATTACAAGCTACATGTCGTGGACGGGGGACACAAAACAAGAAAGAAGAATACGAGGTTCTATATGCAATAAAAACCATTGAATTGTCAGGAAAAGGAGAGCCAACTCATTCTGCTGACCTTTGTAATTGTGATCGGCACAGCATAACTTCCTCTTCTATATACAGAGTGGTGCTGACAATACGACAATAAATGAAAACACAGACCATGCTAGTTCGTAGCAATAGGTAATCCTGAACCATAGAAAAAACCTATCATCAAAAATAAAAAAATAAAAATTCAAACAAACTAAATCGCATAAAATTACAAACGGAATAGAACATCCTTTAAAATATTGGTTCAATGACCTCCGATCAGCGGGCGACAGCGCGTTCCTGTATCGACTTGTTTTTTCGCGCCATTATTATTAAAGTTTAGTACCGCTGGATGCGGTGGTCATCAACCTGTAAGCGCTTCCTTATCTACATGTACTATCAGCTGTAGAAGTCCATTTCCACCTTAAAGACTACTGTCGCCTGCGCTAAACCGGCCACGCACACTACCGCATTATTTTTTTATCGCAGTCTTCGTCTTTCTTTAAAGTAATGCAAAATTTCGTTACTTCATTTGAAGTTGAGTTAGCGGCCGCACTTAACAATGGTGCTATCAAAAGCGAGCGATTGTGGGTTCGATCCTTATTATAGGCAACTCTTTTTGTTGTTTCATATAATTTAAAATTATGATAATTGATTTGTATTTTAAAGTAAAAATGTTTGCAAATACTATTTAAACAAATAGGAAAATTTATTGAATATTTATCCCAAAAAAGGGTTTTATTATATGTTTTTTTACTATAGGGGTAATATAATAAAAAATATATAAAAATAAAACAATAAGCATATTATAATGCAATATATTATAAAGTTATATATTATTCGGTATATTATTACATTATATTTTTTTTGCGTGTATAGCATAGTACTAGTGCTGCCATCCTGCAATGCCTTTTTTCGGAGTTTGAAGGCATGAGATTATAATCTTCAAGCGCTTTCTTAGTTCAAAAGTAAACGAACTTATTTCTTATCGAATTCCGAAATTATTGTTTTTATAATTTACCAAAAGTAATTTGTATTGAAATTGCAAAAGGCGACATCTGTTAGCCATTAAGCCAACCGAACATATTACTGTCACTTAGCTAAATTACTTTAGAGATGGTTTAGAGTCCGTTATTAAGATATTTATTGGTATATATTTAAAACACTCTGTAGGACACTTCTGCACTGTTTTTGTTATAAATAGTTTTTTTTTTGTTTAGCTCGATAACACTCCACCAGCCTCGCCAATTTATTTTTAAACCACAAATGCAACCTATCTTCTTCGCACGATTTAAAAGTTTATTCAACGGTAAATATTGTCGTTTCGTTTCACTTGTCTCGACAGCTACCTTCGTCCTCCAACCTCTTGACCTTGACCTCCAACGGCTTACAGTATTTATCTAAAACAATAACAATTTTATTACGCACTTGCTACAAGCGATTGGTTTGCACCTTACATAAATAATAATAAAAACAACTTACACAAAAGCCGGTTTCATATGATATTTGAGATATATTGCTGCATATCCCTGCATATTGATTAAAAAGTAAAACTAATAACACAAACTGGTAACTATATGTTCACCAACCAACAACAGCTAAGTAATATTATTTGAGCTATTGTAGCTAATAATAGTTATTGTAGGTAGCGGAATATTTTTTGTGAAGTAGTGATTCAGATTCTTTTAAGTCTACCGTCATCTTTTTATAATGACTCTAATATAGAAAAAATCTTAAAAGAAAGTATCATCTTTAAGTTGCAGATCGATATTTTTAGATATTTTTGTTGTAAGCATTCATAACTCACCAATAAACATTTAAAAAATATTTTTGTAAGTTATTAGATTCGAACTCGAACCACCTTGAACGCCTATCAAGGCGAAAACCGTTACGCCATTGAAACACTTACTGTAGACGTTGAAATTAATAAGTAGTACCTAACAATCATAAGTGGGCAGCAAGTGTATGAGCGTGTATCAAACTTTATTATAGAAGAAGGTCGTAACTACAACTAGTATTGCTTGGCCATAGTTTTGTGAGATTGCAACTCGACTTTTGGTCTTGACTGTACATCATGTAGAAAATGTGAAAAATGAAAAATAATTTCCTGTGACTAAACTAATAGATATATTTAAATAATTTTTATAGACTAGGGTAGACTGAGAATGTGTTGAGGTACATGATGTTTAATTTATTGTCGTATTGTCAGCACCACTCTGTATATTTATTAGCCATCATATCAGTTCCGGAGGCTGTTGCTAAATAAATTAGAGCTATTAGTTAATAGCCGTTGAGTAGGTTAATTGTGAAACACACTATCAGTAGTAATGGGTTTCATTTAGACGCTCCATCATCGGACGATCCGTCGTACGGCAAGTTTCCACCCTTACGTTGTCGACACCACTACGATTCGGACGAAGCGTTTCGCATCCTATTTTATACCGCGTGCATCGAGGGACTGGAACAATTTGCCTGCAGCGGTCTTTCAGTCTGACTACAATTTAAGTGTCTTCAAGGCTAGAGTGAATAGGGTCTTAATAAACTAGCGCACTTTACCATATACGACTGCATCACCGCTTACCGTCAGGCGGGATTGCGGTCAAGCTATTAGTTTATATTTTTTAATAAAAAAATATCGAGAGAGAGTGCAGATATTTGGAACGAGCTGCGTCACGCGGTTTCACCTGTGTACCTAAGTTTCGATAATTTTTTTTTATTTGCTCAGCTCCTATTGGTCGCAGCGTGATGTTATATAACCTAAAACCATCCTGGATTAGTGGGCTATCCAAAGCAAAAATATTTTTTTAAATCGGAGTCGTAGTTCCTGAGATTAGCGCGTTCAAACAAACAAACAATCAAACTCTTCAGCTTTATATATTAGTACAGATAGATGAAGTGCCAATATGCGTGAATATAATATTCATGCTGAAAAGAATGAACGGCAATTTATATTCAGGTGCTCAGGACAAAAATAATAACATCGTTTATTATCTACATAATTAAATTTTCCTTCGACACGGCCATGTTTGCAGAATTTTCAGTAATTAATCATGTCGAAATACTCTTTGTTACACTTTAAAATGAAATTGATTGATTCTGAAACAGAGTTAATATTGTTAAAGTAATAGTATGGGTTGGCTTACGGAACTGAAACGTGGTCGCTCACAATGGGCCTCATACGAAGGCTCAGAGCCACACAAAGGGCAATGGAAAGAGCTATGCTCGGAGTTTCTCTGCGTGATCGAATCAGAAATGAGGAGATCCACAGAAGAACCAAAGTCACCGACATAGCTCTGCGAGTCGCTAAACTTATGTGGCAGTGGGCAGGGTTAAGTGTAAGGTTCTAGAGTGGCGGCCACGTACTGGAAGACGCAGCGTGGGAAGGCCCCAACAAGGTGGGCCGATGACCTGGTGAAGGTCGCGGGAAGCCGATGGATGCGGGCAGTACAAGACCGGTCGGCGTGGAAAGTCTTGGGGAAGGCCTTTGTCCAGGAGTGGACATCTATAGGCTGAAGAAGACGAAGAAGAATACTATGGGTTATACGACCAGTAGTTAGTGGCTTTGCCTGTAAGTTAAGTAACCACTGATGATATAAGTCTTGCCGTCAAGCGATTCGTTGTGTTCCGGCATGATGTCTGGTGAAGCCGTACGGAGGACGGCTCCAAGCAGTTCTGTTGCGCCAAATGTTGTTGTGTCGGGCGTTTGGTTGTGTAGGGTCTCCAGATCAATCTCCCTCTTGCGCAGCATCGTTCGGTTTAACATTGCATCACCTCGCTCAACTGCCGTCTTCCTTCTTATTCACTCGGTTTTTTTTTTTGAGTGAATAGGCCCTCAATACCGACCGAACACCGACACAGCTCCGACCGACATAGCTCTGCGAGTCGCTAAACTTAAGTGCCAGTGGGCAGGGCACATTGCTCGTAGAACCGATGGCCGATAGGGCAGCAAGGTTCTGGAGTGGCGGCCACGTACTGGAAGACGCAGCGTAGGGAGACCCCCAACAAGGTGGACCGATGACCTGGTGAATGTCGCGGGAAGCCGATGGATGCGGGCAGCACAAGACCGGTCATCGTGGAAAGCCTTGTGGGAGGCCTTTGTCCAGCAGTGGACATCTATAGGCTGAGGAAGAAGAAGAAGAGGCCCTCAATAAACTAGCGCGCTTTACCATCGACGACTGCATGACTGCCTACTTGACATCAATGATTATCTCTAAATTTACCATCAGGCAGGATTTGACAGATGCAGTCAAGTAGGTACTAGTTTTAATTATTTAAAAAAATAAGATTGGATCAAGGTTTTGGAGTGGCGACCCCGTTATAAAAACGTCGCATTGAAAAGCCGATAAGGTAAACCAATGACCTGGTGAAGGTTGCAGGAATCCGCAGGATTCGAGAAGCACTAAACCTTCAAAGTATCAGTTCTTAAAAGAAAGAAAAAATAATTATTGTGCCTCTTACAGGAATATCATAAAAGTACAAGTAAATCTATATTATTATAAATGGGAAATTGAGTTTGTTTGTTCCGCTTTCACGCCGTAACTACTGAATCGATTGCTTTGAAATTTTGTAGACGAAAAGTTAGAAGTCCGGATTAAATAATAAGGTACTTTTTATCCCGGAAAAATTTGATATTCCCGAAGGAAATCTAAAAAGCGCGATATAACCGAACTCCGCGCGGGCGAAGCCACGGGCGGAAAGCTCGTTATGTTTATAAAAGTAGGTAACAAAAGAAATATGACTCAGAAAGTTCTATACGAAGCCAAAAGCTTGTTCTCAGCTTGTTGATACGACAGTAAAAAAATAAATGTCGCAGTGCTGATATTCTGGTAAGGCCCACTGTGATGTCACGGAGGAAGCCAATGTTACAGTGAACGTCTTTTGACTGAAATGATAATGACTTCGAGCTATTGTAAGAGGATTATTTTTTTCATTGGTTTAATGTAAATAACCTTCTTTTAAATGAAAAAAAAAAACTAAAGTCATTAAATTTTCTACGCCAAATGTCAGGCAGCTAAGTACCAATGTTCAACTGAATGGAGTAGAGTTGATCCCTGTCGAGTCGACAGTTTTTCTTGGTATAACTATTGACGCCAAGTTACAATGGGGTCCTCACATTGAGAAGCTGTCGGGTAGACTCGGTTCTGCCGCCTTTGCTGTTAAGAAAATTAGACAGATAACTGATGTTGATACAGCCAGAATTGTTTATTTTAGTTATTTTCATAGTCTTATGACTTATGGGATTCTTCTCTGGGGAACTTGTGCGGACATCAATACCATCTTTGTTTTACAGAAGAGGGCTGTTCGAGCCATTTACAACCTTGGTCCTAGAGATTCTCTTAGAGAAAAGTTCAAAGAAGTGAACATTCTGACTGTAGCTTCACAATATATATTTGAAAATCTTATGTATGTTCATAAAAATATCTCGAATTTTAAGAAAATAAGCGATATTCATAATATAAATACCAGGAACAAACACAATCTTGCTGTACATCACACTCGTCTCCACAGAGTCGTGCAACTCGTTCATGGGTCAATGTCAAAAAAGTCTCCACAATGTATACACTTTTACAACAAGCTTCCCATGGACATTCGAAACTTACCCATTAAACGATTTAAGAACCATATAAAGGCCAAACTTTGCAAAAAGGGGTATTATAAAATCACAGATTATTTAGAAGACAAAAAAGCTTGGGACTGAGCTGCTCGCTCTGTTAAGCATTATTATTAAGCAATATGCGTAATTATAAGGTAAATTATTGTAAACATTTTCATTTTTAATGTCTGGACTTGAAAAAAGACGATGATCCCTGAGTTTGTTTCGGCTATTTCTTCTCAGAGGTAGTCAGTTAGGAAATGCCGGCTTCATCTAGTTAAAAAAATAAAATAAAAAATAAACATGACGTGTAAAAGTGATCAGTGATCCTACTTGCTTAATAAACGATTTCATTTCATTTCATTTCATATTATATGGATAAATTATGTTTTGTCACGCCTAATTAAAACCGGATATTTAGTTTCAAAATAAGAGTTTCAACCTCTGCACGTACTAACACAATGGACCACATGTAGTCTGAATAAACAATCCATATCCATACTAATATTATAAATGCGAAAGTATCTCTGTCTGTCTGTCTGTCCGGCTTCCACGTTAAAGCTACTGTTACGAGTGTAATGAAATTTGGTACACACATAGTCTAGAGCCTGAGAAAGGACATAGGCTATATAACATCCCGCTATGACCACTAGGAGCAGAGCAGGAACAAAAAATATATCGGCTATTTCTTCTCAGAGGTAGTCAGGAAATGCCGGCTTCATCTAGTTAAAAAAAATAAAATAAAAAATAAACATGACGTGTAAAAGTGATCAGTGATCCTACTTGCTTAATAAACGATTTAATTTCAATTCATTTAATTTAATTTATCATTAGTATATATTGCTTACATAGTAATATTAGTTATGTAATGATTATCTCTAAATTTATTTACATACTGTAAGTAGGTCTTCAGCCTGGTCATATGACAAACCTTGCAGATAATTAGAAACAACATTCTTACAGCTAACATAATTCAAATTATAAATATTTAATACTTTATTTAATCTATTGTATAAAAAGCGCCCTAAGAATGAATACAGTATGTAAAGAAAACCCTGTCCGATTTGTGAAGATAATGTTAGGTATCGATAACTAATTTTGCTAATGCGTACAAAGCCGGGCTAAACTTAAAAAAAAATCCCCCTAAAACATAATTTTATATAAAATTATGTTTTAGGGGGATTTTTTACTTGCGTCTTAATACTTGTGTTACCATACATGCGTGGGCGGACGGGACATGAGGGGCAGGTCAAGCGACACGCAGTCGCATCGCTATCCGCTCGTAATAATACCGTCAAAAATGGGGTTGTAACTTTTTTTAAAAGAATACCAAATTTTGGGGAAGTTGCATTCAATTCGCGGAAAAAAAAAAGATTATTTCAAAATTCATTAGTATTGTTACTATGATGATTATGTAAAATTTTATATTTTATTTGGTCATGTGTTTACCTAACCTTTATATTATCGTTATGGTTCGGACGGGGTTTTCTCTACATATTGTGAAATTTGTGTTTAAATGCATATTTAGAGGTAGAGGTTGAGCTGCACACTGTATCATCCGCCTTAATTATGTTAGCGTTGTAAGTAAATGTATCATAATGTAGTGTCAAACTCTATAATTAGTTGAAATGACACCTCACTTCACGCTTCATTCACTTAAGTTATCACGGGTGAGGTGGTTACAGAAACGCAATGCTGGACATTACCCAACACATTTTTTGACGGCGCCTTGAACTTGACTTCTTCTTCTTCAGCCTATACAGGTCCACTGCTGGACAAAGGCCTCCCCAAAGCTTTCCACAATGACCGGTCTTGTGCTGCCCGCATCGATTGGCTTCCCGCGGCCTTCACCAGGTCATCGGTCCATCTTGTTGGGGGCCTCCCTACGCTGCCTCTTCCGGTACGTGGCCGCCACTCCAGAACCTTACTGCCCCACGGCCATCGGGAACTTGACTTATCTATATCTATCATCATCATTATATCAGTGTTAATCCCAGTCGCATCCAAAGCTTTTTCAGCATTGGAGTCTGGGGTCCGCTTTACCAGTCTAACTGCTGATATGGCTAAACTTCGACACTTATCTATATCTATACTAATATATAAAGCTGAAGAGTTTGTTTGTTTGTTTGAACGCGCTAAACTCAGGTACTACTGGTCCGATTTGAAAAATTCTTTTTGCGTTTGATAACCCATTAATTCAGGAAGGCTTTAGGCTATATAACATCACGCTGCGACCAATAAGAGTGGAGCATAACTAACTCCACGCGAACGAAGTCGCTGGCGGCCGCTAGTACTGATATATAAAGCTAAAGAGTTTGTTTGTTTGAACGCGCTAATCTCAGGAACTACTGGTCCGATTTGAAAAATTCTTTTTGCGTTGGATAGCCCATTAATCTAGGAACGATTCGGCTATATAACATCACGCTGCGACCAATAGGAGCGAAGCATAACTAACTGCACCAGAACGAAGGCCGCTAGTTAAGTATACTTGTTCATACATTATTTTTACCTCATTAATATTTTCTTAATGTGTGCGAGAGGACGAGAAGCGGTAACACTTAGCACACACTCACACTTCCAACCTTACCATTGTCTGGACTACCGCGAGCTCCTACGATAACACACATTCAAGTAAACTACATACAACTAAAACACGCAGCGCTTTGTAGGATAAAAATTCTATACGAACATGAGAGTAAAATCACATGTTGTTCGGAGTTAACATTCTGGATGTTCTTTTTAAGTTCTTTCAACAGGACATGTTGCAACATGTTCCATGGAATGTCATCTGTTTGCGACATTGCTTTGTGGAAGGAGCCTTCTGTGTTCTCTGTTACTTTGCATTATCATTATTTAACGACCTGCTAAAATAATGTACATAGAAAATTTATTATAGCTTTGAGGATTTAAAAAGGTTTTTTTCATATTTTATTATGGGACATTTTCCGAACAGATTGTATTACTTGCCTACCTACATTTTAGACGTTGTCTCTCTGTTAGAAAAGCCTGTCAGGTTTTCCTTTTCGATTTACTCCGTAAGCGTAGGCTTTAGGTAAAAATAGGGGTTCTGCCATCATTCTAATAATTTGAGTCTTTATTAGATTTTTCATTAATTTGTGTGGCTTCTATTTTTAGTAGGTAGGTACTCAAAAACAAAGGCTGGGGTACCTACTGAAAAACAGCCCACACCGCTGACCTTTAGGAGATTAAGTCACGGATTTTTTGAGCACCGGAGATGAAATAATTTACACAAATTACCTTTAGTATTTACCTATTAGTAATAAATATTAGCCTAATACATCTATAGCCTGTCTTCAAAAGTGGGGAAGCAAATATCGTGAGGAAATCGGCGTAACGTTGCACCAAACATTCAATGATATGTAACATCTACCAACCCGCAACGTACCCAAGAGACTATATGACAAATATGGTTTCTCAGTGGCAATACTCCCTCTATTTTGAGGGTGAGACAAGGGTATCTTACCGGCTTCTTACCGGCTAAAATCTTAGCTGTGTTTCACCTCAACCGATGGTCGGAATAGCGGGAATCGCATAAGCTTTCACCGCTCCAACAAATACGAACTTTAGAAGTTTATATTAGACTAAAGCATTGATAACATTTCGAGGCTGTATTTAATGTTTTCATTAGCGTTCAGTTTTTTTTAATAATTATAAACTAGTGTAGTGATGCAATCGTTGATGGTAAAGCGCGCTAGTTTATTAAGCCTAAAAAAACTTAGTGAATAGGAAGGAAGACTGCAGTTGAGCGAGGTGATACAATGTTAAACCCAACAGCACGACCAACACTGCTGCGCCAGAGGGAGATTGATCTGGAGACCCTCCACGACCAAACTCCCGACGCAACGTTTGTTTCATCGTACCCGGCACACATCCAACACAACTGCTCAGACCCGTCCTCCGTACGGTCATACTCACTTGCACATATCGATTGTACCCTTTCTGGCTTACCTGGTAGCTGCTGCATTCCCATCAGAGTGCTGACACAACTTCTCGACTCCTCATACACCCACCCCACACTCACAGTCAGTCGTCTGCCATCCTTCATCCCGTGTACTTGTGTACTGCACATTTCGCAGTTCATTTCAGCCAAAAGTGTTTCCGTTTTTTAAAGAGAGTGACCTTAATCGGTTTCTAACATTTCCCTTTATTTGGGGGTCTTAGCTGTGAAAGACATTAATTATGAAAAATACCCGTTACAATTACAATACGATTCATCATAATCATCATCATCATTATCAACCTTTTTATCGTCCCACTACTGGGCACAGGTCCTCTCATAAAGAGAAGGATTGAGCGTAACCACCACTCTTGCTCAATGCGGGTTGGCGATTTCAGATTTAAAGCCCAGGTTTCCTCAAGATGTTTTCCATCACCTTCAGTCATTGGTGTCCAAGATATACTTAGAAAGTACATATAACTTTAGAAAAGATACATTGGTACTTGCCTGACCTGGAATCGAACCCGTGCACTCATACTTGAGAGGCTGGTGTTTTAACCACTAGGCCACCACGACTTCGATTCCCTCTGCATAAATAAAATGAGCAAGCCACCAAGAGCATATTCACGAGTCCAACAAAACATGTCCACAACGTCCTTATGTCTTTATAATACCCTAGTCCTTTCACCCATAAAGAAAGTAATACGCTTCAATTTGCCCATCTGTTGTCATCCCTCTTACACCCTATATTACCAGGCTTACATGACAATACATAAGTCCATAAAGATAACAGGGGAAGCGATAATTAGCGGGGACAGAGGCACAGACGCAACCTGTTGTCGACCCTATTGGGACTTGCCCTGTTGTAATACGTGCTGAGTCCCGGGATTGTCATGACTATAAATAAATACAGATCGTTGGAAGGATTATTCAATAATAATCTACACTAATATTATAAAGAGGAAAGATTTGTATTTTTGTATGTAAAGAATAAACTCAAAAAGTGCTAGACCGATTTTAATAATTCTTTTTTCATTAGAAAGCTACATTATCAGTGCGTAATAAAGGCTAAATTTTATTTTGTACTAACTTTCCGCCCGCGGCTTCACCCGCGTGGAGTTCGGTTATATCGCGCTTTTTAGATTTCCCTCGGGAACATCAATTTTTTCCGAGATAAAAGGTAGCCTATGTTCTTTCTCAGGGTCTAAAGATTGTCTGTGCCAAATTTCATCAAAATCGGTTGAGAGGTTTAGGCGGGAAAGCGTAAAAGACAGACAGACAGACAGAGTTACTTTTCCATTTATAATATTAGTATGGATGACATTGATGAATTTTAGAATATAATCCTGTGATATTTACTTCGAAAAGTAATAAATATTATTTATTGAATTTCAGTCTTGCTCATGTTCGCACATTATTTTTAACTAGCTTTCCGCCCGCGGCTTCGGCCGCGTGGTATTCGGTTATATCGCGCTTTTTAGATTTTCCCGTATGAATATTTTTCCAGGATAAAAAGTATTCTATTATTTAATCCGGACTTCTAACTTTTTTGTCTGCAGAATTCCAAAGCAATCGGTTCAGTAGTTACGACGTGAAAGCGGAACAAACAAAATTACTTTCCGATTTATATATATCTTTTTTTTTTAATTTATATAAACTAGTGCTTAGGTGCCACGGCACCCTGTCGTTCAGGGTGACGCAGGTCACTGAGCTCCGAACTCTCCGAACTCCCGCCCACAGAGGAGGCCTGTGTCCTAGCAACGAGGACTTTGTAGGCTGATTACGTATCCCTCACACTGTATCACTACTTCTGGGAAAATCCAAACCAACCTCTCTCCTAAACCTCCTCCGTAAACTAATGGTAGTGCAAATCTTCCCCTCATGTTTTTAGTAACTCGTTCCATTTACATTGTGGTGAACCAAATTAATTGTTAATAGGGGCCTCTTGTGCCGATTAATTTGGAAAATAGGTATTTGAAGAAACTATTGCCGTCGCGCTGCTTCCAGCCTCTCCCGGTAAAGTACGAAAAGGACAGTTGCAGCTCAGGCTGATTTTACCCACAAAAACGTTGACTAAAAGAGGTTCCGTATTCCGCTGTTTTCTTTTTCAAAACACGACAGATGTCAATTATTTTTATAGCAAAACTTAAAGGAAAAGTATACCTTTGCTTCTGTTATTTTCTTTTTTGTCCAAAACTTATCACATTTGTCTAATAGTCATCTGAACATCACCGTAAAAAGGGGTTATTTTTCGCGATTTTGAAGTATCGTATTTCTTTTATGTAGTCGTTTTTTTATGTAGTCGTGGTGGCCTAGTGGTTAAAACACCAGCCTGTCAAGTATGAGTGCGCGGGTTCGATTCCAGGTCAGGCAAGTACCAATGTAACTTTTCCAAAGTTATATGTACTTTCTAAGTATATCTTGGACACGAATGGCTGAAGGTGAAGGAAAACATCTTGAGGAAACCTGGACGTCTGAAATCGCCAACCCGCATTGAGCAAGCGTGGTGATTACGCTCAATCCTTCTCTGTATGAGAGGAGACCTGTGCCCAGCAGTGGGACGATAAAACGGTTGATAATGAATTTCTTTTATTGATTAAGTTTCGAAAATAATCAAATGATAGGGGTACGTATAATCACGATGTAAAACCGTAGAAAAATATCATCATCATCATCTCAGCGTTAATCCCAGTCGCATCCGAAGCTTTTTCAGCTTTACAATCTAGGGTCCGCTTTACCAGTCTAACTGCTCATTTTGGCTAAACTTCGATATTTTCCATGAAGAGACTGCCGTCTGACCTCCACAACCCGAAGGCGACATCGAAGCATTGCAGTTAGACCAATTGTTGGACTTTTGACGCCTCCTTGCGCAGTGGCCGCGTTCGCTACTTCTACGCTACGGAGGCTGTCAAAATCGTGGAAAAATATCATCATCATCATCATTTCAGCCGAAAGACGTCTACTGCTGGACATAGGCCTCTCCCAAGATTCTCCACGCTGACCGATCCTGCGCCTCCCGCATCCAGCGGTTTCCCGCAACCTTCACCAGGTCGTCGGTCCACCTTGTCGGGGGCCTACCAACGCTATGTCTTCCGGTGCTTGGTCGCCACTCGAGAACCCGTCGGCCCCATCGGGCATCGGTCCTACGGGCAATGTGTCCAGCCCACTGCAACTTTAGTGTTGCAATTCTTCGGGCTATGTCGGTTAATCTCGTTCTTCTGCGAATCTCCTCATTCCTGATTCGATCGCGCAGTGAAACCCCAAGCATAGGCCTCTCCATTGCCCTTTGAGTGACTTTGAGCCTTCTTATAAGGCCCATTGTTAGCGACCACGTCTCAATTCCATAAGTCATCACTGGCAACACACAATGGTCGAAGACTTTTGTCATGAGACACTGCGGTATTTTGGACGAGAAGATTTTACGTAGCTTCCCGAAAGCAGCCCAGCCGAGTTGGATTGGACGATTGACCTCTTTTTCGAAGTTGGACCTTCCTAACTATATAATTTGTCCCAGGTACACGTAACTGTCAACAACTTCGAGAACAGAGTCTCCAATCTTTGTAGGAGTCGGTACAACATGGGCATTAGACATGACTTTCGTCTTGTCCATGTTCATTTTAAGACCGACTCGCTCGGAGGCTCTACTGAGGTCTTCGAGCATTGTACTCAGGTCCTCCGCTAGAAAAATATAATTGCTCTAAAAGCATTATCCACGAAGATAACAGCGGAATACGTTTGTGTAGAGAAAGCACCACTAGAGTTCCCTCTTAATAGCTGTGTCCTGCGGTTTCACCCGCGTAAGTTTGATATCGTGGATATATTGGGATAAAAAGTAACCTATGAATTGTTCCTGGCTATAAACCATCTGTGTGCCAAATTTCATTTAAATCCGTTCAGTAGTTTTTGCGTAAAAGAGGTACAAACATCCTCACAAATTTTCGCATTATATTAGTCGGATTGTTCCCGCTGGATATCTAAGAAGACTGTTAAGTAGAGCGTCTATAGGATTCAATTCCTTTTTTTTTTGTTAGATAGCTGGGTAATTGTGACAAATCCCAATGCTTCTTTTAAATAATATAAGCTAGTGCTTGACCGCGATCCCGCCTTATGGTAAACAGTGATGCAATCGTTGATGGCAAAGCGCACTAGTTTTTAAGAGCCTATTTACGTTAGCCTTGAAAGACGAATAAATTGTAGTCAGCCTTATGTCAATGGTATAAGGTCCAATATTGTGTGGCACGCTTTTTTTTTGTTTGGATTGGGAAATCATCAAATGACCTCTCCCGCTCTTTTATTGAATACTACACACCCGTGTCCCATCACTTGCCTGTAGGCCAAGGCCACGGTTTCTTTTTTAACCAATCCGCAATCCTGAGGCGCCTCTTTGAGGCGCGGGTGAAACACTACGCGAAACATTTGACTATCGAAGCAAAACAAGCGACAAGTAAGAAGGGATAATCGAGAATATCTACAACGACAACTGCGACGAGCATTGCAAGGACTACGTGAAGTAACTTCTATGGTGTTGTTGTTTGTGTACCACACGGAATACGTGGACATAAGGGAAGACTTAGGTGCGTATTCCAGAACGAAACTCAAGCATTGATCTCTGCTTAAGCATTACTTAAAACTAGTTTCAACCAATCAAATGGCTTGAAACGAGACTTAAGTAGACCTTGAGTTTGAGTGACGTTTTGTAATACGGACCTTAGTGTCGCGACACATTAGCGGAACGTATGGCGCCGAAAGTTCGGCTAAATACCCTCGCAGTGTACTTCAATTACTATATGACAGATTAGCCGAAATTACACCGCGTTCGGCGTAGGGTCTAAGCTTCCTTCTAGCGGTTCTTTCAGCTAAAACGCATTTAATGTATTTTGCATAGCAAGCGACACATCACGCGATGCGCTGCGCGACCGAAAGTTCGGCGGGCGCAGCTGAACGTTCGGCGTGTGTTGTGCATTGCGCGCGTGGCGGTAGCGAAGAGCGGCAACGTCTTCTAAGCCCTATAATAGCTAATATTCTAATTAAATCCATTTTTCTGGGCAATTCAGGTACTTCACAAAACCGCACATCATAAAGTGTCGCTACAGATAGACTGATGATGACGCCACGTAACTTTCCGTTGCGTAGCGCGCTGAACAAGACACCGCGTTTTGACCGTTTGGTTTGTCATAACAACTGAATATTGCGACTGACACTTCAGCCGCTGAGCTTTCGGCGCCGTACGTTTCGCAGATGTATTTGATGTACTTGAATCTACTTGTCATTGCCTACTATCGAATGTAGGTACCATCGTAGTCAATAAACTTCGTAGTCCTTAACCGGCACCTACCGCGTAACAATACTATATCGGACCCGAAATATAAAGGTATGTATGCCAAACACAGATGTAAATAAATTTACTGCTGCGCACGTTCAATTAATGGGGTTTGTCGACCTGTTGATAGGGCTTTAGGGAGAAGGGTGGCGTAGGCCGAGGTAACTCTTTTAATTAGTTAAACGAGGCTATATACGGTATGAATATTATTTATAAATATCAGTCTAGAAATATCGTCGCTGGAGGTTAGAAAGTATTTAATAGAAGCTTTATTTAGAAGTTTCTTTTTTGGAATTGTAGGATTATACGATTTTTTTAAACGCTGCCACATTAAGATTTTTTCCTGTATCGTTGGTGCGGTTACAAATATTTAAAGTCACAAATACACAGACAGCTAGACCTCTAGGCCATACAAATATTTTGTTACGTGCGGGAATCGAACCCACGACACCCAGCACAGCAGTCGTGTCGTCAAGAAGAAAGATATGAACATAAGGCTAATTATATGGGCAAATATGAAGTCTTCTTTGTCCGGCTTTGAACCTAGGGCCACTGATTGACGACTAACATTGCCGCTAACAAAGTGAGAGAATCTATGAGTGACGCAGACTTCGAATTTATCGTGGGGATTTCAGTATCATCTACCATTACAAAGAATAATTATAGATATATTACGGGCTAGGCGTATTAAAATACCAGTCGAGGTTTGCGAAGTTTATTGACAACGATGGCACAGTCGATAGAAGGCGATGACTAGTAAAACGTAGCTTATGTTGCACTTAAGTCTTCCCTTACGTCCACGAAATCCGTGTTGTACACAAACGGCAACACCACAGACGTTACTTCACGTAGTACTTGAAGTAGGTACTCGGTGCAGTAGTCGCTGTAGATGTTCTCAAATGTCGCTTCTTTCTTATCGCTTCTTCCACTTCGATAGTCAATTGCAAACTGACTCATCAGCTGAGTCACACCGCTTTTTATATGCGGGCTCATCGAACATTCCAGACCTGTCTAGTAGTAATAATAATAGCGCTTAATTTCCAGTACGTTCAGTAGGTACCTACAGGTGTCTCATAGGAAACGAGTTGCCAGTAACTTCAATGTCGGCCCTTTGTTGTCAATATTGGTGAAATCTATACTGTTCGATAGCTGTACATCATAGGCCCAGCAATGCATTTTTAGATCGTACCTCTACAATGCCTAGATCTCAAAGCTACAAAGCTCCAAAACGCTTCAAAATTATGTAAGACATGTCATGCAATATTGAACCTTATGCCATTGACATAAGGTGCATTCGTAACAGATGCTAAAAGAAACAAATCTATATATATTACCTTACCTACAGATATCACACCTGTTTTGTCTTTTCCCAAGAATGTTTGGGCCAGATTCCAGTCTAAACAGATTCAGCTGAAGACTGTGGTTAATAGCGTAAGACACTATTAGGTCTATCAGGAGCTCTAGTCTGCTATTTCTTTAAATTTGTCATTCCAACACGATAGCATCAAAAAGTATTGTGCATCTTAATATCAAATATATCATATAATATCAAAAATATAATATATTTTATATACCTTGAATTGAAAATTCTATCAAGATATTAACTTTTCTTATTTTAAATTGTTTTTTTCTTTAACTCTAATAAAATATATTTTCTTTTTATTTTTTAGAACTTTAATCTCAATTTCTTCTAATTCATGATTTGGTTGTTGAATCGGATTGGAAATTAATCTTTTAAGATTCTTTCCCTACTTTCTAACTCTAATAATTTATTATCAAATGAAGCATCATTAAAATATTTCCTTACACATTCTATCGCATCAATCAACTTTTTATTTACTATTTTAATTAAAATAACCTCCACAAAATATTTTGAAATAAACAATTTTATCTCTGTCATAATAAATTTTTCAATACTTATAAGAATAGGAAGAACCCCCTTCCATTTTTGATTCCCCAATATCACGAACACGAGCACGCTTCAGCAGTCAACACGCCTGCCTGCGACGTGAAGGTCCTGAGTTCGATCCCCGGCCAGATCATGATGGAAAACGATCTTTTCCTGATTGGCCTGGGTCTTGGATGTTTATCTATATATGTAACTATTATAAATATAGTATCGTTCGTTAGTATCCCATAACACAAGTCTCGAGCTTACTTTGGGGCGAGCTCAATATGGGTGATTTGTCCATATATATTTATACCACTATCATTGTGCTAAAAATTCGTAATCTGCTAAATTAATTTTTCTCGGTGGTAGGCCATAACATCGGCTGCCGGCGGAAGTTACCACCCACCAGACAAAGTCTTGCCGCCAAGCGATTCGTCGTGTTCCGGCATGATGTCTGGTGAAGCCGTACGGAGAACGGGTCTGAGCAGTTGTATTGCGATGTGTGGCGGGTACAATGTGCCAAATGTTGTTGTCTCGGGAATTTGGTAGTGGAGAGTCTCCAAATCAATCTCCCTCTAGCGCAGCATCGTTTGGTCGTGTTGGTCTTGGGTTTAACATTGCATCACCTCGCTCAACTGCCGTCATCCTTCCTATTCCTAAATTTTTTAAGTGAATAGGCTTAATTAACTAGTGCGCTTTACACTCAATGATTGCATCACTGCTTACCATCAGGCTGGATTGCAGTCAAGCGCTAGTTTATAATTATTAAAAAAAAAAATTATAATGATCAATTCGGTCAGTCACGCGTAAGTTGAAATCCCGTAGGAATATCCAGATATAAACCCTCTCATCTTATATGTTAATTCTGGTTACAAACCCTTTAAGTGCCAAAATTCATCTGAATCCGTTCAGGAACTTTGCGTGAAAGAGTGAAAAACATCCATTCATCTATACAAAAATTCATACATACAAACTTTCGCATTTATAATATTACTTGGAACACATAAACCTACAATGGGTATTCAGAATAAATAAAACGCAGAAGGTTCTTTGTGGCTTTCTATAGGAAAGAGCCGGAAAGATATTCCGCGGTTACTTTTTAAAAAATAATTAATTGGCTTCCACAATGTTTAAGCCATTAACTGCCACAGAGGTCTGCAGTCAACATGTTAACAAAAAAAACTGGTCAAGTGCAAGTCGGACTGGCACACCGAGGCTTCCGTACAAACCTATATTAAAATTGTGTGCGACTAAAAATTTAAGGGTTTCGCAATTTTTCGGTTATCTACGTTAGAAGATGTTGCGTCGTACCAAATTTCAAGATTATGAGTTTATAGGATGTATCCTGTAAGTTTTGATTCCCTTTCGAGTGTTGAAAATTTCCAGCATAAACGGTTTGCGGTACATTTCGGCTTAGAAGTATGTATTTTAGGGGTTCCGTAGTCATTTAGGAGCCCTTATAGTTTCGCCAAATCAGTATGTTTTTTACCTGTGGATAATCCGTTAGCACTATAGAGCTGATATTCGGTATCAATATGTATACAATATGTAAAGAAAACCCTGTCCGACCCATAAGGATAATAAAGGTTAGGTAAACACTTGACCAAATATAATATAAAATTTTACATAATCATCATAGAACCAATACTAATAAATTTTGAAACAATCCTTTTTTCCCGGGAATTAATTCCAATTTGCCCGAAATTTGTTAATTTTTAAAAAAGTGACAACAGCGACGCGACCACGTTACAGGTGCCACGTGCCCTGCCCCCCGCCGCCCGCGGAAGGGGTTGCTCATCGCACATGTATTAAGTTACCTCTTTTTGCGAAATAATATTTATTTTTTTAGGGGGATACCTTCACGGATCGGACAGGGTTTTCTTTACATATTGTATAACCACATCGACAAAGTGCAAAATTAAAAAAACTTTTTTACGAAAAAACAACCGACTTCCAAAAACCACTACAAAGTGAAAAATAACTAATTTGATAATTTCGGAAGTCGGGTGTCTTTGGTTTTGTATATTCATTTTTGACACCGACTTCCGAAATTAGTTATTTTTCACTTTGTAGTGGTTTTTGGAAGTCGGTTGTTTTTTTGTAAAAAAGTTTTTATTTTACACTTTTTAGTTGTTGAAAGTACTATGTATTCAGTTGCATCCGATCAGACTGGAAGCTGACGCAAATATAGTTGGGGAAACGACGTAATTTTGTTTAAGTACTTTTATTTTTACCCGTAATTATTCTCTCAACTGCCTATGGTCTTCATCATCAAATTTACTGCAGATGGGTTAAATTTTAACCCAATGGGTGCAAAGGTCTCATCAATATAAATGAATTGAGTCCAAATACAAGGTAGCTACTGTAAATCGTTTAGGAGTTCCCTGAACTGACCTTTGTCATCATCATCAGCTCCCTAATGACAGTCACCACCCATCTAGGTGTAAGGTTCTTGTCAATACAAATTATTCAAGCACAAACACAAGGTAGCTGCTGTGAATTGTTGAGGAGTTCCTTCGACTGTCTCCCGGATCCATCATCAGATCTACTCCAGACCTTTACTAAATTGTAGTGCTTTTTAATACTTAATAAAAATGCTAAGAAATGCACTAGTCGCCCCTGCAATTTTTGAAAGTTTCCCTTGTTTTCTCTGGTCTTCCACCATCAAACCCTGATATCCTTATCATGGGACCACCTTGGGAACGTCTTCTTTCCAACAGAAAAAGAATGATCAAAATCGGTTCTTAAACGACGAAGTTATGCGCGAACAAACATAAAAAAAAAAAAAAAAGCATATATACGGTCGAATTGAGTAACCTCCTCCTTTTTGAAGTCGGTTAAAAAGAGAAAAAAATGTTTTATTACAGTAGCCCCCATACACGTAAAATGGTAGGTGAATTATTTGTTTCATTTTCACCTTAATATGTGATATATTGTTGGATTGCTGAATTGGAAAAAATACTTTAAACTTGATGGGTTGAACAGTTTAAAAAAAAATACAAAACAATTTCTGAACTGAGTTTGTAAATAGTATTTAATTAATTTACACATGAACGTATGTATATTCTTTCAAATAAAAAAGGATTATTAAAATCGGTTTAGGCAAGACAAAATTAACATCGAAAATCCTATAAACACATAACCCGTCCAGTGTGTATCATTTAATAAATTATTAATACAATTTCTCGAGCGATGGCGCAGGGCGCTGTACTTTGGGCTACTTCGCGCCGCTGTTAAGATTTTTCCTGAGTAGAGGGGTCAGGATGGGTATGAGCTATAGAATAGTTAGAAGCTATAGGTCTTTCTTTAGTTATCACCGTTCTTTGTAGCCTCATGTTTGCGATTCCGTACTTAGTATGTCCACTTAATGTAACAAATAGCCTATATTTTATCTGTCATTTAACTTTTAATTGTATGTATAACTTTTTATAACAAGATACCCTCTGCTTTGCTAGACTTGCCTTACAATGCATTTAAAGCACAAATCAAATCCAAGCTTTGTTCAAAGGCATATTATTCTGTGAATGACTATTTAAATGACAAGAATAGCTGGTCGCAACTCAAGACAATGTTTGTGTTCCTTTTCCAGAATTAGCACACTGACATATTATATGAGTTCATATAATTTGCTTTTTACAATGCACAAATATGTGAGCTGTCACGCCCTTTATGCCAGGGGCTTTTATTTAGGTATGTAATAAGTTTTTAGTTTTTACATTTCAGTGATATTTTATTTTTTGTTTTGCTTTTCTGGTATTTTGGCGTGGCTAGCTGGCATACTTGTATATTTTTATTTTTTCTCTTGTGTTACTATACTGTGCGGGACAGACATGCAGGACCATTAAGTGGACGTATGCGTTTGCACTCTGCACGTTCTGATGCACACTCTGTTGCTGGGTTGGTGGTAATAAGTGAGGCTTCGGTGTGTTGACTTACTTCGTATATTCTTCCACAATTATTAGCGGGGTCACTAGTTAACTTACACTACTATTGATTCTTGACTATTTCTTCTTGACTGTTGATCCTGTAGAGATCTTGCTGTTAATCTTGACTGTAGCTGTTGATTCCTCACGTCGAAGATAAATATCTTCTTACCGTAGCTGTTACTGGCTCAAGGGCGAAGAAGAATAAGTCTTGCTGTAGCTGTGTGACCTTACTGTAGCTGTCACTGTTGACTTCTCGAAGACTGTGGTGAATCTGTTTGTCACTGTTACTGTTGAGACTTCTCAACGGCGAAGATGAATGTCTTGCTGTAACTGTTACTGTTGACTTCTCAAGGGCGAAGACTAATGTGTCTTCTTACTGTGTTGTTGACTCCTCAATGGTGAAGATGAATGTGTCTTGCTGCTCAGGCGTGGGGCCTATTTATACTACGACAAGGGCGCAAACCGTGGGAAGCGACGAGAGCATCGGGACTCACCAGCCATTGTCTTACGCACGTTCCTGGGCTGCATCCTAAACCTGAGGGTCTCCAGTTTATAACGCTTATTACAAGGGTTCGTTTTATGGCGACTGTCCCAAGGAATTGTTTTATGGAACCTTTTTGGCGTTGTTACAATCAGCCAGATGCGGGACATTCTCTTACAATTTTCATTCATGTCTGTTGCAGTTTATAACAGGGGAGCACTTTATAACGTTTGTCTTTGTCATTGATACTTTGTTAAATGTTCATAGTCGTTCCTTTCATAATTTTTGCCTTGCCAGATGTGTATAACTATTGAATGACGATCCTTCATCACAATAAACGATCGTCCATCTCACGCTTTCTAAATTCTTACGCACAAATGTTCTATTCTAAGTAATATTATAACAATACACTATTCGGAATTAGTTTCTATACACTATTTAAAACTATTCGTCCCGCACATCACTCCCGCCGTGCGACCGCGTCGCAGCTATCTCCGGTGCGGGTTCATCTTCCGTTTGCAGAGGCAGGACTACTAGCTTCCTCACCGGCCGTCGTAGCACACCTCCCTTGGTTCGCACGTCCACTGTTCGCACGATGTCGTCGGGGCCTGGATACGTCGCTATGACTCTGCCGCGCGGCCATATATTGCGCGGCAGGTTGGGGTCGACGACCTGTACAAGGTCGTTGACTTGTATCTTTGGTCCTCTTCCATGCGGCTCCCGCCGGTGTTGCAACTCCGGGAGGTACTCCTGGACCCAGCGTTTCCAGAAAAGGTCGGCGAGCCTCTGTGCTGCTCGCCAACTGGATCTTGATGCGGCGTCTTTTTCGACGAATGTGCCCGGTTGAGGCACTCGTTTCGAGCTTCCCAATAAGAAATGGTTCGGGGTCAGCGCTTCTGGGTCCTCTGCACTGACTGACACGTGTGTCAGAGGGCGGCTCTTGATGTTCTATTCCACCTCTGCGAGTAAGGTGGTGAGTACTTCTTCTGTAGGGTGACGCTCGTGTAGCGTCGTCTTCACTTAGCGGATCATACGTTCCCAGGCTCCTCCCATGAACGGGGCACCTGGTGGAATGTAGCGAATTGGAGAATCTTATAGGATCGGGTAAAGCTTCTGCTAAACTGAGTCCCTTCTTATTGGACTCGTGGCATATCTTATCTTTCCAGGATGGTTCTGTTACCGGTGTAGAGATGTCGGGTGGTCTCGTAGGGTTGATGCAAGGGGCGTCCATCTCAACGTATTGCTTCGTTAGAACTTCCTGACTGTTTCTGTTTTCTCAGCGACATGAGACACAAAGTCGATATTGTGCCTGGAGGTCCGTATCTGTCTGCCGTGGAGTACCCAACCCAGTGGTGTGAGAGATGCCACTGGTTGGTACTTATTGCCTCTTCTGACCTCCGATGTCAACAGGAGATGCCAGTTGTCTTGCCCAATTAGTACTTTAGGCTTGGCATTGGAGTACATGAGGTAGTCGCGGATGTCTGCTAGGTGCTTGCATCCCGTTACTGTTTCTGACGATACTCGCTGAGACGAAACATGCAAGTTCTTCACCGTGCGTGCTTGTACTTGCTCTTCATGCCCGTTGAGCCCTTTCATCTTGATACTTATTCGACGCGAATTTGATTCAGACGCTTTCAAATTATTGATGGTTTCTATTTTCAGTGGGTCGACGGGGCCTGTTGCTCCGATGGTGTTTGCCACGCTGTCGTCAACTAGCGTGACTGTTGACCCGTCGTCCATCAATGCGAATGTGTCGACTGTACCCGTTGGACCCTTGATCTGGATCGGTAGGATTTTTAGGAACGACTGTTTCTTACTGTCGGCCCAGGCTGAGTTGATGACTTCTGTAGGTTGCTTCGATGCCTCTTCTTTAGCCTCCTTCTTCTTAGTGTGATGTAACAGCTTATGATGTGAGTATCTGCAGCTGTTTACACCACAGTCACGACGACGGCAACTGTGAGTCTTATTTCTGTATCGAAGACATCTGAAGCATAGGCGTTTGGACTTGGCTGCGTCCCACCTGCCGTTTTCATCTAACTTCCTGAATTGTTCGCAGTCGACCGCTGTATGACCGGTTTCTTCACAGACCGGACACTTCGACGTATTCGTCTTTTCTGTTACGTTGTGGACCTTCTGTGTTCTCTTCTGTTGAGTGGCCGCTGTACTTGTATTTAGTTGTTCAGGTACAGCGTACGGTGCGCATAAGTCCGCTTCTTTTTTGAGGAACTTGTCTAGCTTCACTAAGTCTGGATCTTCCCTTGGTTGTACGGACGAGAAATCGTAGTATCTGTAGCGAAGCGTAGGCGTGAGCTTGTCTACGACGGTCTTTGACACTTCTGGGTTGTACAGGTAGTGTATGCAGCTGAGTGTTTTCAATGTCGCTACGATGTTGGACACTTTTGTTGCGAAGATGCAGATGTCGCGCGGTGATTCGGTGAGGCGAGGCAGGGCACGGAGCGCGTCCATTTCCATCATGGCGATGGACTCCGGTCTTCCGAATCTTGACTCTAAAGCCTTCATGATGTCTGCTGGATCCGTGTTGGTAATCAGCAAAGAGTCAACTGCTTCTTTCGCTTTGCCTTTTAGCGTTCTTCTTAGCCTGTTCGTGTTTTCAGTCGGCGTGTATATATTTTCTGTTTCGTAGTAAGCGGCGCGGAACGGTAACCACTCTTGATGTGATCCACTAAACAACGGTAGCTCTACGGATCTCGGTCGTTGAGCTGCGTTGACGGCGCTTGTGATTGCGTCGGCGAGCGCGGCGAGGTCGGATTGACCTCCCGCCGGTAACTGAAGTACGTTATGTACTTGACGCTTCTGTTCTGTACTGGCTGGGACGCTATTCTCTATGCGCGTGATCACCGGCTCTGCTGTAGGTTGATTCTGTTGTACGGCAACCACGGGCGTTCTGTTCTGTTGGTCCTCCAGCCAGTTGTCTACTCTTCGGTCTGTTTCTTCCTTAGAGTAGATGGAGACATCATCTTCTTCATTGTCGGAGTCTTCATATTCCAAAGTGGCTAAGCGTGCGGCGGCTAGCTCCACTTGCAGTCGCAGTAAGTCTTCTTTGGCTTTCGCCAACTTGTATGCCTTTGATTTACTGTGGGTCGATCCCCCCGCGCCCCTCCTAGCGGAGGTGCGGGTGTTTTGTAGTCCGCTCGGCAGTGGCAGACCATCTGTATTCTTGACCCGCTTCACTGTTGATGTTTCTGTCGCGGGTCGTGTTCTGTTGCTGTGGCACACAATTGCAGGCGGGTTCATCGTTGTAGCTGTAAATTGTGTCACGGAGAGAGTTGTAGCAGTGGCGGCGACAACAGCGGGGGGCGACACAGCGGGCGAGGCGGCGGCGGCGGCGGCGGGCATTGATACGGCGGAGATCCCTGTTGCTGTCGAGGTACCAGTATATTCCGTGGTACCCGTTTCTGTTGTCTCCCTCGTGGTCGCTGTCCCTCTGGTAGCCGTCCCGGTAGTAACTGTCCCGGTTTCTGTGCACGTTCCCGATGTTGATTTGCTAGCGGCTTTTACCTCTGATCGTGTGACTGGCATATTGTTTGTCGATAGGCGTCAGTCTACAACGCGAACTTATCTTGTGGTGAGAACTTCAGAGTCTTCACGTTTCTTCTAGCTGGATGCGCTTCACTTATTTTCCACAAATCCGGATTAAAAGGACCATTAAATATGCTTCACTTATTTTCCACTGATCCGGCTCCGAAGGACCATTAAATGTGCGGGACAGACATGCAGGACCATTAAGTGGACGTATGCGTTTGCACTCTGCACGTTCTGATGCACACTCTGTTGCTGGGTTGGTGGTAATAAGTGAGACTTCGGTGTGTTGACTTACTTCGTATATTCTTCCACAATATTAGCGGGGTCACTAGTTAACTTACACTACTATTGATTCTTGACTATTTCTTCTTGACTGTTGATCCTGTAGAGATCTTGCTGTTGATCTTGACTGTAGCTGTTGATTCCTCACGTCGAAGATAAATATCTTCTTACTGTAGCTGTTACTGTTGACTCCTCAAGGGCGAAGAAGAATAAGTCTTGCTGTAGCTGTGTGACCTTACTGTAGCTGTCACTGTTGACTCCTCAAGGGCGAAGACGAATGTGACTTGTTACTGTATTGACTCTTCGATGTCGAAGACGAATGTGTCTTGTAACTGTTACTGTTGAGACTCCTCCACGGCGAAGATGAATGTGTCTTGTAACTGTGTTGTTGACTCCTCAATGGTGAAGACGAATGTGTCCTGCTGCTCAGACGTGGGGCCTATTTATACTACGACAAGGGCGCAAACCGTGGGAAGCGACGAGAGCATCGGGTATCACCAGCCATTGTCTTACGCACGTTCCTGGGCTGCATTCTGAACCTGAGGGTCTCCAGTTTATAACGCTTATTACAAGGGTTCGTTTTATGGCGACTGTCCCAAGGAATTGTTTTATGGAACCTTTTTGGCGTTGTTACAATCAGCCAGATGCGGGACATTCTCTTACAATTTTTATTCATGTCTGTTGCAGTTTATAACAGGGGAGCACTTTATAACGTTTGTCTTTGTCATTGATACTTTGTTAAATGTTCATAGTCGTTCCTTTCATAATTTTTGCCTTGCCAGATGTGCATAACTATTGAATGACGATCCTTCATCACAATAAACGATCGTCCATCTCACGCTTTCTAAATTCTTACGCACAAATGTTCTATTCTAAGTAATATTATAACAATACACTATTCGGAATTAGTTTCTATACACTATTTAAAACTATTCGTCCCGCACATATACCTACATAGTATTGTATAAACTATTGTGTTTTTTCTAAATGAACAGACAGCTGTGCTGCTGGGGAGTTTCTTCCGTCACTTCTTCTTCCCAGCGAAAGCACTTAGGAAGTGTCGATGGGTGGGTGTTTTGGGGGACTGTCTTATATACCTAATATTGACGTTCAAAAAGTGCTGATTCTCAGCCTAGTTTGAATAAATGACTTTTGATTTGATTTAATTATATGGTTTTGCTGATATTCTAATAATTTAAAGAATTGTTAATCTCTTGTTGTGAATGTTGTGCATGCCTATAAGTCATGTATTTACACAAAACTGAAGAACTGTGATTGCTTTATGTTACTATCATTGTAAATATGTCGTTGGTGTGCCAAAATAAAAAAATAGATAAATAAACTCGAGGGAACACTTTTTTTAGACGCACGGAAAACTAAGCCTACACTGAGCGAGGCCCGATTCGCTCTTGGCTGGTTTTTTTAGAATTTCAAGGAACAGTATGTAGCTTAGAGTATTTGATATAAATTCCATCTTGATACTTTCACGCGTTCCTAGGAAAAAGGGTCTTGGTCGAAGGACAACAAAGTAAATAAGGGTTCCGTTTTTCTTTCGAGGTACGGAACCCCAACAACACACGAATCTGTCCCTCTCACAATTTTGCTAACAAACTGAGCAAAACAACATTATAACACATTACCCGTAATAAAGATAATACATGTGACCATGTTAATGACACACCGGTCGTGACCTGTCCATGACCCTGGGGGGTGCTGTGACTACCCCTGACGAATCCCGGACTCCGGGGTCCCGGGGTCCCATAGAACCGGAACTCGCACGCATAACTGCGTGTAATTAGTGTTGTTTGCTTTTATTATTGAGTTTGCAACCCGAGGGAAAAGACTGTGAAATTTATTTGTTTATGTTTTCTAGAAGCTGATGGAAGGATTAAAAAGAAAGAAATAAAATGTGTAAATATTGTGTGCCTGCAGCAAATAAAGTTTAATTTGACCCAGACACACATTATTTTCATTTTTTTACCCGACTACGGCAAAGCAAAAGGAGGGTTATGATTTTGACAGGCTATGTATGTATGTATGTATGTATGTATGTATGTATGTATGTATGTTCATCTGTTCCCTCGTAACTTCTAAACTACTAATCAGAATTTGACAAATGACATATCATTAGAAGCGTCTTAATTGTCCGCTGGTTATAGGCTATATGGGGTTTCACAAAATCTAATGTGGCGCCCTCTAGCGGACAAAACATACAGAGTAAAAAAATAAAATTAAGATAAATATGGCGTGTTTGGTATCATTTGAAAGCTCTTTACTTGTACATTTTGAATATATATATATATTGCTAGCATTTGCTCGTGACTTTACCTGTATTCATGGGCTGGTTGCATATAATTCACATCTTTTCGTTCATAGCTTTTTTATTCCTTATCAGAATAAGATCACTGTAGTACCATTAGAAAGGCCTTGATATTCTGTTAGTTATGAGCTATAAAGCTTGTCACCAAATTTAGTATTGCGCCCTCTAGCGGACAAAAAGTTCTATGTGAATATAAAATTAAAATAAATATACCGTGTTTAGACGTGAAAGAGCTTCACGAGTACTTTATGCTTGTACATAATACATAATTACAAGAATGCTTTAATGATGTTAAATATGAGCGATAAGAGTAAAGCCCGGATCACGGGAACTGTAAATCGCTCTATGCAATGTAGAGCAGTGTGTGTATTAATAGAATATGTAATGCACTAATGAAAACGACATAAGCTGGGAGTAACTCCACGCGGTAAAGGCGGAAACAGTTTGATAACTGGCTAAAACTCCTACAAAAATGTCCTCTGCACTATATGCCTTCGGGCTTATGTTGTTTTAAGTGCGTGTAGATGTAATATGTCAAGTACCTAGTTTTTACTTCATCAATTTAACTTTTGGTAATATTATGCGCCACAAATACACTTTAACACCAAAATAGTACAAATAATAAAAAGTAAAAACTAAAACCCAACTACGACAAAAAACGACGCTGAAAAAGTATAAAACAAGATTTTCAGAATACTGAACCTAACAAAGTTGCTAATGTAGTTGCAAGTAAATGGACACAGTAGACTCTACCAAGATGCCTTCGTTGTAAATTGACAATAATGTCATACAATACTATTCTGAACTATGTAATATTCACTATGTAGAGATAAATTTTCATGTTTGGAAAGGCGTAGTCACACGTCGTCAAGGTGCTACGGTAGGTAGGTATATGTAACGTGTGACTACGCCTACTTTCTCACGGTCTAAAGATTGTCTGTGCCAATCAAAAATTTCATCAAAATCGGTTGAGAGGTTTAAGCGGGAAAGCGTAACAGACAGACAGACAGACAGACAGACAGACAGACAGACAGACAGACCGACAGACAGACAGACAGAGTTACTTTTGCATTTATAATATTAGTATGGATATTTGTGAAACATAGGTATGAAATAGGTCATACATTTATTTATTTATTTATTTATTTATTTATTTAATCTTACACTTACTACCATTACAGGTTGCTTAACCTAATGCGGCAGCAAGGATACATTTCCCCACCTACCTTTTGGAAAGTTACACATATAATAAATAAAATTTAATTAAAACAAATCAATAAAATTTAAACAATAAAATAAAAAAATATAAAAAAAAAGAAACTTAAAAATAATATTAAAATTTTAAACAACATTTCAACTTTATATTCGATACAAAGTTTGTTGAGCAAACACATTTTCGAACATTTATAGGAATAGAATAGCAATATCTTCAAAATGATTCTAACAGAGCGCAACGCCACTAGGATGCTGGATAGCACAGTGTCATTAAAAGAACTCTTGCGAACTCACTCAAGTGACATGTCCATAGATCAAGCCTCGTATGGAGAAGGTTTATGGTGACCATCGCTCTGACAAGAGGCGTCCTGGCTAGTAAATTGGTCCTGGCTGTTGGGATGGCTAGTAGTGGTGGGCGTCGCCGCCTCCAAATATATTTGTCTGGAACAAATATGCCTATGCGGCCTAAAACCCCAGGGTTATCTTCCAGGCCCCGCAGTAACTTGACCAAATACGTTACCAGAGCGAAGTCCCGCCTCACCCTTAACTCATTATATCCTACCATGCCCAGCACGAATAACGTGGGGTACATTAGCGGGTAAAATGGATACACCCCGTATAATTTTAGATATAGATATCTTGTAAACTTGTTTTGAATGCGCTCTAACATTACCGCGTATTTTGTCTCATGTGGAGCCCATATAACAGCGTTGTGTTCTAAATGACTTCTAACAAGCGCATCGTAAAGGACCTTTATTGCTGAGATGTTGGTGAAGTGTCGAGTCTGTCTCATTATAAATCCTAAATTTCTGAAGGCCTTTTTACAGATCTTCGTAATATGCTCTCGAAATGATAGATCCGGAGTCAGAGAGACGCCTAAATCACGCACCTGTGTGACTCGCTGTATCAGAACGTCTTCCATCACGTACGCATAAGATAGCGGTGAACGCGAGCGGGTGAAACTCATCACCGAGCACTTCGATACGTTGAAATACAGCTTGTTCATATGGCTCCATTCCACTATCCTATCTATATCCTCCTGCATACGTACGCAGTCCGACTCTTCCTTCACTTCCAATAACAACTTGAGGTCATCAGCGAATAATAAACAGGTACCATGCCTGACGACTTTTGGCAGCTCGTTTATCATTACTAGGAACTCGAGAGGCCCCAAATTGCTACCCTGACTTACCCCGGACCAGGTATAATATGTGTCAGACTTACACCCCTTGAAATCAACGTACTGCTGCCGGTCCCGCATGTAGCTAGCAAAGAACTGCAACATATGTGGTGAACATCCAATTTCTGCTAGTCTACACAGCAGAAGGTCGTTGTCTACACTGTCAAATGCTTTTTTAAAGTCAAAATATGCAACATCTACCTGCATCCCGGCATCTACCACTGGCACAACTTCCCCCATAAAGTTCAGCAAATTTGTGGCTGTGCTGTGTCTAGGTCTGAATCCGTGTTGGGCATCCGATAGCTGCACGTTGACCTGCCTCAGCACGCAACGCTGAATAGCAGATTCAAACACCTTAGCAGGTGTTGACAGCACTGCCACCGGTCTATAGCCGCTAATGTCAGACCCTGCTTTACTTTTGGGCACAGGAATGACCCGCGTAATTTTCCACTGAGCGGGGAACGTTGCTGTCTTGAGACATCTATTATAGATATAATGTAGTGGTTCTATTAGTACCCTACCACAATCTCTAAATAGGAATGCTGGTATACCATCAGGACCTGCAGAGCGCTTCGGTTTTAAGCGTTCGAGTGCCTCTTTTACGACGTCCACACTAAGCGAGCTAATCTGAATGTGAGCACTACTCCCTGCCCCGGTCCCTGCCGCCTGCTGCGGGTCTAGTCGCGGCGGTTCATGATTGTACACCGAGTGAAAATATGTTGCGAATTGATCAGCACACTCTTGGTCTGAAAGTTGCTGACCCTCCCGCACAATGGTCTGCTTACCAGTTATATTTCTTTTCGATCGTATATATTGCCAAAATGACTTAGGGTCTTTTGCAAACTGACGCTGGATTGTGTTCTGATGCTGAGCGTGAGCAGTTTGAATGGATTTTTTTATTCGCGCCCTACACTCCGAAAATGCGTGATAATCCTCCTTATTATTAGTAGTTTTAAATTTTTTATGCAGTCTAGCTTTCATTTTCAAGTCTTTTATTAATTTGGCCGTATACCAGTGTGGGAAAATATTACGTGGTTGTATACATTTTTTCCTCCTAGGGACACATTCATTTAAAATATTATTTAATATGGTATAAAAACAAGGTACAATGTTTTCCACTTCCTGTAATTCGTATAACCTAGTCCAGTCCGTTGAAGCAAGCATGGAGTACAGTCTCTCGTAATCCGCTTTATAAAAATCCCAACGCGCGAACGTAGTGTATGCGCTTGTACCGCGCGTGCGCGAGCCGTCGTCGCCAGCGGCGGGCGCCGCGTGGGCCGGGCCCAGCCCCGGCGCGAGGGGCACGGTAACCGCGAGCGGCGGGTGATGCGCGTCGACCGGGACTAGGGGCTCGTCCGCTAGTGCCACCGAAACCTCTTCTCGAAAACCTGTGTTTAACACCAAGTCAAGCTGCCGACCCAAGCTGTTAGGAACATGATTACTTTGAGTGAATTCGCAGTAGGACATGAAACATTCGTAATAATTATTTACATTTATGGAACTTGAATATAAATTAAAATCGCCTAATACTATAATTTCTTTATATCTAGTACACAAATTTTCTATTATTCTAAATAATATAAAAAAATCATTTTCTGTACTACTGGGCGGTATATAAACAACACAGCACAAAAATAAAAATTTGTTTTTTAAGTGAACGGTAGCACATACCATTTCAAATACGCAGGTATCTAATGACGCTTCGGTAACTCTTACTCGTCGTAGCTCGAAGCGGTGTGTGGCCACTAAACACGTACCACCTTGCTTCCGACCGTCCGCTCGATCACAACGAAGTATTTGGTATCCAGGGGGGACTATTTCAGCATCATCGATTGACCCATTACAACCCGTCTCCGTAATTGCATATAAGTCCGAATTCAAACATTGTATATTATTTCTAATGTCATCCAACTTTGTTCGAAGACCCCTAACATTCTGATAGAGTATTTCAATGTTATGAATTTGGTGTTTTTTGGGTTGATCTCCGAAACCAAATCCACTCATTAAATTCCGTATTTATAGGCCATACGTCTGCCACATTCAATTTGTCGTACCATTTTTCAGGGACGCCAACAATAAACGAAGAATAATCTCGCTCAGTCTTATGATTAATTTTATTAACTTTGACATATACCTCAGGTCCACAAATATTCCTCACATGGTCAGTCACGGCTTCCAGAGTGGTATCCGGGTGCAGTCTCCAAACATGTAGATGTTTATTCCTTTCCATAGCTTTAATTGCTTTCAATTCTACATTCGTACCTACTCTCACCTCTTTAAGTCGCTGGTTAACTCTTCGATTTCGAACGATCGTCCAGTCGCATTGATTGTCCTCTACGATATCATGACAAGGCACATCCGTCTTTAATGGGCTAATAGTATCCGTCGATGTTGTTGGTAATACAGCGGATTTTGTGGCCCCACCTTTGTTTACCTTTTGAACTTTTTTAACGGTTTTGATGTTATGTTGTCCTTGTTGCGAATTAGTGGACACTTTATTC
Source organism: Sesamia nonagrioides (assembly GCA_017933935.1). Classification (NCBI taxonomy): domain Eukaryota; kingdom Metazoa; phylum Arthropoda; class Insecta; order Lepidoptera; family Noctuidae; genus Sesamia; species Sesamia nonagrioides. The sequence continues at coordinate 1,024,134 of JADWQK010000020.1, read as the reverse complement.
ACCATCCCCGAACTTCTCTGTTTACCGACTGCTTCCGCAAAGGTAGTAATCGATGGTTTATCGTCCGCAACATGTACCATCTGTCCGGTTTGATTAATTTTAGCATCAACTTTTTGTTCAAGCACCCCCACTATCTTAATAATATTGCCCAAGTCCTGTTTTGTTTGCGAAAATTGGTTTAGCAAGAGTGATATAGCATTTGCCTGGCTATCCATGCGAGCTATCATTTCAGATCGAAATTTTTTCAGTTCCTTCAGCACTACATAGTCATCATCCATCATTATAGGTGAAACGTTAGATTGACTTCCACGCTGTAGGTTTATATTATTACTGGGTGTGGTAACATTTTCAAAATCAGTGTTAGCTTTAATTGGTGTCTCTAAGTTTCCTCCTTTAGGATTTGAGCACACGCATTCCGGACAGATCCATGCTTTTTTATATGCTGGGGAAAAAGACTCAAAAGTGTCTATGTTTATGTCAAGACAAGTCAAATGGTACTTCTTGTGACATTTTTCATTTGAACATTCCAAATAGAAGTTGCCTATTGTAGAACAACAAGCTCCACAAACAAAAGGCATTGTTTACAAGTAGTTCTTTTTAGAAAATCCAATAAAGAACAATATTCAAATTTTAGGAGTAACCGCCACGCTGTTGTGCGACAAGGATGAATTATTTATTTGTTGAGCAGCCCGTCTCTGTCACTCGAGGTGAGGAAGAGCGTACCTCAGCCTATAAGACAGAGATGAATTATTTCTGTGACGCAGCCCGTCTCTTTTACTCGAGGTGAGGAAGAGCTTACCTCGGTTAGTTCACCATTCACGATATCAAGCACGCGTAAAAAAAAAACACGTATTACTTCACTCCACTTTAGTATTTATTATACATTATTGTCAATACACATTAAGTTCCATTATTGCATAAATTAGTACACCAGAAATTAGGTAAAACAGCAAACACGTCTGCACTGGAGCAACTTTGGTTGCAGATTTATACAGATTTATACAGAGACATATAAAATAGCGGGCAATATTTCGTCATAAAACAATACAAATACACTACAGGTAACATACAAAGAAAAAATATTCAAAAACTGGCATTAATAAAAACAATACACACACTGTTACGTGTTGTTTCACATGCTGTCTCTGTATTTTCTGTCCAGAAAATACACACTACAGAAGTCTGTTTCTCCAGCATACACTGGAAGAGATTTCTTGTGTAACAAGCATTACCTCTGTACTATTTTTCTGTTCAGTTTTTAGGGTTCCGTACCTCAAAAGGAAAAAACGGAACCCTTATAGGATCACTTTGTTGTCCGTCTGTCTGTCTGTCAAGACCCTTTATCTCAAGAACGCGTGGACGTATCAAGCTGAAATTCACATGAAATACTCGAGTCTATTGTCCCTGTAAGCAGTGAAAATATCAAACTTCTAAGCCAAGCCAATCAAAAGATACAGCCGATTATGTCGTTATTTTCAACGAATTTTCGACACTCGCAAAGGAATCAAAACCTACAGGATACTTCCCGTAAACTCAGAATCTTGAAAATTGGCATGAAGCATTGTCATATAATGCAAATATAGGAAAAATTGCGAAAATCAAAATTTTTTTAGATACATAATATAATAAACATATTTTAATAAAATGAAACTTACTACCTTATTTCTCACGAACGAATAAAGTTATCAAATTGTAATATAAACCAAATACCTAGGTCTATTGTCCCTTTAAGCTATGAAAATATCAAACTTCTAAGCCAAGCCAATCAAAAGATACAGCCGATATGTTGATATTTTCAACAAATTTTCGACACTCGCAAAGGAATCAAAACCTACAGGATACTTCCCGTAAACTCAGAATCTTGAAATTTGGCATGAAGCATTGTCATATAATGCAAATATAGGAAAAATTGCGAAAATCACATTTTTTTAGTTATATAATATAATAAAAATATTTTAATAAAATGAAACTTACTACCTTATTTCTCACGAACGAATAAAGGTATCAAATTGAAATTTATACCAAATACCTAGGTCTATTGTCCCTTTAAGCAGTGAAAAAATCAAACTTCTAAGTTAAAGTGATCAAAAGATACAGCAGTTTATACCGACACCTTAGACGAATTTCCGTCACACGCTAGGGAATCAAAACCTACAAGGTACTTCCCGTGAACTCAGAATCTTGAAATTCGGCACGAAGCAACGTTATATTATAGTACAGACAGATAAAGGAAAAATTGTGAAAATGATAAATTTGGAGTTACATAAAATATTATTTTAATAAGAGAAGTGAGGGTCTTCGAGGTGACGGAGGCGCCGGCAACAGATGTCATTGCGGACATACACACAGACCGGCACGCTGCAGGAAATGATGCTCCAAAGAGTATCCCGGGTAGCCGAGGTATGCCGCATCAGTCGGGCATCTGATCTGGGTCTCCGTCAAGAAAAGTAGGTGGGGCTTTTTAGTCTCAAGGTGGTGATGGACTGCATCGATATTGGAGTGCAAACCTCGGATATTTGAGAGGTGCACTATGAACGAGAGGACGTGCGCCCGCTGTGCACACCTACTTTTTATTTTGTGACTTTTCATGTTTAAATACTGAGTGAATAGGAAGGAAGACGGCAGTTGAGTGAGGTGATGCAATGATAAACCCAACAATGCGACCAACGATGCTGGGCCAGAGGGAGATTGATCTGGAGACTGCGGGGACGCCCGAACCCCCCCCAGGGATCGCCATCGGGTCCTCTCGTCCGGTCGCCAACCGGCACGATGGGGCCACCCTGGGATTTTTCGCAGTTGGCGGGGCAGCCTTTCGTATGTGGCTGGCACACTACTTGGGCCCCCAACTACCTGCGGTCGGCCAGCGGAGAACCGTGCTTCGGATCCCGCTACCCTCCACGAACAAACTCCCGACACAACACCATTTGGCGCATCGTACCCGGCACACATTGCAACACAACTGCTCAGACCCGTCCTCCAAACGGCTTCACCAGAACACGACGAATCGCTTGGCGGCATGACTTTGTCTGGTGGGTGGTAACTTACTTAAAATATTATTTTTGCTTACATGACATAAAATATTTTTTTAATAATTATAAACTTACTATCTACCCTTTTTCACATGAAGGCGTAGAGATATTAAAGTTGAAATTCATATCAAACACTTCTTAAATCTAATTGCCTCTAAACTGTGAAAAATTCTAAATCAATGCTAGTATTATAAATGCGAAAGTAACTCTGTCTGTCTGTTACGCTTTCCCGCCTAAACCTCTCAACCGATTTTGATGAAGTTTGGCACAGACAATCTTTAGACCCTGAGAAAGAACATAGGCTACCTTTTATCCCGGAAAAATTTGATGTTCCCGAGGGGAATTTAAACAGCGCGATATAACCGAACTCCACGCGGGCGAAGCCGCTGGTGGAAAGCTAGTACGTCATAAATTGTAAACCGCTACGTTTGTACGGCGGAACCCTCGGTGTGCGAGTCTGACTCGCATTTGGCCGGTTTTTTTTCTTGTCTGTTTATATACATATGTATGTTATAGCATATAGTGTTAGGTGGATTACAAGTAAGCACCAATCTCGATGGAATTCGATCGAGCGATGGATTCGATTTCTCGGTGGTAGGCAACAACATCAGCCGCCGGCATAAGCTACCACCCACCAGACAAAGTCTTGCCGCCAAGCGATTCGTCGTGTTCCGGCATGATATCTGGTGAAGCCGTACGGAGGTCGGGTCTGAGCAGTTGTGTTGCGATGTGTACCGGGTACTTACGATGTGCCTAATGTTGTTGTGTCGGGAGTTTGGTCGTGGAGGGTCTCCAGATCATCCTCTGGCGCAGCATCGTTGGTCGTGTTGTTGGGTTAAACATTGCATCACCTCGCTCAACTGCCGTCTTCCTTCCTATTCACTCAGTTTGTTTGAGTGAATAGGCTTAATAAACTAGTGCGTTTTACCATCAACGATTGCATCACTGCTTACCATCAGGCGGGATTGCAGTCAAGCACTAGTTTATAACTAATAAAAAAAAGCATATGAAGCAACTGTGTTACACGTGTAAAACCGAAACCGCTGACAGTGCTGACTCCACTCCTCACACAATGTTTACCCGATGTATCTTTTGCGAAATAATTATAAAATACTAGCTTTCCGCCCGCGGCTTCGCCCGCGTGGAGTTCGGTTATATCGCGCTTTTTAGATTTCCTTCGGGAATATCAAATTTTTCCGGGATAAAAGGTAGCCTATGTTCTTTCTCAGGGTGTAAAGATTGTATGTGCCAAATTTCATCAAAATCGGTTGAGAGGTTTAAGCGGGAAAGCGTAACAGACAGACAGACAGAGTTATTTTCGCATTTATAATATTAGTATGGATTAATCATGCATTCTGTCTCATAATTATACCTAATTTTTATATTGTAATTTTTACTTTGATTAAATTTAGTTTAAAGTCATTTCGGTTTCAATCGGTCAATTTAGTTTAAGGTTATTTTGTATGTACCTACATAAAAGGTTAAATAAATAATCATTCCTTCAAAATTACATTAATATTCATTAAAAATTACAGACGTAAATACTTTAGATGTAGCAGTGCATTGCCATATAAAATGTCATCTTTCGACAAGAAAATTTAAAAAAAGATAGGAGATCAATTTAGACTACATATAAAACAAAATGTCACAATAAGAGAGTACAGAGTAGTGAAGACTGGAGTGGTGTTGGTGTGGCATAATAGGCCTCTTGGGTACATTACCAGACGACAGCGATGCGGAGAAATATTTCCGCGCCATATTTGAGTTTGTTAAAACTTTTAGATACGTTATGGTGTTATACTTTATTTTTAAAAGTTAGTTTTTTTATAAATATAAGCGTGTGTATAAAAGTGCTTAACCGCAATCCCGCCTGATGGTATGCAGTGACGCAATCATTGATGGTAAAGCGAGCTAGTTTATTAAGAGCCTATTCACTCAAAAAAATAAAATCTGACTGAATAGAAAGGAAGACGCCAGTTGAGCGAGGTGATGTAATGTTAAACCCAAAAACACGACCAACGATGCTGCGCCAGAGGGAGATTGATCTGCAGACCCTACACGACCAAACTTCGGATACGACAACATTTGGCGCATTATACGTTGCAACACATCTGCTCAGACCCGTCCTCCGTACGGCTTCCCAAACATCATGGCGGAACACGACGAATCGCTTGGCGACAAGACTTTGTCTAGTGGGTAATAACTTCTCCCGGCAGCCGAGGTAACCTACCACCGAGAAAACTTACTATTTTAATTGTTCGAAATTGATTTTTTTTGTACCAGAGAGCTTAAGTTTTTCAAATTTATTTTAGAATTTACAATTATATTGACGTGGATATTTTAAAAAAACGGCGTAAGGCTTAAGGATATCTGCTTCAAAATTGAGCTGCAAGATACCACCTGAACATACATTGCAGTTGTTCAGAAGCTTGTAAAAACCGGAGAAGTGCGGATTTGCGCACTAAGACATCTATAAATTTACGTATGTTTTATGTGACCCAATTAAAAATATAAATTCTATTCTGTCTTTAGTTTTTTGTATTTGTTATTAAAGTGACAACAGAAAATGACAATTACTGGTTCTTGAGATTCATCCCGGTGACACATGAACACGATAGAGAAATACTGGAGTCTTAGTACCTAATAGGATCCAGTTTTTACTCTTTGAATACGGAACTCTAAAATGCACCCTAACTCAAAACTCCGGTAATTGGGTTGTTTATTCTAAAAATATTAAATCGTATTTGTGTGCCCATTTTGTTACCTGTAATAGATCTTTTAAATTACTTGTAACTAATATGCCTTAGGCCTTCGATGCCTATAAAAAAGTTTATTTTTATTGTACTTTCTTTTAGTAGTTTAAACAATGCTTGGCGGTATACATAGAGCATTTCGCCTCATCATTTTTACCATATATCGAAGGGCGGGAACAATTTGCCAGAAGCCGTCAGCTTTCTAAAAGTTTTTTTTTTTATATATTAAAAACTAGCGCTTGACCGCAATCCTGCCCGATGGTAAGCAGTGACGCAATCGTTGATGGTAAAGCGCACTAGTTTATTAAGAGCCTATTCACTCTAGCCTTGAAGACACTCAAATTGTAGTCCGACGGAAACACCGCCGCTGGCAAATTGTTCCAGTCCCTCGATGTACGCGGTATAAAGGAGGAGGCGATACGCTTCGTCCGGATCGTAGTGGTGTTAACAACGTAAGGGTGGAAACCAGCCGTACGACGGGTCGTCCGCTGGTGGAACGGAGATGGGGGAATTAAATCATGCAATTCCATCGCACACTCCCCGAAATGCATCCTATAGAACACCGAAAGGCTGGCTACTCTACGCCTGTGCTCTAGGCTTTGGAGACCAACTCCAGTTAGATCAGGGTCACCAATCAGCCTCTTTGCACGTCTCTCCACTGAATCCAAAGTGGCCAGGCGCAACGCCAAGTTCTTAGAGAGTAATGTCTAACGTAGGGAGGACGTGAGACATTATACTCTAAGAACTTTATTTAATTTTTTTTTATAGTTTTTTTTTAATTCGATACGGTTTGCCATCGAATCAATTTTAGGTTGGTGTAACTATTTTATTTCTAAGCCCGCTAACTGAACCTCAGTTGGCACATAATGTACTAATGGTTCCAGACTATATATAATATTGATAGATACCAATTCTCTTACATAGAAATTACGGATAGCAATATGTTTAGTTTTCTGTATAACTCAGGATTGTGTGACATCTTTATCTGCATCATTATTAATAGGAGAGGTTGGTCTGTTTCTAACTACATTCAGTCCACCAAAATTGTCCCTGATAAGCTCTAAAACCTTGTAGCGCCATAGTTGAAAATTTTGATTGCCTGCCAATGGCCGAAGTCGAAGAAAAAAGTTATAAGTAATAGAAAAGTATCTAAGCAACCAAAATAATTATAAATTATGATTATAAAACTTTCGAAATTTCTTAGAGCATGAAGTCTAACATTCCCGTCAGATCATAATGAAAGTGTCTTCAAGGCTAAGTGAACAGGCTTATAATAAACAAGTGTGTTGCGATGTGTGCCGGGTACGATGCGCCAAATGTTGTTGTGTCGGGAGTTTGATCGTGGACGGTCTCCTCCAGATCAATCTCCCTCTGCCGCAGCATCGTTGGTCGTGTTGTTGGGTTTAACATTGCATCACCTCGTCTTTTTTTCCTATTTACTCAGTTTTTTTTAGTGAATAGGCTCTTAATAAACTAGCGCGCCTTACCATCAACGATTGCATCACTGCTTACCATGAGGCGGTAACAAAGTCAAGCACTAGTTTATAAGTATTAAAAAAAAAAAAAACTCCTTCTAGGGCGTTTCTCTCCCGGCGTTTCCATTATACCTTATTGGTGATGTTATTCAAAAAGGTCAGGAGGCTTACCGCCAGTTCTTATAGCAGAAGGTCAATTATTGTAATTTAGAACGTTTCTTAAATCCATTCGAAGTTCCATAACAAGAATTCGTATATTCGTAATCTGCAGGTAAATTGCGTAACATAATATCAGTAGCAATGGGTTTCATATTGACAGTTCAATAAAATTAATTGCGTTTTCACATTGATGAGCAGATACATTTTTCCAATATACGGAGCAATGGATTATCAATAAATGCTTCAACTTTATTCCAATTGATAGTTATAGTATGTTACTCAATTAGTGTGCTGGGGCTGCTTCAATTAGTTGAAGTGACTGACTCAGTACAGGCTTTTTAGGTACCTATATGTTGACTTGTTACGTGTTTATTATTTATAAACTTGGGTGGCAATGATGAACAACTTTTTCGCCCATACGGAAAATGTAGATTTATTTATACCTATGTACATATACTCAGGCTTCTTATAAGTACTCCTTACTCATACTTAATATCATTCATTTCTGCAGGTCATAATACGCATTCCAGTAATATAGTAGTATATTCTACTACACCAAGCCTCATTATTCAGCTTACAGACATAGTCCTCAACTTTAAACCCAAGTACACAAAATTAGCCTAAGTATATCAAATCAAATCAAATCAAAGCATTTATTTCAAATAAACCAGTTACAGGCACTTTTGAATTGTCAGAAGGTTGGTCAGTCAATAAAATGAAGCTAGTCGCCCATTCCAAAGAGTAGGTACCTATGGAGAAGAACGGGCAAGAAACACCATGGACACTCTTTTCAATTTTCAAGCTGTTACAAACATTTGATTACATCATTCATGTTGAAATCAACCGTGTGAGAACGATGCCGAAATATATTGTACGCTGAGAGCGTCCATTATGGAAAACACACAAAAATCAATTCAGAAATTAAAATACGCCGTGGCAGCTAAGTGATGACCAGTCCAGTCCAGAATCAGACTCCGACGGCGTTCGTTCACGAACATGACGTATGGATCAGCATAATTCAGCTCAACCATATTGAAGGGAACCTAATGACTCAACACACACGCCACCATCAGGGAGACATTTGAGTGAGCATGACATACTCTCAACAGCCAGAGTACAATCAAGTCAATAAAAAAGACTAACCCAACAAAAAATGCCTTACAGCACATTCGTACATTGTGCTCACACGTTTGCCATGCAATTATACAATACTAAGAAATTGAATCTACACAATGCTAAGATAGTTTTATCCAAGGTTCAGCAGCTCCAACAGTGTTTCCGAATACTAAGTTTAGCTCCTGTGTAGTTGTACAAGTGCCGAACACCTCTGTCAGCGATACAATTCCGTAACGTACAATATGCTTAACTAGCGGCCGCCAGCGACTTCGTTCGCGTGAAGTTAGTTATGCTCCGCTCCAATTGGTCCCAGCGTGGTGTTATTGATATAAAATAAGCGCCTGTTAAAATAATGGAAGCAATACGTACGTCTGCGTTAGCTCCCGTTTTCGCAACATTTTTTGTTACTGCTCTGCTCCTATTGGTCATAGCGGGATGTTATATAGCCTAATGCGTTCCTGGATTAATGGGCTATCCAACGCAAAAAGAATTTTTCAAATCGGATCAGTAGTTCCTGAGATTAGCGCGCACAAACAAACAAACAAACTCTTCAGCTTTATTTATATTAGTATAGATTATGACAGCCTCCGTGGCGTAGCGGTAGCGGACGCGGCCACTGCGCAAGGTGGCGCGGGTTCGATCCCCGCACAGTGCAAGTATTTGTATGCATGAATATGAATATTTGTACTGGTCTGGTCGTGCCTCGGAAAGCACGTTAAGCCGTTGGTCCCGGTTGCCCTACGAACATCTAGTGGCAGTCGTTACGGGTTGTTGGAGCCCTCAAAAGTCCTACAATTTGTCTAACTGCAATGCTTCGATGTCGCCTTCGGGTTGTGGAGGTCAGACGGCAGTCGCTTCATAGAAAATGTCGAAGTTTAGCCATATCAGCAGTTGGACTGGTAAGACGAACCCCAGACTCCAAAGCTGAAAAGGCTTCGGATGCGACTGGGATTAACGCTGGGATGATGATGAGATTATAATGTTCCCACAGTCGGGATACAGGCCTCCTCTCGGTGAGAGGGAGTCTTCCGTAATCTACCACGCTGGCCCAGTGCGGGTTGGTAGATGTCACATATCTTCAAAGTTTTTGGCTCTTGGACGGTCCGGTTTTGTCACGATGGTTTCCTTCACCGTTTTGAGAGCAGTGGTGATGAAATAATTTACACAAATAATGCGCCTGGTGGGTTTCGAACCTACGACCTACAACTTCTAAGTTACGGCCGATACCATATGGTCACAGCTACTCTCGCCCATATAATTGGATTAAAATAAATATTGTTACATTAAAATACGACGTGTAAAGTGATCCACTGATCACTTTACACGTCGTATTTTAACGTATTCGTATGAATTACTATCCTACTTGCATAATAAACTATGTATTTCATTTCATAACATTCAACAAGAATTGGTCTTCTTGTAGATGTTCCACAAATTTGGATTAGAGAAGCTCAGAGCCAGTCAGAGTGGAGCGGAGGCTAGGGTTGCCATTTATTTTTTACAAGGAATAATGTATATTTAGGTCTGTGAAGAATATTAAACAGTATTTTAGAAAAATGAACAGTATTTTATTTATTTAATTTTTTACATACATATTTTTTGGAACTCCTCGCACAACTTACTAAACTTAGGTAAATCGTTTTTTAATATTTCGTATAAGTATATCACACTAGCGGCCGCCAGCGACTTCGTTCGCGTGGAATTAGTTATATTCAGCTCCTATTGGTCGCAGCGTGATGTTATGTAGCCTAAGGCCTTCCTGGATTAATGGGCTATACAACGCAAAAAGAATTTTTCAAATCGGACCAGTAGTTCCCGAGATTAGCGCGAACAAACAAACTCCTCAGCTTTATATGTTATATAGAAAAACAGTATTCTTTATACTTTATTTTTGTTCAGTAAAAAGTATAATTTAGTGAAAAACAGTATAATTTAGTGAAGAACAGTATAATACTGTTCAAAACAGTATAGTTGGCAACCCTAGCGGAGGCCTATGTCCAGCCGTGAATGTCTTTCGAGTGTTTTTCCTTAAACATTGCCCCACACTAGATGTTTCTCCGGTTACGTAGGTGCGGTACAAACATTTAAATTTACATACATAAACAGTCAGCTATTATGATGAGGATGTTTTATGTAAACATTGTAAAGATAAAGGGGTTTATTCGTTTATTCATAAACGTTAATTAAAGGTAAGTGACGTTCGAACGTCAAAAATGTTTGGTTAAACAGGCACTAATGACTAGGTAACTGTAAGCAGCGTTTATGAATAAAGGGGATAGATTTTATCACAGGACGGGGTCGGAAAATTTATAAGTTACCAGCGAACGTCCGCGACTTCGTTCGCGTGTAGTTAGTTATTAAGCTCGGCTGCTATTGGTCGCAGCGTGAAGTTATATAGCCTAAAGTCTTCCTGGTTTAATGGGCTATCAAACGCAAAAAGAATTTTCAAATCGGACTAGTGATTCCCAAGATTAGCGCGTTCAAACAAACAAACTATTCAGCTTTATATATTAGTATAGATAAGATACATTAATTATTCAGCCATCTCTCATGGAAACAAGCAGGTGTATCAATAACGAAATAATCTCCTCATAAAAAATGTATGAAAGCTTGCTCTCATACAATCATCATAATACATAAGATTAATTATTAATATCGTTATTAGCAATTACATTATTAATACAGTTGGCGTAATCATTGTTTGCCAAGCGTAATTGTATAGTATCCAGTTATCAGAGCTGATCGTATTAATTTAAGACGATAATTGATTTTGAAAGTGTTATTACAGACGAGTGGAGTTAAATTAAAAGAACTGCTCTCAGCGGATATTATATAACTGTAGGTATTATAATTTTTAACATTAATATAATAATACTCTGTATTATAATGATAGCCTCCGTGGTGTAGCGGTAGCGGACGCGGCCGCTGCGCAAGGTGGCGCGGGTTCGATCCCGCACAGAGTAGGTATTTGTATGCATGAATATGAATATTTGCACTGGTCTGGCCGTGCCTCGGAAAGCACGTTAAGCCGTTGGTCCCGGTTGCCATACGAACATCTAGTGGCAGTCGTTACGGGTTGTTGGAGCCCTCAAAAGTCCAACAATTGGTCAAACTGCAATGCTTCGATGTCGTCTTCAGGTTGTGGAGGTCAGACGGCAGTCGCTTCACGGAAAATGTCGAAGTTTACCCATATCAGCAGTTGGACTGGTAAAGCGGACCCCAGACTCCAAAGCTGAAAAGGCTTCGGATGCGACTGAGATTAACGCTGGGATGATGATGACTCTGTATAATAATACCCCTATTTATTTATAATAATACCCCATCGTCGTACCTGTCTGTACATTGACGTCGTGGCGGGGTTTGCGAGCTCCTAATTCTAGGCGGGAGAAAATTAACTGTATGAATCACGTAAAATTGACTGAAATAGATAAAATTTTAAAGTCGTGGTGGCCTAGTGGTTAAAACACCAGCCTCTCAAGTATGAGTGCGCGGGTTCGATTCCAGGTCAGACAAGTACCAATGTAACTTTTCTTAAGTTATATGTACTTTCTAAGTATATCTTGGACACCAATGACTGAAGGTGAAGGAAAACATCTTGAGGAAACCTGGACTTTAAGTCTGAAATCGCCAACCCGCATTGAGCAAGCGTGGTGATTACGCTCAATCCTTCTCTGTATGAGACGAGACCTGTGCCCAGCAGTGGGACGATAAAAAGGTTGATAACGAACGAAAGATAAAATTTGATACCCAAAATGTTTATAATCTAGATTCCCTGGGATAATAATGTTCAACGTACACGCGGATGGAAGCCAATAACAATATCAAAGAATAAAAAGCTTTGTAGTTACGTATGTTATTAGTCAAGTAAAAACAGATAAATAATAGCTGTAAAGTATTGATATAGGATGCTTTTTATCCTAGCAGTACGTTTCCGTAGAATGAAACGCTGGTAAACATGTACTTATTAATAAGAACCTTTAATTAGTAACTTTACAATCAAGAGGAAGTAACTAATGTTTAAATATAATTAAAATAGACAAATCAGCTTTGACTAGCAACTCCGAACAATGAAATAATTAATGCTAAAAGCTTCTGATAACGACGTAATAATGAAGGTTCTTTAGATCCCATTGATCGCTTTATAAGCCTTATAAAACAATTAATTATAGAAAATTAATCTTCTTAACTCATACATAACGATTTCATAAGCAAGCATAATATTATATCGAAACTCCTTGTATAAACAAAAGTATTCCGGACTCCACTTCCGCAGGATATTAAATTTAAACCTTAATACTTCTGAGCATAGTTCAAAATTGAGTCAGGTTGGTATTAAACTTGAGGCCGCAAGTAAGAACACATTTTGGTATGTTGGAATGGCAAGTATGGGAACAAGAGTAGCGAAGCTTTTACAGAATTTAGTGGGAATGGCACCTTTGGGACTTGAGCTGGGAAATGGGCAAGCTAGTGTAGTATATTATATTTAAAACACAAACCACATAAGTAACCGCTGTTTGTAGCTACTGCGGTGCTTAGAAAGTTTAATGTAGATGTATTACGAATGTGGATGTAAAATGTTTTATTTAGTGTGTGAGAAAATTCTGTAGATATTATAATTAAGTGTGAATACACACGAGCGGCCACGCGTCAACCGCATAAAGCACGCTGATGGGTTTTTTTTTTTTTGTGAATGGCGCCTTGCTGTTTAAGCTATAAGGTAGCCGTCTGCTTGCCTGAAGCGTTCCTAATAAATTAAGCAAGGGCTTAAAAACCTTAAGCGGAACGTACGGCGCCGAAAGTTTGGCTAAATACGCTCGCAGTGTATTAATTCAAGTACTCTATGACACATCAGCTGCAATTACGCCGCGTTCGGTATAGGGCCTAACCTTCCTTCGGGCGGCTTTTTTCTGCTAAAACGCATTTAATGTATTTTGCATGGCAAGCGACACATCACGCGATGCATTCCGCGACCAAAAGTTCGGCGGGCGTAGCTGAACGTTCGGCGTGTGTTGTGCATCGCGCGCGTGGTGGTAACGAAGAGCGGCAACGTCTTCTAAGCCCTCTATAATAGCGAATATTCTAATTAAATCTATTTTTCTGTTTCAGGTACATCACAAAAACCGCACACCATGAAGTGTCGACACAGACAGACTGATGATGACGCCACCTAACTTTCCGTCGCATTGCCCGCTGAACAAGACGCCGTGTTTTGACCGTTTGGTTTGTCATAAGAACTGAATATTGCGACTGGCACGTCAGCCGCTGTGCTTATGCACCGTACGTTCCGCAGATGTGTCACCACACTAAAAACTAAGCATCTACACTCCAAGGGCACGCTCTGGATCTGGGCTTAGGGCGTCGCTGCAAGATAATTTTGATCAAGATCGGCAAGTCGACGGTAGAAGCCGACACTCGTTGACTACAGTCCTGCACTCGCCTCTGCCGTTGACGTGTGCCGCTCGCATGTATAAGTATAATCCGACCGGAAAAACTCACTAAATTGCATGTCAGTCGTCACTAAATTTAAAAAGGATTTTATTCCATGCATGAACTTTGCTATTTTTTGCTAAAACTAGGTCGTCGGCTTTTGTTCACTGCTGAAATTGTTAGTTCACTTTTATTTGTTTTCCAAAGAACAAATGAATAATTAATATTGTGTCAGCCAACTCTTATTTTCTACTAGCTGACCAGGCCACGCGTTGTGTGGCTAATATTTTTGACGTATTATACAATATGTAAAGAAAAACCTGTCCGACCCATAAGGATAATAAAGGTTAGGTAAACACTTGACCAAATATAATATAAAATTTTAAATAATCATCATAGAACCAATACTAATGAATTTTGAAATAATCCTTTTTTCCCGGGAATTAATTCCAATTTCCCCGAAATTTGGTAATTTGAAAAAAAGTGACAACACCGGTATTATTATAAGCGAATAGCGACGCGACCACGTCACAGGTGCCGCGTGCCCTGCCCCCCGCCGCCCGCGGAAGGGGTTGCTTATCGCACATGTATTAAGTTACCTCTTTTTGCGAAATAATACTTATTTTTTAGGGGGATTTTTTTTTAAAGTTTAGCCTGTCTTTGTGGGCATTTGTAGAATCAGTTATCGATACCTAACAATACCTTCACGGATCGGACAGGGTTTTCTTTACATATTGTATACATTGTTCTAAACTATTTAAGGGGAACGGTAGGACAACATCAGACATGGACACCACCATGCCTTTTACATAGATGCCATTTGTGAAAAAAAAACACGGTGAACTTCATGACTGATATAGACAAATAATTTGCAATAAAATAATATTGCGATTATAATTGAGATGTAAGTAACAAGACCGGTCAGGGTGGAAAGCCTTGGTTGAGGCCTTTGTCCGGCAGTGGACATCTATAGGCTGAAGAAGAAGAAGAAGTTATCCTATCTTTCAAGTTGGATCAAACTGCACACGGTGTACAATTTGATTAAAATCAGTTAAGTAGTTGAGGAGTCCATCGCGGACAAACAACGTGACACGTAATTTATCTACAATATGTAAAGAAAACCCTGTCCGATCCGTGAAGGTATTGTTAGGTATCGACACCTGATTCTACTAATGCCCACACAGTCGGGCTAAACTTAAAAAAATCCCCCTAAAAAATAAATATTATTTCGCAAAAAGAGGTAATTTAATACATGTGCGGTAGGCAATCCATGCGCGGGTGGCTGGGAGCAGTCGTATCGCTTATACCGTCAAAATGGTGTTTTCACTTGCTAAAAATTACCAAATTTCGGGGAAGTTGGAATTAATTCGAGGAGAAAAAAAGATTAATTCAAAATTCATTAGTATTGTTACTATGATGATTGTGTAAAATTTCATATTTTATTTGGTTATGTGTTTACTTATCCTTTATTATCCTTATGGGTCGAACGGGGTTTTCTTTACATGTTGTATATTATGATTTTAATGCTGTAATCTGAAAAATAGAAAATCTAGTTAGACTTTACTCTAAAAACTAATAACACTTCGTCGTTTTTGTGACGAAGGTAAAAACAAAGTATGTAAAATGCGTCAGCTGTACTCTTTTATATTCTACTTATTTGAATACTGTAATACGAAAAATAGAAAAATAGTTAGACTTTACTCTAAAACAAAGTATGAAAAATGCGTCAGCTGTAATAGTAGTTTATGATACTGCTACATAATGAGGGGTATTAAATACGAGTGTGAGTTTAAAAAACGAGCGAAGCGAGTTTTTTAATAGTATCACACGAGTGTGTAATACCTAATTATGTATAGTTTCATACACTACTTTATCTAATCTTAGTGCGTCTAACGCCAACGCAACACAATTCCATTTATTCAGTTTCATAATTGTAATATACCAAATGTTAACACTTATGCACCCTGCATCACAACGCATCCGCCAAAGCGCGCGCAGCCACAGATAAAAAATGAAATAGTACTGTCTACATTGATATAATATTAAACAGATATGATATTTTGTACGCTTCAAGTTCAATGCGCTAGTGACTTATCTACCTTAGTTTAATATTATATCAATGGCTGTCTATGGCTTGTACCGTAATGAAAAAAAAAAAATATTATAACATTATTTTGTTAGAGAAATAATGTTATAATTTAATTTTTTAATTTACTTTCGATATACTATTGGTAAAGTACGTCAATATAAACTCCTTTTTGGTTTAATATTTTTAATTTTTTGATATGAGAGTAGATAAAGTTAGAAATAAAATCACTAATCGCATCATCAGTAAAGATACAAACGCTGTTTAGACAAACACATTACCCGAATACATTATGACAGAGTACCAGGAGAACATGACAGACAACAGGTTACTCAATTTAGTTGGAGCGGTGTTTGTTCATGTCTCGCAAAACATTCCCCTGATTGCTGTTTCTAATCGCATGTTGCTGAGAATCTAATTGGTTTGCGGTGGACTAGGGGCTCGTTATAATGATAGATGTTTACAGTCGGAAAAACAAATAGGTTATGAGGGCTGGAGAGTATCATTGCTTGCATTAATACAACATCATGCCTTATTTCCAAGGGTAGGCAAAGGTGTTTGTTTAGCCTACTTTTTTTTTATTAAACGTTCCTGTAAAAAGAGGTGAGTAGAAAGTTATTATGAAATACATGAAAAAATCCTTCTCAGTATGAGACTAGACCTGTGCCCAGCAGTGGGACGATAAAAAGGTTGATGATGATGAAGACATTAAAAAAATAATGAAGTTTCGTTTTAACTGAGAACGTATCCCACGAAACGTAGCAGTCACTCTTGTGAACGGGTAAGGCTTCAGTACTGACTGTTCTATACGCCTTGCATAAAAATATCAATGCCAAACGTTGGCTTTGAAGCAGTTTACGTCGCGCCGTCCCCATGCTGGCCCTATCGGCCCAAACAGGTGCACCGTAGCACATACACCCTAAGTAGGTAGCTCCATATATAGTTTTTAAAGTTAGGAATGATAGACCCCAAGTTGCTTTGGATATTCTAGTTAGGGCATAAAAGTTCCTTTTAGCTTTTTCGCCAACTATTTTTATATGTTCGATAAATGAAAAATTCCTTTCTAAGACCATACCAAGGTAGCATACGGATTGCTGTTTTTTAACGGGAACGCTATTAAATTTAATAGTAAGCAATGATTTAAGATTACCTTTTAGTAGAAGTTGATAGGTTTTATGCGGCGCAAACGCTAGGCGGTTACGATCACCCCACTGAGATATTAGATTTAGGCAAGTATGGGCCAAGTTCTCAAGTCCGGCTCGGGTACTTGACTGAATGAGCAGTAGGCCATCGTCCGCGTAACCAGTAAGTGAACAGCCGCAAGGAAGCGGGATCGCGAGAAAATCATCAAAACCCAAATTCCATAAATAAGGACCGACAACTGAACCCTGAGGACATCCCATGGTTAGTGCTTTAGTACTAGAAAAATGACCGAGCTTAAGTACCGCGGAACCGTTTATAAAGTACGAGTAAACGAGATTATATATGTTTCTATAGCAACCGCGGTTTTTTAATTTTAACAACAGCATAGGCCACCAAGCGTTATCAAAAGCCCCAGAAATATCCAAAAAGATACCAATCACGTACTTGTGTTCCGACTGGTTAACGGTTCTTCTGACAGAAAGCGCCGCGTCGACTGTTGATTTACCGATGGTGAAGCCATATTGATTACTATGAAATTTTGGACCGTTCGGTAGTAAACGTGGAACGATGAGGCGCTCAAGAAGTTTCCCCAAAGATGGTAGAAGCGTGATAGGCCGATATGACTTCGGATCATCCGATGGTTTATCACCACACTTTGGTATTATTCGTATGAAACCGCGTCGCCATTTACGAGGAAAAACGCCTTCAGCAATGCATCGGTTATATACAGTTAAGATGGCATCACCCGCTGATTTACACGCTTCTTTAATCATCCTATTAGATATTTTATCTTCCCCTGATGATTTGTTGACCGGTAGTTTTCTAACAATATTTATAAATTCGTCATTAGATGGTACGTCTGACATTGGTGATTCAGGTGGCACAGGAGCCCACGCTCGAATCTGTTGGTGGTAGTCGCTACCGTTAGCCGGTGAATCATCAGGGATAAGTGTATTAATTAGTACTTTTGTTGTTTCCTCTATGCCCGTGGTATGCTTATCATTGACCTTAATGTTTTGAACGTATGCAAGGTCGACCGATCTGTTAGCTTTAAATTCGTGATATAAGGGATCCGTTATGGCAGGTGTACTTCCAGTCGATCTTGAAGTACAGCGACGTGCTTCAATGTACTACTCCGCGAGGGGGGAGGCCATGGACACTAACTTTGTTACACAACGCGACTTTAATAGAATTTCTGGATTATTTAAACCTCAGACTGACGTCTGGGAGGACCTCTTATCCGAATGGCAAAGTAGGTGGGATAATTCCATCAAGGGCCGGCATCTCCATCTGTTCTTTCCATCCGTTGGCGATCGGCTGGCTAAGACATGGCTGGAGGTTGACCACTGCGTTGCCCAATTTCTCACAGGTCATGGCAACTTTAAAAGTAAACTGTATTCTTTTAAACTTGTTCCTTCGCCTTTGTGTCAGTGTTCTACATCGAACTGTGAATTTGAACAGTCCGCACATCACATCTTGTGGGAGTGTATTCTTTGGCAGAATGAACGCAATATTATGTTGGATAGTGTACAAGTTACATCCGGAGTTGTTTATTATACGGACCTTGTTGAAACTAGAACTAATTTCCGTGCGTTCAGGCGCTTTTGCCATACCTATTATTGGAATCAATTGTAACAGCAAATACCTACTTAGGACCCATTAACTTGATCAAATGTTATTCCGTGGTGCTTGGCAATCTGGGCTTCTCCCAGTTGCAATAATGTCCCTTTGTGCCGATTGGCCTAGTTCTATTCTGTCTCCTGCTTATTATGGAGGGAAGTGGAAAAAATATCTTTTTTCTTACTCCTCCGCTATTCTTTTCTGATTAATTTCGTTGCGGGACCCAAGACAGTTGAAACGTTTCTCCGGGACTCGTCGAGCTTCATTGCTCGGCGTTTTTCTGGCGGTCTCCACTGTTGATTCTGGCTTTCAGGAGTTGCAGTGGGTTGGGAACAGTGTGGCGGGTTTTGTCCCACAAAAAAAAAAAGAAAAAAAAAGTCACTCTTGTGATCACTAGCCATCACTGAATAAATAAGGATTTTTTCTAAACTGCACGAAAAAAATGTATGAGGTAGGTACTCATTTGATCCTGTTATTTAAAATGCCCTCAAAAGACTCCAGTCTTAATAATCAGATTCTCAAATCTCTAATAAAATGAAAGAAAAATAAAATAGAACAGGCCAGTTTACTTCAAAATTAATTATTAACTTTTTGTGTTTGACAAAAAGCAATTTTATGTAGGTATACCCAAAAGTTTTAGGTCACCTCGACTGTGGAGGTATATAAAGGTTACCATTATAATGTGGCATTTAATACTGTGAGTGTCTTAGAAAAACTCAGAAGACGTCAAAATGTCCATTAAGCTTTTATAAAACTTAATGTCGACGACAATAAATCTGGTCACGAAATGTCTAGTTGAACACAAGTGTTTTCAATATTTCTTTTATAAGCTACTAGCTGTGCCCCGCGGTTTCACCCGCGTAAGCTTCTAGCCGAATGAGCTCAGTTGATATAAAATAAGTGCCTGTTAAAATAATGGGAGCAAAATGTAGTACGACCGCGTTTGCTCCCGTTTCTGCAACATTTTTTGCTCCTGCTCTGCTCCTGTTGGTCATAACGGGATATTTTATGGCTTGTGTCCTTTCTTAGACTCTGGACTATCTGTGTACCAAATTTCATTACAATCGGTTCAGTAGTTTTGGCGTGAAAGCCGGACAGACAGACAGACAGACAGACAGAGATACTTTCGCATTTATAATATTAGTATGGATTAGGAAAAAATGAAATATAAAAATCTTATAAAATTACTTATATACTCAGGAGGCGATTTTCATTACTGCATGTTATATAGGAATATTTGGTATTTTTTATTTTTGTAGGTAAGTATCATTAATGTACTTATTTATTTCATATATTTTCGTGATAAATTTAGTTATGGGTAAAATGTAAAAATCTTGCAATTAAGTTATTCTTACGGGGTTTGATCAAACCGAATTAAAATAAAATTCGATCCAGCCGTCCCTTGCTGTTCTCTCTAGCGACGCCCTAAGCCGAGGTTCGTACCCCACTGGGTGCCCTTAGCATGTAGTCGCTTAGTTTTAGTTGCCCTGGCTGGAGGCTTTAAATTCATTTAAGGCAGCCACAGGATAGTCCGGTTAAGTAGTCACGACCTCTATAGGTCAACTACGAGATGACAGTTGAGCGAGGTGATGCAATGTTAAACCCAACAACACGACCAACGATGCTGCGCCAGAGGCAGATTGAACTGGCGACCCTCCACGACCAAACTCCCGACACAACACTATTTGGCGCATCGTTACCCGGCACACATTGCAACACAACTGCTCAGACCCGTCCTCCGTACGGCTTCACCAGACATCATGCCGGAACACGACGAATGGCTTGGCGGCACGACTTTACGGGAAGTCAGCAGCCTGAAAGTCAGGCAACTATTCTGACTATTGTGTTATCCAGTAATCGAATTAAGGAGGTTAGATAAGCTTGTGGCTAATAGTAACGGTCGTGAGTTAAGGTTGGTAAGCTATGCTTTCTACGATTGGTCCGTGGATGGGTCCGTGTACCATCTTGACATATCAAGACACCCCCCCCCCCTGTCCCTCGGTAAACACGTTGAGCCTTTGGTCATAGAACACAATAGGAATTACTCCTGTATCCTAACTAGATTTAACACATTTAAACTCACATACACAAACGGCCAGACTCGGAACAACTCATCATCAGCATCATCTCAGCGTTAATCCCGGTTGCATCCGAGGCTTTGTCAGCTTTGGAGTCAGGGGTCCGCTTTACAAGTCTAACTGCTGATTTTGGCGAAACTTTGATATTTTCCGTAAAGTGTGTCCGTCTGACCTCCACAACCCGAAAGCGATATCGAAGCATTGCAGTTAGACCATTTGTTGGACTTTTGAGGGCTTCAACAACACGTAACGACTGCCATTAGATGTTCGTATGGCAACCGGGATCCACTGATACTCGGCGTGCCTCGGAAAGCACGCATATTCATGCATACAAATATTTGCTCTGCGTGGGGATCGAACCCGCGTCTCCTTGCACAGCGGCCGCGTTCGATACCGCTACGCCACGGAGAATGTCAAATCTTAGGACAACTAACTGTAGGTGTTAATTTAAATATTTGTTCCGTGCGTGAATCAAACCGGCGACAAGTAGCGCACCAGTCGGTCGCTCAGCCACTACTTCAACCGTAGCGTCAAAGCTTGATCCTCCTCCTCAGGTCCTCCTCCTCATTACTGAGGGTTGTGACGTTCCTGTGGAATTATCTTCTGTTTTACAATAGTTCGCCATCTGTTACGATTCCTGGCCGCGAGGATAGCATCACGCAGGCCAGTGTCCAGAGATCCAATAAGGAGGACTGACCAAATCCGTTCGGATTTGGTCAGTCCTCCTTATTGGATTGCGACCTCTAGAACGTCGTCCATGCACCTTTCCAGTAACCATCAGAGTTTGAGGTTGCCTCCATCTTTTCTGGCAATATGACCAAGATTTTTCAAAATTCTTCAAATGCAGACAGAGGAGAGTCTTAATGTGACACCCAGCTCTCGAAGGATTGACTGATTTGTCGGAATGCTGTCTAAGGTATTTGAAGTACCTTTTCCGGCACCACATGCCGAAACCGTCAATGAAAACTTTGATCACACTTCCACTAATAGGGTAGTGAATCAATGGTAACTATTTCTAAGACTTTGTACAAGCACTTCTGTACTTATATCGAAGTTGTAGCTATATAGTAACGAAGTTACAAGTTTGCCCAACATGCTTTCATTCTGTTATTAAACTTTGCCTTATTATATTCAAGATTGACGTCATTGTGAATAAACTTAGTTTATATATTACTGATATAATATGTGTTACCGGCCAAACACGATTTCAGGACAAACTAGTTTTGCCTAGGCTAAACTAGTTCTTCCTATACGCGATAGGGTAAACCAGTTTAGGCTAGGCCAATCTAGTTGATCCTGATATAAATATTGGGAGCGGCGCTGGATGCTCGGGGCATTCCCGCGTGTACAAATCCTGGCATGTTTGCTCAATTACTTTCGACTCCGCTATTTAGACTAGGCCATACCAGTTTATCCTAGAGTGTATGTATTTATATCAGGATCAACTAGTTTGGCCTAGCCTAAACTGGTCTATCCTATCGAGCTTAGGACAAGTTAATTTGGCCTAGCCTAAACTGGTTTATCCTATCGCGTATATAGGCAAAACTAGTTTGTCCTGAAATCGGGTTTGGCCAGTAACATATACAATGTATGAAATTCAGTAGTTTGTGTTACATTAAACAAACGGCCAAACGATGTAATTACGTTTTCACTTTGGGCACATAATACGTATATGTACTGATATACATATGTACCGTGCATATAATTGTGATTTACATAACTCCGAAAACAACATAATGTAGTTCGTTATTGTTTTATTCGTTTCAATTATTTCATGGATTTATGTACAATTATCTATTAAATAAACAAAAGCCTAAGCCAAAGCCTGGAGCACAGGCGTACAGTAGCCAGCCTTTCGGTCTTCTATAGGATGTATTCTGGTAAGTGTGCAAGGGAATTGCATGATTTAATTCCCCCATCTCCGTTCCACCATCGGACGACCCGTCGTACGGCGACTTTCCACCCTCACGTTGTTTACACCACTACGATCCGGACGAAGCGTTTTGCTTCCTCTTTTATTCCGCGTACATTGAGGGACTGGTACAATTTGCCAGCGGCGGTGTTTCCGTCACACTACAATTTCAGTGTCTTCAAGGCTAGAGTGAATAGGTTCTTAATAAACTAGCTCGCTTTACCATCAATGATCGCATCACTGCTTACCATCAGGCGTAATTGCGGTCAAGCGCTAGTTTATAAATTATAAAAAAAAACTTCACAGTGTTTGTCCTCGAACTGCTCCAAAACGGCTGAACCTATTTTAATGAAATTTCATATACTTCCAAAAAAATAATTTTCTTTATACGAAGCCTGAATATAGATTTTTTACC
Organism: Sesamia nonagrioides; assembly: GCA_017933935.1. Classification (NCBI taxonomy): domain Eukaryota; kingdom Metazoa; phylum Arthropoda; class Insecta; order Lepidoptera; family Noctuidae; genus Sesamia; species Sesamia nonagrioides. The sequence goes on along the minus strand of JADWQK010000020.1, from coordinate 1,000,921 downwards.
GAATGAGCAACTGATTCGATTCCAATAAATTTTACACCATGTTATACACATTTAGAAATTGTAGCAGTGTGGTTACCGAGTGCAGAAAACAGATGGCGGTAGAACATAGTACTAGCCCGCGCCGCGCCGCTACAGGCGCGGTACGTTGACTATGCTTTTGTTGGGACAACCAGGTAACATAACAAGCGCATAACTTTGTGTCCCAGAAGGCATCCCATAATTTCAAAAACGTTCACAATCAGAAGGAAAATCTTCGTTAATTAAAACGTCAAAATCTAGTCGAAGTCAAGAAACATCTCAGCCATCGCTAAGAAGATTTCTAACTGTAACTAGCGAATTTCAAAAACTTTTTAAAATGTTGGGTGAATAGAATAGATAGAAGAATACTAATAATATAAATAATCATTGAAGATAATATAATATTATGTAGGTACTCCATAATATACATATGTATTTTCTCAAGGGCTTGTTTTGCGGTACATAATAACTTCTTTCTTAATCTATCAACATACAAAAATGAATCATCATTTAAAAGATTTTCTGGAGCACTAGACCTGAAAAATGCAATTACTTACATTTCAGAGGTTTTTCGAAAATTTACGATTGAAAATCAAGGGTTTTTCCAATCCCGCACTCAACCTCTCGATGCTCTATCGTGAACATCGAGCGTGAGTTTGTGCAAATACTTCGCACGCGTTACCTAGTTATATTATATTATAGAACAAAAATATTAAGATTGTAAAAAGTGTGACACAGTCAAAAGTATTTTCACCAGTTAGGAATATTGCTCTGGTTTCCATCTCAATCTGTCATACATCTATCTGATTTCCCAACATCTTTGTCTATCGCTGAAGTGAGGCTGCGACTAGCATTTGAAACGTTCTAAATTACAATAATTGACCTTCTGCTATAAGAACTGGCGGTAAGCCTCCTGACCTTTCTGAATAACATCACCAATAAGGTATAATGGAAACGCCGGGAGAGAGACGCCCTAGAAGGAGTTCGAGGGCGTCCGCCTCCCGGGGTTTCCATTCACATCTGCCTTGTTAATACCTTTTGTTAGTCGCCTTTCATTCATCCTCCAAACCAGCTAAGCATGCTCTCTTTCTTATTATTTGAATATAAAAGATGTGAAGGCCAGCCATGAACTTTGCAAAGATTTCGTTTAAACTTTACAATGATTAATGTTATAAAGTCACAATTTTCCGGCTAAGACCTTGTAATAAATTATTACCGACTCATTTGCTGTCTCTTCATGAAGGTTCATGTTAATTAATACCTTCTCTGATTGGGAAGATCTGGCGTATTTTATAATTATATTTCTTGGTTAAGGTTGAGTTACCTACTCCATTTTCGCTATTGTAGAGAATTTATTCTGGTTTTTCAAATATAATGTTGAACAAAATTTTTAGTCGACCTTAACTTAAACACGGGATAAAATCTCGAAATAATAAAAATCGTTCATTAATTATTATTTTTTTATAATTATAAATTAGCGCTTGATTGCAATCCCGTCTGATGGTAAGCAGTAATGCAATCGTTGAGGGTAAAGCGCGCTAGTTTATTAAGACCATTCACTTAAAAAATCTTAGTGAATAGGAAGGGAGACGGCAGTTGAGCGAGGTGGTGCAATGTCAAACCCAACAACACGACCAACGATACTGCGCCAGAGGGAGATTGATGTGGAGACCCTCCACGACCAAACTCCCGACACAACAACATTTGACGCATCGTACTCTGCACACATCGCAACACAACTGCTCAGACCCGTTCTCCGTGCGGCTTTACCAGACATCATACCGGAAGACGACGAATCGCTTGGCGGCAAGACTTTGTCTGGTGGGTGGTCATTAAAATCCAGCCATTCGACAACAAGCAAATTTTAAAAACTAGCGACAAGCCCCGGCGTCGCACGGGTGCAATGCTGATACTAAATACACTACAGAAAAACTGTGAACGTTGAATAAAAAACATAGCGGCCCGCCGCTCCCACCGCCCAGCTGGTCGGTAGTCACATACGCGACGCCTTGCAATTTTTAAATCTGTAATATCTTTGAAAATATTTATTGAAATTATATGCTGTAAAGTGCGATTAAATCAACAATGTATTTAAGGTATTAAATTGGATAAGGATTAATGATGTAATATTTGCCGTAAAAAGTAAATGACAAAAAAAAAATATTGTGAGATCCATAAGAGAAAGGCATGTACCACCGTGGACTTTTCTGTAGACCTTTTCAATATGTATAATTTAGTACATTATTTTGATAAATCTCGTAGGGTTCAGCGTGCGTTTCACTTTAAACGCGGAAAAAATGTACTAATTGCCAGCGGCGGTGTTTCCGTCGGACTACAATTTGAGTGTCTTCAAAGCTAGAGTGAATAGGCTCTTAATAAACTAGTGCGCTTTACCATCAACGATTGCGTCACTGCTTACCATCAGGCAGGATTGCGGTCAAGCGCTGGTTTATAGTGTGTAAAAAAAAACATCACATTAGAAACCTCAAAAATAATAGTTATTCTCCACTATTTATTGGATAGCATTATACTATAAACCTTCTTCTTTAATTACTCTATCTATTAAAAAAACCGCATCGAAATCCGTTGCGTAGTTTAAAGATTTAATCATACATAGGGACTTAGGGAAAGAGAAAACGAATTTGTTTTATACTATGTAGTGATGTAGGGAAAATACAGTGACAGTTGGCAGCCTCCGTGGCGTAGCGGTAGCAGACGCGGCCGCTGCGCAAGGTGGCGCGGGTTCGATCCCCGCACAGTGCAAGTATTTGTATGCATGAATATGAATATTTGCACTGGTCTGGTCGTGCCTCGGAAAGCACGTTAAGCCGTTGGTTCCGGTTGCCATACGAACATCTAGTGGCAGCCGTTACGGGTTGTTGGAGCCCTCAAAAGTCCAAAAATTGTTCTAACTGCAATGCTTCGATATCGCCTTCGGTTTGTGGAGGTCAGACGGCAGTCGCTTCACGGAAAATGTCGAAGTTTAGCCATATCAGCAGTTGGACTGGTAAAGCGGACCCCAGACTCCAAAGCTGAAAAGGCTTCGGATGCGACTGGGATTAACGCTGTGATGATGATGAGTGATGTAGGGAAAATAGAGGTATTTTAGACATTTCAAGACTTAGATCCGACTGTGAACCTTCTTAAAATTACGGAAATTGCTTACAAATGTGTTTTTCATCAGTTTTGTAACATTTAACATCCAAATTTATCATTACAGTGACTGAACAAAGTATATTTCACTTAATGGACCAAAAGCTTATTAAGCCTCAATAAAATGTATAACAGCAAAAAATATTGTTAAAAATATTCTCTCCCGTAATAAAAATAAAAATGTTTTATATCATTTTCGAATTTGCTCTCTCGATTTTTATTGGTTGAGATGGTACATTTGCCCTCCGCAATAAACATGGCACATAATTTATTAAAAAAGCGGGATACCTTAATGTCTGATGTCAAAGTCATAAGCTAAAAGGCTGCATAAACATATTTGCAGTAAAATAGAAGTTACGATTCTGTACGAACGACATATTTTATATTCAACTTGGTTTTACGACAGTTCATATGATACATGCTGATGGAATCAATACTGCTGCTTTTATTTCCACTATCAGGTTCCACATCCCAGTTTTTAATGCCATTTACGGCCGGGACGTAGACGCTGACGTAGGTTGAATAAATAATGCATGGAAATCAAACTCATGCTTTTCATATCAATGCTTTAATAGCTTTCGTGGGTACCAGGAAATCATGAAACTGACGATGGAGTTATTTATTTATTTCTTCTTTAGCTTCGCACGGTTCGTGCATTTAGCCCATGTCACGTGTTGGGATTTTTAGAAAAGCCGTAATGAATGTCGAAAAAGACGGCCGCGTGAACCGTCTACGAGGGAGGTTTAAGGCAAAGTCATGATGAGGCCACTATGTTGCGATATCTCAATGCTCTTTATGAATAATTACTTGAATGCATTTTTTACTACATAAATTACGCACTTTTATTTAGTAAACCATACTATAAATAATTTAAAAGTCTAATGAAAAAATGAGCGTAACACTCAGCTTAACTTTCCCGCCAAAAACTCTGATGCAGTTTTAACAAACTACTTTTATGCTTTTGACTTATTTTTATATTAAAGCTTACCTATGCTTTTTAAATTACGCTAATTAATGATCTGTAACCCTAGTAAAGTATTTTGAAGATCTTCAATATTCAATTTATTCCTTTTTGAGATAGGTATACGAATCTATTTTTACTTTGTTCGATATTGCCTAGTAAGCAAAGGGAAAAAAGAAATTCTTTGAAAGGACAATGTGAAATATTATGAATTTGATTTATTTTGTGATAGTAATTTTTCATATTCGTTTTTGTTATAATATTTTCAAAATAAAATCAATTGGCCTACTTACATACCTATATCGTTGGAATTCTCAATGTTTTATGAGCACATGTATATATTTTTTTTATATCGTCTAGCTATTTTGTTTTTAAATATCAGATTGTCCCACTGACATATGTATGAATTGTTAAATACGAATTTCCTTGCTTCAGAAAGCACTAGGTACGATCCGGATGACGCGTTGAACGTTGAATCGAACAATTTGCCAGCGGCGGTGTTTCCGTCGGACTACAATTTAAGTTTCTTTAAACCTAGAGTGAATAGGCTCTTAATAAACTAGCACGTTTTACTATCAACGATTGAATCACTGCTTACCATCAGGTGGGATTGCAAGTCATTGTCAAGCACTAGTTTATGATTTATTAAAAACGTTAATTAAGGCAATTGGTCCCAGCTGCCATTCGTAGATCTTTGACTGTTTATGTTGATCTTTTACGGGTCGTCACTAGCCGCAGAATTATAACCAGGTCTCGTCAGGCCAGTGAAGAAACACGGGTGGGTTTTAGTCGGTAAAAGTCTGGCTCCACCCAGGGCGGGGTTATTTTTTTTCTTTTTTTTGTTAAATAAAATTATAAACTAGTGCTTTACCGTAATCCCGCCTGATGGTAAGCAGTGACGCAATCGTTGGTGGTAAAGCGCACTAGTTTATTAAGAGCATAGGCTAGCCTTGAAGACACTCACATTTGATGATTTCCCATCCAAAAACAGGGGTTCCGTATTACCCAGCAACTGGGTTATGGAAGTCAGAAAAGCAGCCGTTCCATGTCCAATACTGGTACACAGTTGTACCCCAACGAAGTTGGGAAAAGACTAGGATGTAATTAGAATCAAAAGTCGTTTATTAAATTAGGCTGAGAATCAGTAATTTTCGTACGTCAAAACTACATTTGTAGTCTCCCAAACGCCCGCCTTTTACCACTTCCTAGTGATTTTTCTGAAAAGAAGAACTGACGCAATAAACTCACCAGCACCACACTCCTTTATTTGGAAAACACTATTAATATAATATTAAATATCCTCCTATTACTACAACAAATTTCGAAATTTCTGATGACACAAAACCCCATAAAACCCCGAAACCATTAAAAACCTGCCTTTCCCAATAACCCCAAGAAGCCATCCCGGTTAGCTAAAGTTAACCTTGCTACCCTGTCAAATAAAGTTAACAATTTAAACCAAAGAAATAACCGTATCAGTTACACGACTGGGCTACCAGGGCGGCATAAATTGGCGGAGTTAATATTTCAAAAGAAGACGACCGCGGGCGACGACGTGATGTTACTGCTAATGTAAGGCGAGTTGTGTACAGGTAAGAATTGAACTATGGAGGTGGGGATATGATAGTATATATGCACTTTGTACCTATACTTTCAAATAATATATTAGCTTTTAGTTTAAGAATAAAATTGCTGGGAAATATTACCGTTGTTTGTCCAGTTTGGTTCAGGATGTAAGAATGTTTTTTGAAGTGAAACAATCTTCTTATGCGCCATTGTGCACTTTTATTGGACGTGGAAAAGTAAGTTCTTTATAATATTTGGGGTTTTTAAACACAAGGTGTAAAAAATCAACCAGAAAAGTTACTTATTTTGCATACGCTGCTTATACTATAAAATTGATCCAATTGCCAATTGATTGTAAATCTTATAAATATCTACAATAAAGTCCGCGACATACTATAGGTACCTATCTATGTCGAGTGAGGCACAACGACCATTTTTTTAATTTAAAAATCTTGAATTTTTTTTTTTGACATGCTGTTATTCCTTATCAAAATAAATTATTTCATCACTAAGTAGATACAGTTTATGTAGATATACAGTTTATGAGAATATTTGGTCCTTGAGTGATTAAAATTGGTGGTTTGATTTTGAAATTATGGCGAAATTAAACGGCATATTACGATTTCTGCTGCACGGCCCGTTGCGAAGTGAGTGTCACCAAGGGGTGCGCGTGCGGGAGGGGAGCTTAGATCTATAAGTAAGGTGGCGCGTACCAGCTCAGACGTGAGGTCGGCTCCCTACACCTACGCAAAAGTTCTTCTCAGAACTATACAACAGTTCTTCTCAGAGCTACACAGTTCTTTTCAGGGCTAAACAACAGTTCTTTTCAGGGCTAAACAACAATCCTTTTCAGAGCTACAATATTATACCTACGCTATTAACATTTTCTTAAACATTTGAAAATGCCTAAAAGAGCCAGGTCTTAACTTTCTAAACATAGTTCTCAAGCACGTGCTGCCCGTGCTTGAGAACTATGTTACGTGTACATTTGCAACGACTTAGAGCTCAGGCAGAGACAACAGTTGTCCACAAATAGAGTTCGCAATAGAATTTTAGCAAACAGCAACAGACTGGCTTTCAGATATTATCCGCAAATTGATTATGCACAACATTATTTTAAGAAACTAACGTCTTATTTAACAAATATAGGTCTTTTTCCAATTATGTACTTCTTTTGGCGCAAAAGAAATTAGGCTAGGTAATTTTCGGACCACTTTTAAAATTGAAGGACAGGTGTATTATCTCATTGATAGCCTTTCCACCACCATCAGGCCAAAACCCACAGTTCTTACAAATATGTTATATTTCGCGGTTTTGCAGAGGTAACCGACATCCACGCGGGCGGAGTTGCGGGCGACCGCTAGATATGTGTAGTAAAAAACAAAGTCGCTTTCTCTGTCCCTATATCCATATGTATGCTTAAATCTTTTAAACTCTGCAACGGATTTTGATGCGATTTTTTGAAATATATTTTTTTTTATATATTATAAACTAGCGCTTGACCGCAATCCTGCCTGATGGTAAGCAGTGACGCAATCGTTGATGGTAAAGCGCACTAGTTTATTAAGAGCCTATTCACTCTAGCCTTGAAGACACTCAAATTGTAGTCCGACGGTAACACCGCCGCTGGTAAATTGTTCCAGTCCCTCGATGTACGCGGTATAAAGGAGGAGGCGAAACGCTTCGTCCGGATCATATTGGTGTTAACAACGTAAGGATGGAAACCAGCCGTACGACGGGTCATCCGATGGTGGAACGGAGATGGGGGAATTAAATCATGCAATTCATGCAATTCACTCACACACTCCCCAAAATGCATCCTATAGAACACCGAAAGGCTGGCTACTCTACGCCTGTGGCTGTACGTGTGTGTGGTGTACGTGTGCGGCTGTGTGTCGCCTGTGGCTTTGGAGACCATTTCGAGTTAGAGTGATTCAAGAGGTTATACATATGTATAATAGAGAAGGTTTATAAATATGTATAATACATGCACGAGTGCGAAGCCGGGACAGGTAGCTAGTATTAAATATAAGGTAACTAAAGATAATATTTACAAACTTCTGAAACTAGTGCATTTAGTTTCAGAAGTTTGTAAATATTATCTTTAACTAATTGATTTCTTAATACAGTTAAGGTAAAATACGTGGATCAAAACATTATATTATCATGTATGTACTGACTAATTACTCTATTCTTACAAGCTAACACTAATATATACATATTTATTTATTTATTAATATTAGGTACATATAAGTTAATAGTTTAAAAAAAATAAAGAAAAGGCATTGAAAATCCAAAGTAAGTAAAGTAAAAATAAGTGCCCAAAATTCTGAAAACATTACGTTGGATGGCAATGCTGATTATTTGGGCTAAAAATTGGCTAACTCTCTGGTCATTTCATATAATATATAAAAATTAAATTTAAAATGAACGGTAAAACGTTTGTTAGGTACCTACTTCAATGTTATACTTTAGATTATAAAAAAAATTGAAGATTTAAATTTCACCACATGAATTTTACAGCTGGATGCGGGAGGCGCAGGACCGATCGTCGTGGAGATCCTTGGGAGAGGCTAATGTCTAGCAGTGGACGTCTTTTGGCTGAAATGATGATGATGATGATGACATGAATTTGTCCATAGGAGACTAAAGAAAAGGAAGTCCATTGTCCTGAATAGGAAAATATATGATAAAAGTAAAACAGATGGAATAGATTTGGTGATCCAATCCCCCCCCCCCCCCTCCCAGTCAATCAATACAGTGTTTGTACGTTAAAAGTAGATTATTTTCCCACATTCAAGTGTGCAGAGGTCCCAATTTTCTACGCGGCTGATTTTTTCCCTTTGAATCCTACTCGATCCGCCCGTGAACTCAAACAAACAGGGATTGTTGACTTGTTTCTGCTCCAATAATGTCACTTCCGTAATTCTGTATCGAGATTTTGTTTATGGCGCTGATTTGGGTCCCCCATTCTACACAAGTATATACTCGGCTTAATTCGAAAAATCCTTTCGGCAAAACAAGACGGCGAATGATTTTGCATATCAATTCGATGTACAGATTATTTGGGAATAAATAAAATTGAACAATCAGCGTTTATTTTTTTCTTTTGTGCTTTTCTCTTTCTGTGGAAATTATGCTGACTGAAATATGGGACACTGTATATAATAACAAAAGGAAAAAATATCATACCCCATCATCATATTCTTGGTTATTATGTCGATACATTTTATTAATGTGGATAGAGTAATACCGACCTGATATTATGATTGTTTTTTGATACAACTTAAGCTTTGCTGGCTGTGGTGATGTAAAGATGTTACATAGCAAGACCCCATCGTGTCTCGGATAGCACGTGTTATCTGTGGAAACTGTCCCCAACATAGTAGGAAAAAGGCTAGGCAAATGAAGATAAAATAGCTTGGATCTATTTTAGATAACTTCAATGAGAGTGGTTGAGCGGATTGGGATGACCACCATTGAAATTTTTGTCTTGAATGACTCTTATAGTTTTCCAGATAGATTATTAATTTAAAAATAAATTATATTTATTTATTTCATATTCAAAAACAAATTACAACGGACTCAAATATGTTAGTGAAAATCCCATCTATTCATAAACGTTGCTTAAAGTTAACTAGTTATTAGCGATTATTTAACTATAAATGTTTGACCTCTTAACGTCAGTTAACTTTAATCATCATTTATGAATAAACACCACAGTCTTTAAGGGGTTTATTCATAAACGATGATTGAAGTTAAGTGACGTGCATACGTCTAAACTGTATGGTTAAATAGTCGCTAATCACTAGTTAACTTTAGGCCAAAATGTCTTAGAACTATTTTACAATTTTATGTATTTTACAATGAGAGTGGTTGAGCGTTTTTGTATTTTACAATGAGAATGGTTAAGCGTTTTTGTAACATTTTTGTAATAAATAAGGCTTATAGTTTTACGGATATTTAGATCATTAATTTATAACTAAATTATATTTATTTATTTAATATTCTAAACAACAATAGTGACACTACGTTAGTAAATTTAACCCAGACTTAACCAAACTATTACAAGCTAAATATTAATGTGGAAAAGTTGCACCTCTGATTCAGTCAAGCAGTCCAGTATGCTCGTGACACATATTAAGCCTTTATTGCTGAACTAACATTAATTACTTAACCTAGTTTACAAACTATCACTTCGATAATTCTGTTCAGTGCTCAGCGTGTCCTGTGACACATAGGCCTCTTCCAGCTTTTTCCACTCGTCTCTGTCTTTGGCTTTTCTTGACCAGATAGCTTCTCCGATTTTTTTTATATCGTCCATCCATCTTTTTGCCTGTCTGCCTCTTTTTCTTTTACCATCACGTGGTTGCCACTCCGTTATTATTTTGGTCCACTTTATTCTGCTATCTCTTGTCATATGTCCTGCCCATCTCCATTTCAACAGTCTTACTTTCTTTACTATGTCCTCCACCTTGGTTATGGATCGTATATCTTCTGATCTGAGGCGATCTCTTTTTGTTACGCCTATCATGCTTCTTTCCATACCCCTCTGACATGTTCTCAGTCTTAGAAGATGTTTTTGGTTCAGTGCCCAGGTTTGGCATCCGTATGTCAGACATGGCAAGACACACGAGTTGAACACTTTTTTCTTCGCTGCCATGGGAAAGTGATCGCTTTTGAATATCTCCATAAGTGACCAATATCTGTTTCATGCGTTAGCTACTCTTCTTTCGATTTCTATATTTGTTTGGTCTTTGAATGCGATTAGTTGTCCTAGGTATGTATAGGTTCTCACATATTCGATATCTAAATCATCCACTTTTATAGCTGTTTCTTCCCTATTGGTCATTACTTTTGTTTTAGATCCGTTCATAGTAAGACCTACTATTCTGCTTGCCTCTGCCAACTGTTGCAGCATATGTTGGAGCGTAGTAGCATTGTCAGTAGTCAGGACTAGGTCGTCTGCGAATCTTAAGTGGTTGAGTTTTTTGCCGTCTATGTTTATGCCATCTTTTTCCCACTCCAGGCCTCTGAATACACTTTCCAAGATTGCAGAGAACAGTTTTGGAGATAGAGGGTCTCCTTGCCTTACACCTTTAGCTATTTAAAATTTTTCCCCAGTTGTTTCTAATTTTATTTGTGCAGAGCTTTTCTCGTGACACATAATCAGCCTATAATGCGTCCACTCCTGTGACACAGGCCTCCTCTCGGTGAGAGGGAGTGGGCCGTAATCTACCACGCGGGCCCAGGACGGGTCGGTAGATGACACATGTCTTCGAAGTTTTGCCTCCAGTATATGTCGGTCACGCGATGTTTTCCTTCTCCGTTTGGAGAACAATAGTGATGAAATAATTTACTCAATGTAAAGCGTCAGATATCACTAGACCACACTGCTCTTTTTCTTCTTCTTTTCTTCAGCCTATAGAGGCAAATTAGTCCTCTTGATGTACGCGGTATAGAAAACGAGGCGAGACGCTTCGTCCTGATCGTAGTGGTATTAATAAAGTAAGGGCGGGTATCTGCCGTACCAAAGGTTGTCCGTTAATCAATGCTGATATGTCTTCTTCTTATTCTTCAGCCTATAGAGGTCCACTGTTGGACAAAGGGCTGCCCCAAAGCTTTTCACGATAACGGGTCTTGTGCTGCCCACTTCCATCGGTTTCCCGAGACCTTCACTAGGTCATCAGACCACCTTGTTGGGGACCTCCCTAGAATGCTCTGCCTGCCTATAATACTGGAGCTGGTACTAGTGTTTCAAAAAAACCGTTGTTTTCTAATATGAAAAAAAACTGTTTTTTTTTTCTGGATCATGTTTTTTTCAAGAGCATGAAATCTGAAACTGTTTTGGCATGTACCGGTAAATAATTAATACTTAAGGGTACATAATAGAGTATTAGGTTTATTCTTGAACCTGCGGTACTTTTCTGATAAAATAGTACCAAAATTTCATAAAAATATTGGCAACATTCATTGGTAATACAACAACAATAAAAAAAAAAATTAGTTGTGATTTGTGATTTATTGTTGAAAGTAGTGAATTATGAATAAATAATAATTATGCTGATTTATTATACAAATTACAAATTTAATTTATAATTGAACTAAAACGTAGGCTAGAAAAAAAACCAAATTTAGAAAAAAGAAACAACCACGCTAAGTTTTTTTCATGTTTCTTTTTTTCAAGAAAGTGAAAAAAAAAGTCAAATTGTTTTTTTCATTTTACATCACTAGCTTGTATCTACGCTCTCGACGTACCAGAAAGACGCATTTTTTTTGCTCCGTAGGGTAGAAGCAATCAACGCGAGCTTCAGCAAACATCCCTATTGCGCAACAGAAGTGGAACAACCACAACATTATCCGGAACCTATGACATGTTGAATTCGAAGAGCGTTGTACGATTATGAAGTGTAATCTACATATGGGCTGCACGTGTGAATGATAACTTACATTCATAAAATTTTAGAAAAACTAAATAATTATCACCGGATCAAAGTACGTAAGTACCGGAAGACGCAGCGTAGGGAGGCCCCCAACAAGGTGGACCAATGACCTGGCGAGGGTCGCGGGAAGCCGATGGATGCGGGCAGCACAAGATCGGTCATCGTGAAAAGCTTTGGGGCAGCCCTTTGTCCAACAGTGGACTTCTACAGGCTGAAGAATAAGAAGAACACATATCAGCATTGATTAACGGACAACCTTTGGTACGGCAGATACCCGCCCTTACTTTATTAACACCACTACGATCAGGACGAAGGGTTTCGCCTCGTTTTCTATACCGCGTACATCAAGAGGACTGGAATAATTTGCTAGCGGCGATCTTTCCGCATGACTACAATTTAAGTGCCTTCAAGGCTAGAGTGAACTAGTAAACCTATATCATAGTAAACTAGTGCGCTTTACCATCAACAATTGCATCATTGCTTACAAAGAGGCGGGATTGCAACCAAGTATTTGATTTAATATTTAAAAATATATTTAACTAGATGTGCCCCGCGGATTCACCCCCGTAAGCTTCTAGCCGAATGAGCTCAGTTGATATAAAATAAACGCCTGTTAAAACAATAGGAGCAATATGTAGTACGTTCGCGTTTGCTCCCGTTTCCGCAACATTTTTTGTTCCTGCTCTGCTCCTATTGTTCATAATGAGATGTTTCACAGCCTATGTCCTTTCTCAGGCTCTAGACTATCTGTGTACCAAATTTCATTACAATCGGTTCAGTAGTATGGGCGTGAAAGCCGGACAGACAGACAGAGATACTTTCGCTTTTATAATATTAGTATGGATTATTTGTATATTTAGTATTATTAACATAGTTATGTTTAATGTAAAATTGAAATGACAATTTCATTTTTATACTAATATCAATTTGAATTGTCATATTGTAATCCCAAGAAACATATGAAGTAAAGGGCGATATTTATTTGAGATTTTAAATACACCAGTAGATTCAGCAAGAAACTCTGAGTATAACGGTATCTATAGATATAAGTTCTCGGTGGTAGGCCATAACATGGGCTGCCGGCAGAAGTTACCACCTACCAGACAAAGTCTTGCCGCCAAGCGATTCGTCGTGTTCCGGCATGATGTCTGGTGAAGCCGTACGGAGGACGGGTCTGAGCAGTTGTGTTGCGATGTGTGGCGGGTACGATGCACCAAATGTTGTTGTGTCGGGAGTTTGATCGTGGAGAGTCTCCAGATCAATCTCCCTGTAGCGCAGCATTGTTTGGTCGTGTTGGTCTTGGGTTTAACATTGCATCACCTCGCTCAACTGCCGTCATCCTTCCTATTCCTTAGTTTTTTAAGTGAATAGGCTTAATAAACTAGTGCGCTTTACCATCAACGATTGCATCACTGCTTACCATCAGGCGGGGTTGCAGTCAAGCACTAGTTTATAATTATTAATAAAAAAAAAAAGTAATTTCCGACAAAATTTCCTATAAGTTACATATTTCATAGGTATATTTCCAGAAAAATAAGTGTGATAAATGTAAGAGTTCCAGGAAATGACATTATAATCATCCATTGAAATATTTTCCATTCAATGTACGAACCTCGTCTACAGGGGCACTCGTGGTTATTGAATGCACCACCAACCACCCCAACGTCCTCCCTCTAGTATCCTTTCGCTGCACTCCACTTACGGGGCGAGTGTCCCGTTTACTGAATGAAATTATGTTCTGTCCACTATTCTGCAGGATTTTATTGATTTCCCAGGGTCGTATTTAGTTAACTGATACTGTTTTCCACGATACTATCGTGTATTCAATTAATTGTTACTGCAAAATGATTTTGTGTTGCTGTAACATGTTGCTTAAAAAATTACATGCAAATTGTGTGTAAAATTTGGTTCAATTAGTCATCTAGTTAACCGGCTAACTGAACGGCGGTCGTTCACCTTAACCGGCTGAATCTTCTTCAGCCTATTGATGTCCACTGCTGAACAAAGGCCTTCCCCAAGGCTTTCCACGTTGACCGGTCTTGTGCTGCCCGCATCCATCGGCTTCCCGCGACTTTCACCAGGTCATCGGTCCACCTTGTTGGGGGCCTCCCTACGCTGCGTCTCCCAGTACGTGGCCGCCACTCCAGAACCTTACTGCCCCATCGGCCATCGGTTCTACGAGCAATGTGCCCTGCCCACTGCCACTTAAGTTTAGCGACTCGCAGAGTTATGTCGGTGACTTTGGTTCTTCTGCGGGCTGAATGATCCTTACTAATATTATAAATGGGAAAGTGAGTTTGTTCCGCTTTCATGCCGTAACTACTGAACCGATTGCATTAAAATTTTGCAGACGTAAAGTTAGAAGTCTGGATTGAATAATAGGGTACTTTAGGTCCCCAAAAAAATTTATATTCCAGAGGGAAATCTAAAAAGCGAGATATAACCGAATTCCACGCGGGCGGAGCCGCGGGTGGATAGCTAGTATTCAATAAATTGAAGTTTAGGTTGGAACTATAAGCAATCACGTGCGTCATAAGCGTGTCGAATTGGTTGCAGTAACTAAGTCAGGGCATCCCGACGAAATTAGGTAGAAGATTAGGTGAGAATAGTGAGCGTCCGAGCCAAGAGAGCGAAGCAAGGCGACCACTGCCTCCAAAGGCCAGGCGGTAAGTTACGACCAATTTAATCAATTGGCAGCAACCAATTGATATGATATCTGCAGGGTAATTACGTAACACACTATCAGTAGCAATGGGTTTCATTTTGACCGTTCAACAAAAATCACATTTTTCACACAATATGCATGTAATTGCATGATTTAATTCCCCCTTCTCCGTTCCACCATCGGACGACCCGTCGTACGGCGAGTTTCCACCCTTACGTTGTTGACACCACTGCGACTCGGACGAAGCGTTTCGCTTCCTCTTTTATACCTCATCGAGGGACTGCAACAATTTGCCAGCGACGGTGTTTCCGTCACATTACAATTTGAGCGTCTTCAAGGCTAGAGTGAATAGGCTCTTAATAAACTTGTGCGCTTTACCATCAATGATCGCATCACTGCTTACCATCAGGCGGGATTGCGGTCAAGCGCTAATTTATAACATATATAAAAAAAACAGCATTCATTGCTTTGGTTAGGTTATTGAGCAGATATATTTTAGAACGCAAGAAGCAATGAATTAGCAATAAGCTTCAAAATGATGCAAATCAAATCAAATCATTCATTTCAAATAAAAATATGTGTGTGTTGCCAGTGATGACTTACGGAACTGAAACGTGGTCGCTCACAATGGGCCTCATACGAAGGCTCAGAGTCACACAAAGGGCAATGGAAAGAGCTATGCTAGGAGTTTCTCTGCGTGATCGAATCAGAAATGAGGAGATCCACAGAAGAACCAAAGTCACCGACATAGCTCTGCGAGTCGCTAAACTCAAGTGGCAGTGGGCAGGGCACATTGCTCGTAGAACCGATGGCCGATGGGGCAGCAAGGTTCTGGAGTGGCAGCCACGTACTGGAAGACGCAGCGTAGGGAGACCCCCAACAAGGTGGACCGATGACCTGGTGAAGGTCGCGGGAAGCCGATGGATGCGGGCAGCACAAGACCGGTCATCGTGGAAAGCCTTGGGGGAGGCCTTTGTCCAGCAGTGGACATCTATAGGCTGAGGAAGAAGGAAGAAGAAGATTTCAAATAAACCACTCAGGCACTTTTGAATTGTCAGAAGGTCGGTCAGTCAATAAGATGAAGCTAGTCGCCCATTCCAAAGAGTAGGTACCTATGGAGAAGAACGGGCAAGAAACTCCATGGACACTCTTTTAAATTTTTAAGCTATTGTTACAAATATTTGATTACGTCATTCATGTTGAAATCAACCGCGTGAGAACGATGCAGAAATATATTGTACGCTGAGAGCGTCCATTATGGAAAACACACAAAAATCAATTCAGAAATTAAAATACGCCGTGGCAGCTAAGAGATGACCAGTCCCCTCTGACGGCGTCTGTTCACGAACATGACGTATGGATCAGCATCATTCAGCTCAACCATATCGAAGGGACCAACTTATAGTAATGGTGTGTTACGCAATTAGGGTGCAGATATGAATATGAATCATATCTGCCAAATCATAGATATGTAGAACAATCTATGATATGAACAACATCTCTATAATTTGACAGATAAATCAAAATCAAAAGTCGTTTATCCAAATTAGGCTGAGAATCAGCACTTTTTGAATGTCAATAAATAATTATACGCCCGCCCTTCGCCAATTCCTAGTGCTTTCGTTCGCAAGAAGAAGTGGCGGAACAAACTCACCGGGAGCACAGCTGTCTTTTCATTTAAAAAAAAACATGACTTTATAAAATATTATCATTAGATTAGAATACTCTTCATTATGTACCTCAGACAGCCTCCTTGGCGTAGCGGTAGCGGACGCGGCTGCTGCGCAAGGTGGCGCGGGTGCGATCCCCGCACAGTGCAAGTATTTGTATGCATGAATATGAATATTTGCACTGGTCTGGTCGTGCCTCGGAAAGCACGTTAAGCCGTTGGTCTCGGTTGCCATACGAACATCTAGTGGCAGTCGTTACGGGTTGTTGGAGCCCTCAAAAGTCCAACAATTGGTCTAACTGCAATGCTTCGATGTCGCCTTTGGGTTGTGGAGGTCAGACGACAGTCGCTTCACGGAAAATGTCGAAGTTTGGCCATATCAGCAGTTGAACTGGTAAAGCGGACCCCAGACTCGAAAGCTAAAAAGGCTTCGGATGCGACTGGGATTAACGCTGGGATGATGATGACTCTTTATTATGTACCATATAAATTACACAACAGAAATATACAGATTTTACAAAGGGTGACACAATGGGCGGTCTTATCGCTAAGAGCGATCGTTTGCAGACAAAGTTTTAGTGGAATACTAAGGGGAAGGTGAGAGAAATATTGCAACATCCTGGTACCTAATTATAATGTCCTCAGAAAATATGAAACTGTTACATTTTATATTTAT
The DNA here is from genome assembly GCA_017933935.1 of Sesamia nonagrioides. Classification (NCBI taxonomy): domain Eukaryota; kingdom Metazoa; phylum Arthropoda; class Insecta; order Lepidoptera; family Noctuidae; genus Sesamia; species Sesamia nonagrioides. Next base: position 983,770 of record JADWQK010000020.1, on the reverse strand, counting down.
TACTTTCTTAATCAAATTTTCTTTTATAACACAGAACTATATTAAGAAATCGCTACTCAGAGTCACCGTCTGCCAATTTTCCTTCAAACCCAAGTTATTGTATCCATAGCAGGTGACGTCATTTTAAAGTGAATTTTCGTGTCGCTTCTGACGTTCAGAACATAAAATTTTCCTTCATATTGACGACGGTCTGTGAAAAATCACGTACCAAACTGATTTGGTTACTGAGGATTTTCTTAGATACTTGTGAAGACGAGTTTAGTATATAATGAAGTTTTTTTTTGCCTGATTGTTATAAAATCATTAACCTGTATTCTGTTCATCATCATTCTAGATTTCAGGAAGTCACGTTGGTTTTTTTCAGCACTACTGGATGCCAGTGAATACCGGTATTTTACGTAAACCATGAAACCGTAAGTCGTGATGGAAGAGTGGTTAAAACACCAACCTCTCAAGTATGAGTGGGCGGGTTCGATTCCAGGTTAGGCAAGTACCAATGTAACTTTTCTAAAGTTATATGTACTTTCTAAGTATATCTTGGACACCAATGACTGAAGGTGAAGGAAAACATCTTGAGGAAACCTGGACTTTAAGTCTGAAAACGCCAACCCGCATTGAGCAAGCGTGGTGATTACGCTCAATCCTTCTATGTATGAGAGGAGACCTGTGCCCAGCAGTGGGATGATAAAAAAAGGTTTATAATGACGTAAACCAACGGTGCTAGTAGAATGTCATTTTCACTACTTAGTATAAAACAAAGCTGCTTTCTCTGTCCCTATATCCCTATGTATGCTTAAATCATTAAAACTACGCAACTGCTTTTGATGCGGTTTTTTACATATTATATTTTAACATACCTACATTAAATAGTGAAAAAATACTGTCATTTTTGAGGTTTCTAATGTGGTGTCGTAAATAATTATTTTTTTCTCTTTACATTGCAAACGCAGGCTGAACCCTATGATATTTATCAAAATAATGTACTTAGTATTGTACACGTTGAAAAGGTCTACAGAAAACTCCACAATGGTATATGTGTATCTCTTAAATGGATATCCCACAAGAACATTTTTTGTCATTTACTTTTTACGACAAATAATAGCTAATTTTCGAAGCGACTTTAACTAATACAGCGTTAATCCTTATCCAATTAAATACCTTAAATACGTTGTTGATTTATTATAGACCTACATGGCCCTTTATAGCACATGCTTTAAATGAATATTTTTGAAGATATTATAGATTTAAAAATTGCGGGACGTAGTGGTTGCAGCGGTACCCACCGGCCGGGGTGGCGGGCCGCCATGTTTTTATGTACCTACAACGCTTACAACTTCTCTGTAATGTATCTATTATTAGCATTGCACCCGTACATAGCTGAGAAGTGTCGCTAGTGTTAAATAATTCTAATGAGCATATTCGCACATTCGTTATTCATAACACTAATAAAATTCAAATCACAATCTGTCCGTGAATCTCACCCGCTATAAAACAAAGGCAAATGCTAAACTTAAAAGATTAAAGAATTAAAACATCTGCTATAATCAATCTGATAATAAATCCTGTTTACGCCATCCCAAGAAGAAATTCGTGGAAACTTACAATTTTATCTATGTTCGAAGATATTTGCGAAAATTGCTAAAGCGATTCCGTTTTATGACCGGAAAGAATATTTCTTCTGGAAGCTTTTAGAGTAACTCCGGGCTTATAGTCCGTATTTATTTTGTGAAAGTCTTGAATTATGATAATTGCTAGTGATTCATCCTCATGTTAGGTTGGAAAGGAATTGTAATTACTTATCAGTTTATCATTTCAGTTTTGCTGTCCTTTTTACAAAACGATGCTGTTGTATTCGTATTTTGTTAACAATAGATTCAACAATTATACAGAACTAACTATACAATATGTAAAGAAAACCCTGTCCGACCCATAAGGATAATAAAGGTTAGGTAAACACTTGACCAAATATAATATAAAATTTTACATAATCATCATAGTAGCAATACTAATGAATTTTGAAATAATCCTTTTTTCCCGGGAATTAATACCAATTTCCCCGAAATTTGGTAATTTTAAAAAAAGTGACAACACTGGTTTTATTATAAGCGAATAGCGACGCGACCACGTCACAGGTGCCGCGTGCCCTGCCCCCCGCCGCCCGCGGAATGGGGTTGTTTACCGCACATGTATTAAGTTACCTCTTTTTGCGAAATAATATTTATTTTTTTAGGGGGATTTTTTTTTTTAAGGTTTGCCTGTCTTTGTGGGCATTAGTAGAATCAGTTATCGATACCTAACAATGCCTTCACGGATCGGACAGGGTTTTCTTTACATATTGTATATATAAAAGTGTGTATTGATATAAAATAAGCACCTGTTAAAATAATGGGATCAATATGTAAGTCCGCGTTTGCTCGCGTTTTCGCAACATTTTTTATTCCTACTCTGCTCCTATTGGTCATAGTGGGATGTTTTATAGCCTATGTCCATTCTCAGGCTCTAGACTATCTGTGTACCAAATTTCATTACGATCGGTTCAGTAGTTTTGGCGTGAAAGCCGGACAAACGGACAGACAGAGATACTTTCGCATTTATAATACTAGGTAGTATGTATAGTTTTTTAATCCAACTAATTAGTGAGTATCTCTTGGTACTTCAACCCACTTATTTTTTATGCTATTAATGATAAATAGTTTTATTTTCTAAGTAGATTTGTAACTTTGTACAAACATTTTTCATCACGTCAATCGGAAGAACGAACGTCAAACTAGTCTAGTTCGATTGAAGTATACTCTGATACTAAATGCCGAAACAAACTCAGAGGTCATAGTATCTTTCAAGTCTAGCTACTTAAAATTTTATTTATGTTTTAAATTGAACTTATTTCAAGTTAGATCAATATAACTTTTATTTTAATAGTAATAGGTTTCAAAATGACGGACTCGCGCGTGACAGAGTGAGTGCGCTATCGTAAAATGTTTGAAGCTGTAACTGAACTTTATTAAAGAGGAATTGAAATTGTATGGTTAGTTTCAGTTCTATTAACGCCACATACAAACAACGCGTCAACGGATTCTACATCTCGCAAGCAGAATTTACCGTGTTACTAGCATATATACAACTTCCCAAACATCAACCGTTGGGCTAGTGCCAAGTGCCCGCCAGACTCACACCAGTTCTTGTCGAAGGATCCCCCCTTTCTATGGAGGATGAATGACCTTTACACACTTCCCTCATCCAACTCCATACTATCCATACTAATATTATAAATGCGAAAGTAACTCTGTCTGTCTGTCTGTCGGTCTGTCTGTCTGTCTGTCTGTCTGTCTGTCTGTCTGTTACGCTTTCCCGCTTAAACCTCTCAACCGATTTTGATGAAATTTGGCACAGACAATCTTTGGACCCTGAGAAAAAACATAGGCTACCTGTTATCCCGGAAAAAAATGATATTCCCGAGGGAAATCTAAAAAGCGCGATATAACCGAACACCACGCGAGCGAAGACGTGGGCGGAAAGCACACAATCTTTAGACCCTGAGAAAGGACATAGGCTACCTTTTATCCCGGAAAAATTTGATGTTCCCGAGGGAAACCTGCACGATATAACCGAAATTTACGCGGGCGAAGCCGCGGGCGGAAAGCTAGTACTATATAATATTGTGGAGGTATGAGGAGCAGCGTGTAAAGCTCACTCATTCTCCATAGAAATGGGAGGATCCTCCGATCAGACTGGTTGTCTGGCGGGCCACTTACCCAACGGTTGAAATTGGGAAGTTGTTTATATGCTAGTTGCACGGTAAACTAAATAAATGCGAAAGTAACTCTGTCTGTCTGTCTATCTGTCTGTCTGTTACGCTTTCCCGCTTAAACCTCTCAACCGATTTTGATGAAATTTGGCACAGACAATCTTTAGACCCTGAGAAAGGACATAGGCTACCTTTTATTGAAAAAAAATAATAGTATTCGAGAGGGAAATCGAAAAAGCGCCATATAACCGAATTCCATGCGGGCGAAGCCATGGGCGGAAAGCTAGAGTCTCTATAAAAGAACCCTGAACTCATATTTGTTTACATTTTGGCTAATATCATCATCATCTTAGAGTTTATCCCGGTTGCATCCGCGGCTTTCGCGTTGGAGCCCGGGGTCCGCTTTCCTGCACATTCTCCTCCATTTCGCACGATCTTTAGCATCCTGTGAGAACGAATATTGTGTATTGTTGAGAACAAATATTTATATAAATAATAATAATAAATATATACGGACAAATCGCACAGATTGAGCTAGCCCCACAGTAAGTTCGAGACACAGAACTCAACGATAGTATATTTATAATAGATACCTAAGTGGGTACATATACAACGTGTAACAAAAAGGGTATATACATACCAAGGGCCTGGCATCTTTAGATGATATCAAACGATATCGGAAGGGTTTCAACTCAAAATAAAATACTCAAAAAATTGGTACCAAATTTTCGGTTTCGTGTGTTTCTTAAAATAAAATCATAAGAAACGTGGCAGCACACTACATACGTTAATAACTACTCGTTACCCGTTACGTTACTTGCCAAAATCCGATAAATGTCTTCAATATCTCTGTGCGACTAGTATGATTGACGGTGTTTTTCCTCATAACTTCCTAACATAAAGAGATAGGATTAAAAAACCCTTCAAATATCGTTTGATATCATGTAAAGATGCCATGCCTTTCTTATGTATATACCCTTTATGTTACACGTTGTATAGATAAACATCCAAGACCCAGGCCAATCAGGAAAATATTGTTTTCGATCGTGACCTGGCCGGGGATCGAACCTGGGGCCTTTACGTCGCAGGCAGGCGTGCTGATCGCTGCGCCACGTAGGACGACATGAAGCAGTAAAGCTCAATGTTGATTGGAAATATTTGAGAATTTCGCGTAGTTTGACCTGCTGTCGTCTGTAAAAACTTACTAAGAGAAATAAATCATTTATTTATTTTATTAACTAGTTAGTCCAGACAAATTAAGATAGACAATTTAGACGTGAACAAAAACTTCGCCACTAAAAATACGCCAATTTAAGTCAGGCGCCGACTAATTTGACAGGACTTTAGTTCTGTTTAGTTTGTGAACAACCGAGTCGGGGCCATTGTGTTTAAGTTTAGCTTAACTCTTAACAGCGATTATGCTAAATGCATAAGCACATCTACCCTGTCTATAATATTACTACTAGGACAAATTCCCCTCTCTGAGAAAGGATTACGTTACATAATTTTGAATACTAATATATGCACCTACAGTCCATTCGGAATTACATTAGATATTTAGACAAACCTTTCTTACAGTCCGTTCAGCCGATTTTTATTTCTGTTCCGTAAGCATAAGGATGATATCAAAAGCAAAAAAAATGTTTCATTACCAACTATTTACTGCAGCTGCTGTTTGTCATGTCACCAACGCAATATAAGTCAAAATCGTTTGATTAGACTGTAAAAAGGTTCGTTGAAAAGGTTCATGTAAAAAAGATTTTAGTGTGATGTATAAAAAAAAATGGAGATCATATACTTTTTTTTTACATATTATAAACCAGCGCTTGACCGCAATACTGCCTGATGGTAAGCAGTGACGCAATCGTTGATGGTAAAGCGCACTAGTTTATTAAGAGCCTATTCACTCTAGCTTTGAAGACACTCAAATTGTAGTCCGACGGAAACACCGCCGCTGGCAAATTGTTCCAGTCCCTCGATGTACGCGGTATAAAGGAGGAGGCGAAACGCTTCGTCCGGATCGTAGTGGTGTTAACAACGCTATACGTTACAATACTTCCTCTATTATAGAGCCATCCCCATTGTTATCATAATTTTTGCAGCTGGAAGACATCCACAGCTGGACATAGGCCGTCCCCGAGCATCGGTACTTCAACCGGATTTCTGCTTCCCGCATACTTATTTATTCTTGAAACTAATGTGTAATTTACATTAACTTAGAGTGATTTACGGAATATTTGTACCCAAACTTAAAATACATCGTAGGAATGTGGTTCGATACGTACCTATCTCATACCCGATTTGTTTGCAGTATGAATTTATGAGCCAATTTAAGTTTAGATGTGGCAGAATAGTACGACTTTTAATAGAAGTTGGAAATAGAGGTTTTATTATAAGATTTGTTAATATGCTTGCAATTTTGGTATCTACTTAAATATTTAGGTCATAATAATAATTCTCTTCTTCTTCTGCAATCTTCTACTATAAATATCCAACCTTTTTGGTTTTAACTTTTTAGAATTTTGATATAAAATTAACCTCATATAATTATCTATTGGAAAAATCTGGCATTGGTCCGTTCGCTTATTATCCCAATTACAAAGGAAAACATAAAAAATAATCTAAATAAAAATTATATATCTATAGAAAAAATGATTGTGTATCGTTGTTTTTTCTATAAATAATATTTTTACTAGCTCATTGGGTGGCGCGTCTATCGGTGGAATAATCACTGAGTCCATATATGGACAAACTCGCGAGCCACGTCAAATTTTTTGATTCGTTTAAAGGATAAATAATGAATAAGTAGATAGAATACCGTGCTACGTTGCCGTGTGGTACCAGGCATAGAATATTAACAACCCATATCCTCCCGTGGGTGTCGTAAGAGGCGACTAAAGGACCAGAGAAGCGGGCAGCAGCGCTTCTCCTCTGGAATAACAAATTACTACGATTCCCAACCCGCCTGCCAAGCGTGGGGATTATGGCAATGCTCCCCAATGGAATAAAAACCTTGGAGGTTTTTAACCTTGCTTTTGCCCAGCAGTGGACCTCTATAAGCTAAGAAGAAGAAAAAAGAATACAGTTTTCGTTCTTTCATTAGCATTGAAAATACTTACGTACTGTTTCTTTTGGAAATACAATTACATTTTTTTTTTTTTTATAAATTATACACCAGCGTTTGACCGCAATCCCGCCTGATGGTAAGCAGTGTTACGTCGTCGAAATGTAATTAAAAGCAATATTGAAATTTGACCTACTAGACACCGCAGTCTCAGCAAAGCCTACATTGTTAAGGAGAAATTGACTTTAAAACTTAGTGTTCATTTGTTAAAGCAATATTTGATCGCCATATCCAATCCTTATTGGTCCAGAACACCCAATATTACTTCACCAAACTTTGTTATTACTTCAACCAAGTTTATTTGGTAAATGAACTGAAAACTGGCGTCCAGTGACGCACACGATTTATAACCCCATACATTACCCTTGACAACACTGAGAAACACGACTTTGAATCTTATTACCCAAAGTTAAAGTTCAACTAAATTGCATTGTTAAATTAGTTGGGTGTTTATAGACTTGCCAAATTGTGATGCAGTTAACGTAACGTAATTTAGTCTTTATTGTTTTAGTTATAGGTCTTTATATTGGAGATTAAAATCCTCAGGCACCTAAGTTCTAATTAGGCAAGGTGGCGCTCGTTTAAATGTTTTAGAGGCCCTTAGGAGCAAGTAATAAAAGGTTAAACACTTTTCATGGTTGATTTGAATACAAAGTACTGAATGTAACACGTACCGATCTAAATTATTTAACTTAGCACCTAAGTGAGTATCGTTACTAAGTAATTCACTAGCAAAGTTAGTATTCGTTTTAAGTTAAAGGATCATTTGCATCTAAAGTTTCTTTCTTAGCAACTTTTACACACTTTCATTTAAAAGTATTTACTGCTGTTTAATTTTTTTTTGTTTGTTTAGTATTGTCAATGAACAGTTACTAAGTTACTAAGTGATGGCCTAGTAGTTAAAACACCCGCCTCTCAAGTATGAGTGTGCGGGTTCGATTCCAGGTTAGGCAAGTACTAATGTAACTTTTCTAAGTTATATGTACTTTCTAAGTATATCTTGGACACGAGTGACTGATTACAAGGTAAAAGAAAACATCTCGAGGAAACTAAACTTAAGACTGAAATCGTTAACCCGCATTATGCAAGCGTGGTGATTACTATTGGCTTATGACCCTTTCGTTTCTATATTTTGAGATCCTCTAGATAAACTAGTGTGATGAGGAGCAGCGCATAAAGCTCACTCATCCTCCATAGAAAAGGGAGGATCCTTCGACCAGACTGGTTGTCTGGCGGGCCACCTACCGGCCCAGTTGATGTCGCGAACTTGTATGCGTGCCAGTTGCGCAGAAAACTCTGATTGTGAGATGCAGGATTCACGTGACGTCAGTATGACGCGTTGTACGCATGTTGCATTGTAGGCACCGCTACACTAGTATCCTAAATATCATAGATGAGATATTTTATAGAGATACCCCAAACAGTTATTTAGATAATAACGTCCAAAAATCGTGATTTTTATGCCTGACTGACATATAGATCAAAAATCTAACCTACTTCCAAATGATCTAGAAAGTTCAAACTTGGCATCCAGCTAGATTATTGTGTATATGCAATGAAAAAAAAAAAACAACAATTTTACAGTGTTGAATATTAATTGTCAAAAATTTAAATTTTCTAAATAATCGATTTTATTCGGTATTAGTACCACTTGTTATTTTCATGTGCATTTTGTGTAGAACTAATGTTCTATTGAACCTTATCATTTGACTTTACTAGTTTTCACTAACTAAAAATAAAAATGTTGTCGACTTGTTGCAAGAAAGGCTGAACAGAAGTCTTATTTGGCATTGCAATCTCATAAGCAGAGTGGCGCAGTGGAAGCGTGCTGGGCCCATAACCCAGAGGTCCGTGGATCGAAACCACGCTCTGCTAGTTGCATTTTCGTTTATTTGTTCTTTTTTATCCAAACCAAGGTATAATCGTAATTGTATTGTAATCGTATTTTGACCTGAACATGAGCTATGGTAAACATATTAACTTTTGCCCTTTTATAGACCTGTAGTTACTAAACACATCCAATTGTTAAAAGTTGTAAGTACCTAGTAACCTAATGGTAAAATGTTTGCAAAATTTCTTATAGCCGTTTAAATTCCATCGTAGAAAAAACGTGTCTGCGAACAATATACATTATATTATAGTACTCTTAACAAGCTTCAATTATTCATAAAGCACTGACAACCCTTACCATTCATGAACAAGCTTCCATAGTAATCTACTCAACGACTTACACTAGCGACCGTGCGTAAACACGGTGAATAAATCGTTGTTTTTCACGGCAAGAAAAACACATTTAAACAAAGGATTTTAGCCTCATAAGTACAGCAAGAAGAATATTATTTAAATCTCTGTTTATTTAGCTAAAGCAAAGGAACGTATTACCTCGAAGTAAAGTGACTCATTCTAATCTTTTAATAAAGGTTTCTAAAAAACGTAAACTCACTCACAGGTGAGTCAACGAATTATGATGAGGGTTTACGAGATGCCATGAAAACCTTATAAACAAATAACGATGCAAAATATTCTGTCGTTTATGGCCATCTCTTTACGACCACAGACATTACGAGATCGTGTTTAAAATGGGAGAGAACTGTTAAAAGCAAGGGCTTCTGAATGACGGGAATTCCTGGGGGTGTCTTTTGAATTGGGAACTGTCATTTCGGACTGCATACATAATTAGAGTTGTGTTGGAGCGGACGACTGTAAAGGATTGCGGAAATAAAAATCTAATGAGTCTGTACTACATGGAGTAGCATAACGATGCCGTAATCCCCGAAAAGGGTAATCAAAATAAGAAGTATTTTATAGAAATGAGGCGGAAAATCAGCAGTTTTCGAACTTTAAAAGTTACATGAAGAGTTTGTGGGTGATGTTCTTAAGAAAGTGGATTGTTGAGGGGGAAGTTGAGATGAGTAATTAAGTAATATTATAGGATACATACAGTAAAGTAAAGATTACTTTATAGTACAAGATATTACCTATATTTACTTGTCATACATATAAGATAACTTTATAAGTTAATAGGGAAAATCCATAAAAGCTTTAATAAACTCTATTCTTAATACTGTTTGCTCCGTTTCCAGAAAAACCGCGAGAACGGCTTTATGGGGTTTTCATTTAAGTGAAGATTGTTTTATAAACATGTATTTTTGAGCCCAGTAGGTGGCCATGTTGATTGCGGCATCAGTGTTTCATTAAATCATCCAAGGTGCAGGTGAACGGGTACTTCCGGTACTTAAACAAGTGGAGCATGGTCTGATCAGGGGAATCGCACTCGTATTGGGTATTGGATGGCTCAGTTCTTCCCCACTTCGATAAGGTGTATCTATTTGGGTACGCAAATGGTTGAAAACTTTCTACTTAGGCCACTACAGATTCCTGCCGAGAAGTGAATGTTCCTGTGGTTGTTTAACGAAGTCGAAAGGTAGTGGATGCATCTGTTCCCACAATATGCTTTTGCTTATGTTCAAGAATTTTTGGTAGTACATCGAAGTTATGCTCTTTCGCGTCATGCTCAGAAGCAGTTCTTGTAATCATATATAGTGATTGAAAGAGTACAAAGCTGTCTGCTCTCAGGTGAACGTGTTTTCTGCGTGTTGGTGCATTTGAGTCTCAAAAACGGATATTAGTCACATCTTTAATCAACCTCCTTTCCCTAATATCGTAGTATCATTGAAATAAATGAAATAGGATCATTTCACCCCTATAACAGGTAGAAGTAAGGTATATTAGAAGCACAGCATGTATGACGTTGAATATGTCGAACTTGACTCTTGACGGTACAACTGTCAAGAGTCGGTTGTACATTATCGAAGTGGCATGGTTTTCTAGTCACGTCGAAAAAACGCTTTGTCGGACTATAGCAGTGTTGGACTTAAGGCATTTCGTACTAAAATCTCCTCAAAATGAAACCGTGTCGGAGTTTCAAATTGTCGCAATAAAATCTTGTCGTATTACGATTTCGTCGAAACAGTAATACGGCATGCCGGCCGAAATTCAGCTGGTAAAGCATCTGTTCTATTTCAGAGTCTAATTTGTTTCGTAAATAAGCATTTAACTCTGCATTTGTGTATGGACATAAGCATAACTGCTAGATACACAATGCATCCAAGCATTTGGCTATTGTTTTCGAGTATCCTTAAATATTGCAATGTACACACATTATATATCTACAGGTCCTACAATTTCTAAAGTTATCATACTCCATAAACATTTTCGATTCTTGTGATTGAGATCTAAACTAAAATTATACTTATTCTTGTTCGGGGTTGGGGTGAGATTTAGATAAACTAGGACTGAAAATTATAAAGATAGGTACATCTCAGTAATATAAATGGGGTTAACGATCAATATAACCCGAATGTGGAGAATGGGATAAAATTGTTGTCGATATCCTATTCCATAACGTACCTACCCACTGTTTTATTTAGGCGCGGTGTTGCAATTACGCTGATATGTTCATTATATGTAGTGCGTGATGGATTGCGTGTTCGTGATTGACCCGAACAATCCCAATTGCGTAATACACTATCAATCTCAATCCGAACTTCCTTGAAGGATATTACTTGCCTATTGCATCCTATATTCGAAAAATTTATCTGCTCAACAAAGTCAACAACTCAATGAATGTTGTTGAACTGTCAAAAGAAAAGTCTTTGCTACTGTCAATGGGTCACACGTCACTCCTCAAGTGTATAGGCTTCTGGTCATGGAAAAAAAGGATATAAGAATATTACTAGCTAAAGTTTGCGATGAAAATTTTACAGCATTCCCATTGCTGCCCTTTTCACTTGATTTTTTCTTAATTACTACAAACTAGCGCTTGATCGCAATCCCGCCTGATGTTAAGCAGTGATACAATCGTTGAAGGTAAAGCGCGCTACTTTATTAAGAGCCTTTTCACTAAAAAAAAAACTGAGTGAATAGGAAGGAAGACGGCAGTTCAGCGAGGTGATGTAATGTTAAACCCAACAACACGATCGATGCTGCGCCAGAGGGAGATTGATCTGGAGACCCTCTACGACCAAACTCCCGACACAACAACATTTGGTGCATTGTACCCGGTATACATCGTAACACTACTGCTCAGACCCCTCCTCAGTACGGCTTCAACAGACATCATGCCGGAACACGACGAATCGCTTGGCGTCAAGACTTTGTCTGGTGGGTGGCAACTTCTGCCGGCAGCCGAAGTTATGGCCTACCACTAAGATTTCCAAGTCTTTCGATCCAGAGCTAAAGTGGACAACTGAACGTCTGTTTTGTCGAGCTCATCTACGCTATCTTCTACAAGCTGTATGATTTTGTGATAATGGAGTGTCAATTTGACATCTAAATTGCCCCATTGCAACGTTTGCTAAATCCTTGAGTTTGGGCTTTAGAATGTCTGTTGAAGAACAAATCTAGGATCCATTGGTCAGGATGAGAATAGTGCATTCTTTCCATTCTGACTATAATTTTTCACACTCGTGTGGGCAGACTTCCTTTCATAATATTTTTCATAGATATGTTTTTCCAGGCATTTTCGTAAACAAATATTAAGATGTTTACTATTAAGATGTTTTTTATGTATGATATAATCATTTTCCAAAAACTCTTTCGCTACTGGGAAACTACAATATGTAAAGCCTCGTATTATCTTTACTAATATACAAAGCTGAAGAGTTTGTGTGTTTCTTTGAACGCGCTAATCTCACGGACCACTCGTCCGATTTGAAAAAAATATTTTTGCGTTAGATAGCCCATTAATCCAGGAAGACTTCAGGCTATATAACATCACGCTGCGACCAACAGGAGGGGAGTATAACAAACATTTAAAATGTATGCCGTATATTTTGGGGGTTAAAATAAAACGTTCAAATAACTAACTCCACGCGAATGAAGTCGCGGCCGGCTGCTAGTATGATATATTTTATGTTCGTAAAATAAATTATGTTGTTGCTAGCTAAATATAAAAGCATTTTCTGTAATCGGATCAGTACTTTCAGGGATAATTCTCTGGAAGTACTAATCGGATTACAAAAAATATTTTACTGATATAAATGTACACGATTGCCAAGCGAGGATTACTGATTATATTAATAGATCGACAAAAATTGCTTTGTTAAATTTAATCGGGTAACAGCAAATTATTCATTTTATAATTTATACACAATGGATATATGCTTTTGAGCTAATGAACCTGATAAACTTTTTTATCTTAGACTCCTGGACATATGTAAGCCTCCCCCAAGGCTTTCCATAATGACAGATATTTATACATATTTTGAGTTAAAAAACCCTGAAAAACTTCTTCTTCTTGGACTGCTGGACAAAGGCCTCCCCAAAGCTTTCTACAATGACCGATTTGTGCTGCCCGCATTCATCGGTTTCCCGCGAACTTCACCAGATCATCGGTCCACCTTGCTGGGGCCCCAACGCTGCGTCGCCACTTCAAAACCTTACTGCCCCATCGGCAATCGACCCTACATACAATGTGCCCCGTCCACTACCACTTAAGTTCAGCGATTCGAAGAGCTATGTCGGTGAATTGGGTTCTTCTGCGGATCCTCTCATTTCTGATTCGTTTCGAGAAACTCCGAGCATAGCTCTTTCCATCGCCTTTTATATGAACTTAGGCCTTCGTATAAGGACCAAGCCCGAGTCGACGGCGCGTCGTATTTCACGCGCGCCTCAAAGAGATGTCAGCACATCGTGACGGGGTCCACGAAGACCGATGCCTCCTGGGTCAGGATTGCGGGTTAGTTAAACAAGAAACCGTGGCCCTGGCCGTCGCTCAGGCAAGTGAAGAAACACGGGTGGGTTTTAGTCAGTAAAAGTCTGACACGCCCTTCAGAGCAGGAGATGTCATTTGATAATTTCGCATCACAACAAAAAAAGCCCTTCGTATAAAGCCCATTGTGAGCGACCACGTTTCTGTAATGTATATCATCACTGGCAACCTGCAACCTGATTAAATAACCGTAGGTAATTTAGATCAACTTTATTTGGACTATAAATATGCAAACTGTAATGAAAATAGACAATAAACCACTCAGCTTTACACACTTTCATCTCTTCTACCACCGCGGGAGAATAAGTTTAATAAGCCAAAAAATTGCTCACAATGCCCAATATTTCAAGTCGTGTTATAAACCTCCCATGACGAATATGACGACGTTGGCTGAGTGAATAAAGCCGACGTTTCGGAAAACTTTAAGACAATTTATTATAAATGGCTTCGTTCCTGTGGCTATACGCTACTGTTTAACGAAATGAAATATCTAAAAAGTTTTCTTCTCCGCCATGAATTTTACACTGGAGCTCAATTTTTGAAACAAATTATTTATTTTGCTGAAAACACTGTTACTATGGTCAAAATTGTAATTGTTTGTAACTCTCATGTGACTGCTAAGATATTATGCATTTTTTAAAGATTATAACAATGCGATAAAATCAGTCACCAGGATTGATCGGATCCCGCTTGATGGTAAGCAGTGATGCAATCGTCGACGGTAAAGCGCGCGTTATTAAGAGCCTACGCACTCTAGCCTTGAAGAAATTTATATTGTAGACGGAAACACTGCCGCTGGCAAATTGTTCCCGTCTCTTGATGTACGCGGTATAAAAGTATTGAGCGTAATCCCCACGTTTGCTCAATGTGGGTTGGCGATTTCAAACTTAGTGTCCAGGTTTCCTCAAGATGTTTTCCTTCACCTTTTGATCTGTCTTTGGTGTCCAAGATATACTTAGAATGTACATATTATAACTTAGAAAATTTCCATTGGTATTATTTGCCTGACCTGGAATCGAATCACAACACACACTCATACTTGAAAAGCGGGTGTTTTGACTACTAGGCCACCACGACTTCATAGCTACACTAGCTCCCCTTAAACACCATTATCAAAATTAAAAACATTTAGCTTAAAATATTCCGACTGCTGAAGAACTCCTCTTTATGGGAGGGAGTAAGAAGGGTTTATACCCCAAGGACCCAGTGCGGGTTGATAGATGACACATGTGTCCGAAGTTTATGTTTGTGGGACATGCCGGTTTCCTCGCAATGTTTTCTTTCTGCGACCTACAAATTTGAAAGTCACGACCTTTACCACTGCTCATTAAGTTTTTTTAGTCAATAACTTCTATTTATTTTCTTTTAATGGATTTGCACAAACATTTTTACACGTTCATCATATTTATTTTGAACTAAATGAGTTCAAAATAAACGACGACCTTTGGCCCTGGCAACATTTAATACGCGCACACTACGGACCGATGAGAAGATTGTCGAACTGGAGGAAGAACTGAGCCGGTTGCGCTGGGACATTGTGGGGTTATCTGAAGTCCGAAGAGAGGGAGAGGACTCGATAATCCTGAGGTCTGGCAACCTGCTCTATTTCCGGGAAGGCAACCAGCTGTCCCAGGGTGGTGTCGGGTTTATTGTCCACAAGTCCCTCGTGAACAACGTGGTTAAAGTCGGGAGCCTTTCGACTCGGGTGGCGTACCTTGTACTGAGAATAACAAAACGATATTCGTTAAAGGTTATACAGGTCTACGCCCCGACGTCTAAACACTCTGACGATGAGGTGGAGGCTATGTATGAGGACGTCAGTAGAGCCATACATTCCTCCAAAACCCACTACACCGTTGTCATGGGGACTTTAACGCAAAACTGGGCATGCGAGAGGCGGACGAGACGAAAGTGGGGCAATTTGGAGTTGGAAATCGGAATCCCAGAGGTCAGATGCTAATGGATTTCATGGAAAGGGAAGGACTCTTTGCGATGAATTCTTTTTTCAGGAAACCATTGCACCGCAAGTGGACCTGGCTCAGCCCCGATGGTCAGACCAAAACGAGATAGACTTCATAATGTCAACGAGAAGGCAAGTGTTCAACGATGTCTCCGTGATCCATGCGGTAAAAACCGGGAGTGATCACCGTATTGTTAGAGGCATCTTGAACCTCAACATTAGGCTCGAACGCTCTCGACTTATGAAGTCTACGCTCCGTCCAGCGTCAACACAACTCCAAAACCCCGAGAGCTTTCAGATCGAACTACAAAACCGCTTCGAATGCCTCGGTGAATGCGTAGATGTGGACGACTACAACAACAGGTTTGTGGAAACTCTCCAAACGGAAGGGTCTAAGTTCTACAAAACCCTCCGTTCAAAAAGACAGAAGAAGATCTCCGGTCCCACCCGCCGGCTAATGGAAGAAAGACGGGAGGTGATCTTAAAATCCCCTGATGACGCTTCGCGCATCAGATGCCTTAACAGACAGATCTCAAAGTCTCTGACTCGCGATATACGCCAATTTAATACAAATTGTATTAAAGAGGCTATCGAGCGGAACAAAGGCTCCAAAGTGTTCGCACGAGAATTGTCTGTTGGACAGAGTCTACTTGCGAAGCTGAAGACTGGGGATGGTAGGATCGTCACTTCCAAGCCCGAGCTTTTGGGTGAGATGGAGAAATTCTACGGAGAGTTATACACATCAACACACGCACCTGTTGTAAGCCTGGCTAATGATCCCAGAGCCAGACTAACCCGACACTACACCGACGATATCCCGGACGTCAGCCTGTACGAGATTGGTATGGCCCTGAAACAGCTCAAGAACGATAAGGCGGCTGGAGATGATGGAATTACGGCTAAGCTTCTGAAAGCGGGTGGCAAACCGGTTCTTAAAGCGCTTCAGAAACTATTTAATTCCGTCATTCTTAAAGGCGAAACGCCTAAGGCGTGGCACAGGAGCGTGGTGGTTTTGTTTTTCAAAAAAAGTGACAATACCCTCCTGAAAAACTACAGACCGATATCCCTCCTGAGCCATGTCTACAAGCTGTTTTCTAGGGTCATCACGAATCGTCTCGCTCGCAGGTTCGACGACTTCCAGCCTCCCGAACAAGCAGGCTTCCGAAAAGGCTTTAGCACCATAGACCACATTCATACGCTGCGGCAAGTTATACAGAAGTCCGAGGAGTATAACAAACCACTATGCTTGGCGTTTGTGGACTATGAGAAGGCCTTCGATTCGATTGAGACTTGGGCGGTGCTACAGTCTCTCCAGCGGTGCCAAATTGACCATCGATACATTGAGGTGATAAAGTGTTTGTACAAAAACGCCACCATGTCAGTCCGTCTCCAGGATCAGGACTCGAAACCGATCCAACTGCAGCGTGGAGTGAGACAAGGAGATGTCATATCTCCTAAATTGTTCACTGCTGCGTTGGAAGATGTCTTCAAGCTCCTGGACTGGAAAGGACTTGGCATCAACATCAACGGCGAGTACATCACTAATCTCCGCTTCGCAGATGATATCGTGGTCATGGCTGAGACCCTGGAAGACTTGGGCAAAATGCTCAATGACCTCAGCAGAGCTTCCCAACAAGTGGGTCTAAAAATGAACATGGATAAGACGAAGATGATGTCGAACTCTCATGTCGCACCCACTCCAATTGTAGTTGGTTGCTCTGCATTCGAAGTTGTTGACGAGTATATATACCTGGGACAGAAAGTCCAACTAGGTAGGTCCAACTTCGAGAAAGAGGTGTCTCGGCGAATCCAGCTCGGTTGGGCAGCGTTTGGGAAGCTACGCTACATCTTCTCGTCGTCCAAGATACCACAGTGTCTCAAGACTAAAGTCTTTGACCAGTGTGTGTTGCCAGTGATGACTTACGGAACTGAAACGTGGTCGCTCACAATGGGTCTCATACGAAGGCTCAGAGTCACACAAAGGGCAATGGAAAGAGCTATGCTAGGAGTTTCTCTGCGTGATCGAATCAGAAAGGAGGAGATCCGCAGAAGAACCAAAGTCACCGACATAGCTCTGCGAGTCGCTAAACTTAAGTGGCAGTGGGCAGGGCACATTACTCGTAGAACCGATGGCCGATGGGGCAGCAAGGTTCTGGAGTGGCGGCCACGTACTGGAAGACGCAGCGTAGGGAGACCCCCAACAAGGTGGACCGATGACCTGGTGAAGGTCGCGGGAAGCCGATGGATGCGGGCAGCACAAGACCGGTCATCGTGGAAAGCCTTGGGGGAGGCCTTTGTCCAGCAGTGGACATCTATAGGCTGAGGAAGAAGAAGAAGAAATGAGTTCGGCTATCTCTCTGCTCTGAGAATGATGGCAGAAACAAACTTAGACGTCACGGCAATCTTTTTATTAATCCACCTTGGATAGTGGATGTGATGACGTGTCTGAAATTGTCTTTTTAGGAAACAACCACACAGATTGGATGGACTTGTCCAGCCAGTGCATGCATTTGTCAAAAATCGTTCAGAGCTCAATTCTGAAGAAAAAGAACTTGAAGAGCTAATGACAAAGAAGAAGAAAGGACATTTGAATAGGCTGCGTAAGTTACTCGAACTAATGAATAAAAACAACTAAGAAAAAAATAAAAAACGAAATGACCCACACAGGCTGTGAGGACATTAAAAAAATAATAAATATTTGTATTTATTTATTACTTTTATTGTATTTATTTGTTATTGTATTTATTTAGTTATTTTAACTTTTTATTTTAACCCCAAAAGAGTCGATTGTAATAGATACATTATTCTAGATCATAATATACAGAATACATTTTAAATTTTTGCTATACTTCGCTCCTATTGGTCCCAACGCGATGCTAAAGTCTTCCTGGATTAATGGACTATCCAACGCAAAAATTTTTTTTACAAATCGGACCAGTAGTTCCTGAGATTATCGCGTTCAAACAAACAAACTCTACCGCTTTATAAATACTATAGTATAAATAACATATGACATGTAAATAAACATCACAAATTTTATTACAAAATTGACCAAAAATAAGTACTCTAAGAAGCACACCCTCGCAAATCTTACATAGCGACTACAACATTGCGCAAGTAATTTAAGAATCCGTTCCCTCTCTATTTTTCATAGTCGTCTACCTCCTGTTTGTTTACGAGACATCTGTCTTTGTTTCAGAATGTTCAGTCACTTGGCAAAGTAGGGTAACCCGAATGAGGGGCAAAGATAAACAGATAATTATTGTAAGGTGTTAATCGCTATTAACTGAATACTGGAGGGATTCATTCGTTAATGTAAGCCAGTTTGATCTTTCAGTTTAGGGGTTGTAAATTTTGACACGTTTTGCGGCTATGTATGTACCTACGACTTTGAATTATTTAATATGGATCCGAATGCCGAGGTCATTGTGAACGTATCATGAACCGTGAAAAGGTACTAAAAGACGGGTTTTTGAAAAGTTAATAGTTTATTCTTATGAAACGGCGTTATCGCAAAGGTCCGGTACTTCACACCAGGGTAGCTTCTAATGTTGTACAAAGCACAGGTCCATTCGTGCGTGGAGTACTGCAGCCACATTTGAGCTGGTCCTACAAAATGCCACCTGGCTACTTTAGGTTCGGTGAAGAGGCGTGCGAAGAGGCTGATTGGCGACCCTGATTTAACTCAAAACGGTCTCCAAAGCCTGGAGTCTTTCAGTTTTCTATAAGATGCATTTGGTGAGTTTGCGAAGAAATTGCATGGTTTAATTCCACCATCTCTGTTCCACCATCGGACGACCCGTCGTACGCCGAGTTTCCATCCTTACGTTGTTAACACCACTACGATTCGGACGAAGCGTTTCGCCTCCTCTGTGTGATATACTGCGTACATCGAGGGACTGGAAGAATTTGCCACCGACGGCGTTTCTATCGGACTACAATTTGAGTGTCTTCAAGGTTAGAGTGAATAGGCTCTTAATAAACTAGCGCACTTTACCATCAACGATTGCATCACTACTTGCCTTCGGCGGGATTGCGGTCAAGCACTAATCTACAAATATTAAAAAAAAAAATCTTGCACATTCCGGAAGATGGTACCTACATAAACTGGGTTTTATCATGGACACGGAACTTCGTCTTCAAAAACACGTGTCAGAGTCTATCCATAAATGGTGTATCGCTCCAACCATGAACTTAATTAAAAGTGGCTGGTCAACATTTAAATTGAAATTAAAAATATTTAATTAAACCATTGGTATCATAATTGCCTTAGAGAGCGAAGTTCGCGAATCTCAACTTTGGGTCAAATAAAGATATTTGAACTTTTTGCCATCGATACAATTACGATAGTGCCACTGACGTAGAAAATTCTTATATTATGTTTGAAACACAAGGAACACATCAAATCAATTTTCGTGGATGTCAGTTTTGTACAGAAAACATCAGATCAAGCTACTACTATATGTCAGATTTCTTTATTAGATTTTCAACTTTACCTCTACGTTGATTGACAGTTTCGGATAGCTTGACCTGCTGTCGTCCGTAAATTCAGGAAAATTGTCATTCTATTCAAATTAACCGGTTTAATAGCTGCGCTCTTTGGTTTTACCCATTTTTTTCCATTCCTTAGGAATATCTGGATAAAAAACTATATCACGTATAATAAATAATATATGTTAATCCAGGTTATAAAACTTCTCTGTGCCAAATTTTACTAGACAGATTAACAAACATACTCGTACATAGATCCAAATATTCGCATTCATAGACGGACAAACAGATAAAGTAATTATTTATAACTGTTAAAATGGCAATGTCAAGTAAAGATAAAGATGAAGCAATGTCTTTTCTGGTGGATTCGACAAAAAGAGTTGAAAGTGGAATCTTTTTCAAAGCAACTACAACAAATGAAATTACAAAGTTGGTTAGTAAAATGGCTAATAAACATTCTTGCGGCTTCGACGACGTGCCGATTTCTATTATAAAGGAGAATATAGAGATATTAGCTTTTCCTCTTTCTGAATTCTACAATAAATGTATGGAAGTCGCAATCTTTCCTGACCAGCTGAAATTAGCCAAAGTGATTCCGATACACAAAAAGGGCATTAAGACCGATCCGAAAAATTATCGCCCCATATCTTTATTACCGACCCTATCAAAACTCTTTGAACAAATTATTAAAGCTAGACTAATGGTACATTTAGGTAGTAACAAAATTATTAATCTAAGACAATTTGGGTAACAAAAAGGCGTTGGTACCTCAGATGCTATGAACACTTTAACAAGTGACATCCTTAGTAAATTGAATGAAAAAATGAAAGTAGCTGGATTATTTGTTGACCTCAGTTCCGCTTTTGACACTATAGATTATGAACTCCTACTTACTAAACTCGAACATTATGGTATAAGAGGTAAGCCATTACAACTTATGACATCTTACTTACAAAATAGACGAATGAATGTGAAATAAAAAGCTTAGATGAGAACAATCATGAGGTGATATACAAGTCTAAAATAATACGTGGTGTACAAAACGTGGTGTACCCCAGGGTTCAATTTTAGGACCTATATTATATATAATTTTTACAAATGACTTACTCAACTTCATGAATAAAACTCAGCCGAACGACAAACTTGTTGTTTTCGCAGATGACACAAAGAGAGAATAGTTGGTGCTAAAGACATAGAAAAATTGACATTAAATACTAATATAATTATAGAAAAACTTTGCAAATGGTTTACAGCCAACAAATTATTGCTAAATACGGATAAGACGAACCTCATATTATTTAAGACCACGACTCGTCATAATGACAACTTCGATGTACACATAAATGGAGACAAGATTAAAGTAGTGGATAATGTTAAATTCTTAGGGATTAATATAGATTCCCTTTTAAATTGGAAACCGGAGCTTGCTGTTATTGAATCATCCATATCGTCCGCATGTTACGCACTCAGGAGCCTTAGGGATGATTTAAATTTAGCACAGTTAAAGGTTATATATTATGCGCTGGTAGAGTCTAGGATAAGGTATAGCATCACGCTCTGGGGAAACAGCTACAGTTACAACTGGCAAAGAGCGTTTATTCTACAGAAACGAGCCATAAGAACAATAGTTAAAATTTCACAGCATGTCTCATGCAGGGACTATTTTAAAAAATTGGGTATTTTAACGGTACCTAGCTTATATGTACTGGTTCTCTTAAGTTATTTTACAAAATATCTACATGAGTTTGAATCACTAGAAGAACGTAATATTAGAGAGAGCACGCGAAGAAAAACTCTCAAACAACAAATAACACCAAAATTTAATATAGTAGAGCATTGCTGGAAGTATCAAGCTGTAGAAATATTTAATGCCTTGCCTTCTGAGCTAAAGATCCTGATTTATAACACTCACTTGTTTAAATTAAAATTAGAAGCCTTTTTAATAGAAACATGTTTGTACAATATATCGGAACTAATGTCACAAAATAATAAATGAATATTTTTTTTTTCTGATGCTACAATCTTTTGACATTAAACTGTTTGACATTATATTGTAAATTGTTTTGACATTAAATGTAAAACTATTTGACATTATATTTAGACATTAGGACTTATGATATTTGCAATTAGTAATTGTTTTTGTTGTTGTTGTTGTGTTTGTTGTTGTGTGTTGTTGTTTGTGTTTGTTGTGTTGTTGTTGTTGTCTTGTTTGTTTGTGTGTTGTGTTGTTTTTGTTGTTGTTGTTTTTGATTTGATTTTGGTTGACATTAATTATATTTAAAACTGTTTGGCACCATATATAAATTTCGCTTATAATGTATAAAATGAATAATTCTCAGTTTGTTATATTTGTGTGTAGGTCGTATGTAGACATTCAACACAATGTAAATTGTTTTTAGAATGAAATAAATGAATGAATGAATGAATAAAACAGTCTTGAATATACATATACCACATTCAAGAGTTAGTAATTATTTTGGCGACCGAACGCTGGACAAAAGAGTACCATACTGACTCACCCAATTGCCTGCTGACATAAGAGGTCAGAAAACAAAAAGAAAATTTGCCAGAGCACTTAAAATGTTCTTACTCAGTAGTCTGTAAGCAATTTTGTAAGACCTGATATTGTTGATGTAACTTTTTTGTAATATTGTTGCATATTTAATTATTGCTGATACACTGTTTGTTCCGTTCCCGCAGACAAACCGTGAAAACGGTTTTGCGGGGCATAGCATTTATCCGAATGTATTGTACACGTGGAGATTAAGAAAATAAATAATAATAAAGCGTTCAGTTTCAAGTTTTACTTTGACAGTTCAACGAAATTCATTGCGTTACCTGCGTTGTTGAACAGAGACATACTTTGAACATATGAAACAATGGATAAGCAACATGCTCCAAAACTATTCAAATAGAGAGACTACACGTTTCCGTTAAAACTGGCTGCCATCGCTGAAATATGGTTTACTTATTACTAGTAAAGCTTCACTTAGGTATCTAACAAAATTCATATAAAACTTTCAACTAAATAGTAAGCTAAAACTATACACTCTAGCACGACGAGACTCCAAATAAACCTTACCTCTATTCAAAATCCAGGAAGCGAAACTCTAGCCATAAACTGAGTTCAGATAATGCATCTAAACCGGACGCAGCAACTACCAACATGAATATTATATCTAAAATATTTCACATTTCAAAACTGAAACTTGTTGGAACATGTGACGGGAAACGCGCAGTTGAACAAGTATTTAAGCATAGTCTGTTGTTGTTGACTAAGTGATGAGTTGAGACGTATTTACTAGAACAGGTTCTTTTAGAACTTACTTGCTCATACTTATTACATGATGATCCCCACATGATCCCTACGAATTATAGGCTCCTGTGACGCGACTACTCGAAACGACTCCTGTTTAATGATTTCCATTATGTTTTCATGAGCAGACGTGGCCTATTGGTGTAGGCCGCGACTTATAACTTGCAGGCCGTAGGTTTGAACCCTGCCAGGCGTATTACTTTGTGTAAATGGTATTTTTATTATAATCTGTAAATATAAATTCAAATCAGAAGATACCTATTATGAAACTAATAACTGATATGAAACATAAACGAATAAAAAGAAATAGTGAATGTTACACGTTGTAATATTGTTGTTGTGAATGAATGTTGAAAATGCATTTTCTTCTTAAATAATTTCATTGTAAGATGTAAGGAAAATCATGTACCAAGGTAATGTATTGGGATATACAACGTGTAACAAAAAGGGTATATACATACCAAGGGCATGGCATCTTTAGATGATATCAAAAGATATCGGAAGGGTTTCAACTCAAAATAAAATACTCAAAAAATTGGTACCAAATTTTCGGTTTCGTGTGTTTCTTAAAATCAAATCATAACAAACGTGGCAGCACACTACATACGTTAATAACTACTTGTTACCCGTCACGTTACTTGCCAAGATCCGATAAATGTCTTCAATATCTCTGTGCGACTAGTATGATAGTAGCCTATCACAGGCGGTGTTTTTCCTCATAACTTCCTAACATAAAGAGATAGAATTAAAAAACTCTTCCAATATCGTTTGATATCATGTAAAGATGCCATGCCTTTGTTATGTATATACCCTTTATGTTACACGTTGTATGATTTGTATAATCTTCTCTTGATTTGAATAATTTAGGTATAATCTTCAGAACTGCGGATGCAATTCCAAATATTATTTTACAAATGAAAACCTGCGTTGTTGACAAATTCCATATATTTTTTTGCTAAAATAGGAATTTTCACATGGACAAAGTAGCGGACAGAAGCTCTTATGTAATCAATAATATCTCTCACTTCCTACACATATACCCCTACCGCAAAAAACTGCTAAACGGATTTGAAATATGGCACACAGATACATAATTTATAACCAGATTATTACATATCGATAGCTTTAATCCGGATGTTACCACGGGGTCGAATCTTATACGGGTGAAATTGTAGAGGGTGGAAAACCGAGGGGTGCAGCCGCAGTAATTATACATTTCTACCCAGCTGACCGACACTTTTTTTCTGGAAGTGAAACCATCAAATGATATCTCTCGCTTTGGATGGAGCAGAAGGGCGTGTCAGACTTTTAATATCTAAATCCCACTCATGTTCCATGGTGAAACCATTGCCTGTTCGCCAGGGTCATGGTTTCTTTTTAACCAACCTACAACCCTTATCCAGGAGGCATCGATCTGTGCTGACATCTCTTTCCCGGGCCTGGTTCTCACCGGGCGGCGAGTCCACTGCTGCCACTGCTCAGCGCCCGCAAGCCCGCGCCTACGGTGGCCGGGAATCCGATGTTGTCTCCTGAACAGGGTGCTTCCTGTGGCGACTTGATGCGTTAGGGCGCTGGGATTCGCGCTCCCTCACGCGATTCGCCTCCTTCTTTGCCAATATCACTGCTTCGCAGAAGGAGGTCAGGGCCTGCTATGCACTCTCGCTCCAGACCATGGCCTGGAACAGGGCCGAACGCAAGAGATCGCCGCCGATCGCCGCCACGAGGACACGGCCGTTACTCAAGCCGGGCAGACCTCCACCGTATGCTCCACCGTGTCCTTAGGGCGATCCCTATAGTGGTGATACCCTGGCGTTTCCGAATATAATTTTTGAAATCTTATTTTTTTGCAGTTATGCAATCGTTGATGGTAAGGCGTGCTTCTTTATTAAGAGCCTATTTATTCTAGCATTGACACACAAACACTGCTGCTGGCATGTTGTTCCAGTCCCTCGATATAGGCGTAATTATTGAGCGAAATATATAATTAAAATAGAAAGCGTAGTGATATTTAAATAAAGCACTGCACTCTGATTCTCTCTGTCTTCTTTGACTCTTAACTCATATTGTACATGAAATGCTCTCTCTTAATTTTAACTCATATTATACATGAACATAATGTCAAAAACTACATTACCAAATAATTTCAGTCCTAAAATGGATTGAAACCTATTGATTTGAAACATAAGGAAACAAAATAAACATTATTTTACCGTCAATGTAGCGAAATTCAAATAAATGCCAGTGAACTAGGTCAATCCCTACGTAACGAAAATGTTCTTATACCTGTTGACTGAAATATCAATGAATATAGTGTTTATATTTCACCTCTGTGATATGAAATTCATAAATAGCTGATCAGAATGTCAGGCCACGAAGTAAAGCTATATGTAAAAATAATCCATACTAATATTATAAATGCGAAAGTAACTCTGTCTGTCTGTCTATCTGTCTGTCTGTCTGTCTGTCTGTTACGCTTTCCCGCCTAAACCTCTCAGCCGATTTTGATGAAATTTGGCACAGACAATCTATAGACCCTGAGAAAAAACATAGGCTACCTTTTATCCCGGAAAAATTTGATATTCTCGAGGGAAATCTAAAAAGCGCGATATAATCGAACTCCACGCGGGCGAAGCCGCGGGCGGAAAGCTAGTAGTTACATAAAAAAGGAATACTTTGATAGATCCGCTAGACGGCAGTCGCTTCACGGAAAATATCGAAGTTTAGCCAAAATCAGCAGTGAGACTGGTAAAGCGGACCCCAGACTCCAAAAGCTGAAAAGCTACGGATGCGACTGGGATTAACGCTGAGATGATGTCTGATGATGATGATGACTTTGATAGATCCGCTACTTCTGATCACTTCAGAGATCTCATTCACTACACATGTGTACAGATGCCAGCACATCAAGTAATAATAATCTGTAAAATTTATTTATTTTATAGCGTGAAGGTTCAAGGTTAATTAGTAAATTAGACGGATTCGGATAGTTTGCTTAGTGGCGCCAGCTTTTTAGATGATTTAAAATTTTAAATTGATCGAAATGTATTGAACTCCTTTTCAGCAACAATTTTGAGTAGCCAGTAAAGTTTCATTTTTATTTATATAAAGTTTACTGGTTACTGAAAATTGTTTCTTGCAAGTTTAAAAATATCAATTGCTTTAAAACAAGAAAGAGAAAAAAGAATGGTAAAAGATCGTTGTGTTATTGCTTTGGTCTGCTTTCTGCTTTGATTGCCGATGATAGAATAAGCTACCCTAACTGAGGATATTGATGGTACAGTCAGCAACAAAAGTCGATTAGCGTGATAATATAATACGTTCCGGCGTGATTTCTGGTGAACCCGTACGGAGGACGGCACCTTAATTATAAACGGTCTCCAAAGCCTGGAGCACAGGCGTAGTAGCCAGCCTTTCGGTCTTCTATAGGATGCATTCTGGTGAGAGTGCAAGGGAATTGCATGATTTAATTCCCCCATCTCCGTTCCACCATCGGACGACCCGTCGTACGGCGACTTTCCACCCTTACGTTTTTGACACCACTGCGACCCGGACGAAGCGTTTCGCTTCCTCTTTTATACCGCGTACATCGAGGGACTGGAACAATTTGCCAGCGACGGTGTTTCCGTCACATTACAATTTGAGCGTCTTCAAGGCTAGAGTGAATTGGCTCTTAATAAACTAGCGCGGTTTACCATCAATGATCGCATCACTGCTTACCATCAGGCGGGATTGCGGTCAAGCGCTAGTTTATAACTTATAAAAAAAACCCACACACTATTATTATCAATTGGAATCATTTTGAAGCGTCTTGCTAAACTATTGCTCCGTATCTTCGTAGAAAGTGTCTGTTCAACAGCATAAATAACGCAATGAACGTAGCTGAATTGTCAAAATTAAACCCATCATTACTGACAGTGTATTACGCAATTACCCTGCTGGTGTGGGCAGTTGTGTTGCAATGTGTACCGGGTACGATTCGCCAAATGTTGTTGTGTCGGAAGTTTGGTCGAGGAGGGTCTCCAGACCAATCTCCCTCTGGTGCAGCCGTTGGTCGTGTTGTTGGGTTTAACATTGCGGCATCTTGCTCAACTGCCGTCTTCCTCTAGTTTCAGTTTTATTGAGTGAATAGGGTATTAAAAAACTAGCGCGCTTTACCATCAACGATTGCCTCACTGCTTACCATCAGGCGGGATTGTGGTCAAACATTAGTTTAAAAACAACCGACTTCCAAAAACCACTACAAAGTGGAAAATAACTAATTTCGGAAGTCGGTGTCTTTGGTTTTTTTATATTCATTTTTTAACCGACTTCAAAAAGGAGGAGGTTACTCAATTCGACCGTATATATGCTTTTTTTTATGTTTGTTCGCGCATAACTTCGTCGTTTATGAACCGATTTTGATAATTCTTTTTCTGTTGCAAAGAAGGCGTTCCCAAGGTGGTCCTATGATAAGGATATCAGGGTTTGATGGTGGAAGACCAGAGAAAACAAGGGGAACTTTCAAAAATTGCAGGGGCGACTAGTGCATTTCTTAGCATTTTCATTAAGTACCTACTTTCATCATCATCATCCCAGCGTTAATCCCAGTCGCATCCGCAGCCTTTTCAGCTTTGGAGTCTGGGCTCCGCTCCGCTTAAGTACCTACTTTAAAGCACTACAATTTAATAAAGGTCTGGAGTAGATCTGATGGTGGTGATACTATATTTACGTCAGCTTCCAGTCTGACCGGATGTAACTGAATACATAGTACTTTTAACAACTAAAAAGTGAAAAATAAACCTTTTTTACAAAAAAAACAACCGACTTCCAAAAACCACTACAAAGTGGAAAATAACTAATTTCGGAAGTCGGTGTCAAAAAATGAATATAAAAAAACCAAAGACACCGACTTCCGAAATTAGTTATTTTCCACTTTGTAGTGGTTTTTGGAAGTCGGTTGTTTTTTTTGTAAAAAAGGTTTATTTTTCACTTTTTAGTTGTTAAAAGTACTATGTATTCAGTTACATCCGGTCAGACTGGAAGCTGACGTAAATATAGTATCACCACCATCAGATCTCTCCAGACCAAATTAAATTGTAGTGCTTTAAAGTAGGAGCGGGCAGGCAAAGCAAATGCGACTGCGGATGCTGAAATGCACTAGTCGCCTGCGAACCAAATGCTCTGGTCTTCCACCATCAAACCCATCATAGGACCACCTTGGGAACGCCTTCTTTAGAAAAAGTTATAAAACGAAGTTGCGCGAACAAACATAAAAAAAAAGCATATATACGGTCGAATTGAGTAACCTCCTCCTTTTTGAAGTCGGTTAAAAAAAATATGTTTTTGCGAATCCCCTACAATGTCTAAATAATGTTTACGAAACTAAGAACGAAACAATATTTTCACAATTCCTACCATTTAGTTTTACAAAGTTTTGATATACTGTAGCTTTTTTATGCTGTTTTACAGCATGTGCGAACGGGTGTGAGCCATCTGTTACAGTCTACCCCTTGATGTCGAAGTTCAGGCAAGTTTTATGTACTAACTGGAGTTTAGTGTTTAGTTTTCTTAGGCTATAACTTGTGGCAGTCATGTGAATTTTGTATTATTAATTTATGTGGTCTTAA
Source organism: Sesamia nonagrioides (assembly GCA_017933935.1). Taxonomy (NCBI): domain Eukaryota; kingdom Metazoa; phylum Arthropoda; class Insecta; order Lepidoptera; family Noctuidae; genus Sesamia; species Sesamia nonagrioides. The sequence goes on along the minus strand of JADWQK010000020.1, from coordinate 954,756 downwards.
TGACTAAAGCCTCAACTTTAGCACGAAGTTTCGGAAGTTAAGGACAGTGTCTGTGAGTACTTTGTAGATGAGTAATGACTCATGGTGTCGTAAAAGATAATCAAAACAAAACAGTAATGGAATGCATAATCTGACCAGCACCCTATGTTCTTTCTATATTACGGGTTTATTTTCCGCACTCAGTACCTCCAATGGACCATTGTGCGAGGACCATGGCGGCCTTTGGCGGTTATTCGAGAACCTTAATTGCGTATCACACTTCTACTATCAATTGGAATCATTTTGAACTCCCTTCTCAGGCCGCAGAAGACGCATCAAGGAAGGGCGGACAACGCCCTCTTCCGCTCCCCATGAACGGGTCCAGGGGCGAGGGACATGGGGAAGTCCCCGCCCCCTACTTGATGGACCCCGAGGCGGAGGCGCGCGCGAGTATCGGCGCGCGTCTCTGAGGCGATGCACGGGGTAGTTTAACATCCCACTACCCCGTGCAGGAGACGAGGCCCGGACAGACCGGGCCAGCACGAGGGTGTGGGGCTGTGGAAGAATTTAGACTCCCGCGGCCCCACGCGCGCTCGTGATAGAAGAGACACGGGGTGGTTTTAGTCAGTAAAAGTCTAACAGACCCCGTCGCCCACCCCAGGGCGGCGGACATCCTTTGAGGATTTCCAACCCGGAAAAAAAAGAAGTTTTATGTACTAACTGGAAGGAGTTTAGTGTTTAGTTTTCTTTGGCTATAACAACTTGTGGCAGTCATGTGAATATTGTGTTATTAATTTATGTAGTCTTAATGACTTAAGCCTCAACTTTAGCACGAAGTTTCAGAAGTTAAGGACAGTGTCTGTGAGTTGTTTGTGGATGAGTAATGACTCCAGGTGTCGTGAAAGATAATCAGAACAGCATCTAACAGTAATGGAATGCATAATCTGACCAGCACCCTATGTTCTATGTTACGGGTTTATTTTCCGCACTCAGTACTTCCAGTGGACCATTGTGCGTGAACCATGGTAGCCTTTGGCGGTTATTTCAGCACCTTAATTGCGTATATCAATTCGAATCATTTTGACGCATATGCCTAATTTACTGCTTACACGTGTCCAATATTTTTAAGTAAAAAAATCTAAGTACAAAATTTGAAAAATATATCATAAACAACTACATAGTTATGAGCTTGTAATCTCACCTGGTTGTCCCAAAAATAATATGGTCAACGAACCGCTCGCCGGCCTGCAATTGTAGCGGCGCGGCGCGGGGGCCCTAAAACAACCGACTTCCAAAAACCACTACAAAGTGGAAAATAACTAATTTCGGAAGTCGGTGTCAAAAAATGAATATAAAAAAACCAAAGACACCGACTTCCGAAATTAGTTATTTTCCACTTTGTAGTGGTTTTTGGAAGTCGGTTGTTTTTTTTGTAAAAAAGGTTTATTTTTCACTTTTTAGTTGTTAAAAGTACTATGTATTCAGTTACATCCGGTCAGACTGGAAGCTGACGTAAATATAGTATCACCACCATCAGATCTACTCCAGACCTTTATTAAATTGTAGTGCTTTAAAGTAGGTACTTAAGCGGAGCGGAGCCCAGACTCCAAAGCTGAAAAGGCTGCGGATGCGACTGGGATTAACGCTGGGATGATGATGATGAAAGTAGGTACTTAATGAAAATGCTAAGAAATGCACTAGTCGCCCCTGCAATTTTTGAAAGTTCCCCTTGTTTTCTCTGGTCTTCCACCATCAAACCCTGATATCCTTATCATAGGACCACCTTGGGAACGCCTTCTTTGCAACAGAAAAAGAATTATCAAAATCGGTTCATAAACGACGAAGTTATGCGCGAACAAACATAAAAAAAAAGCATATATACGGTCGAATTGAGTAACCTCCTCCTTTTTGAAGTCGGTTAAAAAAAATATGTTTTTGCGAATCCCCTACAATGTCTAAATAATGTTTACGAAACTAAGAACGAAACAATATTTTCACAATTCCTACCATTTAGTTTTACAAAGTTTTGATATACTGTAGCTTTTTTATGCTGTTTTACAGCATGTGCGAACGGGTGTGAGCCATCTGTTACAGTCTACCCCTTGATGTCGAAGTTCAGGCAAGTTTTATGTACTAACTGGAGTTTAGTGTTTAGTTTTCTTAGGCTATAACTTGTGGCAGTCATGTGAATTTTGTATTATTAATTTATGTGGTCTTAATGACTAAAGCCTCAACTTTAGCACGAAGTTTCGGAAGTTAAGGACAGTGTCTGTGAGTACTTTGTAGATGAGTAATGACTCATGGTGTCGTAAAAGATAATCAAAACAAAACAGTAATGGAATGCATAATCTGACCAGCACCCTATGTTCTATATTACGGGTTTATTTTCCGCACTCAGTACCTCCAATGGACCATTGTGCGAGGACCATGGCGGCCTTTGGCGGTTATTCGAGAACCTTAATTGCGTATCACACTTCTACTATCAATTGGAATCATTTTGAACTCCCTTCTCAGGCCGCAGAAGACGCATCAAGGAAGGGCGGACAACGCCCTCTTCCGCTCCCCATGAACGGGTCCAGGGGCGAGGGACATGGGGAAGTCCCCGCCCCCTACTTGATGGACCCCGAGGCGGAGGCGCGCGCGAGTATCGGCGCGCGTCTCTGAGGCGATGCACGGGGTAGTTTAACATCCCACTACCCCGTGCAGGAGACGAGGCCCGGACAGACCGGGCCAGCACGAGGGTGTGGGGCTGTGGAAGAATTTAGACTCCCGCGGCCCCACGCGCGCTCGTGATAGAAGAGACACGGGGTGGTTTTAGTCAGTAAAAGTCTAACAGACCCCGTCGCCCACCCCAGGGCGGCGGACATCCTTTGAGGATTTCCAACCCGGAAAAAAAAGAAGTTTTATGTACTAACTGGAAGGAGTTTAGTGTTTAGTTTTCTTTGGCTATAACAACTTGTGGCAGTCATGTGAATATTGTGTTATTAATTTATGTAGTCTTAATGACTTAAGCCTCAACTTTAGCACGAAGTTTCAGAAGTTAAGGACAGTGTCTGTGAGTTGTTTGTGGATGAGTAATGACTCCAGGTGTCGTGAAAGATAATCAGAACAGCATCTAACAGTAATGGAATGCATAATCTGACCAGCACCCTATGTTCTATGTTACGGGTTTATTTTCCGCACTCAGTACTTCCAGTGGACCATTGTGCGTGAACCATGGTAGCCTTTGGCGGTTATTTCAGCACCTTAATTGCGTATATCAATTCGAATCATTTTGACGCATATGCCTAATTTACTGCTTACACGTGTCCAATATTTTTAAGTAAAAAAATCTAAGTACAAAATTTGAAAAATATATCATAAACAACTACATAGTTATGAGCTTGTAATCTCACCTGGTTGTCCCAAAAATAATATGGTCAACGAACCGCTCGCCGGCCTGCAATTGTAGCGGCGCGGCGCGGGGGCCCTATCTCACGATGCACCTAGTATTATAATCTACCGTCAGCTGTGTTGCGCTCTCGCTAACCACACTGCAACATATTCTAAATATATTTGGGAAAAAATATAACATGGTGTAAAAATTATTGGAATAGATTCAGTTGCTTATTCTGAACAAACTAAATTCAGGTTTCGTATATAGAAAAAAAAAAACGTTGCATGTGCGGAAAATGTATCTGCTTAACAACGTTAATAACGTAACGAACGTTGTTGAACTATCAAAATATAACCCATTGCTACTGATAGTGTGTTACGCAATTACCATACTGAAGGAATGAATGCAAATGAGTTAGAGTATAAAAGAGTGTAAAAGTACCGACGACAAAACATCAAGCTACTACAATGTGTGGCCTTTCTTTCTTAGATCTTCAACTTTATAGCTATAGTATTAAGGTTCATGATTGGGAATATCTGACAGTTTCGGCTTGCTTGACTTGCTGTCGTTCTTACATTACAATACAACTTACCTTTGCCCGCCACCTTACATGCGCAATTTTTTTTTGTTTCCCCGTCCCACCAGGTTGCATTGCATTGCCTGCTAGAGTAGTTCAGTTTCGATTTTTTCCTTACTTTTAACCGGGCTGCTATGAGCCTTAGCGTCATCCTAAATATGCATGCCTATAGCATTTACCTTTTCTAATGGTATCGACTGAATATACAAATTGTAAGCCTAAGATTCTAACCCCGTCTGGCGTTTAACTTTGTGTAAATCATTTCATCACAGCTGCTCTCTAAATGGTGTAGATTAGCATCGCGAGGAAACCGGCATGTCTTAGAGGCAAAGGTTCGAAGATATGTGTCATCGACCAACCCACACTGGGCCAGCGTGGTAGATTACGGTCCAGGAGTGGGGACATGATAGGCCAATTATGTATGTTATGCAAAGAATTATCCTAATCCAACTGTTAATTCGAGATTGGCGTGTTTGAAACAACAAACTCATCAACATTATTATCAGTATATGCAACCAATTTCATTGATTTTGACAGCTAAAATTTCCAATAAAATATACGTTATAATGCGAACCTTTTTGGTACCCTTCCCGCCTAGGCAAAGAAAGCGAGTCGAAGCTTCTAGATTATAGAAGCATCCTTTTTATAAATATAAATGATGATGGTAAGTAGTGATGCAATCGTTGATGGTAAAGCGCGCTAATTTATTCACTCTAGCCTTGAAGACACTTAATTGCAGTCAGGCGGAAATACCGCCGCTGGAAAATTGTTCCAATCCCTCGATGTACGCGGTATAAAAGAAGAGGCGAAACGCTTCGTCCGGATCGTAGTGGTGTCAACAACGTACGACGAGTCGTCCGATGGAGATGGGGGAATTAAGTCAAGCAATTTGCTGGCACACTCTCCAAAATGTATTCTGTAGAACACCGACAGGCTGACTACTCTTCGACTGTGCTCCAGGATTTATATGACGCGTGCTTTTTTGTTTTTGAAAACTCGTCTGACGTGCATCAACGGTTGAGTACCGAAAACTTCGGTTATTTAGTTAGTTAAAAAATACAGCTATTTTAACTTTCGTTCTTCGTCCCTTATTGTATAAGAAAGAAGGAAAATACCTTTATTCAGCACAGACTTAAATACACACAATACAGATGTATTGTGTGTCTTTAAGTCTACATACTTCAGGCATAAACATACATCAGGTAGCAACAAAATAAAAAAATAATAGTCAAATAGAAAGTAAAAACCCCGATGTAAAAAACCGCAGCAAAATGTGCCTTTCAGCTGCACCAAAAAGGTCCAGTTCAGCAAAAATGACAGACAACTAGTGCCTGACGCTGGTTTTCAACTGAACCTGATGTGAGATTACGGTATAACGTGCACATCAATGCGCCAATCTTAAAACGTATTTTATTGCTGTCGCTGTCAATGGCAAATAGATTGCCAATACGGCGTGACGTTCTGTTCCAATATAAAATACCCAGAAAAAGTACAAAAAAAATATATTCTGCACAATCAAAACACACTGTTGAGTATCATGCTTTGGCTTGGTAATTTTACTAAATATTTGAGGGAAAATGTGAACGTGAATGGGATACTTAGCAATATTCGTCTGCTGCCGCTGTTGAGGCTAGACGTTTCCTTATTACACCTTGAGACACCGGCTTGAGATCACAGCCTCCGTGGCGTAGTGAATATTTGCCTCGGACAGCACGTTAAGCCGTTGGTCCCGGTTGCCATACGAACAATTAGTGGCAGTCGTTACGGGTTGTTGGAGCCCTCAAAAGTCTAACAATTGGTCTAACTGCAATGCTTAGATATCGCCTTCGGGTTGTAGAGGTCAGACGGCAGTCGCTTCACAGAAAATATCGAAGTTTAGTCAAAATCAGCAGTTAGACTGGTAAAGCGGACCCCAGACTTCAAAGCTGAAAAAAACAGCTACGGATCTGACGGGGGTTAACGCTGAGATGATGATAATGACACCAGCTTGAGATCGCCACGTAATTCTGTGGACACCAGAATGTCTTGAACAAGAATAATTATCGTCGTAATAAATCATCCATCAATGATCGCATCACTGCTTACCATCAGGCGGGATTGCGGTCAAGCGCTTGTTTATAACTTATAAAAAAAAAAAAAAAAAAAAAAAATATTGCCCACGTGAACCTTGGGTATTGTGAGTCCAACTGGAGGAACCTGTACCAGAGAGACGACAGGTAAGTGCACGTTTTTATTACCTTTTATCCCTTCTACCACGAATTTGAAGCGCATGTCCGGTCGAGTTAACCCCTAAAAGATACAGTTCACAAAAATAACAAAAACTGTGTTCGTATCCGCCCACAGTAATGGAGTAGCACCACTACGCAGATTACGAAAATGAAAATACACTGTAGCCAAAAGCCTCGTGTTCAAACAATAAATGTTTATTCTGACAATTTACACCAAAAGGAAACTGCGGTAAACATCAAAGCTGAAATCATTTTAGTATCAATTTTACTTTGATAAGAACCTCTCACAGTGCTTTCAGATTCCACGAACCCACCAGAAAGCAAGTCTCAATTTAATCAATCAACCGTGCTCTAGTCGAGACTGGCGCACCTCTAGTAGCACAGAGAAATAGTGATGTCCCCGCAGATTCCCGGCTAATGCACTCGATAACAGATTTCCCGGGGTGGTCGTTTGTCCCGTGAAATGGACCGCGCATGCGCTCCATTGCAAATTTGATGTACCCGCTCAACTTCAGGTATATAATAAAATATTATATTTAGCTATCAGTTTTGGCGGGAAGTTTGCTGTGGAATACATTGGAGTATAAATTGTATATTTTAAACCTTTTGGGGTATAATGTAGATATAGAATATATATAAAGTTGAAGAGTTTGTTTGTTTGAACGCGCTAATCTCAGGAACTACTGGTCCGATTTGAAAAATTCTTTATGCATTGGATAGCCCATTGATCTAGGAAGGCTCTAGGCTATATGAAATTACGCTGCGACTAATAGGAGTGGAGCATAACTGACTCCACGCGAACGAAGTCGCAGGCGGCCGCTAGTATAAAATAAAGTGATACATGGTGGTTTGGCATAATATATTTTATGGGGGATGTTTATAAATACACTTGTAATAGAAATAAATAGCTGCACAAAACACGGATTGTCAAGTTGCACTTTACATGGTTGGTGTAGTAGCTAAGTGTTAGACTGCTGCGCTGATCGCGGGTTCGAACCCCGCACAGAACTAAATAAATATTTAAATAATAATAATAATTAAATAATAATTTAATTTATTTATTTTTGAAATATTTGTATGACCTACAATTAGTTTTTCCGGGTCTGGCTGTTTGTGTATGTGATTTTAAATGTTTGTAAACTCGCCCACGGTACAGGAGTAATACCTATTTTGAAGCAAAGTGAAAAAAAATACTTTCCTTGGCAGTACAAGTAGTATGGTTTGTTTGCTGTTTAAATTCGATCGAACAATTCTATAAAAAAGCTAACAATACTTTTAAAGAAGAAATAATTTCCTGAAACTAAATAAAAAACAACAAAGAAATATCAATACCGCACGCGCTTTCAACATTGCATTGAAACATTTTAACAAGCACGTTCCATCTAAATACGCTTCACAAAACACAACACAGTGCCATCTTGTTAAATACGCACCACAATTTCGGGCATAGTTGGCCGCTGTTCATTGCGCCGTGTACCGGTTCCCGGGAGGGCCGGGATAATGGGGTAACTCGATAAAAGATTTCCCGGGACGACGATACCTCACAACACTGCCATCGCGGCCATTTTAACTTCATCCCGGAGTGGCAAGTTGGTCGGGATTTACACTTCTGATGGACCCGCGCTGTTATCATAAACAAGAATGTAGTTGGAAAGTTTCTTTATTATTTACAGAGTATGTCACCTGAGTAGATAGTTGCATGTACGTGTGTATTTAAGTGAGATTTGTAGTCTGACTTGATATGGACATTAAATTATTATTATCCTTAGTAAATCGATCTGGCCTTGATTCTCTTGTTCACATACTAAAGTAAATTTAGGTTAACTTTATCTTTTTTATTATATTTCATTAAAAAAAAGGACAAAAGATACATATTAGTTTTAGTCTTCTCAATTTAAGATTACACACTACACCTCTTAAATTAAGGTAACACTCCATTGAGTGTTTTAGACTAAAAATACGTCAATTTAAGTTAAGTTCAGTTAAGTTCACTCGGTGGTAGGCCATAACATCAGCTGCCGGCAGAAGTTACCACCCACCAGACAAAGTCTTGCCGCCAAGCGATTCGTCGTGTTCCGGCATGATGTCTGGTGAAGCCGTACGGAGGACGGGTCTGAGCAGTTGTGTTGCGATGTGTGGCGGGTACGATGCGCCAAATGTTGTTGTGTCGGGAGTTTGCTCGCGGAGAGTCTCCAGATCAATCTCGCTCTAGCGCAGCATCGTTTGGTCGTGTTGGTCTTGGGTTTAACATTGCATCACCTTGCTCAACTGCCGTCATCCTTCCTATTCCTAAGTTTATTAAGTGAATAGGCTTAATAAACTAGTGCGCTTTACCATTAACGATTGCATCACTGCTTGCCATCAGGCGGGATTGCAGTCAAGCACTAGTTTATAATTGTATAAAAAAAGTTTCTAATTGCGTCTACATTGTCTATGGATTACAGTAATTTGACAGGACTAAATTAACATTTTATTAATATTTATCTTCAGTCCTTTTGTTAGTGAAATTGAAAGACAAAGATCCAAAGAACTTAAATTTAGTTTAGGTGAACAGGGGAGTGTGTTACCAGTGTGTTTAGTGTGTTGCCAGTGATGACTTACGGAACTGAAACGTGGTCGCTCACAATGGGCCTCATACGAAGGCTCAGAGTCACACAAAGGGCAATGGAAAGAGCTATGCTAGGAACTCCTAGCATAGCTCACGATTCGATCACGCAGAGAAACTTCTCTGCGTGATCGAATCAGAAATGAGGAGATCCGCAGAAGAACCAAAGTCACCGACATAGCTCTGCGAGTCGCTAAACTTAGGTGGCAGTGGGCAGGGCACATTGCTCGTAGAACCGATGGCCGATGGGGCAGCAAGGTTCTGGAGTGGCGGCCACGTACTGGAAGACGCAGCGTAGGGAGACCCCCAACAAGGTGGACCGATGACCTGGTGAGGGTCGCGGGAAGCCGATGGATGCGGGCAGCACAAGACCGGTCATCGTGGAAAGCCTTGGGGGAGGCCTTTGTCCAGCAGTGGACATCTATAGGCTGAGGAAGGAAGGAAGGAAGGAACAGGGGAACCAGTGCTACTATTGTGTATTATAATTAACGTATTACAGTTTTAGCTGAATCACTGTGTCTCAAGATACAGACTGCGTGATTTTAGAAAAAAGTTTATCTTATTGTGTACAGATTTCAGTTCCTAGATTTATATAGTACTATACCAAAGCTCATTTAGAATGACTTCTTATTAGTTATAGTACCTATGTATGTGTATATAGTTTACTAGCTTTCCGGCCGAGGCTTCGCCCGCGTGGAGTTCGGTTATATCGCGCTTTTTAGATTTCCCTCGGGAACATCAAATTTTTCCGGGATAAAAGGTTGCCTATGTCCTTTCTCAGGGTCTAAAGATTGTCTGTGCCAAATTTCATCAAAATCGGTTGAGAGGTGTAAGCGGGAAAGCGTAACAGACAGACATACAGACAGAGTTACTTTCGCATTTATAAAATTAGTATGGATTTAAGTATTTATTTAAATAGTGTTAAGAGCTTCTTTTCTTTATATTTTTTTCAACTAAAGCACCTTCGATCTAATCTCTTTACCACCTGTGGTTAGATGGTAGAAAATGCCTAAGCCATTAAGTCCGCCTCTGTACAATATATGTGCGAAATAATTCCTACTAATATTATAAATGCGAAAGTAACTCTGTCTGTCTGTCTGTTGCGCTTTCACGTCTAGACCACTGAACTGATTTTATTGAAATTTGGTACGAAGATAGAATTGACCTTGAGAAATAACATAGGATAGTTTTAATTCCGAACTTTTGAAGAGTTCTCTTGGAAACGCGATATAGCCGAACTCCACGCGGGAAGCCGCGGGCGGAAAGCTAGTAAATAAATAAATCTGTATTTACTGTGATAATAAAGTTATTTTAATCCTTTATACTGCTTAGCCGTGAAGCTAATGCATATGATTTAAATTATAATATGCATTGTATTTGAGACTCAGAACAAGCTGTTTTTGTTAAAAGTATATGTGACCGTTTATAATGATATCAGTGCAATATCTAATGGATGCCAGTTGACGTCATACCTATTTGACCACTCCCCTCGTCCTTCAAAACCTCAAAACATCCATTTCATGTTATCTTTAATCTCATGAACAGAAAACTCAATTTCAAACTGTAGTTCGATCTAAGAAAATTGAGCGTGCTACCCGTATCATCGGATCAAGGCCGAATCTTCCGGTCGCCAATAAAACTATCGAACCAACCTAGATCTCAGGACTCCACATAACTTTCGTAACAGTCTGCGACATATCTCCAAAAACAGTTACCACAAATAAAAGTGCCATTGTCTGTCCAAAGATAATCAGGCCGAAGGCTAATTTTCTCGACGCGAGAATGGCCGAAAAACAGTTTTATCTTGCCCATAAGACCACTAAGGAAGTAATCCCACTAAACAAAGGGTCCCAATAACGATGCTAGTGTTCCGCCATAAGATATTCGCTGATCGGTCCGCCGGATAAGTTCTCATGTAGACTAAGAATATCATATAGATGGGTGTGTGAGTGAAGTATTATAGCTCGGTGTTCAGAATTTTTTTGTGATTCTACATATTGTATAAGTGGATGAGTGATATTATTATATTGAAAACAAAAACCAACCAACCAACCAACCAACCACCAAAACCAACCAGCAAAATAAAAGTAATTATGACTTTTTAATTAAAATACTTTTTTATATTATAAAAAGTGCTTCATCGCAATCCCGCCTAATGGCTGGTAAGCAGTGATGTAAGTCTTGGTGGTAAAGCACGCTGGTTTATTAAGAGCATATTTGCGACCCGGACGAAGCGTTTCGCTTCCTCTTTTATAACGCGTACATCGAGGGACTGGAACAATTTGCCAGCGACGGTGTTTCCGTCACATTACAATTTGAGTGTCTTCAAGGCTAGAGAGAATAGGCTCTTAATAAACTAGCGCGCTTTACCATCAATGATCGCATCACTGCTTACCATCAGGCGGGATTGCGGTCAAGCGCTTGTTTATAACATTTAAAAAAAAAATATTTACTCTAGCCTGGAAGACACTTAACCGGGTGGAAACACACCGTCGTACGGCAAGTTTCCACCCTTACGTTGTTGACACCACAACGCTCCGAACGAAGCCTTTCGCCTCGTCTTTTGTACCACGTACATCGAGGGACGGAGGAGTATACGATGGAGGTCTGCCCGGCTTGGGTAGATCACCGCCGTGTCCTCGTGGCAGTGATCGGCGGCGATCTCTCGCGTCCGAACCTGGTCCAGGCCATGGTCCGGAGTGAGAGTGCATGGCAGGTCGTCAACTCCTGTTACGAAGCAGTGATGCTGGCAAAGAAGGTGGTGGAGCGTCGAGGAAGCGGGAATCCCAGCGCCCTCACGCCACTAGCCACCACAGGAGACGCCCTGGTCGGGAGACAACATCGAATGCCCGACCCCCGCAGGCGCGGGCTTGCGTAGTCACCCTTCCGCTCCGCCCAGAGCGGGAGAGGTCATTTGATGATTTCCCGTCCCAAACAAAAAAATAAAAAACAGAAGGGTGAACTGTCATTAATGTAAATTTCTCGGTTTAGCTGGAATCACAACTCACTCCATGCACACTTCACATACGGTTTGACGACGAGAGGTTAACAGAATCATAGTGCTGAACTTTATTTTGAGAATTGCGTAACACATTTTCAATTGCAACCCGAATCATTTTTTTTTTTATTATTATAATCTAGTGTTTGACCGCAATCCCGCCTGATGGTAAGCACTTATGCAATCGTTGATGCTAAAGCGCGCTAGTTTATCAAGAGCCTATTCACTCTAGTCTTGAAGACACTTAAATTGTAGTCCGATGGAAGCACCATCGTTGGCAAATTGTCCCACTCTCTCGATGTATGCGGTACAAAAGACGAGGGAAACGCTTCGTTCGGATCGTTGTGGTGTCAACAACGTAAGTGTGGAAACTCGGCGTACGACGGGTCGTCCGATGGTGGAACGGAGATGGGGGAATTAAATCATGCAACTCCCTCGCTCACTCTCCAAAATGCATTCCATAGAACACCGTTAGGCTGACGTTCTTTTCGCCTGTGCTCCAGACTTTGGAGACAGTTTTGAGGCAAATCTGGCATAAAAAAACTCATCTAGCAAAAAAAAAATAGCTCGTAAAAGTGTTTGGAAAAACCTACTTTTATGGAAAAAAGAAACATTTATTTATTCATTGGAAACCAAAGCAAGATTACAGGATTAGCTAAGAATTGGACATGGTTTCAAAGTAAGGAATCGTTAAGTGGTCTTAATGAATTAGCGCCCTAACTGGGTTAATCGTTTCTTACGTCCTAACATTGTAGGTATTTTTATTGAGTTCGGGACTGAAATGTCGCTTCTCTATATTTTATTCTATGATCCTGGTAATGCTTCTGTGAGGGCGTTTGCATATAGGGGTGTAATGTGTAATATCAGGGCGTGTAGGTGCAAGGAGGGTTTAATGGAGGAGCTAAGTTACTTAACCGAGTAGGGGTTGTCTTCATAATGTGATGGGAAGTTATTTTTAGTTGAGAAGAACTGTTTCATACGTAGATTAGGTAAAGAAAGGTGCCTGGCAGAATAGTGGAGTTCTAATAGGCAGTTGTGTTAGCAATACGTAAACTTTTTGAACTTTATAGGCTGACGATATTTTTAATTGTCAACGATATTTTGAAAAATATATAATAACTAGCTTTCCGCCCGCGGCTTCGCCCGCGTGGAGTTCGGTTATATCGCGCTTTTTATATTTCCCTAGGGAACATCAAATTCATCAAGCCTGTGTCCTTTCTCAAGGTCTGAAGATTGTCTGTGCCAAATTTTATTAAAATCGGTTGAGATCTTTAAGCGGGAAAGCGTAACAGACAGACAGACAGAGTTACTTACGCATTTATAATATTAGTATGGATAATAATATAATAATATTTATTTATTTTAAAGAGGATACAAACATATTTTACAAACAAAATAGGCTATTTTTAAGCACAAAAGAGTTAAGCATCTGTAAACCGAACTAATCCTGTTTTTCAGCTATCAGCGTCAATCCCCTCGGATAATATTACATTTATCGTAGCCATTTATATTATTTCCTATATGTTTCCTTATATTTATTTTTTATTATATATTTCCTTTATATTTATTTGTCTTTGAATTTTTGAAGATTTATCAGACAGTTACCCGTCTGATAAATGGATTAATTGAAAATTTACAAAAATGTAGTCGAGAAAATATTAGCACCCGCTTCACTCGTTCATGGACAAAACGAAGGTCCAAGGTCGAAGGTTGGGAGGTCCATCCTTATCAGCATGTATATCAGGGACAGCTGACCCAGATCTATAGCTCCAGCTTCAAGGATGAGGTGTTTCGACGGTTCCGACTCGGCTGGGCAGCGTTCGGGAATCTAGGTAGTGTCTTCTGGTTCAAAATATCTCAGTGCCTAAAGACAAAACCAATGTGTGTGTGTGTGTGTCTTTAACCAATGTGTTTAACCGGTGATGACATATGGATCAGAAATGAAGTCACTCATTATGGGCCACATAAGAAAGCTCAAGGTCGCACGAGCCATGGAGAGGGCTATGCTAAGTGTTTCTCTACGTGATCGAATCAGGAATGAGGAGATTCGTAGAAGAACTAAAGTCGCCGACATAGCCCAGCGGATTAGCGCTTCAAAGTGGCAATGGGCAGGGCACATAGCTCGTTGAGCCGATGGCTGATGGTACCGGCAAGCGCAGCATCGGACGTCCACCGACTAGGTGGTCGGATGATCTGACCAAAACCGCAGGCCGCGTCCAATTGTTCTTTTTAGAAATCCTTGGCGGAGGCCTATGTCCAGCAGTGGACTTCATGTGGCTGAGATGATGAGTCGAGAAATATTGAATAAAATATTAAAATACAAAATGCGTGTTCGCTCTTACATTAAAATTAAAGTTCCTATAAGTATGAGTATGTTCCACAAAAATTCGAACGTTCCACGGTCAGTTGAATATTTTCAGCTTCCACATATCCCAGCAGTTAAATTCTCAATGATCGGTAATAACTGTAGTTTTATTTCACACAATCTATTCGCTGTTTTTATTCGCAAACGGTAAATATACACCATAAAGAGATTTGGTTTTCGATTAAACATTCGACTGCTGGTTTCAGAATATTCGCATTATAATAAAAAAGCCTTTTCACATGGACGTCATCATCATCAACCTTTTTATCGCCCCACTGCTGGGCACAGGTCTCCTCTCATACAGAGAAAGATTGAGCGTAATCACCACACTTGCTCAATGCGGGTTGGCCATTTCAGAATAACAAGTCCAGGTTTCCTCGAGATGTTTTCCTTCACCTTCATTCATTGGTGTCCAAGATATACTTAGAAAGTACATATAACTTTAGAAAAGTTACATTGGTACTTTCCTGACCTGGAATCGAACCCGCGCACTCATACTTGAGAGGCTGGTGTTTTAACCACTAGGCCACCACGACAGACCACAGACATATGGACGTAAAGTTAATTAATATGCACTAATTGGTATCCATTACTGGGTTGTAGAAGCCAGGTGGGCAGTCTCCCTGCATAAAATACTGATATTAAGCTGCATTGGTTAGACTGGAAATCGAGCCCACCATTACTGTTACTGAGCTAGTAAAATTATACATTTTATGAACATGATGAATTTGTTTTTATATAAGATCTTACATCGCATTATAGGCTACTTATAAAATTTTTAGATTAATCATCATCATCAGCATCCGAAGGTTTTTCAGCTTTGGAGTCTGGGGTCCGCTTTTGGTGGCCTAGAGGTTAAAACGCCTCTCAAGTATGAGTGTAACTTTTCTAAGTTATATGTACTTTTTGTATCTTGGACAGCAATGACTAATTACAAGGTGAAGGAAAACATCTTGAGGAAACCTGGACTTTATATCTGAAATCCCGAATTGAGCAAGCGTAGGGATTACGCTCAATCTTTCTCTGTATGAGAGGAGACCTATGCCCAGCAGTGGGACGATAAAAACGTTGATGAATAAATGAATGAATGAATTCTTCTTTATTCAATACCGGTAGAATAGAATAGATATATTTTATTATGTATGTTGCTACTACTAGTCATAAGACAAATTATTTTACAGTAACAGTAAACCATTCACAAAAGACGAGAATTTTTTTCACAAAACCGTCATATATCTTTGAGAACGGGGCCCAACGTCTGAATGGTTGACAATGCGGCACTGAAAACGACGAGGCACATATAAACAGGATATAAAATATGTCACCAATAAGCAAGACCAAATGTCGGATGGGGGTGCGGTTGTGTTGGTAAAAGATCAGCGGGGAATAGAAAGATGTTTGGAACAAGTAAAGATAACATTGTTTATCACACGCGTTGGGTGTAAAATACACATCACATAGAGCTATCATTTACGCATTTTGTACATCAAATTAAACACAAAAATATTTACGGGTTTACGACTTTTATTTTTGGTGTGTAAATTTGCTATGTGATGTAGTGGGTAATCTAGAATAGTATACTATTGACAAAACCCCCCACACATTTCCCACCCACTGCGACTCCTGAAAGCCAGAATCAACAGTGGAGACCGCCAGAAAAACGCCGAGCAATGAAGCTCGACGAGTTTCGGAGAAACGATTCAACTATCTTGGGTCCCGCAACAAAATTAATCAGAAAAGAATAGCGGAGGAGTAAAAAATAAGGTATTTTTTCCACTTCCCTCCATAACAAGCACGAGACAGAACAAAACTAGGCCAATCGGCACAAAGGGACATTATTGCAACTGGGAGAAGCCCAGATTGGCAAGCACCACGGAATAAAATTTGATTAAGTTAATGGGTCCTACATAAGTAGGTATGTGCTGTTACAATTGATTTCAATAATAGGTATGGCCAAAGCGCCTGAAGGCACGGAAATTGGTTCCAGTTTCTACAAGGTCCGTATAATAAACGACTCCGGACTTGTACACTATCCAACATAATATTGCGTTCATTCTGCCAGAGAATACACTCCCACAAGATGTGATGTGCGGACTGTTCAAATTCACAGTTCGATGAAGAACATTGACTGTATTCTTTTAAACTTGTTCCTTCGCCTTTGTGTCAATGTTCTACATCGAACTGTGAATTTGAGCAGCCCGCACATCACTTCTAGTGAGAGTGTGTATACTATACTATACAATAGTATACTATAGGCTACCTACATTATTTCTTTCTCCTTCCCACTGGGATACCATCCAAAGGTTGTCTGTAAAAGACCGCTCTTACCGATAAGACTGCCCATTGTGTCAGTTTTTGCAAAATCTTCATTTTTTTTCTGTAATTTATATGGTGCACATAATAAAGGGTATTTCTGTGTTATTCTTATGTGTGTGTATGTAACGGTATGGGGTTCGTAAAGGGGGGGTATTTTATTTTTAATTAACTTGTTATACACAACCTTCTTTTTTCTTTATACGAAACCTGAACATAGTTTGTTCAGAATAAGCAACTGAATCGATTCCAATCATTTGTACACCATGTTATATTTTTTCCCAAATACATTTAGAAATTTTTGCAGTGTGGTTACCGAGCGCGCTACACAGGTGACGGTACTAGCATAGTACTAGACGCATAGTAAGACAAGCCCTACCGCGCAGCGCCCCAGCAGGCGTGGTCGGGCGAGCGGTGCGTTGACCATATTTTTATTGGGACAACTAATTAAGATACCACGCTCATAACTTTGTGGTTTCTCATGATATCTCACCCTAGTTGCTTAACACACTACTACTATCAACAGTAATAATTTTGAAGCATATTGCTATTGCATTGCTCCATCATATCATCATCCCAGCATTAATCCCAGTCGCATCCGAAGCCTTTTCAGCTTTTTGGAGTCTGGGGTCCGCTTTACCAGTGCAACTGCTGATATGGCTAAACTTCGACATTTTCCGTAAAGCGACTGCCGTCTGACCTCCACAACCCGAAGGCGACATCGAAGCATTGCAGTTAGACCAATTGTTGGACTTTTGAAGGCTACAACAACCCGTAACGACTGCCATTAGATGTTCGTATGGCAACCGGGAGCAACGGCTTAACGTGCTTTCCGAGGCACGACCAGACCAGTGCAAATATTTATATTCATGCATACAAATACTTGTACTGTGCGGGGATCGAACCCGTGCCACCTTGCGCAGCGGCCGCGTCCGCTACCGCTACGCCACGGAGGCTGTCGTATTGCATTGCTCCATATGCTTGAAAAGTGTGTCTGCTCAACAAGATAAATAACGCAATTAATGTTATGTAACTGTTAAAATGAAGCCTATTACTAATGATGGTGGGTTAGGCGATTACCCTTCAGTGAGATGGTTATTATTCTATCACAAGCCCCCCTTTTTTTGGTGCCCCCGCTCTGGGCGGAGCGAAACGTTTACTGAATAAAACCCACCCGTGTTCCTTCACTTGCTTGCGCACCAAGACCACGGTTTCTTTTTAAACCAACCTGCAACCCTGGCCCAGGCTTCGATCTTCGTAAGTGTTCCATGCGCACCACTCTTAGACGTCACTGGGGGAGTCATATACCTCACTCTCTCCCTGACCCGAGATGGCCTACAGCGGCGGGCCAGCACCAATCGGGGATAGCGGAAGCAGTGTTCGTTCTTGCAATCCCCGGTGTAGGTGTGAGATGGAACACCGGAGTGGTTTTTAGCCAGTAAGAGTCTGACAGACACCTTCGCCCGCCCCAGGGCGGCGGACATACATGAGTATTTCTTATCTCGGAAACAAAAAAATAAGGCTTCAGTCTTGGACCCCGTCACGAGGTGCTGACATCTCTATAAGGCACTCGTGAAACACAACGCACCGTCCTTATCGAGCGCTAGTGACGGGCCTCTTGCATTCCTTGAGTGTAAACTCTGATTAATTTATAAATCGCTTTTGCTCGCACCAAGCTCACACCAGCTTCAGAGCAACAGTGAAATGTAGCGTAAAAAGAAATCCTTGAGAGGGCCAATGTCGATCCTTATTTATGAGTCAGCGTATTATTATGACTTGCCAATTTTCCGGAAAATAAAATCCGTTACGGCTTCGATTCGACTCGGCGACGTGACGATGCTGGATCGCGTTCAGATTTTACTGACGCTCTGTATGATAATTTGCCTTATTCGACGTACGGATGGTAATGTATGATTTGATTTTAAGGAATCCTCACTCGTGATTGGCTTGGCTCGGCTTCCTAGATATATTTATTTCGTTATTTATTAACTCGTCATCACTATTATTACCTTTAAGAATTTCCTAATTCAACAACATTATGGCCACATGGCCATATTTACAGTTATAGGTATCATAACATATTGCTCTCTATTCATTAACGTTGCTTAAAGTTAACTAGTGACTAGGGATTGTTTATGAATAAACAACATTCATAAACGATGAAATATGTTAAGTTACGTGCATACGTCTAAAATGTATGTTTAAACAATTTCTAATCATTAGTTAATTTTGAGCAACGTTTTTAAATAAAGCGGTTTATGTGCAGCGTGATTTTTGTGAACTCACTCAGAAAACCGAATAGATATTTTTACTAAAGCTCTATTCTGTCTGTATATCATTAAGGATATCTGAGGTAAGCGTTTAGATACGGTAGAGATAAGATTTTTTAGTAGATTTTTATTTAGCTGCTATATGATCCTTAAAGGGGTACCCCAAGGGTTGGATTGATTTAGAAGGATGCCTGAAAGGATTTGGGTGAAGCCTTTGCAATGAAACAGAGTAGGCTAAATTAAAAGGTATATAATTTGACCGAATTTTATCCTAAAAAAAGTGAATTGTTTTGTGTTTTATTTCGTTAATTTTATGAAACATGTTGTCATTACGAAGGAAGAAGTTTATAGGAATACAAACTACATGTAAATCACAGGATTTATAGATTTCTTGACTTTGTGCCAAAATCATTAAACTAAAACTTTCGATTTAGTAAGTAGTCTTTCTCTTTTTTATTTCAATAATTATAAATTAGTGCTTGACCGCAATCCCGCCTGATGGTAAGCAGTGATGCAATCGTTGATGGTAAAGAGCGAAGACGGCAGATGAGCAAGGTGATGCAATGTTAAACCCAACAATACGACCAACGATGCTGCGCTATAGGGAGATTGATCTGGAGACCCTCCACGATTAAACTCCCGACACAACAACTTTTGGTGCGTCGTACCCGGCACACATCGCAACACAACACTGCTCGGACCTGTCCTCCATACGCCTTTCTGAAGTCAGAAGAATATGAACTTTAAATTGGTTCTCAGTTTTATGGCATTTATACGATTGGTGCAGTCGTCGCTGCATGTCACAAGTTAGGTTCCCGCACGAAAAAAAAAATTGTATGGCCTACTGGTAGTTGTTCCGGGTCTGGATGTTTGTGTATGAGAGTTTAAATGTTTTTTAACGCACTCACTATACATGAGTAATTCCCAGTGTGACGAAATGATATTTTTATTAAAAAGAATACTAATAAGCAGTTAAAAGTTTAAATTCTTAGTGACGTGAACACAAATACTTCAAAATCTATTGTCCTAAGATTTTTTTTTTTATAAATTATAAACTAATGCTTGGCCGCAATCCCGCCTGATGGTAAGTAGTGATGCACTCGTTGTTGGTAAAGCGCGCTAGTTTAATAAGAGTTATATTTACTCTAGCCTTGAAGACACTTAAATTGTAGTCCGACGGAAACACCACCTCTGGCAAATTGTTCCAGTCCCTCGATGTAGGCGGTATAAAAGACGAGGCGAAACGCTTCGTTCGGAGCGTTGTGGTGTTAACAACGTAAGGGTGGAAACTCACCGTACGACGGGTCGACCATTTATGGAAAGCAGGTGGGGGAATTAAATCATGCAATACCCTCGCTCACCCTCCAAAAAGCAACCCACAGGCTGGTTACTCTTCGCCTGTGCATCAGGCATCAGAATTTATGTTGCACTTTGTTCCTGAACTTCATGAACATTCTCTGCTTAACCATGAGCTGATAATATAGTGCGGTGGTTAAATTCCCTTTAATAGCGACAGCATGCATTTTTTTTAAATGTTATAAACTAGTGCTTGACTTCAATCCCGCCTGATGGTAAGCAGTAATGCAATCGTTGATGGTAAAGCGCACTAGTTTATTAAGCCTATTCACTTAAAAAACTAACGAATAGGAAGGATGACGGCAGTTGAGCGAGGTGATGCAATGTTAAACCCAAGACCAACACGACCAAACGAAGCTGTGCTAGAGGGAGATTGATCTGGAGACTCTCCACGACCAAATTCCCGACACAACAACATTTGGCGCATCGTACCCGCCACACATCGCAACACAACTGCTCAGACCCGTCCTCCGTACGTATCCGTAATAATGTTACCAATCCTTTGACAAAGGCCTCCTCTCGGTGAGAGGAAGTGGGCCGTAATTTACCACGCGGACCCAGTTGGTAGACGACATCATATTGCATCAATATATTCAAACGTACGTTGATTTAGATATTATATCAGAAATATATCGCTCACCATCAAAACCGCAGGCACAATCTGTTTGCGCAACGCCCAGCAAAAACGGTAGCCAGAGCAGAATCCCTGGTCTGTCGTAGTCTAAAGGTGCTGAATGCCCTTCTGAAGGCCAACACTGAATGTGACGTGTTTGCGGATGAATGGAATAAGCTTATGCATGTATGCTTGGTTTTCTGTCGACAAAAGTATACGAGAGAGTCCAACGTGCTATGTTAGTTTTTACGTTAATTAATGTAATTGGTATTGTACCGTTTTAAATAATCCATACTAATATTATAAATGCGAAAGTATCTCTGTCTGTCTGTCTGTCTGTTCGGCTTTCGGATTGTAATGAAATTTGGTACACAGACAGTCTAGAGCCTGAGAAAGGACATAGGCTATATAACATCCCGCTATGACCAATAGGAGCAGAGCAATGACAAAAAATGTTGCGAAAACGGGAGCAAACGTTAACGTACATATTGCTCTCATCATTTTAACAGGAGCTTATTTTATATCAACTGAGCACTTTTTTTTTTTTTGGAATTTTCTGGAACCAATAAATAATTACCCGGTGAAAGATTTTTTTAATGGCCAGAATAAAAACAGTACTACACTATTAACGGTTTAGAAACCAATGTCTCATTATATTGAACGGACTAGACCCAAACACTTTTCTATTATGTTTTCACGGCAAAAACAATTTCCTTCAAGGTTTTCGACGAGGATTTATGAGACACCTTTTTTCGCGTCTCAAAATAGTTTTGGGCTTGTTATATGCTTTTGAAACAGTGGGAAATAGAATTTGGGGTAATCTTGTCGATCTTGTTACCCTATACTTGATTTTGTTTTCTTTGGAGACTGCTTAAAGTGGAAATGATATGGCTTTTGTGCCGAAATACGATTTATTTTGCTATGTATAACCTTCCTATCATTTTTACTTTGATGTTTTAAAGCTGTCGTATTAGGTACATAAATAAGCAACTTATCCGATCAAGTAGGAGTTCTTGCTAAAAATATTTTGGTATCATAATAAACTCGATTCGGAATAAGATTACATATACAACGTGTAACAAAAAGGGTATATACATACCAAAGGCATGGCATCTTTAGATGATATCAAACGATATCGGAAGGGTTTCAACTCAAAATAAAATACTCAAAAAATTGGTACCAAATTTTCGGTTTCGTGTGTTTCTTAAAATCAAATCATAACAAACGTGGCAGCACACTACATACGTTAATAACTACTCGTTACCCGTCACGTTACTTACCAAAATCCGATAAATGTCTTCAATATCTCTGTGCGACTAGTATGATAGTAGCCTATCACAGGCGGTGTTTTTCCTCATAACTTCCTAACATAAAAAGATAGGACTAAAAAACCCTTCCAATATCGTTTGATATCATGTAAAGATGCTATGCCTTTGTTATGTATATACCCTTTATGTTACACGTTGTATAAACCAAACTTGTATACAGTCCGTTTAACCAATTTTGCTACCAGTTTTCAGTGCCCTAAAAGAAAAAAAAACGGTTGATCAAACTGTACTGTTAATGCACATAACATGCCTCGTGTGGTACCGGGCTTAGGCCCCGTGTGGTACCGGGCTTAGAATAGTACCAACCCATATCCTCCCGTGGGTGTCGTAAGAGGCGATTAAGGGAACTCACCAGGGAAGCGGGCAGTAGCGCTTCTTCTGTGGAATATCAAATCCTGCGATCCGCAACCCGCCTGCCAAGCGTGGGGATTATGGCAAACCTCCCCTTTTGGAGGAGGCCTATGTCCAGCATTGAACGTCTTTTGGCTGAAATGATGATGATGATGAATGCACATAACAATTAAATACATCAAAAACAAGCATATTCAAATATTCCCGCATTTTTTCCTTTCAACCTCTTTGCTTGGAGGGGCATCCAGTCAGCAATAAGGAATGGAGAACTAACAAAACGCAAGACGTTTTTCCATTTACCAGTTAGTATAATTTTGCTCTCTCTCCATAACCCTGGTTTGTGAACAACATCAAGCAACCTAACTCCAAAACCGCCACTGTCCGGTGAGCTTAACCGCAAGTCTTAGCGCTAAATGACTATCTGTTGGAGGCCTCTATCCATTCCAGCACACCAGGAGTACATCGCCGGAGCCCCCTGTAAGTCCAATCCCTTCATTATTTTGCTCGCGGTTTCTCTCCGTATTTCATCTCATCTCGTCTTTCATTCTGTCATTAGTTGTTCGTATGGCAACCGGGACCAACGGCTTAACGTGCTTTAGGAGGCACGACCAGACCAGTGCAAATAAATATTTGTTACTAGCTTTCCGCCCGCGGCTACGCCCGCGTGGAGTTCGGTTATATCGCGCTTTTTAGATTTCCCTCGGGAACATCAATTTTTTCCGGGATAAAAGGTAGCCTATGTTCTTTCTCAGGGTCTAAAGATTGTCTGTGCCAAATTTAATCAAAATCGGTTGAGAGGTTTAAGCGGGAAAGCGTAACAGACAGACAGACAGACAGACAGACAGACAGAGTTACTTTCGCATTTATAATATTAGTATGGATGACGATGAAATAGATGTTATAGCCTACCACCGAGGAAAAATATTCATATTTTTGCATACAAATATTTGCACTGCGCGGGGATCGAACCCGCGCCGTTTGCGCTGACTAACTTGTCAGGACTAAACTATCTAATATTTATCTTTAGTCCCCTTCTTAAGGTAATATAAAGAAAAAGTTTCACTGAACATGAACTTACATAATTTAGTGAATATGGGATTCGGCGCCAATGGTCTAAGTCTTCAATCCTCTGATAAAAGACTTTAATAACTATCCATAATTATAAAGGTATTCAATCACGGGGGATAGGGGATGATAGAAACCTATACAAATCGTTAGCTGACATAAATAAAAACAGAAAACACATAGAGCCAAAACTCTATAAAACTTCCGAGATATTAAAGTTCAAAGTTTTTTTTTTTTAATTTGCTTACTTCTTGTTAGACAGATGCTTTTTTAGACACACAGAGTGAATATTTCAAACATTTATGCAATAAGATGAGGTATCTATTATGCGTGTCCTACATTTTGAAAATAAATCAAATTGGAGGTCAGTATGTATTCAACGGATCACCAAAACTGTTTAATATAACGTCTGTTAATTTACCAACTCCAAATACCCTTCCAAATTAGAACACAGTAAGCATAAGGTACAACATAACTTCTCCACTCAAACTGTTTCTCAAGGAGCTTTGTCCAGTCGCACAAACTTAAACAGTCATTTAAATTACTGGCTTGTACTACTGCCCTGTTGATTCTGCGAAGAAGAAGCTGTTTATGTTTAAGTTTAAGTTGCAAAGCCTAAACAAGTTGTTTACAAGTCCGAAGTTAACGGAGTCGTGAAGTATTTGGCTCGGATCTGGTTATTGTGTAGGCTTTTATCGTATAAGAAAGAAATATGAAATATTATTTATTTTTAAATAACTATTGCTATCTCTGTTTTTATTACACTGTGCTTTTATATTTCAACCGGTTTTAACTAACTTTAATCGTAAGCATATCTACATACGATTAAAAGATTAAATCATATTTTCTATCATCAAAATTTCAATCTATGTTAAGACATTTGACTAGCGTTACATATTTTGGACCCACCTCTTTCGATAGGATCTTGAAAAATCTTACAGTGTAAAATCGATACACAATATGTTACTGTAGTTGCACTACAATCTGAGCCATCTGAGTTTGGGAGTCTAGTCGCCTCGTAGGTAGCTAACAGTTGTCAATTCAGCCCAGCTTGTCGATTTACCCAAGAGGGTGTTAAACTATGGACCTAACTGATGTGTAATACTAAAACAGCCACTGCGTTGAAATTATGCGTTGGTGATTAAAAAATAAATGCATTTTTAAAATGCAATATGTGCGCGTAAAGATTTCATTTTGACTGCCCATATTTTGCACTTTTAATGAAAGATGAATCAGCTCTTTTATTATGATAACTGACGAAAAATTGCTACACAGTAAACTTCTTAACGTTCCTACCACTCAGTTTATTACAAATATATCCTTAGGAAGTAACCAACTAAAAAGGGAGTAACCAACCAAAGCAAAATCATCAAAACATCTGTACCTACACACTGCTGTACATTGTACATTCACTCGTGTAGAATAACAAAAAGGTTAACCAGCAAATGACCCTAAATTCAGCCAGGCCGCTTGGGATCTAACGAATCAGGAATCGCTGAGCTGAAAAGACTATATTTTTATGGGAATGTCACTTGCATCACCGGATTTCTAACAGCAGCCACTTCCAGCAAATTATGATTTCCTGGTAACGATCCGGAAAAACGATAGATTGACACGTTACCTTACGGGTTTCGATGTATAATGATTTATTGGTAACCACTTGACCCTCACCTGACTATGTTATTATATCACCTTTAGTGCCACTCCAGTGAACAGCGCTTTGCTAGTGTCCTCATTTATGGAACTTGAACCTTGACCATTCAAGTCGTACTTCACTTGTTTCGGGCACAATTTATTGTTTGTTATGTTTCCTACTTTTCTGGGTAACTAAACTGACAGAGAAAGGTTTTAAGTGGTTAAATTTGAAGATTTAGATAAAAGTGAGCATGACCTAGTGTTTGTCTAAACTTAGATTTTTGTATTTGTATTTTATCAACATTTTAGCCGAAAAAGTCTGCTGGACATGGATCGCCACATCGACCAGCTGATTTCTGCGGTCTATACCTACAAGGCCATTGGATATTGGTTGGCGATATTAGGAGTACCGAGATAATGCTTGACCACAATCCCGCCTAATGGTAAGCAGCGATGCAGTCATTGATAGTAAAGCGTGCTAGTTTATTAAGAGCCTATTCAGTCAAGCCTGGAAGACCCTTAAATTGTAGTCCGCCGGAAACATGGCCGCTGGCAAATTTTCCCAATCCCTCGATGTACGCGCTACAAAAGAAGAGGCGAAATGCTTCGTTCGAATCGCTGTGGTGTCAACAACGTAAGGGTCGGAACTCGCCGTACCACTGGTCGTCCGATGATGGAACGTAGATGGGGGAATTAAATCATGCAATTACCAAATAGGTAAGCAGATGACTATGCTCTGAGGTGGCAGTCAGTAATTCCAGTTTTCCGAATAAAATTTCTATATTATGATCCTAAATCTTCACTAGATTATCTCTCAAAACAGTTTCATCCAAGAGTAACAGACAAATAATAATGTCAAAAAACAGAGAGTCATTTTCATTTATGGGCGAGCCCATACAATTTCAGTGTGTATTCTCTTTTTGTATAACATGGGAATGGGGTCCGAGGCAAAATAAATGACCGTAATGTACAGCTACAGTGTTTTTGGGGTTCAGTGAAGTAGTTTAGGTAGTTTTGGTTTACACCCTGAGTTCCGTATACGACATATACGTTTATAGACATGCTTTTCGATAACTTGAGTACGTAGAGAGCTACTGTTTTTTGTTCAGCTGGTGCAAACGAAGGACCAGAAACTTTTAGGAAAGAATAAACTATTACCATAAACGGGGTGCTCACCAGCTGTTTCTAATTCTTTTCCAGACCAGTTGTTATGGGTGGACTGTATAACTGTATCTTTTGAAGAAAAATCTGCATCAACCGCATTAGATTAGAGACACAAAAAGCGAGTTTAAGTTTTTACTTAAAGCAAATGTTTAATAGTTATTTTGTAAGCTGAGGTAACTTTTTGTTAATTAAGGACAAGTGAGTCATATAATGAAATTATAGAAGAAAGATTAATATCGGAACTTAACTCAGGGATCTCCAAAAAAGCGAGACAAAAACGTCGTAAACATACATTCAATCTGGGGCCAAATGTTAACTTCATAATAAAGTCATAAAGCGGCCTTATCTGATCGCCATGCCTCACTGTTATCCTGGTGTCTATCCCCCTTTTCTCGTCATCCCTCTGTTTAAGTCGCAAACTGGCATATTTTCGCTTGTTGTTTCACTACCCTTACTAGTAGTGGATAAAAGTTGTCTTTTATGAAGACAACGTTGAGAGTTGTTGTTTGATAAGGTTGGACAGAAAGTCTTAATAATATTATTGTTCGAACTCCAGTAAGTTCAGACTGACTGTTTGTCAACCGTTTGACGCATATGTATATTGTGTGATTTTGGTAACAGATGTTTTTGCACACAGAAATGGATGGAGCACCATCATCATCATCATTTCAGCCGAAAGATGTCCACTGCTGGACATAGGCCTCCCCCAAGGTTCTTTTTTTTATAATTATAAACTAGCGCTTGACTGCAATTCCGCCTGATGGTAAGCAGTGATGCAATCGTTGATGGTAAAGCGCGCTAGTTTATTAAGCCCGTTCACTTAAAAAACCTTAGTGAATAGGAAGGAAGACGGCAGTTGAGCGAGGTCTCCTGCGCCTGCGCTCCAGGCTTCGGAGACCGTTTTGAGTTAAATCTGGGTCGCCAATTAGCCTCTTCGCATGCCTCTCCACTGAATCCAACGTAGCCAGGTGGCATTTTGTAACACCAGCCCAAATGTGGCTTCATCATCATCATCATCATTTCAGCCGAAAGACGTCCACTGCTGGACATAGGCCTCCCCCAAGGTTCTCCACGACGACCGGTCCTGCGCCTCCCGCATCCAGCGGTTTCCCGCGACCTTCACCAGGTCGTTGGTCCACCTTGTCGGGGGCCTACCCACGCCACGTACCATAATTGGGTAGTATCCAAAAACATAATTTAATGTCCATCAGATAGATTAATAAAAAACATTGAACACGTATTTTTTAGTTTTTTCTTTCATTCAAACACTTAGGAAGATATATTGATTTTAAATGTTGCAAGATGTCATGCCATGGCACAAAATATACCACGGCGTGACGTTATTAACCCCCACTTCGTAACTTTAATACACTATATCTCAGTAGTTTTTGGTAATTTTGACAAAATAAAAATATGGGTCTTAATTTTCTTATTTTCTGTAACAGGGACTAATTATTATTTTGATTTTCATATCTTGGATACATCCCTATTATTTACATACTAAGAAGACGTTCCTTGTTGATCCTCTTTGCTTGGTCCCAGCTTTAAATCTTAGATCTATGAAAGTCTTTAAGTGTCGTCAGAAGCCCAAAAGCCTGATGGCCAACTATTTTTACTAGATAGGCGTAAACGATAGTTGTGAGGGTTCGATTCCAGGCCAGGCAAATACTTATGTAACTTTTCTAAGTTATACAGTATGTTAAATAACAGAGGGCGTTCCCTTAAACTCGTTAATATATATCATTAATGGATTAAAATAAAAATATCAGCATAGAAAAATAAGCATAAAAAAATCCAAATAAAAAAAAATCTAATTGGAAATAAATTTGAAACCTCCTGTTTTAAATCAAAATAGTAGTCGTCATGTATAAATAAATTGCGACGTTGCCGTCTTTCATGTTCGCGTGTACAGTGTGTTTCTTTTACATGTCAATTTAAAATTTTTATTGAATATTTTCATATTGGAAAAAATTTTAAAACATTTTGTTTTCGAATGGAAATATTTTTTTTAGCATGTATGTATGCTATA
Source organism: Sesamia nonagrioides (assembly GCA_017933935.1). NCBI lineage: Eukaryota > Metazoa > Arthropoda > Insecta > Lepidoptera > Noctuidae > Sesamia > Sesamia nonagrioides. The sequence continues at coordinate 926,504 of JADWQK010000020.1, read as the reverse complement.
CTATTTCGGGTTAACGGGAACGCCCTCTGTTAGTTAACATACTGTATGTACTTTATAAGTATATCTTGGACACCAATGACTGATTACAAGGTGAAAGAAAACATCTTGAGGAAACCTGAACTTTAAGTCTGAAATCGCCCACCCGCATTGAGCAAGCGTGGTGATCGCTCAATTCTTCTCTGTATGAGAGGAGACCTGTGCCCAGCCGTGGAACGATAAAAAGGTTGATGATGATGCGCAAACTGGAAAAACAGTGGGTTGATAATATCGCTGATGAAACAAAATAACTAGCTATTCTCAGAGCACCACATTTTCAATATTGTATTCATTTAAATCAAAGCAAGGCTGAGTAACAGCCAGCTTTACTCATGCTGTAATTTAAATAAATATGAGTAGGAACTTGTGACCTCAGTTTAGTGAAGGAATTAATTAGGAAAAACAAAGACAATCAGACAAAGGATCGCCATTTTGAATTGAATACCCCAAATCAATTCCAAACCAAATATTCGTCAAACCGCTCCACCTACCAGGAAAACAGAAAGAGCAGGAAACAATATCGTACAATAAAACGCAAATAAACAATATTGTCAGCATAAATAAGTCGCTGCTGTAAATAAATCCACTCTCCATTATATTACTATGAACTGATAGAGATTTTATGGGCTACCAAGATGAGACAGGGTCGTGGACACAAATACACGGAATATATAGCCAGCTTAATGGCTTTTCTTGAAATATTTTGAAGAAAATAGGTTCAGAAGGAGATTTAGGATTTAGATGGAACCATTTTTTTAAATTACGTTATGTTTTGTGGATAGTTTATTACTTAAATCGCAGTATTTCCGTCAATATGGCTATTGGAAGCATTCGTGTCTTGAAATACCGAATGTATCCCACAAAATACTTGAAAGTCGTCACACTAACAGTCAAAATTCAGCCAACTTTTGGCTGCTGCGTGACGAAAGCGTAACCGTCATATGTATTACGATTTCCTTCCCTTTCAAATGATTTATAATCAACAAAATACAAAATTCGAATTCGGAAACATATCTCTGACGTTAAAGCAAAAAGCGCTTTCTGCTTAATTTTTAACTAACTCTGCAGTTGGGATACAAATTTTGTTCGTCGTCGTTCCGCTGGATGCAACGTTGTGCAGTGCTGCATTGGTTGTAAAAGGAATATACAATGAGGCTGCCATCTTATCTTTGCGCGCGAATACCAATGAAATGTCCCCAAAGGACACTCGATCCTTGAACTTGTGACCCAATGGTATTTTAGAAAGCATTTGAGAATTTTAGACGTACTTTATGTTCTTTGTAACCGAAAATGGAACGCGACGAAGATCCGGGTTTATTTGTTTGTTACTGAGCCAGTTTGAATTTCTCAAATAAAACCGTCTTAAGACGCTTATTTCTTCAATTTTCCTTTGCGTGTTTCAGTCTTTCAGAATTGTATACTATAGGAATAGTTTATACAAAATATAGAAATAATTACTCGTCTTTATCGTTATAAGATATTGAGACTTACTGCCTATAAAATGAAATATAAGATATTTCTGAAAAATAAATAAATTGATACATTTCAATAAAATTTTGTCATGAGTCAATGGCATAAGGTTTTCAATATTGCGTGAAATGCTTTTTTTTTTGTTGGAATGGAAAATAATCAAATGACTACTCCCGCCATGGGCGCAGCGGAAGGGCGTGTCAGACTTTTACTGACTTTAGTCAGTAAAGTAAAGAATCATGGGTGGGTTTTAACCCACCCATGATTCTTTACTTACCTGTGCGACGGCCACGGCCACGGTTTCTTTTTCATAACAAACCGGCAACCCTGCCCCACGAGGCATCGTTCTTCGTCACGATGTGCTGACATCTCTACGAGGCACGCGTGAAATACAACGCGCCGTCGACTCAGGCCTGGTCCTTACCGGGCGACGAGCTGCCCACTGCTCACCGCCCGCAGGCCCGCGCCTCCGGTGGCTAGGAGTTCGATGTCGTCTGCCAACGCGTTACGCCTCCTCCTTTGCCAGCATCAATGTTTCGCAGAAGAATCGGCCTGCCATGCACTCTCGCTTCGGACCATGGCCTAGACCAAGACCAGGGTCAAACGCGAGATTTCGCCGCCGATCGCCGCTGCGAGGACACTGCGGTGCTCTACCCAAGCCGGGCAGAACTCCACCGTAAGCTCCACCGTGTCCTCAGGGCGATCCACACAACGGTGACACCCTGGCGTTACCTCGCGCCTTATATGGAACAGGAACCTCCCGAAACAACCGTGTCCGGTGAGGACCTGCGTCAAGAGGGAGGTAAGGGCGCCGTGGTGCCTCTCTAGCCACTCCTCAAAGAGGGGCCTTACCGCCGCTATTGTGGCGTGCCTCTGCGTAACATACCTTACATAACTTTTAAGTCCTTTGTTTTGACACCTAGGCATTGTAGAGGTACGATTTAAAAATGCATATACCTAAGGTGACCTATTGAACGATACAGGTTTCATCAATATTAACAATGAAAGGTTGGCATCGTAATTACTTGAAATTTCATGTCCTGTGAACTATCTGCTGGTTGCAAACAAGAATGTACTGAAAATCGAGCATTTTTATAATTCCTTTAAGATAGATTTGGAATATTCGATCAGCTTACATATATAAACAGCGGACGAGTCAGTCTGCATCTGATTATCGTAGTTTATTCGGAGTACACGAAAGTAGTGTGGATGCTAATCCGCGGTTATAGCGCTACGGCAGCTGTTGTTCAACTAACAAAGTATCAATATTAACGTAAGTAATACGAATCTCAAAGTACATAGGTCGCGAAGTGAGCAATTAATGCCTATACGGAAATGTACAGGAATCAAACCCGCGACACGCAGCGCAGCAATCAATCACTCAGCCAGTACACCATCCGTGTCGTCATTATTATTAAATAATGAATTACTCTAATCTCCGTACCTACCTAACTTACTCAGCGTATCATCAATTCTCTGTCGAAAACGTGGTTGTAACTTACGTACATCCAAAATGTTAAATCTTCATCATCAACCTTTTTATCGTGCACCTGCTGGGCACAGGTCTCATCTCATACAGAGGAGGATTGAGCGTAATCAACACGATTGCTCAATGCGTGTTGGTGATTTCAGACTTAAAGTCCAGATTTTCTCAAGATGTTTTCTAATCAATCATTGGTGTTCAAGCAGGCTTCCGAAAAGGCTTTAGCACCATAGATCACATTCATACGCTGCGGCAAGTTATACAGAAGTCCGAGGAGTATAACAAACCACTATGCTTGGAGTTTGTGGACTATGAGAAGGCCTTCGATTCGATTGAGACTTGGGCGGTGCTACAGTCTCTCCAGCGGTGCCAAATTGACCATCGATACATTGAGGTGATAAAGTGTTTGTACAAAAACGCCACCATGTCAGTCCGTCTCCAGGATCAGGACTCGAAACCGATCCAACTGTAGCGTGGAGTGTTATTTAAATAGTGCTAAATTGTTCACTGCTGCGTTGGAAGATGTCTTCAAGCTCCTGGACTGGAAAGGACTTGGCATCAACATCAACGGCGAGTACACCACTAATCTCCGTTTCGCAGATGATATCGTGGTCATGGCTGAGACCCTGGAAGACTTGGGCAAAATGCTCAATGACCTCAGCAGAGCTTCCCAACAAGTGGGTCTAAAAATGAACATGGATAAGACGAAGATCATGTCGAACTCTCATGTCGCACCCACTCTAATTGTAGTTGGTTGCTCTGCACTCGAAGTTGTTGACGAGTATGTATACCTGGGACAAACAGTCCAACTAGGTAGGTCCAACTTCGAGAAAGAGGTGTCTCGGCGAATCCAGCTCGGTTGGGCAGCGTTCGGGAAGCTACGCTACATCTTCTCGTCGTCCAAGATACCACAGTGTCTCAAGACTAAAGTCTTTGACCAGTGTGTGTTGCCAGTGATGACTTACGGAACTGAAACGTGGTCGCTCACAATGGGCCTCATACGAAGGCTCAGAGTCACACAAAGGGCAATGGAAAGAGCTATGCTAGGAGTTTCTCTGCGTGATTGAATCAGAAATGAGGAGATTCGCAGAAGAACCATAGCTCTGCGAGTCGCTAAACTTAAGTGGCAGTGGGCAGGGCACATTGCTCGTAGAACCGATGGCCGATGGGGCAGTAAGGTTCTGGAGTGGCGGCCACGTACTGGAAAACGCAGCTTAGGGAGGCCCCCAACAAGGTGGACCGATGACCTGGTGAAGGTCGCGGTAAGCCGATGGATGCGGGCAGCACAAGACCGGTCAGCGTGGAAAGCCTTGGGGGAGGCCTTTGTCCAGCAGTGGACATCTATAGGCTGAAGAAGAAGAAGAATTGGTGTTCAAGATATACTTAGAAAAGTTATATTAGTACTTACCTGACCATACTTAAGAGGCTGGTGTTTTAACCACTAGGCCACCACGACTTGTTAAATCTTAATATAACTTTATATTCTAGTACCTAGGTCAATAACTATCATAGACTGGAGACTCTCTACATGAACACGTACATCATAAAATGCACCTCATCCTCATGAAGAGCTGATGAATACGTAATAGCTTCCCATGAGCAGCGCGTTTAGTATCGTATTAAAAATGAATTCTCGTACAAACGCCTCAATTTTGTGGCAAACAACGTCGTTAGTGTTATCTCTTATAGACTTGATATAAAAATTTATTAAAAAATGCTGCAGTCTGATAGTAAGCAATGACAAGTAGAACGTAGCTGATATCGCACCAAAATTTTCCTGATGTCCACGAAGTCTGTGTCTAAAGACACAAAAAGACTACCGAAGTCACCTGATCTAGTCGTCGCAGTGCTCGTTGCAGTTGTCGCTGTAGATGTTCTCAATGATCGCTTCTTACTTATCGCTTGTTTCACTTCGATAGTCAAAAGCAGACTCATCCGGTGATTTACACCGCTTTATATAAGTAAACTGATCGAATAATCCAGATCTAAATTAAAGTAATAATAATAACTCTCGGTTTCAAGTACATTCTGTTCTCTACTTGACGGCGCATAGGATACGAAGTTTCTAGTAATTCCGACATCGACTGATGTCAATAATGATAAAACCTGTACCATTCGGTATTTTCAGATCGTACCTCTACAATACCTAGGTCTCAAGATAAACAGCTTAAAAGTTACATAAGGCATGCCACGCAATATTGAACCTTATGTCATTGACATAAGTTGCATTCTCCTTCCTTTTCTCAACAATGTTGGGATCGGTTTCCAGTCTAATTGGATTCAGCTAAATACCTATCTGACCCAGCGACTGAGTAATACAATAACCCTTGGTAAGACTGGCTATTACTGTTGTTAGCTTCTGATGGCCCCTAGCGACTGTCAAAGGTCCACGAATGACAAGGCCAACGGCTTAACATGCTTACCGAGATACGGAGGGGGTCTTGGAATATGATGCTGGTATTTTGGCGTGGTAGCTGGCATATGGTATATAATTTCATAATTGTTGTATTTTCTTTTGTTCATCACTATACATAGTATTGTATAAAGGCATGTGTTTTTTATAAATGAAAAGACGGCAGGTGTGCTGTTGGAGATTTTTTTCCGACACTTCTTCCCAGCGAAAGCACTAGGAAGTGTCGATGGGTAGGCATTTTGGGGGACTGTCTTATGTAATATTGACGTTCGAAAAGTGCTGATTCTAATTTGATTTTAAAGATGTCACCAATCCTCGGATTAACCGCGGCAAGCGCAGCTTAACCTGATCCATATGGATATTATTATTTTATCACAAGCCCCTCATTACGTAAAATGACTACGATTAAGGTAATCGTACTCATTTGCCTAAGTTAAACAAAATACTTCTACCGTAAAAATCTCCTGGATTTAAAGTTAGAACATAAAATTCACAATGTAATAGTATATTGTTGTTACACAGAACCACTTTCGCTCGACACCAGTTCTATATTCTTGGTTACTATTTGTACAGAAAAATTAATAATCAACTAAAAATAATGGATCTTAACTCCCACAACCTAAAAAATAAACTGACGGAATGGCTAATACAAAAAGACTACTCATTCACGGAGTCCTTACTTACATTTGTGGAATAATCCCAATAACCTATAGACTTCCTGGTCTATGTTCCATACAAGTTCAATTATATATCTACCAATAAGCCCTATCCCTGCATACTCACTCACACGGAGAGTGATAAAAAGTACACGCACTCTCCCATACTCACCACTCATACTCTTACACGTCATATATTTTACCTTTTTTGGCACAAGCACACACATGTACATACATACACTCACTCCACCATAATTCACTACACCACAAACACTTCCTAAACATAATCACCAAACACTCACTCTTACTCCATACAATCTCACTCATCACCATCTCATTCTCATATTTTTAAAGTTTATAGTTATAAAGTCACTAGGTCAAAATTCATTGCATTATATAGCATACCCTATAACTGGACACTGCCCCCTAAGATACAGGCCTAGCCTAGTTTAGGGGACAGGGATAAACCTATTGTACCTACCTATTTGTAATGCAGTTTTAATGTAATCGAAAAGTGAAAATGTATTTTTGTACCAATAAATATTATTATTATTATTATTATTATTGTCAGTGCAGCTGCACCGGATTGCAGCCGTGATCCCCTGAACTATGACGTAAGCGGTCCGAAAAAGCGTCGCAATGCGGTTTATGAGGCTAAACATTGACGTTCCATCCATCGTCAGCCTTCAGGAATTCCGTTTGTCTAATTTGTTAATCGTTTAGTAGAATGTACCGCGTAAAACTATTTGGAAGAAAACTTTTGAGGCAGTCAATTTTGAGTTCTAAGCTCTTCATTGTAAGTAGGGGTTTTGTTTGAATACTGTCATAAGCCGTGAAACTCAGGATCGCTGACTGTTCAAAATCCCAGTCGAGGGATACGGGCGTTGCCAATTTTCCGCAAGAAAGCCCACCCCTTCCGGTAAACGCTTAAGTGTTTGATACCTTAATTGCGTATCTTCCCAGCTCAATGTCCGGACGAGAAACACGTGCTCTTATTTATTTTGTCTTGTTTTCTATCCATTTTGAATATCTTAAACAAATACGCCGTGATGGGAAATTTTTTGTACAAATTAAAAAAGTACCTTTCCACCGTGATTTTTTAACGAACATTTTGGACAGAAAAATGCGTGTGGAAATTGGTCTAATGGTGAGCAAAATCATTGTTTCAGTCTAAATTTAACGTTTCATATATCCCTACATCAGGAAAAAATCAAAAGACAATTTTATTCAAATCCGACTGAGAATTTTCCGAACCTCAGAATTACATAAGACACTCCCCCAAAAAGCAATCACCACCTCCTAGTTCTATTGCTGGGGAGAAGAAGAGGTGCAACAAACTCTCCAGCACCATAGCTAGAACACACTGGCATCGGACACTAGGTTTTTCAAACAATTCGTCATGATTTTTTAATATAAATTTTAAACTATCGCTTGACCGCAATCAGGCCTGATGGTAAGCAGTGACGCAATCGTTGGCGGTAAAGCGCACTGGCTTATTAAGAGCCTATTCACTGTAGCCTTGAAGACACTCAAATTGTAGTCAGACGGAAACACCACCGCTGGCAAATTGTTCCAGTCCCTCGATGTACCGGTATTAAGGTGGAGGCGAAACGCTTCGCCCGGATCGTAGTGCTGTTAATAACTTAAGGGTGGAAACTTGCCGTACGACGGGTCGTCCGATGGTGCAACGGAGATGGGGGAATTAACTCATGCTTCCCTCGCACACTCCCCAAAAAGCATCCTATAAGCGGGGCACAGACAGTTTCCAGTAGGTAAGAGCAAAGTTCACTATTTTCGCCTCTTCGCCATCATTTTTAATTCGTCATTAACTATAATGAAATCAACTACACACTCATACTAATTATATCTAATTTTTGGACAACTTTTTAACACCAAAATAAAATATACAATGTGCGCTACGCGGTTTCTCCCGCATAAGTTGCAATTCCGTGAGTATATCGGGACAAAACGGGTTCTATGTATAAACCTAGTTATAAACTACCAGTGTGCCGAATTTCATCCCAACTCGTTCCGTAGTTTTGTGGGCAAGAGTAACAATTAGCCATCCATATGTATATTCTCACTTAGGAAAATATATACAATATGTAAAGAAAACCCTGTCCGATTCGTGAAAGTATTGTTAGGTATCGATAACTGATTCTACTAATGGCTACAAAGCCGGGCTAAAGCTAAAAAAAATCCCCTAAAAATAAAAATTATTAAAAATTATATATATAATAATATACTATTTCGCAAAAGGAGGTAAATTAATATATGTGCGGTAGGCAATACATGTGCGGGCGAAATGGGGCAGGGCAAGCGGCATACGGTCGCACCGCTATTATTAAAAAAATACCAAATTTTGGGGAAGTTGAAATTAATTCGCGGAAAGCGGAAAAAATGATAATTATGTATTGTTACTATTATGATTATGTAAAATTTCATATTTTATTTGGTCATGTGTTTACCTAACCTTTATTATCCTTATGGGTCGTACGTAGATATATGTATATTTTACATAAGAATTCATCAAATAATGAAACTTACTAGCAGGATCTCATTGGCATCAAAATAACTTTCCGCATCGCTGTCAATGGGATTAGAGAGTAAAAAGATTTACAGCACCACCACATTGAGTAGAAATGCTGATTCTTTGGGCTAAATCTTTGGGCTAAATATAGGCCAGCCGTCTGGTCGCATGAACACGAACAGTCAACCAATAGCTGGGCGATGTCCCGAACAATTCGTTGAGCACGCGAACCCCAAAGCCCTAATGTTCCAACCCCAAACGACTCAATCATATGGTTCTTGAAGTGGATAGAAAGCTGTATAATGTGCTATAGAGCATACAACCTTTCCCCATAGAAAGAAGGAGGTTATTCTCTTAATTTTTGCTCCACTAACTGAATACCGAGGACAAGTGGATAACGTAGCAATGTGGATCCTTCAGTACGTGTTACAGTAAGTGGCAGTGAGGTCAACAACCTCGCGCTGTCATCCCGAGGGAAAAAGTCTGTCGTAAGATATGGTAAACTTTAAAATGGAAACACAAGGGGGGACGTTTTGTGGTAAACTACTGCGGTTACAGAAACTTTTAACTATTGAATCAGCTTATCGCGTGCTTTCTGCTGGGATGCTGGCTTATTTCTGTATTTTTTTTACTACAATATTGTATTATAAAAAAATTACACAACATTGTAACATAAAAACTACAAAAATATTCTTAAACAAAGAATCATGTAAAATTAGCGACATGCCCGAGCTAGGTTTATTAAATCGGTGTTTCAGGCCATCCCATTAAATCAATAAGTCCGTAAGATTTAATCATCTAACGTTATGGACTAGGAATTCAATAAACAAAAGGTTTAGTAATTTTTATGCTATCTTATCTTATTAATAATTTATCTGCAAATATCAACTATTACACTATAACCTCCAGTAGCTTTCCCATGTCTGTGTAATTGAGATTCAATAGGTACTCTGATATTACTTGACTGCATTTTTTATAATTTATTTTGTATATTATTATCTAATCTATCTGACAGCCTCCGTGGCGTAGCGGTAGCGGACGCGGCCACTGCGCAAGGTGGCGCGGGTTCGATCTATTCGTATGTTCGGAATATTTGTACTGGTCTGGTCGTGCCTCGGAAAGCACGTTAAGCCGTTGGTCCCGGTTGCCCTACGAACATCTAGTGGCAGTCGTTACGGGTTGTTGGAGCCCTCAAAAGTCCTACAATTGGTCTAACTGCAATGCTTCGATGTCGCCTTCGGGTTGTGGAGGTCAGACGGCAGTCACTTCATGGAAAATATCGAAGTTTAGGCATATCAGCAGTTGGACTGGTAAAGCGAACCCCAGACTCCAAAGCTAAAAAGGCTTCGGATGCGACTGGGATTAACACTGGGATGATGATAATCTAATAATTTGTTGAGTTCGTTATAAAAAACGACTGTTTAACCATACATTTTGACGTTTTAAATTCACTTAATTTTAATTGGCTATGAAAACCACCCTCCCTTAAACACTGTCGTGTTTATTCATTAACTATGATAAAAGTTAAGTGACGTTAAAACGTCAAAAATGGATGGTTAAACAGTTGCTAATCACTAGTTAAATTTAAGCAATATGTTTATGAATAGAGGGGATTATTTCTAAGCAGATATAATTAATATAATCCATACTAATATTATAAATGCGAAAGTAACTCTATCTGTCTGTCTGTCTGTTACGCTTTCCCGCTTAAACGTCTCAACAGATTTTGATGAAATTTGGCACAGACAATCTTTAGACCCTGAGAAAGAACATAGGCTACCTTTTATCCCGGAAAAATTTGATGTTCCCGAGGGAAATCTAAAAAGCGCGATATAACCGAACTCCACGCGGGCGAAGCCGTGGGCGGAAAGCTAGTTTTAAATAATAATAATATTTCAATCCATACTAATATTATAAATGCGAAAGTAACTCTATCTGTCTGTCTGTCTGTTACGCTTTCCCGCTTAAACGTCTCAACAGATTTTGATGAAATTTGGCACAGACAATCTTTAGACCCTGAGAAAGAACATAGGCTACCTTTTATCCCGGAAAAATTTGATGTTCCCGAGGGAAATCTAAAAAGCGCGATATAACCGAACTCCACGCGGGGGAAGCCGTGGGCGGAAAGCTAGTAATAATATAATTTTAAAATGATGTAACTAAAATCCTAAAGAATTGGTAGTAGGCTTGTTACCTAACACCATTGTTGGTGTATCTGTATACGACTGAGGGTCGACTTGGAGAGGCTGGTTAAATGATACTACTGGACTACTGTACCAACCCGTATAATATTAATTTAGTTACAGTAAATCAAAATAGAGGCGCTGCACTCGCTCTCAAAAATAAAAATCCAAATAGACCTGAGTTGATCACGATTGATTGAATCATTTTGATTCGATCGCAACCAGTATACGAATGATCGCGGTTCTTAAAAAGATTCGATCATTTGACCTAATATAGCCCTCTCCATAGCTCTTTGTGCGACCTTGAGCTTTCTTATGAGGCCCATATTGTATGTTACAGTTAACAGCATGTGTTTATTATATAATTGTGATATTTAATTTTAAGACAATACTGCTTCATCATCATCGACCTTTTTATCGTCCCACTGCTGGGCACAGGTCTCCTCTCATACAGAGAAGGATTGAGCCTAATCACCAATTACTCAATTGGTTGCTCAATGCGGGTTGGCGATTTCAGACTTAATTAAAGTCCAGGTTCCCTTAAGATGTTTTCCTTCACCTTCAGTCATTGGTGTCCAAGATATACTTAGAAAGTACATATAACTTTAGAAAAGTTACATTGGTACTTGCCTGACCTGGAATCGAACCCGCGCACTCATACTTGACAGGCTGGTGTTTTAACCACTAGGCCACCACGACTTCAATACTGCTTAAAACACTATTTTTTTTTTCCAAATGTATTATATAAACAAGTAACATACTTCGGCTGTAACAGTAAAGTACATATGACAACACATCAAGCTACTACTATCCGTCAAATTTCTTTATTTGATTTTCAACTTTATTGATAGATCATTAAGGCTTATGGTTGGTTGAGAAATGTTCGGGTAGGTCGACCTGCTGGCGTCCGTACAAAAAAACAGTCACTCATTCAGATTTCAGACCTTCACTGATTTTGGGTTAATTCAATTCCTAGAGGGATTAGAATTACGGTAAAAGGCTTGTTTACTTTATTTGTTATTCGTTCGGTTTCTGTTTTGTTATTACCAAAGTTTTAGGAGACCTGTTGACGTGCTTATGTTGTACAAATTTGTTACCAAATTGGATTATCTAAAATTTCAGACGTGTTCGTTTAATACCAGATGTCACGAGGCAGCCTTACAAAACGGAAAGCTATTTGAATGAGCGGTTGAAACGCGTGCCCTCCCCAATCCGAGTGCTATACATTCATCAAGTGCATACCACGCTCTGCATTGGTAGAGTGGTCTCCCTCACGCTTCGTTACTCCGCTGCCTCAACGCCAAGGGTTTTTGTCTCCTCAAAGGAACGAGGAAATCTGAACATTTCTTCCCTTTTTTCGCAATCTTTTTTGTCTTGAATTCGCGTCTCCTCAGCTTGTTTTATTTTATTAATGTTATGCTTGTCATTCGGTAATATGTTGGATAGTTCTTTATTTTTTCAAGATGTCTCTGCATTTGTTCATTAGTATAATTTACATTTGCATTAAGTGTTATATTTAGAACTTTAGTTGCACAATGTGACTTTTCTGATTCATTTTTCTTTTTGGTACTTTTTTGTCGCAATAAATACTTTCCGCCGAGATATACGTCAAATTTACGTAGATTGGGCTTCTAGGGTTAATATAATTTCAATTTACATTAAGTGTTATATTAAGAACTTTAGTTGCACAATGTGACTTTTCTGATTAATTTTTCTTTTTGGTACTTTTTTGTCGCAATAAGTACTTTTCTTTTCTTTATTTAACATTTTAGAGTTGGTCTCTTCAATTTTCTTATGCAGGAGTTGATTTCAAGATTGTAGAGCAAGTCACGTTTCTTTTGATTCTAGCCACGCGCGTAATGCATGACAAAATAGGTGGGAACCTTGGGTATCATCCACTCCACGCTAGATACTCAATGCATTAACACGTCTGAAAGTATTTGTTATTTTATTCAAATCTTGTTTACATAATTTATTCGTTTTATGTTTCGCTGGTAGTTCAAACAGTGTCTAAAGAGTTTCTTTACAATACAGGAATGTGTAATCTAAACATTTAATCTCCTCCGTCTCGTTGTTTTTCTGATTACTGAAAGCCAATCTTTGTTCCGTTTTTGTTGTACAAGTAATTGCCTTTTTAGCTTGCTTTTGCCTGTTTAGTTGTACTTTGATGTTTATTTAACCTTTAAGAAAATATGCCTTTAACTCAATTCCTATTGACTACCCGTTACCCGTAAAAGGGTAAAGAGAAAGTTGAAATTAAATTTCGAATTGTGAACGAAAACAAAGCCAAGAAACAATAATGAAAGTTTAATTTAAAAGCAGATATATTATCAAGTCCCAAAATAGGTCACGAAGTCTAGAACAAGAAGTATAAACGGTTATCATTACAGTAATTCTAAGTATAAATAAACCGAGTAACAGTAACACTCAAGAGTCCCAAGCCCCACATTTTTAAAACAACAAAATCTGAGCAAGAAAAACACATTAAAACAAAAAGTCATAGTACTAATAACAAAGTTCGTTAAACAGAGGTGGATCCTGTACCAGGAGAGGAGCAAGAATGCGTAGATGTGTCCCCGTACTGACATTAGGGGGGCTCTAATGTCACTTTCGGGGCGAGAGGGCTTTTCACGCGTTATCGTTTCAGTTTCGGCTGGCGGGTTGATGGGCCGAATCTCTCTCAGCGGACGTTTGGCCGTTTTACGAATAGGACGAAACAATGTTACTTACAGATGTAGGGACAGGTGAACAGGTTTATCTGAAGTGATGCGTGCTGTCAGGGTTTTGTGAGTTCTGGTGTTTTTGATTTCTTTTTACCCGACGGAAGCGTAATGTTTTTTGCGCGTATCTTGTATGTAATATGTAAGTAAGTATGTATGTAATGTCCTTTATTACCTTGTATCTCCAGAACCGCTAAACGGATTTTCACATTTAAGGTATCATTACATTTTTGTCTTAATAAGGCAAATATTCTTAAATAGGTGACATTAAAAAAACCAAAGTGGTAGATGTTTGACGCCATATTGTGAGATAAAAAAATTCTACCAAGCACATCGAGTGGGGTACCAAAATGAAGGATTTTAAACACTAATGCTAAATATGTATATTACTTGCAGTTTTAATATTAAATGAAACGTTAAAAAAAGAATTAAATATTCTCTTCTACCAAGCATATCAAGTGGGGTATCAAAATAAAGGATTTTAATTACTGACCCTAATAATTATATTGATATCGCATTGGATCCTAAAACATATGGTCCAAAACCACGAGAGGAATACATACCTTAAGATCCCAATAAAATAGGTTGTATATCAAACCAACTCAAATTAGGTGTAGGCTCATGAACCAGCGTTAACCATGGGATAGTTAAGGCGGTTCCAGAGGAAAAACACACCGCAGGCCGTTTTTATGTAGTTTTTCGGAGCTATCTACTCTTTATCCAAAAGAAATATCAACTTATTAAAAATACATAAATTTTCTCCATAATCTTGGCTCCAAAACTGTAGTTTTTTTTTTTTTTTACTAAACATAATGTTTAAATAATTCCTTCACAACGATACCTCTGACAAGAGAAATAATTATGAAAAACATGCAACCCCTCGAAAAGTAAGCATTATTTAGATTGCGTTCTTACACTAATGGATATGCAATTTCATGACGAACATTATTGTAGAAATATTTTTTTAAAACGACTAAAACAAAAATTTTATTCAACAATCTGAGCGTATTCCCCATCATTTCTCTTGCCCGAGCTATTGAGATTCAGTATGCTACAAGCTCTCGAAGGGGGAACCCGTGTCGTTCGTCATCGCGCGGTCCGCTAGCATAGCGGGCGGCGCGTGAGCGAGAAAGCGTCAGCTTGCTCGCTCACGCACCGCATGTCGCATAGAGTATAATACTATCATAAAGTGTCTCTGTTATTGATGTTCATTTTGGTGTTCGTTTTTTAACCGATTTCAAAAGGGAGGAGGTTATATGTTTTTTATGTTTGTTTGCGGATAACTTTACTATAATATAAATAATAGGGTATTTGACTAAAAAAACTAATTAGTCCGTCATTCAGATTATAGAAAAATATTGGATACGTTTTACATTTCGTATATTTTGTTTTATCAAATCAATAAAAATTGACAAATATAATAGGCATCAAAGATCAGGAGTGATGGCTGGTGACGTCACTGGCCGCTAAAAAATGTAGCGTGCAGTGACGTCACAGGAGTTTTCAAAGCACTGTGTCGTCTTCATTTTTTGTTTATATGAAAAAAGAAAAAAATATGTGTCTAGTATTTTTGGGTAGGCCCCCGACAAGGTGGACTGACGACCTGGTGAAGGTCGCGGGAAACCGCTGGATGCGGGAGGCGCAGGACCGGTTGTCGTGGAGAACCTTGGGGGAGGCCTATATCCAGCAGTGGACGTCTTTCGGCTGAAATGATGATAATGATGATGAGTATTTTTTGGAAATCTAACTGACGGACTAATTAGGTTTTTTTAGTCAAATATCCTATTGCATAAGTTGATAAAAAATGCTATGCAATAGCTTTACCGCGGCAGTTCCCGAGTGCCACATGTTTTTTTTTTAATTAGAAAGATTATATCTTCAGGGTAGTCTCATGTTAAGGAAATTAGGGTCTGATGATGAAAGACTAAGGAAACCTAGGAGAAATTTAAAAAATCATAGGGGCGCCTAGGGAATTTCTATGTTTTTTTCATTAAGTGTTTTAATGCACTACAATTTAGTAAAGTTCGGAGTTGATGATGGATCCGGGAGACAGCCGAGGGATCTCCTTAACAATTCACATCAGCTGCCTCGTGTTTGTGCTTAATAAATTTATATTGATAAGAACTTTACACCTAAATGAGTTGTGATTGTCATTATAGCTCTGATGATGAAGACAATTAAGGCCAGTTAAGGGAACTCCTCAAAGGTTTACAATAGTTACCTTGTGTTTGGACTTAATTCATTTATATTGATGAAAACTTTACACCCATATAGATTTAAATGAAGGCCTGCAATAGATCTGATGATGAAGACCATAGACAGTCAAGGAAATTCCTCAACAATTTACAACACTGTACTTTAACATAGTACAAACACTACCTACTCGTCATGCTTATGCAAAAATCAATTAAAACCAAGAGACTGAATTTAAGTTGTGTTATTCCATTGCGTTATTTCTAGAAATGCTCATACTTTCATTGTGCTCTTATAGGAATTAAAGCAAACGAAATACGTCGTTTGCTTGCAGGCCTTTTCCAAATATGCTGCCGTCAGCGTCCAGTCTGACCGGATATTGTAAAGGGTGTATCTGACATCGACGATCAAACGAGTACCATGGATCCAGTACATGATTCTGAACCCCCCAGTGGTGGAATTTTTCATCGGCTTTTTCATGATTTAAAAAAAATAAATGTAGTTTTTTTTACTTCAGACCATTCACAATTGCTATACTTTTATAACCCAATAAGATTTTAAAGTAAAAATTAAATCATTCGGTAATTACATAAAAAAGCGCAATGAAAACAAAACCCGAAAAACGATCTTATCAGCTGTTTTAATAGAGTTCACATCAGGGATCAACGTCATACCTACAAACTCGCACGGCGGCACGCTTGCAACGTTCAAAAGCCGAGCCGACACTTTATTTTAAACACTGTTTATTCTGTAACCGTTCATTAACGACATAAATGACTATCATAATTTTATTAGTGGCATGCGGTCTAGCCTTTTCGCGAAGTTTGCGTTACGATGTCAGATACACCCTGTACTAGTCAGATGTTTATTATTTTTCTGCAAAAGGAAGCTTTGTGTAAATAATATTATAGTATATGTATTTGTTTTTTTTTTATACGATAGATTTATTTTTTACAATTTACGTATTTGTTTTATTAAACGAGAATAATAATATAATTTCAGTCTTGCTTGAGCCCAAAAAAAACATCAAATCTTTTTTTTATGTAGGTTTCCTGTCTGCAGAAATTTATTTGACCCTGATTACGTTTTCCCTTAAAATAATAAATAATGATAAATTAACCTTTATTATATTATTTTTCTATCCCTTTGACCATCTGACTTAGCTAACTTTCAATCTACAAAATTAACTTCCAACCCTGAAGTTACAGTCATAACATATTTAGTTGTAAAGGTCTAATCAATAAAAATTAAGTAAGCCCAAACACATGACAGTTGCGTCCGATGTGGATTCCCTTGATTCTCTGTCATCTCCATCATCAGGTCAGGCCCAAATCTTCACGGTTTTATAGTATCATCCGATATAAATACGAGTATCAAGTTTTCACCCGAAGCGTGCCTACAATTTTCGATAATTGGCCTAAATTTCTTAAAATTTCCATTATCGACACTGACGTGGTAACAATGAGATTACATAGGCAGCATACTCTTTCATATAAAAAAAGAATGGTCAAAATCGGTTCATTAACGATAAAGTTATCAGCGAGCACACATAAATCGAATTTAGAACCACACTTTTGGGAAGTCGGTTAAAAAATAAAATACGCAAAATTTTTATTATGAAGTATCGTCAACATTTGTTTCAGTCTATAATAACCAAAAGTATTTGGGCGCACCAATAAACAAAAATAAAAGTGCCATGTCTGTTACTTATGTGGTCTATGAATTTAACTTGTATTTGTAAGTACTTTGTCCGCCAGACGGCGCTAGTAATATTTTGCGAAGTATTGTAGAGGTGGGGCGCGGTGAAGAGGGAGCAAATGCTCAAGGTCATTTGGTGAGGGTACGACCTTAACGCTGTCATGGGTGTTATCCGACGAATAGACGGCCAGCACTATGCAGGGAGCTGTTGGAGCCGAGGTAACTGCCACAAGCCGTATTTTCTGGAGTTCGTTGACCCAAGTATAACAGGTAACCTACCTGCTATTGGAGTCAGGATCAAGCCTAGACTACAGAATTTGATGCTTTACGTGGTAAAGGCAAGATTGAGCGACGAATGCTTCCCTTAATTTTATGCTTGGCAGTGACGGTGCATAAATTACAGGGCAGTTATAGATTAAAGTAGAACCTTATTTGCAAAAGGTCAAGCTTACGTTGCTGTGAGTAGAGTGAAGACTCTCTCCGAACTTGCTATCAGTTCTCTTGACCGTGACAAATTCCTAAATGAACCACATGACATAAACTTATTTAAGGAATTAATCCGATTACGTAATCTTTCTCAACTAAAACGACACAAATACAATAACTACTAAAAAAAAAAAAATCCCGCCCGCATGGATTATTAAGATTAGAAATCATCTGAAAAGACTGAAATAGGATGAAAATTCAATGAAAAGGTATTAAAAAAAAAGCAATGATTTGGTAGGTACTCAAAACCAGAAACATAAATTAAAACAGTACTAAACCTATGAAAGTAAGTGTTGGTGATTCTGCGTCAGGTCGTCTGGATGCTGAGTGAAACCCAAGACTGCTCGTACTATCGATTTAATTATACTTTTTACAATGTTTGCGTAAATTAATATTTTGAACTTAGGTAGGTACAGTAAATGATGGTTAACGGTCGACGTCGCGTCACACAGTACCCACACCAATCGTCCCATTCGAACTGCGCGCGAAGATGTCGCTTTGACAGCGCGACCGAGCTGTCAATTGACGCTTCGTCGATTCACTCCCGATGACTCGTCTCGCCGTTCCTAGATGGCGCTGTGGTCGTTAACAGTAAGTATTGTACACTTAGAAGTATCAGCACGGTAGTCTTTGAATTTTTTTGGAACATTATAATGCGTTTGGTACTGTTTCAATTTATATCTTGTTAGCTATCAGAGGGTGGTATTTATTAAAGAAACAAGTCAGGACGTTTCAATGTTCGTGTATTATACATTTGAATTATATTTACAACCAGAACTTCTTATTAAAGAAGATAGGAACACAATAATAATCACTGAGCACACAACAATATGTCCAACAATAGCCAGCAGCTCTTAATATTAACATAGAAAATATAGTTCTTACAGTTTACACGATGATGTTTACCAGTCGGAGTCCGTTGTCCAAAGAGGCCACGAGCAACGAGGCAACGCCTTTTATAGTGAGCTTGAGTTGGGGTTGCCAGTCGTCGCTAACAATCTCTGGTTAATTTTTTAAACACCTTATCGTTGAATTTTCATCTTGTTTCAGTTTTGTCAGTTGATTTTTAATTCATGTAGGCGGATTTTTTTGTTAAATTTATTTTTTTATTAATATTTTATTGGCTTGTTTGGACATCAAATCGAAATTCGTGAAATTTAACATTTAGACCAGGCTAATCACATATTCGGGTCCGATTTGAAAAAAATATTTTTGCATTGGATAGCCGATTAATCCAGGAAGGTTTTAGACTGTATAACATCACGCTGCGACCAATAGGAGCGAAGCATAACTAAACCACGCGAACGAAGTCGCTGGCGGCCGCTGCTTTTATACAGCAATAATTCGTTCTTATCCTTAAAAGAAAACAATACATATTTAAATTTTTACATCCAATATTGATTTTTTACATTATGTGTTTGAAATTGTCTACCAAGAGAAAATGTTAACACGAATACAATCCAAATACATTGAACAAATATGTTTTATTGCTTCACTTACCGGGACACATCCCGGTAAGTGAAGCGATAAAACATATTTTCAACACTTTGTTGATTGTGTACTATAATGATAATTTTAGTCAGATTAATAACAATTTCACCGCCTTATATATTACGAGATCTTGGTGAATTATGATTACTAAGAAGCTTTTTAAAATTAATGTTTTCGTTTTAATAGGAGTACCTATTGGTGAATTACAATGTTTTTAAATATCCAGCTAGACCGCTATAATATTTCTGTTTCTTTTTAATGTTAAAATTTTTTTAACGGAGTCTTTTGTTTTGTTGGTTGTGGAAAAAGCATTGAATTCGAATAAGCATGACCGATCTGACACTGTGATGCTTTTGTCTTTTTTTTTTTACTTTTTGTTTATTTTGTATTTTTTAATAAATTCAGTTCTCACTTCTGTCGGTTAGATCCACGGCTATTTTTTTTCTTAATTATAAAAATTACGAAGTTGAGCTAGTAAGGTACACAATTTATAACTTAAGAATGGCTGGGCTAATATTTATGATCTTCGATGTGTTGGATTTGTCTTCAAGCTGAAAAGCAGAATGGAAAATTCACAAAAAAAGATGGTGTAGTTTTACAAAATTAGGGTAGGTTCCCTAATTTTCCTCAGAAGGAAAAAGGGAAACCGTATAGAATCATTTTATTGTCTGTCTG
Organism: Sesamia nonagrioides; assembly: GCA_017933935.1. Taxonomy (NCBI): domain Eukaryota; kingdom Metazoa; phylum Arthropoda; class Insecta; order Lepidoptera; family Noctuidae; genus Sesamia; species Sesamia nonagrioides. Next base: position 906,470 of record JADWQK010000020.1, on the reverse strand, counting down.
TTTTTTAGGGAATGGCTTCTATGATAAGTATCCATAGTAATATTATAAATGCGAAACTCTGTCTGTCTGCCTGTCTGTCTGTCTTTTAAGCTTTCCCGTTTAAACCTCTCAACCGATTTTGATTAAATTTGGCACAGACAATCTTTAGACCATGAAAAAGGACATAGGCTACCTTTTAATGAAAAAATTGATATTCCCGAGGGAAATCTAAAAGGCGCGATATAACCGAATTCCACGCGGGCGAAGCCGCGACCGGAAAGCTAGTAGGTAACAATTTATTGAGGTGGATGAAATTCACTGGTTTAACTAGTAAAAATTAAATAGTTAAAAATAAGTAGGAATAAGAGACGCATTATAATCATTATCATCATCATCATCTACCTTTCATCATCCTACTGCTGGGTACAGGTCTCCTTTCATACAGACGCATTATAAAAAATATAAATAATTGTATTGAATCTCTGTATCGTTATCCAAAAGGATCAGTAACAAACCTCCGCCATTAAAACCACAAAAGCGCGGCAGCAACTGATTTTTTCACCTCAAAACGTAATAAAGCACCCCACGTTGCCAATCCTAAACTAACACAAGACACTGACGCAGCCACAACTTTCATCAATTCGATCCTTGCAATCTTCAACCTTATCTGTACAAAAATAAGGGTGTTAGAAAATTGGCGGTTCATTTTGGCGCTAAACTAAACAAGACTTTCTTACGTGATCCTCGGTCTATTTCAATTTTCGCTTCGTTACCTCACCAGGTTTCTACAGCGTTTTCTTTTTTCTTACATGGCAACTTAAATTGTTTGGAGAAAAGTGATTTTTGTGGCGTATTCTTATGTATCGGTCCAGGTGGAGTCTTTATTTCAAGTGTAAGAGGTCTATGTGATTGGTCCATAATAAATGTAAATGTTTTCTTTTGAAATCTTAAAATGATTTAGTTTGGAAGTTGTAATTTAGCAGTGATAAGGTTTGAATTCGATGGAGTTCTTTTATTTTCCAAATTGATTGATACTCGTACTTAATGGGTTACAGCTAAAATGCTTATGTAGCATTCAATACCGCTCAAAGTTTAGGTTCGAGGTAATCTCAACTCCCAAAAGCTGAAGGCGGTCGGTACACTCCAAGAATCCATTTCGAAAAGTAGGATCCAAGGTGAACGAGCTCCTTTTGGCGGTGAAAAGACACGCCTGTGTTTTGGCGGCATTGAATGCTACAAGATTGGCATTGCCCCATTCGGAGACTGCCTGCCTCTCTTTCGGACCGGTTTGATGACCCTTAAACGCTGTGGTGTTTATTAATAAACGATGATTAAAATTAAATGACGTTAAAAGGTCAAAAATGTATGGTTAAAGAATCGCTAGTCACTAGTTAACATTAAGCAGCGTTTATGAATAAGGGGGATAATGTCCACAGCCGCGCCACCGGACATCTCTCTTCAAGATTGAGCTATATTATTCACCTCGCGGGCCTATTGCTTGTTCGTGGATGTCACATGTCTTCAAATGTTTTATTCTTGGACAAACTGGTTTCGTCACGATGTTTAACTGCAACGTTTGAGACCAGTGGTGATGAAATTATTTAAATGCAGTAAACCGCCAGCTTGTATCGTATTTGAACGATCTACAACACGCCAGGGGCCCTAGCCAATGTAACATCGCTTCCTAGCGAAGCGATATCGAATACTAAACCAACCAATGGCAGGAACGATTCATCACGTGATTTATCGCGTCGCGTGGTCAATCGTTCCCGCCATTGGTTGGTTTGGTATTCGATTTCGCTTCGTTATGAAGCGATGTTACTTTGGCTACAGGCCCTGGGCCATTACCACTGCTTTTTTTGGTTAGGAGATCATCAAATGACTTCTTCCGTTCTGGCTGGATCGGAAGGGTGTGTCAGAGTTTCTTTACTGACTAAAACTCATCCATGGTCCCACCCACCAGCTTTACAGTGAATGCAAAGTGCTAACAGTACGCCAGTTATTTATTTCGAATATAGTACTACTCCAGCACGCTGATATTGGTTTTAGCCCTGTACCTTCTGGCAAGAGAAGAAAGGATTTAGTTTGCACTAACTCACGGACGAAACATGCTTTTACTAACAGATTTTATTTATTTCTCGGACCATATTTATATAACAAATGTAACAAACTGCTAAATATATACAGTGAAAGCTCTAATAAATGTTGTGTGATGCTAACTGAATATCTACAAACCCTCAGTTACAGATACGGAAAAAATGCTAGAGGTACTAAAATAAAATGAGTAGTTTAGTAAGTTATATACTTAATGAATAAGTAGAGGTAATGTATTATTTAAGTTTATAGGACAGTTTTTTATTGCTTAGTCTTAAATACTTTTGTCATAATATGTTTATTATTATTATATTGTAGCCATCAAATATCTGTGTATATGACAGCCTCAAACACAGGTTTAAATAAACCTAGTTCGGGTGGTCCCAACATTAGTTTTAGATCGTTACTTTATAGATTGATATTATGTACCTATTAGACTACAATAAGTTAGATTTTACGATTGTTATTATTAAGACTTTTATTACTATACCAACAGACTTTTTGTACATTCATTATTATTCTATGTTTTTTAATAAATTTCATTTTCATTTTTCATTTTTTTTTTTCTTCAATTGACTGTGGCACGGTTCACTGTATCTCAAGGGCCACGGTAACTACCACAGCTCAAGATGGAGTTGATTTAAGCTATAGAAAGAAGATAATTGAATAAAGTACTAGAACTACAGAAGTAGTAGCAGTAATACCAACTATAGAAGATAGAAAACAATACAATGGTTTTGTTTTATATCTTCAATATACATTCGTGTTTAGCTAGAAATACAAATGAATTTAATGGAATGCCTTTAATATTTCATTTGAACGTCTAACTTAAAGTCAAACCGAATATTTCTTGAGCAATTAAAGTGTCCTGAACTTAGACAGAAAGTTGGTGATTTGTTCTTTTTTAGCCACTTAAGAAATCTAAAGATAAGCTTTGGAAGTCTCTTGTAAATCTCTCTCTTTGAAAGATCAGAAGAAGTCAAAAGTAAATAATGGCGACGAAAACATTGTTTTTGTTTAGGTATTATCTGCAATTAATACTCATCATCATCATCCCAGCGTTAATCCCAGTCGCATCCGAAGCCTTTTTTTTCAGCTTCAGATCGATTTTCTACTAACTAGGAGGCACCACATCGGCAAAGTAGCCAACTGCAAAGTCATACGCGGTGAGAGTCTCACTGCACAACACCGTCTCCTTGTCATGGACCTCTGCGTAAAGGCCCAACGTAGACGTGTAGAGGACTGTCGGCGCCAGATCCGGTGGTGGCTGCTTGATGAAAACAGGTCCCAGGATTTTGCGTCGGTTATTGGCGACAAGTGCGTCAGTACCGATGGAGAACCTGTGCAAGACCACTGGGACAGGATCCAGGCAGCTATTACGGGGGCGGCGCGGGTGGTACTCGGCGTCTCTAAGGGCGGCCGCAAACGTGACAAGGAAACCTGGTGGTGGGACGACACAGTCCAGAGGGAGACTAAGGTGAAGAAAGCCCTCTTCAAAACGTGGCAAGCGACCGGATCCCCTGAAGATCGCGACGCATACAAGGTTGCCAAACGTGCCACCAAAAGAGCTGTAGCCAGAGCCAGACGAGACCACTTGCAACCTCTCTACGAGAAGTTGGAATCGTCTGAGGGGCAAAAGCTCATTTACAAGTTGGCACGTTCCAGGGTCAAAGCGGCACAGGATATATCCAAGTGCCGTTGTGTAAAAGACCCAAATGGCAACCTGCTATGCAAGGACCTCGCGGTGAAGGAGCGATGGCGCTCGTACTTTCACGAGCTGCTGAACAAGCAGCATCAAGAGGTGCAGACACCGGAACTCCCTCCGAACCTTGGATTAGTGCCTCTGATAACGCCTGAGGAAGTCCAAACGGCTCTTCATCGTATGGGGAATCGGATAGCTGTCGGAGCTGACGGAGTCCCCATTGAGGCCTGGAAGGCGATGGGTTCTCGCGGTGTGGGCATGCTAACTAACTTTTTCAATCGCGTGCTCCTGACCGGCAAAATCCCAAGCCAATGGAGGCTGAGTATAATTACTCCAGTCTTTAAAGGCAAGGGCTCGGTTCAGGAGTGTGGCAACTATCGCGGTATCAAGGTCATGTCCCACACCATGAAAATCTTTGAGAGGATCGTAGACTCCCGAATCCGGCAGGAGTGTGCTGTCTCGGAGTGTCAATATGGGTTTCGGCCAGGGTACGGAACCATGGACCCTATCTTCGCTCTAAGGATCGCCATGGAGAGATACAGATCGAAGAACACGCCTCTGCATATGCTCTTTCTAGATATGCAGAAGGCCTTCGACTGTGTCCCTCGCGGGGTGATCTGGTGGGCACTGAGGTCCAAAGGGGTACCTGAAACCTATGTCGACATAATTCGAGACATGTACCTCAATTCCGATTCCGTTGTCAGGACCGCTGTTGGCGACACTAAACCCTTCCCCATCACCGTCGGAGTCCACCAGGGATCCGTCCTTAGTCCGTTTCTGTTCAGCGTGATATTAGACGTTTTGTCGGACAGCATCAAGGACTCACATGAGCAGCCTCCCTGGCTACTCATGTATGCTGACGATATCGCGGCGGTCGCGGCGTCGCTGGCGGACGTGGACAGGGAACGGTTGGTGCGGCGTGTGAATGCGTGGAAGGACTCGCTTGAGAACGGAGGTCTGAAACTCAACGTGTCGAAGACCGTATACTTGGCCAGCAACACGACAGACCCCATGTCTGTGCGCATAGGCGGAGACATGGTCGAGCGCACGGACCAGTTTAAATACTTGGGGTCTGTGCTTCACGCGTCCGGCGACATTGATTGCGACGTCAAGGCACGTATTTCCGCAGCTTGGGCGAAATGGCGTGAGGTGACAGGTGTCACTTGTGACCCCAAAATGCCGGTTAAGCTTAAGGGACAGGTCTATAAAACCATCATTAGACCTGTTCTCCTGTATGGCAGTGAGGCGTGGCCTGTACTTGAGCAACACAAGCAGGAGCTGCGTGTCACGGAGATGAATATGCTGCGGTGGATGTGTGGAGTTACGCGGAAAGACCGCATCAGGAACTCCCGCAGCCGGGGCAGCCTTCGTGTCCGTGACATTGCAGACAAACTGCAGGAGGGTCGCCTACGCTGGTACGGCCACGTCTTACGGAAACCGGCATGTTACGTGGGTAACAAATGTCTTGCCATGGCGCCTCCGCCGGGCCGGAACAAGCAGGGTAGACCAAAGAAGTGCTGGCTTGAAGTTGTAAGAGATGACATGCATGCCAACAAGCTCTTACCACAGGACGCTAAAGATCGTGCGAAATGGAGGAGAATGTGCAGGAAAGCGGACCCCGGGCTCCAACGCGAAAGCCGCGGATGCAACCGGGATAAACGCTGAGATGATGATGATGATCATCATCCCAGCGTTAATCCCAGTCGCATTCGAAGTCTTTTTTTTCAGCTTTTGGTGTCTGGGGTCCGCTTTACCAGTCCAACTGCTGATATGGCTAAACTTTGACATTTTCCGTGAAGCGACTGCCGTCTGACCTCCACAACCCGAAGGCGACATCGAAGCATTGCAGTTAGAACAATTGTTGGACTTTCGAGGACTCCAACAACCCGTAACGACTGCCACTAGATATTCGTATGGCAAACGGGACCAACGGCATAACGTGCTTTCCGAAGCACGACCAGACCAGTGCAAATATTCATATACATGCATACAAATACTTGCACTGTGCGGGGATCGAACCCGCGCCACCTTGCGCAGCGGCCGCGTCCGCTATCGCTACGCCACGGAGGCTGTCATCTGCAAAATAACAAAGGACAGACAGGACATCCTAAAATACAGAACTCTAACTAGGGGTGTTGTCCCGAAGCACGACAGCATGGACTACCGATATTTTAGATACTTATATAATAGCTATTTAACATTAAAAATACATACTAAACATGGATCCAGTCCTCTTCCCCCGTATGTGACAGCATTTTTTTTTATTGTCTCTACAAGTGTAAGAAAAATATCATATCTCTAAAAGTTTTATTTGTACAGAGATAAAAATGAACTCATTCGAATGCCAACAATGTTATCCTGCCGTGTACTATACAAAACAAAGTGCACCCAACTCCATAATATTGAAAAAAAAAAAATCGAAACTCACAATTTTCAAACTAAAAAAAATCAGAAATATGATTTTATCTTACACGTGTAGGTACACAAAATTTCAACCAAAAACATAAAATGGCTGCCATATACGATCGAAATGAACTGAGTCCTTGTTTTAATACTCGCACTTAATGGGTTACAGATAAAATGCGAAGTTGTAGGTAGAACACATAATCCAGCATCCTACTTAAATCTTCCTTTATGAATAAACACCACGGTGTTTAACGGGTGTATTCATAAACGACGATTAAAATTAAATGACGTTAAAAGGTCAAAAATGTATGGTTAAAGAATCGCTAATCGCTAGTTATCATTAAGCAGCGTTTATGAATAAGGGAGATAATGTCCTCAGCGGCGCCGCCGGTCACCTCTTTTCAAGATTGAGCTATATTATTCACCTCGCGGGCCTATTGCTTGTTCGTGGATGTCACATGTCTTCAAATGTTTTAATCTTGGACAAGCTGGCCTCATACGATCGAAATGAACTGAGTCCTTGTTTTAATGTGTCATCATCATCCCAGCGTTAATCCCAGTCGCATCCGAAGCCTTTTCAGCTTTGGAGTCTGGGGTCTGCTATACCAGTCCAACTGCTGATTTGGCTAAACTTCGACATTTTCCGTGAAGCGACTGCCGTCTGACCTCCACAACCCGAAGGCGACATCGAAGCATTGCAGTTAGACCAATTGTTGGACTTTTGAGGGCTCCAACGACCGGTAACGACTGTAATGTTTTAATGTGTACCTAATGTAAAACAGTTGTTAAATAAGTGTCTTAAATATCGCTAGTCCAAGCCCAGACACATTGTATAATGAAATAATATTACAATACCTTGTCAATACTTGATATACAATATGTAAAGAAAACCCTGTCCGACCCTTAAGGCTAATAAAGGTTAGGTAAACACTTGACCAAATATAATATAAAATTTTACATAATCATCATAGTAACAATACTAATGAATTTTGAAATAATCCTTTTTTCCCGGGAATTAATTCCAATTTCCCGGAAATTTGGTAATTTTTAAAAAAGTGACAACACCGGTTTTATTATAAGCGAATAGCGACGCGACCACGTCACAGGTGCCGCGTGCCCTGCCCCCCGCCGCCCCCGAAAGGGGTTGCATACAGCACATGTATTAAGTTACCTCTTTTTGCGAAATAATATTTATGTTTTTAGGGGGATTTTTTTTTTAAGTTTAGCCTATCTTTGTGGACATTAATAGAATCAGTTATCGATACCTAACAATACCTTCACGGATCGGACAGGGTTTTCTTTACATATTGTATATGTACATGTATATAATTGAAGATAGTGTTTCAGAATAAACCACTCGCGTGACAATATCGTTATGAGAGCGCGGGTCAACGACATGCGGGTCACACACATTCAAAATTTCAATAATTAGAAAAATAGAAGAATCTTCTTCTTCTTCAGCCTATAGATGTCCACTGCTGGACAAAGGCCTCCGCCAAGGCTTTCCACGATGACCGGTCTTGTGCTGCCCGCATCCATCGCCTTCCCGCGACCATCACCAGGTCATCGGTCCACCTTGTTGGGGGCCTCCCTACGCTGCAACTTCCGGTACGTGGCCGCCACTCCAGAAACTTACTGCCGCATTGGCCATCGGTTCGACGAGCTACGAGAAGAATAAAACCTCGTCATTTTACTACTATTGGATTTCTCGTTGTGTTAACGGCTAACCAGAGATGGGTAATATTTTTCATTCACTTTTCAATAATCTAGTTTCAACATTGTTTTTTTAACTTTATTTTAAACTAGCTTTCCGCCCGCGGCTTCGCCCACGTGGAGTTCGGTTATATCGCGCTTTTTTGATTTCCCTCGGGAATATCAAATTTTTCCGGGATAAAAGGTAGCCTATGTTCTTTCTCAGGGTCTAAAGATTGTCTGTGCAAAATTTCATCAAAATCGGTTGAGAGGTTTAAGCGGGAAAGCGTAACAGACAGACAGATAGACAGGCAGACAGACAGACAGACAGAATTACTTTCGCATGGATAGTCTGAAAAATGATCAGAACCTCTAATCAGAATTTATTGCACATTGAAGACCACATCACCAAAGATAGGTACACTTAAAGAGGTTTATTACAAAAATTGTTAGATTAATTACTTCTCCGATCATCCCTTTAATGAAAAGGGTAGGGCCGGATTAAGAGATTAATTCGAGAAAGATTCCCAAGGGACTTTTTGTATAGAAAATCTTATTTACTTCAAGTGAGTTCTAAGAGGGCTGTGAATTGTGAGCTGTTGGCGATTCATGACGTGGAGGAAATATTGTGTAAATATCTGTTTTTCTAAATCTACTATAAAACTGACGTTTGCTACTCCGTTGATTGGACTTCATTCACTAAATAAATAGATAAGTTCATAGTCCTTATGAAAAACATATGTATACTTAAATTTGAAACCAAAATTAAATACAGTCCTGTATACCCTCTGTACACACATTGTTCTCATAGTGTTACCGTAATGGGGTTCACATGACTCAGGAGCCATCGCAGTAACACAGGGTCAATGGGTTTCATTTTGAAGGTTCAACAGCACTCATTGCGTTATTTAAGTAGTTGTTGACCAGACATTTCGAATATACCTAAAAGAGCAATGGATACGTAATATGTTTCAAAAATATTCAAATTGAATGTTATACTACGCAATTAGGGTGCTATTATTTTTTTTTATTAGTTATAAACTAGTGCTTGACTGCAATCCCGCCTGATGGTAAGCAGTGATGCAATCGTTGATGGTAAAGCGCACTAGCTTATTAAGCCTATTCACTCAAAAAAACTGAGTGAATAGAAAGGAAGACGGCAGTTGAGCGAGGTGATGCAATGTTTAACCCAACAACACGACCAGCGATGCTGCGCCAGAGGATGATCTGGAGACCCTCCACGACCTAACTCCCGACACAACAACATTAGGCACATCGTACCCGGCACACATCGCAACACAACTGCTCAGACCCGTCCTCCGTACGGCTTCACCAGACATCATGCCGGAACACGACGGATCGCTTGGCGGTAAGACTTTTTCTGGTGGGTGGTAACTTATGCCGGCGGCTGATGTTGTTGCCTACCACCGAGAACACCGAGTACATTGTTCTGATTCACATCGTTCTCGTTCACATTTTACGTACAGGTCTCATCTATAAAAAAGAACAGATTTATATCAAATACTTATGATAGTAAAGACAAGGTCGAATTGTATCTAGGTGAATTCAGCTTGGGTTGTCAGCATTCGGGAAGCTACGCTACATCTTCTCGTAGTCCAAGATACCTACCACAGCGTCTCAAGGTGTATAGTCTTTGACCAGTATGTGTAGCTAGTGATGACATACGAAACTGAAACGTGGTCGCTCACAATGGGCCTCATACGAAGGCTCAAAGTCACACAAAGAGCGATGGAAAGAGCAATGCTCGTTTCTCTTCGCGATCGAATCAGAAATGAGGAGATCTGCAGAAGAACCAAAGTCATTGACATAGTTCTTCGATTCGCTAAACTTAAGTGGTAGTGGGCGGGGCATATTACACATAGAACCGATAGCAGATGGAGCAGTAAGGTTTTAGAGTGACGGCCACGTACCGGAAGACGCAGAGTAGGGAGGAACGTGGTACGATGACCTAGTGAAGATCGCGGGAAACCGATAGGTGCTGGCAGCACAAGACCGGTCATTCTGGAAAGCATTGGGGAAGGCCGCTGTCCAGCAGTGAAACTCTATAGGCTGAGAAGAAAAAGAAAAAGACAAAAAAAAATTAGATCGGAAATAAATTTTTTTAGCCAGGTTCGGAACACTCGATTTCTCATGGTATATCTAAGGAACCGCTGTTTCAAGATTTCCTTAGATATATCTAAGGAAATCTCGAAACAGCGGGTTGATACTTCCGTGACCAAAAGCTAGCTTGTATTTTGGCCAGATTATAACTTTATAAGTATTACTTTTTTGTCGGTAATGTTTCACCGCTTGTCAAAAGGCCCCTACTGTGATCTGGATCAATTTTTTGATGCTGTGTTCCGGCTTGTAAACAGTTTTGATGAAATTAAGAAATTTTTGTTACTTTTATTAATTAATTGACTAATAAATATCAGTTCAGTTCTTCCGTGTGGTACCGGAAATAGAATAGTACCAACCCATTTTCTCCCGTGGGTGTCACAAGAGGCGACTAGAGGAACTCTCACCAGGGAAATGGATAGCAACGCTTATCCTGTGGAATAAAAAAATATTGTGATCCCCAATCCACCTGCCAAGCGTGGGAATTATGGCAATGCAATGGAATGAAAACCTTGGGGGAGGCTTTTGTCCAGCTGTGCACCTCTATAGGCTGAGAAGAAGAAGAAAAAGAAGATATATCAGTTCGGCGTTTAAGTACTCGACCGCATCCTGTTATCCTGTTATCCGGAAACTTGTCCAAAAGACTGGCAGTGTTGCGATGATGCTTCGACTAAAAAACGACTTACCCGTCTGGTTATGTGAATTATTAGTTGTGGTTTTCGTACATACCTTTTGTTGCATCCTGCATGATTAATTTGCATGCATACACATATGTGACAGCCTCCGTGGCGTAGCGGTAGCGAACGCGGCGGCTGCGCAGTGCAAATATGATAAAGCGCGTTAAACCTTTGGTCCCGGTTGCCATACGAACATCCAGTAGCACTCGTTACGGATTGTTGGAGCCCTCAAAAAAGTCCAATAATTGGTCCAATAATTTTGAAGGTCAGACGACAGTCGCTTCACGGAAAATATCGAAGTTTAGCCAAAATAAGTAAGAATGGTAATGTGGACCCCAGACTCCAAAGCAGAAAAAGCTTCGGATGCGATTGGGATTAACGCTGAGATGATGTCACATGTTTGATAAATAAAGTTATCTTTATCTTTAATTGTGAAAAAAAACCTTCCATTAATTTGATCAAGCAAGATATTGCTGTATCAGTTTTGAAAACATTTTTTTTAATACACGTTTCATTAACACATCACGTCATTCCCATTTTTTGCCCCATCCCATTCACTGTATGAAATGAAAGATAATAATCGCGAAATCTTTTCAGTTTGTTCCAATTCAAGACGGGACCGATCGCGTTGCCGAGTCCGACATTTTGTAGTTGATTTTTATTGAACCAGGAATCGAGAATGTTATTTCGTTGCCTTTATTTTGATTCGATACAACTGTGAAATGAGTTTTTGTCGGCGTTTGGTTCCATTTGCATTTATACGTTTCCGGTTTTTGATACTAGGTAATGTGTTTCGATACAATGAAAAGGTTTTTCTTATTTCTTAGGGATTTAGGATTTATCGTCTTTTAACATACTGTGTAAAGCAATAGACGTGTTCAATTGTATTTCTTATTGATGGAGACTTCCTAAGCCCATTTATTGCATATGGATATATCAGCGTATAATGTTGCCACGGATACGATAAATGGCCTCCTCTCTGTGAAAGAGATTGGGCCTTATTCCATTACGCGACCCAAGTGCTTGTTATTACATATATGTCACATGTCTTTGTTTTTTGCTTCCTTTCTTCATTATGCTATTCTTCACCGTTTTGAGAGCAATGGAAAGTCTAAACCCACAACTCGTAAGTCAGAATCGACACTACTGGACCAGAACTGGTCTGCACATTTATCGAAAGGATGATAAAAAACCGGCCAAATGCGAGTCGGACTCGCACACCGAGGGTTCCGCTGTACAAACGTAGCGGTTTACAATTTATGACGTACTAGCTTTCCGCCACCGGCTTCGCCCGCGTGGAGTTCGGTTATATCGCGCTGTTTAAATTCCCCTCGGGAACATCAAATTTTTCCGGGATAAAAGGTAGCCTATGTTCTTTCTCAGAGTCTAAAGATTGTCTGTGCCAAACTTCATCAAAATCGGTTGAGAGGTTTAGGCGGGAAAGCGTAACAGACAGACAGAGTTACTTTCGCATTTATAATACTAACATTGATTTAGAATTTTTCACAGTTTAGAGGCAATTAGATTTAAGAAGTGTTTGATATAAATTTCAACTTTAATATCTCTACGCGTTCATGTGCAAAAGGGTAGGTAGTAAGTTTATAATTTCATCATCATCATCATCATCAACCTTTTATCGTCCCACTGCTGGGTACAGGTCTCCTCTCATACCGAGAAGCATTGAGCGTAATCACCACGCTTGCTCAATGCGGGTTGGCGATTTCAGACTTATAAAGTCCAGGTTTCCTCAAGATGTTTTCCTTCACCTTCAGTCATTGGTGTCCAAGATATACTTAGAAAGTACATATAACTTTAGAAAAGTTACATTGGTACTTGCCTGACCCGGATTCGAACCCGCACACTCATACTTGAGAGGCTGGTGTTTTAACCACTAGGCCACCACCACTTTTTATAATTATTAAAAAAATATTTTATGTCATGTAAGCAAAAATAATATTTTATGTAACTTCAAATTTATCATTTTCACATTTTTTCCTTTATCTGTCTGTACTATAATATAACGTTGCTTCGTGCCGAATTTCAAGATTCTAAGTTCACGGGAAGTACCTTGTAGGTTATGATTCCCTAGCGTGTGACGGAAATTCGTCTAAGGTGTCGGTATAAACTGCTGTATCTTTTGATCGCTTTAACTTAGAAGTTTGATTTTTTCACTGCTTAAAGGGACAATAGACCTAGGTATTTGGTATAAATTTCAATTTGATAACTTTATTAGTTCGTGAGAAATAAGGTAGTAAGTTTTATTTAATTAAAATACGTTTATTATATTATATAACTAAAAAAATGTGATTTTCGCAATTTTTCCTATATTTGCATTATATGACAATCCTTCATGCCAAATTTCAAGATTCTGAGTTTACGGGAAGTATCCTGTAGGTTTTGATTCCTTTGCGAGTGTCGAAAATTTGGTGAAAATATCGACATAATCGGCTGTATCTTTTGATTGGCTTGGCTTAGAAGTTTGATATTTTCACAGCTTAAAGGGACAATAGACCCGAGTATTTCATGTGGATTTCAGCTTGATACGTCTACGCGTTCTTGAGATAAAGGGTCTTGACAGACAGACAGACGGACAACAAAGTGATCCTATAAGGGTTCCGTTTTTTCCTTTTGAGGTACGGAACCCTAAAAAGAGGTTTTACTGACTTTATAGTAAAATTAAGAGGAAACTGACACTGGATGATCTGAAATCGCAAAGTAGCAGTAACCTAGCATGGTGTAATGCTCGTTCTTCCTTTGTGCTTATCAAGTCAGCCTATCAGAGTTCACTGATACTATAATCACATTTTTATACATATACATACGTCATTGTTTTTATATAACATTTTTTTGCATACACAAGCCACGTTGCTGTATACAACTTACTGTTTTACATCCGTCCCTTCACACATAAGGTTCTGTTGAAAACACCGTCAGGCACTTATTTTATTTAGTTGTGTGACATTTTTGCTGAACTGGGCTTTTCTTGGCGCAGCCGGAAGGCACACATTCCTGCTAGTTTACTACATTATTCGTTTTATCACATTTTACTTTATTTTATTACTAGCTTTTCGCCCACGGCTTCGTCCACGTGGAATTCGGTTATATCGCGCTTTTTGGATTTCCCTCGGGAATATAATTTTTTTTTTCAATAAAAGGTATCCTATGTCCTTTCTCAGGGTCTAAAGATTGTCTGTACCAAATTTTATCAAAATCGGTTGAGAGGTTTAAGCGCGAAAGCGTAACTGACAGACAGACAGACAGACGGACAGACCGACAGACAGAGTTACTTTCGCATTTATAATATTAGTATGGATAACTACTATTTTCACTTTTTTAAGGTTTTCTTTATCTAATGTATTGTGTGCTTTTAGACTGTGCTAAATAAATGTATTTTCTTTCTTTTTTTTTAACAATTATAAACTAGCGCTTGACTGCAATCCCACCTGATGGTAAGCAGTGATGCAATCGTTGATGGTAAAGTGCGCTACTTTATTAATCCCATTCATTAAAAAAAACTTAGTGAATAGGAAGGGAGACGGCAGTTGAGCGAGGTGGTGCAATGTTAAACCCAACAACACGACCAACGATGCTGCGCTAGAGGGAGATTGATGTGGAGACCGTCCACGACCAAACTCCCGACACAACAACATTTGACGCATCGTACCCGGCACAGATCGCAACACAACTGCTCAGACCCGTCCTCCGTACGGCTTCACCAGACGTCATGCCGGAACACGACGAATCGCTTGGCGGCAAGACTTTGTCTGGTGTCTTTCTTTCATCCGTCCATATAGCTGAGGGGTGTCCCATACTACGCTTGCCGATACGTGCTCTCCACCCCAGAATTGTCAGTCTGTTGCAGTGGCCATCAGTCATTCGTCAAACATGGCCAGCCTATTACCGCTTCAGTTTGTTTACTCTGCTTAGATCAATCAGTCGGTAATTTAGTTTATTTTTCAGAATCTCTTTGTAGTATAAAATCAGAAATTATATTTCATTTCCGATTTTATACTTCAAAGGATCTTCAAACATATCTCGCTCCATAGCCTGCCTAGCGACCTTGAAAAAGTACCTATATAGGATGATCTGTTACATTATTTTGATACAAAATATGAGAATCTTCATCACTCATAATTATATAAAAACAACTTTCCTAAAATAATCAGAATTTTTCCTCAGGCGTATACTTAAGCTCATTTTTAGATAAGTACATATTTCTGCAAAAGAAATAATTTCAGCAGTATATATATTGTGAAGTAAAACTATTTAGATTAAAATCCTTGAACGGACTTATTATGTTAGGGAATTGTTGGAGAAAACTTTTGAACTTGTGGGAATTTCGCGTAGACGCTAAATAAAGTTGAGAATTTCGATTATTCTCTGAGCTTGTTGTTTTTTACTCTCTTTGCGTAATTTAAAGTTAGTAGTACGCGAGCTTCTGAGTTATTAGCCTGTGTTTGGGTTATTATAGTAGAAAGGAACAAGCTGTATTAATTGAAAATAATAAGGCAATGCTATTTTTTTTTCTATTTTAAGTTTGCTTGGTTGAAGTGGATAATGGCAGACCACATGATAAAAATTTGGTAACCACTACGAGTCATCTTGTCCGAAATACCGTAATGACTCAAGACAAAAGTCTTCGACCAGTGTGTGTTGCCAGTGATGACTTATGAAATTGAGACGTGGTCGCTAACATTGGGCCTTATAAGAAAGCTCAAGGTCACTCAAAGGGCAATGGAAAGGGCTACGCTTGGGGTTTCATGGCGTGATCAAATCAGAAATGAGGATCTCTTCCTCCCGAAAAATTACAACACTGTGCCTGTAGGACCGATGCCCGATGGAGCCGACGGGTCCCCGATAAGGTAGATCGACGACCTAGTGAAGGTCACAGAAAACCCCTGAATGCGGGAGTGTGATCAATCTGACAGTTTGATCTCAATATGTCAAAAAGAGCTCTAATTTCTTTACATTTTGACATCAATGGCCGTTGAGATGAGATCGTCACTAGACTTTGAATAATTTTAATTATAGGAATTGCCCTTCTAATCAAAATGTCTGCTGTCCCTAACCACCCCAAAGCCCACATCCCCAAACAGGAATATAACAAGAAATTACTTATCCAATAGAGAAATAGTATTATTGATTTCTCTTCATTAGCAATCTAACCACAAACAAGAAACTCGTATCAAACACGAACCAACACAAAAGACAATAAACTTGGCGTACAAGAAAATCTCCAAAAGATTGGTTCTTCGTTTAATCGCTTATACTTAGTATTCCATACGACAATGGCTATATATTGTGACCGGTCTGCACCAATCACGCGAAAACCAACTTATCCAATAACGGAAGGCGGCCGTATTCCGGAATACGATGTCGAACGATAACTCATTAATTATTAAGCTTCTTGCTTACTTTCGCTAGTACATATGCATAGCAACCTTCGGGGTTTGTACTACAGTGAATTCAAGGTTAGTGTAATTAGTTGTGTTTTGTGTGGCTTAAAATTCCTCATGTGCCTTTAATATTTGGCAGATAATATTTATGCATTATTCATAAGTACGAGGGTGTTACAATACGTCCTATGAAATAGTACCAATGTAACATTTCTAGATTGTATGTACTTTCTAAGCGCATATCTTGGACACCTATGACTGATTAAAAGGTGATGGAAAACATCTAGAGGAAACCTGGACTTTAAGTCTGAAAACGCCAACCCGCATTGAGCAAGCTTTGGTGATTACGCTCAATCTTTCTCTGTATGAGAGGAGACCTATGCCCCGCAATGGCACGATAAAAGGTTGATGATGATTGTCAATAGAGTTAATTAATGTACGTGCAGGATTGCATCATTGCTTACTATCAGGTGGGATTGCGGTCAAGCAATAGATTATAATATAAAAAAGGAACATTCGATTTACTATGATAGATTCGAAAATCAAGTGTCACAGTAACTGAGCACGACCAGAGACTGAGTATCATTCTTGCTATTGGTTTAAAACATTATAACTCTGTAGAAGTCCGCTGCCCAAAACCTGTTAGTAAAACATGTGGTGTACCAGTGATACGCTTATGATTCGTTCTGTGTCCATGACTGGCGGCGTACGGCAAGTATCCACCCTTATGTTGTTGACACCATTACGGTCCGTATGAATATATGCTTTCTAAGTATATCTTGGACACCAATGACTGATTAAAAGGTGAAGGAAAACGTCTTGAGGAAACCTGGACTTTTAGTCTGAAGTCGCCAATCCGCATTGAACAAGGGTGGTGATTACGCTCAATCTTTCTTAGTATGAGAGGAAACCTGTGCCCAGCAGTGAAACGATAAACGGTTGTAGATGATGATGATTGGTGACAGACAGGCAGACAAACAGTGGAGTTATAGAAATAGGGTCAACTTTTATTTTTTTTTAAATAAACTAGCGCTTGACCGCAATCCTGCATGATGGTAAGCAGTGATGCAATCGTCGATGGTAAAGCGAGCTACTTTATTAAGAGCCTATTCACTCTAGCCTTGAAGATACTTAAATTATAGTCAGACGGAAACACCGCCGCTGGCAAATTGTTCCAATTCCCCGGTACGGAAGTCTAAAAACTTAACATGTTAATTCCTTTTCAGACTAAAATGGCTACGGCGTTAATGAATAGACTTTCGTTTGTTTTGAGTTACCACTCACTGTAGTTCCTCGAAAACTCTTTCACAAGAAGCTTTACTGCTAATAAAATCTAAATCTACTGAAGTGGAAACTTGCCTTTTTTTAAGCAAAAACCTTTAACTTTTAAAACTCCTAGGAAAAATCTCATTGTTGGACTCAGCCGATTGCTTTTAAAAGCGATAATACCGTCGCCTTCCAATTTCCTTAGCGAGAAAATAAAATGAACGTTCACGCTTTAAAAATAAATAATTAGATAGTTTTTTTTTTTGTATCGGTAAATGGTTTTACTCTTGACTTCGATCATGCCTGATAGAAAGTGCTGGATGAGTTGTCTGTTTAGACGAGCGTACTCAGAAGATACCTGTTCATTCTTGAAGCCAGAGAGGTTAAGTGTAGAAGGGAATCCGCCGAAGGTGCTGCTAGAGTGTCCCACATATTGGTTATATGCAAAACGTTGAGTATGGTGGTAGCCTCCATGGAGTAGCGGTAGCGAGCGCGCCCGCTGCGAAAGGAGGCGCGGGTTCGATCCCCGCGCAGTGTAAATATTTGTATGCTTGAATATGAATATTTGCACTGGTCTGGTTGTACCTCGGAAAGCACGCTAAGCCGTTGGTCCTAGTTGCCATACGAACATCTAGTGGCAGTCGTTACGGGTTGTTGGAGCCCTCAAAAGTCCAACAATGGTCTAACTGCAATGCTTCGATATCGCCTTCGGATTGTGGAGGTCAGACGGCAGTTGCTTCACGGAAAATATCGAAGTTTAGCCAAATGAGCAGTAAGACTGGTAAAGCGGACCCCAGACTCCAAAGCTGAAAAAGCTTCGGATGCGACTGGGATTAACGCTGAGATGACGATGACGCAAAGCGTTGAGTAGGTATGGCTGATTGGAATCTCAGCCAAGTGTGGATAGTACGCTGCTGAATGTTTGGTAGTAAGAAGGCGATGGTTGTATTAGCAGGGAGATTCTGTAACAATGGTGCAGCCGCGAGGCACACTTTACTGCTATGTATTACATCGAGGTTTTTACTTTCAATTTGATTTTTATTTATTGACACCTGATGTATGTTTATTTTAGATGTATTGTTTGTCTTTAAGTCTGTGCTGAATAAATGTATTTTCTTTCTAATCTTTCTTAGTTTGGTGAAGTGACCTGTCATTCCAACGAATGCTATTGATTATCACCATTGACAACTCACTAATTCCAGCTAATTAGGGTTTCGTACCTCCAAAGAAAAAAAAAACCGGCCAAGTGCGAGTCGGACTCGCACACCGAGGGTTCCGCCGTACAAACGTAGCGGTTTACAATTTATGACCCTAGCGTGTGACAGAAATTCGTCTAAGGTGTCGGTATAAACTGCTGTATGTTTTGATCGCGTTAACTTAGAAGTTTGATTTTTTCACTGCTTAAATGGACAATAGACTTAGTATTTGGTATAAATTTCAATTTGATACCTTTAATCGTTCGTGAGAAATAAGTTAGTAAGTTTCATTTTATATATTTTTTTTATAACATTATATAACTTAATCTTCAATCAGTGCGTCCTACCCGTCATGACTTACGGAGCCGAGACGTGGACACTAACGGTCAGACTAGTCCATAAGTTTAAAGTCACTCAGCGAGCTATGGAGCGGGCTATGTTGGGCGTCTCTCTGAAGGACCGCATCAGAAATGAGGTGATCCGACAGAGGACCAGAGTCACCGACATAGCTGAGAGGATTAGCAAGCTGAAGTGGCAATGGGCTGGTCACATATGCCGCAGGACCGACAACCGTTGGGGTAAACGAGTCCTCGAGTGGAAACCGCGTCTCGGCAAACGTAGCGTGGGACGCCCTTGGGCTAGATGGAGCGACGACATCAAAAAGGTGGCTGGTAGTGGCTGGCGGAGAACTGCTCAGGATGGAGCTTGTTGGCGTGCCATGAAGGAGGCCTATGTCCAGCAGTGGACGAGTAGGGGCTGATAATGATGATATAACTTAAAAAATGTGATTTTCGCAATTTTTCCTATATTTGCATTATATGCCAATGTTTCATGCCAAATTTCAAGATTCTGAGTTTACGGTAAGTACCTTGTAGGTTTTGATTCCCTAGCGTATGACGGAAATTCGTCTAAGGTGTCGGTATAAACTGCTGTATCTTTTGATCGCGTTAACTTAGAAGTTTGATTTTTTCACTGCTTAAAGGGACAATAGACCTAGGTATTCGGTATAAATTTCAATTTGATACCTTTATTTGTTCGTAAGAAATAAGGTAGTAAGTTTCATTATATTAAAATATTTTTATTATATTATATTAACTAAAACAATGAGATTTTTGTAATTTTTCCTATATTTGCATTATATGACAATGCTTCATGCCAAATTTAAAGATTCTGAGTTTACGGGAAGTATCCCGTAGGTTTTGATTCCTTTGCAAGTGTCGAAAATTTGTTGAAAATATCGACATAATCGGCTGTATCTTTTGATTGGCTTGGCGTAGAAGTTTGATATTCTCACAGCTTAAAGGGACAATAGACCTGAGTATTTCATGTAAATTTCAGCTTGATACGTCCACGCGTTCTTGAGATAAAGGGTCTTGACAGACAGACAGACAGACAGACAGACGGACAATAAAGTGATCCTATAAGGGTTCCGTTTTTTCCTTTTGAGGTACGGAACCCTAAAAACGAAACCCTTTTACGATCACTTTATTCTCCGTCCGTCTGTTTGTCTGTCAAGACCCTTTTTTCAGGAACGCGAGTAGTAGAAACGTATACAATATGTAAAGAAAACCCTGTCCTACCCAAAAGGATAATAAAGGTTAGGTAAACACTTGACCAAATATAATATAAAATTTTACATAATCACCATAGTAACAATACTAATGAATTTTGAAATAATCCTATTTTCCCGGGAATTAATTCCAATTTCCCCGAAATTTGGTAATTTTTAAAAAAGTGACAACACCGGTATTATTATAAGCGAATAGCGACGCGACCACATCACAGGTGCCGCATGCCCTGCCCCCCGCCGCCCGCGGAAGGGGTTGCTTCCCGCACATGGTTAGCTCTTTTTGGGAAATAATATTTATTTTTTTAGGGGAATTTTTTTTTTTTAAGTTTAGCCTGTCTTTGTGGGAATTAGTACAATCAGTTATCGATACCTAACAATACCTTTACGGATCGGACAGGGTTTTCTTTACATATTGTATTTATAGTGATGTACCTACAATTTTAATGGAACCCTTGGTGCCAGAATCCGACACGCACTTGACCATTTTTTATTACTAGGTACCGTGAAACAACATAAGTTCGACCACGAGCTACGATTCACCCATCCACTCAATTACCGTGTCAAGTGTCGCTTAACTTCACTTATCCTCCGATCCATGTCGTTACCATTCAGCTACTAGGCTTCCATAATAAGTCCGTGTAAGACGAGCAAATTTCCATTCACAACACGTACATCTCTCGATGGAAACCATATCTAGCGTTATTAATATCAGAAGGTTTTATTTTTTCATTAAATCCGAAGTCCGTATATATGTTCTCATATATTATATCTGTGTTACAAAGTGTTTGTCTATGGGTAAGGTATGGTAAATATTGGTAAATAATAAAAAAAAGGTTGATCTATGGCGTTATTATGGTAAATTATGGACAGCTTCATACGGGGTGTTATTTTGTATCATTTATGTTAACAAGATAGACATGTAAATCAAAGAAGTTAAATTGAATTATTATTATTATTTTGTAATTACAAACTAGTGCTTGACCGCAATTCCGCCTGATGGTAAACAGGGATGTAATCGTTGATGGTACCTAAAGCGCTCTAGTTTATTAAGAGCCAAAGAATCCACTCAATAAAATAAACTGAGTGAATAGGAAGGAAGACGGCTGTTGAGCGACGTGATACAATGTTAAGCCCAACAACACAACCATCGATGCTACACTAGAGGTAGATTGATGTGGAGACCCTCCACAACCACACTTGTCTGGTGGTGATGGTAGGCCATAACATCGGCTACCGGCAGAAGTTACCACCCACCAGACAACGTCTTGCCGCCAAGCGATTCGTCGTGTTCCGGCATGATGTCTGGTGAAGCCGTACGGAGGACGGGTCTGAGCTGTTGTGTTGCGATGTGTACCGATTACGATGCGTCAAATGTTGTTGTGTCGGGAGTTTGGTCGTGCACGGTCTCCACATCAATCTCCCTCTGACGCAGCATCGTTGCTCGTGTTGTTGGGTTTAATATCGCACCACCTCGCTCAACTGCCGTCTTCCTTCCTATTCACTAAGTTTTTTTAAGTGAATGGGCTTAATAAACTAGAGCGCTTTACCATCTACGATTGCATCACTGCTTACCATCAGGCAGGATTGCAGTCAAGCGCTAGTTTATAATTATTAAAAAAAATTGCCCTTAGTCGATCTCCCTAAGATTAAATCTAGACTTTAAAAGAAACTTTGACCCTTTATTTTGTTTTGCTATTTCTTATCAAAGGTAATTAGATAAAAAAATGGCAACTTCATATTAATTTTGTTTATAACATGACGTATACTATTCAATCCTATAAATAATTTACAGAAAAAAAAATCTATTCGTTTTGTCGCCGTAATTAGTCTGTTGATTTAATCATCTACTTAAAAAAGCTTAAAAAATCGATGCCATGGTTCCTTTAACACTTATTAACAGTGTACTAGTTATGTCTCTTAAAACAGGTATTTCGTGTATAAATAAATATATCTTTTAGAGAATAGATAATGAAAACAAATTCTAAAATGCAGACAAGAGATGTTCCATAATTTCCTTTATGTTTCAACGTTAACATAAAAACTCAGATACGACGCATTTCTTCGTAAAAAGCATTGAGATTCAATTCCAATATAAAGGAATATTTCTCTGCGTTTTAGACTTTTACCTGTGCTCATCGAGTCATTAAAATTGTTCGCAATAAGAGTGTCCTTTTGAGGCAGAAATATGAAAGAAACGTAGAAAGAATTATTGCTTAAATAAATTGTTTTGGGCATCTTTATGTTCAATTCCAGTATTATGTCGACCAACATTGGTTCGAATATAATCTATAGCTTACCACGGAGGATTTTGTAAGAACCCCGTTCCCATCTTCCTATAGTTACACAACACAGGGTATCCTAGTGTGGGATCTAAAGTTGCTACATGCACGACGTGTTTCTTGTGAATTTTGATTTGTATCTTCTTGCCTTTTGTCTTACTCTGTTGTACTTATGCTATCAACAAAATGTGTCTAAATATTTTTTTTTTATTTTTTATTTTTATTTTATAGTTATAGGTTAGAATGCCAATATTATTATATGGCGTAAGCCCAATTGCGTAAATACTATCAGTATAAATTGTAATCATTTTGAAGTCTATTGCTAACCCATTGCTCCATATGTTCGAAACATGTGTCTGCTTAACCATATAAATAACGAAATGAATATTGTTGAAATGTTAAAATGGAACCCATTGCAACGCGATCACCCTGCAGGTCATAAGTAGGTTTTCACTTTTTACATAATCGTACATTTGATTTTCGATATTCAAATATGTGCCGTTCCGTTTATGCCGAAACTGAACATTTTCCAGGAAGCTTTTAGAATTTAGTTGCATAACAGCGCGTGACTGGTTATATTGTGATTTGTTTTGAATCAGTTTGTTAATTACTCTATTTGTCGGAATTCAGTTAAATTATGATTATTTTATTGAGAGTGGATAACACCCGACTAACCGAGTTGCGTTTGACATAGCGATCGACCGTTAGTGCGGCCAGTCTTTGCTCAAGCTTCGATCGAGAATGTTGTTCATACTCAAACCCAGTGGCTCTTATCTGTTTTAATCTGAGATTATCATTGTAATCCCTTAATAATAAATTAATCTAAGTGTCTGTACTTTTAAAATAATAAGAATCAACGTTTTCTCGAAATACCTCACACGATGGATGCTCCTGGGATGAGAAGACACCTCAACTAACCGGAACTTCGGCCCCGCCCTCCTGACGTTCTCCCCGAAATGTATTTGTAGCGGTACCTACAAACGCCAGAAATAAACAACGAGTCATAATGACGTCACACGAATTCTACATCTCGCAAGCAGAATTTACCATGCAATTAGCATACATAAAACTTCTAAACTTTAATCGTTGGGCAAGTGCCTGCCAGACATAACACCCTTCTGGTCGGAGGATCCTCCCTTTTCCATGCAGGGTGAGTGAACTTTACTCCTCGTTTCTCATGCCGCCACATTATTTTTCAACAAAAACCTAATTCAGAATATATTGAATATTTATAAAAAAAAATAGCCAAATCGACCCAAACGTTGTCAACTCATGTACTTATCAACGAACTTCAATTTTATCTATACAACATGGCGCTACATCGGTGACATTAATTTCATACACAGGGAAGCCTAGTGACCAGTAACAATTATAATTAAAACATCATAAAACAATTCTTAATTTGAAAACTACCGTCTGCTAATATGTACAGAGAGGTTACTATGTCGTGCTAAAACCAGCATATTTCCAGTGTCAGACAAAGATGCAGCTATACAGGAATAGGGATATCCCTTTTTCACAGCGGTTTAATGATTGTTTTAACTATTATAGTAAGACCCCGGGGTTCTTTTTCCTTTAATTGGCCCTCTCTTTTAAGGATATTCGTTTTAATTTCATGCGATGTTATGAACCCTGACCCCGGCCAATGACACTTGTGTTACAATTCTTTATGTACGGACGACAGTAGGTCAAGCTACCCGAAACTTTTAAAAATTCCCAATCAACCTTGGTCCTTAATCCTTAAGAAATAACGTTGAAAACCTAGTAAAAAAATCTGACAGATTGATGTGCTATCGCCTGTACAGAGTGCGCCAACGTCCTATTTTAGAAAATTCTAAATAACCAATAATAATAAATAAAACTAGGTCCATAAAATGAAAATGCGAAACGGTATACAAGTGTTAATGTCGCGAATAATAAAGCGGCATACATAGATATATCGTGTAGCAACTTTATTAAGAGAACGCAAAGGCAATACATAATGTTATGAATGTTCCTTACGTCAATGGCATAACGTTCATTACTGCGGGACATGCCTTACGTAACTTTTAAGATCTGATCTCATCTGGAGAGGTCTCTAGATGAGATCAGATCTTAAAAGTAACGTAATGCCTAGGTAGGCATTGTAGAACTACGATTTAAAACGGCATCGCTAGACCTAAGGTACCGAACGGTACAGGTGTCAGCAATATTGAAAATGATGGGTCGACATTGATTGGAATCATCACATTAGCGGCGGTAAATCCCGTCTTTGAGGAATGACTAGAGAGGCGCCACAGTACCCTCATCTTTCACCTGGCGCAGGTCTTGATATGGCGTTCCGGATAAGGCGGGAGGAAACGCCAAGGAGTCACCACTGTGGGGATCGCCCTGAGGACACGGCAGAGCATACGGTGGACGTCCTGCCAGCTTGGGTAGAGCACCGCCGTGTCCTCTTGGTGACGATGGGTGGATATCTCGCGCATCCAGCCCTGGCCCAGGCGATGGTCCGAAGCAGGAGTGCATGGAAAGCCATCACCAACTTCTGCGAAGCAGTGATGCTGGCAAAGGAGGGGAGGTGGAGCACGTGAGGAAGCGGGAATCCCAGCGCCCTCACGCTTCTAGCCGCCGCAAGCGACGCCCTGGTCGGGAGATGATATCGAACTCCCGGCCACCGTAGGGGCGAGCAGTAGGCAGCTCGCCACCCGGTAAGGAACAGGCTCGGGTCGACGGCGTGTTGTGTTTCACGCGTGCCTTAAAGAGATCTCAGCAGATCGCAACGGGGTCCTTGAGGACCGATGTCTGGGCCAGGGTTGAAAGAGAAACCGAAAAGAGAAACGGTCCTGGCGAACAGATAAGTTAAGGAATATAGGTGAATTTTAGTCAGTAAAAGTCGGACACGCTTACCGCTCTGCCTAGAGCGGGATAGGTCTTTTGGTGATTTCCCATCCACAACAAAAAAAAAAAGGCGACATCGAAATTATTAGAAACTTGGTTTCCTGTGAACCGCCGGTAGTATACAGTTATATCCTGGAAATCGAACATTTTTATTATTATTTCGAGGTAGATCTGGAACATTCGTTCTGCTTGCATATATAAAGCGGTGTGACACGGCACATCAGTCAGTCTGCATTTGACTATCGAAGCGAATCAAGCGATAATTGGGAACATCAACGCGACAACTGCAACGAGAACTTGGAGGACTACATCAGGTAATTTCTGTAGTGTTGTTATGTGTGCTCGACACGGACTTAGTGGATACCAGGGAAGACTTCGGGGCTACATCAGCTACGTTTCACTTGTCATTGCCTACTATGGACTGCCATCGTTGTCAATAAACTTCGTAACCCTTAACCGGAATTTTAGTACCCATAGCCCGTACAATAAAAAAGTCAATTTAATATCAATCTATTGTGTTAATATTGGACGATTAATACAATAAGTATCAATTTTGTAAGTCTATTTTTTTATCTGTTTTCCTTCGTTATACATTTTTTGAATTTCATTTGTTTTAATACGTTATTTAATACATTTAAATTTTGCTTTGGTTTCTACTTTTCAATAATATCTGGTTTCGGAAATACTTCATGATAAATTAGTGTATTTTTGTATTGCTCGTTAGCAAAGCCGAGAGTCACATAGACTCCCCGGCATTGAAATATTTTTCGGTGTATCCATACATACACGCACAAGCATAATGTTTGGCGTGTGTACGACTGCGACAAACTCACACAATCCCACCAAAAATAAAAGTCATTTTCGGCAATTATTTTTGTACAATGACACTTAAAAGTCGTGGTGGCCTACTGGTTAAAACTCCAGCCTCTCAAGTATGAGTGTGCGGGTTCGATTCCAGGTCAGGCAAGTACCAAAGTAACTTTTCTAAGTTATAACTTTCTAAATATATCTTAGACACCAATTACAAGGTGAAGGAAAACATCTTGAGGAAACCTGGACTTTTAAGTTTGAAATTGTCAACCCGCATTGAGCAAGCGTGGTAATTACGCTCAATCCTTCTCTGTATGAGAGAAGACATGTGCCCAGGAGTGGAGCGATAAAAAGTTTGATGATAATGAATGACACTTAATTGGTGTACAGAGGGTGTAAGTGTCGGCTGTGGATCGTGTGGCTAAGAAATAACCGTCACACGGTTCGACCGATCAGGTTAAGCTATGCTTGCCACGGTAGGTCTCTGGATGGGTAACCATCTTCACATACCGAGACCCTTCTGTAACTAAATAGAACGTTAAGCCGCTGGCTCCGGCTATTATTTCTGGGTATTCAACAGTTGTTACTGATAGTCAGGAGCCCGAGAATCTGACATGCAGTCTAACCAAGGGGTATCGTACCCAGTAACTGGTTTGTGGTAGTCAGATAAGCAGTCACACCATGTAAAATACTGGTATTCAACTGTTTCCTTTAGACTAGAAGAATGCCCTAATACAGTTGTAAAAAGGCTAGGCACATCACATAAAGAAAACCCTGTCCGATCTGTGAAGGTATTGTTAGGTATCGATAACTGGTTCTCCCAGTCGCATCCGAAGCCTTTTCAGCTTTGGAGTCTGGGGTCTGCTTTACCAGTCCAACTGCTGATATGGCTAAACTTCGACATTTTCCGTGAAGCGACTGCCGTCTGACCTCCACAACCCGAAGGCAACATCGAAGCATTGCAGTTTGACCAATTGTTGGACTTTTGAGGGCCCCAACAACCCGTAACGAGTGCCACTAGATGTTTGTATGGCAACCGGGACCAACGGCTTAACGTGCTTTCCCAGGCACGACCAGACCAGTGCAAATATTCATATTCATGCATACAAATACTTGCACTGTGCGGGGATCGAACCCGCGCCACCTTGCGCAGCGGCCGCGTTCACTACCGCTACGCCACGGAGGCTGTCCGATAACTGATTCTATTAATGCCTACAAAGCCGGGCTAAACTTAAAAAAAGAATCCCCCTAAAAAAAAATATAATTTTGAAAGAGCGAGGAAACTTAATACATGTGCGGTAGGCATACATGCGCGGGCGAAGGAGGGCAGGGCACGCGGCACGCGGTCGCATCGCTATTCGCTCATAATAATATTGTATTGAATGAAATGGTATTGTCACTTTAAAAAAAAATATTTTTTTTGGGGAAGTTAAAAAAAAATATTTAGGCCCATATTGTTGATAGCATAAGCACAACAGAGTAAGACAAAAGGTAAAAAAATACAAATCAAAATTAACAAGAAACATGTCGTGCAATGTAGCAACTCCAGATCCCACACGAGGATTCCCTGTGTCGTGGGATCTAGGTACTTCAATGTTGTAGACACCTTATTTAAGCGAGTGGTTGCTTATACTAAACAATATTTAAACTTTTAAAGAACTTACTCGGTGGTAGGCCACAACATCAGCCGCCGGCGTAAGTTACCACCCACCAGACAAAGTCATGCCGCCAAGCGATTCATCGTGTTCCGGCATGATGTCTGGTGAAGCCGTACGGAGGACGGGTCTGAGCAGTTGTGTTGCGATGTACGTGCCGGGTACGATGCGCGAAATGTTGTGTCGGGAGTTTGGTTGTGGAGGGCCTCCAGGTCAATATCCCTCTGGCGCAGCATCGTTGGTCGTGTTGTTGGGTTTAACATTGCATCACCGCGCTCAACTGCCGTCTTCCGTCCTATTTACTCAGTTCTTTTGAGTGAGTAGGCTTAATAAACTAGCGCGCTTTACCATCAACGATTGCATCACTGCTTACCATCAGGCGGGATTGCAGTCAAGCGCTAGTTTGTAATTTATATAAAAAAAAAAAGAAAACATGCAAAACATGACAGAAAACATGTAAGAATTGTGTGGAGTGTAATGTAGTGCAGTTTGCACGTACGGACGACAGCAGGTCAAGCCACCCCAAACCGCCAGACTTTCCCAACCAACCCTGAACTTTAATGCTTTAGAGATAAAGTTGAAAATTTAAAAAGGAAATCCGACAGACCGTAGCAGCCTGATGTGCCGCCGTCCGTACAAATGTGTGTGTTAAAGGGATGTGTTTGGGAGAAGTGTTGCACCTGGTTGAGCATTTGGAAGAGGAATCAATGCATGGGAGTAAGGAAAAATTCAGTCCGTGCATATTCTTGAGCTGAGAGCCACTTCGTAACTTTAACTCTACAAGTACGCTTTGTACAACCCGCTATATCAAGGATTTTATGCGTTACCTGATAAATAAATGGACCCATGAATCTTGGGCCTCTTTGAGCGAATTTAGTACGAGTAGCGGGCGCTTTCCATCTCTTCTGTCTGCACGTCTTGCTAGATATGGATTGGGTTTGAGGTGGTTGTCGATGGAAGCGTAACAAGACCGATAAAATGTAAAGTTGTCTTATCCTGAGAACCTCACATTCTTGGTACAACTTGTCAGTGGGATACCGATAGGGCCTTCCATAAGCGGCCTTTAAGATGCTCCTTTATGCTCGTTCAAGTTTCATCAAGTGTTTTTGCTGCTGCACCCCATACCACTATACAGTAATTCAAAATAGATTGGCATAAAGCGAAGTACACACATCTGAGAGTACTGCAATGTCGGCAATGTTCCTAAGTTTTTAAATATAAACATAAGTTTATGAACCCTCGCAGTGACAGCATCAACTTGTTTGATCCAGGATAGCTGGTTGTCGACCAAGACACCAAGGTATTTGATATGGTCAAGTTGTTCAATCTCAACACATTGGCAATGATCACCACGAAGGTGCTTGCAGTAGTGGAGCCTGATTCGCAGTGAGTTTTTGGCCACTAGGCGCTTTGATATTTTAAATGCCATGTACTTTGTCTTGCTTGCATTTAACGTGAGAAGGTTCTGCTGCAACCATTGTACTACCTATATTAGGCCTCTCTCGGCAACATCAAAAACCCCAGCCCAGTCATAGCAAAGGAATACTATGGCCGTGTCATCCGCGGATGTGAGTATCTTAGCATTCTCTAATCGGAGGTTGCAGAGGTCATTGATGTACGCCAAGAATAGAGTTGGCCCGAGAACGCTTCCCTGGGGAACTCCAAAGTGGACATCAGAATACACGCTTGTTATTTTGCCTTTATAATCTATTCTTTGCTGTCGATTTGTAAGGTAGGAGTGAAACCAGTTCTTTGAGTTGGAATTAATTCGCGGAAAAAAAAGATTATTTCAAAATACTGACTATTTATTATTCTTGTTCTATCTGTTATTCTTATGGGTCGGACGGGGTTTTATTTACATATTGTATATTAGGTCTCAAGGGCTCTTTTTGTCGGTATGACGTACCGTCGGTACGTACCTACTTCCTTCAGACATACTTTATCAATATACATAAATGAGGCATCGTTGGACTGCCTCCGTGGCGTAGCGGTAGCGAACGCAGCCATTGCGCAAGGAGGCATGGGTTCGATCCCCGCGCAATACAAATATTTATATCCTGGAATATGAATATTTGCACTGACTTGGTTGTGCCTCGGAAAGCACGTTAAGCCGTTGGCCCTGACTGCCATACGAACATCTAATGGCAGGCTTTACGGGTTGTTGGAGCCCTCAAAAGTCCAACAATTGGTCTAATTGCAATGCTTCGATATCGCATTCGGGTGTCAGACGACAGTAGCTTTTCCGGAAAATATCGAAGTTCAGTCAAAATCAGCAGTTAGACTGGTAAAGCGGACCCCAGACTCCAAAGCTGAAAAAGATTCGGATGCCACTGGGATTAACGCTGGGATGATGATGATAACATAAATAAGGCATCATTTTAAAGTTTGATGATGAAAGATGAGACTACACTCGAAAAATATACAAATTACTAACACTTCAGTGGTTTGACGAAAATTTACGATTGAAATGAGTGAATATTTCACACAGGTCATCTAGTGTTACTTAGTTCGACGTCTACATATTTAATGCCTACTTAAAGGCTATGTGATGTGTCTTTATATCCTGTATATGGATAGGTAGTTGCTAAAATTAACGATTCACTTAATATAGGAAAACAAGAAGCGATTATTACTGACCTATTTTTACCGGGCTAAAACATAGACGAGGTTAATTGACCTGTCAAACGGGTGCTAACCACGAGGGTGGGATTAGTCCCGTAAATAGGCGCGCGGTAAGGTACCCTTTTCTGGTCATTGTATTCAGTACCGGCTCGTTGACCAGTTACTTTCTTGTTTTATGTTGATAACTTTTTCTGCCTCATTTGGTAGTCGTTGGTCAGTGGCAAATATTAGCGCCGTATTTTAGTTGTTAGCCTCTTTTGTTTACTTACCTACATATATAATAACATATATATTGCATGCATATCAATATTTGCACTGGTCTGGTCGTGCCTCGGAAAGCACGTTAAGCCGTTGGTCCCGGTTGCCATACGAACATCTAGTGGCAGTCGTTACGGGTTGTTGGAGCCCTCAAAAGTCCAACAATTGGTCTAGCTGCAATGCTTCGATGTCGCCTTCGGGTTGTGGAGATCAGATGGCAGTCGCTTCACGGAAAATGTCGTAGTTTAGCCATATCAGACGGACCCCAGACTCCAAAGTTGAAAAAGGCTTCGGATGGGACTGGGATTAACGCTGAGATGATAATAACATATCCTTTTCTACTGTCCTGCTAATATTATAGACGTGAAAGTTTGTGTGGATAGATGGTGTGGCGGCAACATACATGCCATGAATGATTTTCAAACAAGATTCAAGTGGAATGTATTTAGGATAGCAATATATTAGAAACTATAAGCAAATATGTAATAAATTGATGTCTTCGGAGTATATCCCTTCAATTAAGGTGTTTAAAGTGGCAAACCACTTTTCTTCAACCTTCAGATGCGGAGTTCATATACCACCAGACCAGATCACGAGGAGGCGCACGTCGACACAATTCACTGGAAGACTCCCCCCGGGGGTTACTTTAAATATAAAATATAATTAAAATATCGTGGCCATGACTCGCTAGATTGCCAGTTCGAAAGTAAGGGTGTTCGCCACGCCGTTTGGTGATCGGCGGAAGAACGCGGTCCACTATGGTCGCCCTCCGTTTACTTTACCGTTTACAGATAGATATTACTTTTTTTTTTTTCAAGAAATGATTTGGTACACAGCTAGTCTATAACCAGTATTAATATACAGGATACTTTTATGTAGATTTTATGATGGGATCGAAAATTTTTTTAAATGCATGCACCGATCCGGGTTTGTAGACGTCACATATCTTCGAAGTTTTGCCTCTAGGTCATGCCAGTTTCCTTACGATAATTTTCTTCACCGTTTTGAGAACAGTAGTGATGAAATAATTCACATAAAGAAAACTGCCTGGCGGGGTTCAAACCTACGAAAACTTACTCTATATGATCAAGACTTATGCGGATGAAATCGCGGAGCTCAGAGTCGTTCATAAATTGCATGAAATATGTTTTGAATGTGATTTCTCCTTTAATTGTTTTTGAAAAGTTGTAAAACACCTGTTACACATTCAAACAGTTGCTACTCAATAAAATGCTTGAGTGATGACTTCTGCATGGTTATAATGTCATTTATATTAAAATTTAACGAAACGTTTCCCCCTAATTTTGACACAATGCTGCACCCCCTTTTATAGGGCAGTTTCCAACAATGTTAAAATATAACATTTTATTGTTTGTTTGTATGAGAACAGTTATGACTTCGTGATGTCGGCTGCGAATTATAAGTAGTACGTTGTAGGTTAGAACCCCATCAGGCGCTTTACTTTGTGTAAATTATTTCATCACCACTGCTCTCAAAACGGGGAAGGAAAACATCGCGAAGAAACCGGCAAATGTCCTAGATCCAAAACTTCAAAGATCATCATCATCATCATCATCCC
Source organism: Sesamia nonagrioides (assembly GCA_017933935.1). NCBI lineage: Eukaryota > Metazoa > Arthropoda > Insecta > Lepidoptera > Noctuidae > Sesamia > Sesamia nonagrioides. The sequence continues at coordinate 874,294 of JADWQK010000020.1, read as the reverse complement.
AGCGTTCATCCCAATCGCATCCGAAACCTTTTCAGCTTTGGAGTCTGGGGTCCGCTTTACCAGTCCAACTGCTGATATGGCTAAACTTCGACATTTTCCGTGAAGCGACTGCCGTCTGACCTCCACAACCCGAAGGCGACATCGAAGCATTGCAGTTAGACCAATTATTGTTGGATTTTTGAGGGCTCCAACAAACCGTAACGACCAAAACTTCAAAGATATATGACGTCTACCAACCCGCATTGGGCTAGCGTGGTAGGTTATGACCCTGTCCCTCTCACCGAGAGGAGGCCTATGTCCAAGGCATAGATGTAGGATTACTTCATATATCTATGGTCCAAGGCATAGATGTAGGATTTAATTGCTACGCAAAAGATACACAATGCGTGTGAGCGAGAGATCCCGATCCAGTTGATTTCAGAGGAGAAAGAAAGAGACAAGAAATAAATGACAGTTGAGACATTGTTTTCACAAGTAAGGGCCCCTAGAGTCCCAAAGTGCTTTGCGGCGTGGTGTATTTTGTGAATATTTTAATAATCCCTTAATAAAAGAACAAAAAACATTTAAGCTCAGCTATGGTGTCTTGTTCTGTGTGTGAATGTGATGTGACAAAAAGAAATAATCCGAATCAATACACTTTTCACAGGTAAATACGATTTTGTCATCATAAGTTTCCGAAACATATTTTGTCAAATTTATGCAATGAAATCGATGAGAAAAAAGTAATTTCAATGTATTACTTATTCCCATTGTTGTATGTAAATATATTTTGTGATTATAAATAGGATTTATGAGATTATTGTGTAAAAATTAAAATTGTTTGTTTACGCTAGTGCTTGACAAAGCGGTTACATCACAAGTATCGATAAAATGTAACTTAGTTTTAGAGACACCGTAACTGGATTACCATACTACTTATTTAACCAAATTCTATCTAGAAATTACTAAAGGAAGAAAGTACTGGAACTCACTAGCGCCCGGCTTTTAATTTCTTTTTATTAAATAATGGCCAATAAGATTTTCTTTAGTTTTTATTCTTTCAGTATATAAAAACAATTGTATTGAAAGTGGTCGTAGTTATTTCTAGTAAATTTTACTTCAGTTCTGCGAAGTGACCACTTACTTATAGCAAATTTAAAAATATAACTATACTACAATAAATTTACAAGTCATCATCATCGCTTAATTGCATCCCTGTGATATAATTTACGCAAAAAAGAAGTAAAAATATATTTATTATTTAGTTACATTTCATTGAAAACCTAGGGCGCTACTGGCTTTAAGAATTTACAACCATCAAAGACAGATCGGATAGCTAGCGTCATAAAATAAAGAAGGGCGTGAATGTGTGTACGTACCGGGTTCAAGGCTTTAAAATGCATTCTTCCTTTTTAAAAAAAAAACGTTACACACACGTAAACATTAACACACATACACAAGCAGCATTCATTAATCTTTATTTAACATTAAATGGATATTTTTTTAAGTAGACAAATTATTTATTGAAGACAGAAAAAATACACTTATTGCAACTAAATTTTACACTAATCATCATTATCGACCTCCTTTTTATCGTGCCATTGCTGGGCACAGGTCTCCTCTCATACAGAGAAGGATTGAGCGTAATCACCACGCTTGCTCAATGAGGGTGGCGATTTCAGACTTATAAAGTCCAGGTTTCCTCAAGATGTTTTCCTTTACCTTCAGTCATTGGTGTCCAAGATATAGGTACTTAGAAAGTACATATAACTTTAGAAAAGTTACATTGGTACATGCCTGACCTGGAATCGAACCCGCGCACTCATACTTGAGAGGCTGGTGTTTTAACCACTAGGCCACCACTACATATATACGACACGACACGACATATCTTATGTAATATTGACGTTCAAAAAGTGCTGATTCTCAGCCTAATTTGAATAAATGACTTTTAATTTTGATTGTATATAATAGTATCATGTTTTTACTTATTTACATTTCTATTTTAATGATGTTTTAATTAATTTTTTGCTTTACTGGTTTTTTAGTGTGGCTAGTTGCCATATGGTAAATAATTTCATTGTTGTGGTGTTTTCTTGCGTTAATCCCAGTCGCATCCGAAGCCTTTTTAGCTTTGAAGTGTGGGGTCCGCTTTACCAGTCCAACTGCTGGTATGGCTAAACTTTGAAATTTTCCGTGAAGCGGCTGCCGTCTGACCTCAACAACCCGAAGGCGACATCGAAGCATTGCAGTTAGACCAATTGTTGGACTTTTGAGGGCTCCAACAACCCGTAACGACCGCCATTTGATGTTCGTATGGCAACGGTTTAACGTGCTTTCCGAGGCACGACCAGACCAGTGCAAATATTCATATTCATGGATACTAATTCCTGCACTGTGCGAGGATCGAACCCGCGCCGCCTTGCGCAGCGGCAGCGTTCGCTACCGCTACGCCACGGAGGCTGTCTTGTGTTCATTATTACACATAATTACATAGTATTGTATAAAGTCATGTGTTTTTTTTAATAAACAGACAGCTGTGCTTCTGGTGAGTTTGTTCAGTCACTTCTTCCCAGCGAAGGCACTAGGAAGTGGCGAAAGGCGGACGTTTTAGAGGACTGTGTTATTTAATATTGACGTTCAAAAGTGCTGATTCTCAGCCTAATTTGAATAAAATATTTTTGATTTTGGAATAAATAATTAATTAAAAATAAAGTGCTTTTATTCCTCTAATACAATTTCAATCAGTATTGCGCCTGAAATGACTTGTAAATATCTGAAACTAGCGGAAAATGGTTTTTATTATATAAATAATCGATAATGAAATATTTATCCTAAGCCATTCTGGACAACACTAGTTTTCACTTAAACATTGTCATTTACGCACACATGTGTATATATTTTTTTGACACATTAACGAGACGTTTATGTGTATCTTTTACTTCATATATCTATGGTCCAAGGAGTGGCAACAATAAAGCTGAGGTTTTTATTGAAGTCGGTAATTGCACACAGGTAAAACGCCCACGCGCAAAGTTGAGCTACGATCTTTGCAGGGTAGCGAGAAACAGCTGTATGAAAGTTGCTGAGTAAAACTGAATGGCTTGTGAACTGCTAAAGGATAGTTATCTCGATGAATTACACTCAATTTGCAACCAATAATACAGTAAAATAACGATTATATACAGTATGTTAACTAACAGCGGGCGTTCCCGTTAACCCGAAATAGTATAGCATACATACATGCTAAAAAAAATATTTCCATTCGAAAACAAAATGTTTTAAAATTTTTTCCAATAAGAAAATATTCAATAAAAATTTGAAATTGACATGTAAAAGAAACACACTGTACACGCGAACATGAAAGACGGCAACGTCGCAATTTATTTATACATGACGACTACTATTTTGATTTAAAACAGGAGGTTTCAAATTTATTTCCAATTAGATTTTTTTTTTATTCGGATTTTTTTATGCTCATTTTTCTATGCTGATATTTTTATTTTAATCTATTAATGATATATATTAACGAGTTTAATGGAACGCCCTCTGTTATTTAACACACTGTATATATAATAATAGATATTTCTGACAAATACTTTTGTAACTTACACAGTCGTGGCGGCCTAGTGGTTAAAACACCAACCTCTAAAGTATGAGTGTGCGGGTTCCATTCCAGGTCAGGCAAGTATCAATGTAACTTTTTTAAGTTATATGTGTTTTCTAAGTATAACTTGGACATCAATGACTGATTACAAGGTGAAGGAAAATATCTTGAGGAAACCTGGATCTTAAGACTGATATCGCCAACCCGCATTGTGCAAGCGTGGTGATTACGCTCAATCCTTCTCTGCATGAAAGGAGACCTGTGCCCAGCAGTGGGACGATAAAAGATTGATGACGACTTAACTTAATCATCTCACATCCTAATTACAGCTGTCCTTACGAGAAACACTTTAATAACAAACCGATATTACAACATTTGGGTACCAAAATCTCCTTCACCTTTGTACGTACTAATTACAAGAAAATTTAATATTAAAATAATTACGGCAGCCATGTCACGCGGTAAAAGGGTAACCTATAACTAATCTAAGTTAACAAAGGCGTGTAATTAAAACTTGGGGCTTAGATGCGAACAATCGGTCGCCTGCGGCATTCGTTCCGATGATTATTCTCTTGAAATGGTAATGAAGTAAGCACTTAGAACGTTTTCTGGTAGATTGAAAATTGAGATTTTGCAAGGTGAGATACTTAGGCTATATGAAGAGTCTCTTGTCATCATCATCTCAGCGTTAATCCCAGTCGCATCCGAAGCTTTTTCAGCTTTGGAGTCGGGGGATGAAGAGTCTCTTGTATTTTTGTGAATGGTTATGTTTAAACTGAAGAAAAAAGTAACGCAAAACAACATTCATCTCACCTGTAATCCCCGAAAGTTTAAGTAGAAGTTTACCAAACAATACATACAAACGCATTTCACAAGTTTTGTTCGAAAGAATTTGTGACATTTTGAGTGCTGTAAATGCCATCATGTTGTCAGCACTTGTAGACAATTGTTCGCAACTGATTTAAGAGTAAGTACAGGAGCCATCACATTAAGCTACTAAAATCTGTCGAATTATTTTAGTAGATTTTCAACTTTATCACTTAACCATTAGCTTCAAAGTTGATTAAGGAAACTTGTCAGTTTCGAGTAATTCGAAGTGCTAGTTAGTTATTACATTATAGCTTTGCTTCCCTAAATTCATCTCGGAAACTTATAATTACCTGTCTTGCAATTTGTTTTGCAGTACAGTGTCTCAAGACAAAAGTCTTCGACCAGCGTGTGTTGCCAGTGATGACATATGGAACTTGCCGCAAAGCGATTCGTCGTGTTCCGACATGATGTCTGGTGAAGCAGTATGGAGGACTGGTCTGAGCAGTTGTGTTGCGATGTGTGCCGGGTACGATGCGTCAAATGTTGTTGTGTCGGGAGTTTGGTCGTGGAGGGTCTCCACATCTATCTCCTTCTGGCGCAGCATCGTTGTTCGTGTTGTTGGGTTTAACGTTGCACCACCTCGCTCAACTGCCGTCTCCCTTCCTATTCACTAAGTTTTTTTTAAGTGATTGGGCTTTCATAAACTAGCGCGCTTTACCATCAAAGATTACATCACGGCTTACCATCAGGCGGGATGGCAGTCAAGCGCTTGTTTATAATTATTAAAAAAAAAAAAAAACAACTGAGGCATGGTCGCTTACAATGGCTCAAATGGGACTTCACCTCGCTCAACTGCCGTCTTCCTTCCTATGCACTCAGTTTTTTTGAGTGAATAGGCTATTAAAACTAGCGCGCTTTACTATCAACGATTGCATCACTGCTTGAAATCAAGCACTAGTTTATAATAATTATTTAAAAAAAACGTCTATAGCTGCTTACCATCAGGCGGGATTGCGGTTAAGCATAGTTTATAATTATAAAAAAAAAATCGCCACAAATATATGTATTTTTATTTTATTCTTAGGGAACACAAACAATTTACCCAAGACTGACCCCGGACACTCATAAAAATAAGAGAAAAAAAAACGAAATCGAAAGCATTCGCGTTTTGTTGAGCGATTCTTCCCAGAAATAACTTGAATGAGGAAAACAGAACGTTGTTCCTTATTTCCCGGATAATGTTTGATAATAATCGAGTTTGTTATTAACACAGATCTTTATTTCATCCTCATTACATAACATACGAAAATGAAGGAAAAAATAATAAGTATTTTATCTGTCGAAGAAAATTCAGGGATAATTTTTTCCATTGACAGCGAAGAGAACAAACTTGTTCATTATAATATTGCTAGCTTGCTTACCGTATACGTACATAGATATTCGAAAAATAGAAGTTTATGGGAAAAAAACGTTGCTACCTGCATATTATTATTATTAATTCAGGGTCTCAGACACCCTGACACCCTGTAATGTAATGTTGTACATAATATACACAACATTACATCACAGGATTTCAGACTGTCGGACTTCTGGCGACCCGTAACGACTGATAATGAACTAGAAGTGACATCCTTAACCAGCGGGTTGATGTGATTTTTAGTCAAAAAGCTCAGTGCGTTAAGATAACCACCTATCCAGGAAAGATATCCACTAACGTTAGCAAGCGTATCTCTATCTATCGTAGCGATCGGCAGCTGTTATTATATACCCACAAGCCCTGATATAGCGTCTATAATAAAGATTAATACACATTCCTTACTATAGTACACTCACGAAATATAATCCTATAATTTATTACCCTCCCGAGTCACGTAATCACGGAATCTAGTCTCTTGTCTGACCCTTTACAAAGAAAGCCAGTAACACGGTTATACGTCAGTAGCCGTACGTGTCAATATAGTAGGGTAGTCCAACTACTTTTTATTCGGGGCCCGTACTGTCCATTGTACGACAAAGGTTTACCCCAGCCCTTTTGATCCCTTCTAGCCTAGCTCATCTCGCCATCTGCATAGACTCAGAGAAAATGCGACGAAAATATTATCCGTGGGACAAAATTGTGAACTCAGATGTGTGACGCTTTTTATCATCATCGTGTCGAAATAAATTGATGCTGAATTAATTAGAATAAGCATAGAATAGAATAAAATCATCTTTAGCGGTATTTAAAACGTTACAAGCGAAATACGCGCCATACTCAGGTCACAGGTCAAGTCCTGCATTGCGCAAGCAGAATTATCCGCACATTTAGCATGAATTAAACAACCTGTGTCGTCGTGGCCTAGTGGTTAAAACACCAGCCTCTCAAGTATGAGTGTGCGGGTTCGATTCCAGGTCAGGTAAGTATCAATGTAACTTTTCTAATGTTATATGTACTTTCTAAGTATATCTTGGACACCAATGACTGAAGGTGAAGGAAAACATCTTGAGGAAACCTGGACTTTATCAGTCTGAAATTGCCAACGCGCATTGAGCAAGCGTGGTGATTACGCTCAATCCTTCTCTGTATGAGAGGAGACCTGTGCCCAGCAGTGGGACGATAAAAAAGGTTGATGATGATGAAACAGCCTGATATGACTCATCGGGCAGTTGCCCGTCTGGTCTCAAGATCCTTTCCTTTTTCTATGCACAATAAGTAAACTTTTCACCCTATTCCTCATATATCTTATAATGTGACATACAATGACACAAATCTCCTTTCTATGAAAGGAAGTGAGCCATGGGTTGAATTACACCACGCAAGTCCGATGGGGGTTGGTAGATGTCACATATCTTCAAATCTATGATTCTAGTACATAGTTTCGTCTTGATGTTTTCCTGCGAAATTAAAGCGCCCGTGTGAGTTCAGATTTACGATCTACAACTCGTAAATCGCGAGCGGTTACCATTGCGCATTCTAAAAATATAAATGGAAATACATGACGTGTTATCCCTAATAATTGCGTGTTGTTATCAGAATCATAAGGCGATGTAGAAATGTGGCGATGTAGAATTCTAAAGTATTTTGCTTCTTAATTTTCTAATATAATTTTATATTGTCATAAACGTATCATTTCCGAACCCACTTAGATTCATGTAATCATCATCATTACAGCGTTAATCCCAGTCGCATCCGAAGCCTTTTTCAGCTTTGGAGTCTGGGGTCACTTAGATTCATGTAATATAGATATGTATTTCAACGTTGCATTTGTTACTTCAAGAAAAAATCGCAATCAAAAGTTGAGAAGGGTTTGGCGGGAATGTCAAGATGAGTGTCACGCTCATTTTTCATTGGACTTTTAAAATTATTTATAGTGTCGTTTACTAAATAAAAACGCATGATTTATGTAGTAAAAAGTGCATTCAGTGAATAATTCAAAAAGAACAGTGAAATATTGTAGCATAGTGGCCGCATCATGTCCTTACGCTAAACCACTCCTTATCGTCCAAACGCGAGAAACGAAAGGAGTTAGATTAGTTAAGATAAGTTTAGGATAAGCTAGGATAAGTTAGGATTAATTAGGATAAGTTAGGATAGAAGTTTACTCAAGAATATATATACTGAAGACTAGGCTGCCTTTTCCGTTCAGAGGAACGGAAAGAATTGAACCAAAAAAAAAAAAATCAAAAGTTGATAAGTGTTGCAATATTGATGTTTGCGCAATAATAACTCCATAGAACGTTTGGTCGTCCAGGGCTGAATGAAGGGGAACGCACCTCGTGGAAGGTCACCGATGAGGTGGACCGATAAAATCAAGTCGGCAGTGGGGGGGAGGCTGTAAATGAATGCTGCAGACTGTCGTCTAACAGAGATAGATGGAGAGATGTCGACCGGCGAGCTATATCAACGTCTTGAATTCAGCCATAATCACCACGACTGTTCTGTCAAGAATGAAACGAACAAGAAAAAGAGATTGGTGCTTGCGACTTGCAAGCGTTTGTTGACCTATGGCGATACCAAATTTAATTATAGTCACCGATATGAAGTGTTGCTAGCCTGTCGACATCTTTAGATTCCGACCTATTACAAATAATCATAGCAACGCATAACATACAGCGTAGGTTAGAGAACAAATTTGTATTCCAAATGTTTTAAAGAATGTAATTTCAAGTTCATTATCATCATTTCAGACGAAAGACGTCCACTGCTGGACATAGGCCTCCCCCAAGGTTCTCCACGACGATCGGTCCTGTGCCTCCCGCATCCAGCGGTTTCCCGCGACCTTCACCAGGTCGTCGGTCCACCTTGTCGGGGGCCTACCCACGCTACGTATTCCGGTGCGTGGTCGCCACTCGAGAACCCGTCGGCCCCATCGGGCATCGGTCCTACGGGCAATGTGTCCAGCCCACTGCCACTTTAGTGTTGCAATTCTTCGGGCTATGTCGGTTACTCTCGTTCTTCTGCGGATCTCCTCATTCCTGATTCGATCGAGCAGTGAAACCCCAAGCATAGCCCTCTCCATTGCCCTTTGAGTGACTTTGAGCTTTGAGAATTTCAAGTTAAACAAATTTAAACTTTATTTCAGTATAAATTAAGTTTATTTATTGAAAAAGTCATAAGAATGAAACTGAACTTTATTATGCCTTGAGGAGGTTCCTCTTTCTGGAGCAACAACAATAACAATAAGGAAAATGAGAAAAAATAATAATATATAACAAAATACGACGAATTGTATGCATGCGTGCGCATGGGAGGTGTGCATGTATGGTGGTGCGTGTGTGTGAATTAAAAATAAGTATGCTTAAAATAAACTTGTAATAATTCCATGTTACCATCATTACCACCCACCAGACAAAATCTTGTCGCCAAGCGATTCGACGTGTTCCGGCATGATGTCTGGTGAAGCCGTACGGAGGACGGGTCTGAGCAGTTGTGTTGCGATGTGTGGCGGGTACGATGCGCCAAATGTTGTTGTGTCGGGAGTTTGGCCGTGGAGAGTCTCTAGATCAATCTCCCTCTAGTGCAGCATCATTTGGTCGTGTTGGTCTTGGGTTTAACATTGTATCACCTCGCTCAACTGCCGTCATCCTTCCTATTTCTAAGTTTTTTAAGTGAATAGGCTTATTAAACTAGTGCGCTTTACCATCAACGATTGCATCACTGCTTACCATCAGGCGGGATTGCAGTCAAGCACTAGTTTATAATTACATAAAAAAAAAAATACATTTTCCAGTGGCCTGATTTCAAAATTTTAAATTTCGACTTAAACACGTTCTGCCAGGTTTCTTGAGAAATCCTTGCAAAGCTGTGGGCAGTTGAGGTCTAGCTTCCAATAAAAAAGCTTATAATATAGGTGTTGACGCTTCCTGGAAGGGTCACTGCATTCTCCTATCAACCCCAGGGTCTCAAAGCAGGGAAAACAAACATGCAAAGCACTAACCTGGATCCAGCAGGACAGGAAAAGGGAATCACCAACGACGGGGCAGGCGCCGGCCAGTCAGCTATCTCCTTTACGTGGACTTGATGCTGCTTGTTCACTGCCTACACTCGTCAAGCACAGACACACCACCAATATGGAAACTGAGGGTTGATTTGGCCAGTGAAGCCCTTAGGAAGTCAGATATTCGAAATTATTTAGAATAGACGCGGCGTAGTATGCGCTGAGTCCGCCATATTTTTTTGTTCTAGTTCTTTTTCTTGGCACTCTTGAGAGAGGCGCCACCAGCACGAGTTAAGCGAAGCCCGCGCTTATTTAAATCGTCGTTGACGCAACAAGGATGGACAATGGAAATGCATGGATAAATTATTAGGATAGTTAATGTTTACACATTTCCCCCCACCTGAAATCCACAAGGGTTTCAAGAAGAATGCGAAAAATTAAGAGTGAAATCAGCAATAGCTGGACTATGAGCTACTGCCGAAAAAATGCATAAAAATCTAGTTAATAAGTGTAAATAATTGGTGACTTATTTTAAATAACCTAAAGACAGTGTGTACTTATACTCTAGTTAGGTATATAAAAGGAAAATAAACTAATTAATTGGTAAGGGACAAACCTTTACCACCGGCCTACGAAATGTCTTTTCGTTAGCAGTTTGGAGAGTTGGTCGAATCCTGGCTGCAGGTAGCTTGCCCATCATTGGTTGACAAGCAACTGGATTCACTTTAAAACATTTGACACATTTTGATAACACGGTCCGTATCAGGAGCCTTAATCCGGTTATCCAAAATTTTCTTTGAATAAAAGATTGTAAAGAGCGAGGGCCACAATGCAAATCTTTTATATGGAAATATTCGACTATCTTTCGAGAGATAGGACATTGTTTAAGTAACAAGAAAGGGTGTAACGCAGATGGCGACAGTTGAGCCCCATCGATGCGTCCACCTACTCGCAAAATACCATCATCGTCTAGGAAAGGTGACAGCTTTTGAATAGATTTTACACAAGGTTCATTTTTACGCACCCGGTCAACTTCCGAAGTCATGTAATTATCTTGACGGAATTTAACCAGCACTTTCGTTGCTTTTTCAAGCTCAGCACCACTAAGAGGAGAGAGATTTCGGTCTTGCCTGGCCGTTTTAGAGTTAGAAACAAAACGATTACACCATGCTACCATTCTTTGAATTTTTGTAAATGAAGAATGTTTAGACATTAAGTTCAACAGTGGATTCTCATCATCCGTAACAAGAAGACTTTTACTTTCTATTGATTTAAGTTCAGGCAAGTTCTCCTTCGGAAGTAATACCTGCCTTTTAGGCCATTGCTCAGGTGATTCTTTCAGCCAAGAAGGCCCTGTCCACCAAAGCGGGCGATCTAGAATCCCTGGACATGACACTCCGCGGCCACAACAGTCGGCGGGGCCATCATTTGTTGATACATAGTACCAGCGATCTCGACTAATTAAATCAGTTGTCTGAACCGCACGATTGGCTACATACATTTTTAGTAAATGAGGGCCATTGTTAAGCCAAGACAAGGTAGTGCTGCTGTCTGAAGAAGCTCGAATGGAATCGATGGAAATTTTATCTTTAAGTAAATTATACATGTGTGATAGAACCTTTGCTAGAAGCACAGCTCAAGTCGATTCACCGTTGTTGGTTTTAAGGGGGCAACTCTAGATTTCCCTATTAACAAACTGGTCGTGGTTACATTACCGGGTTCATTATGAGCCTTTGATAGTAACGATATAATATCGTTTTTTAATGCAATAGTTTCTTCGAGAGAAGATCCGCCAGAGGTGATATCGTCCATAAATGTCTCCTCTCGGATAACCTGTGCTGCACGACTAGAGTACTCAGCACCGTGGTCTTCAGCAAGTTGATGAAGTATTCGAATGGCTAAGTAAGGAGAACTACTAACTCCGTACGTAACGGTATTGAGTTCGTATTCCTTTAAATCCTCAGTTGGGTCATTACGCCAAAGAACGTGTTGATAACATCTTTCTTGCGGTCTTATCAATATTTGTCTATACATGCGACGAATATCCGCAGTAAAAACAACTTTGTGAATTCTGAATTTGGTGATTAGATCAACGATGTCTACTTGAAGTTTTGGACCCACATGAACAATATTATTTAGTGACAGGTCACTCGAAGTCCGACTACTAGCATCGAAGACCACTCGTAACCGTGTCGTGGTACTCTCAGGTCGGATTACACAATGGTGGGGAATTATATAACAGTCAGTAGACGAGGACTGCACTGGCTGCATATGTCCGAGATTTTCGTACTGTTGCATAAATTCTTTGTATTCAGTTTTTAACTCATTTTGACTAGCTAGTCTTTTTTCCAAATTTAGAAAACGATTAAACGCTTGTTTATATGATTCTCCTAAGGCTGGAGCATCATCTTTAAGCATAATTGGTACAACGTAACGCCCATCGGAGGTGCGATACGTGCCTTCTTTATATTTTTGTTCGCATATTTCATCCTCGGGACCGGAAATTTTACATTTCGGCGGCTCCTCGGACTCCCAAAACCGTTGAACGATCTCGTCAAGCGCACTAGAAGACGCGACGAGGAGCGTAACGGGTGTAGCCGGAGTTTTAGCTACCACGTTTTGAAGAAACTGACCACTTATCACCCAGCCGAATACACTAGAGAGTGCGCTTGGAAAGCCCGGGCCTGGACTGAAACGTGAGCCAGTATATATCTGGTCAAAACAGTCTACTCCTAACAACAGATCGATCGGACCGGATTTATCAAAATCCTGGTCGGCGAGATCCAGATGTGTAAACTTATCCTTGACGATTGTCGGCAACGACATCGAAGGAATCAAGGATGTGATTTTAGGTAGAACCACTAATTGAATATCAAACTGAGGAGTGTCACTCAATCGAGGTATTATTGAACCGAAGGTGTGACCTTTAATGCTACACCCATAATTTTGACCGATGCCACTTACATTTGATTTACATTTCTTGATATGTAAACCTAATTGTCGCGCACAGCTACTTGTAATAAATGAATCCATCGAGCCACTGTCAACAACTGTACGGACATACTGCCACGAACCATCCGATCGCTTCAAACGAACTACTGCTGTACCAAGAATTTTTGTGCTAATAGGTTGATTTGAAATGTTTGACTGGGTAGCACTAGTTAGAGTAGTGTTCATATCGGGATGCTGGGATGAATCCAGTTCACTAGTATGAGACAGTAAACTCTTATGCTCTTCATGTAACAAAGTATTATGCTTTGCATTACAAATGAAACATGTTGACTCAGATTTACAATCGGTAACAGTGTGACCCGGCCTTAAGCAGTTTTGACATAATTTTAAATCCTTAACTAATTGTTGTCGCTGTGTCATATTCATAGAACGCAATTTACTACAACGGTAGATTGAATGATTTTCATTACAACACACACAAACAATCTGACTAACTTTATTATTATTGTTGGAAGAAATTAGAGATGATTTTGGTTGACGCGATAAATAATCTTTATTTGTATTAGGCCGATTTTGTTTGCTTGTAGAATTTGATGATGGAATATTAACTGGTTGGCTAACTTCTAATACTTTTATGTAATTTTGTAAATAAGTAATGAAGTTATTAAATTTCGGAATTTCTTCAGTGTTTTGTAATTCAAACCTTTTTCTTGTTTCTGTATCTAAAGGCCTAGACGCAATGTAGAATAAAATAAATTCGCATAAATCATCAATACACAAACCGCGCAAGGCACTAACGCATTCATAAAGTGTGTTAGATAACTCAGATAAGTTAGACAAAGATGGTTTTTGTATGGGATTAATTTTAATTATTTTTTCTAAATAAGCTGTTAATAAAAAAGAATACGCTTGTTGTCATATCTGTCCAGTAAAGTTGCAAAAACCACTGAATAATTTGCCGATGTCACAGGCACGCCCTTCGCTAATGTCAGTGCATAACCAGATAAACATGACAGCAAATAGTGAAATTTCTCAGTGTCGGATAATGAACTATTATTATGAACAAGTGCTGTATAACTATCTTTAAATGTTTGCCACTTTTCTATATTACCATCAAACTTTGGAAGTTCCAGCTTCGGCAACTTCACTTGCGAACGCACGTGACCTTGACCTAATTCCGGGCGACAGTCGCTACCTGCGCTCGCATCGAGAGAATCCGCAAACTCAATAACACAGTAATACAATTCATCGAATGACAGTAACACTTTATGATCGATAACAAACGAAGGTTTAAGCTTTAATTGCAACCGGTTAACATCATCGTTGCATTCCAAAAATCTATTACGAATCTCGTCAATCTTTTTGTACCTAGCTCGAAAAGCTGCAAATTTAGTTTTAGTTTCTTTAACTGTTTTGGCTAAATCGTAAAGTATCTGCATACTTGTAAACTCATATTCCCGCCTTTTAATAGCGGTTATTAATTCCACTTCGCTCATAGTTCACTTGGTATACGATATCCGCACGCTCAAAAAGATAAAAGTTATAAAAGTAGGTAAAACGGACAAAACGTAAGCCGGTAGGTAGGCAGCAATGCACGCGCGAACGTATTGAATGAAATACAAGCACACACGTCTCAAAGTTATTTGTTAGAATATAAGTTTTGACTTTGAGGTAGTTCAAAGCTAATCCGTCTCCCGCCGGAGACAAGTACGACGAGTGTAGGTACCTCGGTACTAAATTCGAGAAACTTCGAACTCACGTTTTTAAAAGTAATTTATGCAATTTGTTATTGAATACAAATAAATGCAGCTTATTACAAGGGAATTAACGAGGTATGAATGTACGATTGAATAGTCAATCGGTCTCAAATAGGAAACAATAACTAGGTATCATGGAGTGACCTAGGTTTTATTTAGACACTTAGAACTTTAAAGGCCAATTGAAATTGCCTTAAGTAGGTAAGTATACAAATAAATTATAATTGGGATTACGTATTTAACGTAATAACGAGAATGGAAAGATTTAATTTCCGATAGTAGGTATTTTTGAAATAGCTACGCGAGGAAGATTCCTCACAGGAGGCACCATAATTAATGATGACGCTTTCTGGAAGGGTCACTGCATTCTCCTATCAACCCCAGGGTCTCAAAGCAGGGAAAACAAACATGCAAAGCACTAACCTGGATCCAGCAGGACAGGAAAAGGGAATCACCAACGACGGGGCAGGCGCCGGCCGGTCAGCTATCTCCTTTACGTGGACTTGATGCTGCTTGTTCACTGCCTGCACTCGTCAAGCACAGACACACCACCAATATGGAAACTGAGGGTTGATTTGGCCAGTGAAGCCCTTAGGAAGTCAGATATTCGAAATTATTTAGAATAGACGCGGCGTAGTATGCGCTGAGTCCGCCATACTTTTCTGTTCTAGTTCTTTTTTTTGGCACTCTTGAGAGAGGCGCCACCAGCACGAGTTAAGCGAAGCCCGCGCTTATTTAAATCGTCGTTGACGCAACAAGGATGGACAATGGAAATGCATGGATAAATTATTAGGATAGTTAATGTTTACACAATAGGAGTCTACAAATAATACTGCCTCCAGAACCTTCTCCGGCCTTTAAGTTTGGCCATAACTAAAGCCGTCTCCAACCTCCAGCGACCTTCGAGAGAGGCCGTTGCTGCAGCCGTCTCTGACCGACCCTCATTATCATCATCATCATCAACCTGTTATCGACCCACTGCTGGGTACAGGTCTCCTCTCATACAGAGAAGGATTGAGCGTAATCACCACGCTTGCTCAATGCGGGTTGACGATTTCAGACTTAAAGTCCAGGTTTCCTCAAGATTTTTTCCTTCACCTTCAGTCATTGGTGTCCAAGACGAAAAGTTACATTGGTACTTCCCTGACCTGGAATCGAACCCGCGCACTCATACTTGAGAGGCTGGTGTTTTAACCACTAGGCCACCACGAGTTTTTGACCGACCCTGCTGTCTTTGTCTCTATCACCTCATTTCATTCATATTGTTTTTTTTTTATAAAGTAATTTTGTTATTAAAATTGATCCTTCTTTATTTTATTAGTTTCTTATCGTTTTCACGACAACCCAGCCTTACCAAAGGATATTGAATTAGGAACAGTAATTGGGCTGTGGGGGTAAGAAGGCAGTAGTTTCCAGTATTGGGAAAATGCAGATGTTTGATTAAAAAAAAATTCTTGGGGTGACACAATGCAAGATCTTACTACCAAAATCGATCTTTTAAAGATACCCTTCAGATGGAAGTACGGAAGTACACTCTTTAGAGTGTACAGCATTACATTAAAAACGTTTAAAATCTGGTCAAAATCTCCATGTCTTAGCGTCAATGAATGCCCAAAATTTGCCAATAATGTGAAAAAATTAAAGGCATTTTCAACAGATTGAAATATGTAGATTAGACTGTGAATTGGTTTGCATCCTAAAAATTAATTTAATGTCCATCAGATATATTTATAAAAAAATATTGAACACGTATTTTTGTTTTGTTTTTCATTCAAATACTTAGGAAGATATGTTGATTTCAAATGTCGCATGACGTCACGCCGTGGTACAAAATATACAACGGCGTGGCGTAATCAGCGCCCACTCCGTAAATTTAATACGCTATATCTCAGTAGTTTTTGGTAATTTCGAAAAAATAAAAATATGGGTCTTAATTTTTTTTATTATCTATAAGACGGACCAATTATTTTTTTGATTTTCATACCTTGGATACATCGCTATGAACGGCCTTCAAATTACGATAGAGACTCGTCAGGTTGAGAATTAATGATCCTGCCAAACTGTAAGTAGATATTGTAGTTTCTATCAGATTCCTACAACATACCATGGCGTATAACACATCTATTCAAAATCGTATTATTTTAACAATAACTTATCATCTCGGAGCAGTTGAAAGTTCGTACACAATGTACCCTCGTCACAAACTTTTAATTGAAAATGACGCTAAACAATTTGGAAGAGATAGTGTATGATCATCAGACGTTCAGGACAAAACTAATAGCACCTGCCCCCACCTGAATTATGCTGAGATAGGGGCCTTTTCGCCTCGTGTAGTACTTTCTGATTATTTGATCCTTTTTTAAATCGATTCCAATAATTTTTACACCTTCTCATATTTTTTTCCAAATACATTTAGAAATTGTTCACCGACCGCAGGCCTGCGCCTACGGTGCCGGGAGTTTGATGTTGTCTCCTGACCAGGGCGTCTCCTGCGGCGGCTAGTGGCATGAGGGCGCCGGAATTCCAGCGGAAGGTGAGGGCCCGTGGCGCCTCACTAGCCACTCCTCAAAGAGGGGACTTACCGCCGCTATTGTGGCGTGCCCAGTACTGGGTTGCGACAATCGCAATCTCCATGTCGCCGAAATGATGCTCCATTGCACTCAAGGGGCAATGGAGAGGGCTGTGCTTGAGGTTTCACTGCGCGATCGAATCAGGAATGAGGAGATCCGCAAAAGAACGAGATTAACCGACATAGCCCGAAGAATTGCAACACTAAAGTGGCAGTGAGCTGGACACATTGCCCGTAAGACCGATGCCCGATGGGGCCGACGGGTTCTCGAGTGGCGACCACACACCGGAAGACGTAGCGTGGGTAGGCCCCCGACAAAGTGGACCGATTACCTTTTGAAGGTAACGGGAAACCGCTGGATGCGGGAGGCACAGGACCGGTCGTCGTGAAGAACCTTGGGGAGGCCTATGTCCAGCAGTGGACGTCTTTCGGCTGAAATGATGATGATATATTATTTATTATGAATATATTTGTATTAGTAAACACAAATCATAGGATTGTTGAGATTTGTTTGCAGGATTAGTTCTTTTATTTCAATCAGCTTACATTAATCCCAACAGTAGGATCATTTCAAGCTGATTGTGTAATGCTGACGTTCTTAATTGATATGTGTCTTGAACATACCTTCGCCACTTTATCTTCATATTCACTACTACATATTTTTTTTTCATATTTCAATAAAAACTATATAAATAATAACCATTTCTCGGTAGTAGGCCATAACATCGGCTGCCGGCAGAAGTTACCACCCACCAGACAAAGTCTTGCCGCCGTTGCTTGCGTCGTGTTCCGGCATGATGTCTGGTGAAGCCGTACGGAGGACGGGTCCGAGCAGTTGTGTTGCGATGTGTGCCGGGTACGATGCGCCAATGTGGTCGTGTTGATCTTGGTTTAACATTGCATCACCTCGCTCAACTGCCGTCATCCTTCCAACTCTTAAGTTTTTTAATAAACTAGTGCGCTTTACCAACAACGATTGCATCACTGCTTACTATCAGGCGGGATTGCAGTCAAGCACTTGTTTAAAATTATTAAAATAATAATAATAACAAAGGCTTTGGCGTCTGTAGCCAAACTAGGCATAACCTGTATTTCGAAAAACATACTTTATGTTTCGGATTCCTCCTCAGAGATATTAGTGTAAGATCATTAATCCCAATGGTTCAGCACCCTAATTGCGTAACACACTATTAATATTAATTGGAATTAAAGCAAATTGCTAATTCATTGCTTCAATGTTCGAAAAATATGTCTGCTCAACTACTTAAATAACGCAATGAATGTTGCTGAACTGTCAAAATGAACCATTGCTACTGGTAGTGTATTACCGAATTACCCTGCTGATTTCCTTGTTCAAAAAGTAAATTAAATTTAAGTTTAGTGCATTTCATTATAATTAAAATTTCATATTAAGAAAAGGACAGTTTAGTTCAGCCAAATTAGTCAGCCTTTTTTTTTAATAATTATAAACTAGTGCTTGACTGCAATCCCGCCTGATGGTAAGCAGTGATGCAATCGTTTATGGTAAAGCGCACTAGTTTATTAAGCCTATTCACTAAAAAAACTTAGGAATAGAAAGGATGACGGCAGTTGAGCGAGGTGATGCAATGTTAAACCCAAGACCAACACGACCAAACGATGCTGCGCTAGAGGGAGATTGATCTGGAGACTCTCCACGACCAAACTCCCGACACAACAACATTTGGCGCATCGTACACGCCACACATCACAACACAACTGCTCAGACCCATCCTCCGTACGGCTTCACCAGACATCATGCCGGAACACGACGAATCGCTTGGCGGCAAGACTTTGTCTGGTGGGTGGTAACTTCTGCCGGCAGCCGATGTTATGACCTACCTCCGAAGACGTAAATTGACATATTTTTGGAAGCCATGTTAATAATCATGTCTTAATTGTCCATGGAATATTTTAATTTGACATGAATAAACTAAAATTTTATCTTTTGTCTTTTTTCTTAATAAAATATAAATAAAAATATTGCACTGAATTTAAAAATCAGTATCTGATCGAAGGAATTAGAGCCGATTTCCTGCTAAAACAAAACAACTTCAGCAATAAATGTGCTTAACGTTAAATGTATGAAGGTCCTCATTCAAAACGACTGACCATTAAAACAAATTAAAAAAATACAAACCACTAATCAGCACTGAGATTAACAACAACTAAAACAACAGCACAAAACCTAAAGCCTCTTACACACGAGGCCACATCCCAAAATCCCCACTTCCTATTCCTATTCGTTTTAAATCCGACACTCCGAAATGTAGTCCCAAAAATAAATCACAACAGTTTTAAACTTGAACGAGTTTTTCTTTATATTGCTTCCTTATCACAAACACAGTATAGACAGAAGATCAATTCCATACAGGGATCGATAGTACGCGTTTTCACACGTAAACGCGTATTTTCGATCCCTTTTTGGAAAGTACTTGGTGCAAGGTTTCAAAAAAACCTTTTGCCCAGTATAATAAATTGCCCATCCTGTATATTTTAAATCCTCGGAGTCCAGCTAACTCCGAGGTTTAACCCGCAGCCTTCATGTGAAAGGATTCCTTGAGAATATCAGGATAAAAATATCTTGACATCAAGCAGCGAACCAAATTTGCCACCTTTTATATGCTTTGATACGAGGCTTTTAGGCAGGGTAAACAGTTAACAACAAATTTGGCATATTTTCTATTCTAATGCGAGTCATGACCTGTGTTAGAATATAAGTTTCTATCCACGTGTCAAGTTTCATCCAAAACCAGTCAGTAGTTATAGCGTGAAAGTTTAAAAAATACCTAAACATACAACAATAAAAAAAATAATAATAATACATTTCTTTAATTTTTTACAAAAATTAGAATGTGTTTTACGTTAGAATAATGATCCAAAAATGAGATAAAGTGTAGTGCTACTTCAAACACATTCCCATTGCGAGTGTGCATGCGTACGTATGTATATAATTACAAATGTTGCATGTGTGCATGAAGCTGGCCTTCTCCAAACCAATCCTCGCTTTAAATTTCTCTATATGTTTGGTAAGGTCTCAATATTTGATTGTTGCCAAGATGAGACTGCGACTTGATTTCATTGTAGACAGAATTGATCTTTAGAACCACGGAATAAAAAAAAGAGACAGTAAACGTCAATTCACACGTACCACAACCACAACACGTCGCAGCGACAAAATGTGGTCAAGGTGGCGGTGGTTACGTGTGAATAGTGTCGCAGCGGCATTTTGCAGTTGCGTTGTGGTAGGGACAACAAGTCGATGTGGTTGCGTTGTCACTGTGGTAACCTGTGCAGGGCGCGCGCTGTTGATGACGTCATATCGTGGCGATGTAGCCGCGGTGCCGCCACCGGTGGTGGCGTTGCCGTCGGGATGTGGTTGCGATGTAGTAGTGGTATTACACAAGTGGTCAATAACAACGGCAAAATGTGGTACGTGTGAATTGTAATATTCATTTTCAATATAAATATATGCCCGACCACGTGGCGTCGTTGTGGTGTGGTTGCGGTACGTGTGAATTGACCCTAACAGAGGTGCCAGTGGTCATAATTTTAGGAACAACGCTGATATACGCGAATTCATTTTCATTGTGGATAAAAACCTCTAATAAAATTTAAGAATAAAAAGGAAATAAAAGCAATTGCCCCTCTGTTCTCTGTTTTGTGCAGCGGAAGTGGATAATTTATCTTGCGAGATATAAAGAAGTCGACAAACAGAGAGATTGCACTTTGCTGAAATTTTTGGACAAACAATACTGGGTAAATTAATGATAATGGTGAATCTGTAGTTTTTTCGAAGGCAATTAGAGAAGGAAGTTGGTAACCTTAGTTACGGTGTACTTAGTAATGAGTTCTGTTGTAAGCTTTCATGTTTTAGGAGTTTGGCAGTTTTCTTCATTTGTTTTTGTTAAGGAAATTGGACAAGATTAAGGTAAGGATCTGTTCTTTTAACTTGGTAATAGACATTTATTAAAATCAAAATCAAACCATTTATTTCAAAAAACAACAAATAAGGGCACTTTTGAATTTTCCATCAGTAAATAAAATGAAACTGGTCGCTAATTCCAAAGCGTAGGTCTTTGTGGAGAAGAACACTTTTAAATACATAAAATTGTTACTAAATATTTGATTCATCATCAACCCTTTTCCCACTGTTGGGCACAGGTCTCCTCTCATACACAGAAGGATTGATGGTAATCACTACGCTTGCTCAATGCGGGTTGGAGATTTCAAACTTATAGTTCAGGTTTTCTCAAGATGTTGTAATCAGTTGTAATCAGTCATTAGTGTCCAACATATACTTAGAAAGTACATAAAAATTAGAAAAATTACATAGGTACTTGCCTGACGTGGAATTGAACCCGCACACTCATATTTGAGAGGCTGGTGTTTTAAATACTAAGCCACCACGTCTACCTATTATTTGAAATATTTGATCGATACTAAATATTTGATTATATCTTAAAATATTGAATTTATCAACGTGAGAGAAAGAGATGCTGAAAAAATGTGCATTTTAAAAAGAGTCCGTTAGAGAAAACACAAAAGCTATTCAGGATTTCAAATAAACTGCAGCAGGTAAAAGATGACCAATCCCAATTGACGGCACCTATTCACCAATATAATGCATGGATCATCACCATTTAGCTTAAACATTCTGAAGGGACATTAATGATCCAACACACACGCCACCACCAGCGAGACATTTGAGTAAGCACAACATACTCTCAGCCGCCAGAGTAAATACAAGCCAATGAAAGAAGTACCTGGTAAATGGTAGGTTGGCAAGTACATAGTCCTCCGATATGTGCTAAACAATTATATAATACTAAGAACTAGCGTATCACCATCATCATCATTTGAGCCGAAATAGGTCCACTGCTGGACATAGGCCTCCCCCAAGGATCTCAACGACGAGCGGTCGTGCGCCTCCCACATCCAGCAATTTCCTTCACCAGGTCGTCGGTCCACCTTGTCGGGGAACTACTCACGCTGCATCTTCCCGTGCGTGGTCGCTACTCGACAACCTGTCGGCCTCAACGGGCATCGGTCCTACCGACAATGTGCTCGGCCTACTGCCACTTAAGTGCTGCAGTTCTATTGCGAATCTCCTCATTTCTGATTTGATCACACAGTGAAACTCCAAGCGTAGCCCTCTCCATTGCCTTTTCCGTGCCATTGACCTTGAGCTAAGAATTTGCATCTAAATAATGCAAATATAGTTTTTTACCAGTAGTGAACACCTCCAACAATGTTTCTGATTATTAATCAATTTATCCGCTCCTGTGAAGAAGGACCAGCGTTGAGGCAAGCATATTTTTCAGCAACATAATCCCCAAACTTGTTTTATAACATTGTATGACTTTTTTTTTTGTTGGAATTGGAAATCATCAAATGACTTCTCACCCTCTGGGCGGCGCGGAAGGGCGTGTCAGACTTTTACTGACTGAAACCCACCCGTGTTTCTTCACTTGCCTGTGCGACGGCCTGGGCCACGATTTCTTGTTTAACCAACCCTGACCCTGACCCAGGAGGCATCAGTCTTCGTGGACCCCGTCACGATGTGCTGAGATTTGTTTGAGGCGCGCGTGAAACACGACGCGCCTCGACTCGGGCCTGGTCCTTACCGGGCGGCGAGCTGCCCATTGCTCACCGCCCGTAGGCCCGCCCGCTGCCTCACGCGCTCCGCCTCCTCCTTTGCCAGCATCACTGCTTCGTAGAAGGAGGTGACAGCCTGCCATGCACTCTCGCTCCGGACCATGGCCTGGACCAGGGTCGGACGCAAGAGATTGCCTCCGGTCGCCGCTACGAGGACACGGCGGTGCTCTACCCAAGCCGGCCAGACCTCCACCGTATGTTCCACTGTGTATTCGGGGCGATCCACACAATGGTGACACTGAAAAGCATGAAATAAAAACTTTTTGCAAAAAATAGAAACTGGCTTCAAAAAAACACTTAAAAGGAAAAATAATATTACTTTTGTTATGGCTAATAAAGTTTTTATCTGTATTCAGCTGCAAATTGAACTGAAAGTACACACATCAAAAGTGTCTAGGGATCAACATATATTTTTGCAATAACTTTTCTCCTGATTGATATTAATTAAAATTTTCTTTAAGGATTCATCAAATAAAGTGTTTTCGTTTGTCACAGTAACGATAAACCAAGTCACCTTTGCATTAATAAAGAAATTTGCCATTTTCCTAATAAAGGGATATTTGACATTTGAACCACTAACACAAAAGTTCGAAAAAAAGACTGAAATAACAGTTTTCTCTAAAATTTTATTGGGTAACTTAAACAATTAATAATCCGTGTTTCTACCGCGAACACTAACAACACAAGAACATCGGTTTGGCATACTCAAAATGAGTTCATCCAAATCACGCTGTGGAATGGCCGCCCATGTTCGTTGCAACAACAAAAAAAGGTCTTCTTGCGACTGGATACCCTCCATATTCGGCAGAGCTCTTCTCTGTAGCATATCCCATGCATGCTCAATCGGGTTCAAGTCTGGCGACTGAGCAGGCCAGGGCAGGACATTGATGTTAGCTGCGGCGAGAGTCTGTCTTACAACTCTTGCGGTGTGCGGTCGTGCATTATCATGCATTAACTGAAATAAGGGACCGATTTGCACTTGTAGAGGAACGATGACGTCTGATACAATCGTTTCAGCATAAATTTGAGCGTTGAGGTTGCCTCTGATCCAAATCAACTCAGTTCTTCCGCCGATCCAAATACCCGCCCATACCATGATGGTTCCACCACTATAAGGATGGACTTCCTGGCAGGATTTTAATCGCTGTTGGCGTCCAGGGGTTCTCCAGTGTCGTATACGTCTCATACCAAAACGAGACTCATCAGAAAAGCACACGAAACGCCATTGTTCTTCTGCCTAATTTCTGTGTTCAAGAGCCCATTGATATCGAATCCTACGATTGTGCATTGCTATAGGTGGTACCCGTAGCGGTCTTCGGGAATGAAGGTTCACTTCATGCAAGCGGTTTCTGACTGTTTGGTCGCTAATTAAGTTCCCTGAAGAGTGATGAAGCCTCACGGCTAACATCATGGCGGTTATTGTTGGAGCTCTTCGAGTTAAGATTTGAATGTATCGGTCTTGTCTCCGTGTGGTGCAGCGATACCGTCCTCCATGGCGCTCAGCCACGGTACCAGTGCTTCGGTAACGTGTCCAAAGTCGACTGATAACACTCTGACTTGTATTCAGAGCTAAAGCCACAGTACGTTGCCGGGAACCAGCTTCTATCATTCCCACGGCTCTGAGCATTTCTTCCCTGCTTAAATGACGTCGCCGCTCCATAATAACGTTGGTTTTAATCAGTAGTAGGGAAACAGTAGCACTAATAATGTCTTCAATGCGTTGTATGTTTTGTTTTCTTTGCCTTGGCATTCGTACGGTCAACTTGTGTTTATTTGCTCCGAGTTCAAATATTCGTGAGTCCTTCTTGATTCGACCAAAACTTGAAATAAACTACATCACAGTGATAATAGAACATCAGTGAAGTGTATCTCTTATTAAATCTTAAGGAAACTATCCTAATAAAGTGTTTAAACTTAACTAAAAAGTAAAATAGTTTAAAGTTCTAAAATAACAATCGATCAGCTGGTGGGTAAGTGCACAACACTCCTTACGCGCAGCGCACAGAACTTTCACGGTTAACGGTACGCGCAGAAGCTACAGTATCGCTTGGCCCGACGCGTGGTAACGCAACTGACGATCCTTACCAAAGATTAAACAACACGGATCGTGGAACGTTTTATACCCTCATTGCTTTGCCTCTGGGAGGACGATTCCAAAAATCTGCTGATTTGTTGTTTTTCTAGTTACTACGTCGTTATAAATAATCGTCGTAGGTAAACCATTGCAAATACAATGCCGAAAATTGCGCGCTCGCCCCCGGCCACTCCTGCCCGTGAGATGGAAAAAGCACCAATTTTCTCAACTCCGGAAAATTTTAACCACCCAAGTGAGCCTGAACCATCTAACGTTACCTCACGGTCCAAGAGACTACGACCAACCTTTTCACCTGAGAGCGAATGGAATTCTTTCGAGGAAAAAATGATTAAGTTATTTACTTCCTGGAAAACTGACCAAGAGGTCTTGATTGGAAAATTAACTAAGGAGTTGACTGCAATTAAAATACAAAATGCTGATACTCAGAAAACTAATGCTGACACCCTAAAAAGTATCGAATTTCTAAGTCACGATTACGACTGTATTAAAAAATCACTGCAGAAATTGGAAAGAGAAAACGGAGAACAGCGCAATTATATCCTGGAATTGGAAAAGAAAGTGGAAGATCTACAGTTAAGCTCGAGATCCTCATGTATTGAGATTAGAAATGTCCCTGCAACTGAGAAGGAAACAGCTAGAGACCTAATGTCTATTGTTTTGAAAACCTGCGAGACCATCAAACCATCAGATAACCCACCGCAACTACGCGATGTTTACCGTCTGCCTGGAAAAAAGGGCTCAAATAGACCGATAATTGCAGAGTTTCTGACTGTCCCTTTGAAGAATAAAGTTTTGGATGCCTGCCGTACATTCAATAAGGGTCTGCCATCAACTGAAAAGCTAAACACGGGTCACATTGGTGTCCCCGGTGAAGTGAAACCAGTCTATATAGCCGACCACCTACCTCGCACCCAGCGACAACTATTCTTTGAGGCTCGCTCATTTGCTAAAATGAACAAATATAAATTTTGTTGGTCACAAAACGGAAAAATTTTTCTTCGTGAACGTGAGGGAATGGATGCCGTTGTTATTAACTCAACGGCAGGTCTTAATAAACTGCTTACCCCTGCAAAATAAACTTAATACGTCTCATTGTTATTTAAACTGCACGCTCATAAAATTTACTAGAAACTCACATTACTGTTTAGATAAAAATCAAGTTCTACCCTTTAACAAATCATTTTTTTACTATTATATTTTTTTAACTTACCTTATATTAAACTTGTTAAGATTGTTTACTCTGTTAAATGTGTCTTGTATAATTTGTATATATAAGCCTCTGTGTTATACTTTGTATCTGTACCTTTCAAAACCGCTCAACAATTATAATGACTTGATAACCTGTTATTACACATACACAACTCACAGAACATCTACATAACTATTACGTACATATTTATGACAATATCAACACAACTTCAATTAATTACAATGTCAAAAACAAAACTACCAAATACCCACATAACTAAAAATGCACATATTTATAGCGGAATTTATTTTGCACTTTACATAAAATATCAAAATTCGATTGTGACACTTTAAGTGATTTTGACTC
This sequence comes from Sesamia nonagrioides, assembly GCA_017933935.1. NCBI lineage: Eukaryota > Metazoa > Arthropoda > Insecta > Lepidoptera > Noctuidae > Sesamia > Sesamia nonagrioides. The sequence continues at coordinate 847,877 of JADWQK010000020.1, read as the reverse complement.
TTTTGGTATGAGTAACTCGCATTTATGTGCGCCTGAGTCATGCAGTAGTTTCATTGACACTAACAAAGCTCTTAATATAATACACCTAAACATACGCAGTGTAAATTGTAATTTTGATAGTTTCATTGTCCTCCTAGCTAGAATAAAAATTTCATGTGATGTCTTAATACTATCTGAATGTTGGCTGGGTGCGGCCACAATCCCACCTCTGGAAGGGTATGTTTCGTATCACACGAGCAAACTTATCAATCAGAATGATGGTGTTATTGTATATATAAAATCAGAATTACCTCATATCGTGATGGAACCTCTTATGGCTGGTGCTAGCTGTCTGGTCTGCAATGTGAAATCTCACAATATCTCACTTTTGGCGTTGTATCGCTCTCCCTCCACACGAAGCCTTGACAACTTTCTGAATAGCTTGGATACAATGCTTACTCAGACATCAGTACATAAAAATTTTGTAATTATGGGTGACATCAACATTGACATCATTCCAAATGCTATCTCCTCACAAACGAATCAATACCTTAACCTTATTGCTTCACATGGTTTGATTCCTACACACTTATTCCCAACCCGTGTTAGCTCGTGTATCGATCACGTAATGTTAAGATCTGACCTTAAAAATACGACTCTAGTACTCGACACTTATATTACTGATCATAGGCCCACGATTATTAGCATCCAAAGTGTAATGTCTCTCCCTGCCTCTAAACCTAGTCGCATAGTTGTCGATTATACAGCCGCAATCACTGACATCTTATCAACGGACTTCAGTGATATATTGACTATCCAAGACCCAAACGCTGCCGCTGAGTATCTGGTCTCCACCATTGGTTCTGTCATCGCCAATAACTCCAAATCGGTACACATTTCTTCAAAACGGCGAATCCTGAAACCTTGGATAACAAATGGACTGCTCCGCTGTATCCGAAATAGAGATCGTATGGCTCAAACACTAAAAGCAGACCCTGAAAACTTCATTCTCATGAGTATATTTAAGCGATACCGTAATTTCTGTAACAAGCTTCTTAAGAATTTAAAACACGCATACGAAAGGAAGGAATTCCAAATGGCGAAAAATGACCCTAAAGCCACCTGGAAAGTCATTAAAACTTTAACTGGAACTAGTCGTAATGCCAAATCTCCTAACGAGCTGTTAACAATCTCCTCAGATGAGAAGTCCTCGGTCAATGAAGTCAATGAATTTTTTGCCAATGTTGGTAGGAACTTGGCTAACAAATTCTTCCCTAACTCGTGCACTTCGGATTATTCTCTAGATTCTCAGCCTTCTAACTCCCTAGTACTCCTTCCTACTGATGAAGTGGAGGTATCGAACCTCATTATTGGGCTGCGAACAGATGCTGCGGTTGGTTGGGATGGCATTTCATCGAGAATGTTAAAATCCTGTCTGCCCGCGATTGTCCCAGCCATTACTCATATCTGCAATTGTTCTATCTCAACGGGATGTTTCCCCAGGGTCTTCAAAAGGGCTATTGTTCACCCAATCTTCAAAAAAGGGGATAGACACGGTGTAGATAATTATAGACCGATCTCAGTTTTGCCTGCCATCTCTAAAATATTAGAAAAGATCTTAAATAAAAGACTGGTGGACTATCTTGAGTCCAACAAGTTACTAAGTGATAACCAGTACGGTTTTAGACGTGGCAGGTCGACTGAAAATGCTGTTGCTGCATTGGTAGATCATGTGGTATCTAAGCTAGATGACAAAATGAAATGCTTGGCTATCTTCTTGGATCTTTCTAAGGCTTTCGACACCGTGTCTTTTCCCCACCTCTTATCTAAGCTTGAAGCCTCGGGTATTCGCGGACATGCCTTAAAAATCTTCCGGGATTACCTGTGTGATAGAACTCAATGCGTTAAAATAAATGATGTTGTTAGTGACACCATTTCTTTGAGTTTTGGCGTTCCTCAGGGCTCAATCTTAGGTCCTACCCTATTTCTAATCTATATCAACAACTTATGCAAAACGTCTCTAATGAATTGCTCAATCTTCACTTACGCAGATGACACAGCTTTACTGATTCATGGTAGTGATTGGTCTGAAACAATACAGTGTGCGGAACTTGCTTTAAACTCAGTGATGGAATGGTTGTCAAGAAACATCCTAACTTTAAATCTAAGCAAAACGGTATACTTACCTTTCTCCTTATTGTCCACCAACATTCCTCCTGCGGAATCAATGATGCTTAGAGCCCACACCTGTTCATTCGGTCTATCTTCGTCACAATGTGGCTGTCCTCAAATCAACAGATGCGATTCAGTCAAATATCTCGGTGTCTGGTTGGATGGCTCTCTGAGCTGGAAACCTCACCTTAATAATCTCATATCGAGAGTCCGTAAGTGCATATTTATTTTTAAAAAGCTAAGGCACTCCGCTGATCGCCTTACGATGAAAACTGTTTATTATTCCCTATGCCAAAGCTTAATTAACTACTGCATCACGGTGTGGGGTGCGACCCCTAAGACAATCTTCATCCCTCTTGAACGAGCACAAAGAGCGGTTCTAAAGGTTATGACATCGAAGCCATTTAGGTATCCCACCACGGCTCTCTACAGCGAATGTCAGGTCCTCACAGTGAGACAGCTGTTTATTCTTGCTACTATTCTCCGTAAACATCCTAGTGTGGTTTACGATCCGAATGCTATTAAAAAGCGTAGACACTTCGATGTATGTGCAACACAGGGATGTAGAACGGCCCTTGCTCACCGTCATTTTAATATACTGTCAAGCCACCTATATAACAAAATAAATAAATACTGCCGCATTGCTCCCATGTGTCTAAATAAATGCAAAACTGAGGTCACCAAGTGGCTCCTGACATTGACCTATAATAAGACTGAAGACTTATTAAAGATTTCGCTCGGCTGATATTATAAATATGTTAATATATTCATATTAATTAATTGAACATATAAAGGTTCCCATAGTTTTTATCACACAAACACACCTAAAAACACACACACATTCAGACACACACACACACAAAGGTACATAAACACATATGATGACGTACTGTGCTCGTCCTGCAACTAATGTGTACAATGATTGGGCGAAGACGCTGGCACCCTAAACACAAGTTTAATCTTACATGGGGTGCCAGAGCTCGACAATAACTCTGTTTCCATAGTTGCTTAGTATTTATATATATGTATTCTTGTTGTACTATTTATTGTGGCAATAAAAATCCTTTTTTTTTTTTTTTTTTTTTTTTTATAGGAAAATATTGACAGCTGATTTTCATCTTTTACTCGAATTTGATTCACAGTTCCTGATTCAAATTATGAAATGCACCAAAAGGATCCATATAAATTTATAAAATCATAAATTTATTACAAAGCCACATCTCAATCTCAAGAAATCCGCATAAAAATGCTTGATCCCTAGACACTTTTGATGTGTGTATTTATTTTGTTAAGACCTAGGTAGAAATATTTTCGAACGTTTGACTTTCGGATCGTATTAGGTAGTCAGAAAGTTCAAAGTAATTTACAATTAAATAGAATCGTTTTATTTAAAGAAGCACTATGAATAAATCTAAATTAGAAAAAAGAAGGTAAAAGGTAGAAAGGTATCAGGGCTGACTCTTATTTATTTATTTTTTTATAATAATTATAAACTAGTGCTTAAATGCAATCCCGCCTTCCGATGAAATCGTTGATGGTAAAGCGCGCTAGTTTATTAAGAGCTTATTCACTCAAAAACTGAGTGAATTGGAAGGAAGACGGCGACCAACAATGTTGCCCCAGAGTTAAATTTATCAGGAGACAGTCCACGACACAACAACATTTGGCGCATCGTATCCGGCACACATAGCAATACAACTGCTCAGACTCGTCTTCCGTACGGCTTCACCAGACATCATGCCGGAACACGACGAATCGCTCGATGCTATGACCTAACACTGAGCAGATTTAAATGTCAAATGGTCATACTAAGATAGATTCTTCTTCGCAGTTTAATTCTCTGTTTATTTTTTATGCTAGCGTAGACTGCCCCACATCTGGGCAAAGGCCGTCTTCCATTCATTAAACATTTCACGGGCTCGCTCGGTCATCCCGTCATTTCCTATCTTCGCAGTACACTACTCCTTTTTAGATCCATTCTGAGAATTGTTCTGTAGTATTATTTCGAACACGATCTGTTAATTTATAGGCTAGTAGTAAACTGCGATCCAAAAATAATTGTAAGTACATAATATATTATTATGTTTTTACATAGATAGGAAAAGAATATAATCTTGATCAAATCATTTGATAAGCCATAAATCATAACGATAAATCATACACCACCCTATAATACAATCATAAGCAACCTAATTTCGTAACACTCCATACCTATATATTGAAATCATTTTTAAGAAAATTACTAATCCATTGCTTCATATGCTCGACAAATGTGTTTGCTCAACAACGTAAACAACGCAATGAATATTGTTGAACTGTCAACATGAAACACATTGCTACTGATAGTGTGTTGCGAAATTACCCTGCTGGTTGTATATAAACACCCTTCCTCACCCCTTTAGTTAACAAAGCTCAAATATTCAACTGCCAGAAATCCACATCCGAGTAATTTACGAGGGCACCATTTAATCCGTGTCGTAACTTGTTTGCGTAAAAAACATGATTTATTGTACTATCAGAACATTCAGAGCACAAAGTCTATGCACAACGTGTTCTGGCTATCTCTGTGGTTATAAATATGCTTTAGTTGGAAATTCTATGGAAAAATATTCATGTTTAATAAATAAATTAACGTCTGTATTCATAGTCGTGCTTCATAGCGGACGCTTGTTTCATAAAAGCAGGCACTTTCAAACTGTAAACGAAATTTTGACAACTTTGACAAAATTAAAAGTTTCACAGATTTTTTTTAAATAATAATATAAACTAGTGCTTGACAGCAATCGCGCCTGATGGTAAGCAGTGACTTAAAAAACTTAGGAATAGGAAGGATTTCGGCAGTTGAGCGAGGTGATGCAATGTTAAACCCAAGACCAACACGACCAACGATGCTACGCCAAAGGGAGATTGATCTGGAGACTCCACGACCACACTCCAGACACAACAACATTTGGCGCATCGTACCCGGCACACATCGCAACACAACTGCTCAGATCCGTCCTCCGTACGGCTTCACCAGACATCATACCGGAACACAACGAATCGCTTGGCGGCAAGACCTTGTCTGATGGGTGTTAACTTCTGCCGGCAGCCGATATTATGGCCTACCACCGAGTAAATATAAATTATATTGTCTACATACAATGCAAAAATAAACATACAGTGTTTCTTTTTTTTATTTACGCAGAGTAATTTGGGTTCTATAAGCGCTAGTATTGGGGTGTATAAAAGTTATGAGGCATTTGGATTATATTGCAGAGGAAGGGGAGGTTTTACCCAGCAGTCAGTAGTCATACGGAGTGAAATGATGGCGATTAGGTATCAGCATGCGGCCGCGGTTGGACTCGTGTTTTATGGCTATAGATAGCATTTTTTTTTAGTTAAGTACCGTATAGTATAAGTATACGGTATTTAAATCCTACTTCCTAACTAATGTTATAAATCTGAAAGTGATTTTCTTTCTTTTTTCCGCTTTTACGCCTAAGCTGCTAAACGGATTTGGATTAAATTTGGCAAAAATATGGTTTATGAGAATAATTAATTTATGAAGATGGCTTTTAGCCCGTTCACCTTGGCTCCTACTTTTCGAAATGAATCCTTGGAGTGTAGCGACCGCCTTCAGCTTTTGGGAGTTGAGATTTCCTTGAACCTTAATTTTGGGCGGTTCATTGAGTCTAAGACCAAGGTGGTTGCCAGGAAGCTTGGCATTATGACTGGGGTCCGGCGGTACTTCACACCAGGGTAGCTTCTAATGCTGTACAAAGCACAGGTCCGTTCGTGTGTGGAGTACTGCAGCCACATTTGGGCTGATACTGCGAAATGTCACCTGGCCACTTTGGATTCGGTGGAGAGGCGTGCGAAGAGGCTGATTGGCGACCCAGATATAATTTAAAACGGTCTCCAAAGCCTAGGGCACAGGCGTATAGTAGCCAGCCTTTCGGTGTTCTATAGGATTCATTTTGGTGAGTGTGCGAAGGAATTGCGTGATTTAGTTCCCTTATCTCCGTTCCGCCATCGAACGACCCGTCGCACGGCGACTTTCCATCCTTACGTGGTTAACACTACTACGATTTGGACGAAGCGTTTCGCCTCCTCTTTCATACCGAGTACATCGAGGGACTGAAACAATTTGCCAGCGGCAGTGTTTCCGTCGGACTACAATTTGAGTGTCTTCCAGGTTAGAGTGAATAGGCTCTTAATAAACTAGTGCCCTTTACCATCATCGATTTCATCACTGCTTACCATCAGGCAGGATTAAGGTCAAGCGCTTATTTATAATTTATAAAAAAAAGAGAATTACCAGGAATAATATATAGAATACTTCTACATTACACTCCCAAACACCTACCAAACCACTATGCAAAACCATAAACTTATATCAACCAATAATTTAGGATTACCGACAAAATTGAACACGCACTGAAACCCTAACCATTTAACCGTGTGCTAACAAAGAATTTATGAAACGAGATTAACCCGTTCACTGAATTGACATAAAAAAACTGTGCACGAAATGATTCAGCGGATCAAAACAGAATCAACTAAGCGTCCATAGCCTGAATAGGCTTTCGATTCAAACCTGACGTCATATTTCAATGAATACAGGGGTTTTGAAATCGGTGGTTGATTTGGGGCGGGTTTAAATTTTTGTGATAAGAGATACCGAAATGGAGCAGACGATAATTATCCTACGGCGGGGCAAAGGCCTGTTTCATGCAGGGCGAAAGCTGATCATCGTGCTAACTCATAATGTTCTGTTGATTGCAGACCTACAGAAGACTAAAGTAGTAATTATGGTGATTTTAACGACGTTCCTATCAAGAAAGCCAATTTATTTCAGGCCAGTCTCATCTCAGAATCTCCCCTTTTTTGATGTGAATGGGAAATCATTAAATGACCGCTCCCGACGTCAGGGCCTCGGTTTCTCCCGGTATCGATGTGCTATCTCTTTAGGCGCGTGTGAAACACTACACACCGTCGAGGGCCTGGTCCTTACTGGGTAGCAGGCTGCCCACTACTCGCCGCCCGCAAGTCCGTACCTAGGGTGGCCGGGAGTCAATGTTGTCTCCCGACCAGGGCGTTTCCTGCGGCGGCTTGGGGCGGGAGGGTGCTCCACCTCCTTCGTTTGTCGGAATCACCCCTCTGTGTCCTTAAATCTACGAAATGCAGGGGCACGTGTCCCTGCACTGTTGATATTTATTTATCGCCCAGATGGGACAGAGACTAGTTAGATTTTCATCTCCTCAGAAGTTGACAAAAAGTGCACATATTTCTTAAGGTCCTTCAATAGCACTACTAGTTCAAAATCTAGAAATAATCAATAATTTGGTATAACTACGTACTTATAGCATTATACATAAACTAGTGACCCGCCCGGCTTCACACAGGTGCAATGCTGATATTAAATATATTACAAAAAAACTGTTAACGTTGTATAAAAAACATAGTGGCCCGCCGCCCAACCGGCTGATACCGCCGCAAATGTGACGCCCCACAATTTTCAAATTTGTAATATCTTCGAAACTATTTATTTAAATCATGTGCTGTAAAAGGTGTTAAAGATCTATATTAAAAAAAAATAGGGGTGGACTACCCTTAACATTTAGGGGGATAAAAAATAGATGTTTTCCGATTCTCAGACCTACCCAATATGCACACAAAATTTCATGAGAATCGGGAAAGGCGTTTCGGAGGAGTTTAACCACAAACACCCCGACACGAGAATTTTATATATTAGAAGATATATATAAAGATGTATATTATGTTACAAGCAGTTAGTATTTCATGTGATTTTAGTACTGAAAACGGTGACCAGCAGTAGTGGCTCTGACTTATGAGTGGGCTTAAACCTGTCAAAAGTGTTATAGAAACATAACTACGAAGAGATGTGGTATCTACCAACACGCAAAGGGGCCAGGTGGTGATAATATCATGTTTGAAATTATGTGCATCAAAAATCAAGTCGAAACATGACAGTAAATAAATTCAAAATTTATTCCATAAATGCTTGGTATTCATGCCTTACTCTTTCTAAGGTAGATAGAAATTTGTTACGTGTTTCTGCACACGTATGCAGGTAAATTTTAAAATGAAATCCACTCTTGAATCTAGCCAAGTGCTACTCATTATATTGGTAAACTTATGCATAGAAACTTTACCTCAGAATTGAAGTTATTTACATGCAGTGCGACTAATGAAAGAACGACAGCTGTCAATTTCAAAGAAATGAGTAGGTTTGTTTTTTAAAGGAGATGTTTAATTTTGGGCCACTACTATATACAGTCAAGACCAAAAGTCGAGTTGCAATCTCACAAAACTATGGCCCAGCAATACTAGTTGTAGTTACGACCTTCTTCTATAATAAAGTTTGATATTCACTCACACACTTTGACAACTTGCTGCCCGCTTATGATTTTTAGGTACTACTTACTAATTTCAACGTTCACAGTAAGTGTTTCAATGGCCTAGTGGTTTTCGCCTTGATAGGCGTTCAAGGTGGTTCGAGTTCAAATCTAATAACTTACAAAATATTTTTTAAATGTTTATTGGTGAGTTATGAATGCTGACAACAAAAATATCTAAAAATACCGATCCGCAACTTAAAGATGATAGCTTTTAAGATTTTTTCTATATTAGAGTCATTTTAAAAAGATGACGGTAGACTTGAAAGAATCTGAATCACTCCTTCACAAAAAATATACCGCTACCTACAATAACTATTATTAGCTACAATAACTCAATATTACTTAGCTGTTGTTGGTTGGTGAACATATAGTTACCAGTTTGTGTTATTAGTTTTACTTTTTTAATCAATATGCAGGCATATGCAGCAATATATCTCAAATATCATATGAAACCGGCTTTTGTGTAAGTTGTTTTTATTATTATTTGTGTTACGGTGCAAACTAATCGCTTGTTGCAAGTGTTTAAAAAAATTGTTATTGTTTTAGAGAAATACTGTAAGCCGTTGGAGGTCAAAGTCAAGAGGTTGGAGGACGAAGGTAGCTGTCGAGACAAGTGAAACGAAACGACAATATTTACCGTTGAATAAACTTTTAAATCTTGCGAAGAAGGGAGGTTGCATTCGTGGTTTAAAAATAAACTGGCGCGACTGGTGGAGTCTTATCGAGCTAAACAAAAAAAAAACTATTTATAACAATCACAGTGCAGAAGTGTCCTACAGAGTGTTTTAAATATATACCATTATATATCTTAATAACGGACTCTAAACCATCTCTAAAGTAATTTAGCTAAGTGACAGTAATATGTTCGGTTGGCTTAATGGCTAACAGATGTCGCCTTTTGCAATTTCAATACAAATTACTTTTGGTAAATTATAAAAACAATAATTTCGGAATTCGATAAGAAATAAGTTCGTTTACTTTTGAACTAAGAAAGCGCTTGAAGATTATAATCTCATGCCATCAAACTCCGAAAAAAGTCACTGCAGGATGACAGCACTAGTACCATGCTATACACGCAAAAAAATTGTAAATGTAATAAGCACTATTTTGTGTTTTAGTATAGATTATTTTATGATTGCAATAATATTCAGGTTAAGCTTCAATCCTCTTTTCTTTAAGAAAATGAATAATTAAGCTATAACCTCTTTAATCATAATATACGTATAATATTATAATTTTCATATCTAACAACCAAAAATGTTTTTTGTATTTTTTACCATAACAATATCATAGGTTTGTCAAGGATTACTTTTATATAAAATATTACAATGCTGCCGTTTCAACGTTTGTTTCATTTGTTAGTATAAATATATCTATACCGAATAATATATAACTTTATAATATATTGCATTATAATATGCTTATTGTTTTATTTTTATATATTTTTTATTATATTACCTCTATAGTAAACTAAAACATATAATAAAAACCTTTTTTGGGATAAATATTCAATAAATTTTCCTATTCGTTTAAATAATATTTGCAAACATTTTTACTTTAAAATACAAATCAATTATCATAATTTTAAATTATATGAAACAACAAAAAGATTTGCCTTTATTAAGGATGGAACCCACAATCGCTCGTTTATGATAGCACCATTGTTAAGTGCGGCCGCTAACTTAACTTCAAATGAAGTAACGCAATTTTGCATTACTTTAAAGAAAGACAAAGACTGCGATAAAAAAATAATGTGGTAGTGTGCGTGGCCGTTTTAGCGCAGGCGACAGTAGTCTTTAAGGTGGGAATGGACTTCTACAGCTGATAGTACGCTATATAGATAAAAAGGAAAATATAAAAGATTTTCATAAAAATACTACTAAATTAATTTGAATAAAAATACAACTATATATAATTAATTATTTGAAACGTTTTTAGTGAGATAACTCTTTATTAAGGTAACCATGACAGTGGTTATGACGTTTGATTGGCGACTTTGACAGTTCTATTTTCCCGTTGTGTTCGTGTGGAGTGTTGATTTCAGTTGATTGTGTTTATTTAATGGGCCGTGTGTTCAGAATTCATGTTTTGTTTTTTTCGCAGTCATATGGTAGATAATATAGATACCATAGCATACATGACACGTCAATCAAATGTCACTGTCAAAATATTATTTCGCTTATTGCTGACCACCATATTTATTAGCAGTTTGTTGCACTCCTTGGCCGAGTTAAATTAAATCTGTACGAAAACTATGCCAAAATATAGGAAATTAACATTAAAAACAGTTAACTATAGCGTAACTATACCTAGCAATAAGTGTACAATGTGCTGGCCCAGGCCCATACATTTCTGAAACATCTCCTTTCATCTTTATTTGCAACTAGAATTGACGCACTGACATGTGACAGTAACGATATTGTTGAGACAGGAGCGCAACAATGATCCTTTGACACTAGACAAAACTTCTTTGACACTTGAATGACATTGCCAGGGAGCTCTGTTTATAAACGTAGCTAATAATTCGTAATGGGTTTTTTGACGGGAAGCTAAGATGAGTGTTACGCGCATTTTTCATTGGACTTTTAAAATTATTTATAGTGTCGTTTACTAAATAAAAGCGTGTGATTTATGTAGTAAAAAGTGCATTCAGTAAATAATGCATAAAGAACATTGAAATATCGCACCATAGTGGTCACATAATGGCTTTGCATCAAATCTCCTCTTAGTCGGCTCACGCGGCCGTTTTTTCAACTGTCATTGGCGATATTCGCCATTATTGTGAAATATATTTTTTTAAAGAATTTCTATAATTTGTTACATGTGTTATTGGCAACATTGTGGTATCTAACCACAGAGGCCATTGAAGAGTTGAAGTAGTATTCACTATATAATCCGTACTAATATTATAAATGCGAAAGTAACACTGTCTGTCTGTCTGTCGGTATGTCTGTCTGTCTGTTACGCTTTCCCGCTTAAACCTCTCAATCGATTTTGATGAAATTTGGCACTCACAATCTTTAGACCCTGAGAAAGAACATAGGCTACCTTTTATCCCTTAAAAATATGATGTTCCCGAGGGAAATCTAAAAAGCGCGATATAACTGAACTCCACGCGGGCGAAGCCGCGGGCGGAAAGCTAGTGAAAAATAAAGTTGGCCGCGCTAGTACTGTATCGCACGTCGAAAGATCTTCATTACATTGTAGTTGTAAATCCATTTTACAGACAGAAATCTGTCGTACACGACAGATCTCCTGTCCTGTCCTGTCCTGTGTGTGTGAGAACTACTGTCGACGAAAATAGAACTACAGTTCTATTTTCGTCGACAGTAGTTCTACATATTATATTCATTCATGCAAAACAAACTAAAATCCATTGTGTACCATGCACTGTGCGGCCGAAGCGGACCAGTGGACATTCAACTTTATATATGAGGATTATCTTTACCTAATATACTTTCTTGTCCTTTTATCATCATCATCATCATCTCAGCGTTAATCCCAGTCGCATCCGAAGCTTTTCAGCTTTGGAGTCTGGGGTCCGATTTACCAGTCTAACTGCTGATTTTGGCTAAACACCTATATTTTCCGTGAAGTGACTGCCATCTGGCCTCCACAACCCGAAGGGGATGTCGAAGCACTGCAGCTAGACCATTTTTTGAACTTATGATGGCTCCAACAACCCGTAGCGACTGCCATTAGATGTTCGTATGGCAACCGGGACCAATGGCTTAACGTGCTTTCCGTGGTACGACCAGTCCAGTGCAAATATTCATATTCATGCATACAAATATTTGCTATACAAATATATTTTGTCCTTTTATAGGTATTTTAATATCATTAGAAAGAACGTGTTATATTAAAATTATATCAAATTTAGTTCAATTTTATTTTGTGATTTAACTTAATTTTACGATTGTTTGACTTGTGTAATTACTACTAATGACTGATAACTTGTATGTGTAGTGTATTCTATAAGTCAGGGTTGCGGGTTGGTTAAAAAAGAAACCGTGGCCCTGGCACCATAGCCAAGCGAAGAAACACGGGTGGGTTTCAGTTAGTAAAAGTCTGACACGCGCTTCCGCTCCGCACAGAGCGGGAGAGGTTAATATGATTTCCCATGCCAAACAAAAAAAGGGGTGGAAATCTCAGACGCAGCATTGCCCAATGCACTAGGCGTACAGGAAGAGAGAAGGGTTGTTCATTTGTTTTTATGTTAAAACCATATGGCTAAAGCACACCATACGCTGCTCATTACAGCCAATGCGTAAGTCCCTTTATAGCGGGTATTAGTTCAACGGAACTGTGCTTTAGACTTAGTCGTTCAAAATCCTACTCATAAGGAAAGCTTATGCTTTGTTTATTTTGTGAAACTACTGAAATGTTAGAACACGTTTACTGTTATAGCGTGTGCTGATATTCTCAACTAAGAAATAACATTTATAAGTTAGAAAACTGAAGCGACAGTGGGTTGGCCAGGTTCACCGAAGGACCGAAGACCGCTGGAGCATGTACACTGGTTTATTAATTTATTTTGGTATTTGCTTAAGTCTATATGCTGTAAGTCAAATTGTATGTTGCCCTACATCCTAATTGCGTAACAAACTATTATTATCAACTAGCTAGCGACTCCGTCCGCGTGGACTTCAGTTTACAGCACGCGGTGGTTCCCGTTTTCGTGGGAATGCCAAGCTAGATTTCATTTCATTCATTCATTTCATTTATTTATTCAGAACAATTTACATTGTGTTGAACTTTACATTTAAAATTATAAATTTAAATGAAATTGCCAAATATACAAAAATAAAGCATAAAGAAAGAAAAATATTGAATTAAAATTAAAATTAGACATATCGAGTCATGCAATTATAGATATGTCAATAGATATACAGTATGTTAAATAACAGAGGGCGTTCCCTTAAACTCGTTAATATATATCATTTATTAATGATATATATTAACGAGTTTAGTTTAGTTTTAATCTATTGATTAAAATAAAAATATCAGCATAGAAAAATAAGCATAAAAAAATCGGAATAAAAACAATTCTAATTGGAAATAAATTTGAAACCTCCTGTTTTAAATCAAAATAGTAGTCGTCATGTATAAATAAATTGCGACGTTGCCGTCTTTCATGTTCGCGTGTACAGTGTGTTTCTTTTACATGTCAATTTAAAATTTTTATTGAATATTTTCATATTGGAAAAATTTTTAAAACATTTTGTTTTCGAATGGAAATATTTTTTTTAGAATGTATGTAGGTATGCTATACTATTTCGGGTTAACGGGAACGCCCTCTGTTAGTTAACATACTGTATAATAAACTAATGTCAGATATCATTACAAAAAATAATGTCAAATGTTTAGTTACAGTCAAAGCATAGTGTTACAGTCAAAGCATATTGTTACAGTCAAAGATAAAGAATTTAGTCGAAAGTGTGTTCATTAATAGATACATTTTTTATTTTGTATCATTAGTCATAAAATCTGATACTGAATATAAACATTTTTCCAAAAAGAAGGATTTCAATTTATTTTTAAATAAATGACTATTATATATTAATAATTTCAAGTCAGTTGGTAACCGATTGAACAATTCCACTGCTTGGTATCTGTAGCAATGCCTGACTACGTTAATGCTACGTAAATGCCTACATTACTGCAAGATCTCCTCAAATTCAGTAGTTTTTGCCTGAGCAACAAACATTCAAACATCCTCACAAGTTTTCGCGTTTATAATATTAGTAGGATTTAAATTTTACCGGGTTTAAGGATTAGCAAAGGAAAGAAACATCAAATATCTTACTTTAAATTCTTTTGCGTTGGATGGTGTTTTGGATATGCCTAAGATGTTATGAAAATAAGGGTTAAAATGCGGGTTATTCTTGATAAAATATGAGCACATTCAAGTAAGTAGGGTTTTATAAACAACGTTTTATATTTTGCTATCTTTTGCCAAAACATAAAGATTTTCGGGATTTGATACAAGTGAGCATGCCACATAGAGTTGCCCATGAGATAAACATGTTGTTTCTAAATGAACTCCTGCAACTTTAAGCGTCCCATCTTGGGCTTTGTTGGTTGTTATAGCAAATGCTGCTTTCAGAGGGAACTGTACTCTTTTAAATTGAAATGGCAAAACAGTCGGGTTGATGGGAATACGGGGAATCAAGACATTTTGTCCTTTTGCCAATCCAGTTACAATGTTGTGACCCAAATGTGTCATTTGTAGCCGAGTATCATTAAACGGCTTTGGAGCGTCAAGATGCCTTATTAATAGGAGTGGAACACCAACTTTTAGTATCAACTTATGGGATGGTACTCCTGATAATTCCTAAGAGTTGAGTAATTCTATAGGGTATGATGTAACTTGTTCAGTGTCCATAATAATGTCCACTGAGAGGTATTCGACAACATTTCCCTGAACATTTAACGTGATTTGTTCATTTATTTTATTAACCATTTCATTAGTCGGCGCCAAAATTGCCCTTTCACATAGGTATTCTCGGTTGGCCATATTTGTTTGAAGATTCGGATATGTCTATCCGGATCTTCAAACAAATATGGCCAAATACATATTTGTTAGGTTATCTGAGCTATCCACAATTTGACAGAACTCATGACTCATACCGTTCCTGTCAGTTGGCATACGATCTTTTCCGATTTTTAGAAGAGTAGCTGCATATTGCCTGGCTTGAGAATCGTGGTGAAGTTGTAGTCGCATATTCCCATAATACATAATATAAATTTCAAACAGGCATTTATTTCTATCTAAAGTCACCAGCTAAAAGTATCACCATCCCTCCCATGATATCTTGGTTGCCTTTGATATCCCTCATTGTGCGATCTAGTGCTTCAATTGCCCTTTTGTGGGACATCTTACAATCATCCCAAACTCACAACTTACACTGCTGTAACATTCTTTCGCGCTCACTGCTTTTACTTATGTTGCATACCGACATTTCCTCATGAAATAAGTTCAATGGTAACTTTAGAACTGAGTGCGCTGTTCGTCACCCGCTAAGTAATGTAGGTAGCAGCTATTCCCGAAGAAGCAACTGCAACAGCAACTCCTATGTCTTTCCGGATTTAAGCTAATAATAAATTTAAAATATAGGTTCTGCCTCCTGGAGCATCCAAAATGTACAAACTACCCCGGCCACTGGCAAAATTTTGAATTCATCATCATCATCATCAACCTTTTATCGTCCCACTGCTGGGCACAGGTCTCCTCTCATACAGAGAAGGATTGAGCGTAATCACCACGCTTGGTCAATGCGGGTTGGAGATTTCAGACTTATAAAGTCCAGGTTTCCTCAAGATGTTTTCCTTCACCTTCAGTCATTGGTGTCCAAGATATACTTAGAAAGTACATATAAGGTAAAAAAATTACATTGGTACTTGACTTACCTGAAATATTGGTCCTTTTCTTAATTATATTGAAAGAATAAGATTCACTAAACTTAAATTTATTTTTGGTCGCCAACAAATAAATCGGAGTCTCTGTCTCCTTTCCGTAACCGCAGTATCTACGATATTCAAGTAACACTGACTGAAATGAAATCTCAGTACACCGTAACCAAACCAATTAGCCGGAAGCTGTATTTACATTGTTCCTGAAAAAGCTCTTCCAAAAGTGAGGAGTTTAATTTAACTGAGTTCCCAAACACGGTGGGAAATGTAAAAGCTTTTCTCTGTTTGCTTACAATAAATATAAGATGTTCAATAATTGATAATATTTTCTGAAAGGAAGACGCTTTGAAGAAATAACGGTAAAATTTTACAAGGGGTGAATTGTTTTTTTTTTTTTGGTAATTGTAGCTACAGTAAAGGTTTTGTTGTTAAGAGGAAGAATCATTCTTCCTTGATTTAAGAGCTATTGAGGATGACAATTGAGTCGTGAGATAAGTGTGATGTGTAGGTTAAGTATATCTTCTTCTTCTTCTCAGCCTATAGATGTCCACTGCTGGACTGTGGCCTCCCCCAAGGCTTTCATTCCATTGGATTGCCATAATCCCCACACTTGGCAGGCGGGTTTGGGATCGCAGTAATTTGTTATTCCACAGGAGAAGCGCAGCTGCCCGCTTCCCTGGTGAGAGTTCCCTTAGTCGCCTCTTACGACACCCACGGGAGGATATGGGATGGTACTATTCTATGCCCGGTATCAGACGGGTTCAGTATATCATAGCATGTAATTTGTGACGGACACGGTTGACACCACGTCAGTGAAGAAATTTGTTAGGATTTCGGGACCCAATTCCTAAGACTCCACTTACTGTGTGTCTGATATCGGTACGGAAGCAGTCATGCGCGAGGCCGGACCGCTGGCAGGTTTTTACGTTTAGGGGTCTAGAATCATGAGCTAATTTCGAGGTCACATGTTATAAATCAGCCTTTAATGGTCCCACTAGACTGAGATGATTCTTCACAATTTCAAAGAACGAGAGTAACCGACATAGCTCAATGAATTGTAACACTTAAGTGGCAGTGGGCCGGGCACATTGCCCGTAGGACCGATGCCCGATGGTGCCGACGAGTTATCGATTGGTGACCATGCACTGGAAGACGCAGCGTGGGTAGGCCTCGGCAAGGTAGACTGACGACCTATTGAAGGTCGCGGGAAATCACTAGATGTAGGAGGCGCAGAACCGGTCGTCGTGGAGATGCTTAGGGGAGGAATATGTCCCGCATGAGCCTGAGACATAAGCCTCCTCTCTGTGGGAAAAGTCGGTTACAATCTACCACGGGAGCCCAGTACAGATTGGTAGATATCATAGGTCTTCGATTGGTTCTTGGATATGCCGGTTTCCTCACGGTACTTTTTTTCGCCTTTTTGAGAGCAGTGGTGATAGAATTAAATGTAAAATGTCGAAATTTGAAGTCGTAAAATATTTTTTGATCAATTTTCGAAGAGTACAGGTAAGGGTGGACCCGCTTCGTGAGGAAACGGGAATCCCAGCGCCTTCACGCCACTATCCGCCGCAGGAGACGCCCTGGTCGGGAGATGACACCAAACTCCCAGCCACCGTAGGCGCGGGCCTGCGGACGGTGAGCAGTAGGTAGCTCGCCGCCCGGTAAGGACCAGGCCCGAGTCGACGGCGCGTCGTGTTTCACGCGCGCCTCAAAGAGATGTCAGAAGACCGATGCCTCCTGGGTCAGGGTTGCGGGTTAGTTAAACAAGAAACCGGGGCCCTGGCCGTCCCACAGGCAAGTGAAGAAACACGGGTGGGTTTCAGTCAGTAAAAGTCTGACACGCCCTTCCAACAACAACAAACAACTCGGAAATCAGGTCAGATACCACTCAGTCACCACTGCTCTTCTTATTTCTGCCTACCTGTAATTTGAGGTAATGAGTAAATATTCCCGCGACACAAGAACATTCTATAAACAAAGACAATATTAATCATTATAAGATGGAGCCGTAAGACAAAAGCCGTGCTCATCCTGTTGTGCGCTTAATTGGTATAAACGAAGTTTGTGCTATTCAAGAGACCAAATGAAACAGCAGGTACTTCGACGCGTGCTAATAAAATATGGGTTGACTGGTTAAAGGACGTAATTTATCTGGCCCAAAAATGTCGCATATATGGCAATTATGCCTTCAAAATAAATAATCAATATCAAGAGTGGCGACCACGCACTGGAAGACGTAGCGTGGGTAGGCCCCCGATAAGGTAGACCGACGACCTGGTGAAGGTCGCGGGAAACCGCTGGATGCGGGAGGCGCAGGACCGGTCGTCGTGGAGAAACTTGGGGGAGGCCTATGTCCAGCAGTGGACGTCTTTCGGCTGAAATGATGATGATGATGATGAAGCCACATTTGGGCTGGTGTTACAAAATGCCACCTGGCTACGTTGGATTCAGTGGAGAGGCGTGCGAAGAGGCTAATTGGCGACCCAGATTTAACTCAAAACGGAAGCCGAAGCCTGGAGCGCAGGCGAAGAGTAGCCAGCCTGTCGGTGTTCTATAGAATGCATTTTGGAGAGTATGCGAAGGAATTGCTTGATTTAGTTCCCCCATCTCCGTTTCATCATCGGATGACCCGTCGTATGGTTTCCACCCTTACCTTGTTGACACCACAATGACCAGAACGAAGCGTTTTGCCTCTTAATAAACTAACGCACTTTACCATCAACGATTGCGTCACTGCTTAATATCAGGCGTGATTGCGTTGAAGCACTAGTTTCTTCTTCAGCCTAAGATGTCCACTGCTGGACAAAGGCCTCCCTCAAGGCTTTCCACGCTGACCGGACCTGCTGCCCGCATACATCGGCTTCCCGCGACCTTCACCAGGACATCGTTCCACCTTGTTTATAATTTATACACTACTTTTTTAAGCACTAGTTTATAATTTATAAAAAAATATTGTCAATGAGTCACTCAGTAAGATGAAGCGTAGGTCTCTATGGAGAAGAATCGACAGGAAATTCCACGAACAGGGTTTAGAATCATATTTTTTTTTTTTACAAAATAGTAGACTACATAATTTTATTACTATTGGTTACTAACATTAGTTATAAGTAATAAATTGGTACTAACAAAACTAGGGACTTTGTGGTCTGAAATAAATGACTTATTATTATAATTCATGTTGAAATTAACTATGTGAGAAACGATACAGAAAGATGTGCACATTAAAAACGTCCATTATAGAAGACATAAGACAATTCAGAAATTAAAATATCCGTGGCAGCTAAGATACGACTAGTCTCGCCTGATGGTCCATTTCACGAACAGGACATGCCAACACACACGCCATAAGTTATAAGTGGTAATTACAGTCCATCCACAACCATTGTTATTTTGATTGGGAGAAGGGGAAATGCAAACAGTGTAAAAATTAAGAAATATTTTGAAAGTCTAGCCTCCTTAAATGTAAATAAAATAGTTTTGTTTGCCTTTCCTTATGGCAGTGGCCTGTCACAGACGGAAAACAAAATTAGATATAGATGTAATATGACATTACAAACTATGACATTATATAATGAAAAATTTGAATTTATTGACTCTAATGTACTTATTAGTCAAAATTATTTTATGACCAAAGATAACTATTATCTTTGTAATTTTTTTAAAGGACAGGTAGCAGAATCGCTATCATACTATATATACAATATGTTAAGAAAACCCTGTCCGACCCGTAAGGTTAATAAAGGTTAGGTAAACACATGACCAAATAAAATACGAAATTTTATATAATCATCATAGTAACGATACTAGTGAATTTTGAAATAATCTTTTTTCCCGCGAATTAATTTCAACTTCCCCTAAATTTGCTCGTTTTAAAAAGTGACAACATTATTTTAGACGGTATAATTCTGAGCGAATAGCGATGCGGCCGCGTGCCCTGCCCCTCTTCGCCCGCGCCTGTATGGCCTAACGCACATGTTTTAAGTTACCTTTTTTTGCTAAATAATGTTTATTTTTTTAGGGGGATTTTTTTTTAAGTTTAGCCCGACTTTGTAGGCATTAGTAGAATCAGTTATCGATACCTAACAATACCTTCACGGGTCGGACAGGGTTTTCTTAACATATTTTATAAGTCAGCCAAGTGTTTGGCTAACTATACTGCTTCTATTGAGCAGTTAAGTAATACACTTAGTGGTAATGAGCAGAGCTTGGAATATGTTCCAAGCTATTTAAATTACAACTTGAGACAATAGAGTCAACCTCTAGCACTATATTAAATACCAAGTTAGACTTGTACCCATTATCAAGGGACATTGAGACAACAGAGTTAAACTCTAGCATAAACGTAAACCAAGATGTAATAATATCACACCCATCAAATAATTTTCAAAATAAAATGAGTAATAATAACCTTAAAATTGTTCATCAAAATATACAGGGTGTGATAAATAAACAATTAGAATTGGAGTTGTTCATGAACTGTAATTACATTGATATTGTTTGTCTTACTGAACATTGGTTAAAAGTCCATCAGTCCATGTTCAGCTTTAATAACCATCAGATTGCTAGCTCGTTCAGCAGAGTGAATATGATAAGGGGTGGCTCCCTAATAATTGTTCGTAACAATTTCAAATTTAAAGAAAGGACTGATATCGTAAGCCTCTCTGTTGAGCGGGTTATTGAAATTGCTTGCATCGAGCTTGAGCGGTTCATTGTAATGAGTGTCTATAGGCCTGTGTATGTGCTTCCTATGATATTTTTGAGAAATATATGGAGGAAGTTTTATTAAAGACTTGTCACAGTAACAGAACAGTTGTTGTTTGTGGAGACTTCAACATTAATGTTCTAGAGAAATCAGCTACAGTTAATAAATTTATGTCATTATTCAAATCTTATAACTTGTATGCAAGATTGTTTGAGCCGACTAGAATAACTGTCACGAGTGCCACCTGTTTAGACAACATCTTTACTAACTTAAGACCTTCTGACCATTTAATTATAAACGGGTTAAACTCTGATCACTGTGGCCAGTTAGTTACTTTTACTCAGAAAAGTGAAGTCAGAGCTCAAAGAAAACTTGTGACTTTTGTTCCTATAAATGAAAATCGTTTAGGACAATTTAAAAATAATTTAATTGAAAAGCTACCGGACTTGCCTTATCACACCAATCCGGATCATGCGTATAGTGTAATAATTAACCTCATTAATTGTGAATTTATGAAAGTTTTCACAAAAAAAAACATTGCCTGTTAGCGACCATATTATATTTAGTGACTGGGCAACCCCAGGTATTTATAAAAGCAGGGAAAAAAATGTATGAATTGTATCAGGAAAAAACATTTAACCATGATGAAGCTTTTCAAGAATTTGTTAAAAATTATTCAAAAACTTTTAAAAGAGCCTGTTCCTCAGCAAAAGCCATACACATTAAAAATAAAATAAAATCTTCTGGCAATAAAATCAAAACAACTTGGGGAATTATAAATTCTGAAACTGGAAGAACCAAAGTACAAAATCGCGATTTCCATTTTAAAATTAACGATGAAGATATAAGGGCGGACTTGGAGGTAGCAACTGAGTTTGAGAATTTTTTTACTAATATTCCAATAATGACAACAAAAACTTTGTCTTCTTCCTCCACTTCTGCTTATGCCATACTAAAAGAATGTGTTCCAGAATGTGACAATCACTTTGAATTTACATTTGTGACTGCTAAAGACACTATAGAATCTTTTAAGGATCTTGATGTAAAAAAAACTGCCGATCATTGGGGTCTGTCAGTATACACTGTAGCTTCAATAATAGATGTTATCGCACCTATCTTAGCAATTGTTTTTAATTCTTGTGTCACATCTGGTGTATTTCCTGATTTGATGAAACTAAGCAAAGTAATTCCACTGTTCAAATCTGGTAGTACAACTGATCCCACGAATTTTCGGCCAATATCGATATTACCAACATTGAGCAAAATTTTTGAAAAATTAATTTTGAAACAGTTGTTGAGGCACTTTAACTTACACAATTTATTGCACGTGAAACAATTTGGTTTTACAAAGGGTCGTTCAACTACGGATGCGGGCGTGGTGTTGCTAAAGAACATATTTGGGGCCTGGGAGGAATCGCAAGATGCTCTTGGTATTTTTTGTGATTTGTCCAAGGCCTTTGATTGCGTACATCATGTTACTCATATCATGAAATTGTACCATTATGGTTTGAGGGACAGAGCTCTCGACCTTCTGACTTCTTATCTGAATAATCGAATTCAGAGGGTTGATGTTAATGGCAAGAGATCTGCAGGATCTATGGTCACCATGGGCGTTCCGCAGGGCTCGATTCTAGGTCCATTCTTGTTTTTAATTTATATTAATGACTTACCTCATCACGTGAGGGATAATCACAACATAGTATTGTTCGCGGATGACACTTCTCTTATTTTTAAAGTCAAGCGTCAGCTAACAAATTTTGACGAAGTTAACAATGCACTCTCTAAAGTTGTCCATTGGTTTAATGTAAATAACCTCCTTTTAAATGAAAAAAAAAACTAAAGTCATTAAATTTTCTACGCCAAATGTCAGGCAGCTAAGTACCAATGTTCAACTGAATGGAGTAGAGTTGATCCCTGTCGAGTCGACAGTTTTTCTTGGATTAACCATTGACGCCAAGTTACAATGGGGTCCTCACATTGAGAAGCTGTCGGGTAGACTCAGTTCTGCCGCCTTTGCTGTTAAGAAAATTAGACAGATAACTGGTGTGGATACAGCCAGAATTGTTTATTTTAGTTATTTTCATAGTCTTATGACTTATGGGATTCTTCTCTGGGGAACTTGTGCGGACATCAATACCATCTTTGTTTTACAGAAAAGGGCTGTCCGAGCCATTTACAACCTTGGTCCTAGAGATTCTCTTAGGGAAAAGTTCAAAGAGGTGAACATTCTGACTGTAGCTTCACAATATATATTTGAAAATCTTATGTATGTTCATAAAAATATCTCGAATTTTAAGAAAATAGGCGATATTCATAATATAAATACCAGGAACAAACACAATCTTGCTGTGCATCACACTCGTCTCTACAGAGTAGGCAACTCGTTCATGGGTCAATGTATACACTTTTACAACAAGCTTCCCATGGACATTCGAAACTTACCCATTAAACGATTTAAGAATCATATAAAGGCCAAACTTTGCAAAAAGGGGTATTATAAAATCACAGATTATTTAGAAGACAAAAAAGCTTGGGACTGAGCTGCTCGCTCTGTTAAGCATATTTAATTGTTATTAAGCAATATGCGTAATTATAAGGTAAATTATTGTAAACATTTTCATTTTTAATGTCTGGACTTGAAAAAAGACGACGATCCCTGAGTTTGTTTCGGCTATTTCTTCTCAGAAGTAGTCAGTTAGGAAATGCCGGCTTCATCTAGTTAAAAAAATAAAATAAAAAATAAACATGACGTGTAAAAGTGATCAGTGATCCTACTTGCTTAATAAACGATTTCATTTCATTTTATACAATATTAAGAAATTGAATCTATAAAAGGCAAAGATAGCTTTTACCAATTTTCAGCAGATCCAACAATGGTCAGTGGTGGTTGCCTCAGACATCTGTCAGCGATGTGATCCCGGAACTTATAATATACTTGGCTTCCTACCTTTCATTATTTTTGTTAGAATGAAGCCACACAACTATAATCACATTTTATTTATGATTCAAATTGACGTTTCTTCAAGTCTATTATTATTATAAGTTTAATAGATATCAACTTTATTTGAATGTCACTTATGTTGATATCAGAGTAACAAGTAGGTACTATAGAAAAGTTATAAAATGTTTGAAGTTGTAGGACAGCTGAACTTTTTTGAGTAGACATAGACTTTTTTTTTTCGGTGGTAGGCCATAACATCTCCTGCCGACAGAAGTAACCACCCCCCAGACAAAGTCTTGCCGCCAAGCGATTCGTTATGTTCCGGCATGACGTCTGGTGAAGCCGTACGGAGGACGGGTCTGAGCAGTTGTGTTGCGATGTGTGCCGGGTACGATGCGCCAAATGTTGTTGTGTCGGGAGTTTGGTCGTGGAGGGTCTCCAGATTAATCTCCCTCTGGAGGAGCATCGTTGGTCGTGTTGTTGGGTTTAACGGGTTTAACAGTGCATCACCTTCTTTTTTCCGGGATGGAAATCCACATAGGATGTCCGCCGCACTGGGGTGGGCGACGGGCTCTGTCAGACTTTTACTGACTAAAACCACCCCAGTGTCTCTTCTATCACGAGCGCGCGTGAAGCCGCGGGAATCTAAATTCTTCCACGGTCCCACACTCTCGTGCTGGCCCGGTCTGTTCGGGCCTCGTCTGCTGCACGGGGTAGTGGGGTGTTAAACTACCCCGTGCGTCGCCTCAGTGGCGCGCACCGAGACTCGCGCGCGCCTTCGTCTCGGGGTCCAACGAATAGGGGCGGGGACTTGCCCATGTCCCTCGCCCCTGGACCCATTCATGGGGGGCGGAAGAGGGCGTTATCCGCCCTTCTTCGGCGCCCGGTGCGTCTTCTGCGCCTTGGGAAGGGAGTTGAGATCTCCCTCTCCCGTTCCGTAGCTTCCTTCTGCCACATCACGTCTTCGCAGAAGGACACCACCGCGACCCACAACACTGCGCTACCGACCAGCCTCCGCACAGTAGTGCAGGTCGCCTCCTACTTCATTTGTGAGGACACGGCGCTGCTCCTCCCAAGCTACACACTCGCCGAGTGTGTGCTGCGCCATGTACTCCCCGCATTGGACGCAGTGGTGGCACCGAGCGTCCGGCTCCCTGCCTAAGCGACGCAGGTACTTGCCGAAGCAGCCGTGCCCCGACAGTACCTGCGTCACCCTGAAGGACAGGGAGCCGTGCCTTCTCCCGAGCCAGTCGTCGAGTACTGAGTACTGGTAGTGAGGCCGGCGGCCGGGCGCATAAGCCTCTGCCGCCAGTCCGCCACCAGGACCTGACGGAGCTCCTTTCGGCGCAGCTCGATCTGCAGCTGCGCCAGACTCGAGCCCCGTGCCCGCTCTTCCTCGCACCATCGGTACAATGAAGCGACTACTCTCGCCTCTAGGTGCCAGGGCGGGGATCCGGCCAGGATGCAAGTCGCCTCATAGAAAATCGTGCGATACCCGCGCACGACCCTGACGGCCATCGTCCTCTGCGGCTTGCGCAGAATGGCGAGTGTTCCGGCCGTCAGGTCAATCGCCCACACAGGGGCCCCATACAGGGCCATGGACCGCACGATTCCCACGTAAAACCGCCTACAGGCGGCTTTCGGGCCCCCCATGTTGGGGAGCAACGTTGATAGCGCGCCTGCTGCACCCATCAGCTTGGGCGCCAGCCGCCAGAAGTGGGGTCCGAATCCCCATCGGCTGTCGAGCACCAATTCCAGGTACTTCATGGTGGACTCGACAGCTATCCGGGCCTCACTGACCACGATATGTGATCCCGGTGCCGGCGCACGCCGGGGGCCATGGAAAACCATGGCCTCCGACTTGTCAAGGGCCACCTCCAGGCCCAGGCGCCGGATGCGGTTCACCACCTGTAACAGTGCATCACCTCGCTCAACTGCCGTCTTTGTTGACGCTGCCTCGGCTTGGCGTGCATCGGGCCATATTCGTGGAAGCGCGAGTAGATTACTTTTGAGCCATCATACGCAAACGGTCTGCGATGTTGTGGCGATTTGGATGGTTTTTTTTAAATAAATTATAACCTAGTGCTTGACCGCAATCCCGCCTGATGGTAAGCAGTCATACAATCGTTGATGGTAAAGCGCGCTAGTTTATTAAGAGGCTATTCGGACGAGCTTTGAAGACACTTAAATTGTAGTCAGATGGAAACACCGCCGCTAACAAACAGTTCCAGTCCTTCGATGTACGAGGTATTAAAGACGAAGCAAAAGGCTTCGTCTGGATCGTAGTGGTGTTAACAACGTAAGGATACTCGGCAAACGACGGGTGGCCCTAAAAGGTAGCCATAACAGTATTTCAGCTACAAGGTTGATGGACTTTTTATCAAGCTCTTAGCTGAGAGTAATGTGCATGCACATCTTCATGTAGCCAATCAGTGTATTTTTAAGTTAGTGCTATTTATGAACACAGGATAAATTCATACTAACATTATATGAATTCACTGATCTGAAATATAAAGTTTGATTTCAAATTCAACATTGCACTTTTGACTTCTTTATAACTTTCAAACTTTCCTAGAAATCCAACGTACACAACTTTAACGGCTTGGGTTGCAATAGCCAATTCCCCATTAAAACTATTTTAACTTCAATAGTCAGATTCATTTCGCGCTTCAATGAGAATCTTATGCAAGCGCAACTGTACGAGCGAAAGGCCATCAGAGGTGAGTTAGCGTCAATTGGTGGAATATGTATTCTAATGTCGATACTGAAAGTTTACCTAGCCTTGATTACAAACAAAACTAAATTAAGCTCATACTAAAGAGTATTCTAATAAGTTCATATATTTAATTAACACTTCTAAGTTCACTTCACCTCCGCCGGGCCAGAACCAGCGAGGGAGACCAAAAAAAAAACTGGCTTATCGTTGAAAGAGATGACATGCGTGCCAGCAATCTCATAGGAAAGCGGACCCTGGACTCAAACGCGAAGGCCGTGGTTGTAACCGGGACTGAACGCTGAGATGATGATGATGATACCTCTAAGTTAACTATATCTTTTATTTTATATTTCAAAAAGAAGAGGACAGAACAATTATGTAAGTTTGATTTTTAAAAAAATGCGGACGGAAACTAGCAACAATACTTAAACAAGATTTTAACAAAGACCCATAATTATAACATATACCAAAGTGTATTCATTAATTACAACAGAGTATGTGAAATTAATGAACACTGAAGCACGGCGAGCTGAAACAATAGTAGCAGTTTTAATTAATAAATAATTTTCTGCCGCGGTTCGAAGGACGAATGATTTCCATTACATGCTGTGCTTGGGTTTCCCCCACATGAGTTTCGATACTGTGTGAATATCGCAATAAAATCCTGTATGCTAATCCTGGGTCTAAACCAGTGTTAGATAGAGTTTTTACGTGAAAAAGCTCTATCTAAGCATTCATCCATCTGACGGATGGTCAATTCATCCATCCAGGCGTACAAACTTTACATGTATATATACATGTAATGGTAGGACTAGCAAGAAAGTTGGATAAGATTAGTTGAACTATTGGAACTGGTCTCTGTTATATTCGTTTGTTTTTTTTTTCCGCATAGAAATGACAATAATGAAAGAAAATACTTTTATTTACGGTCAAAAACGCAAAAAATAGACCGACCAAGTCCAGTGCAAGTGCGAGGCTGACTCGTGCACAAACGGTTCCATACTATCTATACTCTAAACTTATACTTAATAATATATATATATACTAATATATAAAGCTGAAGAGTTTGTTTGTTTGTTTGTGCGCGCTAATCTCAGGAACTATTGGTCCGATTTGAAAAATTCTTTTTGCGTTGGATAGCCTATTAATCCAGGAAGGCTATATAACATCCCGCTATGACCAGTAGGATCAGAGCAGTAACAAAAAATGTTGCAAAAACGGGAGCTAACGCAGCCGTACATATTGCCAATAGGAGCTGAGCATGACTAATTCCACGCGAACGAAGTCGCTGGCGGCCGCTAGTAATATATAAAGCTGAAGAGTTTGTTTGTTTGTATGTTTGTTTGTTTGTTTGTGCGCGCTAATCTCAGAAACTACTGGTCCGATTTCAAAAAATCTATTTGCATTAGATAGCGCATTAATCCGGAAAGGCTTTAGGCTATTTAACACCAGGCTGCGCCCAATAGGAGCGGGACATATGAAAAAAACGCGGGTGAAACCGTGTGGCGCAGCTACATACAATAATAAACTATTTTCAGTATTTGTTGTTATAGCGGCAACAGAAAAACGTCTGTGAAAATTTTGCAATTTGTAAGTATACAACGATATTTTTTTAGGGTTCCGTACCTCAAAAGGAAAAAACGGAACCCTTATAGGATCACTTTGTTGTCCGTCTGTCTGTCTGTCTGTCAAGACCCTTTATCTCAAGAACGCGTAAACGTATCAAGCTGAAATTCACATGAAATACTCAGGTCTATTGTCCCTTTAAGCTGTGAGAATATCAAACTTCTAAGCCAAGCCAATCAAAAGATACAGCCGATTATGTCGATATTTTCAACAAATTTTCGACACTCGCAAAGCAATCAAAACCAACGGGATACTTCCCGTAAACTCAGAATCTTGAAATTTGGAATGAAGCATTGTCGTATAATGCAAATATAGGAAAAAATACGACAATCACATTTTTTTAGTTAATATAATATA
The DNA here is from genome assembly GCA_017933935.1 of Sesamia nonagrioides. Taxonomy (NCBI): domain Eukaryota; kingdom Metazoa; phylum Arthropoda; class Insecta; order Lepidoptera; family Noctuidae; genus Sesamia; species Sesamia nonagrioides. Next base: position 819,567 of record JADWQK010000020.1, on the reverse strand, counting down.
ATAAAAATATTTTAATAAAATGAAACTTACTACCTTATTTCTCACGAACGAATAAAGTTATCAAATTGAAATTTATACCGAATACCTAGGTCTATTGTCCCTTTAAGCAGTAAAAAAATAAAACTTCTAAGTTAACGCGATCAAAAGATACAGCAGTTTATACCGACACCTTAGACGAATTTCCGTCACACGCTAGGGAATCAAAACCTACAAGGTACTTCCCGTAAACTCAGAATCTTGAAATTTGGCATGAAACATTGTCATATAATGCAAATATAGGAAAAATTGCGAAAATCACATTTTTTAAGTTATATAATGTTATAAAAAAAAATATATATAAAATGAAACTTACTACCTTATTTCTCACGAACGAATAAAGGTATTAAATTGAAATTTATACCAAATACTTAAGTCTATTGTCCATTTAAGCAGTGAAAAAATCAAACTTCTAAGTTAACACGATCAAAAGATACAGCAGTTTATACCGACACCTTAGACGAATTTCCGTCACACGCTAGGGTCATAAATTGTAAACCGCTATGTTTGTACGGCGGAACCCTCGGTGTGCGAGTCCAACTCGCACTTGGCCGGTTTTTCTTTACACCAAACCTGAATAGTTTGTTCAGAATACGCCACTGAATCGATTCCAATCATTTTTACACCATGTTATATTTTTTCCCAAATACATTTGGAAATTGTTGCAGCGTGGTTATCGAGCGCACAAAACAGTTGTCGGTAGATAGTACTAGACGTACAGTGACACTGAGCCCCGCGCGCCGCGCAGAAGGACGGACGGACGAGCGGAGCGTTGGCCATATTTATGTTGGGAAAATCAGGTAAGATAACAAGCTCATAACTTTGTGGTTTTTCATGATATCTGCATGAAATTTTGTACATACAGATTCTTTACTTTAAAATGCTGGACACGAGTTTTGGGTTTCGCATATAGGTACAAAAAGTCATCATCATCATCCCAGCGTTAATCCCAGTCGCATCCGAAGCCTTTTCAGCTTTGAAGTCTGGGGTCCGCTTTACCAGTCCAACTGCTGATATGGCTAAACTTCGACATTTTCCGTGAAGCGACTGCCGTCTGACCTCCACAACCCGAAGGCGACATCGAAGCATTGCAGTTAGACCAATTGTTAGGCTTTTGAGGGCTCCAACAACCCGTAACGACTGCCACTAGATGTTCGTATGGCAACCGGGACCAACGGCTTAACGTGCTTTCCGAGGCACGACCAGACCATTGCAAATATTCATATTCATGCATACAAATATTTGCACTGTGCGGGGATCGAACCCGCGCCACCTTGCGCAGCGGCCGCGTCCGCTACCGCTACGCCATACGGCATATAGGTACAAAAAGTGACGTTGTATAAAAATTGTTTACCCGATACAGTAGTCGTGTTACAGATTTATACTTATAGCCTGTCCCGGATGACTGTTAACGCTCAATTGCACTAAAACTGTTAGTTTGTGCACTAAATATGTAAATTTATTTGACATTTGGATGTATTGACCTTGAGTTTAATGACAATGAAATAGCCGATAACGTGATTGAAACTAATTTAAACTTTAGATACATTTTATTGATTTCAATAATTTTGCATTGCAAATTGTACTTTCTCCTTCTGCCTGCTGGACTTCTTGATTCAAAAGTTACCGGCTTAATGAATGGTTTAGAATAGAATAGTACTCTTTATTGGGTTTTTTGTTGGGTTAGTCTTTTTTATTGACTTGATAGTGCTCTGGCTGTTGAGAGTATGTCATGCTCACTCAAATGTCTCGCTGATGGTGGCGTGTGTGTTGGGTCATTAGGTTCTCTTCAATATGGTTGAGCTGAATGATGCTGATCCATTCGTCATGTTCGTGACCGGACGCCGTCGGAGGGGACTGGTCATCTCTTAGCTGCCACGGCGTATTTTAATTTCTGAATTGATTTTCGTGTGTTTTCCATAATGGACGCTCTCGGCGTACAATTTATTTCTGCATCGTTCTCACACGGTTGATTTCAACATGAATGATGTAATCAAATATTTGTAAAATTAGCTTGAAAATTTAAAAGAGTGTCCATGGAGTTTCTTGCCCGTTCTTCTCCATAGGTACCTACTCTTTGGAATGGGCGATTAGCTTCATCTTATTGACTGACCGACCTTCTGACAATTCCAAAGTGCCTGTAACTGGTTTATTTGAAATAAATGCTTTGATTTTGATTTTTGATTTTGATTGTACAATGGTGTACTGACAATTCAAAAGTGCCTGTAACTGGTTTATTTGAAATAAATGCTTTGATTTTGATTGTTGATTTTGATTGTACACCATATAAATTACAGAATATAAATACGACGATTTTTTCTAAGGGTGATACAATGAAATTAATGAATGCTAAAAGTGATCTTTTAGAGACAATCTTCGGATGGAATACCAAGGGGAAAGTGAGTGGAGATGTAAGTATTTATTTTCAGACATTCAGTCAACTTGGCAGAACTAGCTATTTACAGTTTTTTTTTTTCTTTTTTATAATTATAAACTAGTGCTTGACCCCAATCCCGCCTGATGGTAAGCAGTGATGCAATCGTTGATGGTAAAGCACGCTAGTTTATTAAGAGACGATACAATAAAAAAATAATCATAGGAAGGATTTTAAATTGAATAGGAAGGAAGACGGCAGTTGAGCGAGGTGATGCAATGTTAAACCCAACAACACGATCAACGATGCTGCGCCAGAGGCAGATTGATCTGGATACTCTCCCCGACCAAACTTATGACACATCAACATTTGGGGCACGGTACCCGCCATACATAGCAATACAAGTTCTCAGACTCGTCCTACGCACGGCTTTATCAGACATCATGCCGGAACACGACTAATCGCTTGGCGGCAAGACCTTGTCTGGTGGGTGGTAACTTCTGCCGGCAGTCAATGTTATGGCCTGCCATCAAGATAAGTATCGACCAAAATTGCATAGGCAATCTCACAAGGCAATAGCTTGACATTTAATTTGACTTTCGTCCTTCTAGTGTTAAGGAAAAATTTTGTTCCTCATTTATCATTTCAACGTTATGATATGAGACAAGATGGCCCAGCGTTTGGGGAGTGTAGATGAACCAGTGAATCAGTGAGCTGATGTTCAAATCTCACGCAGTACATAGGATTTTTGTAAGTTTTTACTGTAGGTGTTGAAAGTAAGGGAATAAAAATATTATATTCTTCCATCTTGTTCGGTTTGTTCACACGTCCTTTCGTAAAGTTAGAAACTAGGAGTCAGATCACAGAAAACTGAAATAAAAGGTTTAGATTACTGTGAACTTGACAAGAGTTAAGAATAGTTATTAACTGACTTACTCGGAATGAATATTGTCAATTAGTTGGGTATTATTGGTTCTTCTTCTTCTCAGCCTTTAGAGGTTCACTGCTGGATAAAGGCATCAAGGCTGTCATTCCATTGGGGGACAATACCATAATGTTCATGCCTGGCAGGTGGGTTGGGGATCTCAGTAATTTGTTATTCCATAGGAGAAAAGCTGTGCCCACTTCCCTAGTGAGAGTTCCCTTAATCGCCTCTTACGGTACCCACAGGAGGGGGTTGGTCATTCTATGCCCGGTACCACATTGACACAGTTATTAGTCAGTGTCATGTTATTTTATAAATTCTTGCTTTCGCCTATCTACTTGATCTACTCTTGCTAGCCTATTTTCAGTAAAAACATTTAATTGGCCTTCCACCAACAGTCAACTCTCTATCTGTATCCTAGTTATAAGATTTCTTAAGAAAAAAAAAACTGAATATTAATATTGAGGCAAGAACAACTATTATAGCATTTCATAAAATTGGTGTTGCCACAACCATGGGATGTGACTGTTTTTTATTTTTTTAAACGTTGCCCCACACTAGGATTTTTTCCTGTATCGTGGATGCATATACAAACATATAACTCACGTACACAAACAGCCAGATCCGGAACAACTACTTGTAGGTCATACAAATATTTGTTCCGTGCGGGAATCGAACCCTCGATACGCAGTGCAACAGTCAATAGCTTAACCACTGCACTAACCGTGCAGTCATATTGATAGTGTGTTACGAACATGCTCATTTGATGATTTCCCATCCGAAAAAAAAGGGTATTTGCCCTTTTTTCCACTGGCCTGTGTACCTGTTTCTTTCAGGAGTTGCAGTGGGTTGGGAACAGTGTGGCGGCTTTTGGCCTGTGTGCCAGGGGCCATGGTATTTCTTTGGAAAAACCCGTGGCCCTGGCAGGCACCGGTTTTCTTGGACCCCGTCACGATGTGCTAACACCACTGCACTTTTGAACCGTAAGATTTAAAAATATGAAAATATTCGCTGTATACTCTACACTGAGCGTCGCCCGACACGCTATTGACCACAAAACAGATGAAAAATAAGTCTTACTTCTCTATTCCGTACTTTTGATCGATTTAAATTTTAAATTACCACCAGTATCCGCTTTTTCGATATTAAAAGCCGTTAAAAAAGTAACGGCTTATAATATCGGAAAAGCAGATACTGGTTTTGCAGATCGCATGTATGTAGTTTGTATACGCAACTATTGCAAGATTATAAATATGTCGTGGATTTCATTTCAATAAAAGTTCCTCATTTGATTTATGTAGTAATGGGACAAACGCTGTGACGTTAATTTGTAATGGCGGCACGTGGAGACGGTCACTTCGCTTGGAGGCACGGACCAGGGCGCTTTTCCGGGTTAAATTGTTATTGCCAAGATTTGCATTAAAGCACAAAGTGTAAATATAGCCTCCGTAGTTCGTGTATTTACACTTCGTGCTTTAATTCAAAACTTTATCTACGAAATGGAGACCTTACCACCACACCAAGATGCTGACGAACCTATAGCTCCACCGTGGCTGACGTCGTCAAATATAAAAGAAAAGCTTTAAATAAATTACAAAATCTTTTAAATTTGATTTTAAGACATTATTGTAAAAATAAATTAATTTTCATATATTTTTTATTGACTTTCAGTCGTATTGTCATTTATAGGTCACTCGATAAACTATAGTGCGAGCTGTAGTACCAAGTGCGAAACTAGTGTCGTTGGCTAGTTTAAACCTGTCCAACAGGAGTTTCGAGTTAGTACGAGTTAGTTCGATGGCTATGCAATTTTAAATATTACTTTTTAGGGGTGACATTTATGTTATTAAGAGTATTGCTAGTACAGTGGTAAAGGCCGCGACTTATGATTTGTTGGTTGTAGGTTCGAACCCAGGCTGATGAGAAGCATAATATTATGAAGATAAACGGTGTGGAAGGAAACACAGACAACGGGAGAGAGTCCCATAATTAGAATGCACGGTTAGCGCAGTGGTTAAGCTAGGACGCTAGGTATTGACTGCTGCGCTGCATGTTGCGGGTTTGATTCCCGCACGGAACAAATATTTGTATGACCTACAAGTAGTGGTTCCGGGTCTGGATGTTTGCATATCCGAGTTATATGTTTGTAAACGCACCCACGATACAGGAGAAATCCTAGTTTGGGAAAGTTTTATTTAATAAAAAAAAATCAATCAGGAATATAAAAATATCACGTGTACCACAAATAGGAATCCGACCTTCAAAGCAAAACTATTAACTTCAGGTAAAAAATCGTCGTACACAGCATTACAATTCAATTTCACCAACTCAACGTAAAAAATTAAAATAAATGAATAATTTAAAATGAATATTCAACGCGTCAATTTTGTCGACACATATTAAAATTTGAAAATATTATACCGTAGTCCATCACTGGTATTTACGAGTGTCAATTTGGACAGAAATATAGCTACGTTCATAATAAACTACGAGCCTGTCGTCGCCTTTAATAAGTACGTATTTTTAAATCATACGATAAAAATAAAAAGAAATGTTTTTATTGTTTTTCCGATCCAAAATTCGACATTGTCTAGCCTACAAAATAGTATTATCGTGAAAGCCGATCTATTATTCATTAAGCTTTAAGGAAAATCATAGTTAAAGTACACTTTGATTCTTTTCTGCCTTTATTTTTAAACTTTACCAATCATGCTAATAGACACGCAGCGACGTTTGGCATAGAAACAGACAGTTTTATCAAACATTACGCCCTCATCTCATATTCATGACCTTTTAAGTAAAGCTTACGTAGAAACCAATTAAAGTTTCACAACCTATCTACTCATTAAATCCTAGTGCTGAAAGGGTTAGTACTTTCCATAATGTAAAAAAGAGAAAATCAAGATAATATTCTGGTTTTGTTTCGATTACTGACCGCACTTATTGAACTTAGCACAACGGGGTATAAGTAGCGTTAATTCAAAAAGTTACCAGAATTCGTAACTCAAAATAGAAACAGAAGTTTTACTCCATAAAGAGAGAAAGTGAGACCACACGAATTCACGGGAACGTTTCACTTATAGCACACGGTCAACCCGGAGTATGTTGCTATAGTTTTAAATATTATATCCCATGACAAAGAGAGAATGTAAAAAAAAACTTTTAAAGAATGGCTAAAATGCATGAAGACGTGGGTAACGGACGGCCTGGTGAAAGTCGAAGAAGCTGCAGGCTGCCGGAGGCGTAGTACCGGACGTCATGGAGATCCTTGGAGAGGCCTATGTCCAGCAGTCGACATCTTTCGGCAAAAACTATGATTATGTAGATGATGAAAATGCAGGAGCTATGATGAAATGTAATGTGATGTCGAGATATTTGGTTTAAGAAATTATTATGGTTTCGTAAATCGTATCAAATTTAGGAAGGATATCAATATGAATATTATCTGTATCTATACGCTCCTTTTTACGGAATATTGTAAGAAGCGATCTTCTGAATATCTCCATTTTGTGGCCATAGCAAGGAGATTAAAGACTTGATTACAGACTTAAAGGTACAATCTTCATTAAGTACGTGCTTTGCCGGTTTCCGATTAAAGTTCAAGGTTGAAAAACTTCGAGTTAAGAAAATGGAGGGATTATTTTTTATGAATTTAAGTACTTAATAAAATAAATATTTTTAATTAAAAGAAAACACCTTAAGCGTGACTTTTATAAGAGAGTCTTAGATATTTATTTTCTCTGAAAAATATAAGTTCAGGAAAATTAATATTCATCTGCTCAGAAGCAACTTTTTTATCCCGCCTGATGGTAAACAGTAATGCAACCTTCGATGGTAAAGAGCGCTAGTTTATTAAGAGCCTATTCACTCTAGCCTTGAAGACACTTAAATTGTAGTCCGACGGAAACACCGCCGCTGACAAATTCTTCCAGTCTCTCGATGTACGCGGTATAAAAGACGAGGCGAAATGCTTCGTCCGGATTGTAGTGATGTCAACAACGTAAGGATGGAAACTCACGGTACGACGGGTCGTCCGATGATGGAACGGAGAACGGGAATTAAATCATACAATTCCCTCGCACACTCTCCAAAATTCATCCTATAGAATAAGATATCCCACTTTCTGGATGTACCTAACCTTACTCCTTGGTATGACTGGTAGTTAGAGTTTCTGTTAAAAATTAACTTATCCAGCATTAGCGCATTCCCCGAGTACTTATATTATTTACTAAATTATAGACCGTATCAGCTTCACACGATTTATTTTATAGTTCTGTCATGACGACAGACAGCGCATCATGTGTTGGTTGCCAAGGTAGGTATACAACCTCCAACACGCCTCCTCAATCTACTACATGATGAGTTACACAAATTAGAACCAAAAACGCTAACTTGATTACATATAGAAGTAATAAATCCAACGCGTCACATTAACAAAACAAAACAATATCAAAATTAAAAATAACCATTACAACAGATAGGTATAAAACTCAAATTACAAATCCTAAACCTAACTGTACTTGCCCGCCCTCTTAATGGGTAATTTTTGTACAATCTGTTTAAGTTTTGGGCCTGGCAGAGACTTCGTTAACATGTCTGCTAACATCTCTTGAGTACACAAGTATTGTACATCAATCGCCTCCTTAATCAAGGCTTCGCGGACAAAATGATACCTAATATCTATATGTTTTGTTCTATTATGGTTCATTTTATTTTGCGATATTTTATGTGCTGACTGATTATCGTTAAAAATAATCGTTGGTTTGTCGCAAGCATTTTTAGTCAAACTAGACAACAAACCTCGCAAGTAAATTGCTTCTTTAGCAGCCTGACTGAGTCCTATGTATTCTGCCTCAGTCGAAGACAATGCTACACATCGCTGCTTGCGACTCTCCCATACTATTAAATTATCGCCTAATGTAAAAAGCATTCCTGTGAAGGACTTTCGATCGAATGATCCCCCCCAATCAGCGTCAACGTACCCGCGCATCTCTAAGTTACCGGATTTTCGGAAGACAAGCGCAAAATCAGATGTCCCCTTTATGTATCGCAACACCCGTTTAGCACAATTGAAGTGGGTCTCATCATAGCACGAATTGAATTGAGACAGTAAACTGACAGCATGTGCTATATCAGGCCTAGTAGTTTGAGCCAGATAATTCAGACATCCTATCAAACTTTGGTACGGCAACCTACAACCAGGCTCAGCTTTTTCTAGCTTGATGCCTACCTCCATTGGGGTATTGACTGGTTTGCAGTCTGACATTTTAAATTCCTTCAATACATTCAGGACATACTGTTCTTGATCGAGATAAATAGTTCTCTTATCTCGTCGTAACCTCATACCTAGTACGTGCCTAGCTTCGCCTAAGTCTTTCACTTTAAACTTTTTGAGCAGCCCGTTTTTCAAAGCTTGCTTCTCTTTATCCTGCTTTGGAGGACATAATACAAATATATCATCAACATAGATAACTACCACTATCCTATCTTGACCTATTATCTTTTGATATAAACAGGGCTCTATCTTTGATTGTATAAAACCTAAATTAAGCATCTCCTTATCTAATTCGCTAAACCAAGCATTAGAGGCTTGCTTCAATCCATATAATGACCGTTGTAGTTTACAAACTTTGTTTTCCTGACCTTCGGCTATAGCGCCCTCTGGCTGAAGCATGTAAATGTCTTCCTTTAATTTTCCGTACAGGAAAGCAGTGGTAACATCCCACTGGTCAATGGTCCACTCGTATTCTGCAGCTAGTGAGAATAACAAGCGAAGCGTAGAGTGCCTCACGACGGGAGAATAGGTTTCATTATAATCAATTCCACGTACCTGTGCAAATCCTTTAGCTACCAACCTCGCCTTGTATTTCAATATGTTACCATCACTATCTCGCTTGATTTTGAATACCCATTTGTTCTGTATAGGCTTCTTATCGCACGGTAGATTAACTAACGTCCACGTTTGGTTCTCCTTCAACGAGTTGAGCTCATCGTTCATGGCCTTCTGCCATAGCTCACGATCAGGCCTTGACATTGCCTCATCCATTGTCGTTGGATCGCCATCAATATCTGCGATAGCTTTTCTTTCAGCTTCGGCTTTCGCACATGTGCATCTGTAGTCCACATTATTCTTTGGACGTAAGTTATATCTGGGCGGGTTTTCACACTCGTTGTTTTCAGATTGTAATATAGGATTGGTACTTGCTTCTTGAGCTTCCTGTCTTATTTCATCAATAGTTTCTTCAAAAACGTCTTCATTGCTTCCTTCACTAACGCTGTGAATTTCCTCACATGCAACCTCAGATTCAACACGTTCCTCCTCTGTTGAAATAGGAACGACTGAGTTCTTCGTCACTTTCATATCGTCTCCAGGAAAAACATTTTCTAAAAATTGGACGTCTCTCACAACTGAAAATTTTCCAGTCTTTGGTTCTACCATTTTGTAACCTTTCGTGGTCTCGCAGTAGCCAACAAATATCAGAGCTTCAGTTTTTGTGTCTAGCTTCTTTCTCTTTTGTTTTGGTTTCAGAGCGTATGCCAAACATCCGAATACTCTCAGATGACTCAGATCTATTTTCTTACCAGACCAGAGTTCCTGTGGTACTTTTCCAGTGACAGCCTTCGTTGGGCTTAGGTTTTTTAAATATACAACTGTTCCGACTGCTTCTGTCCAAAATCTTTTGCCCAAATTGGCTTCAAAAAGTAATGTTCGCGCTTTCTCAATGATTGTTCTATTCGCTCTTTCAGCCACGCCATTCTGCTCCGGCGTGTATGGAACTGTCTTTTGATGTTTTATACCAGCTAACTTCAAATGCTTGTCGAAGTCATCGTTGCAAAATTCTTTGCCATTATCCGATCTCAAGCACTTGATCATCTTGCCAGTCTCATTTTCTACTTCCGCCTTATACTCACGGAACTTGTTGAGACATTGACTTTTGTTTTTTAAGAAATAGACGTGCGTCTTTCGCGAGAAATCATCAATAAATGAAAGCATATACAGCGAACCAGCAAAAGATGGCTCTTCCATTGGGCCGCACAAATCTGTGTGCACAATCTCCAATAAATCATTTGCTCGAGTGCCTTGTTTTTTGAATGGACTTTTGCATCTCTTTCCATTTATACATGGAACACACGGCTCTATTTTGTCCGTAGTTTTGAATTCTATTCCAGATACCATGTTTTTCAGGGTGATCATGTACTTTTGTCCTAGATGAGCTAGTCTCCTGTGCCATAAATTCGACAAAACTTCATTCGATGTTGTTAAATTAACCACAATATTGCTGTTTTCAATCAGCTTAAAAATTCCACCAACTTCTTTGCAAGTGGCAACTTTGCGGTCATTTTTATCTCTAATCAAACATCCATGCTTGTGAAACTCAACTTTGTACTCGTCTCTTACGAGATCACTCACTGAGATTAGGTTCATCGACAATTCGGGAACATGCAGGACATTATTCAATTTGAGTTTCTCATTTTTACTCACAATCGGTGCTGCATTGCCCTTTCCAACTACTGATATCTCATCACCACTAGCAACTTTTATCTTATAGTCGCCTTTCTGTGCCTTATATTGCACTAGTTTGTTCGCATCATTCGTCATATGGGTAGAACAGCCACTATCAACATACCAGGCGTTTTTATTTACGGTATCGGCAGTACCCATGCAAATATTCGCAGTTTTCTTGATGCCTTTGCATTCTGATGCTTTGTGTCCAAATTTGTGACACTTGAAACATTTGTATGTCGCTGGTTTCCGAGCAGTGTTGTTGTTGCTCTTCCTGTTTTGAGTGGTAAAAGCTTGCTCACCAGCCCCATTACACACTTCGGCTTGTCTGTTGCCTTCTTGTAGTAATTTGGTCTTTACTTGCTCTAGTGTTACCTCTTTACCACTATTATCGATGGCCATCACGAACGGGTTGTATTCGCTCGTTAAGCCAGCCAATAGTATTGAAATAAGCCAATCGTCTGATACTTTTGCGTCTATATCATTAAGCTGCTGTGCCAGCTGTACTATATTGCAGATGTATTTTTCCATACTTGAATAACTTTCCAAACGACACTGCCATAGTTTACGTTGCAGCAAAATTCGCCTGCCCCAACCTTGATCCTCGTAGGCTCTGCACAAGTTTTGCCATACCTCGCGTGCGGTTTTTGCTTGGTACACGTGCGCAAAACATGTAGGCTCAATAAGCAGACATATAGTTGATCGTGCCTTCCTATTACTGTCTTTTAGTAAATCACTGATATTTTCTGTTTCCACAACATCCCACAAGTTTTTGGATTCGAGGAGGTTTTTCACAACGAATTTCCACGATGTAAAATCATTCGCTCCTTGCAGTTTTTTAATTCCGCAATAGGAACCAGAAACAGAATTTTCATCACACATTTTTTCACTTTTTGACAGTACCTATTGTTTTTTCACTGTCAACAACGTGACAATCAGTATTATAAAGGAAATATTTTTTACGATCACTTTTAATAATATTTACTCAGGTACGGAATGGGAACCATAACCTGTTAAAAATTAACTTATCCAGCATTAGCGCATTCCCCGAGTACTTATATTATTTACTAAATTATAGACCGTATCAGCTTCACACGATTTATTTTATAGTTCTGTCATGACGACAGACAGCGCATCATGTGTTGGTTGCCAAGGTAGGTATACAACCTCCAACAGTTTCGTTGACTTTGTTTTATCATACGAGTGACAGCCGGAACCAAAGGCTTTATGTGCTTTCGGAGACGCAGGAGGACCATGGTATAAAAGAAAAGATGGTCGTCCAGTGGCCAACCGTGACACGCATAGCTTAACCTGATAGATACAACCGTGCGACATCGGTAAAATGAAAACTGTGGTGGTATAATAACAAGATAATCATCATTATCATCTCAGTGTTAATCCCAGTCGCATCCGAAGCTTTTTTTTTCAGCTTTGAAGTTTGGGTTCCACTTTACCAGTCTAGGCGATATCGAAGCATTGCAGTTAGGTCAATTGTCGGACTTTTGAGGGCTCCAACAACTCGTAACGACTACCATTAAATGTTCGTATGGCGACCGGGACCAATGGCTTAACGTGCTTTCCGAGGCACGACCAGACCAGTGCAAATATTCATATTCATGCATACAAATATTTGTTCTGCGCTGAGATCGCCAATCCCGTGGAAATATCGTGATTAAAAGTAAGTATATGCTTATGTTAATCCTGGTAATGAACTATTTATGTGCCAAATTTAAATCAAACTGTTCACTAAGTTCTTTTTTAGCAGTGGTGGCCTAGTTGTGTTGATCGCAACTTACAAATTGTAGGTCGTAGGTTTGAACCACGTCAGGCGCTTTACTTTGTGTTAATATTTTCATCACCACTGCTCTCAAAATAGTAAAGGAAAACGTTGTGAGGAAACTACGTCTTCCGACCCGCACTGAACCCGCGTGGCAGATTACGGTCCACTCCCTCTCATCGAGAGGAGCCCTGTATCCCAGGAGTGAGAACGTTAAAGCCTGATTATGTATGTTATGTTATCTTCAGAAGTTTCTGCGTAAAAAGTAATAAAAATCCATACCGTTTTGCGTGGATATAATGCATGTTCTATTATAATGTTTAACGCAAATACAGGTTTTTTTTTTCTTTTCAAGTCCATGCATACATCCTTAAAACCTTTTACATTTAAATACTACTTGGATATACATATTTGAAAGAAAGAAAAAATATTTGTTGTGACTCGTAAAGAAAATCTTAAACTAAACTGCGTAGACACAATTTAGTATAAAAACAAGTCATTTATATAAAAAACTTTTTTACAAAAAAACAACCGACTTTTTATTTTACACTTTTTAGTTGTTAAAAGTACTATGTATTCAGTTGCATCCGGTCAGACTGGAAGCTGAAGCAAATATAGTTGGGAAACGACGTAATTTTATTTACTTTAATTTTTACCCGTAAGTATTCCCTCAACTGCCTATGGTCTTCATCATCAAATTTACTGCAGACCATTATTTTAACCCAATGGGTGCAAAGGTCTCATCAATGTAAATGAATGAAGTCCAACCACAAAGTAGCTACTGTAAACCGTTGAGGAGTTCCCGGAACTGGCCTTTGTCTTCATCATCAGAGCTCTTATGTCAGTCACAACCCATCTAGGTGTAAAGTTCTTATCAATACAAATTAATCGAGCCCAAACAGAAGGTAGCTGCTGTGAATTGTTGAGGAGTTCCTTCGACTGTCTCCCGGCTCCATCATCAGATCTGCTCCAGGCCTTTATTAAATTGTAGTGCTTTAAAATACTTAACGAAAATCTTAATAAATGCACTAGTCGCCCCTGCAATTTTTGAAAGTTCCCCTTGTTTTCTCTGGTCTTCCACCATCAAACCCTGATATCCTTATCATACGACCACCTTGGGATCGTCTTCTTTCTAACAGAAAAAGAATTATCAAAATCGGTTCATAAAAGACAAAGTTATGCGCGAACAAACATAAAAAAAGCATATATACGATCGAATTGAGTAACCTCCTCCTTTTTGAAGTCGGTTAAAAAGTAACAATAATCAGAATGTCTCTCACAGGTCAAAAGGCTCCCACCTCAGCATTATGCTTCCACATTTAAAAGTAAATCTCGGAGAGCTGGTATTCCGATAGGGTCTGGTGTAATGTCACGGGCAGTGAGAGCAACATATTCATTCATATACGTAAATAATACGTAGTTTTTATTAATTTCATAATACGATATACCTGTGCGACATAATAGCGAGTGGGTCTAGAATACCCCCTTTGCAACTTAATGAAAAATGATATTCATGCAACTGGCGGTATAATCCCTTAATTTTAATACTTTTTGGTGCAATAAATTTCACGGCTGGCAATATTTTCTGAGTCATGGCGTGAAGGCTGGGTTACCATTTTAATAATGTGCTGTGATGGCAGGTGATGAATTTTTGTCGCTTCAACGGTATAAGAAGCTTAACTACTACATATCCTATGTATAACTTTGTTTTTATTTGTCGACTTATTCACGAACACAATAATTTAGTATTATTTAAATTGTCAGCTTAATTAAATAGTCGATTTTTATCAAGGAGGCCAATTCTCGTAATTAAAAATGTTCAAAATCTAATTACAATTTCATCTCAGCTACAATCAATATCAAAAACTTGGTAAAAATGTCATATTTTGACAGAATGTGGCTGAGACCAAACTAAACTTTAGTAAAACTGCGAAAATTGCTGCCCTTCTTCTTTATCAGCCTATAGAGGTCTACTGCTGGATAAAGGCCGCCCCCAGGGCTTTTCACGATGACTGGTTTTCTGGTATCCGCATGAATCGGCTTCCCGCGACCTTCACCAGATCATCGGTCCATCTTATTGGGGGCCTCCCTACGCTGCGTCTTCCGCCACGCCAGAACCTTACTGACCCATCGGCCATCGGTTCTACAAGCAATGTCTCCGCCCACTGCCACTTAATTTTGGCGGCTCGAAGACCTATGTCGGTGATTTGCTCCCCTGATAGTAAGAAATTAACATTATCTATAATTTACGTCAAGAGATAAAAAATATAGTTTAAAAAACTAAAAAAACACGCTTTTAAAGAATATCAATACTAAAAATTTTAAAATAATTTTAAAATTTAATTTATGACAATAGTATATAAACAATAAAATACAAAAAAAAAAAAAATGACAAAAAAGCGTGAAGCGCTTTGTGCCATATTTTTTGTATATTATGCGCCTCACGCTTTTTTCTCATTTCTTTTTGCTGCTATCTGATATATCTTTTAGTGTAAGCTAAATTAATATATTTTCTTTCTTCTTTCCTTTTCTCTTTCTTCTACTTTCTTTTTTCTTCTTTCTATCTTACTTCTTCTTAATGTTTTGAATCGAGCAACGGTTCGTATTACTCATATTATTAATAGAACCATCTCTGCTCCCTCACACCACGGCAGTAATCATAGCATTCATTAAATTTTCATCGCATTTCACCCCTCACTGGTAGTTATTTTTGAGGGAACAATGTTTTGTTGCGTTTGTTTTGCTTAAAGATTAAATTTCCTATTTACTTTAACCGTACAAGTTTGTTCAGATATAAAATGATTGTTACTCTTTCACGCACAAACTACTGAACGAATTCGGATAAAACTTAGCTCACCGATGATTTATAACGGGTTCGCCGAGAGTGCAGTCTTGCTGCATATGTAGTTAAGTTATTGCGTGGCGTAGGACATAACCCAGGAGTGCTAAGTCAGCTAGAGCTTCAAGTGCCGGACCGCGTGCGGAGGCGGCGACGCCCGCAATTGCTAAACGTGCCTGTGGCCAGAACCAACCTACTGACGAAAGGACCCCTCACCCGTGCAATCCGTGTGGTAAACAAAATCAATGAAAGACTGGATATATTTTCGTGTTCTTTGAGTAAACTTGCAAGAGTTTTATTAAATATTGTTAGTTATATTTAAGAATTAGTGTATATTTAAGTATTAGTGGATAACTACATTGTCACATTAGGTTAAGACCTGTAAAGACAGTTGTAAGACTGATAAATAAATAAATAACATATGTCATCTATAGAACAACTAAACATACACAAAAATGGAGTAAAGAAATTTGATTTGATTAAATGTATTCATTGCTTTCTTTCAAGATATTCTTGTTCTATTGTAAAGTGAGTTCCCGTTTTCACTGTGTAGGTCGGAAGCACATCAGATATTCCAGGTTTATCTTTAATTTCGCAACTTATACGTGAATCAAAGATTCAGGTTCTGTACCTTTTTTTTTTTGATTAGCCAATGAGGATAAGGACACGCACCACATCGAGGCGGAACGATGACATGAAGAAGCTGACTGGGAAAGATAAGATGGAGGTGACAGGATGTTGTTGCGCAACCTGGGAGAGGCTTATGTCCAGCAATGGACTGGAATACACTTAGTGGATTGTCAACTTAAAATTGAAGCAAAACTTGGTGGATTTCTATTGATGATAGGGTGAGTCTAGGGTGAATCATAGGCTCATTCATCATAACTATGTGCCTAGCCTTTTATTATGTCAGGGTCGACTTCCAGACTGACTGAAAGCAGCTGCATATCAGTATTTTTCAGACTTTCACAACCCAGATCCTCGGTAATACGATACATAGGAAAAATAGGTATGAGCCAGGGTTGCGGGTTGGTTAAACAAAAAACCGTGGCCCTGGCCGTCGCACAGGCAAGCGAAGAAACACGGGTGGGTTTTAGGCACGCCCTTCCACTGGTTCAAAGCCTACGTTTGGCATTGATATTTTTATGCAAGGCGTATAGAACAGTCAGTACTGAAGCCTTACCCGTACTAGCAGGTGTACTTCCAGTCGATCTTGAAGTACAGCGACGTGCTTCAATGTATGTACTACTCTGCGAGAGGGGAGGCCATGGACACTAACTTTGTTACAAAACGCGACCTTAATAGAATTTCTAGATTATATAAACCTCAGACTGACGTCTGGGAGGACCTCTTATCCGAATGGCAAAGTAGGTGGGATAATTCCATCAAGGGCCCACCGCCATCTATTCTTTCCATCCGTTAGCGATCGGCTGGCTAAGATATGGCTGGAGGTTGACCACTGCATTGCCCAATTTCTCACAGGTCGTGGCAACTTTAAAAGTAAACTGTATTCTTTTAAACTTGTTCCTTCGCCTTTGTGTCAATGTTCTACAACAGACTGTGAATTTGAACAGTCCGCACATCACATCTTGTGGGAATGTATTCTTTGGTAGAATGAACGCAATATTATGTTGGATAGTGTACAAGTTACATCCGGAGTCGTTTATTATACGGACCTTGTAGAAACTAGAATAAATTTCCGTGCGTTCAGGCGCTTTTGCCATACCTATTATTGGAATCAATTGTAACAGCACATACCTACTAGGACCCATTAACTTAATCAAATTTTATTCCGTGGACCCTGGCAATCTGGGCTTCTCCCAGTTGCAATAATGTCCCTTTGTGCCGATTGGCCTAGTTCTGTTCTGTCTCCTGCTTGTTATGGAGGAAAGTGGAAAAAATATCTTTTTTCTTACTCCTGCGCTATTCTTCTTATTCTTAATTTCGTTGCGGGACCCAAGACAGTTGAATCGTTTCTCCGGGACTCGTCGAGCTTCATTGCTCGACGTTTTTCTGGCGGTCTCCACTGTTGATTCTGGCTTTCAGGAGTTGCAGTGGGTGGAATAATGTGTGGCGGGATTTGTCCCATAAAAAAATAAAAAAAAACGAAAAAAACGCCATTCCGCTCCGCCCAGAGCGGGAGAAGTCATTTGATGATTTCCCATACCAACAAAAAAAAGGAGAAATAGGTATCCTTATTTTTGCAATCTCTGGTCACATAGTAGTGCTAGTTCTGGTATAGAATATAAAGTTTGGCTCATAAAGAATAAATACAGCTAGTTAGACGCTGAGGGATATTGTTGTGTTAATAATTCATGAACAGGGCTGAAATATGAACGTAGTTTCAGAACGGTGAATATTTCGGGGTGCGGTATAAAAGAAGATTTAAATTAATTGTTACACAGTTTTACTTTTGTTTTACTTAGGTATGTACTTTTATTATTACTGTAAGAGTTATAATTTTGTTGAATATCTCCTCCCCTGTGGGTTGATTTCTTCAACGCCACTTTTATCCCAGGAATCATTTTGAATTTTTAACAATTTGAAGACATCAATTTATTTCTACGAATAAAAATATCTGTAAACTCAAATAATACAGCCTTATAATCATATTATCGTAAAGGATACAGACACTAGTTACGCCATGACACAAAAAGGAGTTGGTCTAGAAAACTGTGCTGCCAATCATAATGAATAGGGTTTGTATTGATCGATCTAGAATGCTTTAGAGATATAAATTCGTGAATATTGTATAATAATGGCTGCCGTCAAGACCAGCGCCAGGTACTAGTTGTCTGTCACGTGTTTACTAAATTGAAGCGCTTTTTTTGTTGCAGGAGCGAGGCACACTTTCCTACTATTTTCTTCCGTCGGACTTTATAAAATACAAAATACTTAAATATTTATTTCATCTAAACATTGTGGTAGGCCATATCATCGGCTGCCGGAAAAAGTTAGCACCCACCAGACAAAGTCTTGCCGCCAAGCGATTCATCGTGTTCCGGTATGATGTCTGGTGAAGCCGTACGGAGAACGGGTTTGAGCAGTTGTGTTGAGATGTGTGCCGGGTACGATGCACCAAATGTCGTGGAGGGAATGGTGAATGTGGTCGTGGAGGGTCTCCTTCTGGCGCAGCATCGTTGGTCGTGTTGTTGGATTTAACATTGTATCACCTCGCTGCCGAACTACCGTCTTCCTACCTATTCAAACAGTTTTTTGAGTGAATAGGCTCTTAATAAACTATTTTTTTTCTTTTTTAATAATTATAAACTAGTGCTTGACTGCAATCCCGCCTAATGGTAAGCAGTGATGCAATCGTTGATGGTAAAGCGCACTAGTTTATTAAACCTATTCACTTAAAAAACTTAGGAATAGGAAGGATGGCTGCAGTTGAGCGAGGTGATGCAATGTTAAACCCAAGACCAACAAAACGAAAAAAACTAATAAAAAAAAAAACTAACGCGCTTTACCATCAACGATTGCATCATTGCTTACCATCAAGAAAAAACTGCGGAGTCTGCAATACGCCCTACGCCAGGCTCTTGGTTTCTTTTTTTTTTTTTTTAGCAAAATGCTATTTCTAAGCGTATACATCAGCTTTGTTAGATAACTATAGATCCTTCTTTCGAACATTTAAAATCAACATAGATTGTATGTACGTCATGTATCTACCTAGGTACATGCGGTTTAATTCTGCGCTAGAGCTCGGGGTAACAACATAAATCTCTCTAAACAACAATATACTGCCTCACTGCATCCAATGCTAACGATTTATAGCAGAAAAAATATAGGGAAAACTGATTTTGTGCGGTAATGATAATACTTGTAAACTTGGGAGGATAATTTATTGTGAGCAAGTTGTTGGTAATTTTATGTCTGTTACTATAAAACAAAGTTATGACAGCCAAGTGAATGACGCAGCTATAATAATTGGGACTTAACTGATGCGTTGCCATCTTAGAGAGAAAGCATCTGAAATATTACTTAAGCCTGTAATTTTACACGAGCACCGCCAATCATACCCTTAAAATTGTGTTTCATACAGCTAATGTAAATTTACCAGAAAATCGACCTTATGTAGTGCAAGCTGGAAATGAGGGAGGTGAATTTGAGGGGTAATTTTCCTAATTTGAAGAAAGTTTACCGTATCATTTCAATCTCAATCTGTTAAAAGTCCCTCAATATTCCATACATTTTTGAAAGTGATTGACCTTGAAAGTCGCTGAGATGATATTGTGACTTGATTTTGAATGTGTTTGAAAATGCCACCGTGAAGTATTAGGTAAAGTGAGTCAAAGAGCTAAAGAGTGAGCTGTCAATAGAATCAATCCCTACTAGCTGGATGGACAACTTACTCCATGCTCAGTTCACTTAAGTTTTCAATTATATAAAGTCGTACTTGTTTATTATATGTCGTGGATGGCGGTGTGGTTTGGATGATAGTTGCTCATTTGATTTACGTAGTAGTGGGATAAACGCTGTGACGTTATTTTATAATGGAGGCACGTGGACAGGTCGTTTTGGAAAGTGGGGATTGACGAACGGTTACTTTGTACTGAGGCGTAGACCAAGGCACTTCTCCGTGGGGAAGCGACATATATTTTAAAAACTAGACGAGGCTGGCGTTTCCTATCAGGCTAGTCTGAGATGAAAGGCCAAAACGTATTCACCTATGTGGGCGGTCTTCCTCGTGGCTTGTTCTTCAAATCGAAGTTTACATCACAAAGGCGTTCAAACAAAAATGGCACGGTGCATTCATTAGTAGACCGCTCTCCAACCGCAACATTGATATTGCAGGGTATTTCTGCCGCGTTACTTCCGCATCGGAACTCGTATTCAAAAATCACTAAAATTTTCACCGTATTTATCTTTCTTGTCTAAGTTGAATAACAATAATACATACAAGATAGGAGCTAAAAACATAACCCTCCTGGCAGTCGGGTAAAAACCATTGATAGTTGATATTCAAATGTTTTATATTTTTTAAAAGAAGAACATTATAGAAACCATGTGAAAAAAGTGAAGATTCAATGTCAATTCAAAGAACCTATTGCAACAAAACGGTAATTTAATGTAATAACTGTGAGGGTAACTTCATCATAACTTGCTTAACGACTTATATCTTGCATAGAGTAGGACCAATTGACTTGAGTATTCAATTTACAGATTGATTCGCAACCAATATTGGCGGTCGCATTCGGATTACCATGATTGTCAATCAGCTGATTAGGTCACCCCTAACATACATACTTGAGCAACCAGTTGTAATGACAATCGAATGCCATTACGCATAATATCCCAAAACGGATTAAACAGTCCGTATCCGCATAATAAATGGGATCGTATTAATGGAATTTGTCGACCCAATGAATTTTGTGCTGAACCTGATTAAAATAGTTTTTGTTTTTACACTAGCCTTAAATGAGTTGACTTATAGGATGTATGTTGTCGGCTGTTTGTGTATGTAAGTGTAAATGTTTTTAAACGCAATCACAATACAGGAGGAGTAAAAAATGTGTTCGTGTTTACTTGGTTTTGCATTTTATTATTTGTAATTTATTCATGCGATATGAGCCTTTTCTCAAGTATATTTAGGTTCGCTTCCAGCCTAACCTGATCATCAGTATTATACAATGGAACGACTACTTATCTGACCTCCATAATCCAATTACTGGGTAAAGCGATACCCGTTGGTAAGATTGGTTGTCAAATCGTAGGGCTTCGGACGACCCGTAACGACTGTAAAAATCCAAGAATTAAGAGAGGACTCTAGTGCCGAAGAATTTGGAAAATAGGTATTTGAAGAAACTATTGCCGCCGCGCTGCTGCCAACCTCTCCCGGTAAAGTGCGAAAAGGACAGTTGCAGCTCAGGCTGATTTTACCTACAAAAACGTTGACCATAAGACGTTTCGTATTCCGCTGTATTCTTTTTTAAATCACAACAGATCTCAATTATTTTTGTATCCAAATTTAGAGGAAAAGTATACCTATACTTTCATTATTTTCTTTTTTTTTTTCAAAAACTTTTTGTTGTTGTCGTATTTGTTTGTCTAATGGTCGTCTGAATATCGCGGTAAACATGGGTTATTTTTCGGGACTTTGAAGTATCATATTTCTTTTATTAATTAAGTTTCGGAAAAAAATCTAATGACAGGGTCACGTAGGTATAATCACGGTATAAAATTGTAGAAAAAAAAAAACTCTAAAAGCATTATAAAGTATAGAGAAAGCACCACTAGAGTTACCTCTTAATATAATATGCACTATACGTAATAACAACCATTTCGCTTAAGCTAAAGGTTTATAGAGATTAATTTACGAACTCTCGTCGTGGTGGCCTAGTGGTTAAAACACCAGCCTCTCAAGTATGAGTGTGCGCGTTCGATTCCCGGTCAGCCACGAACCAATGTAACTTTTCTATAAGTTATATGCGCTTTCTAAGTACATCTTGGACACCAATGACGGATTATAAAGTGAAGGAAAACATCTTGAGGCAACCCGGACTTTTAGTCTGAAATCGCCAACCCGGATTGAGCAAGCGTGGTGATGACGCTCAATCCTTCTCTGTATGAGAGGACACCTGTGCCCAGCAGTAGGACGATAAAAAAGTTGAAGATGAATTTAACTCTACATTTACAGTAACAAGAAATTGAAGCTATCACTTACCATCGTAAATTCTTAACATCAAACTAGGTACCTACCTAGACCTCTCAAATTAAAACCCGGTCGCATGAACCAAAAACCCAATAAGCATGAACTTCTCCTTCCGAGTTTAATCCCCTCCGATTCAAACTCAACCATACCTGTTCCTCTTTACGGTTCAATTTTCCTCATACTGCTAACAAGTCCTAGACCGTACTTAATTTCTTACTTAACTACACAGATTGTCAAAGGGGACGCTAATTACAACTTAACAAGATGCCGTCCGTCCACTGATTACGTCCGTCGGTTGAATTAACTATCGTTTTCTGTGAAACAATTTACTTTTCACTTTGAACTAGTATAAGTGGAAAAACTTGGAAGGTTTTCTTGGAATGGCTGAGTTCTTAGCTGTGTGTGGATGACTTGATTTTGATTTCGAACTCTTTACTGTATACAACACTATATTTTGTTCATACGAAACCCGAGACACGTGTCCAATATTTTTAAGTAAAGAATGTATCTACAAAATTTCAGATAGATATAATGAAAAACCACAAAGTTATGAGCTTGTTATCTTACTTGGATGTCTTTTGACTGGTAGATGGCACATATCTCCGAACTTTTATGCGTCTAGGAAAAAAAAAAAATTGCATTTATTACAATAACTTTTACATGAAGTTGCCGGGGCTTCCCAGAAAGTAATCATATAATACTTGTATTGGGAAAGCCTCGCTCTTCCGATGGAAACATAAATTTAGACTTACTAGACCATGAGTAACAATAATAATACCATAAGTTCCTTAAAAATTAAAAAGAAGCGTGAAGTGTGTGTTTGTTTGTGTGAGTGTGTTAGTGTGGGGTGTGTGTGTGTGAGTGTGCGCGCGTGCGTGTATGTGTGGATGGTAGTTAATTTTGGCCACATAACCCTATAAATTCTTTACGTGTGGTATGTGAGTACATTAAGCATGTATAAAAATTCAAGCTAATTTGCCATTCAGTCAGTTTTTTCTTGCACTCATACCATTGCATGGGGTATATATTAAGTATACGGTTAATTTTATTATAAACACGGGGGCTTGAGCCAAATTTTGCCGACTAGCAAAGACAGTACGAGTGGGGTGTGTAGGGGCAACTATATCGCACCGTCTTTTCCTAAGTTTGGCATAGTCGAAAGGTAATGTTTTGTGATACCTATGTGTCATGTGTAGGAAATATAGTTTCCTGACAGAGAGAAGCTTAGAAATTGCATATAAGGATTTAGTAGGAAACCTAAAAGGCTTACAGTACATAACTTTAATCAAAGATCGTTGCGCCCTCTCCAGATCTAAAAAATATGACTTAGCTGCACCTCCCCATACCGAAATGCAATAAATAATTACTGATTGGGCTAGTGCAATGTATATTTTATTTAGTAGCTCAGTACTCATAACGTGTCTAAGACTTTTAAAAACCCATATAAGCTTTCTTACCCTCCCTATAGTTAGTTCAAGGTGAGGGTACCAGCTTAACCTTTAGGATATGCCGGTTTCCTCATGATGTTTTTTTTTTTAATAATTATAAACTAGTGCTTGACTGCAATCCCGCCTGATGGTAAGCAGTGATGCAATTGTTGAGTGTAAAGCGCACTAGTTTATTAAGCCTATTCACTTAAAAAACTTAGGAATAGGAAGGATGACGGCAGTTGAACGAGGTGATGCAATGTTAAACCCAAGACCAACACGACCAAACGATGCTGCGCTAGAGGGAGATTGATCTGGAGACTCACCCGCCACACATCGCAACACAACTGCTCAGACTCGTCCTCCGTATGTGTTCCTTTAAGTAAAGTTCCTGACAGGGTTCGAACCTAGATCCTACAACTTGTAAGTCGTGGCCGATACCATTAGGCTACCGCTGCTTTCTGAAAGGCAATCATACTTAGTGTATTTCCTAACATGTAAAAAGGTGTTTGTTTAAACTTACATGTGACTAGCAGGTCCCACGTTTTCACCCGTATAAGTTTTGATCCCGTAAGAATATTCGGTACATTTATCATGGGTATAAAACATCTGTTTGCCCAATTTCATCTAAACCGTTTAGCAGTTTTGAGTGAAACTAAAACACGCAGTATTACATACTATTTTAGTGGAATCGTTGCTTAAATGCTTCAAAAATTCAACAGAAACTCATGCTTAAGTTATGAAACTAAAGTTATTTATTTTAATGAAAATGGCTATTCATAGCCTAGGGATACTAAACGTCTAACTTATATATACTTGTGAATAATAATATTAAACTAAAATAATAATCTCTTGGGAGACTTTTGAGTGATATTTTACATTATATATTTACGAAACAAAAGGACTATCATAGCCTGTCTACGCTATTAACATGACATATCAAGGTTTTGAATGAGACCGTCGAACAAGAAAGAAAGGTAGAAATAGTATTTATTGTGACTCTTACAGACCATAAAATTAAACACAGTCAAAAAAAACAAATGACATAAAAAAGGAAAAAAAAATGAATAAAAAAGTCGGATACGGCCAAATCCTCAGCTCCTATCTCAGCATAATGCTTCGATATTCAAAAACTAAATGTCACAGCACTGGTAATAATTATGATAGGGCTCGCTATGATGTCGTGAGGAGATGAGTGAAAGAGAAAGCGCTCTATAACCTTGAAAATTTTCTAAAACTCTTCACGAGGTTTTGGCGGGAAAGTCAAGCTGTGTCACGCTCATTTTTCATTCGACCTTTGAAATTATTTATAGTGTTGTTTACTAAATAAAGGTGCGTGATTTATGTAGTAAAAAGTGCATTCAGTAAATAATTCATTGAGAACAGTGAAATATCGCAGCATAGTGGCCACATCATGACTTTGCCTCAAACCTCCCTCGTAAGACGGTTCACGCGACCGTCTTTTTCGACATGAATAACTCATTACGTGACATTGGCTAAATGCACAAACGGTGCGAAGCCAAAAAAGAAAGAAAGAAGAACTTTTGAAGAATTTTATTTTACTTGAAATTGGCACAAAGTCATAACTAGTGCCAGACTACAAAAAAAAAACTCTTCACCATCTGCTTTGCCTTTTCTCAAGTGTATTGGAATCCTTCCTGTCAATCGATGCCAGCCGAGTTTTTACAAGGAGAAACTGCCTATTTGACTTCCACAACTTAGTACGTGGAAAACACGATAACCTTTTGCTAATACTGATTATCAGTATTTCGGCCTTCGGAATGCCCGTAATGATTGCCAGAGATTTACAAATGACAGTCCGCCGTGGACATTCTAAGATACGGAGTGTTCTCGATATGTTCAGGATGATCACCCATGCATCCAAGAACTGACCTAGGTAACAGCAGCACAGCTTTGAAAATAGACCAGTATGTACCTATGTATGTAACTACTCATGTGAGTAGTTACTTAGCCACGACCTATATATCTTACCTATAATTCGCAGCTATATTGACTTATCATCATCATCATCTCAGCGTATAATCCTGGTTGCATGAGCGGCTTTCACGTTGGAGCCCGGGGTCCGCTTTCCTACATATTCGCCTCAATTTCGCACGATATCTGGCATCCCGTGGTGTGAGATTGTTGGCACGCATCTCATCTCTTTCATGGTCAAGGCCGCACTTCTTTGCTCTACCTCGCTTGTTCCGGCTCGGCGGTGGCGCCATGGCAAGACATTTTTTACCCACGTAACATGCCATATAGTCGTTGTGACGAAAGGTTGACAGCCGGTTCAAGCATCTGAAACAGAGAGAGCATCCGAATACGGTACTCGGTCATGTTCTTTCCTCCCTCTGTAATCCCATAGTATGAGCGCATAACATTTTTATTGATGGATTGTACCGGGAGCCGGAACCCTGTCAGAAGCCGTTTGTCGGTCTTTCCGCGTAACTCCATACATCCGCCGCAGAATATTCATCTCTGTGACGCGCAGCTCCTGCTTGTGTCGCTCAAGCACACGCCACGCCTCACTGCCATACAAAAGAACAGGTCTAATGATGATATTATAGACCTGTCGCAGCGACTGCCGAGTACTATACGTTAAGAGAGTCAAGAACATCAAGTATAAAGATAAATCTCCTTTTAAACATATCCGGCACACTTAATGCAAAAATAATCTTCAGTGAAATACCATCCAAGATTGTCGCAAACTTGGCACTTGCACTATAATGCACCTATGAGAACTTGGCAGTCACTAACATGCACAAAATAAACATGATTTCTTTGTGAAAGGGAAATAGACACGTAGCTAAGACACGTAGCTATGTCAAACATTGGATAAGTGCTTGTACATATTGTTACGATTGTATTGTTGTATTTTGTGTAACTCAATGTTGTGTGTAGAAGTTTCATTGCGGAAATAAACATCAATATTTACACACGTTTATTTCTACAAATTCTAAAAAACCTTAGCACAACACCAACACAACAACATGGAAGGTACAAAAATATTAACAATGGTTATATATACCTAAGTATTTTCAAGTATAATGTCAAAAAATATGATATATGCTAAATGTATTTTCAGATTGACCTATAAAACATAAAAAAAGCGTTGAGGCTACGTGGTCTACGGCGTAGCTGCTGCGCCGTAGCTCGTAGCACCGTAGCGCAGACCAAAAGAAAACAATTTCATATCAGACAATTTAAATGCAAAATAAGAATGCTATCGGAAAGAGTTTAATTATTTTGCAGTATAAATAATAATAACTTATTCATTTACGTTGTTATACTAAAAAAAAACTTCTGGTAAACGTCTGCAATACGACGCACTACAATACTTGTATATTGTTCAATTTGCACTGCACGGTTAGCCACACCTATACATATCGTTTACTGAAAACTTTGACAGGATTTTAGTACCTAACAGTTTGAACATAAGATCGATTATCGTTTGCATGTTGTGTTAGGATAGAATTGCTTTTGATGCGCGCTGTACTCCGCAGCACTCGGTGGCAACCCTCGTGAAATTATATTTTATACGCGAGCTCCCATTACTGTGTGCTATGGAAAGACACAATATTGTTGTAACTTAACCTGTATTTACTGCTTCTAGCTAGTTTATTAATAAAGTAAAGTTTACAGTTTATACTTTAAAAGAGATGGAGGGATTAGTGTATATGTATAATCCATACTAATATTATAAATGCGAAAGTAACTCTGTCTGTCGGTCTGTCTGTCTGTTACGCTTTCCCGCTTAAACCTCTCAACCGATTTTGATGAAATTTGGCACAGACAATCTTTAGACCCTGAGAAAGAACATAGGCTACCTTTAATCCCGGAAAAAATTGATGTTCCAAAGGGAAATCTAAAAAGCGCGATATAACCGAACTCCACGCGGGCGAAGCCGCGGGCGGAAAGCTAGTAGTGTATATATTAGTGTATGTGGCGGCAACGCACCTGCCATGAAAGATTTTTAAAAAGTGGACTGTATTTAGGAAATCAATATATTAGAAAATCATAAGCAAATATCATTCTGATAGAAAGATGCCTTCAAAGTATATCCCTCTGATCAAGGTACTAAATGCGGCGACCACTTACCTCCAACCTTCAGATGCGGAGTTCGTAGACTACAAGACCAGATCACGAGAAGACGCACGTTAACACAATTCACTGGCAGACTCACTGACTATATTAATTTTGAATTTGAGGCCTAAATTCCCCCAGAGGTTATTTTAAATACTTAAATTTGGTGACCGATAAAGGAACGTGGCCGTGACTCGCTAGCTTGCAAGTTCTATAAGGAGTACCCCCCGCCGCTCGCTCGGTGACACGCGGAGCATGGTGGTTTGGTTGCATTCCGTTTAGCTTAAATTTTCGGCAGCGTCAATCGCCGATAAATACAAAAAATCAAAGGAGATATTCAACAGTGTATTTGTAAACTTGACGCTAATTTATTACGTTACGATATTATTTAATTCAGGCATTGTTCTCGAACTTAACTAAACAAAAGTTCGTGTTTTACTTATTAATTCATTAAGAAAAGGACGTAAGAAAAATATTTGCTTAGTTTAGTCAAATTATAATTAATACCCCAAAAAGTTTAGACGTTGTTTAAAAAAAATGGCGACTAAAAATACGTATTATAATATTAATTTGAATAAAAATTAGGTCTGGCCCTGAATATATTGATGAGATTACTTACTTACGTAATTATCATCAAAATACACAAATTTAAATACATTTTGACATTGAAGAATATTGGATACAATAGGACATGAATTGTTACTTTGAAAGTAAGTTTTTACTATAATTATTGTGTATATGGGGACTAAGTATAAAAACAGCGTGAAAACTGAACAGAGTAGAAATCTCTGTTACAGACTTTTTTTAAAATATACCAAGTAACATTAAATAAATAAATGAACAACAACTAAATTGCAGCTGAAGGATTGAACGTAAAAGAAATAGGTAAGATTTATTATTTTACTTTATATAAAAAAAATCTTTGTCAAAGGCTTCTTCTTCAGACGGTAAATTGAATGTATAACTCGTTTAACTGTCTCGCGGTCTGCCAGCGGTTACTCACAGTTCTACCTTCACCCACTGGCTCAGTTATTCCGACTACTTATTCAATATTTTGTAGTCAATTTAATGTCAGAATAAACAATCAATTACTTTTAGACACTGTTCCGCAAAAGGTGTTTAAAACAACTAGTTTGTTTCGAAGTTTGAACAAAAACAGCCGGTCAAGGGCATATCGGTAAAAATAGGCTTGCATATACGATTAATTTACAAAGTTCGTTCAGAAATTATTTTGTACAGATTTTTATGAAAATTTCAAAGTAATTTTCCTAGAATTTTTTATAAAGTTCTACTTTTGAGTCTTCTTTTTAAAATTTTTAATGCGTATGTTTCAAAAGTTAGTGTTGGGGGGAAACATTTATTTTTACTATCGGATCAGTAATTTCCGAAAATATTAACATTATCAAAAATTACTTCAGTAAACGGTATTCATTTTTGAATACGTATTCAACAATATATCACACGTTAGGGTAAAAATTAAAAAAAACACATTCCCCACTTTACGTGTATCTGTATACCACCGTACCCTAATACAACATTTATTTCCACACTTTTCTTTTAGCATTTTGTCGGCGTGATTATCCATACTAATATTATACATGCGAAAGTAACACTGTCTGTCTGTCTATCTGTCTGTCTGTCTGTTACGCTTTCCCGCATAAACTTCTCAACCAATTTTGATGAAATTTGGTACAGACAATCTTTAGACCCTGAGAAAGGACATAGGCTACCTTTTATCCCGGAAAAAATTAATATACCCGAGGGAAATCTAAAAATGGCGATATAACCGAACTCCACGCGGGCGAAGCCGTGGGCGGAAAGCTAGTTATACATATTTTTACCAAATTTCAGCTCTCTAGTGCTAACAGTCATTGAGATTATCTGCGGGCAGAGAGACAGACATATAGGGCGAAACTATAAGGGTTCCTAGTTGAGTAAGAAACCCTAAAAAATATCCTTAACCCAAAACTAAATTCGGGGCCAGTTATGAATATCAAACAAAATGCCACATTAATTCTAAGATTTAACCAAACTGTTCATACCCTACATAACGTCTCTTCTCCTCTACAATGCTCTCCAATGTATCGATGTACATGTATGTTTGCGGTACATTAATGTACGTTTGATAACAAACTAAGCAGCTATTCATAGCGGAACATGCAATTTCATTAATTAACGGACAGTGCGCTGCTCCCGCGGGCAACTGTTAATATGACCAATATACAAAGGAGTTGGTTCAAGATACGGGCGGAAAGAATTTATTGAACCATTATTACATGTGTGTTCAGTAAAAATTCTGCCAAGTGGATGGATGTAAAAAATGCTGTGAACCATTTAGGTGCAGCTATGAGGCACTGACTCCTTTTTTCTTACAATGACCATTAAACCTTCTCTATTATTTTTATTTACATTACAAAAACTTCTTCTTTTATGTATCTGGTATACACATTACACATCTCCTTTCCGCCTGCAGAAACTTTTCACCCGGCGTATATGTAGGTATTGAATTTGAATTAGAACACAGGTGAAAATTAGTGGTAGATTTATGATGTTATTAGAGTTTCTTACCCAAAGGGTGAAAACGGAATCCTGTTAATAGGACTCCATTGTCTCACCAGGCTGACATTAACCATGACGTTTCATAGATGATGTAGGTATTTCTGCTGTCGTTATAACAATAAACATAACACATGACTGGAATATTTTGTCGTCCTCCGTGGCGCAGCGGTCTGCACGCCTGCCTGCGACGTGGAGGCCCCGGGTTCGAACCCGGGGCCGGGGATCGATCCCCGGCCAGTTCATAATGGAAAAAGATCTTTTCCTGATTGGCCTGGGTCTTGGATGTTTATCTATACAACGTGTAACATAAAGGGTATATACATAACAAAGGCATGGCATCTTTACATGACATCAAACGATATTGGAAGGGTTTTTTAATCCTATCTCTTTATGTTAGGAAGTTATGAGGAAAAACACCGCCTGTGATAGGCTACTATCATACTAGTCGCATAGAGATATTGGAGACATTTATCGGATTTTGGCAAGTAACGTGACGGATAACGAGTAGTTATTAACGTATGTAGTGTGCTGCCACGTTTGTTATGATTTGATTTTAAGAAACACACGAAACCGAAAATTTGGTACCAATTTTTTGAGTATTTTATTTTGAGTTGAAACCCTTCCGATATCGTTTGATATCATCTAAAGATGCCATGCCCTTGGTATGTATATACCCTTTTTGTTACACGTTGTATATGTATCTATTATAAATATAGTATCGTTGATGTAGCATCCCATAACACACGTCTCGGACTTACTTTGGGGCTAGCTCAATCTGTGCGATTTGTCCGTGTATACAATATGATAGGAAAACCCTGTCCGACCCGTAAGGATAATAAAGGTTAGGTAAACACATGGCCAAATATAATATGAAATTTTACATAATCATCATAGTAACAATACCTACAAGTGAATTTTGAAATTGTCTTTTTTTCCCGCGAACTTCCCCAAAATTAGGTGAATTTTTAAAATGTGTCAACACCATTTTCGGCAGTATCATCGTTTGATTTATTGTTGGATATTAAATGTATAAATTTATGTTCAATATTTGGCGGGCCCGTTTGTGATGCTGGCGCGCGGCGAGCTTGTCGGTGTCCTCAAAGAAAAAGTAGGTGAAACTAGGGATGTAATATTTTTTGCGTAATAACGTTTTTTTATCGCTATTAATCGAAACTTGTATCCGGTTGAATGATTTGTTGTAAAAACACAGATTACCCAATGGTAAAAGTACTTTTGTTAGTTTATCGATTAATTACTAATAACATTATTATAACACAAGTATTAGTAAACAGAAACGTATGTTTCATTTATTAGTATAAGTATATCTATACCGAATAATAGCTATATAACTTTATAATATATTGCATTATAATATGATTATTGTTTTATTTTTATATATTTTTTTATTATATTACATCTATAATAAACAAAAACATATAATAAAAACCTATTTTGGTATAAATATTCAGTAAATTTTCCTATTCGTTTAAATGTTATTTGCTAACATTTTTACTTTAAAATACAAATCAGTTATCATAATTTTAAATTATATGAAACAACAAAAAGATTTGCCATTATTAAGGATCGAACCCACAATCGCTCGCTTATGATAGCACTATTGTTAAGTGCGGCCGCTAACTTAACTTCAAATGAAGCAACGAAATTTTGCATTACTTTAAAGAAAGACGAAAACTAGTAACTAAGACTGCGATAAAAAAAAAAAATAATGCGTTAGTGTGCGTGGCCGGTTTAGCGCAGGCGACAGTAGTCTTTAAGGTGGGAATGGACTTCTACAGCTGATAGTACCTATTTTTATAAAATAAAATTAATTTTTACTTTAAATTATTAGTTGCGCGTAAACATTGCTGGTGTAGACTATTCATGTATTGTGTGATCATGTCGTTTTCTAACGTAGAGTAATGTAACATGCTGATGGAGGTAGTAACTGCAATTAGCTGTGTTGTGATCAGGTGTTAGACGATTTGGAAGTGGGTACTTATCGGTCAATGCACGAGGGTTCCAGCATGACGGTGCCTCACGATATTTTTGCTGACCTGTACGTGAGTACATTATCATTATTGTCCATTATCAGTTCGGCGAGCAGTGGATTGGTAGGGGCCAACTGTGGCCAGCGCGGATTTGACACCACTTGATTTTTATTTGTGTGCATGTCCGTGCTAATCTCATGCGACGGTGCCAGGCCTGTATCGTTCTTAGTGAACGAAATATGGAACATCTCCGCTACAGCCATTGTGCTCATCCAATGAAATGATACATTCGGAGAGTCAGACGACCTTCCTACTTAAAAAAAGTTCTTTTCTCGAGCTGCCTAAGTATCATTGTTTCATTCGAGAGTCGATAAACATGGACAAGCTACCTATACCTAAAAGCATGAGGTCAACTGCGGTCATGACCTGTGCCTGTGTTGCCATGAAATTACCTATTTATTTTATGTAAGATATTTATTTTTAGGGGGTATTTTTTTAAGTTTAGCCAGGTTTTGCAGGCATTAGTAGAATCAGTTATCGATACCTAACAATAACTTCACGGGTCGGACAGGGTTTTCTTAACATATTGTATATATATATATATAAACAAACCATATTTTTGTTACTCTGCATCGAGTCCAATTCCCTATGTTCTTTATATATTCCGATATGTTTTAATGAAAAAAATAATAATATTGATCGTTCTTCAATTATCATTAATTTATAACTGCTTACGATTATGACTTGCGACCCAATTCGATCCAAAATGGAACTCACATGTTGACCGCACTGATTGAGACTGCAACAGCAAGTGTGGTCACCTTGGGAGTGACGTCACAAGTACACTAGACTTCAAAGCTGTTTGAGGGCTCAGGAATAATGAGCGTTTTCGTTACTGCCCATGTATTTACATGTGACCGTATTTTGTACAAGAGGATTTTGATCATTTAGTAGGGTTGTTACGGGTGCATAAATTATTAGAGGCCCGCATCCACGTTTTTTTTTTATATATATTATAAACCAGCGCTTGACCTCAATCCTGCCTGATGGTAAGCAGTGACGCAATCGTTGATGGTAAAGCGCACTAGTTTACTAAGAGCCTATTCACTCTAGCCTTGAAGACACTCAAATCCACGTCTACAAATATGGCCTTAGGTGTATGTGGCTGTAGTAGGGTACTTCTACACACGATCTAAAGTAATAATATTATACAATATGTAAAGAAAAAAAAAAGGTTAGGCAAACACTTGACCAAATATAATATAAAATTTTACATAATCACCATAGTAACAATACTATTAAATTTTGAAATAATCTTTTTTTCAATCAAATTTCCCCGAAATTTAGTAATTTAAAAAAAAGTGCCCTGCTCCCCGCCCCCTGCAGTAGGGTTGCTTACTGCACATGTATTAAGTTAGCTCTTTTTGCGAAATAATATTTATTTTTTTAGGGGGATTTTTTTTAAGTTTAGCCCGGCTTTGTACCCATTAGTAGAATCAGTTATCGATACCTAACAATACCTTCACGAATCGGACAGGGTTTTCTTTACATACATATTTTATAAATATTGCATTCTGTATACGCCCCGCGGTTATACCCGCATAAGTTTAGATCCTAGGGAAATATCCGAATTAAAACTAAATATTAACCATATGAGTTCCAAATTTCATACAAATCTGTTCAGTCGTTTTTGAGTGAAAGAGTAATAAATATATATCTACATAGTGGTGATAACAATACGACAATAAATTAAACATCGTGTACCTCAACACATTCTCGGTCTACCCACAAAAATCATATAAATATTTCCATTAGTTTAGTCACAGGAAATTATTTTTCATTTTTCACATTGTCTACATGATGTACTTGTACCTGTTTATAAGGAAGCCCTTACAGGTTGATGACCGCCGCATCCAACGGTACTAAACTTTAATAATAATGGCGCAAAAAAAGCAAGTCTATACAAGACCGCACTGTCGCCGATCGAAGGTGAACTGGAATATTTTAAAGGATGTTCTATTCCGTTTCAAACTTTATGCTATTTAGTTTGAAATTTTCATTTTTTTATTTCTGATGCTAGGTTTTATTCTATGGTCTAAGATTATTTCTATGAACCCGCATTGTCCATGTTTTCAGGTTTATATTATTAGAAGGTTTAAACAAAACAACGAGCATCAAAAACGTCATCCTCATCGCTTTCAGCGAAAAAATGTAGACCGTGTTTTATACCGCGTACATCGACCGACTGGAATAATTTACCAGCGACGATGTTTTTTTCTGACTACAATTTAAGTGTCTTTAAAGTTAGAGTGAATAGGCTCCTAATAAACGAACACGCTTTACCATCAACGATTGTATCACTGCTTACCATCAGGCGGGATTGCAGTCAAGCACTAGTTTATAATTTAAAAAAAAAATGGCAACATTACCATGGTTTATATAGATGTAAGGTGGGATGATTTCACGCTAAGTGGAACGAAGATCTTCATAGTATGTTTGGTAGCATCTGGATGAAAGTAGTCGAAAATCGAATTAATTAATTAGAGTATAGTAGTAATTCGATTTTCGGCAATGGACAACCTTACGTCCTGAAATGGATAGCTGTAGGCTGATTATACTGACTGTAAGATCTGGAATGCATTTATATCTATACTAATATATAAAACTGAAGAATTTGTTTGTTTCTTTGAACGCGCCTAACTCAGGAACTTCTGGTCCGATTTAAAAAATTCTCTGTCCGTTAGATAGCCCATTAATGCACGAATGTTTTAGGCTATATAACATTACGCTGCGACCAATAGGAGCGGAGCATAACTAACTCCACGCGAACGAAGTCGCTGGCGGCCGCTAGTGTAATATAATCTTATTTACTTGCGCTTTCTCATTCCCTATTTCTGAACAAGAAAGAAATAAAGAACGTTTATTTGCGGTAAACATAACGCAAAAGTTTACAAAAACACAAAAAATAAGAAATAGTTGAGGAAAACATGCGTCACATCCACGCAAAATGGCTTTCGCTCAGCATTATGCCGCGACTCTGTGCAAAACAGAGCCCAGCGCTGGTTTTCAGCGACACACACTCTAATCTTCCGTCTTTTTTCTCACTCTAAGTTTATTACATTTGGTATTTTTTTTATTAAATATGTAAATGCTAATTAATGAAGCGTTTATTTTGAGATACAACAATCGACATAGCGATGTTAATTCTTCGGCTTGAAGCGTCGATTTTTCAGCCGCCGGCGTAAGTTACCACCCACCAGACAAAGTCATGCCGCCAAGCGATTCATCGTGTTCCGGCATGATGTCTGGTGAAGCCGAACGGAGGACGGGTCTGAGCAGTTGTGTTGCGATGTACGTGCCGGGTACGATGCGCGAAATGTTGTTGTGTCGGGAGTTTGGTTGTGGAGAGCCTCCAGATCAATATCCCTCTGGCGCAGCATCGTTGGTCGTGTTTTTGGTTTAACATTGCATCACCGTGCTCAGCTGCCGTCTTCCTTCCTATTTACTCAGTTCTTTTGAGTGAGTAGGCTTAATAAAATAGCGCGCTTTACCATCAACGATTTCATCACTGCTTACCATCAGACGGGATTGCAGTCAAGCGCTGGTTTGTAATTTATATAAAAAAAAGTAGCGTGTAAGTACCATCTAAAGTCACACGGAGTTTTCAGAGTGATCAGGACTCATCTTCATCTCAGCGTTATTCCCAGTCGCATCCGAAGCTTTTTCAGCTTTGGAGTCTGGGGTCCGCTTTACCAGTCTAACTGATAATTTTGACTAAACTTCGATATTTTCCGTGATCCGACTGCCGTCTGGTCTGCCGGAAGGCGATATCGAAACATTGCAGCTAGACCAATTGTTGGCCTTTTGAGGACTCCGACAACCCGTAAGAACTGCCATTAGATGTTCGTATGGCAACCGGAACCATCAGCTTAACGTGCTTTCCGAGGCACGACCAGACTAGTGCAAATATTCATATTCATTCACTTAGCTGGGATCGAAACCGCGCCTCTTTGCGCAGTGGCCGCGTTCGCTACCGCTACCGCTGATGTCAGATCAGGACTAATGAAAGGTACACTAAAATCTTTGAAGTTGTAGCGCAATCTAAAGTTTATTGTGTAGGCATTAAAGTTATTCTTCCATAAAGATATACGTTTATATTTTTGGTGATTATGTCACAAATGCAGCTTAGAAACTAATTTACTTGAGTTCCTAGATTATATGAACAGGGCACATTGAGCGTGGATAATTAATGAATCGGATTAAATGGAGGTAATCGTATTGGAGTTGATCATCTGTTAGTATTAATTACCGTGTTTACGCCTGGCGCCTTTGATGTAGGTATATGTTCATTTATAACTTAATACGACGATTGACAAGTTGTATAACGTTAATTAGGTAAATAAGTAAAATTTGCCAATTTACCTGCAGCGTCTTCCCGTCAGATTTATAATTAAATTGCCTTCAAGGCTAAATTGAATAGGCTCATTTGAACACATAATAAACTAGTGCGCTTTACCATCAACGACAGTATCACTGCCTACCATCAGGCGGCCAAGCAGCAGATTATATCTTTTAAAAAAATCAAAGAATATATTTCAAGTAAGTCCACTATCGATCAAGTAAGTACAATATCGTCCCACTGCTGGACACATGTCTCCTCTCATACAGAGAAGGATTAAGCGTAATCACCACGCTTGCTCAATGCGGGTTAGCGATTTCAGACTGCAAGTCCAGGTTTCCTCAAGATGTTTTCCTTCAGTGCAGATTATATAATGTCTACAGATAATTTAATTGCGTAATAGCAGTAATTTTTTTCTATGCATTAGTTTATTTAGTAAAACCCTTCTTTCGTTTTGCATTGCTTATCATAAAGGAACTATTTAGGGGTGAGTCTAACAGGGTAACATAAAGAGCTATACTGTAACTCATACAGACAGGCCCAATAAGTGCCATGCATTGCTCCATTTTTGAACGTTATAAGTTAGTGCTTAATTGCGATCAGACCTGATGGTAAGCAGTCACATGTGGGAGCGGCGAGAGGAGGTAAAACGCCGTGGCATTACTCCGCTGTCGCGACAAATTGCATTACGGCAGACAGAGCTCCGGCGGGATCTCATGGCGACATGGAGAGTGCGATTGTCACAAGCCAGTGCTGGGCACGCCACAATAGCGGCGGTAAGTCCCCTCTTTGAGGAGTGGCTGGATAAGCGTCACGGCGCCCTCACCTTCCGCCTGACGCAGGTTAAGGACCTGCGGTTGTTTCGGGAGATTCCTGTTCCAGATAAAGCGCAAGGAAACGCCAGAATGTCACCATTGTGTGGATCGCCCTGAGGATACAGTGGAGCATACGGTGGAGGCTTGTCCGGCTTGGTTGATGATTTCCCATCCAGAAAAAATGTGGTAAGCACTGGTGAAATCCTTGTTGGTAGTTTATGTGAGGATGCACTGTGGTGGCATCGGCTACACTTGATAATGGAGGTCGCTATGTAGGAAGAGTTGATACCAGTGAGCTACCAATATCGCGTCCCCGACTTATACTTTGAAGGAAATGTCAATTTTCTACCGCCTAAATGCCTTTTGGCGGCAAGACTTTGACTAAACGTCAACTCTCCCCAAATAGAGGGTATCTATAATATATATCCACAAAAGAAAAAAGTCTTGTCATAAATCGTTGTCATAAATCGTTAGGGTGGTAAAGCAATTAAGAAGCCAACTCTACCCAAAAGTATAATCTATTAAGAAATAAACAACCATATTTTAGAAAATTATGTTTTGTCCATTGTCGACATGACAGACGGCTTCTCCTCTTGAGCGTAGCCGTCTATTTTTAGTGCGAATGGTCCCGGACGAGACCGTTGTTATGTAAATCAGAGCGCCATTTGGCTCGGCCGTTGATAGCGCGATTAGATCGGAGCATTTTGATCGATTGGTCGGCTGGCGTTGGACTTATTAAGTTTGGAGAAGTCTCGTGGGATGAATAGATGAGTAGATACAGCCTGTACATTACAAGTTATCTCAAACTTAGTTTGACAGATACGCTATAAAGATTTCGGGATTTAGTGATTTACGTTAAATAAGAATAAAAAAGAGATTGTAAATAATGAGAAATTATTTCATAGTAATTTCTGTTTAGGTAAGTCGTGGTGGCCTAGTGGTTAAAACACCAGCCTCTCAAGTATGGGAGTGTAGGTTCGATTCCAGGTCAGGCAAGTACCAATGTAACTTTTCTAAAGTTATATGTATTTTCTAAGTATATCTTGGACACCAATGACTGAAGGTGAAGGAAAACATCTTGAGGAAACCTGGACTTTAAGTCTGAAATCGCCAACCCGCATTAAGCAAGCGTGGTGATTACGCTCAATCCTTCTCTGTATGAGAAGAGACCTGTGCCCAGCAGTGGGACGACTAAAGGTCGATGATGATGAATGATGAATTTCTGTTTAAAATAAACCACACAAAACAGCTTTATTAACACGTGTCATATTGTCCGAATATTTGTATCATTGAGATAAGAATGTCAATGCAGTACATAATACCATCAAGGAATGCATCACGGCTTCCCATCAGGCGGGATTGTGGCCAATCACCAGTTTATAATTAAAAAAAATAACAAGAAGTATTTCCTATCTTAGAATATGAATTTTAAATACATAAATAATTATGATATTCCAGCACCGTACGTTAATCGTGGAAACTGTCAAACAGAATAATAAAAACCTTTTTTATTAAAAAAAACACCCGACTTCCAAAAAAATCACTACAAATTGAAAAATAACTCATTTCGGAAGTCGGTGTCTTTGGTTTTTGTATATATTTTGTTTATGACACTGACTTCAGAAATTAGTTATTTTTCAATTCGTAGTGATTTTTTGGAAGTCGGTTGTTTTATTGAATAAAAAAGATTTTATTTTAGAATTTTTAGTAGTGAAAAGTACTGCAAACAAACAAAACCGCTGAACCGATTTCTATAAAATTCAGAGACAAAACTGAAAGTATGAGCAATACTAGACATGGCACGATTCTTCTTCTTCTTCCTCAGCCTATAGATGTCCACTGCTGGACAAAGGCCTCCCCCAAGGCTTTCCACGATGACCGGTCTTGTGCTGCCCGCATCCATCGGCTTCCCGCGACCTCCACCAGGTCATCGGTCCACCTTGTTGGGGGTCTCCCTACGCTGCGTCTTCCAGTACGTGGCCGCCACTCCAGAACCTTGCCGCCCCATCGGCCATCGGTTCTACGATCAATGTGCCCTGCCCACTGCCACTTAAGTTTAGCGACTCGCAGAGCTATGTCGGTGACTTTGGTTCTTCTGCGGATCTCCTCATTTCTGATTCGATCACGCAGAGAAACTCCTAGCATAGCTCTTTCCATGACACGATTACGCAACTTAAATTCCGACTCATGATTTTAATTGATTGCTGCATAGAAGACGAAGAGCTACAAAGCACACCCTCTCACACAAACACACACACAAAATAACAAACACGCGCTTCTTTCTTCTTCTTCAGCCTATAGAGGTCCACTGCTGGGCAAAGGCCTCCCCCAAGGCTTTCCACAATGACCGTTCTTATACTGCCCGCATCGATCGGCTTTCCGCCAGGTTATCGGTCCACCTTGTTGGGGCCTCCCTACGCTGCGTTTTCCGGTACGTGGCCGCTACTCCAGAACCTCACTGCCCCATCGGCCATCGATTCTACGAGCAAGGCACTGCCACTTTATTTTAGCGACTCGAAGAGCTATGTCGGTGACTTTGGTTCTTCTGCGGGTCTTCTCATTTTTACTTACTACATACTACCAACTACGAACCAGAAGTATACATGCACTAAATTCATTTAATTTCACCTTATTTGAATATCATAATAATTTCCAAAAACAGGTGAAAACACTGTCTCCTGTAACGCAGATACCATCTAGCACTGGAGTCTCCAAATTTAGGAGGCTTCAAATTAAATGGATACTGTTATGCCAAAAAGTATAAAATTCCGCGATTCACAATAATTCACCATTGTCGACCGATCCTCACTTTCAGAGACACAGCGGTCGCACAAACATAAAAAAACGATCAAGCTTGAAACCATTATTTCCATAATCTGTCCACATTATCCCCATCCGGTCATATTCCCCGGGAGACAGGCAACAATCTGAGCAACTCATCCGTCACGTTCAGGCAGTTGCCAACAGTCGTTGTTATGTAAATAAGCGCCGATCAAACGGGGACGATCGCAGATTCCGATAAACGCTTGAACTTTGCATTTGAACTTTGAGAATAAAATCACTACTCTTTGAGGAATCCTGGTGGTTCTTAATTTTCTGATCGTGTTACAGCATAATGGAAGCGTCACATCGTATGGATCGACAGGCGTTTTAGGGAAATGTCTTTTGTAATTTTGTCGTTCGAAAATTGATGATTTTAAGACTAATTTAAATAATGATTTCATTTGATTGATTAGATCTACCTGGAAAGATACACTGAACACAGTCTTTATTCCTTGAGCTTATCCGAAAACAGTAATTATTTTAAAATAAGTCATTAATTTTAATAAATATACGATAGTTGTAGAACTGTGACAGATTAACGTACATACATATAGTTATAGGGTAATTGAATTCATAAATGACATGCAATTTAATAATGATAGATGAAATTATTGTATTTGTTACTTAACTAATTGAGTTGACTTGTTTTAATTAATGTTTGACATATTTATGAATTCTGAATTGACCTGTCCATGACAAAGTTTCTTGACATTTAGGTATTATTTTAATGACATCTTTTTCCCTTTTTTATTTTATTTTGAATGAATTTATAAAATACATGTAGATATTAAAATAATAAATTGGTATTTGTCTCTACTTATTGTACATTACTAATTAGTAATGTACAATAAGTAGAGACACCAATTAAAATTGCATGCCTTCAGGCGGATTATTCAAATTCAAATTCAAAATTTTATTTCGGATTAAAAAACATCCATATAGTGTTAGTACAAATAAAGCTTAGACTAATGTTAGTAAGAATTAACTAAAGTGGGTCTGGACTCCTATCCACCTACGTAAGAGGGGCGAGTCCCACCGATCCGAAAACACATTCAGTATGCCATTGGAGGAGGTGCGCAAGCGCGCCATCATGGAAGCACAACGTTTTCGCATGATCGCGGCGAACCCGTCGACCCTCGCCTCCGCGAACATCCCTGACGCGCTACAGCGCCACGGCAACCCCAAAAGCACCCTGAATGCGTTATTATACTGTACGCGCAAGTCGCTGTATGCCCGCTGGGTATACGTGGCCCACAGGCTGCACGTGCAAAATGACTGGCAGAAGGCCTTAAAAAGCGTTATCTTAACAGCCTTAGAACAGCGCACAAACCTGCGGGCCAGCATGTTGCAACGGACAACCAGCGAACTGCGCTCCCTATCAATATCCAGATTATCCTTTAAGTCGTCAGTGACCCAGTGACCCAAATACTTGAACTTTGCAACCCGCCCTAAAGGAGACCCAGAGAGAGAGATTTCAGGCAGCTGTTCATAGGTCATGGTACCTGATTTAAAGACCAACCACTCACTCCTATCGGTGTTGTATTTGAGTCCATGAGTCACTGCATAAGTTTCACATATTTCAAGGAGTTTTCTTAAAGCACCGATAGATGGACTCAGCAGCACCATGTCATCAGCGTAACTAATATTGTTCACGCAAACACCGTCCACGTGACAGCCGATTTTGGTACTGCTGAGCTCACCTATCATCTTGTTTATGTACAGATTAAAAAGACGAGGGGAGCTCAGACCTCCCTGTCTTACCCCACAGTCCAACCCATACATCTCATAGTAAGAGCCTGCCCACCTTACCGTATTCTTTTGACTGCTATACCAAAAACTGTACAGTGATATAACGTCAGCGGGAACAGTAGTGTTGTGAGTGAGCTTATGCCAGAGCAGGTCATAATTGACCAGGTCGAAGGCCCTCGATAAATCCAAGAAACAGGCTATTACAGGAGTCTTTCTGTCAGTATAATATTGGACAGTCTGCTTAAGGCTCAAAATTGTACTATCCGTCGACAAGTTTGGTCTGAAGCCAAACTGACCATCCTCGAGAATGATATGTTTAGCCAGTATTTTATCAAGCAGACTATCCAATACCTTAGCACATACAGTAGCAAGTGATATCGGCCTGTAATTGGAGATATCGTCTTATTCTTTATTACTGGCACAACGATCAAAGGTCAGACAAAGGTTAAAAAACATAGCCAGCACTCGCGGTAAGTGTACCCCAGCGTGTTTATGATGTTCGACACTGAGGCCGTCGTGACCGGGAGACTTACCCCTCACCATGTTCTGTATACTTCTCGCAACTTCCGACTTATTATGGAGATGCCAAACTATCTTATATCAAATTAGTAGACCAGTAGTTTCCGAGATTAGCGCGAACAAACAAACAAACATACAAACAAACAAACTCTTCAGCTTTATATATTAGTATAGATAGATGAGAATATGGCTGATTTCTTCTTCTTTATCTCCTTAAAATTGATATGTTAAATCTGAATTACCCATTTTCGCAATAAATGCGTTTGAGTTTGAGTTGAGTTTAAGTTTGATAATTCAAAAAAATATTAACTTACTCATCATCATGTCAGCGTTAATCCCAGTCGCATCCAAAGCTTTTTCAGCTTTGGAGTCTGGGGTCCGCTTTACCAGTCCAACTGCTGATTTTGGTTGTGCCTGCAGCATATTTCCTTTTTTAGTATGATGAAATCACAAGACTCACGTTACTCAATTTATTACGAATAGGTAGATTTATAAAGCAGTCGATCAATAACCTCTGTACAAATTGTATGTATCTCAAATATAGTAAATAGTTATGCGTTTATGGAGTTTCATAGAAGGGTACATGGTACACAACTTAAACCAATATAAGAGGACACAACATGGCCAAACTTTGAAGCGACTGCCGTCTGACCTCCACAACCCGATGGCGATATTGAAGCATTGCAGTTAGACCAATTGGTGGACTTTTGAGGGCTAGATTAACTTACTTACCCTCACTATTTGCTCTTTGTTGTACGGCTACCTTCGACGCTCGAGTCCGAATCACACTTAACCGATTTTTTCTTTGAGGAGCTTAGTAAAAAAAAGCAGAACTTTACGAAGTAAATGACTATAACTGTTTCATATAATCTTCATGCTTCTGAAATAAAGCGACACCATAGCTGAAATACTACTTTGCGTTATGTAATGGCCTAAACAAAGGTATGCGAACAACATCAATAATGCCCTCTGCACTCCCAGAATTACATGAATTCGTTCCATACCTTTACACCGCTCTTATGTAAATCAAATCACCAGTTCGCTTCCGAATCGATGCTCGGAGCTCGATAATCCATTCTGCATAAATGTTTATAATATTGCCTATGTGTTACATTCTATAAATATGATGTGTGTTACTTGACCTATTATGTAGGCAAAGCAAGAAAAAGATGTTTATTGGGACTCGTATAGGAAAATCATAACCCTAAACAAAACACAATAATAGTACCTCGATCAGTAGCTTGACTACTGATCTGATCTTGACTTGATCCTGGCTGTAAGGTATCAATTGCAGCCCGAGATATTTTTATAGTTCGAGGGTGCAATTGATGCTTACACCCAAGCTAACTACTCTGTACCCTATATATATAATGTACTCTGTGCTACTCTGCTTTACATCTCGATTATGAGGTTAGTAAAAAAACCGCTATTACAAGAATAAAAGTTTTTCCGTTCCCGCCTTTTTTCATGTTATATTTTTTAATAATTTTATCAAGAACGAAGTTGAGCTTCACCGTTCGATATTTAAAATTGATGACTATTGTACTCATACGAAGACAAGGCTGCATAGCGAAGTGACCTCTTTTGTCATTGGTCTGAATGCATGATGTCTATTGCCAGGACTTTGACACTGACATTGACAAGT
The DNA here is from genome assembly GCA_017933935.1 of Sesamia nonagrioides. Classification (NCBI taxonomy): domain Eukaryota; kingdom Metazoa; phylum Arthropoda; class Insecta; order Lepidoptera; family Noctuidae; genus Sesamia; species Sesamia nonagrioides. The sequence continues at coordinate 775,447 of JADWQK010000020.1, read as the reverse complement.
GGCAATTTCACTATAGGTCGCTGGCTAGGGGTTTGGCGGGAATGTCAAGATGAGTGTCACGCTCATTTTTCATTGGACTTTTAAAATTATTTATAGTGTCGTTTACTAAATAAAAACGCGTGATTTATGTAGTAAAAAGTGCATTCAGTGAATAATTCAAAAGAACAGTGAAATATTGTAGCATAGTGGCCTCATCATGTCTTTACGCTAAACCGCTCCTTATCGTCCAAACGCGTAAAACGAAAGGAGTTAGTTTAGGTTAAGTTATGCTAGGATAAGTTAGGATAAATTAGGATAAGTTAGGATAGATATTTAATGAATCCGTGCGCAGTTTCTGGCCTGCCATCGGACGCGTCCCCAGGTGGCGGATTGGGGAACGGCCCCCAGATATGGGGGTTACCGGTTTACCGGCGCGGACCAAAACCAGATGCGGGGACCGCTTCGGCGGTCACACGTGCGGCGGGTCGGCCACCACTCGAGGTGGCTGACGTGACCCGAACTCCGGGTCACCGTCGGGCAACCCGGTCTCCTCATTGAGAGGAGCTGGGGGCCCCGTTTGCCTCCGGGCAAACGAGTGGGGCTAAGAGGAAGGACACCTCGCTAAAAAATCCTTGGCTGCTGCGTCTTCTCGCACAAAAAGACGTACCCAGCCCGGCCCCTCCCTGTGGAGTGGAGGGACCACTGTGGGCCCGCCCTAGGCGGGAATCGCCGGCGGGGGATTGGTAGTTAGGCTGTGCCATTTTCCCATGACCCCGCCACTCAGGCGATGTCGTTGTGCCGCTGTGGGTTTAGTGGGTATTCCCGGCATCGGCTGGGCGAGTCCCACACACGCCCTTCGGGGTATGGTGCGTAAATGCATTACCACAGCGCCAAAAAAAAAAAGATATTTAATGAAAAAAAATTACTGAAGACTTGGCTGTATGGCGTACTATGCCTTTGCCTTTTCCATTCGCCCGAACAGAAAGAAACGAACCAAAAAAAAAAAATGTCTATTGCCAGTATGATGGTTAGATGTACGCGAACTTTTTGAAAGAGTTTCTTTTTTATTTACTTACCACCCTAAGGCTTTTCTAGGTACATTATTATCCTAGAGCGCTAAATGGTCACCTACAAGCCACATTTGAGGATAATGAGGACATACTTACCGAATATGAGAGATGTAAAAAACGATTAATGTGCGCAACCACATCGACATTTTGTCGGCCGAAATTACGAGTTGAATTGCGTGAAATATTAGAGGCCTTTGTCCAACAGTCATCATTATCATCAACCTATTTATCGCCCCACTGCTGGGCACGGGTCTCCTCTCATACAGAGAAGGATTAAGCGTAATCACCACGCTTGCTCAATGCGGGTTGGCGATTTCAGACTTAAAGTCCAGGTTTCCTCAAGATGTTTCTCTTCACCTTGTTATCAGTCATTGGTGTTCAAGATATACTTGGAAACTACATATAACTTGGAAAAGTTACATTGGTACTTGCTTGACCTGGAATCGAACCCGCACACTCATACTTGAGAGGTTGGTGTTTTAACCACTAGGCCACCACATTACCACCACGACTTAATAGTAACATATTTTTATCTATCCAAAGCCCCGAGACATTTGCTTTTTTTGGATAGGAAATCATCAAATGACCTCTCTCGCTCTGGGCGGAGTAGGAGGCCGTGTAGACTTTGACTAAAACCCACCCATATTCCTACATTTGCCTGTCTGCCAGAACCACGTTATCTATTTTGAACGGCCCGCGGCCCTGGCAGTAAAGCGAATCTCGGAACTTATTCCTCAGATTCACGCTCCCCGCTCTGCCTTTGTTATGCAAAGTGTCTTTGTCGCAGGTTGCAACTTTCTTGCGATTAGATCGCGCGTTTGATTGACCGTCGCCAGAATTCGTATTCAAACCAGACCTGCGTAGTAAGTGACAGTGATTTGACGTTTTGTTTAATATTTAAACGGTTTTGTTTACATCCCTTGCTTTAATTGATATAAAGGGTTGGGGCGGGGTTGATTAAAAATGAAACCGTGGCCCTAACGCATAGGCGAGTGAAGAAACACGGGTGGGTTTTAGTCAGTAAAAGCTTGGCCTTCCGCTCCCCCCGGAGCGGGAGAGGTCATTTGATGATAACCCATCCAAAACAAAAAAAAAAAGGTGACGAGGACATCGAGGCTCCAACCTGTTACCATAGTTTTAGTACAATTACGACAAGCATGTCAACACTTGACACTTTGAATTGCTATTTTCGCAAAATAATAAAAGTGACAGTGACATACAACACATTACATAAACTATAGGTTCGAAAATACTATGTCCATAACAGCACAAAATTTTATTCAAAAATAAAGGCGTAAATTGCTTTTGAATAGAGCCCAAGTATGCATACTTTTGCTCATGGCTTGAGTGACGGTCTTTGCCCAACTCTCAGGGTAGTAGTTCAGCATGACTGTTTCATTCAGCAGCATAATGATTGGTTTTAAACATATAGATTAAGTTTGAAACACATCGCTATGTTCCATAGCTATATATCTCAAAAACCAAGTCAAACTGGCACCTAATTGCGTAATACACTAAGACTATCAATCGGAATGAATTGTTTTGAAGCGTATTGTTAAACCATTGCTCGATATATTTGAAAAATATATCAGCTGAATAATGTAAATAGCGCAATCAATGTTGTCGAACTGTCAAAATGAAACTCATTGCTAAAAACAGTGTGATTGAAATTCGTCAAATTAAGATATCTTTGTTTTTTATAATGACCAATACAGGAAGTACGTATTCCAAAAGCACATCATAATAATTAAGGATATCTATGTAGGACATGTAGTTATTAAAAAAAGCATCTATTTACCTACCGTTCGACAAGGAGTTGGATCTTGGACTTCATATAGTGAATAGGCTCATAGTAAACTAGCACGCCTTACCATTAACGATCGCATCGCTGCTTACCATCAGGCGGGATTGCGGTTAAGCGCTGGTTTATAAATAATAATAATAATAAAAAAAAAATATCCTCGCCCATCCCGTTGTCGGGGCTGTAAATTAATGCAAAATAGGGGTTGCGCTAAATACGAGATAAAGAAGAAGAAATCAGCCATATTCTCATCTATCTATATCTATACTAATATATAAAGCTGAAGAGTTTGTTTGTTTGTTTGTTCGCGCTAATCTCGGAAACTACTGGTCCGATTTGAAAAATTCTTTTTGCATTGGATAGCCCATTAATCCAGGAAGTCTTTAGGCTATATAACATCACGCTGCGACCAATAGGAGCTGAGCATAACTAACTCCACGCGAACGAAGTCACTGGCGGCTACTAGTAGTACTAATATAATTATAAAGCTAAAGAGTTTGTTTGTTTGTTTGAACGCGCTTATCTCAAGAAATACTAGTTCTATTTGAAAAAATCTTTTTGCGTTGGATAGGCCATTAATCCAGGAAGGTTTTAGGCTATATAACATTACGCTGCGAGCAATAGGAGCGGAGCATAACTAACTCCACGCGAACGAAGTCGCTGGCGGCCAACAACAAATAAACATCTTTTGTTTTGATTAATTCACTTCATTTGTAATTCAGTTCGTCTTGTAATATCAGAGACATCTCAACATTGTTTGTAACATCGATAGCATACCTTCTGGCAAACTTCTTAATGTAGCAGGTGGCTTTAAAAGCTTCCACTTTTCATACCGAAAACCATTTTTACAACCTGTGACGATTTTGAATGTGACAGGTTGGAAAACGTGCAGCGTGGTAAATGAATTGTGCATCAAATTGATACACAGTGTCAATTTTCCGTGTATTGACTATTTCACGTAACTGTCAAAAGATAATTGTAAGTTGAATTAATGGATAATTTTAAATAATAAAAACTTTTACAGTAAACCATACATAAAGACTTCTTTTTTTTTTTTTTTTTAAGTAAAAGATAATCTTGCGCTAGGTGGCCCCGCACTTCGGCCGACTCCCGGCCTAAGAATGGTGTGGAGGGAATGGATTGCGCATAACGGCACTCTACCATTTCCTCCAGGGCAATATCAACCACTGTGCCAGAGCTCAGGATCTTTTACTTCAGAGCATGGCAGAGTGGTCGATTCACGTGGCTGTGGTCGCTGAACCGTATTTTATCCCACCCAGGGATAACTGGGTGGGAGATCTGGACGGTTTGGTGGCCATCATTGGCGGGGCTCTTGTCAACCCGTCCCGAGGTCACGGCTGGGTGGCCGCCCTCGCGGACGGTATTGGTACGGTTGGGGCGTATTTCTCGCCCAACAAGAGTCTCGCTGACTTCGAGACGTTCCTTATCGAGTTGGGTGCCGTAGTGGCCCAACTCCACCCTCGCCCGGTGCTTCTACTGGGGGATCTCAACGCCAAGTCTGCGGCGTGAGGGTCCCCTGTGACCGACAATAGAGGCGAGGTACTTGAGGAGTGGTTGGTCACGACTGGCTTGACCGTCCTAAATCGGGGCTCGGTTCTCACGTGTGTGCGACAGCGGGGCGGGTCTATAGTGGACGTCTCGTTTGCTAGCCCCGCTCTCGCAGGCCGTGTCCGCGACTGGCATGTCGCCGCGGAGGTGGAGACATTGTCGGATCATCGATACATCCGTTTCGACGTCTCCGCCCAGACCGCTGGCGGCCGCGGATCATCAGCCCCGCGAGCAGACGGTCCGCGCTGGGCGCGTAAGCGCATCGATAGGGAGCTTCTCGAAGAGGCCGCTATTGTCCAGGCCTGGATCCGGGAGTCGGCATCCTACGGACCCGTCGACGTCGAACAGGAGGCCCTGTGGTTTCGCGGGGCAATGACGCAAATATGCGATGCGTCCATGCCCCGGATCCACGTGCACTCGGCAAGGCGCCAGGTGTACTGGTGGACCGCCGAGATCGCGCAGCTACGTGTTGAGTGCGTGGCGGTTCGACGCCGGTACACCCGATACCGGAGGAGACGTCGCCGGGTCCCTGACGAAGAAGCCGCGCTGTATGAGGTGTACCGCGCGGCAAAGAAGGCTCTGTGGCTGGCCATCTACGAAACGAAGACGCGAGCCAGGGAGGAGATGTTGGAGACTCTAAACAGGGATCCGTGGGGGCGTCCATATCGCGCGGTCCGAGGTAAACTTCGAGCCACGGCGCCCCCACTTACGGAGAGTCTTCAACCCGAGCTGCTGGAGGAGGTGGCCGCAGCACTCTTCCCGGCAAGAGCGGAGCATACGCCACCGTCGATGGCTCTGCCCACAGCCACAGAGTCTACAGAGGAGAACGCCATCAGCGTCCCAGAGGTGACACAGGCAGAGATGAGGGCGGCCGTGATGCGGCTCCGGGCCAAGAATGTGGCTCCGGGGCCCGACGGGATCCACGGCTGCGTGTTAGCCCTCGCTCTGCAGGAACTCGAGCCCCAACTTAGAGGGCTCTATACAGCGTGCCTTGAGCGGGGCCAGTTTCCCACTTTGTGGAAATCTGGTCGTCTGGTCCTGCTCAGGAAGTCCGGGCGCCCTGCGGACTCGTCGTCCGCGTACCGGCCCATAGTGCTACTAGACGAGGTGGGTAAGTTGTTTGAGCGAATTATTGCCGCCCGCCTCGTCGGCCACTTGTGCAGAGAGGGGCCGGACTTGGACGACAGTCAGTTTGGGTTTCGGCATGGGCGCTCCACCATACATGCTTTGTCGCGCGTGAGAGCCCTGGCGGAGGAAGCGGTGTCCCGGGGCGGGGTGATGTTGGCGGTGTCTTTGGACATCTCCAACGCTTTTAACACCCTACCCTGGAGTTGTAATCGGGAGGCACTGCGGTACCATCAAGTGCCTCCCTACCTCCGTCGAATAGTTGGGGCTTATCTGTCCGAGAGATGTGTCACTTACATGGGACGTGATGGCGGACACCAGCGCCGCATGTCGTGCGGTGTTCCACAGGGTTCGGTCCTAGGCCCGCTCCTGTGGAACATCGGTTACGACTGGGTGCTGAGAGACGAGCTCAGACCGGGGGTAGACCTGACGTGTTATGCGGACGACACGCTGGTCACCGCCCGGGGGAGCTCGCATAGGGAAGCAACGTTGCTGGCGACGGCTGCGGCATCACAGGTGGTGGGCCGTATACGTCGCCTAGGCCTGGAGGTAGCCCTCAACAAGTCGGATGCCATGGTGTTTCATGGTCCCCGGCGGGCGCCGCCACTCAGCTCACATATCGTGATCGGGGGGATTCGGATCGCTGTCGAGTCCACTATGAAGTACCTAGGATTGGTGCTCGACAGCCGGTGGGACTTCGGCCCCCACTTCCGGCGGCTGGCGCCCAAGTTGTTGGGGGCGGCTAGGGCGCTTTCAACATTGCTTCCCAACCTGGGGGGACCGAGCGCCGCTTGCAGGCGGCTCTACATGGGAATCGTGCGATCGATGGCCCTGTATGGGGCCCCGGTGTGGGCTTTTGACCTGACGGCCGGCAGCATCGCTGTACTGCGAATACCGCAGAGAGTGATGGCCGTCAGAGTCATACATGGGTATCGCACGATCTCCTATGAGGCGGCCTGCCTACTGGCTGGAACCCCGCCCTGGGACCTGGAGGCGAGGGTCCTCGCGTCTCTGTACCGGTGGCGTGAGCAGGCGCGAGAACGGGGCGAACGGCCGATGCAGCGTCAGCTTGAGCAGCGTCGGTCGCAGCTCAGCGAGGTCTTGGTGGCGGAATGGCGGGACAGGCTTTCACGCCCTACCGCCGGCCTCATCACCATCGAGGCCATCCGGCCGGTACTGGCGGACTGGCTCGGGAGAAGGCATGGCTCCCTAACGTTTCGGGTGACACAGGTGCTCTCGGGGCATGGTTGCTTCGGAAAGTACCTGTGTCGCATAAACAGGGAGCCGGACGCCCGGTGTCACCACTGCGTCGACTGCCGGGAGGATACGGTGCAGCATACGCTGGCAGAGTGTGCCAGTTGGGAGGAGCTGCGCCGTGTCCTCATCTCTGAAATAGGCAGTGACTTGTCGCTGCCGGCCGTAATCAAGTCGATGGCCGGCAGCGAAGAGTCCTGGGATGCGGTGGTTTCCTTCTGCGAAACAGTTGTCTCGCGGAAGGAGGCTGCGGAAAGGGAGAGGGAGATCTCGTCCTCTCACCCGACCCGCAGCAGGCGTACCGGGCGTCGTCGGAGGGCGGATAACGCCCTCTTCCAGCCCCCCTAAATGGGTTCAGGGGCGATGGACTCGGGGACATCTGTCGCCCCTCAAACATCAGGACCCGAGATGGCGGCGCGAAGTGTTCCACGCGCGCTACTCTTAGACGTCACGGAGGGAGTCCTACACCTCACTCCCCCCCTTGACCCGAGGAGGCCTACGGTGGTGGGCCAGCACCAATCGGGGGTTGCGGAAGCAGTATTAGTTCTCGCAGCCCCCGGTGTAGGTGTGAGAAGGAACAACCGGGTGGTTTTTAGTCAGTAAGAGTCTGACAGACCCCGTCGCCTGCCCCAGGGCGGCGGACATCCATGAGGATTTTTCACCCGGAAAAAAAAAAAAAAAAAAAAGGTGGCCCCGCACTTCAATGACAAATTATAATATGGTAAATTTCGTAAGCAATGTAACGAAATTTAAACATTAATGAAAACAGGGAAACGAATTCAAGAAGGGAAAGAAATACCTTAGAGATTTAATTATCTTAAAACAGGGTCATACATACACATGTGCGACCCTTTGGCATATACGGAGTGGCAAGAGGAGCCAAAATCTGGCGCATAACTCCATTGCCGCGTGAAATCGGGGTATAGCAGACAGAGCATCGGCAGGATCTAATGGCAACATGAAGAGTGTGATTGTGGCAACCCAGTGCTCGGCATGCTACGCATGCCAATAGCGGTAATAAGTCTCCTCTTTGAGGAGTGAGAGAGAGAGAGAGAGTAGGACTCGGGTTCTCAACAGACACCGCAGTTTCAGGAGGTTCCTGTTCTGGATAAGACGAGAGGATATATTGACTTAGGAGCGTATCACTATTGTATAGATCGCCCTGAGGTCTAAGTCGAGCATACGATAAAGGTCTTCTGATGGAGGTGTGGTTTTGTCCAGTCTTGGTCGAGGCCAGCGTCTGGAGCAAGAGAGCATGGCAGGCCGTCACCTCCTTCTGCTAAGCAGTAATGCTGCCAACCAATAATCTAATGAGCCAGGTAAGAACCAAAAGAAATAGTGTGACACAATCTTGTGCCTCGAACAGAACGGGAAAATTATGAGTTGCTTTCCCATTCAAAAATCAGTGTAGGCGTGAGTGAGTGGGAATTAGTATGTTAATTTAAGTTGGTAATGTTTAACGTATAGTCGTGGTGGCCTAGTGGTTAAAACACCAGCCTCTAAAGTATGAGTATGCGAGTTCAATTCCAGGTCAGGTAAGTCTATTCTAAATATAGTATCGTTGAGTTACTATCCCATAACACAAGTCTCGAACTTACTTTGGGGCTAGCTCAATCTGTGTAATCTGTCCATATATATTTATTATATATTTATTAGTGTGCGGGTTCGATTCCAGGTCAGGGAAGTGTACCAATGCAATTTTTCTAAGTTATATGTCCTTTCTAAGTATATCTTGGACACCAATGACTGATTACAAGGTGAAGGGAAACATCTTGAGGAAACCTGGACTTTTAATCTGAAATCGCCAACCCGCATTGAGCAAGCGTGGTGATTACGCTCAATCCTCCTCTGTATGAGAGGAGACCTGTGCCCAGCAGTGGGACGATAAAAAGGTTGATGATGATGATGATTCCCCCATCTCCATTCCATCATCGGGCGACCCGTCGTATGGCGAGGATCCACCCTTACATTATTGACACCTTCCAAAAAAGGATGCATGTGTGAGTGAGTGGAAATTAGAATGTAAATTTAAGTTGGTAATGTTTAACAATTAATTTATTCTCTGTGGTAGGCCATAACATCGGCTGCCGGCGGAAGTTACCACCCACCAGACAAAGTCTTGCCGCCAAGCGATTCGTCGTGTTCCGGCATGATGTCTGGTGAAGCCGTACGGAGAACGGTCCGAGCAGTTGTGTTGCGATGTGTGGCGGGTACGATGCGCTAAATGTTGTTGTCTCGGGAATTTGGTCGTGGAGAGTCTCCAGATCAATCTCCCTCTAGAGCAGCATCGTTTGGTCGTGTTGGTCTTGGGTTTAACATTGCATCACCTCGCTCAACTGCCGTCATCCTTCCTATTCCAAAGTTTTTTAAGTGAATAGGCTTAATAAACTAGTGCGCTTTACACTCAACGATTGCATCACTGCTTACCATCAGGCGGGATTGCAGTCAAGCACTAGTTTATAAATATTAAAAAAAAAAATGCCTGTCTTTATACTGCAACTGTAAACCAAAGAAGACTCTTAATAAAACAATCCTTAGATACGAACGAAGCTATGTTAGTTACATAAGCTTTGTATTTACTTGAAAGCATCACAAAGCAATCCCTACTCTGAACAACCGCATTGCGATACCAATAAACTAGTCAACAGAAAACACGCTTTGGACTCGAAGCGCTTACAAAACGGACAAATATTTAAAGACTTACAAATGTAGGGTACATGGAAATAAGCTGTAAGCTATCTCAAGTTATGAGAGAATGTTTATTTAACGCACAAAATACAGGAACTTATGTCTCTGTGCATGCTGCGAATATTACACGGACATACTCGCATTTAAAGTACAAAGTTTCAAGGATAATATCTGAAACAGTACAGTTTTTGCTGGTAACATTCCTTGCTTCTTTTTTTTTAGCGTACTGTTAGCAATCTAAATGCATTCGCCATCACCAGAGTCCATCAGTTTCTGTAAGGTGCAGCTGACAGGATATGCAGGACACGTTATTAAGTATTCCATCGTTGGCGGAACGGAATGGTTTCGTACTGAAACGTAAAGCATATTTCAATCATAGTTGTAGAATTTTATTGCTACGATTTCAATCCAGTTTATAACATTGGATTATAATAATACTTCATTCAGTTTGTTTCAGATATTTGTATGTAGGTTTTATTACACTACCTTTAAAGAAAGCTTGGCAAATGAAAAGATTCATGCGTTACTTTGCTTTCCTTTTTAAATATTGTAAGGATCGGTTTTACTCATACCTTTTATGGATCGTGTTTGTATATTATTATTATATTTCGACAGTTATCTCAATTGAAATTAAGAAAACAACTACTCAAAGTCTATTTGGCCTAAAAAATCCATTTCATTTTATTATTTTCCAGTAAAGTTGTAAGCTGCAGGCGATATGGAACACGACATATGAGTATACAACATGTTAATTAATTAACGCAGTTTCTGAAAATAGTTTCTTTAGAATCGTTTATTGAATTGGTTTATATAATTTTTAATATAGGAAATGTTTACCCCAAAAATAATTAATACTACGGAAATTATTGTGATATTAACCTTGTTGTTTTTCAGACTTAAATCACATTTTTGCTTGTATTCATACAAATTTAATCATACAATACAAAATAAATAAAAAAAAAAAACCTTATTCCAAGAACGTTCTTCGTTCTCCAAGAATTGGTATAACTAATTTAATAAATAAAAATGTATATACAATTATAAATGTTAAATTAAAAATTCAGTGTACATTTATGTATTATGATTATAACATAATATTCTAGTTGGGGTATTTAAGGGTGTGCGTTAATTGATGATGATGATGTTCCCGACCGATTTCGGCCACGACGACCACTTCGACTCCTAGCCGATGATTTGGCGCTCATGCGCCCGAAGATGGCTTATGTATCCTATCTTGGCGGCGAAACTTCGTGCACACTGAGGGCACGTAAGCACGCCGTCGACGTAGTTGTATGTGATGGCAGCAGGTGGGCGAGCCTTTAATTGGCCGCGTTTGGCCTCGAGGTCAGCTTTGCGCTGCTCCTGCTACTTGCGTACTTGTCCGTACACCATTCTGCGCCATTCTGACCGTTTTGCTGCCAAACGCTCCCATTTAGAGGGTTCTATATTGCATCTCTTCATGTGCCGTTTTAAGACATCCTTGAACCGGAGGAGCTGTCCACCATGCTTTCGCTTGCCCTCCTCCAGCTATCTTATTTCCGTTGAAATTAAGTAAAATGTCAAAGATGACAACTTTTAGGGGCCCAAGCAAATTGCGTGATATTTCCCTAGAGAAATTACCTGAATTTAAACACCAATCAAGGAACTTCACGTCATAGCAAGACGGTTAAACATTTCCAAATATTTGTTCCATTTTCATGTTAATTACACAAAAACGTTGAACACAAGATGGCCGCCTTTTAAATTTAATTATTCAACGATAATTTCTCGAAGCGATCAGTGAGTGATCTACCCCTTTATCAAATATAATGAGAAAATTAGCAAAACAGCGAGGTTTTGAATTAACTATTCGCTCCTTTGTACTTGGATTAAATATCAACCAATTTTCCTGAATGAAAATGATAGCTTTTGTTTGAGGATAAACAATGAACAAAAGGAAGCAAAGATGAAATATAGTTTGACTTTCAGAGGTTGCTTTATGGATAATTATATCATGTACGTGAATTCACTATGGTAAAAAGTATTATATTTTATAAAAACATTGAATTTTTAGTGGTGGGGTTTATATTCCACTTAAATTGTAATTTAATCTTTAGTGTTGTACTACTGAGAAAAATTTAGTTGATTGGATTATTATACTTTATACCTAAATACCGTTTGCTTTCCACGAATGTAAGTAACACTTCTGGCAAAAAATAGTGGAATATTATTTTTTGTATATTGTCGTCCTCTGTGGCGCAGCGGTCAACACGCCTGCCTGCGACGTGGAGGCCCCGGGTTCGATCCCCGGCCAGGTCATGATGGAAAACGATATTTTCTTGATTGGTCTGGGTCTTGAATGTTTATCTATATATGTATCTATTATAAATTTAGTGTTGAGTTAGTATATCATAACACAAGTCTCGAACTTACTTTGGGGCTAGCTAAATCTCACCCTGATTATTTGTCCGTAAATATTTATTTATTTATTATTGAAGTGGGTTAATTGGGTCGATTGTGGTGGAATGGGATAAAGCTAGGCAGATAATAATGAGCGGATTGGAAGTCTTTCGTTTTGCTGTATTGCCAACTTTTGACCACCAATGTTTGCGCCAAACCACATCATCTGTTAGTGTCTTGGCACTAATTATGACGTCGCTAAAGTGCGCGTGCTGTTAAGTATACTTAACAGCACGCACACTTTAGCGCGTTAATTTGTTTAGCAAATTTGATTTGACCCGGTATACCGGGTTAAATCAAATTTGCTAAACAAATTAACGCTTAAGTATGGTGGAGTTAACACAGCTGGGCTGGACAACGTTCGGGAAGCTATGCTATATCTTCTCGTCGTCCATGATACCAACGTGTCTCAAGAGTAAAGTCCAGACCAGTGTGTTTTGCCAGTGGCGACATACGGAACTGGAACTCTGATTGCATGGTTAGCGCAGTTGTTAAGCAATACCTTAACCAGATAGATTGATGGTCGCCGTATCGATTCCCGCGCGGAACAAATATTTATATGGCCTACAGGTAGTTGTTCCGGGTCTGGCTATTTGTGTATGTGAGTTTAAGGACCTGTGCAGACGACGGAGTTTTCTCCGCGGCGGAGAAAAAAGTACGCTCCGCGAATAAAAAGTCCACCGCGGGTTTACCGCAAACTCAACGCACACGGTGTCAGTTCATTTGTTGCCTAGAAATGTAGAGAAGTGAGAGCATACAACGCGGACTAACGTCCGCCATGTACGTTGCTTCACCGAGTCACACGAGTTCTATTTTATTCGGGGACTCCCCCGTACTTTTGTCCGATCCGCTCTCTACATGTCCCCAGTTGATCGGGGGATATTTTGTACCCCGTACTTTTGATCCCTCGTTTGCGTTACTCGATACAGTTGTAAGCGGTTTTTTTTTTTTATAATTATAAACTAGTGCTTGACTGCAATCCCGCCTGATGGTAAGCAGTGATGCAATCATTGATTGTAAAGCGCACTAGTTTATTAAGCCTATTCACATAAAAAACTTAGGAATAGGAAGGATGACGGCAGTTGAGCGAGGTGATGCAATGTAAAACCCAAGACCAACACGACCAAACGATGCTGCGCTAGAGGGAGATTGATCTGGAGACTCTCCACGACCAAACTCCCGACACAACAACATGTGGCGCATCGTAACCGGCACACATCGCAACACAACTGCTCAGACCCGTATAGGCTTCATCAGACATCATGCCGGAACACGACGAATCGCTTGGCGGCAAGACTTTGTCTGGTGGGTGGTAACTTCTGCCGGCAGCCGATGTTATGGCCTACCACCGAGAAAGCGGTCTTTTTTAAACGCACCCACGATACAGGAGAAATTCATTTAGTGTGGAGGAAACCATTTTTTTTTTCAGTTGCATTCGTAACTATAATCATATTGTATCACGTATAATATCAGTCTATCTCCATAATCCTATAAGATTTTAGTATACTATGTATACTTTCAATTGCTATTAAGCCAGGACAGATATACCAACTGTTTTATGGAGCCATTTAATTTTAAAAGACTCGCTTTGCATATACTAGTATTTTCGTTTTACGCAATTGCATTACAAATATTTTAATTAACTACCATTAAAATGAAAATTCTTAAACTACTCTGACTAATCTTTATGCAAATTCTGACTGTTACCTCCGACTGTATGCTTTTACAGTAACCAAACATTTAAGCCAAAAGATATTATGGTTCCAAAAACCCTTGTTTTTTTTTTTAATAATTATAAACTAGTGCTTGACTGCAATCCCGCCTAATGTCAAGCAGTTATGCAATCGTTGATGGTAAAGCGCGCTAGTTTATTAAGCTTATTCACTTCAAAAACTCAGTGAATAGGAAGGAAGACGGCAGTTGAGCGAGGTGATGCAATTTTAAACCTAACAACACTACCAGCGAAGCTGCGCCAGGGGGAGTTTGATCTGGAGACCCTCCACCGAATCCCCGTCACAACAACATTTGGCACATTATACCCAACTGCACACATCGCAACACAACTGCGCAGATCCGTCCTCCGTACGGCTTCAAAAGACATCATCCTGGAATACGACGAATCGCTTGGCGGCAAGAATTTGTCTGGTGGGTGGTAACTTCTGTCGGCAGCCGATATTATGGCCTACTCAAAGTGGTAGGCCTTTCTTTTCCATTAGGAAAAGGACAGAAGATAAATATAAGTTCATTCCTGTCAAATAACCGCACTACTAACCCGCATTGAGCAAGCGTGGTGATGCGACGCTCAGTCCTTCTCTGAATGAGAGCAGGCCTGTGCCCAGTAGTTGGATGGTAAAAAGGTTGATGATGATAGTAACACCTACACAAAGTGTCGGCATTGTAATCAAATTATAATGAGCCTGTATTGTTCCACTTCTGACAACAGATCTCCTCACTGTGATAGGGAGTGGGGTGTATGTAATCTACCACACAGGTCTTTTTGGCAGATGTCAGAGGTTTTATCAATTTTTAATTTTAGAATGAAGACGGGATGAAAAAATTTTAGTAGGCAGGCCTTACAAAGTTCTGATAATAGTTGCGTGAAATTTTTAACAAAAAGTAAAGTGGGTGGATTTGAATTCATGTTCAAACAACTCGAAAGTCTCTATGAGAGGGTTCAGCATAAGTTTAAAAAATATATCCCTCACAGTCTGCACAAGGAAATGCAAATGATCAGGTACGTCTGCTACTCAGACGGTGTGCAGACAAAATTATTCATTCTGAATACATTCTGTTTGGAAGGCGCTGATTAACAAGCACCTAATTGAGTAACGAACTCCCCTCGACTCACTAAATAGTCGACGGCGACTAGATGACGGAATGTGGTGTGAAAACGTAAGGGCAGCGGGTCGGGATGGTTGGTGCGTTTCAATGATCCTGTTCTCTTGGCTGCCTGGATCTATTGATTCTGATTTATTTTTATCACATTTTACCAGCGACCCACCCCGGCTTCGCACAAGTGCAATGCTGATACTAATACACTACAGAAGCCGGGCCGCTACTGCCGCCCCGGCTGGTCGCTCCTGCCCGCAATTTTTAAATCTGTAATATCTTCGAAAATATTCTTTTAAATCATATACTGTAAATGGCAATATAGATGTATATTAAATCCACAATTTGCGATGATGCTTCGACTAAAAAACGACTTACCCGTCTGGTTACGTGAAATATTAGTTGTGGTTTTCGTACATACCTTTTGTTGCATACTGCGTGATTAATTTGCATGCATACACATGTGTGACAGCCTCCGTGGCGTAGTGGTAGCGAACGCAGCCGTTGCGCAAGGAGACGCGGGTTCGATCCCCGCACAGTGCAAATATTAGTATGCATGAATATGAATATTTGCACTGGTCTGGTCGTGCCTCGGAAAGCACGTTAAGCCGTTGGTCCTGGTTGCCATACGAACATCTAGTGGCAGTCGTTACGGGTTGTTGGAGCCCTCAAAAGTCTATCAATTGGTTTAACTGCAATGCTTAGATATCGCCTTCGGGTCAGACGGCAGTCGCTTCACGGAAAATATCGAAGTTAGACAAAATCAGCAGTTAGACTGGTAAAGCGGACCCCAAACTCCAAAACTGAAAAAAGCTACGGATGCGACTAGGATTAACGCTGAGATGATGATGATGATTAAATCAACAATTTATTTAAGGTATTAATAAGTAAATTGGATAAGGATTAATGCCATATTGGTTAAAATCGCTTCGCAAATTAGACGGTGTTTGTTATAATAAGTAAATGACAAAAACATGTTATTGTGGAATATCCATAAGAGAATTAATGTGTACAACACTAAGTACATTATTTTGATAAATCTCGTAGGGTTCAGCCTACGTTTTACTGCAAACGCGAAAAAAAATATTTACGACATCACATTAGAAACCTCAAAAATAATAGTATTTCTCCACAATATAATGGATGTTATTATACACATAAACCTTCCTTTTTAATGACTCTATCTAATAAAAAAACCGCATCCGTTGCGAAGTTTTAAAAATTTTATCATACAAAGCGACATAGGGAAAGTAAAAGTGACTTTGTTTTATATGTAGTGACTAGCTGTTGCCCGCGACTTCGTCCGCGTAGACTTCAGATTACAGCGCGCGGTGGTTCCCGTTTCCAGGGGAATGCCAAGATAAATGCCTACATTACTGCAAGGTTTCAAAGATCCTCACACATTTCACGGCTCACTCTAATCATGCCGTTACTGACAGTTGGCATGCGATCTACTCCGATTTTTATAAGAGTAGCTGCATATTGCATATACCCGGCTTGAGAATCGTGATGAAGTTGCCCTCGCATATTCGTGGTGAGACAATACTTTTTCACGCGAACCCATAATGCAGATGCTTTCAAAGAGGCATCTGCCGGCGGCATACCCCTAGTAATCACCGGAAGGGTCTGCCTAAAGTCACCAGCTAAAGGTACCACCGTCCCTCCCATGATATCTTGGTTGCCTTTGATGTCTCCCATTGTGCGATCTAGTGCTTCAATTGCCCTTTTGTGGAATATCATCACATTCATCCCAAACTAACAACTTACACTGCTGTAACATTCTTCCGCGCTCAATGCTTTTACTAATATTGAATTTCCTCGTGAGCTAAGTTCAATGGTAGCTGAGTGCGCTGTTCGTCCCGTTCGAAAAAAATTAAAAAGAGCCGAGTTGATATAAAATACTGGAAGCAATATGTCTGCCTTAGCTCCTGTTTTCACAATATTTTTTGTTACTGCTCTGCTCCTATTGGTCATAGCGGGATGTTATATAGCCTAAAGCCTTCCTGGATTAATAGGCTATCCAACGCAAAAAGAATTTTTCAAATCGGACCGGTACTTCCTGAGATTAGCGCGCACAAACAAACAAACTCTTCAGCTTTATATATTATGTATAGAAGTATAGATTACATGAAATTCTATGTGAATCGAATTTTATTAAAGTTGTCCTGAACGATGTCACCGGCAAAAGAGACTAATAAATTTCACTCCTCAAAGAGGGGACTTACCGCCGCTATTGTGGCGTGCCCAGCACTGGGTTGCGACAATCGCACTCTCCATGTTGCCATGAGATCCCGCCGGAGCTCTTTCCGCCGTACCGCAATATCTCACGGCAGCGGAGTTATGCCCCGGCATTTTGCCTCCTCTCGCCACTCCCACATGTGGGCGAGGACTTTGGCCTCCAGATGCCATGGCGGCAATCCGGCAAGAAGGCTCGCCGCCTCAGCGAAGACCGTACGGTATCCCCGGATCAGCCGAACGGCCATGACCCTCTGGGACGCGGTCAGGCACTGGGCTGGTCGCTTCCTTAGCGACCTTGCCCACACCGGTGCCCCGTAAAGGGCCATGGACCGCACGGCCCCCGCATAGAGCCTCCGGCAGGAGGCGTTTGGTCCCCCTAGATTGGGGAGGAGCCGCCTTAGGGCAGCCCCGGCCCGTTCCAGTCTGGGTGCCAAACGTCGGAAGTGCTCCTCGAAGTTCCACCGGCTGTCGAGGACGAGTCCCAGGTACTTCATCGTCGACCCGACGCCGATGTGAACCCCTCCTACCGTTATGTGGGAACCCGACGGTGGCGCATTCCGAGGACCATGAAAGCACATGGCCTCGGACTTCTGCAGGGCCACCTCGAGTCCCAATTGCCGGATCCTGTTGACGATTGTCGAGTGTCCACCCTTACGTTGTTAACACTACTACGATCCGGACGAAGCGTTTCGCCTCCTCCTTTATACCGCGTACATCAAGGGACTGGAACAACTTGCCGGCGGTGGTGTTTCCGTCGGAATGCAATTTGAGTGACTTCAAGGATAGAGTGAATAGGCTTTTAATAAACTAGTGCGCACCTTCAACGATTGTGTCACTACTTACCATCAGGCGGGATTGCAGTCAAGCGTTAGTTTATAATTTAATTTTAAAAAAAATATTCTCTGCAGTACAAGCACAGCACCATGACATTATTAATTTATATTTACTACTTCACAAAACGCGTTGTGTTTCACTTTGGACCACAGCAACGCTCCACTATCCACGTCTGTGCAAATTCGTTATCACAGCTATTCTTGTTAAATATATTCAAGTTCTAATTGTGATTATGTTCCACAAACTACGCCGGCGTTTTATTCATTTAATATTAAGATTTGCATATGGTTGGAGTATGCACGTTAATTATATTATCATAACATATGTTATGATATGGTTCAATAATAAAATAATTAAAAATACTTCTAAGAGTAGTGTGAGTGAATTGAGTATATATATTTCTCTAATTATAATAATGGTGAAAAATGAATATTGGTTTACTTTTTAGAAAACTTCCTCATAAGTTAATTCAATATGTGCGAAAGTTTAATTCATGCAGTAGTTTTATAGATAGATAAGTTATACAGAGTGGTGCTGACAATACGACAATAAATGAAAACACAGACCATGCTGGTTCATAGGACCCATAGAAAAAACCTAGCAACAAAAATAAAAAAAAAATAAAAATTCAAACTAAATCGCATATAATTGCAAACGGAATAGACGCTGACCTCCGATCAGCGGGCGACAGCGCGTTCCTGTATCGGCTTGCTTTTTGGCGCCATTTTTATTAAAGTTTAGTACCGCTGGTTGCGGCGGTCATCAACCTGTAAGCGCTTCCTTATCAACATGTAAATCATGTAGAAAATGTGAAAAATGAAAAATAATTCCCTGTGACTAAACTAATGGATTTTTTTTTGTGGGTAGATTGAGAATGTGTTGAGGTACACGATGTTTTATTTATTGTCGTATTGTCAGCACCACTCTGTATACATTACAGTTATAACAAATTATTTACATTGTACTAAGTGTAAATAATTTGTTAAAATTGTAAAATAAAAGACGAAATATAAAAAGGGAAAACATAGGCATCCAGGTATTTGCCCGCATTGCTATCATCTGGAAACGTGCCCAGGGGACTGGCAGGATTGCTTGGTTGACTGGCAATGCTATTTCATTTATTAGAGACGACACAGCCACGTAAAATGTCGATCAGCCGAAATTTCTGAGTATAAAATTATATTCTAATTATACTATATTTTCCTTTATGTTTGTGCACACAGTAACTATTAAAATACATCTTTATACATTATGTACATATTTTCCACCGACTTCTATTTTGTGTTCTTTCTCCGCGTCATGTTTGCCACAGATAAAAATATTTTGTTTAGGTACATATATTTTCGTTTACATTATTTCAGCCTTTGAAGCCCGTTCCTTGTCTTATTTACTTTACCCATTGGGTTTATGTAGATACTAAAAGACGAAACTAAATCGTAACATCATGATCAGAGATAATCGTTCACGTAACAGCCAATTTGGAGGCTTTGACCCAACAGACAGTTGGTGAGACTCCAGAAGGTTAAGGAAGAAGTGATGGATTTTGTGAATTAAAATGCTTATATGAATTTAGAGTGTTTGTATTGTTAATTTTAATGATTACAATTCTGTAAATAGACACAGTGACTGCCACTTGTCAGCCTCCGTGGCGTAGCGGTAGCGAACGCGGCCCCTGCGCAAGGAAGCGCGGTTTCGATACCCACGCAGTGCAAATATTTGTATGCATGAATATGAATATTTGCACTGGTCTGGTCGTGCCTCGGAAAGCACGTTAAGCCAATGGCCCCGGTTGCCATATGAACATCAAGTGGCAGTCGTAACAGGTTGTTGGAGCCCTCAAGAGTCCAACAATTGGTCTAACTACAATGCTTCGATATCACCTTCGGGTTGTGGAGGTCAGACGGCAGTCGCTTCACGGAAAATATCGAATTTTAGCCAAAATCAGCAGTTAGACTGGTAAAGCGGACCCCAGACTCCAAAGCTGAAAAATAAAATAGCTTCGGATGCGCAGCCAAAAGTCAGCTTCACATTTTTCACTTCAGCTGTGATGCCTCCACATATTGAAATAATACGCTTCAGCTACGTTACTATGTTTTGCAATTAGCTTAGAATTTATAATTGTACATTTAAGTATTGTAATAACTACTAGTAATTAAAAAAAAAATCAGGTCCAATCACGAACATAAATATATTTACATCTGGCCTTAATTTTTGGCAGGAGCGTATTTTTTTTGGCAGGACGTCCATGTGGATGTCCTCATGGACGCCCAGACTGTCTCACTAGTGAGCTAGTCTGGGCAGTGCCGGACTCTTACCGGCTAAAACCACACTCCTGCCCCAAGATGAGAAATAGAAAAGCTACTGAAAGTTATAAAGTGATAGTAGATAGTTGCAGATAAAAGTTAAAAAAAGATATACCATTACGTCTGTAGTATAATATTTACTTTTAGTTACATGATTAAATCTTTCGGACTTATTGATATATTTTGATGTAAAATGATGGCCTAAAACACGGATTTAATAAACCTAGCTCGGGCATGTCGTTCATTTTACATGATTTTCTGCTTAGTAATACGTTCTGTATGACTCTAAGTATATTTTTAGTCACACATAATATCTAGTTATTATTTAGGCATTAACATATGTATCGTCGCTCCATCTAGCCCAAGGGCGTCCCACGCTACGTTTGCCGAGACGCGGTCTCCACTCGAGGACTCGTTTACTCGTGGCTGGTAGTGGCTAGCGGAGAACTGCTCAGGATCGAGCTTGTTGGCGTGCCATGAAGGAGGCCTATGTCCAGCAGAGGACGAGTAGGGGCTGATGACGATGATGATGATGATATGTATCGTATTTGTATAAGAATTTTTTGTTAGCCTTTATGTAACAATATTGTGTAAATGTTTTATTGAATAAATATTATTATTATTATTTTATTGAATAAAATATTATTATATAATAGTAGAAGTTATTTTCTTAATCCATACTAATATTATAAATGCGAAAGTAACTCTGTCTGTCTGTCTGTTGTCTGTCGCTTTCTCGCTTAAACATCTCAACTGATTTTGATGAATTTTGGCACAGACAATCTTTAGACCCTGAGAAAGGACATAGCTTTTTATTGAAAAACATTCCCGAGGGAAATCTAAAAAGCGCGTTATAACCGAATTCCACGCGGGTGAAGCCGCGGGCGGCTATATTTAGTAGCACATGAACAAGAGAATAAGGGCCAGTGTCGATCTACCTGAGCGTGATGTATGTGGCGAGTTGAATTTCTGTCCTTGTATTTTCTATGTGAAACCTTTAGATCAGAAGTTTGTCTAGTTAATGGACCACTATGTGTATAAGTCGCGGCCATTGTTAGTTAACTACGACCTCTGATTGTTAGTGAAGATAGTTGTTCTAAATCTATTGTATGCGTGATCTATTAGCTGTTCACTTCATGCCTTGAGTTTGTACGTATTTTTGGAAGTACAGAAAGTCATAGTAAACAAAAGGAAATTTATGATCTTTTTCACCAGATACCACAAATTAATGTCTATATGTCTGTCGAACGGCCTCCGTGGCGCAGCGGTCAACACACTTGCCTGCGACGTGGAGGCCCCGGGTTCGATCCCGGCCAGGTCATGATGGAAAACGATCTTTTCCTGATTGGCCTGGGTCTTGGATGTTTATCTATATATGTCATCATCATCATCACAGCGTTAATCCCAGTCGCATCCGAAGCCTTTTCAGCTTTGGAGTCTGGGGTCCGCTTTACCAGTCCAACTGCTGATATGGCTAAACTTCGACATTTTCCGTGAAGCGACTGCAATCTGACCTCCACAACCCGAAGGCGATATCGAAGCATTGCAGTTAGACCAATTGTTGGACTTTTGAGGGCTCTAACAACCCGTAACGACTGCCACTAGATGTTCGTATTGCAACCGGGACCAACGGCTTAACGTGCTTTCTGAGGCACGACCAGACCAGTGCAAATATTCATATTCATGCATACAAATACTTTATCTATATATGTGTCTATTATAAATATAGTATCGTTGAGTTAGTATCCCATAACACAAGTCTCGAACTTACTTTGGGGCTAGCTCAATCTGTGTGATTTGTCTGTATATATTTATTTATTTATATGGAAGTGTGTTGTTAGTTTTCAACCTTCTGCCTTTAAGCCGAAAGCTCAAAATCTTATAGCGCGTTTGAAAAATGTTAACAGACCGGTAAATGGTGCTACGCATCTGCTACGGCGTAGGCACCTTCGCTACGAAGCTACGTTGTCGTAGCACGATGCAGTACTAATTGTACAATTGTATAATAAGTGTCTCGTGGTACGGACGATAGCAGGTCAAGCTACCCGAAATTGTCAAAAATTTCCACTCCACCTTGCGCCTTAAAGTTTCAGCCATAAAGTTGAAAATTTAATAAAGAAATTTGACTCTGTACAATAACATAATTTGATCTGTACAATAACATAAGGCTCAAATTGCTTGGCTGCTTAATTTAAACCATAAAACCACTTGCTTCTAATTTTGAAGGTGCTAGTTTCGTAAAATTATTAAAAAATGAAATAATATCTTTTTCATTTTGATCCAAGAATTTATTTATTTAAAGTTTATGTTCATAACATATTTATGTTCCAGGTACGAAAATACGCAGAAAATATATGTACATCCTAAATGTGGCAGCTATGAAATTGTGTATTCAGTATTATTCAGTGTGTGAGGAACCACATTGTATTTGTGAATTCTGTTGAAGCTGAAAATTGAAATTTTCATTCGAGGAAAAATTATTCGGGCACGTTGATATTTTTCATTTTGCGCATATTTCCTTTTTAGCAGACAGCAAAATAAAAGCAATGTTCGTTTTCAGAATTAAAAATTTCTTGTTTACCTTAGTAACAAATAACTGATCATATGCAAACACCTGCAGTGGCCGCGTTCGTGCCACTGGGCGAGGAAGCGCGGCTTTGCTCCCCGCACAGTGCAAATATTTGTATGCATGAATATGAATATTTGTACTGGTCTGGTCGTGCCTCGGA
The DNA here is from genome assembly GCA_017933935.1 of Sesamia nonagrioides. Classification (NCBI taxonomy): domain Eukaryota; kingdom Metazoa; phylum Arthropoda; class Insecta; order Lepidoptera; family Noctuidae; genus Sesamia; species Sesamia nonagrioides. The sequence goes on along the minus strand of JADWQK010000020.1, from coordinate 752,589 downwards.
AAGCACGTTAAGCCGTTGGTCTCGGTTGCCATACGATCATCTAATGGCAGTCGTAACGGGTTGTTAGGGGCCTCAAAAGACCAACAATTGGTCTAATTGCAATGCTTCGATATCGCCTTCAGGTTGTAAAGCTCGGACAGTCGCTTCACGGAAAATATCGAAGTTTAGCCGAAATCAGCATTCAGACTGGTAAAGCGGACCCCAGACTCCAAAGCTGAAAAGCTTCGGATGCGACTGCGATTAACGCTGAGATGATGATGATGATACAGACACGTGCAGCACAAAACGGCAGAAGAACTGCAGAGATCGGCAGCAGCAGTAGACGCGATCAAAATTTGATCTATTTTGTCCCAGTATGACACCCCATCGGTTTCACAGTCAAATTCAATAGTCATGTATTGCCTTTTATACTCCTCTTAAAGAAATCCGATAACCGTATCCCACAGAAGCATGACTGAACTATAGTACTGTCGAGCAAGAAGATTAGTATACAGACGGCTAGCTTGTAATTACTTTTAAAGTATGTGTATATGACAAGAAGTCAAGTGTTTTACATCATTCTATTAATAAGTATTACATGCGTTTTATTAGCTTCACTTGTATGTTTGCTTGTTTGTTTACTTGCTTGCTTGTTTGTTTGTCCGTCTCTAACTCTTTAGACTACGAGTGAGCGGCTCATTACTGTAAAATGTCCCACCGTTTTCAATACGTTCGTTTGTTGTATTTTTTTTAAAAAAAGAATATTGAACTAAAAAGTTGAAAATAAATATAGTTTAAAAAAACATGCTTTTAAAGAATATCAATCTAAAAATTTAAAAATAATTAAAAAAATAAAAGCGTGAGCGTTTAATATACAAAAATTATGACACAAAGCGCCTCACGCTTTTTTTTTTAATTATTTGTAACTTTTTAGTTTGATATTCTTTAAAAGAATGTTTTTTTAGTTTTTTTAAACTATATTTGTACGGTAGGTAGGTAATTTTGACTGCTAATCATCACAAAAAAAATCTTGTTGCTTAAAAAATCTCAACGTTAGCTGCTTTAGTATGAAAATCTTTGTGTAAAATTTAGAAGAGAACAACCATTCTATAAATTTGTCAATTTATGAAGTTAATTAATATCGTATATAAAAAAAAAACATTGTCCTATCTATACAATATGTAGAGAAAACCCTGTCCGATCCATGAAGTTAGAAGAAGAGGTATTGTTAGGCATCTGTAACTGACTCTTCTATTGCCTACAAAACCAGGATAAACTTAAAAAAAATCCCACAAAAAAAATATTATTTCGCAAAATGGGGTAACTTATTACGTATGCGGTAGGCAGTACATGCGCGGGCGAAGGGGGCAAGGCACGCGGCATGCGGTCGCATCGCTTATTCATAATATATAATACCGTCAAAAATGGTGTTGTCACCTTTTAAAAAAATACCAAACTGTGGGCAAGTTGGAATTAATTCGAGGAAAAAAAAATCAAAATTCATTAGTATTATTACTATGATGATAATGTAAAATATCATATTTTATTTGGCCATGTGTTTACCTAACCTTTATTATCCTTATGGGTCGGACGGGGTTTTCTGTACATGTATCATAACTTTATTTATAAAAAAATAAACTATAGAGTTGTTGGCAACAATGTAATTATTCTCGCTGCCACACTCTGCGGCTCTGCAATATAGCATATTTAAATATGAAATGTGTAAATTAAGTACTCGTGAATTTTATATAACTGTAATGGAGAGACATCTTTGCCTGTACATTCACAGGCAAAAGTATGTATACACTCGGTTTTATTCAAAAGCGATTTACTCCTTTATTTTAAATCAAATTTTAAGTTGATACGGATGACGGGTCTGAGCAGTTGTGCTGCGATGTATGCCGGGTACGATGCGCCAAATGTTGTTGTGTCGAGAGTTTGGTCGTGGAGAGTCTCCAGATCAATCTCCCTCTGGCGCAGCATTGTTGGTCGTGTTGGTCTGGGGTTTAACATTGCATCACCTCGCTCAACTGCCGTCATCCTTCCTATTCCTAAGTTTTTTAAGTGATTAGGCCTAATAAACTAGTACCATCAACGATTGCATCACTGCTTACTATTAGGCGGGATTGCAGTCAAGCACTTGATTATAATTATTAAAAAAAAAAAACATAGCATATTCGAACTAATAGGCTAATGTAATATGTCTTAAAAAGTGCAATTGAAAGTTGTCAAGTATGATATATTGGTGGTAGCGACTGTAAACCAAACTCTTTTCTGGGCTGTACCTTTTCCGAACATCGTGAGCAGACAACACAATAGAATTCTAACCGCGCGTCCAAATTTCCATCCACCACGACAGTAGGAAGACGCGTCGAGGTCGCACGTACAACGCCGCGGGGGAAATCTACTCTTCTGCTTATTATTTATATACCCTTTTGTTACAGCTTCCGGAGGTAACTTCGCTAAATAATACAAAGATACTGAACACTTGGACGGTCGAATTTATGTTTTAGAACGAAGCACGTGTATTTTTTAACCTAAAAAAAGTCTCGGGGCTCGTCAGTCCATTAAGAAATTCTCAGTAATAGCCTGGGGGCTCAGCTCATATCGATCTCGGTTCACGGTAGACCTCCTTGTGATATGACATTTAAGTCAAAACTGGCGGCTTGTTAGTTCAGATATTTTTCCGATACCTTGTCATCTAAAAGTAAGTAAAATGGTTTTAGATGTAACAGCAAAATAGGTTGTCTATCGAACTATTCTAACTAAACATGTGGGTGGACATTGGTACGTAACTTGAACCAATATTCATATACACTGTATACAGGCTAATTGGGAGGTATTTTTGACAGATTAGAGATTGGATAGATTGAGATCGGACTGTGAATCTGCGTAAAATGTAGAGTTTTTTTTTTTTAATAATTGTAAACTAATGCTTGACCGCAATCCCGCCTGATGGTAAGCAGAGAAAACTAATTATTCCGTCAGTCAGATTTCCAAAAAATACTAGACACGTATATTTTGTTTTATCAAATTAATAAAAATTGACATATATAAAAGGTATCACAGATCAGGGGCCTTAGTCCGCTATTTTTATAAATTTCTCATTGCAACACGATTCCATTGTCATCATATTCATTGTGCTTAAAAGTTCGTAATCTGCTAAATTCATAATGATCGATCAATTATCTCAGTCGTCTCGGAATGGAATGGTGATAAATTGACATTGCCGTATTGCTATTATCACAAAACCCGTTAGTAGATATGATTTTCTAAAAATTACTACTGAATTTGAAAATTGATTAATATGAAATGGAGTGTCAGTGATTGACCACCGGAAAGTCAAAATGGCGACATTTTGTTAGTAGATTACGAAACTTGTCAAAATCGATCACTGATCGACAATTCTGACACTATTGTAATAGCAGACTAGGGCCCCTGGAGTGGTGGCTGGTGACATCACTGGCCGCTAAAAAGTGTAGCGTGCAGTGAGGTCACACGAGTTTTCAACGCGCTCTGTCGTCTTAATTTTCTGTTTATATGAAAAAATAAAAAATACAAAGTGCAATGTTAAACCCAACAACACGACCAATGATGTTGCGCCAGAGGGAGATTGTTCTGGAGACTCTCCACGACCAAACTCCCGACACAACAACATTTGGCGCATCGTACCTGGTACACATCGTGTATCGAATTGCCTCTTTGTTACCATAGAAAATTGCTACAATAATTTTAGATCCTATGGGTCGAAAATTGTCTCTCCATCCGATAAGGACCAGAACCATATCTACAGCACGTTGTTTTCCATGCGCGCCTCAAAGGGATGTAATGATGACATAGTGACGGGGTCCTGGCAGGTCTGTAGGTTGTTCGAAAGAAAGAAATATCGTGGCTCCTAACGTAGGTAACTAAAGGAACGCGGGTGGGTTTTAGTCGTTAAAAGTTTGACGCGCCCTCAGAGCGGGAGAAGTCATTTGATAACTTCCTACCTAAAAAAGAACTCGCGCACTAAGTATTTCTTACTATTATCCATACAAAAAGTTCCGTTTTCAGTATATGTTGTTATAGAAGCAACAGAAATAGAACATCTGTGAAAATCACAACTGTCTTGGTAACACGGTATTAAAAACAATTATCTGCTCATAGAATTCATACTAATTCATACATGCATGCCAACAATCTCACACCAGAGGATGCTAAAGATCGCGCAAAATGGAGGCAATTGAGTAAGAAAGCGGACCCTGGGCTCCAACGCGAAAGCCGCGGATGCAACCGGGATAAACGCTAAGATGATGATGATGAGAATTCATACTGATGAGCCATGGGCGTAGAGTAGCCAGCCTTTCGGTATTCTATAGGATATTTTTTTTTATTTTGGAAAGCGTCCGCGGGAATTACAGGACCTAATTTCGCTGATCGGTTCCATTATCGGACGACCCATCGTATGATCACCGCTATGATTCGGACGAAACGTTTCGCCTCGTGTTTTATATCATGTACATCGAGGGACTGGAACAATTTGCCTGCGGCGGTCTTCCCGTCTGATTACAAATGAAAAAAGTATCTTTAACCCTAGAGTGAGAAACTCTTAAAAAAAAAGTGCGTTTTATAATCAACAATTGCATCATTGCTACACATTTTTTTTTTGTTTTGTATCGGAAATTTCCTCTCCAGCTCTGGGCTGAGCGGAAGGGCGTCTTAGACTTTTATTGACTAAAACCCACCCGTGTTTCTTCACTCGCCTGTGCGTCAGGGCCACGGTTTCTTTTTTAACCAACCGTCCCCAACATCAAGTGAGATCCCAGAGAGATAAAGAGGTAGAGGGCTGTAATCTACGACGTGGTGCTGGTGCCGGCAGGTAGATGTCACAAGTCTTCAAAGTTTTGGCTCTAAGACATACCATAAACCGGGCATAGAACTAGACTATGGGCTATGTTGTAATAAATGCTTGGAGTTAAAGTTTGAGAGGCCTTTGCTTTTAAAGAGCTTTGTAGGTCGTACCTTCGAACCACGTCAGACGCTTTACTTTTTGTAAATTATTACATCACCACTGCTCTAAAAACGGTGAAGGAATACCTCCTGAGGAAACTGGCAAATCTTAGAAGCAAAAACTTCGAAGATATTTGACATTCACCAACCCCCACTGGGCCTGCATGGTAGATTACGGCCCACTCCCTCTCACCGAGAGGAAGCCCCAGGAGTAGGAACATTATAGACTGATTATGTATTATGTTGCTGTCAATAGACTGATTATGTATTATGTTGCTGTCAATAGGCGTGATTCATACTGGGTGCTCGCTGCTGTTGTAGGTTTATGCCTGCGGTGCTACATTTAATTATGAGCGGTGTATCATCCAACAGTTGAACAGTTCGGCTGATGGTCTTTTTGCGCAGGGATGTTGTCAGTCCTCATGCTGTCGTCAGACCACACCGATTCGCATCGACTTGTCGATACAAGGAATCTGCTTCTTTACGTAAGCATTCTAATTTCGTTGGTCGGTCAAGCTTCTCAAGCTCAAGCTTCGATCGAGTGTGTTGGTCATACTCAAAAACAGTGACTCTTATCTGTTTTAATCTGACATTTCTTTGTAATCCCTATAAATTAAATTGATCTAAGTCTCTGTACAGTTAAAATAATATGAATCGAACATCACTCTATAGTTATTGTTCACCGTTTTCTCGAAATACCGCCTACGATGGATGCTCATGGGAAGAGAACACACCCCAACTATCCGGAACTTCGGTCTGCTGACGTTCCCCAACATATATGTTTTTTTTTTTTATGTATCAGTCCATTCACTAATAATTGCGTAAATATAGTCATACTTAAGACACTCAAAATAATTTTCTTTGTTACAAGCTCAACATTGTATTTACTTACGTAATTTGTAATCAAATATTCATTCCTACATAAATTATGATAAAAGACTATTATCCGGAATGAACACCAAAATAAAACAGCAAATTTCTCCGAAATTTTCGTCTCCCGTAGCAAAAAGCATGAATAAATTGGATACATTACATTATTGAAAATACATAATTCGCGAAGGCTTCGTTCTTGAGTGAAGAAGAATAACTCCATCGCATGTGTCAGGTTTGTAACAAGCTGATGTTTTGATGACATATAAAGTTATTGTATTACCTCGTTATTGGTATTTTGAGAACAAGTAAAGGTGTGTAAATTCAAGCATAGAAACTTGAGTAGAATGCTTGGGGAAGATTGTCCTTCGAAAAAAAAAAACTATTAGAAATGAAAGTACAAATATAGAGATTTCGATTTTTTTTTCAATACTTGCGCTTCATGACATTATTTTTTGCTAAATTTTATGGTTCTAGGTCAACGGAAACTAACCGATTATGATTTCCTTGCGGCTGTCAAAATATGAGGCTACAACAGAGCATAAAAAGCCCGTATCTTTTGATTGCGGTTACTTAAACGTTTGATTTTCTTACTGCTTCAGGGGATGGCAACTTTGAGTATTAGATATCAATTTCAATTTGATATCTCCACGTATTCCTGAGAAATAGGGTCTTGACAGATGGACGGACAGGCAAATGGACAACGTAATGATCTTGTAAGGCTTCTGGTTGTGCTTCTGAGGTAGAAAATCTAAGACATGTCAGTTTCCTCACGATGTATTCCTTAACCGTTTAGCGAGCAGTGGTGATGTAATAATTTACACAAAGTAAAATGTCTAACGGGGTTCGAACCTACGACCCACAAAGCTCTTTTAAAGCAAAGGCCCTGAAACTTAAACTCCAAGCATTTATTACAAACTAGCCGCCCGCGGCTTCGCCCACGTGAAATTCGGTTCTATCACGCTTTTTAGATTTCCCTCGGGAATATCTTTTTTTTTCAGTACAAGGTAGCCCATGTTCTTTCTCAGGGTCTAAAGATTGTCTATGCCAAATTTCATCAAAATCGGTTGAGAGGCTTAAGCGGGAAAGCGTAACAGACAGACAGACAGAGTTACTTTCGCATTTATAATATTACTAGCTCTCCGCCTGCGGCTTCGCCCGCGTCGAGTTCAGTTATATCGCACTTTTAAATTTTCCTCGGCAATATCAAATTTTTCCGCGATAAAAGCTAGCCTATGTCCTTTCTCAGGATCTAAAAATTTTCTGTGCCAAATTTCATCAAAATCGTTTGAAACGTTTAAGCGGGAAAGCGTAACAGACAGACAGACAGAGTTACTTTCTCATTTATAATATTAGTATACTAGCTTTCCGCCCGCGGCTTCGCCCGCGTGAAGGTCGGTTATATCGCGCTTTTTAGATTTCCCTCGGGAACATCAAATTTTTCCGGGATAAAAGGAAGCCTATGTTCTTTCTCAGGGTCTAAAGAATGTCTGTGCCAAATTTTATCAAAATCGGCTGAGAGGTTTAAGCGGGAAAGCGTAACAGACAGACAGACAGACAGACAGACAGAGTTACTTTCGCATTTATAATATTAGTATGGATAGATTAACAAAGTTACAGGCATCCAGAGGTCGGTCTGTTAGAAAGATGAAGTCAATTGTACACTTCAAAGCTTAGTAGTAGGTACCTATGAGGAAGAACAGGCAAGAAATTGTGTTTTAAACCATAATAACATGATTACAAAGTATTGGTTACATCATTCATGTCAAAAATTATGCCCATTATAACGATGCCCTTATTTTTTTTTATTATTAAATTATAAACTAGCGCTTGACCGCAATCACCTGATGGTAAGCAGTGATGCAATCGTTGGTGGTAAAGCGCACTAGTTTATTGAGAGCCTATTCACTCTAGCCTTGAGGACACTCAAATTATAGTCCGACGGAAACACCGCTGCTAGCAAGTTGTTCCAGTCCCTTGGTGTACGCGGTATAAAGGAGGAGGCGAAACGCTTCGTCCGTATCGTAGTGTTGTTAACAACGTAAGGTTGGAAACTCGCCGTACAACGAGTCGTCCGATGGTGGAACGGAGATGGGGGAATTCAATCATTCAATTCACTCGCACACTCCCCAAAATGTATCATATCGTCCGATAATGGAACCGATCAGCGAAATTAGGTCTTGTAATTCCCGCGGACGCTTTCCAAAATAAAAAAAATATCCTATAGAATACCGAAAGGCTTGGCTACTCTACGCCCATGGCTCATCAGTATGAATTCTCATCATCATCATCATCTCAGCGTTTATCCCGGTTGCATCCGCGGCTTTCGCGTTGGAGCCCGGGGTCTGCTTTCCTGCACATCCTCCTCCATTTCGCAAGATCTTTAGCATCCTGTGGTAAGAGCTTGTTGGCACGCATGTCATCTCTTACAACGTCAAGCCAGCACTTCTTTGGTCTACCCCGCTTGTTCCGGCCCGACGGAGGCGCCATGGCAAGACATTTGTTACCCTAGTAACATGCCGGTTTGCGTAAGACGTGGCCGTACCAGCGTAGGCGACCCTCCTGCAGTTTGTCTGCAATGTCACGGACACGAAGGCTGCCCCGGATGCGGGAGTTCCTGATGCAGTCTTTCCGCGTAACTCCACACATCCACCGCAGCATATTCATCTCCGTGACTGGCTGGCTCTCTAGTCTGCTGAGCATTAAAAGCGTCCGTATTGAAAACAAAAAACAAAAATCCTCCGTTGTATCGTATACTTTTTTCTCTCGGTGGTAGGCCATAACATCGGCTGCCGGCAGAAGTTGACAAAGGAAGACAAAGACCAGACAACACAGACAAAGTCTTGCCGCCAAAAGATTCGTCGTATTCCGGCATGGTGTCTGGTGAAGCCGTACGGAGGACGGGTCTTAGCAGTTGTGTTGCAATGTTTGTCGGGTACGATGCACCAAATATTGTTGTGTCGGGAGTTTGTTTGTGGAGGCTATCTAGATCAATCTCCCTCTGGCGCAGCATCGTTGTCGTGTTTTGTGTTTAACATTGCATCACCTCGCTCAACTGCCGTCTTCCTTCCTATTCACTCAGTTTTATTTGAGCGAATAGACTCTTAATAAACTAGCGCGCCCTTTACCATCAACGATTGAATCACTATTTGCCATCAGGCGGGATTGCAGTCAAGCACTAGTTTATAAATATATAAAAAGTACGGTATCAGACTTTACTGCCAGGAGCTATTTGTACAATATATATGTATCTTTCAAACAACTCGCGGCACTGGCAATGACTCATCACTCATCTTAGATCATCATCGCCATCATCATCATTATCAACCTTTTTTACATCCCGCTGCTGGGCACAGGTCTCCTCTCATACAGAGAAGGATTGAGGCGATTTCAGACTTAAAGTCCTGGTTTCCTCAAGATGTTTTCCTTCACCTTCAGTCAATGGCGTCCAAGATATACTTAGAAAGTACATATAACTTTAGAAAAGTTACATTGGTACTTGCCTGACCTGGAATCGAACCCGCGCACTCATACTTGAGAGGCTGGTGTTTTAACCACTAGGCCAGCACGACTTAATCATCTCATCTTAGATAACTTTCTTTATTAGCATACAGCCATTTAGTTAAAGCTAACGAACCATTTTCCCTACCAACTACCAGGCAACCAGAAACAAACAAGTAGTCGAACTCAACATGATAAACAACGCCATTATTGAGCGCACGGCACATTTATAAACCGCTCCAATTCATTACGGACGGACGCAAATGATTGAATTAACTGTCCCACCGGGGTAACTGGATATTGTGACGGTCATGATAAATGTAGTGACGCAAAGAATTGAAACAATACACATTCGTATCGGTGAAATCGTTTTTATTCGAATCCTGCTTATAAATAAGACATGTCTTATTTATTAATCCAGTTTTCGCGAATTATGTGAAGTGGTTAAAAGTAATATTTACATAGTAAAATACCAATTAAAGGAGATGTTTCAGAAATGTATGGAGCCTGGGCCAGCACATTGTACACTTAATGCTGGGTATAGTTACGCTATAGTTAACTGTTATTAATGTTATTTTCCTATATTTTCGTTTAATTTTTATACAGATTCAATTTAACTCGGCCAAGGAGTGTAACACCACTACTAATAACAATGGTGGTCAGCAATAAGCGAAATACGATTTTGACAGTGACATTTGATTGACGAGTCATGTATCTAAGGCTATCGTATCTATATTATCTACCATATGACTGCGAAAAAAACGAAACATGAATTCCGAACATACGGCCCATTAAATAAACACAATCAACTCAAATCAACACTCGACATGAACACAACGGGAAAATAGAACTGTCAAAGTCGCCAATCAAACGTCATAAAAATTGTCATGGCTACCTTTAAAAAGGGTTATTTCACTAAAAATAATTAATTATTATAGACTTATATTTTTATTCAAATTAATTTAGTAGTATTTTTATGCAAATCTATTATTTTTTTCCTTTTTTTTCTATATACTGTACATAGGGGTGGCCCAAAATGAAACATCTCCTTTCTTCCTCTTGAAAAGGAAAACACGCATCCAATTTTAAGATTTATATATATCAATACTTAACCAGTATCTTTGTTATATTTTCAACCAAAAATATTGACACAAAATATATCATGCAACATCAAAAGGTAATACTGAATTTTCATGTCACATTGATCTTTAAAGCTAAGAGAATAAAGCTTACATTTCTTTATAAATAATTTAGTTGCCGGTAAATATTATTTTGCTTGTCATACTCCCATTTTCTTCGAAGTACGACCTAAAGCTCTTAGCGGTAAGGCTGTAATGTTTTTATTGAGGCTCCGGGAGCAAACCAGCGAAAATATCGGAATGGAACCACCAACGAACCGTATCGAGCGAAAACCGGGGTATTAGTCAATGATACATGTTGCATGGAGCCTAATCGATTGGGTTTACCGGTAAACTAATTTTTGTTGTCCTTTTTTAAACGGTCAATTGGTTTTTAATCCATCGTAGTTGGAAATAGTTTTAATGCATTATAATTATTGTGACTATAATCTGTTTTTTGAAACACTGTATCCTTAGGTAACTTATGTGAAAACTTAGCTGAAAGACATATTAAAAAAAAAAGTATGAAAATGTAACGGTTTCTTAAAATTAATACTTAAAATGAAAACTTTTTTATACGTTGTATATTTTTGAGATGGGAAAATGTTTAATTCGAATCAGGAAACATGTGCGAAAATTCGTAAGACTAAGGAGAGTATACCGCCAGCGCAGCGTAGAAGGGTAGTAATATAATCCTCTCTTTCTATCGCGTGGCATAAATGTATGCTTGCTCCTGCTATTTCGTTTAAGCACAGCTCATGTGCAAGTGTGCGTGTGTATTTGTACTGATGAACTGGTACAACGTGTTATGCTGGAAGATGTATGAAAGTTTATTTTTCTGAAAGAAATACTTTTTAATGGTAGACAATTATAAAAGTGATGATGACGTAAATTTGTTTATCTAAATAATATAAATATTATCATGTTTGTTTACGATAGCACTGTTAACGAATATTGTATTTCACCACATAAATAATAGTAGGTAACTTTATACTAATAAGTATATAACCACTTTTGTATAACATTATAATTATTAAATTAATAAAAACATACAGTTCATTCAGCTTCCGTGGCGTGGCGGTAGCGAACGCGGCCGCTGCGCAAGGAGGCGCGGGTTCGATCCTCGCGCCGTGTAAATATTTGTATGCATCAATATGAATATTTACACTGTTCTGGTTGTGCCTCGGAAAACACGCTAAGAGGTTGGTCCCGGTTGCCATACGAACATCTAATGGCAGTCGTTACAGGTTTTTGGAGCCTTCAAAAGTCCAGCAACTGGTATAACTGCAATGCTTTGATATCACCTTCGGATTGCGGAGGTCAGACGGCAGTCGGTTCAGGGAAAATATCGAAGTTTAGCCAAAATCAGCAGTTAGACTGGTGAAGCGGAGCTCAGACTCCAAAGCTGAAAAAGCTTCCGATGCGACTGGGACTAACGCTGAGATGATGATGATGAACATGAAGTTCATTTAAAAAATTATCATCATCATCACAGCGTTAGTCCCAGTCGCATCGGAAGCTTTTTCAGCTTTGGAGTCTGGGGTCCGCTTTACCAGACTAACTGCTGATATGGCTAAACTTCTACATTTTCCGTGAAGCGACTGCCGTCTGACCTCCACAACCCGAAGGCGACATCGAAGCATTGCAGTTAGACCAATTGTTGGACTTTTGAGGGCTCCAACAACCCGTAACGACTGCCACTAGATGTTCCTATGGCAACCGGGACCAACGGCTTAACGTGCTTTCCGAGGCACGACCAGACCAGTGCAAATATTCATATTCATGCATACAAATCCTTGCACTGTGCGGGGATCGAACCCGCGCCACCTTGCGCGGCGGCCGCGTCCGCTACCGCTACGCCACGGAGGCTGCCGGAAGCTGTTCATTTAAAAAAATATATTTGATTCGAAAACATTCACCTGTTTTTTTATGAAACATCATCTATGCACGAAGACCTTGGTTACTTGGCAACCGTACCAGCAACTTATACTTGAAGTAGACAAGTCAATAAAAACGTTACACATGGCAATATTTTATCTTTTTCATACGGCTTATTTGACCAGTAACCAATTTTTTTTTTTTTTTTACAAATTATAAACCAGCGCTTGACCGCAATCCTGCCTGATGGTAAGCAGTGACGCAATCGTTGATGGTAAAGCGCACTAGTTTATTAAGAGCCTATCCACTCTAGCCTTGAAGACACTCAAATTGTAGTCCGACGGAAACACCGCCGCGGGCAAATTGTTCCAGTCCCTCGATGTACGCGGTATAAAGGAGGAGGCGAAGCGCTTCGTCCGGATCGTAGTGGTGTTAACAACGTAAGGGTGGAAACCAGCCGTACGACGGGTCGTCCACTGGTGGAACGGAGATGGGGGAATTGAATCATGCAATTCCCTCGCACACTCCCCGAAATGCATCCTATAGAACACCGAAAGGCTGGCTACTCCACGCCTGTGCTCTAGGCTTTGGAGACCAACTCGAGTTAGATCAGGGTCACCAATCAGCCTCTTTGCACGTCTCTCCACTGAATCTGAAGTGGCCAGGTGACACTTGGCAGCACCAGCCCAAATATGGCTGCAGTACTCCACACACGAACGGACCTGTGCTTTGTATAACATTAGAAGCTGCCCAGGTGTGAAGTACTGCCGGACCTTTGCAATAACGCCAAGTTTCCTGGCAGCCACCTTGGCCTTGGACTCAATGAACCGCCCAAAGTTAAGGTTCGAGGAAATCTCAACTCCCAAAAGCTGAAGGCGGTTGGAACACTCCAAGGACACATTCCGAAAAGTAGGGGCCAAGGTGAACGGGCTCCTTTTGGCGGTGAAAAGACACGCCTGTGTTTTGGCGGCATTGAATGCTACAAGATTGGCATTGCCCCATTCGGAGACTGCCTGCAGTGCAACACTCGTTCGCTCAACCATGGCCTCTCTTTCGGACCGGATTGATTCCCTACTAGCCCGAGCATCCGGCAGGTATCTCTCTACAACTGTGCTGTCATCTGCATACCCATAGATACCGGGCATCAGCAGATCGTCAATATGCAGCAGAAACAGAGTTGCAGAGAGAACAGACCCCTGAGGAACACCGGCATTAGTTGACATGGGCTCAGAAGAGCATCCGTCGACAACAACTCGGAGGGACCGTTCAGTCAGGAAGTCTTTTACCCAGCCAGTCAGGCTAGGGGAAATGCCGTACGCTGGAAGCTTACTCAAAAGGCCAGCGTGCCAAACCCGGTCGAAGGCCTTCGAGACATCAAGGGAGACAGCAATCGCTTCCCCATTCTTCTCGAGGGCCTCGCCCCACAAGTGAGTGGCATACACTAGTAGGTCCCCAGTTGACCGATTGCGGCGAAACCCGTACTGTCGGTCACTGAGGAGATCGTTACCTTCCAGGTATGCCAAGAGGCGCGAGTTCAATACACGCTCCATAATTTTGCAAAGTATGGAGGTGATCGAAATCGGCCGATAGTTGGCAGGTTCGGCACGACTACCCTTCTTGGGCACAGGCAACAATAATATTGTGACACGATAAATCTGATCAAATATTTTGTAACAAAGTAATGAATATCATTAAATTAGCTTAAACACATAATTTAAATTCAGTGAAAACAGTTATTTAACTCGATTAAACACAAATCTATGATTTTAATGTGATTGGTTATGTAAATGCATTTGATTGGTTTTTCGGTACAAACTAATTTTGTCTAATACGAGTGATTTTATCATAAAATATGTTTTTAATTTTATTATTATTATGAGCTTATGTCCTACTGCAGGGGAAAGCCATATTTGGGTAAATCTTTAAGAAAGAGTCCCACTCAACCCCCCGACTCTTTCTCGTCCTGCCCCACTGTCGTTTCCTACCACTGGAGATCCACAGAGTGGTGGCTTTTGCATATAGCTGTTCTGACATATGACGTACATATATCTAGCCAGCCAGAGTAGTTAGAAGCCCGAACGCCTGATAACGAAGGGTTATCGTAGGTATCAACCAGCAAATAGATTGTGAGACGAACGAAGAAAAAAGGTAAGAAAGAAAAATAGTTATAATAATAGTTGTAAGAAAAATAATCTCGGTGGTAGGCCATAACATCGGCTACCGGCAGAAGTTACCACCCACCAGACAAAGTGTTGCCGCCAAGCGATTCGTCGTGTTCCGGCATGATGTCTGGTGAAGCCGTATGGACGACGGGGCTGAGCAGTTGTGTTACGATGTGTGCTGGGTACGATGCACCAAATATTGTTGTGTCGAGAGTTTGGCCGTAGAGGGTCTCCAGATCAATCTCCCTCCAGCGTAGCATCGTTAGTCGTGTTGTTGGGTTTTAGATTGCATCACCTCGCTCAACTCCGTCTTCCTTCCTATTCACTACATTTTTTAAATGAATAGGCTTAATAAACTAGCGCGCTTTACCATCAATGATTGCATCACTGCATACCATCAGGCGGGTTGCAGTCAAGCACGAGTTTATAATTATTTTAAAAAAAGTTAAAAAGGTCATTAAATACGGCAAAATGAAAAGCCTCGTACTCAATCATATTAAGTGGCCATTTTCGTCCAATGAATGATGTCAGGGCTAGGGTCGAAAAGCCACACATATTAATTGGCATTGACGATACAAATTAATCCGTGAAGCGCCCGCGGCACTGGCAGATGACGACGAAACAAAAACCATTAAAAACAAAATACCAATTACAAAGTGGAGAAATAACTACATGTGTAACAACACAAACAGCAATTAAGCCATGTGTCACATCTGTACAAGACCTGAAAGGTGATTCTAGTAATTTTAAGAAAGTTTTAAGTCTCAATCTGTCTAAAGTATCTTTTATTTCCCTACATTATGTTATGTTTTTGACTTTTGTTTGCTACCGAAAGGAGAATACGACTCGGATAAACCTGTCGTCAACAGCGCTGATTTTCAACAACTGAGTTCCTCTCGAATAACGTAATGATGTCACATCCTGTGACATTATAATAAGATGAAGACGAAGTCTTGCCGCCAAGCGATTCTTCGTGTTCCGGCATGATGTCTGGTGATGCCGTACGGAGGACGGGTCTGAGCAGTTGTGTTGTGATGTGTGTCGGGAGTTTGGGTCGTTGGGGGTCCCTGGAATAATCTCTCTTTGGCGCAGCATCGTCGGTCGTGTTGCTTCCATTGTATCACCTCACTCAACTGCCGTCTTCCTTCCTATTCACTCAATTTTTTTCAAAGTGAATTGACTCTTATTAAACTGGCGCATGATTGCGGTGAAGCACTAGTGTTTAATAAAAAAAAAAAAAAAAAAACTTATAAATGCACTAGTTGTCCCTACAATTTTTGAAAGTTCGTCTTGATTTCTCTGGTTTTCCACCATAAAATATAACGCTAATTTCCTTATCATGGGACCATATTAGAAATATCTGCTTTCCAATCCATACTAATATTATAAATGCGAAAGTAACTCTGTCTGTCTGTCTGTCTGTTACGCTTTCCAGCCTAAACCTCTCAACCGATTTTGATGAAATTTGGCACAGACAATCTTTAGACCCTGAGAAAGAACATAGGCTAAGTAGCTAGGGCAGAGCTAGTAGTATATACATATACGGTCGATGATGTGAGTAACCTCCTTTTTGAAGTCGATTAAAAATAAAAATAAAATATATAATGTCTTTCAATTAAAAAGAAAAAGGCATGAACTAAGACCATAACACAAAGTTTATTAAAACAAAAATGTTTAATTAATAACGCTATACGTTGTGTATAGTGTGGTGTTTATAAAATCGGTTGTTCCTTATTACGTACTAGTATACATGCGGTCAGATGGGCAGCCAGCCCTAACTTGGTTGGAAAAGGCTAGGTAGATAACAATTTACATATCACTACTGCCTGACGTCATCATCATCATTATCTGAGCGTATAATCCGGGATTCATCCGGTGCTTTCGCGTTAGAGTCCGGGTTCCGCTTTCCTATACATTCGCCTCCATTTCGCACGAACTCTGGCATCCCGTGTTAAGGGATTGAGTCAACTCCACCTGCCAGACGGTGCACCTGCTGACTTACGGACGGGGCGCTGACATCGACTTCCCCTTCGGGGTTGAGTGATCAGATGGCAGCCGCACTCTTAAAAGCCAATCATGATAAGGAACAGAAGAAAGGCACGTACTACTGTCTGACGTAACAACAACAAAATATACGAGACTTGGAAAATAACAGTTCAGCCAACACTTGAACATACCAACGAAGAAACTCTGTAAGTAACCAGTAGGTACAGATACGAGCAATATAATTTAAGTTTAAAATGGTCGCCAACTTATGTGGGAGGCACGAGACCGCGCAAACTGTTGCCGTAGTGATGTCGAATGTTTGTAGGATTTTATGAATCCCGGGAACTGGGAAGTTTATCTTGTTTCATCATTTCGAAGAAGGTTAGATATACCTATTACCAAACTAATTAGAAAGGAAAAAAATGGCAAAATTTCAGGATAAGAGATATTATGTATCAGAAATTCAGGATATTCTAGGAATAGAACTTTTACCGAATGTGTAGTAAGTAGGTAATGTAGGTGTTTTTGTGTGAAATTTGATTCTTATACTCCTAAAGTTAAAGTTTTAATTATTTATTATAACTCTGGAAGTTTTATCTTTATATATAAATAAAACTTCCACAAACCTATCGGTTGTTCTAGGAACACATGACACACTGCGATGAGGTAATCTCCGCGAAGGAGACGGCCGAACGGGAGAGGGAAGCACTGAGCACTCTCCCGTCCCGCCGACGGCGCGCTGGCCGGAGGAGGAGGGAAGCCGAGGTCGATCCGCTTCCTCCATAACGAGAGGCCGACGGGCCGAGGACCGGGGGAGTCCGACATCCGTCGCTAGGGCCGGAGTAGGCGTGTAGTGGCTGTTCCTTCCATGCCTACCTGATGGAAGGAGGGGAGGAAGAGGGACCCGCCGATCTCGCGCGCGGCGGGTCAAGGCCTGCCGGTGATGCGGTGAATGGCTAACCAGGCCCCGCACCCCCGGCTATAGGCAAGAAGAGGAACGCTCCAGTGGTTTTAGCCGGTGAGAGCCCGGCACACCCTCCGTTAACCCCCAGACGGAAGACGGTCTGGTAGAGATTTCCACTGGGAGAACAAAAAAAAAAAAAAAAAAAGGAACATATGACACAAGCAGAACAACAACTCAACAAAGTATTATAACGATTGCAACATTGCACTTCAGTGGGTATAGTCGACCTCATAATCAACTTTATTAATTACTAGCTGTTGCCCGCGACTTCGTCCGCGTAGATTTCAGTTTACAGCGCGCGGTGGTTCCCGTTTGCGGGGGAATGCCTATATTACTGCAAGGTTTCAAACATCCTCACAAATTTTCACGTTTATGTTATTAGTAGAATTAAAAAGATACACAAGGTCTATACGAACATCAACGTTAATTTTAACGGGTTTAAAGGTTTAGCAAAGGAAAGACACATCAAATATCATACTTCTAATTATGCGTTGGTTGGTGTTTTGGATATGCTTAGTATATTATGAAATAAGGGTTAAAATTATTACGCTTGATAAAATATGAGCACATTTAAGTAAGAACGGTTTTGTTGGCGCCATCTATTGGCGTTTATAAATGGAACTGTCGCGCAGAATCTCTTAGCTAATCCTTGTACCCATAACCTACATCACGTCATGCACCCGCTACCCGTGAGATGGCGCTGTTTTGTTATTGATCGAAAACACGTCGAATATACGAGAAAAGACAGTTTAGTGTCCTTTTGGAGCTCGCCCCAACCGCGCCGCGCGCCGCGCCGCGCTCGCCTACTATCCGCTTTCCGCTGTCGCCGCATAAATGTAGCCATTTGGTACCCGACCGCTATCCGCGTTTCGCACCGCTCTTCGGTGTGATCCTATCCGCAAATCCGCTAACGCAAGACCTCCCGTGGAGGCTCGTAAATGTCGCTCGCCCGCTGATTTCAACGCCCGCAATCACATAGTTTTGCTGTGTGAATTTATCGCTGAACGATATAATCATTCGATTATAAGTTGTACCCAACCGCTCAATTGGAGACGTGTCTTTGTGGCTTCAAGAAAAGAAACCGAAGCTGTTAGCGGGAACTCGATAACCACGTGTGTTTTGTTGAGCTTGTGCCGAACTGCGAGGGTGAAGAACCGTCGAAGACAGAGTGGACTGATCGAACTCCTACGAGACGACGGAACAGCCCGTGAAGAGAGGTAAGGTGCATGATATTCCATAACCCATTCCTAGGTTAAGAGTTTACAGCGCGACAGTGACGCCATTTTTCTTTTTACAAACTACAGTCCAGATCGAAGGAAGGTATATTAAACCCCGCGAAGCCACTTGGCCCCTCCAGGTTTTATAAACAACTTTTTATGTTTTGCTATCTTTTGACAAAACATAAAGGTTTTCTGGATTTGATACACGTAAGCATGCCACATAGAGTTGCCCATGAGAAAAACATGTTTCTAAATGAACTCCGGCAACTTTAAGCGTCTGTCGGCTTTGTTATTGTTATAGCAAAAGCTGCTTTCAGACGGCACTATACTCTTTTAAATTCAAGTGGCAAATCAGTCGGGCTAATGGGAATACGGGGAATCAAGACATTTTGTCCTTTTTCCATTCCACCCATGATTGTAGCCTTTTCAATGTTGTAATCCAAATGTGTTATTTGTAACCGAGTACCATTACACAGCTTTGGTGCGTCAAGATTCCTCATTAATAGGACTGGAACACCAACTTTTAGTACCAACTTATGGGGTGGCACTCCTGATAATTCTAAAGAGTTGAAAAATTCTTTAGGGTATGATGTAACTTGTTCAGTGTCTGTAATATTGTCCACTGAGAGGTATTCGATAACATTTCCCTGAACGTTTAACATGATTTGTTCTTTTTTTTTATTATTTATAAACCAGCGCTTGAACGCAATCCCGCCTGATGGTGACCAGCGATGCGATCGTTGAGGGTAAAGCGTGCTAGTTTATTAAGAGCCTATTCACTCTAGCCTTGAAGACACTCAAATTGTAGTCCGACGGAAACACCGCCGCCGGCAAGTTGTTCCAGTCCCTTGATGTACGCGGTATTCATTTATCACGGTTTTTATTTTTTTCGGTTTTCATTTCATTAGTCGGCGCCAAAATTGCCCTTTCGCATAACCATTCTCGGTTGGCTATATTTGTTTGAAGATCCGGATAGAATTATTTAATAGGTCATCTGAGCTATCCACAACTTGACAGAAGTCACGACTCACTCTAATTATGCCGTTACTGTCAGTTGGCATGCGATCTACTCCGATTTTTAAAAGAGTAGCTATATATTGCATATATCCGGCTTGAGAATCGTGGCGAAGTTGCCCTCGCATATTTGTGGTGAGACAATACTTTTTCACGCGAACCCATAATGCAGATGCTTTCAAAGAGGCATCTGCCGGCGGCATACCCCTAATAATCACCGGAAGGGTCTGCCTAAAGTCACCAGTTAAAGGTACCACCGTCCCTCCCATGATATCTTGGTTGCCTTTGATGTCCCCCATTGTGCGATCTAGTGCTTCAATTGCCTTTTTGTGGAATATCATCACATTCATCCCAAACTAACAACTTACACTGCTGTAACATTCTTCCGCGCTCACTGCTTTTACTAATATTGCATTTCCTCATGAGCTAAGTTCAATGGTAACTGAGTGCGCTGTTCGTCCCGTTCCGAGCTGAGTTGGTATAAAATAAGCGCCTGTTAAAATAATCATCATCATCATCACCACAGTGTCAATCCCAGTCGCATCTGTCTGACCTCCACAACCTGAAGGCGACATCGAAGCATTGCAGTTAGACATATTGTTGGACTTTTGAGGGTACCAACAACCCGTAACGACTGCCACTAGATGTTTGTATGGCAACCGGGACCAACGGCTTAACGTGCTTTCCGAGGCACGACCAGACCAGTATTCCCAACCAAGTATTCATATTAATGCATACAAATACTTGCACTGTGCGGGGATCGAACCCGCGCCACCTTGCGCAGCGGCTGCGTCCGCTACCGCTACGCCACGGAGGCGGTCCAGCGCCTGTTAAAATAATGGAAGCAATATTTACGTCCGCGTTAGCTCCCGTTTTCGTAACATTTTTTGTTACTGCTCTGCTCCTATTATTCATAGCGGGATTAATTGGCTATCCAACGCAAAAATATTTTTTCAAATCGGACCAGTAGTTCCTGAGATTAGCGCGCACAAAAAAACAAACAAACTCTTCAGTTTTATATATTAGTAGAAATTATCATCTAACATGTCACTTGCAAGTCATAAAATCACTGTAAATAATGTTGTAAGAGTTTTAATTTCATTTGCTTTTCCATGAGAGCATAAATCAGGTTAATTTAGCATAAATTAACCTGTCAATAAAAAAATATGTTTATACCAGCCATAACGCATATCAGAAAATCCTACTACGGGATATACAGCGGCCGTAACGCACGCACATACTGGTGTGCAGTAGCTGCATTGAACTTGTTAATAAACGTACTTTATTCGTAATTTCTCAATAAAAAAATGATTTGTTAACAATATTAATTAATTTAGGACAATAATTTGGTTGCTTTTCGAGATCGATGATAAATTAAGACCGTAGTGTTTTATTTTTACCTGTTATCAGTATAAATGGAAAAGCAATATCTAGTATATTGAAAACTCATACACAGTAATAGCAATATATTACTCTTATATTTTATAAAATATATTTTTATTGAGTTGAATTTTATTTACTTTACCGTCCCGTAATTTTTGTTCATTTTATTTATAAAATAAAAACTTTTTTTACAAAATAACAACCGACTTCCAAAAACCACTACAAAGTGAATAAAAACTTTTTTACAAAAAAACAACCGACTTCCAAAAACCACTACAAAGTGAAAAATAACTAGTTAATTTCGGAAGTCGGTGTCTTTGGTTTTGTACATTTGTTTTTTGACACCGACTTCCGAAATTAACTAGTTATTTTTCACTTTGTAGTGGTTTTTGGAAGTCGGTTGTTTTTTTGTAAAAAAGTTTTTATTTTACACTTTTTAGTTGTTAAAAGTACTATGTATTCAGTTGCATCCGGTCAGACTGGAAGCTGACGCAAATATAATTGGGAAACGACGTAATTTTGTTTACTTTAATTTTTACCCGTACCTAAGTATTCCCTCAACTGCCTATGGTCTTCATCATCAAATTTACTGCAGACCATTATTTTAACCCAATGGGTGCAAAGGTCTCATCAATATAAATGAATTAAGTCCAACCACAAAGTAGCTACTGTAAACCGTTGAGGAGTTCCCGGAACTGGCCTTTGTCTTCATCATCAGAGCTCTTATGACAGTCACAACCCATCTAGGTGTAAAGATCTTATCAATACAAATTAATTGAGCCCAAACACAAGGTAGCTGCTGTGAATTGTTGAGGAGTTCCTTCGACTGTCTCCCGGCTCCATCATCAGATCTACTCCAGACCTTTATTAAATTGTAGTGCTTTAAAATACTTAATGAAAATGCTAAGAAATGCACTAGTCGCCCCTGCAATTTTTGAAAGTTCCCCTTGTTTTCTCTGGTCTTCCACCATCAAACCCTGATATCCTTATCATGGGACCACCTTGGGAACGTCTTCTTTCCAACAGAAAAATAATTATCAAAATCGGTTCATAAACGACGAAGTTATGCGCGAACAAACATAAAAAAAAAAAACATATATACGGTCGAATTGAGTAACCTCCTCCTTTTTGAAGTCGGTTAATAATTGAGATCCACGAAGTAAGAATATCGAATATCGGGTAAAAAGTATAGTTCCATATAGTTGACCTGATTAAATAGCATCTGTGTACCAAATCTAAATTCGTCTAGCCATTTGAGCGAGAATAAGTAATAAACATACAAAAACAAACACAAACTTTTGCGTTAGTAATATACGTATAACTTTGATTATTTAGCCTAGAAGCATCACTGTCCCACTTTTATACTGTCTGCCAGATAGACATCATTTTAAACAATCTAGCTTAACAAAATTTTAACCAATATAATTATGTATTTATTTAGTAACAAAAAAAGTAAAAAAACTAAAACCGAACTACGACAAAAAACGACGCTGAAAAAGTATAAAACAAGATTTTCAGAATACTGCACTAAACAAAGTTGCTAGTTTTCATGTTTGGAAAACCGCAGTCATACGTTGTCAAAGTGCTACGGTAGGTATATGTAACGTGTGACTACGCCTTTCCAAACTTGAAAACTAGCAACTTTGTTTAGTGCAGTATTCTGAAAATCTTGTTTTATACTTTTTCAGCGTCGTTTTTTGTCGTAGTTCGGTTTTAGTTTTTTTTACTTTTTATTATTTGTACTATTTTGGTGTTAAAGTGTATTTGTGGCGCATAATATTAACAAAAGCTAAATTGATGAACTAAAAAGCATTCCTGTAATTATGTACCAACATAAAGTACTCGTGAAGCTCTTTCAATTGATGCCAAACACGGTATATTTATTTTAATTTTATATTTACATATAACTTTTTGTCCGCTAGAGGGCGCAATACTAAATTTGGTGACAAGCTTTATAGCTCATAACCAACAGAATATTAAGGCCCTTCTAATGGTACTGCAGTGGTCTTATTCTGATAAGTAGTAAAGAAGCTATTAACGAAAAGATGTAAATTATATGCAATCAGCCCATGAATCCAGGTAAAGTCACAAGCAAATGCTAGTAATATATATATATTCAAAATGTACAAGTAAAACGCTTTAAAATGATACCAAACATGACCAAACATATTTATCTTAACTTTATTTTTTTACTCTGTATGTTTTGTCCGATAGAGGGCGCCACATTAGATTTTGTGAAACCCCATATAGCCTATAACCAGCGGACAATTAAGACGCTTCTAATGATATGTCATTTGTCGAATTCTGATAAGTAGTTTAGAAGTTACGAGGGAACAGATGAACATACATACATACATACATAGCCTGTGAAAATCATAACCTTCCTTTTGCTTTGCCGTAGTCGGGTAAAAACCTTGTGTCTTTGTCATTTAATTTTGTGTCCATAAATACCAAAAATAAAATAATTTACCTTTTAGAGGGAAAACGATTTCTCCGAATAATCATAACTAATATACTTCTCCTACTATATACACCGAAGAATTTTAGTCACCTTATATAAACAGCCCACTTAATCTACCGCTACTACTAAATTTTAGTAAAAAATAAAATCGCCAAATTTCGTGGATGTTTCCTAATATTTCACGATAAAACTACAGAACGGATATAAATGAAATTTGGCACTCAGATAGTATATAACCAGGAATAACACATAGAATACTACAGACAGACTAGACAGCCCCCGTGGCGTAGCGGTAGCGGACGCGGGCGCTGCGCAAGGTGGCGCGGGTTCGATCCCCGCACAGTGCAAATATTTGTATGCATGAATATGAATATTTGCACTGGTCTGGTCGTGCCTCGGAAAGCACGTTAAGCCGTTGGTCTCGGTTGCCATACGAACATCTAGTGGCAGTCGTTACGGGTTGTTGGAGCCCTCAAAAGTCCAACAATTGGTCTAACTGCAATGCTTCGATGTCGCCTTCGGGTTGTGGAGGTCAGACGGCAGTCGCTTCACGGAAAATGTCGAAGTTTAGCCATATCAGCAGTTTGACTGGTAAAGCGGACCCCAGACTCCAAAGTTGAAAAGGCTTCGGATGCGACTGGGATATTAACGCTGGGATGATGATGATGAACACATAGAATACTTTTTATCGCGATGTTTCCACGAAATGTCTTTAATTTGTTTGTTATCTTTTCACACTTTACCCACTGAAAAGTTCACCATAAAAATTTGCATATATGTTATGGGGTATTTAAAAAGGACACAGGGTATGTTTTATACAGAAAAAAATACTGGTCCCGAGGAAAAAAACAGTTCATTTCAACGGACAAAATTGCTTAAGGTCAGAATTCCTCTTATGCTAATATCGGTCGTGTACGGTCGGGCGAGTACAATACCTACGGTACTGGGTGCTCGCCCAATGAACGGCACCATCTTCGTCGACCAACAAACGTAGCGCTTACAAGCAGGAACGTCGTGCGTTATTCGCAGCGCATGACAAAGTACGCGCCGCGCCGCAGACAACGTCGCAGTATGGTGAAAAAGAAAAAAAGAAAAGAAAAAACGTTTATTTGCAGTAAACATGACGCAAGAGTTTACAAAAAAAATAAGAAATAGTTGAGGGAAACATGCGTCACATCCACGCAAAACGGCTGTCGCTCAGCATTATGCTGCGACTCTATGCAAAAACAGAGCCCAGCGCTGGTTTTCAGCGAGAGCCGGCGTCGACGTACAGACGTCACCCGATGCAACAGACAATTAAAAGTAGCACCGAACCGGTAATACAGTAAACCCGGTAGTACAGCTCTATCGAACTTCGTCAACTTTTTCTTATCGTCCCACTGCTGGGTACAGGTCTCCTCTCAAACAGAGAAAGATTGAGCGTAATCACCACGCTTGCTCAATGCGGGTCAAACTTAATCTATGTATATTCATACTTCTTCTTCTTCTTCGGCCTATAGAGGTCCTCTATTGCACGAAGGCTTTCCACAATGACCGGTCCTGCGCTGCCCGTATCCATCCGCTTCCCGCGACCTTCACCAGGTCATCGGTCCATCTTATTGGGGATCTCCTAAGCTGCGGCTTCCGGTACGTGGCCGCCACTCCAGATCATCGGCCATCGGTTCTACGAGCATTGTGCCTCGCCCACTGCCACTTTATTTTAGCAACTTAAAGAGCTTTGTCGGTGACTTTGGTTCTTTTGCGGATCTCCTCATTTCTGATTCGATCACGCAGAGAAACTCCAAGCATAGCCCTTTGTGTGACCGACATTAGCACACAAGACATGACGCTAGGTATTGCTAAATCAAATTCAAATCTTGTTTTGTTCTTGACTTGACTACCTGAGCAGAATTCACGATTTTGTTTCAACAGTAATAATTAATAGGATTTGAGGTAAATTTAGCACACCGATATTTTGGTAAGTATAACCTGGATTGATGGAATTACGACACTAATATTATCGCAGCAATATTAATAAGTTTCATTCCGCGGAACGAACGCTAAAATCTGGTTAGTAAAGAAAATGTTCTTAAACTAAATAATTTATGAATATTTTATTTTCTATCTTAAAATGATTCATAAAAGTCCCGGATATAAATATTCTCGTTTATATTCCCGGATTCCCGGTACAGTTATTATTAAAGTGAACATCCCTATGCCTTACGTGGCATCTGGGACAACTTTGTACTGGAAAACAAACTGGAATATAAATTACTATTGAATTATTTTAGTATAAACGTTCTTCATGTGTTATTTATATACATAATTAGCTTTATGTAATAATTCAATTCGCCAACCCGCATTGAGCAAACGTGGTGATTGCGCTCAATCCTTCTCTGTTTGAGAGGAGACCTGTTCCCAGCAATGGGATGATAAACAGTTGATGGTGATGATGATGATGATTTAATAATTAACCCTAGAAAGATAACGTGCGCCTCAGATGCGCCCGCAAAATACATAATTATTTCGCCGCAATTTTGTTACCGACGCCTGTACAAGCTAGTGATTCTTAGCCAATTCAGTCATTGGTCAACACTTCCAAGAGACGGCTGCTACTGTTCGGTAAGTACCATAGTTTTGCTGTTAGAGCGATGTGTTGTGCTCGGGAGGCGCATGTTTATCCTTTGTGTAACTTTTGCCACTTTCATAGTGAATTTGTTTTTGTTATTTTTACTAATGTAAGGTAAGTATAACGGTTGGTTTTTTTATTAGTGATTACTTATTGTCATCAATTGTTTTTAGGAGTGGTTTAACACCATGTCCAGCAGAAGAGTGTTGGATAAAAGAGAAATCGTTTCTTTATTGACTGAAGAAGATGAAGGCGCTGATGACGGCAGTGATAGTGAGATCGAGGACCATGTCAATGACTAATGTTGATGACCAAGAAGGAGTGATGATCTATGAAAATTCGAATTATACTTCATCACAGAATGTCATTGAAAATACTGAACATGACTAACGCATAGTAATTCCGCCTAATGATATGATCACGGGCAAGAATAGACATGTTTGGGCTACTGCTTAAGGACAAAATACCATAAGAACGTCTGCAATCAATATAGTTCATTCAAATTGTGCCTAGTTGCATATGTAGAAATATTTTTGCACCGTGTTTGAAAACTAGGTTATAAATTCCTACTGTATCAAGACGCCTGAGAGAAAGTATTGAATATCCCCCCACAAAGTAACAGATAGATGTCTGAAGAAGCTGAAGCTGAACCACTAGCTACTAATTCGACGGTACTGTCACTTATGTACAAAAAAAAAAGAAAAGAATTATTCAAGATAACGCGCATAAAATGTAAAAAGACATTGCGCGGAGAACATAAAAAATTGTTTGCAACAATTGTCTTTAGGCGTTGATTTTTCCAGTATTTTTTTAATAATTTGATACTGTTTATATTATAACTAGAAAAGAAACTAAGAAAAACACTATAATAGTCGCATATTTTTTTAAATTTCTATCTATGTACATAGTTTATAAAATCCTAAAAATTTTAATAAGTATAAGTATTAAATAAAAAATAATAATAATACGTATGCATTTTATTTACATATTAATAATTCAGCAATTTACAGTAGTAAATGAAATAAAAATAATTGACATTCATCAAAAAAATCGGTGCGCCTCTGAGGCGCATGTTTATCTTTTCAGTACAAAAAAATGACGTTACATTTCTAGGGTTAATAGTCCTGTCGAGTTATTAAATAATAATTGTGTTCTATTGAATGACAAATAATTTATTTTATAGTAGGTTTAAGTAGCTGGTTATAAGTAGGTTTGTATAAAATTATTGTTTTATAGTACCTATGCATTGCTTGTTTGTATATGCTGTGGTGTGTATATATTTGTATTATTGACGCATAGACAAGGTTTGCCAACCCTTCCGCTGCAAGTACTCTTTTACAAGAAGATTTCCCTGTTTCCAAGGCCCTCACCTATACAATAGTCTTAACAAAATTCTGAACTTTTTCTCACTCCCTATAATGTCTTTTAAAAAGAAAATTAATACTTGGCTGCAAACGCTTAATTACAACAAAACTGAAAGTTTATTGTTGACTCAATACAGCTCCCGTTAAACTTCATTCTATCATCATCACTCAAACATCGACACGAACATACCCTCGTTTGCTGTATAATCTTTTAAATTACATAATTATTTATTTTGTGTTTTCATTTTTGCATCTTCAATTTTCTGTCATCCCTTAGTCTTTGTCATCTATTAGTATTACTAGTATACGTTTGTATTAGTTGTGACACGACCGTGTAGTCAGGAGGCCTGGAGACCTGTAACACAGGTTGTCCTAGTACAGGCTCCAGTTTCCACTACATCGTTATATCATATATGTATACTTAATTTTGTGTTAAACTTATGTTTAATTATGTGGTGGAAAAAATAAACGTTTATTATTATTATTATTATTATATTGATTGATTGGTTGTATAACAAACAGTCATGATGATGAATTTAAATGTTTTTAAACGCACCCACGACACAGGAGTAATTTCTAGTATGGGACAACGTTTTATATTTAAAAAAATATAAGCGTCGATCATATTTTTTCATTAAAAACATAGATGAGTTTAGCGTTTCCTATCTGACTACTCTAAGAATAAATGCTAAAATAAACTCACAGGTAGAGTCTAAGCTTGATATGGTCTTTTGAGGCACAGCTTGAGAGGACCTGTCCAGTCAGCAAGCGTCAGAAATCGTGCAGCTCAACTCAAAACTGATGAAGAAGGTCCAGGACCATATATAAGGACTCAAATGTAGGCCACATGTATTACTCGAACTGCCAGGCTAGAACAAAAACTAAAAGTAGGGAGCAAAATAAATAAAATTACCTACAATAGTTTTCATATACATGGTGATTAAAATAATAGAACAGAATGTAAGAAAATGTAATTGTTTAAATAAAATTCCTAAATGCTAAAGTATGTAAGTATATACAGTATGTTAAATAACAGAGGGCGTTCCCTTAAACTCGTTAATATATATCATTAATAGATTAAAATAAAAATATCAGCATAGAAAAATAAGCATAAAAAAATCCGAATAAAAAAAAATTCTAATTGGTAATAAATTTGAAACCTCCTGTTTTAAATCAAAATAGTAGTCGTCATGTATAAATAAATTGCGACGTTGCCGTCTTTCATGTTCGCGTGTACAGTGTGTTTCTTTTACATGTCAATTTTAAATTTTTATTGAATATTTTCTTATTGGAAAAATTTTAAAACATTTTGTTTTCGAATGAAAATATTTTTTTTAGCATGTATGTATGCTATACTATTTCGGGTTAACGGGAACGCCCTCTGTTAGTTAACATACTGTATAATAAAAAAATAAAAAGCTATATGTATAGCTTTTTATTTTGTCTTTGATAATTCCACAGAGTTTTGTGTCTAAAAGAGAAAAAATAAAAATAAAAAAGATATCTTTTATTTGTGGATCAAATTTGACGTCTGACAGTTCTAGACTGGAAAACTGTCAATAATTCAAAATTGATTCCCAGGATAAGACTAATTCAAGGTTAAATCTTAATTAACTACTAAGACTTTTTCTAGCAGTTAAGTTTGGTGGAGTGTACCACAAGTATTTTATTTAATACTTCTTTGTTTTTTGTGAAACTTAATAAATAAATAAATAAATCTTCCACAAACCTATCGGTAGTACTAGGGAAACATGACACAAGCAGAACAACAACTCAACAAACTATCATAAAGATTGCAACATTGCACTTGAATGTATATATAGTCGACCTCATAAAGACTTTATCATCCTAAAATTTAATGTCACTTGTCAATACGCCTGTATTTGCATATGTGACGATTCCATATTTTTAACCTTAGTGAAGATTTATCAAAATCTGTAACGTTTCCATTGTTGGAATACAGACCTCCTCTCGCTGCGACCAGTGGGTTATTAGATGGTGGTTTCCTTACGACGCGGACGGTATTCCTTGACAGTTTTGAGAGTAGTAGTTATAAAATATATTACAAATTTTGGAGCGGATGCCTCGGTTCCAACAAAAGATCTATAACTCAAAATGAATACATTATGTAGAATAAATACGTGGTTTCAATCATTGTGATTACCTAATCGCTACACGCTATATTATTCATAAGGTAGCTGCCATATGAGTGGTTGAAATTGAGTACGGTAAGTAGGGACCGCCACCATGGGTTCAATCTATGTTTACTGAAAAAGATTTAAGAATTCACTGGTTGTCTGATTTTCTTGTTACTTGTCTAGCCTTGCCTTGACTGTTACCTGAAACAAATGTTTTTTTTTTATTGTCAATAGTGGTCAAGCATTTATGAGGTCTACTCTCCTATACGTAGCACCATCCTTTCTGACCCAATTTCAGATCGCTCCCAACATTACTGAAACTTGTCCGGAGACGAGCCACTGAAACTATTTAGCTTTCTCATCACTAATTCAGCTTGGAATTGCAGCTGTTTGTCCGTTTATGTTGGCGTGTTCTCTTTAAGCTAAATTAACTGGGAAATAGAATTATTCTTCTCTTAGAAGAACTGATAGTGAATGGTATACTCAATACATAAATGTTTGGTAGTTAACTTAAGGTAAACTACAACACCAAATGACTTATTTAACAATCTAAAAGTAATACTAATCACTTCAAATGTCATGCTACATACAACGTATTTTTTTCTTTACACGAAACCTGAATATACAGTATGTTAACTAACAGAGGGCGTTCCCGTTAACCCGAAGTAGTATAGCATACATGCATGCTAAAAAAAATATTTCCATTCGAAAACAAATTTTTTTCCAATAAGAAAATATTCAATAAAAATTTTAAATTGACATGTAAAAGAAACACACTGTACACGCGAACATGAAAGACGGCAACGTCGCAATTTATTTATATATGACGACTACTATTTTGGTTTAAAACAGGAGGTTTCAAATTTATTTCCAATTAGAAATTTTTTTTTCGGATTTTTTTATGCTTATTTTTCTATGCTGATATTTTTATTTTAATCTATTAATGATATACATTAACGAGTTTAAGGGAACGCCCTCTGTTATTTAACATACTGTATTTAGTTCAGAATAAGCAAAGGAATCGATTCCAATCATTTTTACACCATGTTATATTTTTTCCCAAATACATTGAGATATTGTTGCAGTATGGTTACCGAGTGCGCAACACAGCTGACGGATCACACAGCTGAGATTAGAGCACTAGGCGCATAAGACAGGTCAACGCGACGCCCCTTGCGCCACATCGCTGCAGACTTGGTCGGGCGAGCAGTACGTTGACCATATTTTTATTGGGACAACCAGGTAAGATAACAAGCTCGTAACTTTGTCGTTTTTCATGATATCTTTTTGAAATTTTGTACATAGACTCTTTACCTAAAAAATTTTGGACACACAAACATATTTCGGGTTTAACATATACAAAAAATAACGTTGTATATTGTACTCGTCAATTTAGCAATGTTTTAAATCAGCTGCCTCATTTCAAAACCTAGTAAGGGACACTTTTTTATAAAAATCGTTTTATGGCATAATCTCGCTACCTTAGTGAGTCCTCATCGAGTACAAAGACACCAACGTTGAAAATATGCACCCCACCTACCAGCTTTGTCCCGCGGCTTGGCTCGCTTTAAATTCGGGCTAACACGATTTCCCTTCTCAGAATGCTCCATATAAAATCTCCCCCCCAAATTTTAGGGAAACGGGGGTTACAAAGAGAAAAAAGTAGCTCATGTCATTCTCCATCCCTTCAACAGTCGCCATTTAAAAAATCACGTCAAGTTGTCGCTCCGTTTTGTCGGGAAAGATAGATAAACAAACAGACACACACACTCTGACATTTACGTATTTAATAATATTAGTATGAATATAAGCATCGATACCTAGTAAGTGCACTATTCACTCCCTCGTTACCAATTGAAGACCTAGTAAGCCTCTGCACTTGGACAATCAAGTCAAACATGATTAGTTTTCAAAGGCTGACCTATATTATTACGTTTATGCGCTCTCCTGTAACATTTAGTTTTAGTAAGGAGTTTCATACGGAAGACGGGTCTGAGCAGTTGTGTTGCGATATGTGCCGGGTACGATGCACCAAATGTTGTTTTGTCGAGGATTTGGTCGTGGAGGGTCTCCAGATCAATCTCACTCTTGCGCAGCATCGTTGGTCGTGTTTTTGGGTTTAACACTCAGTTTTTTTTTTGAGTGAATCCATACTAATATTATAAATGCGAAAGTAACTCTGTCTGTCTCTGTCTGTCTGTCTGTCTGTCTGTCTGTCTGTCTGTCTGTCTGTCTGTCTGTCTGTTACGCTTTCCCGCTTAAACCTCTCAACCGATTTTGATGAAATTTGGCACAGACAATCTTCAGACCCTGAGAAAGAACATAGGCTACATTTTATCCCGGAAAAATTTGATATTCCCGAGGGAAATCTAAAAAGCGCGATATAACCGAACTCCACGCGGGCGAAGCCGCGGGCGGAAAGCTAGTATATATATATAATAAACTAGCGCGCTTTACCATCAACGATTGCATCACTCCTTACCATCAGGCGGGATTGCGAGCAAGCACTAGTTTATAACTATTAAACTTTCCTATGTCTTGAAATGAGGCAGTCGAAATCTTTAATTACGTTTAGTGTACAACTGCATCGTTTAGTGAGTTAACTATATCAGGAATACGGAGTATAGTCTTATAATAGTATAAGACTATACTCCGTATTAACGGAGTATAGTCGTACGTAATAGCGGAAATATTCCCGCTACTGAAACACAAGCCACCTCTCTGCGGACTTAGTGGGCCGTAATCAACCACGCCAGGCCAGTGCGGGTTGGTAGATATCACATGTCTTGGAATTGACTGCACGGTTTGCGCAGTGGTTAAGCAATTGACTGTTGTGCTGCGTGTCGCGGGTTCAATTCCCGCTCGGAACAAATATTTCTATAGCCTACAAGTACATAGTTGTTCCGAGTCTGGGTGATGTTGTACACATGATTCAGGAGAAATTCTTAGTGTGGGGCACCGTTTGTTTTTTCCTTTGTTTGTTCGTTAAAAAAACAGTTTTGCTTCTAGGACATGCTTCATGCTTTCTGAAAGTAGTGTTTATGAAATAATCTACACAAAGTATAGCCTCTGTTTAGATTCTGACCTACAGCCCGTATATCGTGACTGCTAACACTAAGCCATCATTTCTCGAAATATGTAGACTATTCTTATCATAATTAATGTGAATACATACGTCACAACCTACGAGTATGTAGGCGAATCAATCAGATGCAAATACACCAACAATTGCTTCTCAAATATCGGAGGAAGAAGTGAGAGATTAGTGGAAAGGCATCCATCGGTTACGTGAGTATTTGTAATGCTGTAGCCACTTTAAGGAAAACAGAACTTAGGAGAAATGGCTAGAGTTTAGTTAACTAGATACAACTGATCAATTTTGTACAAAAACTTACCAAGAAAAATTGGGTGAGGTGGTATGAATCACACAGCATATAAAAGACGTTGGAATGGAAATAGTTCTGAGTCGCCACTTGTCTCCCCTCTTTAACTTTTTTTTTTTAATTATTATAAACTAGTGCTTGACTGCAAACTCGCCTGATAGTAAACAGTGATGCAATCGTTGATGGTAAAGCGCGCTAGTTTATTAAGCCTATTCACTTAAAAAACTTACGATTAGGAAGGATGACGACAGTTGAGCGAGATGATGCAATGTTAAACCCAACAACACGACCAACGATGCTGTGCCAGAGGGAGATTGATCTGGAGACCTTCCACGACCAAACTCCCAGCACAACAACATTTGGCGTATCGTACCCGGCACACATAGCAACACAACTGCTCAGACCCGTCCTCCGTACGGCTTCACCAGACATCATGCCGGAACACGATGAATCGCTTGGCGGCAAGACTTTGTCTGGTGGGTGGTAACTTCTGCCACTTACCACCGAGAAGGTTTGGTTAAAGTACGATTTTCGTGCTACACTTGTGGCACGCCTGCTCCGCCCACATTACCATTCCAACCTTACTTATCTATTCCGTGGTATTATAAATGGTGTTAATCGCTTAGCATTAGTCAGAATGACAGATCACTCCAAGCTCACTTCACGATGATATGATTACAAAATCGTACTGATGTGTGTATCTGTGTATCCGTCTGTTACGTTTTCACGGCTGCAATTATCCTTATGTGTTTAAATCCCTTGAGACTTCGGCCGTCCCGGATACATTTCCCTAACCGACCTTTTAAAAACGCAATCTCTAAGGCTTTACGAGGGATTTCGTGTCCCTTTGTCAGCCCCTTCTAAAAAGTAACATATGTCAACATGTCTACATTGTAGTAAACAGTATATATGTGAAAAAACTACAAGCACCGTCCCGCGGATTCAACCGCATAAGTATGGATGCCGCGGAAATATTGGAATAAAAATTATCGTTTTTTTTTAAGGTTCCGAAGTCAACTAGAAACCCTTATAGTGTCGCCAAGGTTGTCTGTTGGTCCGTCTGCGGATAGTCTCAGTGACTGCATTAGGATCATTTATTGATAATGTTATTATTTTCGGAAACAAATTATAATGAGTTTAGAAAATATGAAAAAATCTCAAAAGTAGTACTTTATAAAGGATTTCGGGGATAATTATTTCGAACTGGATAGAACGAATGGTTTTTGAAAAATTTTTGCTTAATATTTTCTGAACTAGTTTGCAACTTAACCGCTTTTATTATCTTTAAAATCCATACTAATATTATAAATGCGAAAGTACCTCTGTCTGTCTGTCTGTCCGGCTTTCACGCCAAAACTACTGAACCGATTGTAATGAAATTTGGTACACAGATAGTCTAGAGCCTGAGAAAGCTAGGATTAATATCCCGCTATGATCAATAGAAGCAGAGCAATAACAAAAATTGTTGCAAAAACGGGGCCAAACGCGGTCGTACATATTGCTCCCATTATTTTAACAGGCGCTTATTTTATATCAATACGCGGACGGAGTCGCGGGCAACGGCTACTAAAACTATAATTATTAAAATTGGTTCTCGCAGTCCCGTGTAGTTTGTATAAATTAGTAACCCAAATTCTCGAGATATGGCGCAGTACTTTGGGCTATTTCGCGCTGTTAAGATTATTACTGAGTTAGTTGGAGTAGGGACGAGTATAAGCTAATCATCCTTTTTCGGCCGGTTTTAAGGATTTCGTAATTAGTATGTCAACTCTGACATACACAAAAAACAGCCGATTTTTTAAAATAAAAAAAAAGAAAGAAAAAAAAAGAAAGAAAAAAGAGAAAAATACAAAGAAAATGATGCAGTGAACTTAAATTTAATTTAATTTGTGAATAAGGGAATCGGAGCCAAAAGTAAAGTAATTCAAAACCATCGGGGCCGGGGATGTTGAAACAATTAAAAAAAAAAAATTTTTAATGCGGAAACGAAAAAAGAATTAAATAAATGGGGGACTTATTGTGACAAAGGGGAATCTTGGTCGATTTTTTTTTTTGTGTTTTTTTTTCTCTCAACCAAAGCACCTGCAGTGACAAACTTTACAACCCTTAAACAACTGATACAAAATGCCTAAGACATGGTGTCCCTTTGCAGATTTTTTATTTGTACTAGTATGCGAAAATTATAATCTGAAAATAGTTGGATGTTTGTTACTCTTTTAGGCAAACCCTACTTTGGAAATTTGGATAAGATTTGGTATACAGGCTTTTTATAACAATAGATTTTTTTTCACAAAGGGAGTTTTATCGCGATATTCTCACGGGAATGACCCTTATGCTGGTGAAACCATAGGGCGCTGCTAGTACATTAATAAATGTAACAATTCCAGTTTAATACTGCTATATGTATCATCATCATGCTGCATCACGCATTCAAGAGTTTGAGAGGTAAACTATGCTGCTTGCAAGACTTTTTGCGTAGTCACATGTGGTTTTACAAATGCCGCCACGAAATCTCCTAACAAAACCAGTAATTTCACCAACTCTCCGATTACACTAGCTGCCTACAACACAGACAGCTCCAAGATCGATTACTGGTCGCCTGGTGTCAGTATCGAGATAAATGACTCTCGATTCCAGCTTGCGAGTCGAGTCAAGACCGCAACGTAATCTGTCCTGTGACGTATGCACCTTCACGTTACACAGACTGGAATAATTACGTGGGAGTTAATTGTATGTCTGGTTGGTTACAGTAGCATTAACGAAGTTTATGAATAGACTTAAAGGTGCGTACAGCTATTCGCTAACAATGGGCCTTATAAGAAGGCTCAAGGTCTCTTAAAGGCAATGGAAAGGGCTATGCTTGGGGTTTTACTTCGTGATCGAATCAGGAATGATGAGATCCGCAGAAGAATGAGAGTAACCGACATAGCTCGAAGAATTGCAACACTAAAGTGGCAGTGGGCCGGGCACATTGCCCGTAGGATCGATGCCCGATGGGGCCGAAGGGTTTTCGAGTGGCGACCACGCACCGGAAGACGCAGCGTTAGGGTAGGCCCCCGACAAGGTGAACCGACGAACTGGTGAAGGTCGCGGGAAACCACTGGACGCGGAAGGTGCATTATCGGTCGTCGTGGAGATCCTTGGGCCTATGTCCAGCAGTGGACGTCTTTCGACTGAAATGATGATGTAAGGTACCTAAGACTGAGACGAGCTGTGAAGTGAACCATGTATGCAAAGTCAGTTTGAGTGACCGCAAAGTGGAACTACTACAGTACTTCTCCCGCCTACTACAGTACTTCTCCCGCCTACTACAGTACTTCTCCCGCCTACTACAGTACTTCTCCCGCCTACTACAGTACTTCTCCCGCCTACTACAGTACTTCTCCCGCCTACTACAGTACTTCTCCCGCCTACTACAGTACTTCTCCCGCCTACTAGTGTAGTCTTAGTAGTGTAGTGGCGGAAGACATGGTGGAGTACGTTTGTACGTCAGGAGATGAGGTACACTCCGATTGTGCAGTTCCTGGACTCGCAACGGAAGACGCAGCGTTAGGGTAGGCCCCCGACAAGGTGAACCGACGAACTGGTGAAGGTCGCGGGAAACCACTGGACGCGTAAGGTGCATTATCGGTCGTCGTGGAGATCCTTGGGCATATGTCCAGCAGTGGACGTCTTTCGACTGAAATGATGATGTAAGGTACCTAAGACTGAGACGAGCTGTGAAGTGAACCATGTATGCAAAGTCAGTTTGAGTGACCGCAAAGTGGAACTACTACAGTACTTCTCCCGCCTACTACAGTACTTCTCCCGCCTACTACAGTACTTCTCCCGCCTACTACAGTACTTCTCCCGCCTACTACAGTACTTCTCCCGCCTACTACAGTACTTCTCCCGCCTACTACAGTACTTCTCCCGCCTACTACAGTACTTCTCCCGCCTACTACAGTACTTCTCCCGCCTACTACAGTACTTCTCCCGCCTACTACAGTACTTCTCCCGCCTACTACGGTACTTCTCCCGCCTACTACAGTACTTCTCCCGCCTACTACAGTACTTCTCCCGCCTACTACAGTACTTCTCCCGCCTACTACAGTACTTCTCCCGCCTACTACAGTACTTCTCCCGCCTACTACAGTACTTCTCCCGCCTACTACAGTACTTCTCCCGCCTACTAGTGTAGTCTTAGTAGTGTAGTGGCGGAAGACATGGTGGAGTACGTTTGTACGTCAGGAGATGAGGTACACTCCGATTGTGCAGTTCCTGGACTCGCAACGGAACGTCAACTTGAAGGCGTTCGTGGTGCCCGAATTGTTATTTGCCCGTCGTCATGGAAGACGACTTCTGACCGCAGGA
Source organism: Sesamia nonagrioides (assembly GCA_017933935.1). NCBI lineage: Eukaryota > Metazoa > Arthropoda > Insecta > Lepidoptera > Noctuidae > Sesamia > Sesamia nonagrioides. Next base: position 715,218 of record JADWQK010000020.1, on the reverse strand, counting down.
CGTGGTGTCCCGGTGCATTCGCTGACAAGCACTACAGAACAGCATAACAACATGCTTGTGAAGTTACAAGCATGTTTTTTTTGCTTAAGTACATACTATTTTTAACTGATTTCAAAAAGAGAAGGAGGTTCATAATTCGAAGTTTTTTATGATAAAAATATGTACATGTGTTTATGTTACAGTTCATTTATTTATTTTTTAACACCCTTGCTCGTAAAGCTGATGTAATCCCACCGGTTTTAAATATGTAAAGCGGGCCATAACAAACGCGTGTGTTATCAAAGCAAATAGTTAAGTTATAGTCCATACAAATTCCATAACAGCATTATTTGTCATTTCAAATAATTATGGAACTGATCGCCGCCGCGTGGCTCTAGCCAGTGAGCAGCGCGCTGTTCCATATTTGAAATGGCAAATAATAATACTAATGGCGGGAAAGCAACAGTGTGCATTCACAGATTGAGTTTATTTAAAATAACTGATGTCCTATTTGAAATAAACAAATTTGTATTTGTTTGTATTTAAATGAGTATTTGTAAAAACAAAAAAAAAAAACAGTTTATTCGGTAATCTATAAACTTGACTGCATGCTCTAGCATCTTTGCCAAAATTTTCACGCAGCTACGGCAGAAAATAAACCTCGCGCCATTTTTCTCAAATTTTCTTTTCTTTGTACTTGTATTCTGAATATCTTTTTTTCTGTTTCCTCGCAAGTGTGTTAAAAAATGTCGTACGATATACGTGCGTATTGGTTATAACATGCTCGGCTCAATTACACCCTCGCCTTCGGCTCGGGCTGAAATTCCGCCTTGCATGTTATAACCATCATTACGCACTAATATCGTAATGTACTATTTTAACACCCTTGCTCGTAAAGCTGATGTAATTCCACCGGTTTTAAATATGTAAAGCGGGCCATAACAAACGCGTGTGTTATCAAAGCAAATAGTTAAGTTATAGTCCATACAACTTCCATAACAGCATTATTTGTCATTTCAAATAATTATGGAACTGATCGCCGCCGCGTGGCTCTAGCCAGTGAGCAGCGCGCTGTTCCATATTTGAAATGGCAAATAATAATACTAATGGCGGGAAAGCAACAGTGTGCATTCACAGATTGAGTTTATTTAAAATAACTGATGTCCTATTTGAAATAAACAAATTTGTATTTGTTTGTATTTAAATGAGTATTTGTAAAAAAAAAACAGTTTATTCGGTAATTTAAAAACTTGACTGCATGCTCTAGCATCTTTGCCAACATTTTCACGCAGCTACGGCAGAAAATATACCTTGCGCCATTTTTCTCAAATTTTCTTTTCTTTGTACTTGTATTCTGAATATCTCTTTTTCTGTTTCCTCGCAAGTGTGTTAAAAAATGTCGTACGATAAACGTGCGTATTGGTTATAACATGCTCGGCTCAATTACACCCTCGCCTTCGGCTCGGGCTGAAATTCCGCCTCGCATGTTATAACCATCATTACGCACTAATATCGTAATGTACTATTAGACCTGCGTCGCATAAGCCCCCACCTTATTAACCAACGTCCTTATAGAAGGGTCAAATAGAAACTTTATGATCGAAGATAGTATTGAAAATTGTGGCGTATCATGGAAGAGGCTTTAATCTAGCGAGCGACTCTGAGTTGATTGATTATTATTTAAAGTCAGCGATTCGAATGCGGGAGATTAATAGTTGTTCATATTATGTTTTCTTTATTTAATGTGGCTAATTTTTCAATCGACAATTTTAATTCATAGAATAAAATTCACGTCTAACAGATTTTGTATGGGAGAAATATCAAAAATTAAAAATAATTCCTCGGATAAGATTTTCTTGGGTAGGAAAATTTACAATTACATTAATAAAATGAATTACAATTAAATTGGTGTTGGTAAAATTAGCAGGAAAAATTCGTCCTCACTGCTGTCAGCAGGAGAAGTAACTAGAAGACTGGCAGCATTGCCATGTTGTTTGGCGATGCTAATAATTTGACTTCTGATCACGTGAACAGTTGAAAGAACCACTTGGGATAATCACAAAACACCATGATCACAGTGTTTCTACTCCAAACAGCTCCAAATTATAAATCCTAGTTTCGATTGATTTTTGCACTTGCAGCAGCCTCTTCAGCATAGCCTACCATGCAAAGAAGATGTGTTGGATTGGATAGATGACTTAGTTTGTTCACCAAAATGACTAGTAACTCTATTTGTTCATTTATTCAAAAGCCTGTTACTTCATAATAAGTGCATGCCATGGATAGAAAGCTCTAAATTATTGAAGTGTCAATTAAATAAACAGTTAATTTCCCATAATTTAAGGGTAGAATCCTTCAGGCAAATTAACTCGGTACCTGACTCAAATTAACTTATTTTCAGCAGCCATATTTTGAATCACGTCTAAACTGTCTATGGAGTATCTTTATTTGACAGGACAGGACAGATAAATTATTACTTTAATAACTCATTTTCTGCTCTTTTCTTCTTCTTCTCCTTCAGCCTATAGATGTCCACTGCTGGACAAAGGCCTCCCTCAAGGCTTTCCACGATGACCGGTTTTGTGCTGCCTGCACACGACATCCACTAGGTCATCGGTCCAACTTGTTGGGGGCCTCCCTATACTGCATCTTCCGGTATGTGGCCGCCACTTGTTGGAGGCCTCCCTACGCTGCGCCTTCTGGTACGTGGCTGCCACTTCAGAACCTTACTGCCTCATCGGCTCTTTTCTTAATTATAATGGAAATAAAAAGATACACTGCACTTTAATTAATTTAGTTTCTGAATAAGAACATACACTATGTAAACACCAAGTTTAACATCATCATCATCATCATTAGCCTCTACTCGTCCACTGCTGGACATAGGCCTCCTTCATGGCAGGCCAACAAGCTCGATTCTGAGCAGTTCTCCACCAGCTACTACCAGCCACCTTTTTGATGTCGTCGCTCCATCTCGCCCAAGGGCGTCCCACGCTACGTTTGCCGAGACGCAGTCTCCACTCGAGAACTCGTTTACCCCAACGGTTGTCGGACCTGCGGCATATGTGACCAACACATTGCCACTTCAGCTTGCTAATCCTCTCAGCTATGTCGGTGACTCTGGTCTTCTGTCGGATTACCTCATTTCTGATGCGGTCCTTCAGAGAGACGCCCAACATAGCTCGCTGAGCGACTTTAAACTTTTGGACTAGTCTGACCGTTAGTGTCCACGTCTCAGCTCCGTAAGTCATGACGGGTAGGAGGCACTGGTTTACATAACATAGAGATACCGAATTACAAATTGTTCATGCAAATTGCCAAACATTCTCCACTTACATCACACGAACATTCCGTCTCGCACAAGATCGATTGCCGACTCTAACTTTGTCACCATTGATATAAATGGCCGCTGATAGCACCGAACAGATTTATAACATTCACTATCACCGCGACTGATTTCCTGATTGTCTGTAACATATGTGGAGTGTGTGACCTACAAAGTAAATATTAAGCCTGTATTCAACAAAGGGGTCGGCAGAGGTGTTGTTATTCAGCAGTGTTATAATATTTTTGTCTCATGAACTTATGCGAGCTTTACTTGTGATTCAAGTGTTTATATATGACGGCGCGTGACTGGTAAATTTTGAATATTGTAATCTGTTTTATCGTATCAGTATCAATTCAATTGACCGTAAATTACTCTACTATTTTTTGAAGTCGATTAATCGGTCGGGATTCGGATAAATTATGATTTTTATTAAGAGCGGGTAACACCATGGAGCGAATGGTAACACCGAGTGGAGTTGGGTTTGACATAGCGATCGACCGTTGGTGCTGGGCATTCTTTGCTCAAGCTTCGATCGAGTGGGTTGGTCATACTGAAACTCAGTGGCTCTTATCTGTTTTAATCTCAGATTACCATTGTAATCCCTTAATATTTAAGTGATCTAAATGTCTGTACAGTTAAAATAATAAGAATCGAACATCACTCTATAGTTATTGTCCAACGTTTTCTCGAATAACGCCCACGATGGATGCTCATGCGGATGAGAAGATACTTCAACGCTGCTGAGCCGCAACGGCTGCGTGAGCTTTAATGTCTGGATGAAGACGAGGAGTGTTAGCACAGAGACACACACACATACACACACACACACTCCGAATGAAGCATTTCGCCTCTTCTTTTATACCTCGTACATCAAGGGACTGGAACAATTTGCCAGCGGCGGTGTTTCCGTCAGACTACAATTTAAATGTCTTCAAGTCTAGAGTGCAACATCAACGATTTCATCACTGTTTACCTAACGAGCACTAGTTTAAAATTTACATAAAAAAACGGCTAAAGTTTTAGTTTGTTTTCAATTTAGTTCAGAATGTTTTCAGAAATAACTTGCGGTTTAATTCTGTCATGAGCAATACTTTAATGCGCTATTTTTATCTCGTGTGGGTGTCAAAAATACTGCATAGACACGTATGCGCGCTTTACTCGCGCTACCAAGTGTGCAAACGCGCTGTAAATTTGCGAGTCATGATCATCAACTTTTTTATCGTCCCACTGCTGGGCACAGGTCATACAGAGAAGGATTGAGCGTAATCACCACGCTTGCTCAATGCGGGCTGGCGATTTCAGACTTCAAGTCCAGGTTTCCTCAAGGTGTTTTCCTTCACCTTTTAATCAGTCATTGGTGTCCAAGAAAAATAAAGTACATATAACGTAGAAAACTTACATTGGTACTTGCCTGACTTGGAATGGAACCCGCACACTCGTATTTGAGAGGCTAGTGTTTTAACCACAAGGCCACAACGACTTTGACGAATTTGTGTGTAATCGCAGGATTTTTTGGTACCCCTCAAGACAATGGCGAAGTTGGAAGTGAGTGAATGGGTGTGTTCTTGAAACAACTGCAACTTGCATGATTTAATTCCCCCATCTCCGTTCCACCATCGGACGACCCGTCGCATGGCGAGTTTCCAACCTTACGTCGTTAACACCACTACGATTCGGACGAAGCGTTTCGCCTCCTCTTTCATACCGCGTACATCGAGGCTTTCATACCGCGTACATCGAGGCACTGGAACAATTTGCCAGCGGCGGTGTTTCTGTCGGACTATAATTTGAGTGCCTTCAAAGCTAGAGTGAATAGGCTCTTAATAAACTAGTGCGCGGGATTACGTTCAAGCGCTACTTTATAATCTATATTAAAAAAAGACTACTTCACCTCAAAATATTGATGCAATTTAAATGAAAAAAAATTATCGATCAAATTAATTTACAACCTGGATCATCGTCCCATTCACCAGATCAGTCTGTACACGTGGAGGAAGACACGTAAAGTTTCAGGCGAATTTTCCTTTCTAATCTTCTATTTTAATATAACAATCATCTTCATTAAGAAACACAAACAGGAAAATACCTACCTGTGTTACAGGGTTCCAAAAATAACTTTTTTAATAAATGTAAGACGAGGAATAATGAAAAAAGCTTATCCTGAACATATTTTTCATAAAGACAAAGTACTTACTGCAGAAAATTAATGCATTGAACGTTGTAGCACCAGATCTCTCTGTTTCTCGGTGGTATGCCATAGCATCGGCTGCCGGCAGAAGTTACCGCCCACCGTCTTCCGTCGTCTTGCCGCCAAGCGATTCGTCGTGTTCCAGCATGATATCTGGTAAAGCCGTACTGAGGACGGGTCTGAGCAATTGTGTTGCGATGTGTCCGGGTACGATGCGCAAAATGTTGTTGTGTCGGGAATTTGGTCGTGGAGAGTCTCCAGATCAATCTCCCTCTAGCGCAGCATCGTTTGGTCGTGTTGGTCTTGGGTTTAACACTGCATCACCTCGCTCAACTGCCGTCATCCTTCTTATTCCTAAGTTATTTAAGTGAATAGGCTTAATAAACTAGTACGCTTTACCGTCAACGATTGCGTCACTGCTTACTATCAGGCGGGATCGCAGTCAAGCACTAGTTTAAAAGTACTAAAAAAAATATCTTTTTTAACATTTCGTGCCCAAAGGGTCAAAAATAACGGAGCCCATCGGTAAGGTAAGCACTATCTGTCTCTCACCAGGTTGTATCTCACTACCATCATTCTTCATCATTTTAACCGAAAGACGTCCACTGCTGGAATAGGCCTCCCCCGAGGATCTTCAAGACGACCGGTCAGCATATCAAGCTACTATAATCTGTCAGATTTCTTTATTAGATTTTCAACTTTATCTCTAAAGCATTATGGCTTGACCTGCTGTCGTCCGTACTTTCTAAGTATATCTTAGACACCAATGACTGAAGATACGACGTGAAGGAAACATCTTGAGGAAACCTGGACTTTAAGTCTGAAATCGCCAACCTCCATTGAGCAAGCGTGGTGATTACGCTCAATCCTTCTCTGTGTGAAACGATAAAAAAAAAGTTTGATGATGATGATGAGTGCGTTTCTGACATCCACTGACAATTGCCACCACAGGAATTGCATGATTTAGTTCCCCCATCTCCATTCCACCATCGGACGACACGTCACACGACTAGTTTCCACCCTTACGTCGTTGACACCGCTTCGATTCGACGAGCCGTTTCGCCTCCTCTTTCATAAAGCGTGCGTCGAAGGACTGGAACAAATTTTCCAGCAGCGGTGTTTCCGTCGAACTACAATTTGAGTGTCTTCAAGGCTAGAGCGAATAGGCTCTTAATAAATTAGTGCGCTTTACCACCATCGATTGCGTCACTGCTTACCATCAGGTGGGATTGCGGTCAGGCGCTAGTTTATAATTTATAAAAAAAATAAAAATAAACACGACGTAAAAAAATATAATGAAGACGGCCAGCTTTCTCTTACAATTTTTTCCAAGAACGGTTTTTTCCAAGGCTTTGCAAAGTTCGCCGAGTCAGCTAGTACGAAATTAAAATACGAGTTCTCAGAAATTTCTTCAAAATTAATCAGACATTCCTTAAATAAATAATATATTTATGGAGATGTGCTATGTGTATTTATTTTGCTATTATGCTAATAAACGCATATTTCTTTCTTTATTCTATTCCAGTAATCTATGTAGGTACATACCTAAATACAATAATTTACAAGTCCACTTACCATGTTTATTATGCAAGCCTAGTTGCTGAGTTTGGGGTCCTGCGTTTGATACTTATACAGGACAAAGCGTTGTGAGTTCCGAAATTCTTAGTAGCGTGGCAAATGAGGAAAAATCTTTTAAAAATTGGATTACTGAATACTTTTTTGCCTAATCTCTTTGGGGCAAAGAGACATGATGTCGCGTTTATATGTATAATACTGGTGTACACATTGATATAATATTAAACAGATATGATATGCTCTAAAAAATAACCAAAATAAATGTGCCGATCGGAGCAGCAGCACACACATGCAATTTTTTTATTCTGCGTACATTTCACACGTTGGCACAGTGCGAGTGAGATGGGGCGCAATCTAAAGCATAGAGAAGAAAAGATGGCTAGTGTTTGTCGTTTGCGCTTAAATAGAATCGACGAAAACTAAAGCGACTTGCTGGACTTACCTCCTTTTGTACGCTTCATTTTCAGCGCGCTAGTGACGTATCTACCTTAGTGTAATATTATATCAATGGGTGTACATAAAATTCAAGGACAAATTATATAATTATCCATACTAATTATTATCAATGCGAACGACGAATGCTCTCAACCGATTTTGGCACAGACAATCTTTAGACCCTGAGAAAGGACATAGGCTACCTTTTATCCCGGAAAAATTTGATGTTCCCGAGGGAAATCTAAAAAGCGCGATACAACCGAACTCTACGCGGGCGAAGCCGCGGGCGGAAAGCTGGTAAGCTTATAATTTAAAAAAAAAACTTTACCCCCACACTAGGAATTTGTCCTGTATCATGGGAAGAACAACATACAAAGATTTAAACTCACATACACAAACATCCAGACCTGGAACGACTACCTGTAGGGCGTACAAATATTTCTTCCGTGCGGGAATGGAACCCGCAATACGCAGAGCGCAGCATTCAATCGCTCAGCTACTCCACCGACCGTGTCGTCAATACGGGAACGGAATTAATTTAATAAATCATAACAGATCATTGAAAAAAGAGTTATGAAGAATGATAATCCATCATGATAATTATCCATACTAATATTATAAATGCGAAAGTAACTCTGTCTGTCTGTCGGTCTGTCTGTCTGTCTGTCTATCTGTCTGTCTGTCTGCCTATCTGTTACGCTTTCCCGCTTAAACCTCTCAACCGATTTTGATGAAATTTGGCACAGACAATCTTTAGACCTCGAGAAAGAACATAGGCTACCTTTTAGCCCGGAAAAATTTGATGTTCCCGAAGGAAACCTAAAAAGCGCGATATAACCGAACTCCACGCGGGCGAAGCTGCGGGCGGAAAGCTAGTATATTTATATAACCTGTCCATAGGCTTTTTTTTCTGGATAGAAAATCATGAAATGACTTCTCCCTAAAGTGAAAAGAACTGCATATTTTTTTTTTATAATTAGGAAAAAACCGTCGAATAATTCCACCACTGAGGGTTTCAGAATCATGTACTGGATCCATGGTACTCGTTTGTGCGTCGATGTCAGATACACCCTTTATATCATGTAAAAGTAAGTCATTTAATACTAGTCCATCAAGGAATCTGCGAAAATCGGAGAGCGGCTATGGACGGTTTGTGTCGCAGTATTTGGAGCCAGGCCAGTGGAGTGTACTCCTAATGGAGTAATGTAACGAAGATGGATGCGATCACTTAAGTGGATAGAATAAAATTTAATTTATTATGAAGTAAATTGTCGAGTTCTTGTTAGTTGTTCTTGTTTTTGGTGTTTTAGAGCTACTTTTGTTTGTATTCATTAAGTTAATCTTGTTTTATGGCAATTAATTAAGCATTTTAGGGTCTTGTACCCAAAGAATAAAAATGGGACCCTATTACTGGGACCCCACTGTCTGTCCGTCTGTAAATTAGTTCTGTCCATGTCTATCGTAAATATTGAAATATTCTAGCCTTTTTTTTTAATGCGTAATCATCAAATGACCTCTCCGGCTCTGGACGGAGCGGAAGGGCGTGTCAGACTTTTACTGACTAAAAGCCACCCGTATTCCTTCACTGGCCTGTGCGCCTGGGCCACGTTATCTCTTAGATCCCGCGGCCCTGGCCCAAATATTCTAATCTTAATTTAAGTTCCCTTGAACTATCAAAACACGACGAACTATTAAACAATGGAAGTGACATTGAATAATCAAGGTTCCTAGAATCCTATCTAGGATTTAATTATTACTGAATGTAAAGGGCTTATTTGTGAATCATTGATGAAGACTTGATTTCAATATCTACGTAATTCGGGAAGATTATGGTCAAAGCGTTGCAAATTGAGTGATATAAGAAAAAAAGATGAAATCAAATAGCAACGACAAAGAAAAATATCTATAACAATAGTGCGCCATGCTGCACATCCCCTCTCTATTTCACGTTAAAGGAATATCAACGTTATTCCGATGAAAATAATGTTCATTTCAGAGTGACTAGCACTATTGGAAAAGTTGTAAAAATGTTTGTGGGTATAGTTGCGTAGATTTAACTTTATTGTTTACGGATTAATGTAATTTACACATTTTTCAAAGTACGTTCAAGGAAAGGGCGCATTTGTAAGCGTATGAGCGATTTGTATCGTTGTCGTCACGTGCTCTTTTTATTCTTAGAAATGGCCAAAATTAGATGAATGCTAGATACTATACTTCAATACGTTGGGAATTTGCTTCATGATTTGAACTCAGTGATGATTGCGCTGCATATCGGATAGACGCCAAAATTAATACTTACTTTTTTTTTTATTAATTCTACCATCAGGCGGGATTGCGGTCAAACACTAGCCTTGGCCGCAATCCCGCCTGATGGTAGGCAATGATGCAATCCTTAATGGTGAAGCGCCGCTAGCAAACTGTTCCAGTCCCTCTATGTACGCGGTTTAAAAGACGAGGCGAAACGCTCCGTCCGAATCGTAGTGTTTTGTATTCTTATTCTTATACCTACATATAATATTTACCTACACGTTTTCATTTTAATCGTTGCCTATAAATCTAATATATGATTTTTCGTGTCTAACTGCAAGGCAATAACCTAATTTTCAGTAACTAAGACAATATTGGGGCAGTAAGGTTTTGGAGTGGCGGCCACGTACTGGAAGACGCAGCGTAGGGAGGCCCCCAACAAGGTGGGCCGATGACCTGGTGAAGGTCGCAGGAAGCCGCTGGATGCGGGCAGCACAAGACCGGTCAGCGTGGAAAGCCTTGGGGGAGGCCTCTGTCCAGCAGTGGACATCTATAGGCTGAGGAAGAAGAAGAAGAAAATATTAGCACGACTTTAAAAAAAAAAGTTTTGTTCTTCTCCACAGCAACCGACACTTGGAACAGAATACAACTAGCTTGAACTAGCATCTTAAAATGCTTTGATTTTAAATTCTAGAAATGACTATTTATTATGATTACATCAACTGTTACGTCACTGGATTTTCTATAGTGTTTCCTCCAAGCAAATTTACGCTATATGTCGCCAAACTTCCACGTGACATATACATACATACATACATGTTACAAAATTTGAGCAATAATTTAATAGACTCTCAATAATTGATTGTTTCTAACAAGTCCGTCGCCGATGAATAACTAATCCCATCGAAAAGTAATTGTTTTGTCGAAACAATTCTATTATATGTATGTACATGTCGGTAGTAGTTGTTCTACACGTTGACAACCTCCGTGGCATAGCGGTAGCGAACGCGGCCGCTGCGCAAGGAGTCGCGGGTTCGATCCCCGCGCAGTTCAAATATTTGTATGCATGAATATGAATAGTTGCACTGTGGTCCCGGCGGCCATACGAACATCTAATGGCAGTCGTTACGAGTTGTTGGAGCCCTCAAAAGTCCAACAATTGGTCTTACTGCAATGCTTTAATATCGCCTTCGGGTTGTGGAGGTCAGACGGCAGTCGCTTCACAGAAAATATCGATGTTTAGCCAAAATCAGCAGTTAGACTGGTAAAGCGGACCCCAGACTCCAAAGCTGAAAAAGCTTCGGATGCGACTGACGCTGAGATGATGATGATGATGATGGTAGTAGTTGTTCTACCAAATGGTAACAGCACTTATGCTTAGTTGAAGATACGAACTAATCACTAATTGATGTGTGAGTGACTTGTTTGGAAAAATCCTTTTCATCCATACTAATATTATAAATGCGAAAGTAACTCTGTCTATCTGTCTGTCTGTTACGCTTTCCCGCTTAAACCTCTCAACCGATTTTGAAGAAATTTGGCACAAACATTCTTTAGACCCTGAGAAAGAACATAGGCTACCTTTTATCCCGGAAAAATTTGATGTTCCCGAGGGAAATCTAAAAAGCGCGATATAACCGAACTCCACGCGGGCGAAGCCGCGGGCGGAAAGCTAGTATTAACTAAAAGTTTGTTTAGGCATTTGTCTTGTGGTAAACTCCATCATACTTTTATACCTAGAATAAGTCTTCTTCTTTTTTCAAGGTGAGACGCAAACTCAACTCTTGATCAATGGCCTCTGTGGAATAGATACCATATTTTTTTCAAAAACACGTGTTCCAAATTATAGAAATTCTTTGAAAATTTTATTTTCAGATATCGCCAATGACCAGAATAAGTTTTTCGTTTTTTTTTTCAAGGTGAGATTCAACCGCAACCTTGATCAATGGCTTCTATGGAGAAGATACCACAATTTTGCCAATAACACGTGTTACAAATTAAAGAAATTCTTTGAAAATTTTATTTCTCAATAATGGCGGACAGTTGACCAATGACAGTTGAAAATGAATGACAGTTGGCCGCGTGCACCGTCTATGAGGGAGGTTTGAGACAAAGTCATGATGACGTGGCCACTATGCTGCGATATTTCAATGTTCTTTATGAATTATTTACTGAATGCACTTTTTACTACATAAATCAAGTGCTTTTATTTACTAAACGACACTATAAATAATTTTAAAAGTCTAATGAAAAATGTGCGTGACACTCATCTTAGCTTTCCCCTCAAAAAACTCAACAAAAATCCGGAATAAGTCTTCTTAATAAATATTTTTGACAATTTTGCCCATACTAGAACTGTAAGACGACAATTTTTCACAGATAAAATACCTATATCTGACTTTGTCGTTACATGAATCAAGATAATCACACAACTGCACTAATAACCCATCAGATAGCTCCATTCCCTATTCCTGTAGTCAAAGACAAATCTCCTTTATAACTAGTTTACAATCCAACCTGTACTACATCACTTTATAATCTAAACACATTATCTTTCCGTCGTCTCTGCCGCCTCTTTGTTTGAATACGTCGTTAATATAAGCGTCAGGAACAGGCCTGTCATTACGACGCGTCAAAGGCGGAATTAATGGAATTCGCAGCTGTAAGCTCAGTCACCTCCGCATCACTAGGGCATCATGCGCTTAGGTAGGTTGATTTTCGTGGTTACATTGCCTATTGATTGCTTCGACGTTTGTGGACGGCGCAAGGTGAAAAAAATCTATGTTACAATATACAGTATGTTAACTAACAGAGGGCGTTCCCGTTAACCCGAAATAGTATAGCATACATACATGCTAAAAAAAATATTTCCATTCGAAAACAAAATGTTTTAAAATTTTTTCCAATATGAAAATATTCAATAAAATTTTAAATTGACATGTAAAAGAAACACACTGTACACGCGAACATGAAAGACGGCAACGTCGCAATTTATTTTTACATGACGACTACTATTTTGATTTAAAACAGGAGGTTTCAAATTTATTTCCAACTAGCTTTCCGGCCGCGGCTTCGCCCGCGTAGAGTTCGGTTATATCGCGCTTTTTGGATTTCCCTCGGGAATATCAATTTTTTCCGGGATAAAAGGTAGTCTAAACCTTCCTTAAGAATCACTCTATTTATTAAAAAAAACCGCGTCAAAATCCGTTGCGTAGTTTTAAAGATCTAAGCATACATACGGACATACAGCGAAAGCGACTTTGTTTTATACTATGTATTGATTGATTAGAATTTTTTTTTATTCGGATTTTTTATGCTTATTTTTCTATGCTGATATTTTTATTTTAATCTATTAATGATATATATTAACGAGTTTAAGGGAACGCCCTCTGTTATTTAACATACTGTATATTGTATATGCATACTAAGTTTTGAAATAATATACCTAAGCTGAAGTAGCAATGAGCTGGCCGTATTAGCCATAGAACCGATGACCATTGGGTAGACGTTAGCTTTCAGCAGCTTTTGCGAAAATTGAGTGGACTGGCATATAATACTAAGGGCCTATGACTAGCAGTGGATGGATAAGCTGATATTAATGAAGTTTTCTAAATTCTAGCTGTGAGCGTGGTGATAGAGATATAAGTTGTATTTAGATCTGCTGTACTTGGATTTGAATCACTTTAGAAATATATTGGACGCGCTTGCGCTTATATGATATTATTTTCATGACCCATGTTAACCCATACCTAAATCGAGAATGCCATTACGCAACCACATCGAACCGTCCTCTTCCACGATAACCCTTCACTATATAACTATTGGTATATTTTGATCGCCTGGTACCAACAGCATCGAGCCCCTATAACCACAATTACGGTAAGACCGCGAATCCGTCACGCGTGGCGCGGACACTAACCGAATACGGGCTGATAATATCAAATATGTGACGTGCTTTGTTGCTTTTATGTAAGCCTGGTACTCAATAGACTTCATCGTCAAGGTGTATTATGTTGGAGCATTGCATGATGAATTTAATTAAATTTTGATCAGATTTTGGGGTTTGTGAGAAAAAAATTTTCTTCAGACATTCAAAACTCTTCATTTTAGGGATTCGAAGAGCTATATGTATATAGCGTTGGTTTTTTTCCGGATCTCCTCATTTCTGATTCGATCACGCAGATAAACTCCGACCAGCACAGCTCTTTCCATCGCCGTTTATGTGTCCTTGAGCCTTCGTTTGTCGCCCATTGTGAGCGACCACATTGCTCGGAGAACCGATGACCGATGGGGCAGTAAGGTTCTGGAGTGACGACCTGAAGACGTAACGTATGGAGGCCCTCAACAAGGTGGACCAATGACCTGGTGAAGGTCGCGGGAACCGATGGATACGGGCAGCACAAGACTGGTCATTGTGGAAAGCCTTGGGGGAGACCTTTTTCCAGCAGTGGACCTCTATAGGCGAAGAAGAACAAGATTCAAAACACTTTATACATGACCACTCAGGAAGGAACAACTGTAAAAATATAAAGGTGCCGAACAATTTTAAGAAGGAGCAGAAAACACAAATAAAAAATTATTGATACGCGTAAGTTATGGTTAAATCGGACGATGCAATCGTCGTATGGTAAAAACCCATCCCCATTTCACTCAAAACCATCCTCAAGCTCATCATAAACCAGAATACCTAATTCACTATCATAACGAATATCACTTATATTGCCCAACAATGGAATCTGATTTTTCTTAATATACCTATACAGTATTCGTAACAAAAGCTTAAACCTCGGAAAATTACTTAATATCTGTGACTATCATCATCACCAGCCACCATTGTATCGTCCCACTGCTGGGAACAGGTCCCCTCTCATACAGAGAAGGATTGAACGTAATCACCACGCTTGCTCAATGCGGGTTGGCGATTTCAGACTTAAAGTCCAGGTTTCCTCAAGATGTTTTTCTTCGCCTTGTAATCAGTCATTGGTGTCCAAGATATACTTAGAAAGTACATATAACTTAGATAAGTTACATTGGTACTTGCCTGACCTGGAATCGAGCCCGCACACTCGTATTTGAGAGGCTGGTGTTTTAACCACTAGGGCACCACGACATATTTGTGACTATAAAAGGCTCTAATTGTAAAACGCACTTTTAAAGAATATTCATGACACCAAACAGTTAAACGAACAGCTTTACCAAGGTAAACTGAACTTGCTTATAAGCACCTTCCTTCATTTCACTATCAAAATTCAAACCAAGTCAAACCCTTATCACTTTCCGCCACTATATAATTAAATTACGTAATCAAATCAAAACATGAGCTTTAAACCTACGAAGCATCAATCTGAACAATCGTGGAGACTAATCTTTACACTTAATTACTGTACATGTTCCGTATCGGTAGAATTATTACCTCTCCATACCAACAGCCATACGCAATGTAGGATGACATTGTGATACGGACGTTAGTAGGATTATGGTGGAAAATAGAGAATTCTATCATCCGTCAACCATTTCGTCGGGTGGCCAGATTAAAGGACAAACGACGGATAATTTTGAAACGAAAATCTATGTCAGATACGCCGTTTTTGTGCTTTGTGTAGAATGAAAATGTGATTAAAACATGCAACAGTTCAAAAGAGTATATATCGTGTAAGCATACCTACATAGGTTGTAAAATTTCGATAGTCATTCAGCAATATAACAAATTATATAATTTCTTTGGTTACCGAAGAGATCGCATTAGCGATAAGGCCGCCTATTGTATGTTTTTTTATTTTTTGTTGAATGTATTTTGTTCGATGTTTGATTGGTGTACAATAAAGAATATATAAATATATATAAATGCCATTACATAATAAAAAAAAATGTTTAAATTTAAATATTTGTTTCAATAGATTTGACATCCAATATCCGAATTTTCGATTATCCGGAATACCTATCCTTGGTTTCATTTGATCCCGATAATCGGGATTCTACTGTACTTAAGAGCTGACTGTGCAGAATAAGTTCTGAGTCACCACGACACAGAACTTTTTCTTTACAGTCATGTTACAATAATACAATTAATCAAGACTCCGAACAAATGACGTGTTGAGTAACCTTATATGTCGCACCTAACTAAATGAATAGTCGATCTCAATCCTACTATTATTCTACTATTTCTTACTAATATACTGTACTAGCGACAGTTATACATATTGAACCTTCCTCTATAATCACAATAATCACTGTATTGAAAAAACCCAAACAAAATCCATTTCGTAGTTTTAAAGCTTTCATCATATATGGGGACATAGGAAAAGAGAAAGCGACTTTGTTTTATAACAATACCAGCTTTCCGCCCGCGGCTTCGCCCGCGTGGAGTTCGGTTATATCGCGCTTTTTAGATTTCCCTCGGGAACATCATATTTTTCCGGAATAAAAGGTAGCCTATGTTCTTTCTCAGGGTCCAAAGATTGTCTGTGCCAAATTTCATCAAAATCGGTTGAGAGGTTTAAGCGGGAAAGCGTAACAGACAGACAGACAGACAGAGAGACAGACAGACAGACAGACAGACAGATAGACAGACAGACAGACAGACAGACAGACAGAGTTACTTTCGCATTTATAATAATATATTAGTATGGATAATGAACAAAAAGTACAGAACGGATTTGGATAAAATTTGGTACACATACGGTTTAAACCCAGGAGTAACATATACTTATTCGTGATATTCTCACGGAATCGAAACTCATGGAGTGGAAACCGCAGGGCGCAGCTAGATCAATAATAAGCCTACAAGACATTAAACCAGATTGTCCATAAAAATTCTAATGCATAGTCACCACTGTCACCATCATCAATTCAATTAGTGACAGCATTACCGCCAACAGATTATCATTTGGGATCTCGGCTTTTGAGCCGTGTACAAATTGTGTAGGTACAAATATTCTGCTCGGGGGAATGTATGCGTGTTTATCTATTATTAGACGGGGCGCATTGTCTTTGGTATCACGGGTTAACTAGTTTCTAGTTTTCCTCAGATTGGTATTTCCGCGTATTGGAACAAGCTGGTTTAAATGGCGGATTAATAATTATAGCGAGTTGAATACTAGTAGCAAGTGTGTAAACGTCAGTTTAAAGTGTATGTGTTTTCATTCTGGTACCCTATTTCTTTTTTTTTTTTTTTGATGGTGTGGGAAATCATCAAATGACTTCTCCCGTTCTGGGCGGGGCGGAAGGGCGTGTCAGACTTTTACTGACTAAAACACACCCGTGTTACTTCACTTGCCTGTGCGACGACCAGGGCCACGGTTTCTTGTTTAACCAACGCGTAACCCTGACCCAGGAGACATCGTCGTCGTGGACCACTCACGATGTGCTGACATCTCTTTTAGGTGTGCGTGAAACACATGTGGCGGCCTGTTCCTCATGCCTCGGCACACAATGCGTCGCCGACTCGGGCCTGGTCCTTACCGGGTGGCGAGCTGCCCACTGCTCACCGCTCGCAGGCCCGCGCCTACGGTAGCTGGGAGTTCGATGTCGACTCCCGACCAGGGCGTCTCCTGCGGCGGCTAGAGACGTGAGGGCGCTGCGATTCCCGCTGCCTCACGCGCTCTGCCTCCTCCATTGCCAGCATCACTGCTTCGCAGATCGAGACGAGGTGACGGCCTGCCATGCACTCTCGCTCCGGACCATGGCCTGGACCAGGATCGGACGCGAGAGATCGCCGCTACAAGAACACGGCGGTGCTGTACCCAAACCGGCAGATCTCCACCGTATGCTCCGTGTCCTCAGGGCAATCCACACAATGGTGACACCCTGGTGTTTCCTCCCGCCTTATACGGAACAGGAACATTCCGGTACCCATTAACTAACTTTTTAGGTTTTGGATAAAATGCCAAAAATCGTGGGAATGGTTATTTTTTAAAACGTTAATATTAAGTTTAATCAATGTTGGACATTTCAATAGATATTTCTTGTTGTTTATTCTAAACTAGCTTTCCGACCGCGGCTTCGCCCGCGTGGAGTTCGGTTATATCGCGCTTTTTAGATTTCTCTCGGGAACATCAAATTTTTCCGGGATAAAAGGTAGCCTATGTTCTTTCTCAGGGTCTAAAGATTGTCTGTGCCAAATTTCATCAAAATCGGTTGAGAGACAGACAGACAGACAGGGTTACTTTCGCATTTATAATATTAGTATGGATAACCCTTAATTGCCAGAAAATATTTTTTTTTTAATTTCATTTTATGAACAGATGACAGCACATTAAGCTACTACAATCTGTCAAATGTTTTTATTGGATTTTCAACTTTTTCAGTAATGTATTAAGGTCTCAAAGGTCTCAAAGTTGATTGGGATTTCCTTTATCTTTCGGGTAGCTCGAGCTGCTGTCGTCCGTACATATCAATAATATTTATTATTTTATTACTATTTATGTCTGTATTTTAAATTAAAGAGTAAAAAAAACTCTGTATTTATACAGAGATAAACGCTGTATTTTTTCGAAAGAATTCATGGTAGTGTTTTGAAACGGTTGTATTTTTTCATTGAATTATTGTACAACATATTCCAGCAAGGATAAATAAAGCATTCAATTCATTTCTAACTTAAATACTTATTCCCAACAGCGTTATGATTTATTTAGCGATATAACATTAACTCTAGATATTACTCGCGTTGTTTTTCTAGATAAATATGTCCCTTGAGTGATATAAATATCAGGCCGGGTTGCTTTTCGTTTGGTTATTGTGTTGATTTCACCCCCCCCAGGGGAACTCTTAACAGGTTAAACAAGTTAATTACCTGTTGGGGTCTTAGGTGTAGAAGTAAGTTAGGGGAAGTTTGTTATATGGATATTGTTGGCCTTGTTAATAAATAATGGTGATTACCGGGATGGGGAATACATAAATTATAATAGCTAAGGTTTTTGAGGTTTCATTTGGTAGAATTTTCCGATGGTATAAAGGTTTTGATTTTGTTTTTATTAATATTACTAACGCAGCGTAGGGAGAACCCCAACAAGGTGGTCCGATACCTGGTGAAGGTGACGGGAAGCCGATGGATGTAGGCAGCACAGGACCTCTATAGGCACGCATAACCTATTGAACGAATTTAGATAAAATTTGGCATACTTACATGTTTGTAACTTGGATTAATACCAAATACTTTTGCCCTGATATTCTCAGGGGATCGGAACTTATCCGGGTGAAACAGTAGGCCGCAGTTAATAACACATAAACGCGAAAGTTTATGAAGATTGATAGATGTTTGTTACTCTTTTGCCAAAGATTACTGTGTGGCTACCATGAGTTTTCATTACGAAGACTCGATCATCGATATCGACCGCGTTTGACTCATCGATTGGCCCTCTTCGAGGTTGTAAAGGGCCCCACACATTAACAGTTCGCCGGCGGATATCAGCATGTCAAAACCCGCCACACTGTTCCCAACCCACTGCAACTCCTGAAAGCCAGAATCAACAGTAGAGACCGCCAGATTTTTCTAGCGGTCTCTACTGTTGATTCTGGCGCCGAGCAGTGAAGCTCGACGAGTCCCGGAGAAACGATTCAACTGTCTTGGGTCCTGCAACGAAATTAATCAGAAAAGAATAGCGGAGGAGTAAGAAAAAAGATACTTTTTCCACTTCCCTCCATAACAAGCAGGAGACAGAACAGAACTAGGCCAATCGGCACAAAGGGACATTATTGCAACTGGGAGAAGCCCAGATTGCCAAGCACCACGGAATAAAATTTAATTAAGTTAATGGGTCCTAAGTAGGTAGGTATGTGCTGTTACAATTGATTCCAATAATAGGTATGGTAAAAGCGCCTGAACGCACGGAAATCGGTTCTAGTTTCTGCAAGCTCCGTATAATAAACAACTCCGGATGTAACTTGTACACTATCCAACATAATATTGCGTTCATTCTGCCAGAGAATACACTCCCACAAGATGTGATGTGCGGACTGTTCAAATTCACAGTTCGATGTAGAACACTGACACAAAGGCGAAGGAACAAGTTTAAAAGAATACAGTTTACTTTTAAAGTTGCCATGACCTGTGAGAAATTGGGCAACACAGTGGTCAACCTCCAGCCATGTCTTAGCCAGCCGATCGCCAACGAATGGAAAGAACAGATGAAGGTGCCGTCCCATATCAGCATGTCAGTTAACTGGAAATATCACAGACACGCAGTTCCCCTGACGATTTCCTATCGACGATCAATACGAACCCAAAGTATGTGGCCGCTTGCCGTCACATGCCTGCGTCGACAGGTATCGGCCGGACAGTCCGTGATGAAACGTGTGAAAATGTCGACTGAAGCCTGCTAGTGTGTAGACTCAGAGCCGTTGTGTATATCTTGGACGGTAAGCCACCCGTTGGAACCAGAGACTGCAGGCGGACTGTAAGTGTATAGAACCCTTAAGAACTCTCAACTAATAAGAGCGACAAACGCGCTCGATGCGTATGATCGGGTCTCGTAATGAAATCTCATGGTAGCCACACTGTACGGATTTTGGTGAAATTTTACAGCATTAATACATAGCTTAAATATCAGAATAACACTTACGCTATTTTTGTCCTACTATTTTAAAGTGGTCAACACTTATACGTATATTAAAGGCACTGGTAGTGAATAATACTAGCGAAAATAATCAAAATCGAATTAAAACATACATTTGCCAGTTAAGTAGTTGAAGATTAATTTCAAATGCACATAATAACTTGAACTTTGGTTAAGTTCCCCTATAGATTGATAACAAAATGTAGCAGCTAAATTAAATAACAATTAGCTAATTTTGTAATAACAATCTTAGGTAAATACAGTAATACCCCGACTTACGCTACCTCGACTTACGCGAATTCGGAATTACGCGATTTAATTTTCTCGTCATTTTTTTTGTTTGAACGCCGCGCAGTCAAGGACAAGCGGCGGCGTTTGTTTCTGGCTCCCCCCTGCCCGCATTATTATTCTTTCAATTTACAACAGGCACATATGTGTAGTGCGGAATCGGCGCGTAGGTACATAAGTTACGATTTTGTGTTTTTTTGTGCGTTGTAAATTGTACCCCGACTTACGCGAATTCGACTTACGCGGATAGCGCTCAGTCCCACCCATCGCGTATTAGTATATTACTGTAATTTAAAAACAGGCAGTTCACGGGATAAGTCACTGGGCAACATCAAATTTTACACAGTAAATTACTACTCCAGGCCAGTTTCTACGGCTAATAAAGCCTGCCAAAGGCCATTTCAGCTTACTTGTTCTTTGAGCTATGTTGATTACTTCTTAGGTTCTTTACCAAATCACCTTGTTCCGGATTCGATCCCTCAGAGAAACTCCAAGAATAGCTCGGTAAGCAACCTTGAACTTGCAAACTAGCCGTACCATAAGTCATAAGACATTAACATAATGTAAAACGCTATTAGACGTAATCATAATGACGATTATGTCTGATCTCAGCGAACCATGAGTCTGACACGATGTCGTCATAACTTCAGAAACTTATTTAAATATTCAAGCGTCAGACATAAAACAAATACATATGTTTATCTCGTAGAAGTTATGTTTGTCTCCCATTCACATCAGGAATATTTTAATTACTGTGGGTGTACTATAAGCAGTCATAAGTCATAAGTAATTTATTAATTTGTTGAACATAAGTACAATATTGATGTTACATATACAAAATGTAATGTAATTAACGCACACCCCCAAACACCTCAATTAGAATATTATGTTATAATCACAATACATACACTGAATTTTTAATTTAACATGTATCATCCTCATCATTTCAGCCGAAAAACGTCCACTACTGGACATAGGCCTCCCCCGAGGTTCTCCACGACGACCGGTCCTGCGCCTCCCGCATCCAGCGGTTTCCCGCGACCTTCACCAGGTCGTCGGTCCACCTTGTCGGGGGCCTACCCACGCTACGTCTTCCGGTGCGTGGTCACCACTCGAGAACCCGTCGGCCCCATCGGGCATCGGTCCTACGAGCAATGTGTCCAACCCATACCACTTTAGTGTTGCAATTCTTCGGGCTGTGTATTTAACATGTATATACATTGTTATTTATTAAATTAGTTATACCAATTCATGGAGAACAAAGACCTAAACATTCTTGGAATAAGGTTTATTTTTCTTTATTTTGTATTGAATGATTAAATTTGTATGAATACAAGTAAAACTGCGATTTTAAAAGTCTGTACAAACACCAGAGTTAAGATGACAACAATTTTCGTAGGTTTAATTATTTTTGGGATGAAAAAATTACTTATATTAAAAATGATATAAACCGATTCAATAAACGATTCCGAACGAACTATTTTCAGGAAGTTCGTTAATTAACCTACATGTTGTATAAATATTGTTGTTGTACAAATGTTTGTAATTTAAGAAAACAAGTTTTTGTGAATAATAAAGTTTAATTAAAATGAGCCTGTTCATTAAAACAATAATTTTAATGTATTTATCACCTCTGGACATTTTAAAAAAATAAATTAGTTACCATCAGAAACAATGTCAATAATTAATATGAAAAAAAAACAAATATAAATTATACAGACAGGATGCCTGTATAATATTTTTTTTTTTTTTATGGTAATACTCTAATGAAAAATAATCGGTCTTAACAAATACAGCAACCCCAAAAATATATGTATAAGGATGGAAGAGTTATTATTTAAAATTTAATTGTTTACTTGTATCGTTGACCTGCAGGCCAAAAATAGTCCTGATTTTTGTACTTGAAATATTATTTTCCTATTGGTTCAATTCCCCCGAAAAATAGTGTTGGTTATATCAAAATAGAAAAACGATTTGCGTTTCAAATCAGATTATAATTTATAAACAAGTTAGTCACATACTGCGTACTACTATTACAGCCGGCCAGATATGGAACGCATGAAAGTTCTTGGCATATGTTATTGGTTCGATGTCCAATGTTTCGAAGACCCAGCGTGCTGAGCAAGCGCCTTTTTTGAAGCGGTATCTCGCCTTGGCCGCCACGAACTCAGTCTACACTTTTATCGACCGTCACTAGATGGAGCTAATGCTCCGAATACCAATGATTTCGGCACAAATGAGAAATATTTGAAGCGCCTCGCCTCGACTTTTATGCCGCGTTCTTCCAAGAACTGGAGCAATTTGGCTGCAGCGGTCTTCCCGATATTTTATTGTTTAAGTGTCTTCAAGGTTAGAGTGAATGTAAGTGACTGATAATAAACTAGTACGCTTTCCCTTCAACGATTGCTTCACTACTTACCTCCAGGCGGGATTGGATCCCTAAGAATATCAGGATAAAGGGTATTTATATTTTACATAACATCAAGCGGGTCAAGCACCAGATTTTTGGATTTTTGGTGAGTGTGCGCAGGAATCGCATGATTTAGTTCCCCATCTCCGTTCCACCATCGGACGACCTGTCGTACGGCGAGTTTCCACCCTTACGTTGTTAACACCAGTAAGATCCGGACGAAGCGTTTCGCCTCCTCTTTCATACCGCGTACATCTGGAACAACGACTGGAACAATTTGCCAGCGGCGGTGTTTCCGTCGGACTACAATTTGAGTGTCTTCAAGGCTAGAGTGAATAGGCTCTTAATAAACTAGTGCGCTTTATCATCATCGATTGCGTCACTGCTTAAGTACCATCAGGTGGGAATGCAGTCAAGCACTTTTCTCTATTTTTTTTTTATAATTATAAACTAGCGCTTGACAGCAATCCCGCCTGATGGTAAGCAGTGATGCAATCGTTGATGGTAAAGCGCGCTAGTTTAGTAAGCCCATTCACTTAAAAAACCTTAGTGAATAGGAAGTAAGACGGCAGTTGACCGAGGTGGTGCAATGTTAAACCCAACAACACAATTAACGATGCTGCGCCAGAGGGAGATTGATCTGGAGACCCTCCACGACCAAACTCCCGACACAACCACATTTGACGCATCGTACTCGGCACACATCGCAACTGCTCAGACCCGTAGAATAATTAAAAAAACAAAAACTCTTCAGGGGAATCAACCCTTCATCGCCTCCGCTTGTCGTGTGAAGCCCTATGTACGGCTTGTGAACGTGTTCATGCGTGTAGCGCGTGCGTACCTGACACTACGCCTTGCGTGCGTCGCGTGTATACCTGCTTCTATAGGCATTGCGTGCTTCAAAGTGAATCCGTATTAACACGAAACTTTGACGTGTAAATTAATGCTATGTTGGAGTACAAGCTTGGTAACATAGCAAAGGTAGTTATAGGACGGGACTGTCACAAAGGTATGCTTGTACTCGTCGTCGCTCTACAAATTCCTCTAAAATATCTCCTTCGTTGGCGAATACACAGAACTACGTTTGATTTAGCTGCAAGGCTCATTCGAATATGATGATGTTTGCTGTACAAAGCTACCAACTGTCAGAACTAAAGCAAATAAATGGCGGTTTGAACGACAGACTTCGCGTAAATAGTATTGTGTTTAATCTGTATCTATACTAATATATAAAGCTGAAGAGTTTGTATGTTTGTTTGTTTGTTCGCGCTAATCTTGGGAACTACTGGTCCGATTTAAAAAAATCTTTTTGCTTTGGATAGCCCATTAATCCAGGAAGGCTTTAGACTATATAACATCACGGTGCGACCAATAGGAGCGGAGCATAACTAACTCCACGCGAACGAAGTCGCTGGCGGTTGCTAGTGCAACATAAAACATTATTTACTTACAGTTTATTTTTAACTGCCAGTTTTTTTTTTGTATTTTACTAGCAGTGCTCCGTGGCTTCACTTGCATAAGTGTATAATATTGAGTCATGGTGGCCTAGTGGTTAAAACACCAGCCTCTCAAGTACGAGTGTGCGGGTTCGATTCCAGGTTAGGCAAGTATCAATATGACTTATAGGTTATGAGTTATAGGTACTTTCTAAGTATATCTTGGACACCGATGACTGATTATAAGGTGAAGGAAAACATCTTGAGGAAACCTGGACAAAAGTCTGAAATCGAAAACCGGCATTAAGCAAGCGTAGTGGTTATGCTCAATCCTTCTCTGTATGACAGGAGACCTGTGCCCAGCAGTGGGGCGATAAAAAGGTTGATGTATCTTACGTGTCAGTTTTTGCGTGAATGACAAAGAAACATCCATCTAATCTCTCAAACGTTCTGCTTTTATAATAATACTAGCTTTCCGGCCGCGGCTTCGCCCGCGTGGAATTCGGCTATATCGCGCTTTTTAGATTTCCCTCGGGAACATCAAATTTTTGATAAAAAAAAAAGGTAGCCAATGTCCTTTCTCAGGGTCTAAAGATTGTCTGTGCCAAATTTCATCAAAATCGGTTGAGAGGTTTAAGCCGGAAAGCGTAACAGACAGACAGACAGAGTTACTTTCGCAATTTATAATATTAGTATGGATTAGCGCCCCGCGGTTTCTACTCTAAACTACTGCTTGACCGCAATCCCGCCTGATAATAAGCAGTGATGCAATCATTTATGGTAAATCGCACTAGTTTATATATTAGCCTATTCACTCAAAAAAAACTGAGTGAATAGGAAGGAAGACGGCAGTCCAGTGAGGTGATGCAATGTTAAACCCAACAAAACGACCAAAGATGCTGAGCCAGAGGGAGCTTGATCTGGACAGCCTCCATGACCAAACTCCCGAGACAACAACATTTGGCTCATCGTACGCGGCACACATCGCAACACAACTGCTCAGACTCGTCCTCCGTACGGCTTCACCAGACATCATGCCGAAACACGACGAATCGCTTGGCGGGAAGACTTTGTCTGGTAGGTGGTAACTTTTGCCGGCAGCCGATGTTCTGCCCTAAGAATATTACAATAAAGATTATTAATTTTTTACATAACATCAAGCGGGATTGCAGTCAATAACCAGATTCTAACAATAAAATAAAGTAATAATAATATTAAATTAGTTCTCGTTACATAATAAACCATATGTTTTACTCATTTTATCCAATTTCGTTGAGTATCCATCCATCTTCACAAACGTCTCCTGTTGCAGTATTAGTAGTATTACTTATTTCTAGCGGTATTAGGATGTTAGAGTCATAGAATAAAGAGGGAAGTAGGTTATCTGCGACCCAATCCGCGATTTAATTGCCTACTGTCTTAGGGTTGACGACTGTCCGCGCTTCGTCGGTTACGGTTGTCGCCCAAACCGCTAACAAATATTTATAGACTAAGAGCTTATGTTTAAATTATTTGCTTAGTATTTACTTTACATATACTAGTCAGTTTTTTTTTTGTACTTAATTTTTATTTTTAGTTTTGTACACATAAAGAACCATATTTATTTTTATTTTTAATTAATACAAACATAACATCTATTGAATCACACATTTAATACAAAATTACAAATTAGCTACAGAAAAATACCTACTTTCTTCGGTTTCGACTATTACGAAACGCGTTGTTATTAAACTTTAATGTGTAATATATCCGTAACCTTGTAAATAACTTTTAGAAATATAATTTGAAAAATATAAGTCTTTTATTTGTTCACAAATAGACATACCAACTTTGCAGTTTATGTGATCATTTTTTTAAATCTAATGTGCCGAAAAGCCGTGACGCGCGAACCTCGTTCCGTGCTAGCCGCGACTAGCGCAGTCATAGGCACTCTAATATTGTGTTTAGGTGTGCGTGCGGCGACGCATAGATACTATGGCGCACACATACAAGCCGCGCGCGGTCCGTTTGTATGAAGATAACGTACTTCCCTCTCTTTATTCTATGTTAGAGTCCTACGTTCCAATATCCTGTAAGTAATATGGACTATCATTACTTTTTTTCAGATTTGTAGAGCCAGTCGATTAGCTTTTAGAACGCACTAATTAACCAAAAAAATACGTTTTAAAAATTAATATCTCTTATACGGATACTTAAATTTAAAAAAAAAATACATTTTATGTATAAACTTCATAAATCTCTAACTAAAAATTAAAAAAAAATGTATACACATACAACACATAAAACGACACAGCAATACTTGCAAAGCAATGTACAATATACGGATATTCAAAGCTCCTGGCAATCATCGCCAGAACTGTATTGGAACTATTAATCATCATCATCATCATCACAGCGTTAATCCCAGTCGCATCCGAAGCCTTTTCAGCTTTGGAGTCTGGGGTCCGATTTACCAGTCCAACTTCTGATATGGCTAGACTTCGACATTTTCCGTGAAGCGACTGCCGTCTGACCTCCACAACCCGAAGGTGACGTCGAAACATTGCAGTTAGACCAATTGTTGGATTTTTGAGGGCTCCAACAACCCGTAACGGCTGCCACTAGATGTCCGTATGGTAACCGGGACCAACGGCTTAACGTGCTTTCCGAGGCACGACCAGACCAGTGCAAATATTCATATTCATGCATACAAATACTTGCACTGTGCGGGGATCGAACCCGCGCCACCTAGCGCAGCGGCCGCGTCTGCTACCGCTACGACACGGAGGCTGTCGATTTTGTCGATATTGGAACTAATAGGGTATACCCCACATTATAGGGTAGAAGCGAGAAAAAATAATCATCCACACTTTACATATGAAGTACTAGCTTTCCGCCCGCGGCTTCGCCTCGGAAAGATCATTTTTTCCGGGATAAAAGGTAGCCTATGTTCTTTCTCAGGGTCTAAAGATTGTTTGTGCCAAATTTCATCAAAATCGGTTGAGAGGTTTAAGCGGGAAAGCGTAACAGACAGACAGACAGATAGACAGACAGACCGACAGACAGACAGACAGAGTTACTTTCGCATTTATAATATTAAAAATGAGTATGGATTCCAATAAAAGATATTTTCGACGTGAATAATATGATGACGTCAGGGACGGCGGAGCGATACAGTCGTCAGCATCTTTTTGTGGTGGTACGGGCTCCGTTTCGTTGGCGAAGTTTTGAATTAAAGCACGAAGTGTAAATATACCCTCCAATCTTGGTAAAAACAATTTAAAAAGGCGAACTGACAGTTTCACCTCGGAGAAGTGCCCTGGGCCGCGTCTCGATGAGAAGTCCCCGTTCAACAATCTCCACTTTCCAAAACGACTCTGTCTCGTGCCGCCATTACAAAATAACGTCACAGAATTTGCCTCACTACTACATAAATCAAACGAGCAACTTCCATCCAAACGATACCGCTTCACGCACATCCACGAAAACTACATAAAATTTTCAACTTTCTAACACTAACTCTTTGGAAGATAAGGAGGACGGACGGGCATAACGAACGTGAACTACGGAACCCTAATAAAGCTGTCGTAACTGGCAACCCGCCTAACACTGTCACACATTGCCAGTAATAAAAAAGGTCCTATGTATCGACACAGCAAACGGTACAGAAACGTTGCCAGTGTGCTCACTAAGAGTTAATCAGCGGAGTGGTTCAATAGTTCTCGTCAGTATTCTGCTCAGTCGGTACTGTTCCATTTCGTACGGTACAAACACATGCGCGCCGATTTTTACGCGCGAGAGGGTTAAAGGAGACGAATTAGGTCAATGTCCTGAGTTCTTGTACTTTTTGTGATGATGATTATTAGTATGTAGGAGGGCCTGTAGGAGGGTATGGAGGGAAGTAACTTCGTGATGGTCTTGTAGTTAAAACACCAGCCTCTCAAGTATGAGTGTGCGGGTTCGATTCCAGGTCGGGCAAGTACCAATGTAACTTTTAAGTTATATGTATTTTCTCAGTATATCTTGGACACCAATAACTGATTATAAGGTGAAGTAAAACAGCTTGAGGAAATGTGGATTCTAAGTCTGAAATCACCAACCCGCATTGAGTAAGCGTGGTTATTACGCTCAATCTTTCTCTGTATGAGATTAGACCTGTGCCCAGCAGTGGGACGATTAAAAGACTGATGATGATGTAGGAGGGGCCCGTGGGCAAATAATAACAGTGACACAAGACGATCAATCCGGTTAAGCTACCCTTGCCGCATCCGTCTATGGATGGGTAACATCGATAATAACATATCGAGACTCCTCCGTACTTTAATCTCTGATGGATCTTTGACAAGTCGCTATGGGTAGTTGGTCCATTTGAAGTACTGGTATTTAGTTGCGTATTCAGTTGGCGCCTCCCGTATCCAGCGGGTTCTTGCTACCTTCACCAGGTTGTCGGTTCACCATGTCAGGGCACTACCCACGCTGCGTCTTCCGGTGCGTGGTCGCCAATCGAAAACCCGTCGGTCCCATCGGGCATCGGTCCTACGGGTAATATGCCCGGCTCACAGCCACTTTACTTAACAGTCATCAATTTTACACAAAATAAAATAATTAAAATATTCTGTAACATTTTTATACTGTGACTCTCCAAAAAGAAATCTTAGGGTGGGTTATTTTTTTTTCACGCAAGTCTTTTACTTCAACGTAAGGAAACGCTTTCAAGTTTCTACTTCACATTTTTAGCTTGAAAGCTTTTTAATTTTATTTCAAAGAATTCTGTTTTACTTTGCCCAAAATTAATTCCGTAGGTAAAATAGCTAAGTTTTAAATCACTATCGATGTAGGACCTACTTCAAGGCAGACATCTGTGACAGCAGTTCGGCGACAGTTGGAACGTGATAAGGGTAACATGTATCGCTGAGACTGATCTACATTTTATGAACGGAATTTATAAAACGACTTATGTCTTTATACATAGACAATGTTATTTTTTGTTTTTGGGAAACCTGAATACAGTTTGTTCAGAATAAGCAACTGAATCGATACCAATCATTTTTACACCATGTTATATTTTTTCACAAATACATTTAGAGTGAGACCGCAGAGTGGTTACCGAGAGGTTACGATAGATGATAGTACTTGCGCCCCGTGCCACAGCTGACGCAGAGGTCAACGCCTGCGCTCGCTCGCCCGTACGGTCTTTTGACCATATTTTTGTTGGGACAACCAAGTAGAATAGCAAGCTCATAACTTGGTGGTTTTTCATTATATCCTTTTGAAATTTTGTACATAGATTCTTTACTTAAAAATACTCGACACGAATTTCGGGTTTCGCATAAGCAAAAATTATTATTTGCTTAGATGACGTGTAGTCTAACATAGATATATTTTTGTTGAATTTGATTCAAATTGTTTAGGCGGCTTAGCAGTAAACATACTAACTAATTTCGTACATATATAAATTATGTACTTGTGTGGATAGTATCGAAACGTTTTATAGACATTTGTAAATATCCCTGTAGGTTTAAACTAAACGTATCACAAGGTCAATATGGAGGCTGGCACGTGTATGTATTTCAAGAATTAACATAAAATAGAGATTATGGAAACTTTTGTTTTTTGGCAGATAAGTCTATGCAAAGGTTCTCATACAACAACAAGAAAAGAAGAAACAAAATACATACATACCTACGTTTATTTGCGGTAACCATGACGCATGACACAAAAAAAGAACAATAACTACAAACAAAAACCATTTTGAAATGATGTCACTAAATGGGATGACCTCTAATGAATGGTTTCCGAATCTAAAATGCCTCATTTTCGGTTACCTGATTTGTGTAGTCGACAGCGAATAATTTGGAAGCATCATCGTCATCATCAACCTTTTTTTTATCGTTCCACTGCTAGGCACTGGGGGTCTTCTCTTATACAGAGAAGGATTGAGTATAATCACCACGCTTGCTCAATGCGGGTTGGCGATTTCAGACTTAAAGTCCAGGTTTCCTCAAGATGTTTTCCTTTACCTTGTAATCAGTCATTGGTGTCTAAGATATACTTAGAAAGTACATATAACTTAGAAAAGTTACTTCGGTCCTTGCCTGACCTGGAATGGTCCCGCCCACTCATACTTGAGAGGCTGGTGTTTTAACCACTAGGGCACCACGATATTTGAAGAATAGTGATCGTCAATTTGCATTAAACGATCGAAATTTCCGGATTTTGTATATGTAAACAACGTATAAAACTGCTTCGA
Source organism: Sesamia nonagrioides (assembly GCA_017933935.1). Lineage (NCBI taxonomy): Eukaryota > Metazoa > Arthropoda > Insecta > Lepidoptera > Noctuidae > Sesamia > Sesamia nonagrioides. The sequence goes on along the minus strand of JADWQK010000020.1, from coordinate 684,550 downwards.
ATTGCTTCCTTATCACTGATGTTCGAATCGACGGGAATCGTATAGGATGTTTGTAAATAGCTAGGTTTGTAAATAGATCGTCAGCGTGTGAGTGCTACATGTGCTCGGAATGCAATAGAGAGTATCACTGTTGCACCGGTCAGGTGAAACCGTGGCCCTGGCGCACAGGCAAGTGAAGAAACATGGGTGGGTTTTAGTCAGTAAAAGTCTGACATGCCCTTCCGCTCCGCCCAGAGCGGGAGAAGTCATTTTATGAATTCCCATCCTAACAAAAAAAAGTCCTGCAGTGAAATAAACAGTGTCAACACATATTAACAGAATCTAGGGATACTATGTAATTTAAAATCGTTTTATTTTCCACTAGCTTACCGCCCGCGGCTTCGCCCGTGTGGTATTCGGTTATATCGCGCTTTTTAGATTTCTCTCGGGACTATCAATGTTTTCTGTGATAAAAAAAGTACACTGTTATTGAATCCAGACCTCTAACTTTACGTTTGCAAAATTTCAAAGCAATCGGTTCAGTAGTTACGCCGTGAAAGCGGAACAAACAAACTCACTTTCCGATTTATAACAACAACAACACACAACACAACAACAACAAGTTTATAATATACAGATTAAAACCAAAAAATAATCAAAAAATAAAAATAATAATATAAAAAATAACAACAAAAAAATCAAATACCACGGCAAAATTGTTAGAGTGTGGCATTAACTTATGAAAAAATTAAATTGGTTTATCAATATTAATGAATGAAAAAGGGTTACATTGTTTTATTATTTATTTTTTTAATTTAATGTGCCGTGCGAACTCTAAACGTCATGTCACGTCATCATTTGAGTCGAGATAAAATGTTACGAAGCAGATTGTATGTTAGAAAAAGTTAAACAAGTAAGTTAAACAAGTAAGTTCAACGTGTCGGTGCTGAGAACCTTATACAATATGTAAAGAAAACCCTGTCCGATCCGTGAAGGTATTGTTAGGTATCGATAACTGATTCTACTAATGCCTACAAAACCGAGCTAATCTTTAAAAAAAATCCCCCTAAAAATGAATATTATTTCGCAAAAAGAGGTAACTTAAAACATGTTCGGTAGGCCAAACAGGCGCGGGCGAAGATGGGCAGGGCACGCGACACGCGGTCGCATTGCTATTCGCTCCGAATTATACCGTCAAAAATAATGTTCTCACTTTTTGAAAATTGACAATTTTTCGGGAAGTTGGAATTAATTCGCGGAAAGAAGAGATTTTTTCAAAATCCACTAGTATTGTTACTATGATGGTTATGTAAAATTTCATATGTTATTTGGTCATGTGTTTACCTAACCATTATTATCATGCGATATATCAAAATAACAAAAAGGGGGAATGGCATCTCTTCCAAACCTACAAAATTGTCTGTGGCTGTGGAGCAGGACTGGCATTTATCCAAGCATTTTTATCAAGGATATAATCTTCCAGTTTATAATATGCTTGCTTACACAGCGTGCGTTTAATGCATGTTTTAAATTTGGACTCATTGAGCTGTTGAATCTCTAGCGGTACTTTATTACAGCGGTGAGAACAGCGGTGGCATTATGGTGTCAACTTCGAAGACATGCGACATCAACCAACCGGCACTGGGCCAGCGTGGTAGATTACGGCCTACTACCTCTCACTGAGAGGAGGCCTGAGTCCCGATAGTGGGAACATTATAGGCTGAATATATAGACATTGCATTGTGAAAAGTTCGATGAAGTGAGCTAAGTGTGAGCTGTCACAGCTCACTTCACCTAAGGTTTCACGGTGAGATGCCCACGAGCACCTCAAAGAGATGTCTTTTTTTCACTTTGGAAGCGTCTGTCACGCAAACTATTTGGTTTAGAAAAAAAAAAAAATTTTAGAAACCTCGAAATCATTTTTGAAGACCTATCCATAGATATGTGTTTAATGAAAAAAAAAAAATGAGTTTCAGTTCTAAGTATGGGGAGCCCCCAATATTTACTATATTATTTTTATTTATGCATCAAAATCTTAATGCAGTTCACAGAATACATCTACCTACCAAGTTTCAACAGTATAGCTCTTATAGTTTCGGAAAAAAATGACTGTGACATACGGACGGACAGACGGACAGACAGACATGACGAATCTATGAGGGATCCGTTTTTTGCCATTTGGCTACGAAACCCTAAAAATGAAATATACAAAACCATAAAATATTTAACACAGCAAAATTATTCGAACACCAAAAAATATCCACATCAAAAAACCTATTGAAGCCATAAAAATATTCATAACGAAAATGTGTATAAAAAATCTAAATTTCCAACTACCCACGATACGTTCACGTGTGACAACGTTGTTTGTTTTACGCTCTATAGACACTCAAACAGGTTTAAAATGGCCACATATAACAAACCCGTCCAATATTGGAAACAAAACCATTTCAATAGTTTTCCGCAATGTCGACCATCAGTTTGGACAAACGTATTTTCAATTAATTGGTTAGGTTATCAACAGAATCATTGTTTCGTTTGGTGGAAGTTTAAAGTGACAAGCATGCTTTAATTTAAATAATGCCTTGAAGTATTTGATGTTTTAATATAGGTGCTTAAACCAACATTATAGTAATATAAACACATAACTTTTATTCCTAAGAGTGGAGCCGATTCCTTGGATCACAAACTTATTTTTTTTATTCCTATTAAGAAAGAATGATAGTAAGAAAATACATTTATTCAGCACAGACTTCTTCTTCAGCCTATAGATGTCCACTGCTGGACAAAGCCCTCCCCCAAGGCTTTCCACGCCGACTGGTCTTGTGCTGCCCGCATCCATCGGCTTCCCGCGACCTTCACCAGGTCATCGGTCCACCTTGTTGGAGGCCTCCCCACGCTGCGTCTTCCAGATAGCACAGACTTAAAGACACACCAGATATCTAGCATAAACATACATCAGATAGAAACAAAATAAAAAAAATAAAAATATACATTAAATCTAAAGTAAAAACCCCGATGTAAAAAAACTGCAGCAAAGTGTGCCTCCCGGCTACATTACCAAAAGGGTAGAATTTGATCCAAATACATTTTTATTCTCAGTATTACCCCTACCTCAATTCTACTAAGGCCGAATTTCACAAAACCTTTATTCCTAGAATAAGTTCTTAACCTGAGAATAAATTTTGAAACAATAAAAATAAATTAAAATCTAAGTATATCTTGGACACCAATGACTGAAGGTGAAGGAAAACATCTTGAGGACACCTAGACTTCAAGTCTGAAATCGCCAACCCGCATTGAGCAAGCATGGTGATTACGCTCAATCCTTCTCTGTATGAGAGGAGACCTGTGCCCAGCAGTGGGACGATAAAAAGGTTGATAATGATGAAAAATAAAAAAAGAAAATTATATAAAAAAGTAACAAAAAGAATAATGAATAAGAAAGTTTTAATCGAGCCCAAAGGCATCATCATCACCATCACCATCAGCATCATGTTCAGACATGATGCTTCGACATTTAAAAAATAATTCACGCAGCGCTAGCATTGCATTATAGGGCCCACTGTAATGCTATGAGCTGATTCCACTCTACACACCCAATGATTAGCTGCGTGATAAACAACGTCTACTGCGGCTCCTGCTGCGTCTGCCGTAGTGCTCAAAGTAAGCTCATGAAGGCCAGCCCGAACTGCGATGCGTTTGCTAATAAATTCGCGTTTTATGGTTATGTGATTATATTTTTGCTTGAATAAGTATTTAATTATTGTTACTGTTGTTGTTTAATTATTATTGTTGTTATTGTTGTTATTACTTTATATTTCACATTAATACTTATCGGGATACTTCTCGTCTCTTCTATACTTCTCGGTGGTAGGTCACAACATCAACCGCCGGCATAAGTTACCACCCACCAGACAAAGACATGCCGCCAAGCGATTCGTCGTGTTCCGGCATGATGTCTGGTGAAGCCGTTCGGAGGTCGGGTCTGAGCAGTTGTGTTGCGATGTGTGCCGGGTGCGATGCGTCAGTTGGTGTTGTGTCGGGAGTTTGTTCGTGGAGGGTAGCGGGATCCGAAGCACGGTTCTCCGCTGGCCGACCGCAGGTAGTTGGGGGCCCAAGTAGTGTGCCAGCCACATACGAAAGGCTGCCCCGCCAACTGCGAAAAATCCCAGGGTGGCCCCATCGTGCCGGTTGGCGACCGGACGAGAGGACCCGATGGCGATCCCTGGGGGGGTTCGGGCGTCCCCGCAGTCTCCAGAACAATCTCCCTCTGGCCCAGCATCGTTGGTCGCATTGTTGGGTTTATCATTGCATCACCTCACTCAACTGCCGTCTTCCTTCCTATTCACTCATTTTTTTTTTTATGAAAAGGTTAATAAAGAAAAGTAGATGTGTACAGCGGGCGCACGTCCTCTCATTCCAAGTGCACCTCTCAAATGTTCGAGGTCTGCACTCCAATCTCATTGCAGTACATCACCACCTTGAGACTGAAAAGCCACACCTACTTTTCTTGACGGAGACCCAGATCAGATGTCCGACTGACGCGGCGTACCTCGGCTACCCGGGATACTCTTTAGAGCATCATTTCCTGCAGCGTGCCGGGGTCTGTGTGTATGTCCGCAATGACATCTGTTGCCGGCGCCTCCGTCACCTCGAAGACCCTCACTTCTCGTCCCTATGGCTGTTGGTTGACACTGGTGTGGACAAAATTGTTTACACCTGTGTCTACCGATCGCACAGCGGTGATCAGGAGACAACTCGTTTATTTGACCACCTCAGTGAGGCTGCTGACAATGCGCTGCATCGGCACCCTGACGCTCAGTTCGTCGCTCTGGGGGACTTCAACGCCTGCCACCAGGACTGGCTCTTCCCATACCAGAGGACCGACCACGCTGGGAGAGAAGCGCGAAACTTCGCGCTTTCTATGGGCCTTTCCCAGCTGGTAGAGCAAGCGACTAGGGTGCCTGATGTAGTTGGGCATACTGCCAACTGTTTGGACCTTCTGCTGACCACTGATCCGGACAGATGTGTTGTAACGGTTTCCTCACCGTTGGGAACTTCAGACCACTGTCTGGTGAAGTCTGTAACGTCCTTCTCCCCACCAGATCACGACTCTCGTGGTGAACGGCGAATGTGGCGATACAGGTCAGCGGATTGGGATGAGATGCGCCACTTCTTTGCTTCTTATCCTTGGCAGCAGGTCTGCTTCTCTTCTGACAATCCTTCGAGCTGTGCGGACGCTATAACCGATGTGGTGCGTCAAGCTATGGAGTATTTTATCCCATTCAATGACGTGCCCGTCGGTGGCTCGGCTCGCCCATGGTTCAATGCCGATTGTGTCCAAGCTGAACAGCGAAAGCACACGGCATTTCTCGCCTGGGTTGACGCTCGTGACCGCGGAGCTCCGGATCTAAGCTCAAAGAAGAGAGCCTTTAACCGTGCTGCCAAGTCCTACAAGAAGGCGCTCAAGAAGGCTCGCTTCGACCGCATTACCCATATTGGCAACAAGTTATCTGCGCAGCCATCCGGTAGCAGATCTTTTTGGTCCCTTGCCAAATCGGTTGAGGCGAACTTCTGTCGGCCCTCACTGCCTCCGCTGGTTAGGCCTGATGGAACACTGGCTCATACGGCGAGAGAGAAAGCAGGTCTCTTTGCATCTCTCTTTGCCCATAATTCGCGTCTAGATACTGGCAGTGCTACTCCACCTAATTTACCTCATTGCGGAGCTTCAATGCCTGAGGTTCGCATTAGAAACAAGGAGGTTCTGAGAGTACTGTGTCGTCTGGACGTGAATAAGGCTAGTGGTCCGGATGGTATACCAGCGATTGTTCTTAAAGCATGTGCGCCCGAGTTGTCTCCTGTATTGACGCGCTTGTATCGCCTCTCATTTAGGACTGGTGTAGTGCCCAAGTCCTAGAAGCTTGCTAACGTGCAGCCTGTGCCCAAGAAGGGTAGTCGTGCCGATCCCGCCAACTATCGGCCGATTTCGATCACCTCCATACTTTGCAAAATTATGGAGCGTGTATTGAACTCGCGCCTCTTGGCATACCTGGAAGGTAACGATCTCCTCAGTGACCGACAGTACGGGTTTCGCCGCAATCGGTCAACTGGGGACCTACTAGTGTATGCCACTCACTTGTGGGGCGAGGCCCTCGAGAAGAATGGGGAAGCGATTGCTGTCTCCCTTGATGTCTCGAAGGCCTTCGACCGGGTTTGGCACGCTGGCCTTTTGAGTAAGCTTCCAGCGTACGGCATTTCCCCTAGCCTGACTGGCTGGGTAAAAGACTTCCTGACTGAACGGTCCCTCCGAGTTGTTGTCGACGGATGCTCTTCTGAGCCCATGTCAACTAATGCCGGTGTTCCTCAGGGGTCTGTTCTCTCTGCAACTCTGTTTCTGCTGCATATTAACGATCTGCTGATGCCCGGTATCTATGGGTATGCAGATGACAGCACAGTTGTAGAGAGATACCTGCCGGATGCTCGGGCTAGTAGGGAATCAATCCGGTCCGAAAGAGAGGCCATGGTTGAGCGAACGAGTGTTGCACTGCAGGCAGTCTCCGAATGGGGCAATGCCAATCTCGTAGCATTCAATGCCGCCAAAACACAGGCGTGTCTTTTCACCGCCAAAAGGAGCCCGTTCACCTTGGCCCCTACTTTTCGGAATGTGTCCTTGGAGTGTTCCGACCGCCTTCAGCTTTTGGGAGTTGAGATTTCCTCGAACCTTAACTTTGGGCGGTTCATTGAGTCCAAGGCCAAGGTGGCTGCCAGGAAACTTGGCGTTATCGCAAAGGTCCGGCAGTACTTCACACCTGGGCAGCTTCTAATGTTATACAAAGCACAGGTCCGTTCGTGTGTGGAGTACTGCAGCCACATTTGGGCTGGTGCTGCCAAGTGTCACCTGGCCACTTTGGATTCAGTGGAGAGACGTGCAAAGAGGCTGATTGGTGACCCTGATCTAACTCGAGTTGGTCTCCAAAGCCTAGAGCACAGGCGTAGAGTAGCCAGCCTTTCGGTGTTCTATAGGATGCATTTCGGGGAGTGTGCGAGGGAATTGCATGATTTAATTCCCCCATCTCCGTTCCACCAGCGGACGACCCGTCGTACGGCTGGTTTCCACCCTTACGTTGTTAACACCATTACGATCCGGACGAAGCGCTTCGCCTCCTCCTTTATACCGCGTACATCGAGGGACTGGAACAATTTGCCCGCGGCGGTGTTTCCGTCGGACTACAATTTGAGTGTCTTCAAGGCTAGAGTGAATAGGCTCTTAATAAACTAGTGCGCTTTACCATCAACGATTGCGTCACTGCTTACCATCAGGCAGGATTGCGGTCAAGCGCTGGTTTATAATTTGTAAAAAAAAAAAAAAGGGATGGATGGCTGTATGTATACTCTTTCACGCCAAAACATGACGAAAATCTTGCATCTTGCATGCAGAGCTTACCTTGCAACTAACACATAAACAATTTTGAGGATGATTGAACTTTACACCCTATTCCTCATACCTCAAAACTCCTGGACAGATTTGAATGTAATTCGACACACAGGGTAAAACCGTACGGCACAGTTATATATATACACTTTATATAATATGTATATTTGTGTATACCTATACTTTCTGAAGTCATTTGTTTTCAAATCAAATAAATAATTCAGTTTTTATTTATACCATAACAGTTCTTTTGATTTGCAAGTACTACCAAAAACATTCTACTTCAGTAATTTAAAACATGAAATATACTATCCAACACAGGAATCCAACCCTTCCATATAGTTATGGCAAACCGAAACAATGGCCCATAGCTATTTCACAGTTAACTAGACATACATATTTAAATAGTATCCGTAGTGCCACGATAACTTGGACTAACGCTCTGTTACAGGTCCGTCCATTAACTATTCAGTGGCTTTAAATAGAATCGAAAACGTGCCAAGTCGGCGGTAACCTTACCATGTCGAGGCGCGCGATGCGAGACGTCATTTTATATTAATGCTGGAGCCGTATTGTGGGAGGTGGAGGTGTGAAGTAAGACAAAAGGAATGAGATGGTTGAGAGCAGACTGTTTCTTCTGTTAAAATTTAAATTTTAACAGAATAGACAGCCTGCCACAGTGAGCCGAAGAAGATCAGGTGAAACAAGCTTAACATCTACCGGGAGGACACGGCGCGGCATACGCTGGCAGAGTGTGCCACTTGTGAGGAGCCGCGCCGTGCCGTCCGTAATCGAGTCAATGGTCGGCAGCGAAAAGTCCTGGGAGGCGGTGGTTTCTTTCTGCGAAACAGTCATCTCCCAGAAGGAAGCTGAGGAAATGGAGAGGGAGATCTCGTCCTATCACCCAGCCCACAGCAGGTGTACCAGGTATCGGCGGAGGGCGGATAACACCCCCTTCCAGCCCCCCTTAATAGGCCCAGAGGCGACAGACTCACGGACACCAGTCGCCCACTAAACATCAAGACCGGAGGTGGAGGCGCGAAGTGTTCCACGGGGGGAGTCATACACCTCCGTTCCGCGAAAAGAAAAAAAGTAAGATTAACATACTTTACTTGTGAGCGAAGGTTAGGAGGAGAGACAATTTTCGCAGGATGACTAGCTGCTGGATGAGAGTTTGAGAAATTGAGTTACATAGCGTGTAATAGAAAACGCCTATCGTGTAAAAAATATACAATGTGTAACATAAAGGGTATATACATAACAAAGGCATGCATCTTTACATGATATCAAACGATATTGGAAGGGTTTTTTAATCCTATCTCTTTATGTTAGGAAGCCGCCTGTAATAGGCTACTATCATACTAGTCGCACAGAGATATTGAAGATATTTATCGGATTTTGGCAAGTAACGTGACGGGTAACGAGTAGTTATTAACGTATGTAGTGTGCTGCCACGTTTGTTATGATTTTATTTTAAGAAACACACGAAACCGAAAATTTGGTACCAATTTTTTGAGTATTTTATTTTGAGTTGAAACCCTTCCGATATCGTTTGATATCATCTAAAGATGCCATGCCCTTGGTATTTATATACCCTTTTTGTTACACATTGTATAAGATATAGTGGTGAGGAAAAACGGCAGTTGAGCGAGGTGATGCAATATTAAACCCAATAAATAGTATCACTGCGAGAGTCTAGCACACTACTTCTGCCCCAACTACCTGCAGTCGGACAGCGAATCGTGCTTCGGTTCCCGAAACCGTCCACGACCAAACACTCGACACAACACAAACTGGCGCATCATATCTGTTAACACAGTTTGCCCAGATTCATTTTCCGTGCGGCTTTACCAAGACATCATACCGGGACAAGACATATCGCTTGGTGGCTTGTCTTTGACTGGTGGGCTGAAACTTTTCGGCCGGTAACAGTTGTTATGGCCTACCACCGTTATTACTTCTCGTTTAACATCACCCAGGGGACCCGTGTAGCGTGGTCAGAATAACTCAAGTAGATCCTCGGACGCATTTTGTCCCCCAAGGATAATCTTTGAAATCTTTCAGATTGTGATGGAATGTGTATCGCATTGGTCGATCGATCAAGTAGTGTGGGGTAACAAGGGTAACAAGGTAGTGTGGCGGCAACGTTCCTACCACGAAAGCTTTTAAACAAGATTACAACAACAAGAATATTTAGGATAGCAATAAATGAAACTATAAGCAAGTATGCGATAGAATGATATCTTCGGAGTATATTCCTCTGATTAAGGTGATAATACAGCAAACCAAAAACGGAGTTCGTAGAGCACTAGACCAGATCACGAGAAGATACATGTCGACACAATTCACTGGCAGACTCTCGAACTTCATTAATATTATTATCGAGGCCTGAATCCCCCCGGGGGTTACTTGAAATACTTAAAACTGGTTACATTTTTGTGACCATTAAAAGATCGTGGCCATGACTCGCTAGCTTGCCAGTTTGACAAGGAGTGCGTTCCAGACCGTGCGGCCGTCAGCGGAAAGACGCACATTACTATGGTCGCGTTCCGTTTACTTTTAGGTTTTCGACAGGGTTCATCACCGATAAACACAAACATCAGAGGAGATATTGAACAGCTAGGCTTGCCACGGTTGGTTTGTGGATGGGTGGCAATTTTTGCACATCAAGACCCTTTTGAGCCTCAGAAAGTACACTAAGCTCTTGGTCCCCGCTATCACTCATAGATCTTTGACACCGGTAGTCAGAAGCCCAAAAGTCAGGTGATGAACCAGTCTTACAAAGGAGTCGTATTACACACAAAGGCCTCCCCCAAGGCTTTCCACGATGACAAGTTTTGTGCTGCCCGCATCCATCGGATTCCCGCGACCTTCACCAGCCCCCTAATCGGCGAACACATTTTTGTCAAATGATTGCGATTAGTTGGGATCAGTTGGTATCGTTCGGGCCGCCCATTGGTCCGTTCGGTTCAAACGATCCCAACTAGTCGCAATCATTGACAAAAATGTGTTCGCCGATTAGGGGGCTGGTCATCAGTCCACCTTGTGGGAGGCCTCCCTACGTTGCGTCGCGTACGTGGCCGCCACTCCAGAACTTTACTGCCCCATATTTCTTATACCCCATACTTGTCTTAATTCTTGTTCTCAAAAGGTTTAACCCTTTTGAGAACAAGAAGTTCATCTAGAAAGTTAGCAATGTTGAAAATAGCTGTTAAATATTTTACTGTATTTCGTTAATTTAGTAAACAAAATTATGATATATGTGTATAAGTACATCTATAGTGCATTAAAACATTAATGGAATATTATTATCTGTCTTAAAATTGCGCCATATTCGCTAATAATGTAAACAAATATGATTACGTAATAATCATATTTGTTTCGAAAATAACCACATTACACAAAAACTTCAGATTACGATAACATTAAAAAAAACTGTTTTTTTTTTCAATAGTATAAGCATCTTCACTTTAAAGTCAACTTAAATGCCATTGAAACAAAGTTGATTTTTGTTTTAACTTAAAATAGGATAAGAGTGTGCCGTTCTGCGCACTTTTAGGTACCTTATCACCTTTGCTATAGACAATATTTTTAAACAATCCCTGTCACTTCATATGATTCCCTAGTAATTTCCTAAAACTTCGGCTCTTATAACAGAAAACAAAATTTCTCAACTAAATTCTAAATAAAATCTTAATTGATTATTCAAGTCCCCATTTGTTTGCAAATTAACTTTCATTTTGGTTTAATTATGTTCCTTAATGCCTTTCAACATAACATCTTGTAAACAACTTTGGCCTGACAAGTTAATTAATTCCTGTTTCTTTGATTAAAACTATTGATATTTTGAGTATGATGGGTATTTTCTGTTATACATAATATACCATCACGCCTTGGATCACTAAAGGGTTCCAACGATGTTTTTATAAGTATCACCTAACCACCACCCAACAAACACTGTGCCTACAACGCAACATGCGAACAACGCGTCGTACTGACGTCACGCGAATCCTACATCTCGCAATCAGAGTTTTCTGCGCAACTAGCACGCATACAAATCTGCGACCTCAACCAGCGGGCAAAGTGGCCCGCCAGAAATCCTAATCTAATCGGAGGAGCCTCTCTTTTCTATTGAGAATGAGTAAGCTTTACTCGCTGCTCCTCATGTTTCCACAACACTAATACCTAGCTTCTGTTCGCCTAGTAAAAACATAGCTCCGTTCGCCTGCTGACGCAATGATAACATGATTCTCGCTAAGTTAGACTGGCGACGCCGTGAGGTCTACACGTCTTTCTCCTAATTAGAGTGAATACGTGAATGTATTCCCGTTCTTTTTAATACTCCATAATATAGACTGCCTACTGAGAACTATGTGCGCTAAGAGCGCCGTCCATATCCAGCTGAAGAAACCCGTGAATGAGTGATAATTTATTATGGAGGAATGGTATGTAAATATTCACATCCACAGACCAACTGCGACAAGTGTAGCTTAACTTGAACAGCTGTTATTATTTAACCATAAACTTTCAGTATCGTACCAAAACCGCCCAAGACATTCAGAATATGCTCCCACATGTTGCATTATAGAAACTATCAAGTTGGTAAGCAATAAATTTAAAAATGTATGCTCAACATCGCACTCTTTGGTATTTTATTACGTGGGAACCCAATCCAGTGGATATATGGATAAAATTTTCATCTTAAATTTATTTCTATGACATGTTTAAAGTTCAAAGGGAGAACCGAAATGTGGTATTAAGTAGAAAACATTTGGATAGAAAAGTCAACCTAAAGTACTACAATATAATTATTATAATAACATTTTAAAAAAAATATAAAGACAAAGCATGGGCAATGTTGGATACATTTCAGGAAAGGTGCCAGATAGTTTTAAAAAGTCTTGAATCATATGAGTCTTTAGGAGATATATAAGAAAGAAGGAAAGAAAAATTTGTCAAGTTGTTTGTGTATGTAAGCTTATATGTTTGTAAACGCACCCAAGATAAAGGAGAAATTCTTAGCGGGCCAACGTTTTTATTTAAAAAAATGCTTTTATTCTTATTACAGCAAAATAAATACACCTTATAGATATGAATACCGAAAACAAATATAATACCAAAATGGCCTCAGCTGACCATAAGCATACTATCAGATAACACCACATGGTAGCCTGACGCTGAATTTCAGCTGCAACCCACGCGTGCCATACGCTGGAATGCTTATACCAAACAAAGGGAAGCGTGGTGACTCCGTTATAGTACAGTGAGAAAGTTATTTCAATGCTTGAAATGCTAGAAAAGTTGTTACAACATGTATTTGTGTGACGGACGTATTGTAATAAACGAAAAACAACAGACTTGCTCTCCAGGAGTACTGACAAAAGTGAAAATTTCAACATTAACGTTGTGCATTTTTAATTATTTTTAAAGGTTAGGGAATAATTTCTTATGCGTTGCTTTATTGCTTAATCAACTCCACAGACGCATCCGTGGATGCGAGAAGTAGGCTGTAGTAAAAACACACATGCACACTCGAGCAATCGCCCTACGTCGCTTAAACGAAACAGCAGGAGCAAGCGTACATTTTCGCCACGCGGTAGAAAGAGATGAGATATTATTTGGCGGTCTTCCCTTCATCTTAAGAATTTTTGATCAGGTTCACCAGTCCTAACGCGAGTTTAAATATTATTATCTATTCTAAAAAAAAGTGCGCAGTGCCACGAAAAAGTTTTCACTTCATAAACTTAAGTAAGTAGGTATACAATATGTAAAGAAAACCCTGTCCGATCCGTGAAGGTATTGTTAGGTATCGATAACTAATTCTACTAATGCCTACAAAGCCGGGCTAAACTTAAAAAAAAATCCCCTTAAAAAAATAAATATTATTTGCAAAAAGAGGTAACTTAAAACATGTGCGGTAGTGCCATACGGGCGCGGGCGAAGAGGGGCAGGGCACGCGGCACGCGGCCGCGTCGCTATTCGCTCAGAATTATACCGCCAAAAATAATGTTGTCAATTTTTAAAAATTACCAAATTTTGGGGAAGTGGGAATTAATTCGCGGGAAAGAAAGATAATTTCAAAATTCACTAGGTTTGTTACTATGATGATTATGTAAAATTTCATATTTTATTAGGTCATGTGTTTACCAAACCTTTATTATCCTTACGGGTCCGACAGGGTTTTCTTAACATATTGTATATGCAATTAGCTAATTTATAAGTGAAACAAATAAATCTAGAAATAGGAAATACCTCCTACTTATAAAACGAAATTATTTCTGTGCAGTAATTACTATAAATTTCGCTTATAGGCTAATTGTCATCATCATCATCTCAGCGTTAATCCCAGTCGCATCCAAAGCTTTTTCAGCTTTGGAGTCTGGGGTCCGCTTTACTAGTCTAAAGCTGCTGATTTTGGCTAAACTTCGATATTTCGTGTGAAGCGACTGCCATCTGACCGCCACAACCCGAAGGCAATATAGAAGCATTGCAGTTAGACCAATTGTTGGGATTTCGAGGGCTCCAACAGCCCATAACGACTGCCATTAGATGACCACCAACCATATAAATTATAAAAGTAACGAGATAAAATAAAGAAAATACAGATTTTAAAATTAAACAGATCATATTTTTCTTTTTTATGCATTTCACATTCAACTTAAACGGACCATCAAAGAGATCCTGACCCTTCTCATTATTAATTCGATTCCGCGTACCTATGGTATCCGGATTCGGATATTATATTCCCGGAACCGACATCCAGCTTTGACCGCTTTGAACGTATAAAGAGACCTCTTTGTACCTTCCTACAACTTTAACAAAAACGTCACGGATTCTATTATCATATTCTAACTTATGTATCTAATAGTATTTTGAATTTAATCCTTAAACGCAATTTAGATGTTTAAACTGATGTGGGTTTGGCATGTAGGTATGATGGAATTAGGAATATCTACGTCGGAATATTTGGCTTGTCACAACTCATCAATTATTGTTGAGGATATCTTGTCTTACGAAGGTGAATTTTGAGGTCTGCAAGCCAAGACAGAAGTTCAATAGTCTGCCAAACGCTCTTACTTGAGTCTAGGGTTGTAACGGAGCTTCGCCTCCGCTTCCGTTACTGCGGAAGTTTCGCAAGAAATCGTATCTTCGCTTCCGCCTCTGCCTCCGCACAATTTTTGCGGAGTTATAACGGAGGTTTATTTACGTATTTAAAAAATAAATAACGCGCAAGCTGCGACGCTCGATAATCGTCCGGCCGCGTTTGAGCGCGAAATGGTCAAGAATCAACTAGTGCGAGGCGGGAATGCGGCAAACACAATTTGTTTCTCCTTAATTTTCATTACAAGATGGTAATATTTTTTTTACCAAGTATACTACTATTAATGGACGTATTTAAAATAAAAAATTTGTTTTTATTAACCGTAAATTTCATTTTTTTCTATATGTACTTTCACCTCCGCCTCCGCCTCCGTTAACCTCCGCATCCGCGGAGGTGAGACTCGTCGCCTCCGCATCCGCCTCCGCCTCCGCTAACAAGCCTCCGTTACAACCCTTGAGTCCACGTTAGAAGTTTAGGACACTGAGGTGATCGACGTCGATCAAGTCAGAGTCAAAACCTCGCTTTTATTTGGTCCAATTTATTATTTGTTCCAAATTTGTCTTCTCGCAATCAAGGAGAAAAAAGACACTGAAGGGAACAGAATTTCAATTAACATTAATATCAGAAGCTAACGAAACTTTCTCGTTTAGTAATTAATACTATCATTCTGTGGTCGATAAATAATCTATTCGGCTTGAGATATCATTATGACTGTGTGATGATCATTCATTGTAATGGCCAACAAGGAAAATACTCTAGCAAAGGTCTATTGCTAATTTCGTCTTATAAGATATTTGATGTACTAGGAGTAAATAATTTGAGAAGAGTTTCTGAATGACACATTCAATTTGCGTGAATTGAAACAGTGAAATTATTCAATCTGTGCATAATATAAATACAAGTAGGTTAAACTGTAAGTTTCAGAAAGACCACACAATTCAGCCATCAAACGCTTACCTTTAACTTCACTTCACTTCTAACACATGTTAATGATAAATTCCGAACTTAGTAAGTTACCGAGAACTGGTACTGAGGTGGTAAGCGGATAGCTATCACGTTGAGCGAGAATTAATTATTCACGTGTTTACAAGTTATTGAGGAGTAAACATGGGTGACAGCCACGCGGCTGAAATTATACGGGAAGTTGAAGAAAATATTCGAGTTCCCACAGATATTAAGAAAAATAATAAAGCTTCCGTATATTGTTCCCAGAGCCCAGAGAATTCCTTTTTTATTTAAGACTTCATCCTCATTTCAAACGGGACTTGTGTGTTATTTTTGCATACAATTCCATGTTCTAATTTCGAGTAAAGTGGGAGGGGGGGGGGCATACCTGTTTCTGTCTTTTACGTATTAAACATACCAGGCCGACATAAGAACTAGCAGACAATGCGACGAGTTCCACTCGTAAAATTTCTTTGCGCAACCTAAATCCTATTCTGTGAATGTGTGTGTGATAGAAAAAAATACCAGGAGAACATGAAGCGACGTAGTTCTGCGATAAAAAACCGTTTTATTTGGAGTTCTCGACCCGTAAATCGTTGCTAGCGTCCTCTTTTCTTCTAATACGCGGTTGGTTTACCATTCCGTGTTATTGTACCATTCAGAATGTTTGTTTGAATAGGGAAAAAAATCAGTGCTGAGTTTATTTAAAAATATATTTTAGTTACCTGTAAAATTCAGAAATATGGATGTTGTTTGTGTCCGGAGACGCTGTGGGTAAATGTTTGCAATTGTTTTGCAATTCGTGTATTTCTCTATGCAGTATCTATTATTTTACAAAGCTTAGACCAACGGCCCTTTCTACGAACTTTGTTTTTTAACAACTAATGATGTTAATGGGGTATGTTAAAATTAAAATGCCAATAATTCATTAAATACATTTATTTATCGCCATTAAGAACGTGACACCCAATGACAATATTAATATGTTACATATATTTATATAATGCAATATTAAACTAACAAACAAATGTATCACAGAATATTTTGATAGTGTTCAAAATTGACCAATATTTATACAACGTGGACGATCACTAATAAAATGAAATTACAAAGTCACGTAAAAATTAAATTACAAATACATTTTTATTTTAAATAAATTGGGAGATTAGTTGTGTTAAAATAAGACAGCTGCATTAGTAGGTACCTACTAAAATAATTTAAAATGAGATACAATTCTTTTATAAAGTTAATTTATAAAATCTAGTTCTTAAAAAGTTAAAATTCTTAATAGAAACGAAACATGCGTAGGTACTAAAAAAGTATATTATAAAGTCAACATATTATAATTAACATTTACTTTGAATGAAAATGGCAGAGCAACCAGCATTTCTTTTAATTAAGAACGTACTAATGAGCTTAGCATTTTTAATTAAATATGAACTCAGTGAAAAGGTCTCCCATTTACTTAAAACAAATCACAAAAAGAGTCGCCAATAGATTTTTATAGATTTATTAAATTTAGACATTTTTAACTAACTAGCTGTCTTAATTTTATATACAATTTACACAATAATAACTTTAATATTTATAATATTTTGGCACGACGAGTGACAGAAATGATTTGCATTAAAATGTTTCAAACAGCTGAAAGCGTTCCCTCCTTTGCATTGCTTGGGGACAATGTAATATTGCGAGGTTATTAGCAAGGAAAACTGCTTGAATAAACTTTGAAACTACTACATTTAATAATACACGATGTATTTACAACATTGCGAGAACAAATACTTCGAAGAAACAGATGTTTCATATTTTCAAACCAAGATAATATGAATTGTACCAGCTGAGACGGTAAACCTTAGTCCAATTAATTATGTAAGTTAGGTTAGGCTAAATTATTTGAAAGTCCTTTCCGTAGAAGACCATTTCAGAAATCAATCTACATGGCTTTTTTTTCTGGATGGGAAATCATCAAATGACCTTTCCCGCTCTGAACGAAGCAGTAGGGCGTGTCAGACTTTTATCTGCCTGGCCTGTGCGCCAGGGCCTCGGTTTCTTTTTTAACCAACCCGCAACCCTCACCCAGGAGACATCGGTTTTCGTGGACCCTGTCACGATGTGCTGACATCTCTTTGTGAGGCGAGCGTGAAACACAACGCGCCGTCGACTCGGGCCTGGTCCTTACCGGGCGGCGAGCTGGATCTACATGGCCATTACAAAAGCTGAAATTAGACTTTAGAAGAGACTGAGTCCTGTGATTCTGTTCCGACCCTTCAAAGTAATCATATAAGAAACACCGACCTCATATAGCTATTTCATTTATATGAAACAGTTCTATGTTCTAGATTACTGGTTTACTTTTTTTTTTTTTTTTTATCAGTTATAAACAAGCGCTTGACAGCAATCCCGCCTGATGGTAAGCAGTGATGCGATCATTGATGGTAAAGCTAAGTTTCCACACTCTGTCCCTACAGTGAACCATTGTGCGCGCCCCATGGCGGCCGTTGGTGGTTATTCCAACCAGCGCACTTCTCTCCAGAAGCCTATTAAGTATCCTGGCTTATTGAGAAAAGATAAGATCTTTGGTGCCCCTATGGTATTACTTCTAATTCTGGTGATGCCTGTACAGTGGAAAGCAGAGTAGCGCTAGCTCCATCGTCGCGATAGTCGCCAATAGACTGAACTGCCTTTATATCCGGCCATGGTGCGGCAGAGATATTAAGGTAGACATATACTAATGGACATGCCATACGCGTATAATCTGCAGTAATTTTTTGGTTTGAAAGAGTGAGAGAGATGGCCTATGCTTTCGGTCTAGCACTATCTCTTTCCTCTTAGATGGTGATGATTTTGAGAGAGATAAAGATAGACGAAACTTGGTTTCCTCTCTTTCTTTCGGAGTGCCACAATTTTCATCTCTAAGGCATGTCCATTAGTATTATGGCGATGCATATTACTACCGTATAAATTTGTAGTCTGTGCTTGTAGATGTTCGTTTTTTCTTTTGTCTGTGCTTATTATCTTGTATGTTTCCCTTTTTACTCAAAACTAATTAAATTTATTCAATACGAAATGTAAGAGTGATTCTTAGATCCACTTTCAAAAACAATTTTATTTTTAACTCACCCAACCCAATTATTTGGATTAAAATCAACAAAGCGGTGAAGTTTTCCTTGATGTATATCGGTGTCGCATCGAAAAGTCAAAAAACGTCTATAATAATACCAATCCTGTGGGTTCATCACTTACAATACGAAGGACCGTGAAGAACGTATCTCGTAGACATTCGTGTCATTCCAAGCCCATCATTTGGAACCATTGTACTTACTTACGTCTCGAGCGAATTCGGATTGGGTGATAGAAATCAAATGTATGCCTTCATTATTACCCTTAGTATGTAAGGTCGTAAGATTTTTTACTAGAGCTGGGAGCTGAATGGCTTCACGTGAGTGCTGAAGAGTATTGATGGGCCTTGATGAGCTTTGATGAAAACGTTTGGAATCGCATGTTGAAAAAATCTTTCTATGAAAAGTTTATTGGTAATATTTTTTATTGGGAAGGCGTGAAGGACGAGAGATCGTTAAAGTCAGTATTGAGGCTATTTTATCAACGAAGAGCTGATTTTCTTCTTAAATAACTTTCAAGGTATAAACTTGACGTTTGGCTGCTTTTATATGAAATAACTGTCAATATTTCGAAATTATTCCTCGAATAAAGTTCTTAAATGAGTAAAAGATCTGCCCTAATAACGGTTTGAAACCAGTTTTTAATTTGAAGTATGATAATTAATCAATTTATCTTAACGTTAAAACTTTTCGCGAATTTAATTCTCCCATGAAAGGAGAAAATATGTATACCTTTTCAGCAAATTATAGATGAATAAAAAAACTTTACATTCTTTTTCTTTATTTATTTAGTATCTAAAACATTAGCTTGTGATTCTGTAATACAAGGAGAACATGAAATCTGTTTCGATATAACACGTAGTGACGTCACGCCCGTTCCGCGCCCCGTCAGTCGTTTTTAAATCACATTACGTTCGGGCTTGTTCGGTTTCATGAATTTTGATGACGTCACTACGATTTTACGCGGGAATCTGCCTTTGCAACTGTGAGTTGAAAAATAATACAATTACGTATATTTTTAGGGAATACAATAATTTAGAGAAGCTGTTTTGGATTTTCATATTTTAACACCCGCTAACAAAACGGGTTAACGGATGTTAAAATATAATTAAATGTTGATTTTATTTGAAAACGAAATAAGAACATACCTATTACTAAATAAAAATATTCGAAGAGTACCTTCAGTGGCTACACGGCTAAAATTCAATTTTTTTTTAGTTTTCATGGTCTGTAAGCAAATTTTCAAAAACTGTTTTTAACCCTCGCATATTAAGTGTGTTCAGTTGTCAAAAACATTTTAAAGTGCCAAGACTAGAATTTGACTGATTTACTATTAACAAATACCTAGAATTTGGCACCAAAATAATATAATAGATACTATATACAATAGAAGAACTTTAGGAACGTCAGGAGATAGAAACGTACAGAAGGAAAACAATGCATCTTTTTATAATCTACATTAAGATAACTTACTCATACAAACTGTTCTGGTAAGTAGGTAGCCAACTACAGAAGAAATATTCCTTTTGATTAAAAAGAAATGAGGGACTGTTTTACGAAATGGGAGACTTTGCAACGTCAATGTAAATAAAGTTACTATTTACGTGCTTTTGCACGATTTTATAAATTCTAACATGGCGATATTATCGTGATCGCCTACGTCACGGTATCACGATAACACAGACAAATAAAATGACTCCAATTTATTATATAAGTTACTTGCTATGGAGTATCTTCATTTGACAGGATTAAACTAAAATGTTATCTTCTATCCTTTTCTTAACGAAATAGAAAGAAAGGGATGCAATTATCTTAAAATTAGTTCAGTGTGTGAACAAGAGAATCGGCGCCAATGTCTAATTCTTGACGATATACGTCCACTGTAACGTGTATCTACATCACACGTAGTGACGTCACATATTTTCATACTATGGACGTATACGAAAAAATCGTCACGTTAGAAATTATCAAAGCGCAAATTATATTCCACAACAAGATTTAAAGTCAATCCTATTTTTACCGCAATGAAAATATACTGACCATAACCAAAATGAAATTTGAATCTATTTTAAACAAACGACAATTTAATTCCAGGTTTAAAGCTTTTTTGTCGAAAAAACGTTGAATTTGAGTTAGATATTCGAAATTTGAACGCAGAAAAGCTGCCTGCGCCATTACTCATTGGAATATGACTTTTATACCTAAAGGTGAGTAAGTTATTGTAACTTTTTGGTTTTTATTTTTGTGGTGGTACCTTTCTAGGCTGGCCCAAGAAGGTATAACAAAATAATATCTCAATTCTGCATTGACTACCCAATCAACAGGATTAATTTTAAAAGCACAAAACAGTACTGCACTTATAAACTAGCACGAAATTATTACTTTGTCCCAAACATGGTAATTCATAGACAAATAAAATGACACAACGGCAACGCAATTCCAAGAACAATATGAAAATACAAAAAGTAATAAATTCGTTGCATAAAACTAAACGTACAAATAATTTATTTAACATTTGTATTCTAACAACAATTTGACAGCGTTGTGTTGACAGTTTCACAAGATGGCGGCAGTACAAAAATACAAAATATGGGATATCACAGGGAATAATTATTCAAATAGGATTGTAACACATTTCGTTTAAAAAAAAATGAAAATACACAGTCATAGTGTAACAAGTGGATTGAAGCTACTCACATGATAAGTACAAAAATCGTGTTTTTGGATGAAAGTAATTTAAATTTAGAACTGGTCGTTTCAAAATTGTACCTAACTATTAACATAATATTTTTAAACCAGCAGTTCTAAATTTGAAATCGTTTTTTTTAAATGTCATCATAATAAACTCCGGAACTCCGCTGACGTGACAGGGATCGATAAGTAAACATTTTTTTTTAAATATTATAAGTAGGTATAGCTTCTGCCAACGACTTCGTCACCGTGAAATTCACTGTCCTCTAGCATCGCATCGCATCTACCGCCCGCGCTTGTACTTTGTTTTCGCTTATCGTTCTTACTGATCTTTTCCTCTTTGTTCGCCCCCTTAGACTTGCCGTGAATTTATATATTATTATGCCTATAACCTTCCTACTAAGAATTGGGCTATCAAACGCACAATCAAAAAACAAACAAATGTTCTCTCTTTATCATGTCAGTAAAATTTTTAATTATACTAGCCTTCCGCCCGCGGCTTCGCCCGCGTGGAATTCGGTCATATCGCGCTTTTAGATTTCCCTCGGGAATATCAAAATAAAAGGTAGCCAATGTCCTTTCTCAGAGTCTAAAGATTGTCTGTGCCAAATTTCATCATTAGACCTATTTACTTCTACTTCCTTGTTGCCTACAGTTTTTTTTTTTTTCATTTTAATGCATTTGATGGTAAGTGCGAATATTTTTCACCTTGTACTCTTTTGATTCCCTAGCTAACACTCAGGATTCTATTTTTTTTTTTTTTATAATCACGCATGCGCTCATAATTTAATTTTAGAATCCTTCGCTTGCTCGGTCTTCAAAATTGAGCATTTGAGCAATTGTGTTGAAATAACTATTACCCATCCCAAAAAGTTCACAGCGCCGCTAAATATTTTTTTTTTTATTTCAAAAACAGTGTTTAATTTAGATATCGATTTTCATCACGGCGGTGGAGTTTCGGAAATTAACTTGGCCCTATATTTATTAGTAAATTCCTGGATGTAATTTTGGTTAAAAATCTATGGTATTCCGTTAAAATATATAAAGCAGAAAAGCATCCAACATTAAATCACGAGGGCCTTTTGAATTTTTTAAAGTTTTTTTCACTGTCAAAAGATCGTGAGTTAAGTTGCACAGCCATCTAACTTTAGGAAGTTAGACGCCTGATTTACAAACCAAACGCATAAGTTAAACGTAGGTAAGTTTAATACTTAACTGTCAACACAATTTGTGTCCGCCTTAGTCTGTACATTAAATTAAACTTAATCATATTCTCATCAGCCCCTTTCCAACATATGTAAATATTACAAATTTTTATTTTTTCTCGTGACACAAAACATCGAAATTCAGTGCTTGCTATTTATAGAATAATTGATTTTATAATATAATTTTATTTTACGACATTTTTGTTACAATTTATCCATCACAAGTTACCAAGCTGTGTTCTGCCGTTCTTCTAGTTCCAAAAATATTAGTGATACCATACCAACATAAGTTTCCCACATCACTTCCCCCTCCTAACTACAATTTACTGAGCATTATTTTCACATTATCGCCTATCTAAAACTCGTCTTCAAATGATTCCCTACAGGGAAACAAACAAAAACAAACTTCTAACTCAAATCTCTGCCGTTTACTTCGAAACTTCCATACGGACCCCCATGAAAAGTCATATCACATCAAATATGAACGTGATAACAGAAAACAGCGCGTTATTGCGAGTAAAACAGTAGGCAGGCACGGTCAAAGTGCTCTAAAAGCTTATTGGGCCTGACAAAGGATTGAACCTCGCGTTCCCAGCTCCCATTCAAAGAATATAACAGTATACGGACTACGGACACACACGAACGTTGCAAACTCACTCAAATATTAACATATATTTGCAATGTGATGTTTTTACTCCATGTTGGTCCTTCGAGCCTGGTACTATTTTTTAATGCGCGATTTGTTTGATCTTTTATTTATGAGAAAAACTGTGCAATAAATAAAGGCTTATTATTATTTATTTCTTTACAAATATGGCACAGTAGGAGACAACTTCCAATAAAAATTCAACTCTGTAGAGCATTGTCTCTTGTCACTCATATCTGTCTTGGTGACAGTATCTTCTTACACCTCGAAGAGTAACTGGTGGTACTTCACGGTTGGTAAATTACTTTGACATAGGAATTTATAATTTTCTGACTGACTGGCTTCTTTCTATTCAATTCACTACACTGATGTAGCCAAACGCTGATTGTTGCTGAGCTTTACAAATAGTCTTTGCTCAATCTATTTTATAACGTCCGAGATTTTAGCACTTCGGAATAAATTACATCAAGTACTAGCCCAATCAATTTGATCAATCGTGGCACTTACTGGCACTACAACCTACCAAAACCGGTCTGTCTTGGTACTGGCTCGCCACATCAAAGGGAATAAATAATAAGTTAATACAGAGGACGAAATGTCAAGATAGCCCAAACCTAAAATCATAAAGCATGGAAAATACGCTTTTTAGCATACACCACCATTTTTTACACGACAGAATACAGCTTCGTACTACAATGCTTACACGCTAAAAGAGAATCGCAACGCATTTGATTGTACAGTGTACCAGGATTCCATACATATTCATTGGTATAAGGAAATAAAAGATCGTTGAATGCTCCTACGATTGTTTGTGTTATGTATTTACGAGGATACAATTGTTACGTATACTCTTTGATGCTTCCTGCGTAGTGTGGAGTGGAGCATGTATTGAAATAAATATATAGAATTTGAGATTTTATTTATGAGTGGAATGCTTTGATGTCGACTGGGACAGATAAAGTGTACAATTATACGGAAGCTTATTTTTGTCACCTAAGCGACCATTTTCTTTCCATCAAACACTATACCGATGTTTACGGAGAAAGTATGTATAGTAAGCATAGTTGAAAGTTGTCAGTGCCCATTATCTTGCAATTTTCCCCACAAATTACTATAACTGCTGTCATTTACTGTGAGAAAGTAACTACTTAGAAAAATAGTGTTATTAGGTAGTTTTAAACTTAAGTCTCATTCCGATTCGCGTCTGATTACGCTTTTTACGTAGCTTGTGAAGTACCAGGCGAACAGCGGAAGCTAAGAGAGTGATAATGGAAAACATCAAAAGTAACTTCTCGGCTATCTATTGTGAAGAAATACTCAAAAGTTGCAAACTAATATTTCTCCTAGGATTTCTGTTACCCACGTACCCCGCTCATACTATGTACGCTCACATCTCAGCGTATTAATTTTTGTTTTCATCTCCCAGACCGAAATAGTTAAGAGGCAAGGTTATTTTTTTTACTTTGATTTGTTGCCTCTTTAGAAAAAGTTATCCCCTCAGTTAAAGTTCGCTCATTCCTTGGTGCAGAATTGAAAAGTTAGAGAGCGTCGGAATTCAAAGGAAAGGGACGATTGGAAATGCTCTCAGTAATTTTCTTTTACATTTTAAAATGTTACTGTGAGCACGAACCTTATCAATTAAACCCACTTTACCATCCAGAGAGTATTTTCCATTCTTATACATTTTTGCGTTTCCCGTTTTAATCTTCGTATTAATGACACAAAACTTAGATACATTGTTACGGCAACATTGTTTTGCGTTGCTGGTACATGTTTCACACTCAATCTGTACCAAATGTTGCTAGAAACATTTTTCTCTAGTGTTACTGCAACAATGTTACGCAGATTCTTCATAAGGAAGTTTTGATTAATCATTTTTCTGCTTTTCCTCCCCGTGTAAACATTGCCGTGACATAAATTGTTATCTAACTATATTATACGCTCGATACTTTAGCTGACACCAACAGCATCAGTTAGACTTCACTCAAGGCACTGTATTTAGAAAATATATGTACTGAGATGCAGAACGCAAGTATCAGTACTGTTGCATCCAACTTGGTTGAGCTTGAACCTGTAGACAAATGGAATTTTCATTAGTAAGTTCTACTAAATGAAAAAAAAAAATAACAGTGACATAAATAAAAAAACTGCCAAATACGAGTCAGATTCGCACAAGGAAGGGTACCACAAAAGAATATTTAAAGATTTTTTATGAGCCCCATACAAGAAACGACGAAGGTTGTTAACTTTAACCTGTTTTCCTATTTTATTTTAACATGTTAATTTTTGTTAACATTAACATTTTTTGCCTTTAATTGTTAATATTTTTTTCTACAACCGTTTACTAGTTTCATTCGCTCTTTGATAATTGTAAATATCGCCCTTTGCATATGAAACCCTTAAAAAGGTGGCAGAAAGAATATCGTTTGCGGTTTGTGGTTCATTCCGGGATGACACCTCCAACTTAAGTCTGAATGCTTGGTATAACATTTATAAATTTGAAACCAAATTGGAGCACATTGGTAAATAAAGACATACTCGTCATTCTTATGAGACTAATCTCTGTTTTCCTATTAAATCGCTCTTGTCATAATTGAAAGACGTCATAGAAATCTGTCATTTAAACCAATGTTTGATAACATGCCAAACACTGCTGCTCAGATTTTTAAACTGCTAGATTTGTTCTAACCGAAGTTATTCTTCCATGAAAATATCCATATGGAAAAGAATAAGTTTACATATTATTAGGTTGTATTTCTATGATAAGCTGGTGAAGTCACTGCGTACACCACAACAAATCAATCGTTTGACGCGATAGGGCGAATCTAATGATTTAAATCTTTGCTGCTGTCATCGTCGCTTGTAATACAGAATGACCTAGACATACAAATCTTTAAAATTTAATATAGTTTTAAGAAAACTGTATTCATTGTATTAAGTACTTTATTATTTGGAGAAATTTCTTGTTTTTATTTTATCACATTTCTTAATATATAAAAAATGAGGTTAAAGTCTCAAATTATTATTATTTTCAAAACAACCGTTACGGCAGTAAGTGCAACGTTCGCTCTTTCAGGAAACTTTAGAAGCATTTACTTTTTGCCAATAAATGGCGACAATTCCCTAAAAAATCTTGCCGCAGGACGTTATACACCATTATAAACTTACAATAACATTCAAATTCACAAACTATTAACTGGAACATTTCTTTGCTCATTGAGTCACGAATATTCGGGCTATTAACTTTTCTTTGATAACAGGGAAAGTCACTCAACCAATAACAGATTTGTAATCGAGACGAATTTATACGAAAATCATGTGCGACCATGTTAACTCATAATTGCTCCTACTCCATTGATCATCCATTTGAGCAAGAAATTGCACATGGATCGAGGTCTTTGAAATGTTGAATTTCATGTCGAATCGAAATTGAACTATTACATAACCCGTTACGAGTTGCAAAATGAAAACTATTGTCCGTCATTTTTATGAAATCGTTGGACCGCGTGTGTATTGTCGAATATTTTATGCCTTGCATGTTCCGTGAAAAATATTTTATGTTTTCTTATTTTAAAAAAGCCTACTGTTCCAAATTCAAAAGATTGTATTTTTCTAAGACAATATGAGTCTTTATTTGTCTTAAACATGGTATAATGATGTCTAATGTCTTGATTAAATTTCTTCTAAAGTTCTTTCTAAAAATAAGTTCTCGCTTATAATCATTATGTCAATATCAGTACCAAATTAAAGTGTGAGATCAAAATGTTAACGATAAACAGGCAAACTTCAGCAGCTCAAGTATCCCGCGAGTTTCTAAATAGTTGGGAGCCTCCAACAAACTCGAGACTCGAAAACTTATCGCTATTTCAAACCCTTTGCAAAATTAGATAAATAACACTCAAGAGGGAATTAAGCGGTTTTCACCGTAATCGCGAAAACGGAATGCAAGTCATCTCCGCCGTGTCTTAATTACTTCTACTAGAGTACCAGGGTAGCATATAACGTTAATTAGTCTTTTGACGAAAACTAGTCGTCGTAAGTACCAATGTAATGATAAGTTAGATGCGGTGCAAAGCATTCTCATGTAATTTTAAAGGATACGGCTTTTCATTTCTCAAGAAATATCTATTAAAATTGTATAAAATGCATACTAAATATTAGTAATGATCACAAGACCAAACCCACCTGCAGCCGTAAACATAGACAAATGCGGCGACCTTGCAACCACCAGGGTCGCATTCGTGGCCCTCGTGTAGGGAGGCCAGGTTGGCTGCGTGGCTTCGCAACGCAAGGCCATGTAGCCTTTGGACGTGGCCACTCGCAGTCGTAGGGCCCGCCAGCTCGACCGGAGGCCAAAGTCGTTGGCGGTAGAAACTTGTGTATTGTTCAACAAGCCGAGTTCTGTCTGTTGGCAATGTAAAAGAAACCAGTCAATAACATACGAATAATTAGTTCACCTGTAGAATATAAAGCATGTTATGATCCTAGCAAAGTCCTCTTGCTTCGTCCACATTACGAGTACTTTTTACGCCTGAACCTTTTGCTTTTACTCGTTCACACCCTGGGAAGGGATGCAAGTCCACTAACCATATTGGTGACTTATTTAAGTCACCAATATAGTTAGTGGACTTGCATCACTTTCCAGGATGTTCCAGCATTTCCAGTGATTTACGTTAGTAATGTACAGTTACGATCACTGTACAGCAGTACGATCACTGCTGGGACACCCGCTACCGGCTACAACAACCGAATCCAGAGAAAACTCGCTCTGAAGATTTTTATAATTTACTTACTTTTTAACCAAGTTACAGAGGTGCGGACTGCACAGAACAATCGATCTATTCTCTAGAAATGTCACCATGAAAGGTTGGGTGAACTAAGCTTACAGTGCGCTGTGGAGTATCAAACCCTAACATTTGTTGAAAGGACAACTCACTCCTGACCATGGAGCAAATATAGAGCTCCTCACTCACTTCGCCCAGGTATTGACTGTGAGATGGTATCGATCGAATCTGTTGTGTGTCGAATGGATCGCTCGACTGCTGGTCCAAAGTAGTGCTGGCGGGTGAAATAAGGTCACGTTTATATCACGCAGCAGATTTTTAATTATTAGTGTTGTTCCGAGCACTAAAAATCTAAGAGAACGCATCTGAACGCGTCAGAAAAATCAACTTATGAGTTTTAAACTTCGGATGGTAAGAAGAAGCGTGTTAAAAATCCAATGCGCGAAAATCATGGTAATGATAACGCACTCGAGCGGGATAAGTTAAGCAGTGAACATCCTTCGCCTAAAATTTTGATAATGATTAATGGACAGAAGTGAAACCTTTAAAATACGGATAACAGTGTCGAAGTCTTCCGAAATTCCTGATGTACTAACCCTATCAGGCCGTCCGTCGATGTACCAAACGATGTTTGCTGGCGGCATCGCTGGCTGAGTGGTACAGTTCAGCAGCACATCCTCACCGAGCTGAACTGTGCCCGGCAAACCCATTATCACTGGCTCTTCTTTCAACGTCACTAAAAAAATTAATTTACTTAAGGCATCACATTGAAAAAAACTAAAATTTGTAGATTTTTGATATAGCAACACTGTTTTGAGGTGCGAGAAAGATGTAGCTTCAAAATGGACGCAGTTAGGGCTCAAACCACAATGTAAAATATTGTAGTTTGAGTCCTTTCTGTTTAACTGCGTTTAAATACAAAGAAAGAATTATGGTTTGTAGAGCACAAACAAAACGCACATTACAATTATTTAAAAAAGAAAGCATGACACATACCTACGAATTAGTCAAAAACATAGACATGCCGTAAGCGTATAATCAGCATTATTTTTTTGGTTTGAAAAGAGTGAGAGAGATGGCCTATACTTTCCGTCTAGCACTATCTCTTTCGTCATAGATAATTGATGATTTTGAGAGAGATAAAGAAGGGCTTAATTTCGTTTCCTGTCTGTTTAACTGCGTTTAAATACAAAGAAAGAATTATGGTTTGTAGAGCACAAACAAAACGCACATTACAATTATTTAAAAAAGAAAACATGACACATACCTACGAATTAGTCAAAAACATAGACATGCCGTAAGCGTATAATCAGCATTATTTTTTTGGTTTAAAAAGAGTGAGAGAGATGGCCTATGCTTTCCGTCTAGCACTATCTCTTTCGTCATAGATAATTGATGATTTTGAGAGAGATAAAGAAGGGCTTAATTTCGTTTCCTGCCTTTCTTTCGGAGTGCCACAATTCTCATCTCTAAGGCATGTCCATTTGTATATGTCGATGGTCAAAAGGGTACATAATTTGAAGGTCGAACATTAAAATAAAAAAAAAAACGTGACACATACGAACAAGGAACTTATGTTTAAGTAAAATTTCCTTGCATACGAATTAGTCAAAAGGGTACATATATGAACGTTGGACATTTAAATAAAAAAAAATAGTCATTGATATTGATAACAAGAAATATGTTTTGTTTTATTTTGAGAAGTACCAAACGTCCATTCATTCATCCATACAAAATTTCTCCGTTATAATATTGTTAGTAGGATTTTTTAAGAAGCAATTTGCTAGAAAAGATATAATGCATACTTAAATTGGTTCTTCTATCGCCAAATAACTTAATTCGTGGAATGAAACTGACGTTTGACACTCCTTGTTTTAAATAACTGTCAAAATTTCAAAATTATTCGCCGAATAAAGTTATCATGATTAAAATCAGCCATAAGACTTTTACTTTGCTGAATAACTTATTAAATTCATTAATTTTAATTTACTTCAAAATCTTGTAGAACGCGATTTTACGCTATATTAGCTTCATACCGGTTAACAGTGATTTTCATTAAGATATAAAGTTGGGCCGGAGAGTGACATAGGCTATTTACCCGTGACCACAAAAGCAAAACCGCAGGCAAAAACTAGTATTTCTATAAAAAGTCGTAAAGTAACTTACCAGCCACGGTTAAATTCTTGGTCTGCTTGACAACAGCAAACCTGGGGCCTTCGGTGGAGACCTCACAAGTGAAAGACAGCTTCGTGTTATAGTTCCTTGGTAACACCACGCTGATGGCGCAGCTGTTTAGGTTACAGGTGCCCTTGGATACACCCCCCGCTGTGGAGTTGAAGGTCCTCGTGGGGGGCTGAGAAAGACAATTTATATTAGATACTAACACACGCTCTGCTCGGCACAGTCTTTACGATATGAGCAAACATTATCGTTCAACGTACTTTTAGGGCTTTGTAGTAAACTAGGAACACTTATGGTTAGGGTTAAATAGGTTGGGGAAATATATTTTCGCCTTATAGTATGTATGAACTTGTAATAAAATCTATTTGGCCAATCTAATCTGTACCATTTGTATCTGGCTGGTTTTGGTAACATTGAAAGTTTAAGTTTTTAAGAATGTAATTCCAAAATCAAATGGGGAAGAAAACGCAAAGCTATTTGCAGATGTCGCTGATGGCGTTTGACTCATAACAATTAGCTGGCAGTCGTATTACGTTTTATGTTGAGGTTTTTTTTGTGTATGATCATTGATAAAATATTAAGTTAAATATTTTATCTTGGTTTAATATTTTATCAATGTGTATGATGAGTTTTTTTAGGTAAAGCAGAGCAATGTATTGTACATGGACTGTTTCAAGTTAAAAAAGGAGTTAAAAGTCTAGAACAATTTCAGTAAAAGGACGAAAAGCTGATCTAATTACCAGCCAAATAACAATGCCCAGACTTTAAACTGAATGCAGACTTGTTAGTGTTTTAAGTTACATTAATTTTGTATTAGGTTTAAAGTTTCTTTAGTTATATTTATGTAAATATTAATGTACTTATTATTGCCATATTTTGAAAGTTTCAACCCTATTAACCCAAAATTATTAGGTACCCAGACTTGAATCGTATGATCGGAATTTTAACAAAGTTAAAATTCCGGTTAGGTTAGGTTAGGTTAGGTTTAGGTTCCTCAAAAACAAAAAATTCGTGAGTGAATCCATTGAAGAAATTCAATACATTTTAAAATGTTAATACAAAATGCGCAAAAAAAATATTGCGATGTTTATAATAGACCTAGTGCAGTATCTGTGAGATTAGCACAAATTTGTTTTAAGCGTTTTCAATCCAGAAATTTTTATGTCAAAGATCGGTCTAATCATCACTCTGGTCACTGCAACGCTTCAAGTCAATCCCTACATCATATATTTTTTGATTGTACCCATTTCTCACTTCAACGTTTAATTTTCATTAACAACTTGCAAAATATTTATAAAACCACTGAAAACGTCCCGCGCTCATTACCAGATCTACTTAAAAATTCACAATGTTTCTTTGCTCTGTTTAACTATATCAAAAACACTTTAGAAGATATATAAAGGGAAAGAAGAAAAATAGAAAAGAATAAATTTACCTAAAGTCCAGGCTGTATAGCGAATCATGCCTTTGCCTTTTCCGTTCAGAAGTAGTACGGAAAGAAGAGAACAAAAAAAAAATCAGTCTGGTCACCCTATTATGGATAAAATTTATGCCATTTATGAAAAAAAGGAGCAATATTGGTAGTTATGACGTAGTTAAGAACTGAGAATTGATCACAAAACAGTTTTGGCGCATTTGAAAAAAAACTGGGTACACAAAAAAGGGTACCTCCTAATATCGAGCTTTTTTGTGTACCCAGGTGTGTTCATTAGGTTTGTTTCAGTGCCTTTCCGAAAGAAACTCAATGAATCGTGTACTCATTTTTTTATATTTGTAAACTAGTACTTGACCGCAATCTCTCCTGATGGTAAGCAGTGATGTAATCGTTTATGGTAAAACGCGCTGGTTTATTAAGAGCCTATCTATTCACTCAAAAAAACTGAATAAATAGGAAGGAAGACGGCAATTGAGCGAGGTGATGCAAAGTTAAGCCCAACAACGATGCTGCGCCAGAGGGAGATTGATCTGGACACACTCTACGACCAAACTCCCGACACAACAACATTTGGCGCTTCGTACCCGGCGCACATCGCAACACAACTGCTCAGACCCGTCCTCCGTACGGCTTCATCAGACATCATGCCGGAACACGATGAATCGCTTGGCGGCACGACTTTGTCTGGTGGGTGGTAACTTCTACCGGCAGCCGATGTTATGGCCTACCACAAAGCAAAACGCCCCGCCTACTGCCACTTAATTTTAATGACTCTTAGCTCTTTCCATTGCCCTTTGTGTGACTCTGAGTCTTCGTATGAGGCCCATTGTGGACGACCACGTCTCAGTTCCGTAAGTCATCACTGGCAACTCACTGTTCCTTATACTTCCAAAAATGTTATAATCCATACTAATATTATAAATGCGAAAGTAACTCTGTCTGTCTGTCTGTCTGTCGGTCTGTCTGTCTGTCTGTCTGTCTGTCTGTCTGTCTGACTGTTACGCTTTCCCGCTTAAACCTCTCAACCGATTTTGATGAAATTTGGCACAGATAATCTTTGGACCCTGAGAAAGAACATAGGCTATTTTTTATCCCGGAAAAAATTGATGTTCCCGAGGGAAATCTAAAAAGCGCGATATAAACGAACTCCACGCTGGCGAAGCCGCGGGCGGAAAGCTAGTTATTTTATAAAAGACATATGGCAATTAAATAAATATAAATAAAATAAATAAATAATTAATATATACGGACAAATCACACAGATTGAGCTAGCCCCAAAGTAAGTTCGAGACTTGTGTTATGGGATACTAACTCAACGATACTATATTTATAATAAATATATACATATATAGATAAACATCCAAGACCCAGGCCAATCAGGAAAAGATCGTTTTCCATCATGACCTGGCCGGGGATCGAACCCGGGGCCTCCACGTCGCTAACAGGCGTGTTGACCGCTGCGGCACGGAGGTCGGCAATTGATATTATTTAATTATAATTGTATTAAATTTGAGTTGTGTTCCACACGCACTTCAAAGATATGTGAAGAGAGCAGGGCCGCAGGTTGATCGAAAGAGATATCTTGGCCCCTGGCACACAGCCAAGTGAAGGGACACGGGTGGGTTTTAGTCAGTAAAAGTATGACACGCCATTCCGCTCCGCCTAGAGCGGGAGAGGTCATTTGATGATTTCCCACCCAAAAAACAGGGTTGCTAATACAATTTATTTTCAAAGTTCTTTCATTTACTTAAAGGTTATACTTATAGCTACTTTTTTTGTTTTCTTATTTGGTTTTACTAATGGACTTTTTATTTTAATGTAGAGGCTCACGTTGATTGGACCCGCTACCTCGCCTGAGGCCTTACTCGCTAAGACATAAAGCCAGTTAGTTACACAGTCAAATACCTACTATCTCTAAATGAAAGTATTTTAACCCTAGAAAGATAACGTTATTTTTTTGTACTGAAAAGATAAACATGCGCCTCAGAGGCGCACCGTTTATTAGCCGATTTTTTTTGATGAATGTCAATTATTTTTGTTTCATTTACTACTGTAAATTGCTGAATTATTAATAAGTAAATAAAATACATACGTATTATCATTACTTTTTATTTATAATTTTAAAATTTGTAGGATTTTATAAACCCTTAACAAAAATTAGAAGTATTCTGTACTTAGATAGAAATTCTAAAAAATATGCAAAATTTATATTGTTTTTTTCTTATTAACTAATTAATTATAATATAGTCAGTCTCAAATTTTAAAAAATACGGCTAAAAATAACGGATAAAGACAATTGTTGCAAACAACTTTTTTATGTTCTCCGCACAATGTCTTTTTACATTTTATGGACGTTATTTTGAATAATTATTTTCTTTTTTTAGTACATAAGCGACAGTACCATCGAATTTCAGTTAGTGGTTCCTCATCAGCTTCTTCAGACATCTTTTAGTTACTTTGTGGGGGTTTTCAATACTTTCTCTCAAGCGTCTTGATAAAGTAGGAATTTCCAACCTAGTTTTCAAACACGGTGTAAAAATATTTCGACACATGCAACTAGGCACAATTTGAATGAACTATATTGATTGTAGACGTATTTCTGGTATTCTGTCCTTTAGCAGTAGACCAAACATGCCTATTCTTGCCCCTGATCACATCATTAGGCGGAATCACTATGCGTTGGTCATGTCCAGTATTTTCAGTGACATTCTGCGATGAAGTATCCTTCGAATTTTCATAGATATTCACTCCTTCTTGGCCACCAACATTAGTCATTGACATGGTCCTCTATCTCACTGTCACTGCCCTAATCAGCGCCCTCATCTTCTTTAGTCAATAAAGAAACAATTCCTCTTTTATCCAACACTCTTCTGCTGGACAGAGTATTAAAACACTCCTAAAAACAATTGATGACAATAAGTATTCACAATAAAAAACCAACCTTTATTACTTACCTTACATTAGTAAAAATAACAAAAACAAATTCACTGTGAAAGTGGCAAAAGTTACACAAAAGATAAACATGCGCCTCCCGAGCGCAACACATCGCTCTAACGGAAAAACTATGGTACTTACCGAACAGTAGCAGCCGTCTCTTGGAAGTGTTGACCAACGACTGAATTGGCTAGGAAACACAAGCTTGTACACGCGTCGTTAAAAAAATTGCAGCGAAATATGTATTTTGCGCCTCTGAGGCGCACGTTATCTTTCTAGGGTTAAAGGAAAAATTATTAATTGTGTAAAATTAGACTTCGTCAAAAACAAAAACCAATTATATAAAGAAGTAACCGAAAGAAAAGTTAACCAGAAAGTCCTATACTTAGTCAAAAGGCATATATCACCATGATGCTTCGATATTTAAAAAATAAATGACGGTATTTTGAAAGGGCAAGAGATATTGTGCAATAAAATAAGGTCCTCCCCGTTGTTAGTCATTATCCGCCTGCTTTTTTCCATATACGCTGGTGTCGGCTTCCAATCTGACCTCAGTTTCTGTGTAATACGATAGGTACTCCTTGGTAAGGCTGCTTGTCAGGCTTTCGGTCTACTGATGATCCGTAACGACTGTCAAAGACCGACGATTACCAACCGGGACCAGCACCCTAATTACGTAACACACTATTGCTATCAATTGAATCAATTCGAAGCTTATTGCTAATCTAATGCTCCATGTGTTTGAAAATGTGTCTGCTCAACAACGTAAATAACGCAATGAATATTGTTGAACTGTCTAAATGAAACCCATTGCTACTGATATTGTGTTACGTAATTACCCTGCGGGACTTAAGCAATAAGTTGTAGTATTAAGCTTTCTTGCGCATCAATTAAACCTATTATTATCTCTAAAGATACTAGAGTCCAGCTAAAATTAACCCAACCTCGTTAATCGTATGCCGCGTCCCACTCACCTGTTGTCCAGGCGTGAACCTGAAGATCTCGTTGCTGCCCCGGTACCACTTGACTGAGTGGAGAGCCGGGTCGTCCCGATCGTTCATGTAGTGGCAGACCAGGTTCGCCTCCTGGTGAGGGTCGCCATATCGAGGCACCTCGAGGAAGGTGATGTTGTGTGCCGTGGCTATCACTGGGAGACAAGAGAGAAGAATGGGTTAGGACTTAGATAATATATACATATATCCAGGTCTCACAAAAGTTCTAACTTAAGGCAAAATTGTATACAATATAAATATACAATCAATACATAGCATAAAACAAAGTCGCTTTCCCTGTATGTCCGTATGTATGCTTAGATCTTTAAAACTACGCAACGGATTTTGACGTGGTTTTTTTTAATAGATAGAGTGATTCTTAAGGAAGGTTTGCATGTATAATAAATGCATAATATAGTAGAGAAACACTGAGAAATCTAAAAAGCGCGATAAAACCGAACTCCACGCGGGCGAAGCCGCGGGCGGAAAGCTAGTACAATATAAAGAAAACCCTGTCCAATCTGTGATGGTATTGTTAGTTATCGATAACTGATTCTACTAATGGCTACAAAGTCCGGCTAAACTTAAAAAAAAAAATCCCCCTAAAAAAATAAATGTTATTTCGCAAAAGGAGGTAAGTTAATACATGTGCGGTAGGCAATACATGCGTGGGCGAAGGGGGGCAGGGCACGCGGTACGCAGTCGCATCGCTCATAATATTACCGTCAAAAATGGCGTTGTCACTTTTTAAGAAAATACCAAATTATGGAGAAGTTGGAATTATTTTTACTTACTAAAACCCACCCGTGTTCCTTCGCTTGCCTGTAGGTCAGGGCCACGGTTTCTTTTGAATCAGGCCCTTGACCGATATTGATCAAGGCTTTAGGCTATCAGGCTATTGGCTGATTTGACAATGGGCACAATGAAAGGTAATTTCACATTCTACATGTAAGGAACCTCATGTAAAGTCGAGATATTTATGTACCTTCTCTTCTTTTTCAGCTTTTACGAGATTCCCATCATGTAGAATGTTAACATATATTATTATTATTGCAGGGTGGCCAAGAAAATCGCTGCGAAAACTGAAATCATTAGAGACGTGCCGAATAATGGTTTCACCTAATAACTGAATACCGAAAAATGTTCGGTTAAACTTTTACCGAATACACCTTCAGATAATTTAGTTCCTTTAAAATACTTAATCCATACTAATATTATAAATGCGAAAGTAACTCTGTCTGTCTGTCTGTCTGTCTGTCTGTCTGTCTGTCTGTCTGTCTGTTACGCTTTCCCGCCTAAACCTCTCAACGGATTTTGATGAAATTTGGTACAGACAATCTTTGGACCCTGAGAAAAAACATAGGCTACCTTTTATCCCGGAAAAAATTGATATTCCCGAGGGAAATCTAAAAAGCGCGATATAACCGAACACCACGCAGGCGAAGACGTGGGCGGGAAGCACACAATCTTTAGACCCTGAGAAAGGACCTAGGCTACCTTTTATCCCGGAAAAATTTGATGTTCCCGAGGGAAATCTAAAAAGCGCGAGATAACCGAAATTTACGCGGGCGAAGCCGCGGGCGGAAAGCTAGTTTTATATAAATATTAATGCTAGGTTGCATCTCATTACCGGAATTGTCCCTAAACATTTGATTATGTTTAATTATGTCTTTCTTTGAGTATAAACAATTCTCAATAAAGTTTATTGTTAGGATATGGGATTCCTTTCCGACCGAGTTTAGAACGAACTTTTCTATACTCCAAGAACTCGGCATCAAACAGTGTCTTTCAAGATTAATACAGTCCCGTATACTCGGATTTTTCGGTCACGTTTCTAGGTGCAATAATAACTCCATTGAACGTTTGGTCGTCCAGGGCAGAGTAGAGGGGAACAAACCTTGTGGAAGGTCACCGATGAGGTGAACCGACAAAATCAAGTCGGCAGTGGGGGGACCTGTTAGTGAATGCTTTAGACTGTCGTCCAACAGAGGTAGATGGAGAGAGATCGTGCGGCGAGCTACATCAACGTCTCGAATTTAGTTATAGTGACCACGACCGTTCTGTCAAGAGCGAAACGAAGAAGAAGATGGGATTCCTTTAGTTTATTTTAGCCCTAAATGCTTGTTAAATAGAATAGAATAGAATAGAATAGAATAGAATAGAATAGAATACTCTTTATTATGTACACCATATAGATTACAAAAACATAAATATAAAAAAAAATTTACAAAGGGTGACACAATGGGCGGTCTTATCGCTAAGAGCGATCTTTTACAGACAACCTTTGGATGGAATAGTAAGGGGAAGGAGAGAGAAATTATGTAGGTAGTCTACAGTGTACTAATTACAATTTTACATAGTTTATATAATAAATATGCACGTTAAGTGTATCATACTAGTCCAAGAAATACTTATATACATATAATTAATAAAATTCATACAAAAGCAAATAAAAAATAATGACATGTTTAAAGAGAGAGGAAATGCTTTTTTACCATGGTTTTAAAAGTGGACGGAGTTTGAGCACGCCTTACAGACACGGGCAAGTCATTCCATAGCCGAACTGCTTGTACAGTAAAGGATTTATCGTAAAAACTAGTGGAATGCATCGGCATGTCTAATATCAGGTTTTCCGATGACCTCAGATATCTATTATGTGTGTCATGAAGGAACTTGAATCGTTCTTTAAGATAAGTGGGGGTTTTAGGATTAAACAAAGTGAAAATATGTACCTACATACTCACACTTATTTGTATTCGTTCCCGCAGATCAGAATAAGCATTCCATTACTGTTACGCGTTGTTCTGTATTACCATCTACGACGGTAGACCATGTTACTTATTCACAATCAGTACACAGACCGAGTTCACAACTTTAAGTTTTAATTTTAGATTAAGCATAAGCATTCATACTTATCCAAAATCACACAATTCTTCCAGGTCATTATTATTTTTCACATTACTACATGATCTACAAGGTTTCATTATAAATGCACGCATGCATAGACCTGCGTAAATCTGCGTGGTAATTTAGTTCACGTTTCACCACTAAAGTGAAAGACTATAAAAGAACTGAGCAGGTCCTCTTGGGTCAGAAACCCTTTATATACCGCTCGTCTACCTCTGGGACGCTGATCTTCTGTTGATACCTGGGCCCAACTAGGAGTATCCTCCGCATCGTGACTGTCGACCAGCCAGCGTGGCTGCCCGTGGTCCTGATACTGCTGACCGAGCTCCTTCTCGAGAACCGACGTGCCTATTGGTCAACAACGAAGCCGTCTGCCGACGAGTTTTCTGCCCTACTGCATGGCCCCTCCACACATATCTTCCACGTAATATCTATTGATCCAGGTATCTCCTTTGTCTGATTATCTTCACCAAGAATTCACCTTCCATCACCCCATTCGGGTATCATCCTATACACTCTTTCACACCTACTTAACACCTACACCTGCACCAGTAATCTCTTTTTGTACTATTACTTCTCTTATTTTTTAAATATATTTTTTTTTTTTTTATAAAATTATAAACTAGCGCTTGACCGCAATCCTGCCTGATGGTAAGCAGTGACGCAGTCGTTGATGGTAAAGCGCACTAGGTTATTAAGAGCCTTTTCACTCTAGCCTTGAAGAATCTAATCATATTTTTTAATAATTATAAACTAGTGCTTGACTGCAATCCCGCCTGATGGTAAGCAGTGATGCAATCGTTGATGGTAAAGCGCACTAGTTTATTAAGCCTATTCGCTTAAAAAAACCTTAGGAATAGGAAGGATGACGGCAGTTGAGCGAGGTGATGCAATGTTAAACCCAAGACCAACACGACCAAACGATGCTGCGCTAGAGGGAGATTGATCTGGAGACTCTCCACGACCAAACTCCCGACACAACAACATTTGGCGCATCGTACCCGCCACACAACGCAACACAACTGCTCAGAGCCGTCCTCCGCACGGCTTCACCAGACATCTAATTAATCACAGACAAATTAACACAGACAGAGATTAAGACATCTAATTTAATTCTTCTTACTATTTATATAATTTATTTTGTGTATAATTTTTCTTGTCACTGTAGAACAGGCTGATTTACAGTGCTCAATTCAATCGAACACATTCGGCATTTCAGCCGAATGATTCGTCTGTATACAAATACCTCAAAATTCTGAAAATACGCCGAATACCCGTTATAAAACGATTCGACGCATCTCTAGTAACCATGAATTCCTACCTACTGCGAGATTAAAATGTATGAAAGAGCTTGTAGGTACTATTTTTTTATAATTACTGAACATTTCAATGTTTGAACATTTAAAATGATGAATTGAATCCATGGTAACAAATTGCACATCGATGTTCATGTCAACTTATAAATTTTTTAACTCCCCTCTTCCCAATTTATTTAGGATCGGTTCAGAGAGCATGTTTTTTTTTTTCTTTTTATTACCCCTCTAGCTTATGCCTTCGACTTCCTTGTTCGTCCCTCCTCCCCAAATCCAAATCATCTGCTCGCCCTTTAACTTTATTTTCGCTAGGTAATTTGAAACTTTTATCTTATTGCTCGACTCTTAAGGAAACTAGCGTGATGTTACAAAGCCTAATTCTAGCTACCGTTAATTTTACCACTAATGAACCAATAAACACACCTGGCGCATTTTTCGATCCCAGGCCTGTCGGAACATCAGAACTGACAGATTTTACGGTACCCTTGCGATCATTCACTGAGAATCTGAAACCCGATCCAGCATCCCACTACAACAACATAGAACATGCCTCCCTTTGTGAAGATGCGCACTCCATTTTAAGCAGCCTACACAGGCCCTACATATGGTGCTAACGGTGTATAAGAAGCTGTAGTCCTGTAAGAAACTATGGCCCTGGCGCACAGGCAAATGAAGAAATACGGGTGGGTTTTAATCAGTAAATGTTTGACACGCCTTTCCGCTCCGGACAGAGAGGGAGAGTCATAGAGGTCATTTGATGAAGTCCCATCCAAACAAAAAAAACGGTGATACAAAAAGATGACAAGGTCTACTAATGATGAAAGGGAAACCAGTCGAAAAGATCGATTAAAATTGCTTTCGTCCTTACCAACGAGCTAGACAAAGAACACGTCAAGATAGATACCCATGATAAAAAAGCCTTTTCAGCTTTATAATCATAATAGATATTCTAAAGAGTCTCTCAAACTAAAAGCATTTTTTTTTTCAAATAAACCAATTACAGGAATTTTTCAATTGTCAAAGGGTCGGTCAGCCAGAAAGATGAAGTTCGTTGTCCTCTCCAAAGAAGTACCTATCGAGAAGAATGGGGAAGAGCTTCCATAGATATTCTTTTAAATCAACATTATAATATGGTTACAAAGTATTGGTCACATCATTCAAAAGTTAAGCATATGAAAATAATGGGAAACGTTAAAATCGTCCGTATTGAAAAGATAAAAAAAAAACAAATATGAAATTAACTACATTTTCTTACATCCTTTTATTTGTTTTCTAGTTTTCTGCTCCATGTTCATCATCACCTCAGTGTTAATCCCAGTCGCATCCGAAGCTTTTCAGCTTTGAAGTCTGGGGTCCGCTTTAACAGTCTAACTGCAGATTTTGGCTAAACTTCGATATTTTTCCGTGAAGCGATTACCGTTTGATCTCCACAATCCGAAGGCGATATCGAAGCATTGCAGTTAGTCAAATTGTTGGACTATTGACGTCTCCAACAACTCGTAACGACTGCCATTAGATGTTCGTATGGCAACCGGGACCAACGGCTTAACGTGATTTCCGAAGCACGACCAGACCAGTGCAAATATTCATATTCATGCATACAAAAATTAACCCGCGCCTCCTTACGCATCGGCCGCGGTCGCTACCGCTACGCCAGGGAGGCTCGAGTTTTCTGCTACATATTCACTGAACATAAACCGTTCCCACAACTTCCATATTACTCCGCGCCTGATAGTAAATTATGTAGTTTTAGACTAACAACTACTGTTTTATCCACACGATATCAAGAAAACAGAAGCCTTACAAAGTAATTTCTCCTTTAAACAAGAGAGTAGCATTATTATACGAAGATATTATTGTAATAGCAGATTCTCCGAAGTCCCAACAAGACTCGGAAAGTTGCAAGATAAGCGTCCTTCAATATATGTTACCCTGGTAATTTCTGAAAGTTAGTCTTCTTGATTGTCTATCATAATTTGGTTAGTAGCGCAGTGTCAACATGAAACCACTTAGTAACTTAGGACAAATAAATTTATATTGGTTGGCTAGATAAATGTTTATTTCGCCATTTGTAGATTAAGTTACAACGAGGAGTATTCATTTTTAAAGGTCAACTAGGCACCTGTTGGGTCGCAGACGAAAATAAATCTACCGTTACAATTTTTAAGTAGAAACGAAATAAATTAAACCGATTTTAACTTTTATAACATAAATGTTTTATATTGTTTTTAGGCTAGCCCTGGAAATCTTACTATGGAAATATTTTTTTTTTATAATTTTAAACTAGTGCTGGACCGCAGTCCCGCCTGATGGTAAGCAGAGATGCAATCGTAGGTTTTTTTTTTAATAGTTATAAACTAGTGCTTGACTGCAATCCCGCCTGATGGTAAGCAGTGATGCAATCGTTGAGTGTAAAGCGCACTAGCTTATTAAGCCTATTCACTCAAAAAAAACTAAGTGAATAGGAAGGAAGACGGCAGTTGAGCGAGGTGATTCAATGTTTAACCCAACAACACGACCAACGATGCTGCGCCAGAGGATGATCTGGAGACCCTCCACGACCAAACTCCCGACACAACAACGTTAGGCACATCGTACCCGGCACACATCGCAACACAACTGCTCAGACCCGTCCACCGTACGGCTTCACCAGACATCATGCCGGAACACGACGAATCGCTTGGTGGTAAGCAATCTTGTTTATTAAGAGCCTATTCACTCTAGCCTTGAAGACACTTAATTTGTTGTCAGACGGAAACACCGCCGCTGGCAAATTGTTCCAGTCCTTCGATGTACGCAGTATAAAAGACGAAGTGAAACGCTTTGTCCGGATCGTAGTAGTGTCAACAACGTAAAGATGGATGATACTCGCCGTAGGTATCAACACATGAATAAAATTTGAAACTTTACATAATCATCTTAGTAACAATACTAATGAATTTTGAAATAATTTGTTTTGCGCGAACTGACTCCAACTTCCTCAAACTAAGGTACATTTTTAAAAACTGGCAACACCTTTTTCGACGATATTATTGGCGGCATTTTGTTTAACCCTCTGGCGGCATCCGTCTGTTAAGCCTCGACCGGCGCTTCGAGCTCTTTCGGCGACCTGTATAATAACTTTTTTTTTTATCGTTAGTACCTGATTGAATGATTTGTTGCAAAAACACAAATTACCTGATGGTAAAATACTTTCGATTCATTATCGGTTCATTAATTATCATCATCATCATCTCAGCGTATAATCCCGGTCGCATCCGCGGCTTTCGCATTGGAGCCCAGGGTCCGCTTTCCTACTAACACGCCTCCATTTCGCACGATCTCTGGCATCCCGTGGTGTGGTTGGCACGCATGTCATTTTACAACGTCAAGCCAGCACTGCTTTGGTCTACCTCACTTGTTCCGGCCTGGCGGAGGTGCCATAGCAAGACATTTTTTACCCACGTAACCTGCCGGTTTACGTAAGACGTGACCGTACCAGCGCAGGCGACTCTCTTGCAGTTTGTCTGCTATATCACGGGCACGGAGACTGCCACGGATGCGAGAGTTTCTGATGCGGTCTTTCCGCGTAACTCCACACATCCACCGCAGCATATTCATCTCCGTGACATGCAGCTCCTGCTTGTGTCGCTCAAGCACAGGCCACGCCTCATTGCCATACAGAAGGACAGGTCTAATGATGGTCTTATAGACCCCCTTAATATAGATAGAGTCCCTTAAGCTTAATTTTGGGGTCACAAATGACACCTGTCACCTCACGCCATTTTGCCCAAGCTGCGGAAATGCGTGCTTTAACGTCGCAGTCAATGTCGCCGGACGCGCAGAGCACAGACCCCAACTATTTAAATTGGTCTGTGCACTCGACCATGTCTCCGCCTATGCACACAGGCATAGGGTCAGTGGTGTTGCTGGCCATGTACACCGTCTTCACCACATTGAGTTTAAGACCTCCGTTCTCAAGCGAGTTCATCCACGCATTTACCCGCCGCACCAACCGGTCGGTTAATTACTTTTAACATTATTATAACACAAGTACCTATTAGTAAACAGAAACGGTCTTATGAAATATGTTTTTAGTAAAGTTTTACAAACAATGGCGCCGATTCTGTTGTTCATAAACTAAACTAATTTTAAGTTAAGTGCGTATTTTTATAATTTCCATTTCATTAAGAAAAGGATAGAAGATAACATTTTAGTTTAATCCTGTCAAATTAAGATACTCCATAGACAGATTAGACGCGATTATAAACATGGCGACTAAAAATACGCCAGTTTACGTCAGGAGCGCACTAATGTGACAGGTCTAAACTGACATTTTATCTTCTGTCCTTTTCTTAATAGAATAGAATGAAAAAGACGCACTGAACTTAATTTTAATTTAGTTTGTGAACAAGGGATTTGGGGCCAATGTAAAACATTTAAACGGTCAACATCGTCGAAATTCAGACAGGAACAGAAATTAAAACTT
This sequence comes from Sesamia nonagrioides, assembly GCA_017933935.1. Classification (NCBI taxonomy): domain Eukaryota; kingdom Metazoa; phylum Arthropoda; class Insecta; order Lepidoptera; family Noctuidae; genus Sesamia; species Sesamia nonagrioides. The sequence continues at coordinate 640,411 of JADWQK010000020.1, read as the reverse complement.
TGGCATTTTATTTCTTTGCACCAAAGCAAGATCTTCATTTACAGTTGTGTACCTAATTTGAGTTTTGTGAAAGTTATAAACAATGCCATGCGATGTTGAATCGAGAATGAGAATAACACTTTTGGAGTTTTGACGGGAAAGCTAAGATGAGTGTCACGCGCATTTTTAAAATTATTTATAGCGTCGTTTACTAAATAAAAGCGCGTGATTCATGTAGTAAAAAGTGCACTTAGTAAATAATACATAAAGAACAATGAAATATCGCAGCATAGTGGCCACATCATGACTTTGCCCAAACCTTCCTCATGGACGGTTCACGCGTCCGTCTTTTTCAACTGTCATTGGAGATATCCGCCATTATTGTGAAATAAAATTTTCAAAGAATTTCTATAATTTGTTACACGTGTTATTTTCAAAATTGTGGTATATATTCCACAGAGGCCATTGATCAAGAGTTGAGGTTGAATCTCACCTTGATAAAAGTAGAAGAAGAAGAAGGGAATGAGATTCTGCAGTTAAGTTCAAGCAGGTTTTGTAGGCATTAGTAGAATTAGTTACCCTTACCTAACAATACCTTCACAGGTCGGACAGGGTTTTTTAACATCGATACTAATACGGATAAACGTTTCAAGGGACTGACTGAACCAGAGAAATGAAAATGTTAATTTTTTGTTAAACTGTCTTATATTAGAATCACTACGTAAGAAGTATGCAAGACAACAGCATAGCTATTTACAATTCTATAGAATTATCTATCCATTTACTCGGTGGTAAGCCATAACATCGGCTGCCGGCAGAAGTTACCACCCACCAGACTAGGTCTTGCCGCCAAGCGATCCGTCGTGTTCCGGCATGATGTCTGGTGAAGCCGTACGGAGTACGGGTCTGAGCAGTTGTGTTGCGATGTGTGCCTGGTACGATGCGCCAAATGTTGTAATCGGGAGTTTGGTCGTGGAGAGCCTCCAGATCAATCTCCCTTTGGCGCAGCATCGTTGGTCGTGTTGGTCTTGGGTTTATCATTTCATCACCTCGCTCAACTGCCGTCATCCTTCCTATTCCTAAGTTTTTTAAGTGAATAGCCTTAATAAACTAGTGCAATTTACCATCAACGATTGCATCATCATCATCATCATCAGGCGGGATTGCAGTCAAGCACTAGTTTATAATTGTTAAAAAAAAAAAACTATTATTATAAATGGGAAAGTGAGTTGGAGTGGTTTGTAGTATGATTATTAGTAATTGTATAAGTAGAGACAAACAACAATTAAAATTGCATGCCGTCAGGCGGATTATGGATATGCCAAACTATTTTAATGTATCGATGTTTATAATACCCATTTTCGCAATAAATAAGTTTGAGTTTGTTTGTTCCGCTTTCACGCTGTAACTGCTCAACAGATTTCTTTGAAATTTCACACACGTAAAATTAGAAGTCCGAGTTAAATGATAGGGTACTTCTTATCCCAGAAAAAAATGATATTCCCGAGGGAAATCGAAAAACCCAACGCGGGCGAAGCCGCGGGCGGAAAGCTAGTATTGAATATAAATATCATTTATAGGTAATTTTTAGTTCATATTAAACTGATTCAATGTTAATGAGAGCCATATCTTTTTACCATCTGTTTGCTACAAGGAAAATTACGAGTACCAACACAAGTAAAACCATTGAGCAGATTTTGCAATACCGATAACATTGTGCAATACAGAAGTTTGCACGAACTTCGTGGAGTTTTTGTTAAGCACGGACGCTGATTAAGAAGTTTCAAACTAATTTTGCACAATGTGCAGGATGTTACAGATATAGTCTGTGTCTGTTTGTGTTTTGTGTTGGTGTATTGCAAAACAATTAAAAAACATTGTGTATGTTCTTTTGTATTGTTTTCATTCGGATCATGTTGTAATTGTAACGAGTGCAACGGAAATTATTTAAAACGAAACTAAAACAGCCCACAATAGTTTTCACATTAATATTTAACGTCTGTCATATTATGTCAAATTGTATATGTATATAAATACGGACAGAACCTTTGAGGAGCATGTAGCTTGGTGTCTAAAATGTTCTTTTGCGAAAAGAGCTACAAAGATCCAGTATCCAGTCAGTGAACGCATTTGTCAAAAACCATGCAGCTCAAATCAGCACTTTAGGACTCCAACAATTTGATGAACAACAAATAGGTACCAAAAAGAGAGGCCATTTGGGAGTGAACATGTAAATTACTCAAAATAGTAAGGACTTACATAGTCCTCATATTAAAATAAGAACAATAGGTACTACTAGCTGAGCCCTGCAGTTTCACCCGCGTAAATAGTAGTAGTATAAAAAATAGATAAAATCCTATTCTCATGCCTAACGAATGTATCTACATATATATATATATATACGAAATTTCAATAGACACAATTCGAGGACAAACACTGTTAGGAGAATTTTATATAATAGATGTACTACAAAGTAAATATTATGCCAATATACATATGCATAAAATCCATCAAGCAAGTAAAATGTAAATAATACTTAGTGAATATTCATGTCATTCCTGGCAGATATAACTCACCACGGTAGTTTCTGGTTTCACACCAAAAGGGAAAACAATTAGGTACTCGTATTTATTAACCGTTTAACAAGTGCGTGTGTGGTTTTGCAACACACAAAATAACCCGCTTGCTGTACCAGGCATGCATAAATGAATAAGTAGACACAATTTTAGCACCTATAAACGCTAATCTCCATTCAGCGCAATCGCTTCCATATCGCACATGATGTAGCAACTATCGCTAAGCCCGTACTTAGCAGATTGCTAGCTCAACGCTGAATGCGCTAGATTGTAGAATTAGCATAATGCCTCAATTTTGCTGTAGTATGTGATAGCTGACTAATTAGGACCGTGGACTGAATAGGAAAGCCATTTGATAGCTTAGTTCTGGTGTTCTGCTGAGAGTTTTAATCAATTATGCGGTCCATTGTATTTGGGCATATTGTTTGACAAGCGGACAGAATTGAAACGAGCCTTCATCTGTCATAATACGAAGATTTAACTCACATTTAAATGTTCACGTATATAGTATGGAGTAAGAGTGTGGTCGTAAGAAAACCAACATGTCCTAGAATCAACACGCACTGGGCCCACGCCGTGGATTATGGCCCACTCCCTCTCACCAAAAAGTGACTTGTGTCCTAGCAGATGGAAGGAACATTATTGGCTAATTTTGTTTAGAATTTTATAATAAAAATGCAAATACATAATATTGCGCACTACACATCACACTACATAAACAATAATTTATTTATTTATTTATATATATATTCACAACAACAACAACAACATAACACACACACACACAACATAACACCGTGTACACCGTGTTAACATTGTCTTCTTACACAAAATTATTCCTCAGAAAACTTAATAAATACGGGCAATTTCCCGACTCGAAAAAAAAGTAGTTTTGTGAAGATAATTAAGACAAAAAGCTTCGAGTTCGCAACAACTATTACCAGGAGAACATAGCACACAAACAATTAGTCGTAAGTATAATAGTTTTCGTATGTATTATGCTATATATACCTACTAAGTTTATGTAAGAACAGTACCTTGTAGCGTTCAACGCCGCTAAAACACAAGTGTGTCTATTCACTACTTACTGTTCGGAATATATTCTTGGAGTAAACCGACCGCCTTCAACTTTTGGGAGATGAGATTTCCTCGAACCTGAACTTTGGGCGGTTCATTGAGTCGAGAGCCAAGGTGGCTGCCAGAAAACTTGGCGTTATTGCAAAGGGCTTAACATTGCATCACTTAGCTCGACTGCCGTCTTCCTTCACGTCACTCAGTTTTTTGAATAGGCTCTTATTAAACTCGCGATTTTTACCATCAACGATTGCATCACTGCTTAACATCAGGCAGAATTGGGATCAAGTACTATTTTGTAATTATAAAATAAAAGGAATTAAAAGCCACCAAGAGGTATTCTTCTTCTCCTTCCAGTGCCTCTTCAATCCTGAAGGTTGGCCGTCAGCTTCTTGTACTCGGTCTTGTCAACCGCAAATGGGAACAGTTTTTCGATGGCAGTAATGGCGGTAAATACTCAACAAGAGATATAAAGTAGTATCACCATTCTATCACAAAATAGTGTTTAACAGTTGTTCAGGCCTTTAAAACACGACATATTACGGACTCCGACGTAAAACTAACACTTATACAATATGTAAAGAAAACCCCGTCTGACCCATAAGGATAATAAAGGTTAGGTAAACACACGACCAAATAAAATACATAAACATCGTAGTAACAATACTACTGAATTTTGAAATGATCTTTTTTTTCCGCGAATAATTTCAACTTCCTCAAAATTTGGTATTTTTAAAAAAGTGACAACACCATTTTCGACGGTATTAATGAGCGATGCGACCGCGTGCCGCGTGCCCTGCCCCCTTCGCCCGCACAAGTATTGCCTACCGCACATGGGTTAAGTTACCTCCTTTTGCGAAATAACATTTATTTTTAGGGTTTTCTTTTTTAGTTTACACCGGCTTTGTAGGCATTAGTAGAATCAGTTAGGTATCGATATCTAAGAATACCTTCACGGATCGGACAGAGTTTTTACATATTGTATACGTTGAACAAGTGTATAAGTCATTCTGGGCCCTCAACGTTTCAGTTTCCCTAAAGCGTTATAGGTAATAGCCAGATACTGATAAATTGAAAATAAACAACCGCATTTGATTCGCAGAGCCACGGATGATACAGCCAAGCTTCAATATATTTAGTATATATTATATTATTCTGGAAGAGATTGATTTCTCTTATCTATTAATAATGACTACGATCTGGGACTGGCTTAGTAAGGTGATGCCGATTCCACTATCTACCTGAACAGAAATTAATATTCTAAACCATTTCAGTTACGCTTCTAATTGAATCAGTAACTAGTGAATACAATGTGCGTGTGATATGAGGGACCACTAACCTCCTGGGTCAGGGTTGCGGGTTGGCTAAAAAGAAACCGTGGCTCTGGCGCACAGGGAAGTGAAGAAACTAGGGTGGGTTTAGTCAGTAAAAATCTGACACGCCCTTCCGCTTCGCCCAGAGCGGGAGAGATCATTTAATGATTTCCCATCCAAAACAAAAAAAAGGCCCCACGCGGGAATTTTCGAAATGAAAATCCTAGGATTTAATAATAGACTCAAAACAATTGTAAAACGACTCTGGGAATTTGTAGGCAAATATATTAAAAACTACGACCCCTAGAGTCTGGTCCCTTAGTTCTCACATATAGATCAGCCAGTTCTCGGAAAATATCTTAAAAAAAAGGTTTTGTGAATACAGAAATGTAGCAAAGAATTTGTTAAGATAGTTAAGATATTTAGAGCAAAAATATCGCAGCATTTTGAAGATATCGATGATTAAAACTGGTCCCTCAGTCCTCACCTTCACTGACATATGTATTTACGTGTGCTATCTGCTAGATGAAAGGAATATCAGAAAGTCTAATTTACTTAATTTTAAGTAATAAATTTCTACAAAGTAATAGGTATATAACAGGTTCGTCGTGTTCCGGTATGGTATCTGGTCTCAGGCCTATCCTCCGTACGGATTTCATACGGAGGATGGGTCTGAGCAGTTGTATGCGATGCGTGCCGAATACGATGCACCAAATGTTGTTGTGTCGGGAGTTTGGTCGCGTGGTTGTTTTTTTTTTTTTCAACATCTGTCGCCTCGCATTTGAACTTTGCAACGTTTTATATTATCTTTATGTATGTTGAAGTACCAGTCAGTTACTTATGTCCAATTAAGCATATATTTTTTTACATTCATATGTATCTAAATGATTTAGATTTTCCTACACCTGCCCAAAGTTCTGTTACCTTGAAATCAACATTTTTGAAACTTTCTACTACGCATGTTTTTTTTGTTTTCATAAAATTTCGACTGTCTAGTTCTCATGGATCTTGAGATACATCGTGGTCGGGAAACAGTGGAATCTTAGTAATATGTTTCAGTACCCAAAGGATAAAAGCGGCACCCCCGTTTTAATACTGAACCCTAAAAACAACAAGCCTTTTTTGTTGGGATGGGAAATCATAAAATGACTTCTCCCGCTCTGGGCGGAACCGCCCGTGTTTCTTCACTTGCCTGTGCGACGGCCAGGACCACGGTTTCTTGTTTAACCAACCCGAAACCCTGATCCAGGAGGCATCGGTCTTCGTGGACCCCGTCATGACATGCTGACATCTCCTTGAGGCGCGCATGAAACACGACACGCCGTCGACTTGGGCCTGGTCCTTACCGGGCGGCGAACTGCCCACTGCTCACCGCCTGCAGGCCCGCGCCTACTGTGGCTGGGAGTTCGGTATCGTCTCCAAACCAGGGCGTCTCCTGCGGCGGCTAGTGGCATGAGGGCGCTGAGATTCCCGCTGCCTCACGCGCTCCGCCTCCTCCTTTGCCAGCATCACTGCTCCGCAGAACTAGGTGACGGCCTGTCGTGCACTCTCACTCCGGACCATGGCCTGGACTAAAGTCGGACGCGAGAGATCGCTGCCGATCGCCGCTACGAGAACACGGCGGTGCTCTACCCAAGCCGGGTAGACTAAAACAACAATCCTGAATAACACATAATATATACTACATTATTTTTTATTTATGCAAAACTCGAAACACGTGTCCAGTATTTTTAAGTAAAGAATATATGTACAAAATTTCAAAAAGATATCATGAAAAACCACAAAGTTATGAGCTTGTTATTCTATGAATGTTTTGTGTCGGGAGTTTGGTCGTGGAGGGTCTCCAGATCAATGTCCCTCTGGCACATCATCGTTGGTCGTGTTCGGTTTAACTTTACATCACCTCGCTGAACTGCTGTCTTCCTTCCTATTCACTAAGTTTAATAAACTAAGGCGCTTTTTACCATCAGGCGGGATTGCAGTCAGGCACTAGTTTATCATCATCATCATCATCCCAGCGTTAATCCCAGTCGCATCCGAAGCCTTTTCAGCTTTGGAGTCTGGGGTCCGCTTTACCAGTTCAACTGCTGATATGGTTAAACTTCGACATTTTCCGTGAAGCGACTGCCGTCTGACCTCCACAACCCGAAGGGGTCATCGAAGCATTGCAGTTAGACCAATTGTTGGACTTTTGAGGGCTCGGCTTAACGTGCTTTCCGAGGCACGACCAGACCAGTGCAAATATTCATATTCATGCATACAAATACTTGCACGGTGCGGGGATCGAACCTGCGCCACCCGGCGCAGCGGCCGCGTCCACTACCGCTACGCCACGGAGGCTGTCTAGTCAGGCACTAGTTTATAATTTAAAAAAAAGAAAACTTGACTGCCCCAACAAAAATATTATGGTCAACGCTCCGCTATGGCGGCCGAGCGGTGCATTGACCTCTGGCGTCAACTGTTGCGCGGGCGTGTACTATCGTATGCTACGTTGCTCGCTCGATAACCCCACTGCAACAATTTCTAAATGTGTTTGAGAAAAAATATAACATAGTGTAAAAATGATTGGAATCGATTCAGTTGCTTATTCTGAACAAACTGTATTCAGGTTTCGTATAAACTTAAAATAACGTTGTATATTTTTTTATTCAAATCTAAAGTTTATTTCCACAATATTTTGACTCCCCGTCTACAACTGTATAAGTAAACAATCACAGAAATAATAATTAACAAACAATTATTGCCTCACTTTTTAATTTACACAATATTTAAACAGTGGGATAATTGCGTAAACAAGCAAACATAGGAATGGTTTACATTTCCTTTTTCATTAATAATTTGCTATACAATTAGGATACCAGGCACCCTAATTGCTTAACTCACTATTACTATCAATTGCAATCATATTGAAGCAGAAGATAGAATAGAATTGCATTAGCAATATGAATCATATTGCTGCGGGTTGTTTTATTGCTGCAAAGAAAGTAGTGATATCGTAAATTTATTTACCAGTCTTTTTTTGTAATTATAAACCAGTGCTTGACTGCAATCCTGCCTGATGGGAGGCAGTGATGCAACCATTGATGGTAAAGCCCGCTAGTTTATGAAAAGCCTATTCACTCAATAAAACTGAGTGAATAGGAAGGAATAAGGCAGTTGAGTGAGGTGATGCAATGTTGAATGTTATTGGTGACTTTATCTGGTGGGTGGTAACTTCTGCTGGCAGTCGATGTTATTGCCTACCACCTGAGCCGTGCCTACATTAAGCAAGTGTGAGTATATGTACATAATCAACCTTTTTATCGTCCCACTGCTGGGCACAGGTCTCCTCTTATACAGAGAAGGATTGAGCGTAATCGTCACGATTGTTCACGACGCGATTTCAGACTTAAAGTCCAGGTTTCCACAAGATGTTGTCCTTCACCTTCAGTCCTTGGTGTCCAAGATATACTTAGAAAGTACATATAACTTTAGAAATAAAAGGATTGACAATGATGATGATATGTACATTATATTACAGTAAGTCGTGATAGCAAATCTATCAAATGACTTAACTGCAAAATTAATATTGTGTAGTAAAATGGCAGCCTTACAAAGTCGGGAAAAGGAAAACGATGTTTATTTATTAAATAAAATTACTAAAAACATTGCTGACATTGATTCATTGTAGTTGACTGGCGTTGGGAAAAAAATCATGACATTTAGCATAACAGCTACTTACATAACGAAAGTGAAGGAATGATTTTTTGAAAAATAACCCCCGAAAAGGGGTTTCAATAGGGATAAAAGATTGAATGGAAATTCATTTTTCCAATGGAAAATCCCACCGGGCACCCACACTCTCATCTAATAAAATTACCCACTTGTTACCCATATAATAAAATTGGATTCATAAAAATTCTCTACTTCTCACAAATACACTAAGTTTTTCCACAGAAAACTTATTAAATATGGCAATTTCCCGACTCCAAAACAAAGTAGTTGTGAAGAAAAACATAATTAAAACAAAACGCTTCGAGTTCGCAACAACTATTACCAGGAGAACATGGCACGCAAACAATGAATATAAAATTAATTTATGAGATACTAGGATACAGAGTTTGTATCAAAATGGAGTCATAAAATTTCCTTTGCTAATATTTTTATGCTGATGAATCTGTTTGAGTCTTTATGGGAGATTTAGCAGGTTTTCGTACAAGTAGCTGGGGACCGTAACGTCTCCGGAGCGGAATAAGATTTCATTGCTCGGTATATTCAGAAAGAGTTACGCTTTCCTTTCTCCTTAATGGGCTTTTATTTTATTTATTTATTCATCCATGTCAGGCATTAAAGCCCATACACACACAAACAATACAATATTAAAATAATATCCTGAAATACAAATACATATAAAACATAATCAACCACAATGTACAAATATATAATGTCAAATTTTAAACGTCAAACATACATAAATAAAAGAGAAAATAAATATTTAGTAGTACGCCTGCCTCTGAGTCATTTGTTTGTTTGTCAGTACATTAATCATATAACAATGGTTAATATACTGGCAATCAAACCTATTCGCAAATACGCTCAGGATAGTGTTGGAGGTGATCCTGAGCCTGCGCCCCAGAGACGCGCACCGCTTTCGCATCGTCGTGTAAAAACAGTCGACACGAGCATCGGCAAACATTCCAGAGGCGCTGCAGTGCCGGGGCAGCCCCAACAACACCCTGAACGCATTATTATACTGAACACGGAGAGCGCTGTACTGCTTCTGGGTATATGACACCCACAGGCCCGCCGCATACAGGGACATACAAAACGCTCTGAAAAGAGTTATTTTGACGGCCCCCGAGCAACGAACAAATCTGCGGGCGATCATATTGGCCCTCACAGACAACGCCCTCCGCTCTTTATCGATGTCCGCATCGTCCCTCAGGTCTGAGGTCACGATATGCCCAAGATATTTAAACTGCTGAACTCTATTCAACCCAACACCGTTCAACGTAATAGGTGGAACAGAATCCAAACAGCTCCGACCCCTGGCCTGAAAGACCATGCATTCACTCTTTTGTGCGTTATATACCAAGCCATGGTCCTGCGCGTAACGCTCGCAGACGCCCAGCAACCTAGACAGACCACACACGGAAGCGCTCAGCAGCACCATGTCGTCCGCATAACTAATATTGTTGACACAAACACCGTCAATATGGCAGCCGACACGGGTGCTACTGAGCTCCTCAATCAGTGCGTTCACGTACAGGTTGAACAGCTTCGGCGAGGTCAGCCCCCCCTGCCTCACCCCGCACTCCAACCCGTACGGCTCCGACAGAGCACCCGACCATCGGACGACGCTGACCTGGTTAAGATACCAGTACCTGAAGATGTTTATTATTTCAAGGGGCATTGAGATGCTATTTAACTTTTCCCATAAGATGTCATAGTTAACCAGGTCAAACGCCCTCGACAGATCGAGAAAACAGGCATAGACAGATGTGCCTCTATCGGAGTAGTACTTGACAGTTTGCTTCAGACACAGGATAGCCGACTCGGTAGACAGTCCCGGTCTAAACCCAAATTGATTATCATGAGTGACCAAATACCGGTCAAGCTGTGTATTAAGCAAACCGTCAAGAACCTTAGCAAGCACTGTTGCCAATGAGATTGGTCTGTAGTTGTTGGTGTCGCTTAAGTCCCCGGTCTTACTCTTCACAATTGGTACCACCACGGTCCTCATCATTTCCGCTGGTAGGTACGCATGTCCTATACAGAATGTATATAGCATGGCAAGAACTCTGGGCAGGTGAACGCCAGCATTCCTCAGATGCTCAATGCTCAGTCCATCATGGCCAGGAGACCTACCACGTGACATTGTCTTTATAACTTCCCGTACACTCTTGGCTGTGAATTTGGTGTTTATCTCCTGTCCGTGTGACCCCTCTGTACTGAATGACCGTGATGGTCCCAATGGCGACTTAACTAAAAAGTGATCCCTAAATATATCAGCAATACATTTCGGTTCACTCACACCGTTGACGCTCACGGGTAAACCCGGCTTATTAGACCCGGCTTTGGAGAAAAATTTTGTAGTAGTAAGACTCTCACGACAGTTTAGAAAACGATTTCTAAATTCGTTTTTTTTTTTTATTTTTGTCCTTAAAAATACAGGTTAGTTAGGTTGGTAGCATTTATATATCACTACATAGTATAAAACAAAGTAGCATTCTCTTTCCCTATGTCCCCATGTTTGATTAAATCTTTAAAACTGGGTACGCAATGGATTTTAATGTGTTGTTTTAATAGATAGATTAAAGATAAAGGTTTACATGTATAATGAACTCCATTAAATACTTAGTGGAGAAATACTATTATTTTTGAGATTTCTTATGTGATGGCGTAAATAATTAAACGTTTTCCCCGTTTGCAGTTAAACGCAAGCTGAACCCTACGATATTTATCAAATGTACTAAATATTGTACATATTGAAAAGGTCTACAGAAGAGTCCGCGATGGTATATGTCCTATATAGTTATTGTTAATATAGTTCTATATCGCCCTTCACAGCATATGATTTAAATGAACATTTTCAAAGAGATTACAGATTTAACAATTGCGGGGCGTTTGCGGCGGTTCCGGGCGGCTGGGGCGGCGGGCGGGAGCGGTGGCCCGCTATGTTTTTTAAACAACTTTTACAGTTTCCTGTGCAAACCCAGGGCAGTTCACACGAAGCCCCATGTTGTCAAACAAATTGCGCCCTTACAGCGCTTGCGCGGCGGTGGGCCCAACACATCATCAAACACATTGGGTAAATCACGAGTCACTCTTCATAATAAATAAAAACAACGCCCTCACTCGCCCTCGAGTCTTGGTCTTACAATTCTCACTAACGATCTTAAAACATTCTCCCACATAACTACATCCCTGGTACCTTAACGATGACTTACAAGAAACTTGAAGCATCACAACGACATCGTATATACAAGATTACCTACCGTCAATGACTAAACAACGTAATTCCACTCTCGCATCATAATTTATGAATATTTTATTCGGTTAATGTTCTTTGTTAAAAGGCACGAAGGTACTTGATAACTTTCCTTAAGTCTCACATAAATTATGAACAAAGGTTAAGCACAGGGATAAGTGACGAGACTCTACCAGGGTAGAAGAACAGAAATTTTCTGATGAAATTTTCATTAAGTGTACCAAACGTTGAAAGCACTCCGAACGTCGCCGTAATCTTTTAAGGTACGTTTGATATGATATGGTATTAGTGAAATTGCTAACAGCTTAAAATAACCTTTACTGTATAATTACCGAGTACAATTTCGGAAATGCTTTACGGCAAACGTGACAGGTATATATAAAATGTTAAAATAAAAGATCCGGCCAAATGCAAGTTAGCCAGGCGTACGAAAAATTAAATACTATTACCGAAGACTAATAATAAAAATCTGCTTGTAGTATTTAATGTTTATTTATGTTTTATTTAATGTTTTTTATTTTATTTAGTGAGCAGCTCGCCGCCTGGTAAGGACCAGGCCCGAGTCGACGGTACGTCGTGTTTCACGCGCGCCTCAAAGAGATGTCAGCACATTGTGACGGGGTCCACGAAGACCGATGCCTCCTGGGTCAGGGTTGCGGATTGGTTAAACACGAAACCGTGGCCCTGGCCGTCGCACAGGCAAGTAAAGAAACACGGGTGTGTTTTAGTCAGTAAAAGTCTGACACGCGCTTCCGCTCCGCCCAGAGCGGGAGAAGTCATAATTGATGATTTCCTATGCCAACAAAAAAAAGTATTTAATGTTATTGTATGCGCTGCTGAATGATTCGCACACACCTTGGTTATTTACTTCAATAATAGTCACGGATAGCCGAATATGATGATTAATTGAATATTTAACTAACTCGTAACTAACAATACATGAATGTGTAAATGAGTACAGTCTTTGAAGGCTGATCGTGTACTGTCGCCTTACACTATAATTTGTGCAAGGCGAGGGAACAGTGCTGATCTATGTAGGTAATGTACGCGTGTCATGTACGATGGTTGACTCGTACAGTTATAGCAGCGTATCATCAGCGTATCAGCGTATCGTCGTATCATGTAGAAGTGCATCATCAGGGAAAATTAAGACTATCTAGCTACATATAACGATTTCATGATTTATGTATACATCCTGGTAACAGAAAGATAGACAGTGGATAAGTAGTGAAAGGCACCCGTTTTTACTCTGTGTATGCAACCAAACTACCTTTTTGTTGGAACATGAAGTATGAGTGAGAGAAAATTTGTTCTATGGTTAAAATATCGACTCCAGTAGAAGGAAGGAATTTTCAAAGGATTTACAGTTTCAAACATACAAAAAAACCGACGTTGTTTTTTTACTATATTTATATTACTAGCTGTGCCCCGCGGTTTAGTCCGCGTAATCTTCGAACCGAAAGAGCTCAGTTGATATGAAATAAACGCCTGTTGAAATACTAGGAGCAATATGCACGTCCGCGTTTGCTCCCACTATCGCAACATTTTTTGTTCCTGCTCTGCTCCTATTGGTCATAGCGGGATGTTTTATAGCCTATGTCCTCTCTCAGGCTCTAGACTATCTGTGTATCAAATTTAATTACAATCGGTTCAGTAGTTTTCGCGTGAAAGCCGGACAGACAGACAGACAGAGATACTTTCGCATTTATAATATTAGTATGGATAGTATGGATTTATTCATTTTGTAACAAATTAGAAGATTTTTAAAATACAAAATACCCACCAAATAAGGAATATAGCCAAACGAAATTCGGCCCAAAAATAATACCAATTCGAAAAGAAGCTGAAAATAAAAAACACTATCCTTTTAAAAGAAATCAGTTGAATATTTTCTTTTTAAAATAAGTGGGTAAAAGACGTACCCAATTTGTGCTTAAAATAGAACAGTGGAAAATGTCAAAAATAAACTTGGTCAGTTTTAGGTAACAGAGTGAAAACGGGCTATTAGTTTCTGTCCAGTGGTCAAGAGTGGTCAAACCTTTGATCTTGAGCTCGTAAAATAGATGTATCATGTTCACTTACTAAATGACTACCTTTTGGTCTATTTTTGTATTAGGGAAGTGAAATATTTATTGTTTATTCATCCTTTTAAACGGCGCATGTACAGAAGCGATTAGGTTATTAGCCTGTTAAAATTAAAAATATACAATTTTATTTTACTAAAAACAAAACTGTTTTTACATGCTTTTTATTAGCTTCACTTGTATGTTTGCTTGTTTGCTTGCTTGCTTGTTTGTTTGTTTGTCCGTCTCTAACTCTTTGGACTACGGTGAGCGGCTCATTACTGTAAAATGTCCCACCGTTTTCAATACGTTCGTTTTTTTTTAAAAAAAAGAAGGTCAAACTAATAAGTTGAAAATAAATATAGTTAAAATACTAAAAAAAACATGCTTTTAAAAAATATCAAACTAAAAAGATTTTTAAAAAAAGCGTGAGGCGCTTAATATACAAAAATTATGGCACAAAGCGCCTCAAGCTTTTTTAAAAATTATTTTTAACTTTTTATTTTGTTATTTTTTAAAAGCATGTTTTTTAATAGGAACGGGCCATATGAAAAACGCGGCATTAGATAAACACATATTTGTTTACATTTTTGGCGAATACATCGCAATATTAATTTAGTTGTATTGGTTACCGTAAGTAATTATCACAGTCATGACTGATGAGAGACCTGCTGTTGAATTGTAAATTGAGAAAACAGATGTTAATTATAACCACCGGTTAATTAAGGTCAACAATGTAATTGATGTCTTATTGCACAACGTTAAAATACATTATGAGTAATTATATTTGTGTAATTAGGTTTTTACAAACACTCTTACTTTTACTAAAGTAGCTTCTGCCCTTTTTTTAATTAAATAGAATGAAAAAGTTGGACAGAATTTAAATTAAGTTTAGTATTGTCTAGGTATTTAGTTTAGTATTGTCTAGGTATTTAGTTTAGTATTGTCTAGGTATTTAGTTTAGTATTGTCTAGGTATTTAGTTTAGTATTGTTGGGGATTCTCGATGGTATAAATATAATAGCGGACTGTAGAAATAGGTGCTTGTAATTATACACTATGTAACAAAAACCTTGTTGTTCCTTTCAGGGACATATATATTTACTTACAAGCACATCATTAATGAAATTATAATTTAAAAAAAGTAATTATTGTCTAGTCGAGGGGTCAACATCAAATAACTATTAAAATCGACACATTCGACAAAATGTTTAGAATATCTGATTTTATAAGTTAAAGAGATTGCCGGGAACGTTCTACTTATGTCTTCTTCATGCACAATTGCAAAGGTAAGAAATTATTTATAGATTACAAATATTAATAATTAAATATTTATTTTAATTATAATTTTTGTTGAACAATTTTTCATAAATGATATGTTTTATTACATCCGTATACCGATTCTTAAAACGTAGGCAGAAGGAACAACAGGGTTTTTGTTACATATTGTATAGGACAGCTATTAGAACGCGCGCTTGGTCCGTGGATTTCTTGGCGAGTGCTGCGCTGCAGGCGGGCGGCGGCCACTGGCGAAACCGATCCCTCGTCCCCCGGTCCCCACTCGCGGTTTGTCTCCAACAGAATATTTTGCAAACAAGGGAATCGACGCCTGTGTTTTGCGGCTGTAAAAGCACGTGACAGTAACGACTAGCACTATTTTCTCTTTACATTTCACCAAAGTGTTTCTTCTTCTTCAGCCAGCTTTTCACTATGACCGGTCTTGTGCTGCCCGCATCCATCGGCTTCCCGCGACCTTCACCAGGTCATCAGTCTACCTCGTTGGGGGCCCCTACGCTGCGTCTTCCGGTACGCGGCCGCCACTCCAGAACCTTACTGGCTGATCAGCCATCAGTTCTACAAGCAATGAACCCCGCCCACTGCCATTTAATTTTAGCGACTCGAAAAGCTATGTCGGTGACTTTGGTTCTTTTGCGAATCTCCTTATTTCTGATTCGACCACGCAGAGAAACTCCAAGCATAGCTGTTTTCATCGCCCTTTGTATGACTTTGAGCCTTCGTATGAGTCCCAAAGTTTTTACGAAGACCAAAAGTGAAGTTTAATGCTAATTGTTAAATGATTGTGTACATCTACGCATGTGATATTTATTATTCTTCGGGTCGAGTCCTTTTTTCCTTTATATTTCAAAAATGTTGCAGTGTGGTTACTGATCACACGACACAGTTCACAGCGGATCATAGACTCCTAGGGCTACGGTCGCGCCGCGCAAGACGCGGGCGGGCTAGCAGCGCGTTGACCATATTTTTGTTGGGACAACCAGGTAACTTAAGAAGCTCATACTTCGTGATTTTTCATGATAGCTTTTTGAAATTTTGTACTGTATAAATTCTTTACATAAAAATACTGGACACGTGTTTCGGGTTTCGCATATACAAAAAATAGCGTTGTATATTTAAGCCTTTCGGTGTTCTATAGGATGCATTTTGGGGAGTGTGCGAGGGAATTGCATGATTCAATTCCCCCATCCCCGTTCCACCATCGGACGACCCGTCGTACGGCTGGTTTCCACCCTTACGTTGTTAACACCACTACGATCCGGACGAAGCGTTTCGCATCCTCCTTTATACCGCGTACATCGAAGGACTGGAACAATTTGCCAGCGGCGGTGTTTCCGTCGGACAACAATTTGAGTGTCTTTAAGGCTAGAGTGAATAGGCTCTTAATAAACTAGTGCGCTTTACCATCAACGATTGCGTCACTGCTTACCATCAGGCAGCATTGCGGTCAAGCGCTAGTTTATAATATATTAAAAAAAAAAGAATATTTATGGCTCTAAGAGTGGGGACCAATGACACGGTGAATGGACTATGTGAATGATGTTATGGTTAGAAAGAGGGTGTCTATCGGGATGTCAACTATAAGTCTTTGCACACATATCAGGGTCATCTCCGGGACGTGATAAGGTCACACACACAAGGCAAATAAAGCTTCGTCATCCCGAACGGGGATGTTTGTGAGCGGGTTTATATATTATAAGGTATATGTTTTTTTAATAAATTATTTGACCGCAATCCCGCCTGATGGTAAGCAGTGATGCGATCGTTGATGGTAAAGCGCTAGTTTATTAGGAGCCCATTCACGCTAGCCTTGAAGATACTTGCAAATTGCCGCCGTAGGCAAATTGTTCCAGTTCCTCGATGTATGCGGTACAAAAGACGAGACGAAACGCTTCATTCGGATCGTTGTGATGTCCACAATGCAAGGCAATGCAAATACTCGTTGTACGATGGGTCATTCGTTGGTGGAACGGAGATGGGGGAATTAAATCATGCAATTCCCTCACACACTCTCCAAAATGCATCCTATAGAATGTCTTCAGGCTGGCTACATTTCGCCTGTATTCCAGGCTTATCTGTCTCAGCCAACTAGTTAAAGTAGCCGTATAGTAAACCGCCTGGCATTTGGAAGTAAAGTGCTTCTCACTTCACTTTCTCGGCTCGCACGCGGTCGACCACACTTCCAAACTAACCCATTTAGTTGGGGTGCATTAGTTACTGCGAAAAATTTCCCTCGCACGTGAATGGGTACAACTTCAATCTAAACTACAATTTTATTGAATATCATTTAGCCTTTTAGTTATAAGGCTAGACGGTTAACTAAACGAATAATTAAACCAATCGGCTGCGACATGTACTGTACACCGAGTGAGTCCAAGGCCAAGGTGGCTGCCAGGAAACTTGGCGTTATCGCAAAGGTCCGGCAGTACTTCACACCTGGGCAGCTTCTAATGTTATACAAAGCACAGGTCCGTTCGTGTGTGGAGTACTGCAGCCACATTTGGGCCGGTGCTGCCAAGTGTCACCTGGCCACTTTAGATTCAGTGGAGAGACGTGCAAAGATGCTGATTGGTGACCCTGATCTAACTCGAGTTGGTCTCCAAAGCCTAGAGCACAGGCGTAGAGTAGCCAGCCTTTCGGTGTTCTATAGGATGCATTTCGGGGAGTGTGCGAGGGAATTGCATGATTTAATTCCCCCATCTCCGTTCCACCAGCGGACGACCCGTCGTACGGCTGGTTTCCACCCTTACGTTGTTAACACCACTACGATCCGGACGAAGCGCTTCGCCTCCTCCTTTATACCGCGTACATCGAGGGACTGGAACAATTTGCCCGCGGCGGTGTTTCCGTCGGACTACAATTTGAGTGTTTTCAAGGCTAGAGTGAATAGGCTCTTAATAAACTAGTGCGCTTTACCATCAACGATTGCGTCACTGCTTACCAGCAGGCAGGATTGCGGTCAAGCGCTAGTTAATAATATGTAAAAAAAAAAAAAAAAAAAAACATATTTCTTATGCCCCTAACCGAGCAAGGTCCGTCCACGTCCGGACCGCGGCCTGGACATATGTAGCTATAGACGACATCACATCAAGCTTCTACAGTCTGTCAGGTTTCTGTATTAAATTTTCAACTTTATCTCTAAAGCAATAAGCCTCAAGGTTGATTGGAAATATTTGTCAGATTCGGGTAGCTTGACCTGCTGTCGTCCGTACCTTAAGAGAGAGGTAGGGAAGAAAAACACATGTTATGCTGTCCCGAATAAATTGGGATAATGGCAGGAAGGTGACGATGAGTGATGTTGATACCTTAATTAAATTCAGACCCATATTTTCATTAAACCGAAAAGTGGATGAAAAATTGACCGTCAGAATGTAAATGGATTGAGAAATATGTTTCTCAATCCGTTTACATTCTTAGGGTCCATTTTTCATCACCAGATTAAAAAATAGCATTAAAAAATTAAGCCAAATAACCCGGATATTTGATGTGTACGTTCTTACCCCAAGGCCGATCCTATCCCAATCCACCTTACATAGTCACTGACATTGTTTTCAACACAATTTTGACTTACACCCATAAAATCGTGGCAAAGCTAATGGGAATAACAAGAACAACTATTTTCGTAGTGATAATGGCCTCCAGTCTGTTTTCGGCTACCCAATTGTTTACTAAGAAAAACTTGTGTAATTAATGATTCATTAGGAACCAACTCTGTGAACTGTGTTGTAATAGAGAACGAACTTGTTTGTGGAATGTTTTTCACCTCTGTTTTAGATACAGTGAAGCCTATTTGCGTCGATTCTTGTTCATAAAGTAACCTTCATTTAAGTATATTTTTATAATTATAAACTAGTGCTTAACTGCAATCCCACCTGGCAGTGATGCAATCGTTGATGGTAAAGCGCGCTAGTTTATTAAGAGCCTATTCACTCTAGCCTTGAAGACATTTAAATGCGAAGGAAACACCGACGCTAGAAATTTGTTCCAGTCCCTCGATGTACGCTGTATGAAAGACAAAGCGAAACGCTTCGTTCGGATCGTTGTGGTGTCAACAACGTAAGGGTGGAAACACGCCGTACGAAGGGTCGTCCGATGATGGAACCGAGATTAAGAATTAAATTATGCGATTGCAAGAACACCGACAGACCGCCTCGCCACTGAATCTAAAGTAACCAGGTGACACTTTCCAGCACAGCTCAAATATGGCTGCAATACTCTACACACGGACAGATTTCTGCTTTGTATAACATTAGAAGCTGCCCTGGTGTGAAGTATCGCCGGACCTTGGTAATAACGCCAAGTTTAGTAACGCGAAGTTAATTTAAATTTAGTACGTCGTTTTCTTTATATTTCGTTTAGAAAAGTACAGAAAACTAATATTAATTTAGTCCTGTCAAATTAAAAACTCCGTAGACATTTTAGATGTTAATAAAACCGGCCACTAAAAATACGTCAATTTATCTCGGGCGCTTACAATTTGCGGACTAAACTGCGGTTCTGTTGGATTATCCATACTAATATTATAAATGCGAAAGTAACTCTGTCTGTCTGTTACGCTTTCCCGCTTAAACCTCTCACCCGATTTTGAAGAAATTTCGCACAGACAATCTTTAGACCCTGAGAAAGGACATAGGCTACCTTTTATCCCGAAAAAAATTAATAGTCCCGAGGGAAATCCAAAAAGCGCGATATAACCGAACTCCACGCGGGCGAAGCCGTGAGCGGAAAGCTAGTGTGAAATAAAACATTTTAATTTTGATATTTTCAGCAATGTGTTTGAAAAGGTGATGCAGTACCAAATGCACTATAATTTTAACACTATTAAAATGGTACGCAGCCAACAGTATGGTTTCATCAAGGATGTCGATGGCCGATTTGATGTCAACTTATGAAAACACATTTTTACAGGTAAGAAGAGTCCCAAGATACCATAGAAATTTTTTGATTGCGTCAATCACAAAACCTTACTTTTAAAATTTAAGCATAGCGGACTTAGAAAACTTGCGCTCAGCTCAGTAATATTTTATTATAATCATAGACAATTTTATTCTAAGTATATCTTGGACACCAATGACTTATAAGGCGAAGGAAAACATCTTGAGGAAACCTGGACTTTAAGTCTGAAGTCGTCAACCCGCATTGAACAAACGTGGTGAATACGCTCAATTCTTCTCTGTATGAGAGAAGACCTGTGCCCAGCAGTGGGACGACAAAAAGGTTGATGATGATGGTGATGATCATAGACAACAGCAAGTTTAAATAAATGATGTCAATTCACTCGGTTTAAGAAGTAAAATGGGTATACCACCAATATTATCTTCAATATCTCAATTGATCTTTCCTGTTTTTTGTGTGTATTTTTATCGGACTCATTTGTTAGTAATCCATTCACAGGTGTAATTTGATGACGTTCATCAAATTTGAATATGCAAGACACGTATTCATAACAGTCTATGGTAATGAACACAACATTCAAGGATTATAAGATAATACAGTAGAAGGTTTTAAACTCAAGGATCATCATAATATGAGGAATTCTTACTTATATTATAAATATGAAACTGAGTTTATTTTTTTATTCCGCTTTCACGCAAAAACTACATGAACAGAGTAGTTTTTACGTGAAAGCGGAACAAACAAATAAACTCACTTTCAAACTGGAAGAAGCAAACAAACTTACTTTGTATGAAATTTGGCACGTTTTTATGGGGGTATTCTTACGGGATCGAAACCGCGGGGCGCTGGCTGCGACCCATGGTTTCACCCTCGTTTCGCAGTTTTCAATAATCTCCCTTAAAGCACTATCATTAGTCGAAGGCAAAGATTACAACGTTCAAGAATTATAGGATTACATTTTACTAGATAATCGGATAGAAAACGACAGCCTCCGCGGCGTAGCGGTAGCTAACGCGGTCGCTGCTCAAGGAAGTAGCATTATGACATAGTTGTATGCTTATTATGAATATTTGCACTGCTGTGGTCGTGCCTCAGAAAGCACTTGAAGCTGTTGGTCCCGGTTGCCATACGAACATCTAATAGCAGTCGTTACGGGTTGCTGGAGCCCTCAAAAGTCTAACAATTGGTCTAACTACAATGCTTCGATATCGCCTTCGGGTTGTGGAGGTCAGACGGCAGTCTTCTTCTTCTTCTTCAGCCTATAGATGTCCACTGCTGGACAAAGGCCTCCCCTAAGGCTTTCCACGCTGACCGGTCTTGTGTTGCCCACATCCATCGGCTTCCCGCGACCTTCACCAAGTCATCGGTCCACCTTGTTGGGGGCCTCCCTACGCTGCGTCTTCCAGTACGTGGCCGCCACTCCAGAACCTTACTGCCCCATCGGCCATCGGTTCTACGAGCAATGTGCCCTGCCCACTGCCACTTAAGTTTAGCGACTCGCAGAGCTATGTCGGTGACTTTGGTTCTTCTGCGGATCTCCTCATTTCTGATTCGATCACGCAGAGAAACTCCTAGCATAGCTCTTTCCATTGCCCTTTGTGTGACTCTGAGCCTTCGTATGAGACCCATTGTGAGCGACCACGTTTCAGTTCCGTAAGTCATCACTGGCAACACACACTGGTCAAAGACTTTAGTCTTGAGACACTGTGGTATCTTGGACGACGACAAGATGTAGCGTAGCTTCCCGAACGCTGCCCAACCGAGCTGGATTCGCCGGGACACCTCTTTCTCGAAGTTGGACCTACCTAATTGGACTGTTTGTCCCAGGTATACATACTCGTCAACAACTTCGAGTGCAGAGCAACCAACTACAATTGGAGTGGGTGCGACATGAGAGTTCGACATGATCTTCGTCTTATCCATGTTCATTTTTAGACCCACAAGCTCTGCTTCCCGGAAGACGGCAGTCGCTTCACTGAAAATATCGAAGTTAAGCCAAAATCTGCAATTAGACTGGTAAAGCGGACCCCAGATTCCAAAGCTGAAGCTTCGGATGCGTCTAGGATTAACGCTGAAATGGTGATGATGAATCGGATAGAAAATCTTTTTTTTTTTTTATAAATTATAAACTAGCGCTTGACCGCAATCCCGCCTGATGGTAAGCAGTGATGCCATCATTGATGGTAAAGCGCGCTAGTTTATAAATTAAAAAAAATGGCCAAGTGCGAGTCGGACTCGCACACCGAGGGTTCCGCCGTACAAACGTAGCGGTTTACAATTTATGACCCTAGCGTGTGACGGAAATTCGTCTAAGGCTGATCTTTTGATCGCGTTAACTTAGAAGTTTGATATTTTCACTGCTTAAATGGACAATAGACCTAAGTATTTGGTATAAATTTCAATTTGATACCTTTATTCGTTCGTGAGAAATAAGGTAGTAAGTTTCATTTTATAATTTTTTTTTATAACATTATATAACTTAAAAAATGTGATTTTCGCAATTTTTCCTATATTTGCATTATATGACAATGTTTCATGCCAAATTTCAAGATTCTGAGTTTACGGGAAGTATCTCGTAGGTTTTGATACCCTAGCGTGTGACGAAAATTCGTCTAAGGTGTCGGTATAAACTGCTGTATCTTTTGATCGCGTTAACTTAGAAGTTTGATTTTTTCACTGCTTAAAGGGACAACAGACCTAGGTATTCGGTATAAATTTCAATTTGATACCTTTATTCGTTCGTGAGAAATAAGGTAGTAAGTTTCATATTATTAAAATATTTTTATTATATTATATTAACTAAAAAAATGTGATTTTCGTAATTTTTCCTATATTTGCATTATATGACAATGCTTCATGCCAAATTTCAAGATTCTGAGTTTATGGGAAGTATCCCCTAGGTTATGATTCCTTTGCGAGTGTCGAAAATTTGTTGAAAATATCGACATATCGGCTGTATCTTTTGATTGGCTTGGCTTAGAAGTTTGATATTCTCACAGCTTAAAGGGACAATAGACCTGAGTATTTCAAGTGAATTTCAGCTTGATACGTCCACGCGTTCTTGAGATAAAGGGTCTTGACAGACAGACAGACAGACACACGGACAAGAAAGTGATCCTATAAGGGTTCTGTTTTTTCCTTTTGAGGTACGGAACCCTAAAAAACACTAATTATTAGAGTCAACTAACTCTCTTTCGTTCGTCCAAAGCACACCATTCGCAGCTTCTTAGTGTTTAGTCTAGAGAGACAATTAATTTTTCTCGCTTCTACCCTATAATGTGGGGTATTATTAGTTCCAATATCGACAAAATCGACAGCCTCCGTGGCGTAGCGGTAGCGGCCACGGCCGCTGCGCAAGGTGGCGCGGGTTCGATCTCCGCACAGTGCAAATATTTGTATGCATGAATATGAATATTTGCACTGGTCTGGTCGTGCCTCGGCAAGCACGTTAAGCCGTTGGTCCCGGTTGCCATACGAACATCTAGTGGCAGTCGTTAAAGGGTTGTTGGAGCCCTTAAAAAGTCCAACAATTGGTCAGCTGCAATGCTTCGCTATCGCCTTTCGGGGTAGTGAAGGTCAGATGGCAGTCGCTTCACGGAAAATGTCGAAGTTTAGCCATATCAGCAGTTAGACTCCAAGCGGACCTTAGACTCCAAAGCTGAAAAAGCTTCGGATGCGACTGGGATAAACGCTGAGATGATGATGATGATGGTCGTGCGACTATATTAAAATACATAACGAGGTGCAAAAAGAAAATATCCAGTATTTTTCTACAATTATCTGACAGATGAAAATCCAGTGGCAGTTTTTATCACTCCCACTGATATTCATCTGTCAGATAATTTATAAATCCTTATCATTTGCAACTAATGCCTTCGAATCAGATGGATATCCCAGAGGAACAGTCCCTAAACTCGTTCATGCCTGACTAATGTTCAAACTGACCAGCCGTACGTAATATCAGCCTATGATAAGGCAAGCTCTCCGTTTATTCTGTCACACTACATCAAATAATGCTATCTACGTGCGGATAGCTTCCAAATGTCTCAGTAAATAGGTCAAGGCCTGCTAATATCCTGGTTACCGAGGTCTCGGCTTTAAGTCTTCTAAAGGTTTAAGATATGGATGCTCCGAAATGAAATTCGGTTGAATATTCTATATTTTATGAGATTCTGGCAGATTTTATGGTATCTGCAGGTTGGTTTACGAGGTCAGATTTTTAACCGATTTCAAAAAAGGAGGATGCGTCGGAATCCTCTTTTTATGTATGTTCACCGATTACTCAAAACGCCTGGAGCGATTTGCACAATTCGTTTTTATTTGATAGGGTATACTTCTCAGGTGGTCCTATAGTCATTCCTTTAGTTCAGGTCATGATCTGATGATGGTACCCTTGAGAAACGGGAATCCTTAAAACTTAATAAGCAATTTTTTTTTACATTTAGTAAATGTTTGAAAAATTTGGTATAAGACTGGAAAATAATTTGTTTTATTTTATTTATTTATTAATATCCAACTTATATTGACAGTTAGCGTCACACATACAAGTTATCAGTAAATAGTTATTAGTAATTACACAATATAGTATACTTACAAATTATGCTACTATATAAGTATACTATTATAAAGACGTGCGAATATATGGATGTATACCTATTTGTTAAAGTTTTACGTAAAAAATACTGAACGGATTTAAATGAAAACCACATGGATTTGGATTTTTATTTGGAAAAAGTCGTGGTGGCCTTGTGGTTAAAACACCAGCCTCTCAAGTATGAGGGCGCGGGTTCGATTCCAGGTCAGGCAAGTACCAATGTAACTTTTCTAAAGTTATATGCACTTTCTAAGTATATCTTGGACACCAATGACTGAAGGTGAAGGAAAACATCTTGAGGAAACCTGGACTTTAAGTCTGAAATCGCCAACCCGCATTGAGCAAGCGTGGTGATTACGCTCAATCCTTCTCTGTATGAGAGGAGACCTGTGCCCAGCAGTGGGACGATAAAAAGGTTGATGATGATGATGATGACATGGATTTTTACTAACTAGGATTAATATATAGAATAGTTTTTAACCCGATATTGCCCCGGCAACGAAACTTATGCGGGTAAAACCGCGGCGTGGTACCTATATCAAAGTACCCAATTTATACCAATTTCTAGTAGTAAGTAGATTGGTATAAATTGGGTACTTGGGTTGAATCTACCTTACTTTTTGATTTCTCTGACAACTAATTGAATTAAGTAGGTACTATATATTGGATCAAATGTTGTCACTTAGTTCTTGAAATAAAACCCGTTTTCTAATTCTTGTTGATACTAACTTAGTAACGAATTAATTATCATTATTTTACCTGTACCTACCGAAGATTTTGTATGTGCAATTATGGACGAAGTTATGATGACGAACAATTACCGGAGATTTATTGTGAAAGACGGCACAGTTGACATCTGTCGGGCATGTCACCGGCCGGGGGAATCAATAAGGCATATCATCTCCGGGTGTTCTCGTCTAGCTAACGGAGAGTACTTGCATAGACACAACCTTGTAGCCAGGATAATTCATCAGCAACTTGCTCTTAAATACAACCTTTTGGAATCGGAGGTGCCGTACTACAGGTATATGCCCGACCCAGTTCTCGAAAATGGCCATATCACATTGTACTGGGATCGATCCATCATCACTGACAGGACTATTGTTGCCAATAAGCCTGTTAAAGTGATGGTGGATCGATCAGAGCGGCGTGCAATGATTGTTGACATAACCAAGCTCTTACTACAGGATGCTAAAGATCGTGCGAAATGGAGGAGAATGTGCAGGAAAGCGGACCCGGGCTCCAACGCGAAAGCCGCGGATGCAACCGGGATAAACGCTGAGATGATGATGATGATGATTTTACCTGTACCAACATTTTTATTGGTTTACTTGTTTTAATATTCCGAAGAAAATATGATAACCACTATTTATGTAAACACTTTGAATCTGTTACAAAATAATTATTTTGTTACAAATTTAAAGTTACAAAATAATTACTACTAATTTCATATAATAATATTTTAGCAGTGCCTAATTTATTAACGACTTCAGTTTATTAACTATTTACTTATCGAAAATTTTTATTAACTTGTTGTTTAAAAAAACATCAACACTCAATCATTGAAAGACGGTCAGTTTCGAATAAAACGTTAATTTAAAAAAAGAATACACCCTATATGTACCAAAGATTCATCATTATCAGTTAACCGACAGCCATGCACTATTGGCGTTCCTCGGCTGTTAGATCACACTATACAACACGCCCGACACCGTGCCTCCTGCAAGTCAGAGATTCCTGTGACCTTCACGGTCATTGCTTCCCGAATACCAAAAATTCATGACCACTAAATTAACGATGGCCTAAACTGGGTATTCAACATTCAGTCCATCAAATAGTTCACGGCACAACACGTTCACTGGTGCAGCCGGATCAGTCAGTAACAATTCTCAGTATTTGCTCAGCAATGGAAGCGGTTCCGGACTAATAGCGTATTCGAATCATTGGATGGAATCGAAAATTAATTGAATTCATTTAGTCGAGTGTTAATAATTGCCAGAATTGATATTTTAGTAATTATCTAAATTATCTGAAGTCCGAGCGTGCAGCAAGACTTCAGAAAATAATGCCTTAAAATAAACATTCTCTCTCTCGAATTAAAATAATGATAGTGGTTTTTAAGGGCTACCTATGGTACCCTAATATTCGTTTAAATTTATTGGGGGCATCTATGGTACCCTAATATTCGTTTGAATTTATTGGGGGCACCTATGGTACCCTAATATTCGTTTGAATTTGTTGGGGGCACCAATGGTACCCTAATATTCGTTTGAATTTGTTGGGGGCACCTATGGTACCCTAATATTCGTTTTAATTTGTTGGGGGCACCTATGGTACCCTAATATTCGTTTGAATTTGTTACTTTAGACAAATGGATTAGGAATGAATTAAGGAATTTTTCATTTATCGAACATATAAAAATAGTTGGCGAAAAAGATAAAAGGAACTTTTATGCCCTAACTAGAATATCCAAAGCAACTTGGGGTCTATCATTCCTAACTTTAAAAACTATATATGGAGCTACCTACTTAGGATGTATGTGCTACGGTGCACCTGTTTGGGCCGATAGGGCCAGCATAGGGGCGGCGCGACGTAAACTGCTTCAAAGCCAACGTTTGGCATTGATATTTTTATGCAAGGCGTATAGAACAGTCAGTACTGAAGCCTTACCCGTTCTGGCAGGTGTACTTCCAGTCGATCTTGAAGTACAGCGACGTGCTTCAATGTACTACTCCGCGAGGGGGGAGGCCATGGACACTAACTTTGTTACACAACGCGACCTCAATAGAATTTCTAGATTATTTAAACCTCAGACTGACGTCTGGGAGGACCTCTTATCCGAATGGCAAAGTAGGTGGGATAATTCCATCAAGGGCATAATTTCATCCATCTGTTCTTTCCATCCGTTGGCGATCGGCTGGCTAAGACATGGCTGGAGGTTGACCACTGCGTTGCCCAATTTCTCACAGGTCATGGCAACTTTAAAAGTAAACTGTATTCTTTTAAACTTGTTCCTTCGCCTTTGTGTCAGTGTTCTACATCGAACTGTGAATTTGAACAGTCCGCACATCACATCTTGTGGGAGTGTATTCTTTGGCAGAATGAACGCAATATTATGTTGGATAGTGTACAAGTTACATCCGGAGTTGTTTATTATACGGACCTTGTTGAAACTAGAACTAATTTCCGTGCGTTCAGGCGCTTTTGCCATACCTATTATTGGAATCAATTGTAACAGCAAATACCTACTTAGGACCCATTAACTTGATCAAATGTTATTCCGTGGTGCTTGGCAATCTGGGCTTCTCCCAGTTGCAATAATGTCCCTTTGTGCCGATTGGCCTAGTTCTATTCTGTCTCCTGCTTATTATGGAGGGAAGTGGAAAAAATATCTTTTTTCTTACTCCTCCGCTATTCTTTTCTGATTAATTTCGTTGCGGGACCCAAGACAGTTGAAACATTTCTCCGGGACTCGTCGAGCTTCATTGCTCGGCGTTTTTCTGGCGGTCTCCACTGTTGATTCTGGCTTTCAGGAGTTGCAGTGGGTTGGGAACAGTGTGGCGGGTTTTGTCCCAAAAAAAAAAAAATGGATTAAAGATATAGGTAAACCGCGCTTATTACTACTCCCCAGGACGTCAATTCCGGTAATCAACGATCAATTCCAGTAATCAAAATCGATCAAAATCTAGTCACAGTCTATTTTAGCGATCAATGTCAGAAACTTATCAAAATTAAAGGTATTTTTTACCAAAACTGACAGTTATACGTAAATGCGAACTCTTTTAAAATTTTCAGAATTTTTCCAATGCTGAACTTGAACTTACTTCTGAGATCAAAGGGGTAACCAATGTTCGCACCTTCTGCGTGAGAAAAGGCCTTTATTTGCAGGTCCACATTATTTAATTTATTTATAATACATGTGCCACAAAAATATACTTGGTGTTTGGAACAGGTTGACAAAAATAGCTTTAGACCATGATTTTTGATCGAAAGACGTTGAAATTTTCAAATTTTTCGACTGTTTTTCCACTTGATTTGTGACATGTTCATATGTAACAACAAAATATAGCTCTATACATCTAAATTTAATAAAATATGTATACGATAAAACGTTAACTCGTCATGTAACTCGCATAACAAGAAAATCACTACCGGAGGTTATTCACCTCACAGGTGATTTCCTGCGCTCAGTATCACAAAGAAAACGTTTACATTGCGTTTCCTGGAAAATCTTTTACTCTTATACTGCTTACTATACCACTCTGAATTCATACTTTTCGTTCTTGCCAAGCTGTCCTACACACGCAGTATAGCATAGAAATACATTAAACACTGCAAAAATTACAATGTCACTGTCAATCCTTATCACTTCTGCAATCTCTTCCATGCAACCTTAGAATAGATAGCTTTTTTTATAAATTATAAAGTAGCGCTTGACCGCAATCCCGCCTGATGTTAAACAGTGACGCAATCGTTGTTGGTAAAGCGCACTGGTTCATTTTTAGGGTTCTGTAGCCAAATGGCAAAAAAACGGAACTCTTATAGATTCGTCATGTCTGTCTGTTCGTCTGTCCGTCTGTCCGCCATTTTTTTCCGAAACTATAAGAGCTATACTATTGAATCTTGGTAGGTAGATGTATTCTGTGAACCACATTAGGCCTCTAACTTCTAAAATAAGTAAATTAAAAATCTATAAAAAACATATGATGTACATTTCTATAAAAACTACCAACTAAAATTGTTTTGAACGAAATCTAGTTAGTAGTTTTTTTTAATACCTCGTAAACCGTAAACCGCTTATTACCGCGTAATCTTTCGTATACCTTTTCGAACCTTTTGTGCGTGAGTCCGACACGCACTTGGCCGGTTTTATGTCTTGAAAACACTCAAATTGTAGTCCGATAAAAATACCACCGCTGGCAAATTGTTCCAGTCTCTCGATGTACGCGGTATAAAGGAGGAGGCGAAAAGCTTCGTCCGGATCGTAGTAGTGTTAACAACGTATGGGTGGAAAGTCACCGTACGACGGATCGTCCGATGGTAGAACGGAGATGGGGAAATTCCCTCGCACACTCACCAAAATGCAGGCTTTGGAGACCATCTCGAGTTAAATCAGGGTCACCAAATTTATTATAGTTGGAGCAAAATTTAATATTGTGTATCTAATACACTAAAATAGATTCAAACCTACTCCTACTCTAAATAAAGAAACGTATGTAGTACTTCTAGCAAATAAACATTTAATAAAAATTGATATTTCATATGATCGATTTCAATGGGCAATGGAGAGGGCTGTGCTTGGGGTTTCACTGCGTGATCAAATCAGAAATGAGGAGATCCGCAAAAGAACAAGAGTAACCGACATAGCCCGAAGAATTACAACGCTTAAGTGGCAGTGGCCAGGCACATTGTCCGTAGAACCGATCCCAATGGGGCCGACGACGGGTTCTCGAGTGACGACCACACACCGGAAGACGTAGCGTGGGTAGGCCCCCGACAAGGTGGACCGACGACCCGGTGAAGGTCGCAGGAAACCACTAGATGCGTGAGGCGCAGGACCGGTCGTCGCGGAGATTCTTGGAGGAGGTCTATGTCTAGTAGTGGACGTCTTTCGGCTGAAATGATGATGATGATATAGACGATTCCCAGTCTAACCGGATCCAGTTTATAAGCCCCGCACGATGATATTGCGATTGGCGGCCATCTTGGTGACGTAGTCGAACTCGCACCGTCGGTACCGTTCGCAAGTTCAGTCCGCGCTTACCCACTTACGCACATCGAATATTTTTGTTAGCTTTTTGTTTTTGTTATCCTGTTTTATTGTTGTTCTTAAGTTTTGTTGTTTAGTTTTGTTAGCTGTTACTCGTTAAAATGAGTAAGAAATTAATTAATAGTCGTGCTCGTGAAATTATAATTAAAGTGGACAATTATTTTGTTAAAGAGAAAGAGGACTGTAAGTTAGTTCTTGAAAGTATAAACCGTGCTTTAAAAAGTGCTTCGGACATTTTAATACCGAAGAAACTGCTTATAGTTATTAAAAATATTTTGCAAAATTCTATCAAAGTCACGGAGTGTGTGGCATGTGCCACAGGCGTTGCAAAAAATACTGTGACGAAATTGATACGAGAGCATGAGTCAGCAACAGCCAGTGGCAGCAAAATGAGAACTCCTACTAAAGGAAAAAGACAAAAGAAGAAATATTTCGACGGGTTTTCCTTAACAGCTTTAAGAAATATTATAGATTCAATGTATACGGTGAGGAGAGAAATACCCACAATGCGCAAAATCTTGGCGGCTTCAAAAGTAGACCTTAATTATACTGGTAGTGAAACTACATTAAGAAAAATAATTAAATGTGATTTAGGCTACCAATTTAAACGATGCTACCAAAAAAGGCTGGCCCTAATTGAAAGACCCCAAATTCAAGCGTGGAGGGCTAAATATTTACGACGTATGAAAGAAAATTACTCGCTTGGTGAAAAATAAAAGACAAAAGACCTGTTATTTATCTCGACGAAACGTGGATACACGCACACTACACGGTAGAAAAATGTTGGCAAACAGCAACCGATGGAGTGAGACGGAACGACAGCCCCGGCCGCCGATGGATAAAGAAGTTAAAGCGGTTTTGTTGACAATGCCCTTTTAATGTTTAAAGCAGACACCAAAACGGGGGATCACTATGATCAAATGAATGCTGAGAATTTCACCAAGTGGCTTACAGAAAAATTAGTACCCAATATACCACGCAACTCCAAAATTGTGATGGACAA
Source organism: Sesamia nonagrioides (assembly GCA_017933935.1). Taxonomy (NCBI): domain Eukaryota; kingdom Metazoa; phylum Arthropoda; class Insecta; order Lepidoptera; family Noctuidae; genus Sesamia; species Sesamia nonagrioides. The sequence continues at coordinate 608,878 of JADWQK010000020.1, read as the reverse complement.
CGCCCCTTATCACAGTATTGATGAGAATAGGCCTCCAAGTATGAACAATAAAAAACAGTTGATTGTTGAGTGGCTACAAGCTCACAACATCGACTTACCCAACGACAATTTATTAGCTGGCAATGGCCAAGAAGTCGTTAAATTAACACCTTACAACTGCGACCTCAACTCCATTGAGTACATCTGGAACCTGGTAAAGATGAGGGTGTCAGAAAAGAATGTGGAGCAGTTGGAAAGTCGCACTGAAGCTCTGACGTTGGAGGCGTCGGCGTCAATAACTCCAGATGACTGGCGAAAGGAAGTCAATCATGTTAAACGGCTTGAAGAGGAATATTGGAATAAAGATCGAATAACTGACGAGTTATTTGTCATAAATACGGCGACGACAATGAATTGGAAACGACAACATAGAAAGCAGTTCTGATTCGGAAGACTATATACATTTTTTTACATATTATCCTGGTTTTATTTATAAGCTGATAGATGTAGGTAGTAATTAAAACATGACTACTACACAGTGGACTTTGGTTCAATTCCCGCTCGCAAATTAACAGAAAGGAAATTAGTTAGAAAAAAATAGTATACGTGTAAGAAAGATATACGAATAAGTATATTTTTTTTACGTCTACAAAAATTATTTCCTTGAAAATTTTAATAATGAAAGTTTATTTGTCAGAATATGGGTGAGTAGGTATACCTACGAAAGAATGTTAAATGCAAAATTAATATTAGATTTAATAATATTAGAATGATATTAGATTAATTTTATTACACTCTTTATAAAGAGTGTATGTATAATAAAATTATAAAATACAAATAAACCCTTAACCCTAATATTAATTTATACATACACTCTTTATAAAGAGTGTAATAAAATTATAAAATACAAATAAACCCTTAACCCTAATATTAATTTATACATACACTCTTTATAAAGAGTGTAATAAAATTATAAAATACAAATAAACCCATTACCCTAATATTAATTTTGCATTTAACATTCTTTTGCTAGCTGTCCTTTTGTGTGACAGGTGACGTCACAACGCTGTTATTGTGACAAGGTTCCATCGCAATATCATCGTGCGGGGCTTATACATTTTGGGACTGCCCATCTAAGCCACACAACCGTTGTATAAAAAACATAGCGGCCCGCCGCTCCCATCGCCCCGGCCGGTCTTTACCTAAATCTGTAATATCTTCGAAAATCATAATTTAAATCATATGCACCAGACTTTTCAAGTATCAGTATGCGGTTGCGATTCCAGGTCATGCAAGCACCAATGTAACTTTTCGAAGTTATATGTACTTTCTAAGTATATCTTGGACACCAATGACTGATTACAAAGTGAATCAAATCAAATAATTTATTTCAAATAAACCAGTTACAGGCACTTTTGAATTGTCAGAAGGTCGGTCAGTCAGTAAGGTGAAGCTAGGTAGTCGCCCATTCCAAAAAGTAAGTACCTATGGAGAAGAACGGGCAAGAAACTCCATGGACACTCTTTTAAATCCATTAGGGAAAACACACAAAAAAAAATGCTGTATTGCTTAAAATCGCTTCGAAAATTAGCCATTATTTGTCGTAAAAAGTAAATGACAAAAAATGTTATTCTAGAATATCCGTAAGAAATAGATATACCATCGTGGACTTTTCTGTAGAACTTTTCAATGTTTACAATACTAAGTACATTATTTTGATAAGTCCCGTAGGGTTCAGCCTGCGTATGCAAAGTAAGCGGAAAAAATGCAATTGTTTACGACATCACATTAGAAAACTGAAACATAACAGTGTTTCTCCACTATTTACCGGATTTTATTATACAGAGGTACCTTCCTCTTCAATCGCTCTATCTATTTAAAAAAAGCGTATCATAATCCGTTACGCAGTTTTAAGTATACATAATAGATATAGGGACAGAGAAAGCGACTTTGTTTTATACTATGTAGTGACGCCGGTTTAGAAATTCGCAACACAAATGCATTCAGCCGGCGAACAAGGAAGGCAGTGATTATCGAATCACTCATGATTCGAAGCCGGCAAGTGAATAAGTGCCGATGAAGCTTGCACCCCCACTGGACAATGTGGGTCAGTATACGCTTGAGTACGTCTTCAGACTGTTTGATCGAATGACTCACTACTTTATTTAAGTATGCATACGTCACGTTGCAATGAAAAGCTGATTTAGCTCTGTCACATCACAGAAAAGTTTCCTTTTTTTATATAATTACTAGAGGCCGCGCGCGATTTCATCCGCGTTTTTTTATATGCTCCGCTCCTATTGATCGCAGCGTGACGTTATATAGCCTAAAGCCTTCCTGAATTAATAAACTTTCCGACGCAGAAAGAATTTTCCAAATCGGGCCAGTAGTTCCTGAGATTAGCGCGTTTAAACAAACTCTTCATATTTATATATTAAGTATAGATAAACTAGTGATTGACCGCAATCCCACATGATGGTAGGCAGTGATATTCAATCACTGCGTTGATGGTAAAGCGCGCTAGTTTATTAAAAGCCCATTTATTCAAAACAATTGAGTAAATAGGAAGGAAGACGGTAGTTGAGCGAGGTGATGCGATGTTAAACCCAACAACACGACCAACGATGCTGCGCCAGAGGGAGATTGATGTGGAGACCCTCTACGACTAAACCCTCAACACAACAACATTTGGCGCAGCGTACCCGGCACACATCGCAACACAACTGCTCAGACCCGTCCTCCGTACGGCTTCATCAGACATCATCAACTCGACGAATTGCTTGGCGGCAAGACTTTGTCTGTTGGGTGGTAACTTCTGCCGGCAGCTAATGTTTAAAAACCAGCGCCATGCACTAGATGTAATTTTCCTGAACTCATCCTTTTTGGTATAGCCACGAGTCACAGATTTCTGCATTTTTTTTATTTATTATGTATTTATTTAATAGGTAAGGTACAACAGTAGCTGCTATATGAATTTTAAAGCTAGAAACAGAAAAGTACCTATTTGTAATAATTGTTATGAAATTTACATCGGTTTATATTTTACTAGCTGCAGCCCGCGACTCCGTCCGCGTGGACTTCAGTTTACAGCGCGCAGTGGATCCGGTAAATTTAAAAAAAACTCAGTTTATATGAAATAAGCTCCTATTAAAATAATGGGAGCAATATGTAAGTCCGCGTTAGCCCCCGTTTTCGCAACATTTTTTGTTACTGCTCTGCTGCTATTGGTCATAGCGGGATGTTATATAGCCTATGTCCTTTCTTAGGCCCTAGACTATCGGTGTACCAAATTCATTACAATCGGTTAAGTAGTTTTGGCGTGAAAGCCGGACAGACAGACAGACAGAGATACTTTCGCATTTCTAATATTAGTATGGGTTTGTTGCGATCTGATGAACGTATCTAGTGTATATAGTTATAGTCTGTGCTAAAAATATTAATTATAAAATAAAATAGTACTTATAAAAATGTATTTTCTTTCTTCATACTCATAAAGATGGTCAGTGGCCGTGGCCAGAACCAATCTACTGGCGAAGGCACTTCTAATCTGAACAATTGGTGTGGTAAACCAAGTCCATGAGAGACTGGATACAATTTCGTGCTCCAAGAATAAGTGAATTTGCAAAAGTTATTATTAAATGAACTGCGGTTACGTTAAGTACAAAGTTATAATATTATTTGTTGTTTAAATTAGATAAGTTATATTTAATTTGATAACTAAGCTGTTGCTCTAGATTAAGGCCTGTAATGATAGTTGTAAGGCTTTATAATAACATTAATTGCTAATTCCCCTAAATTAAAAAAATACAAAATACAGTCACTTTTCATCTTGGGAACAAAAAAACGTAAAAAATATGACTTCAAAACTGGACAAAATATTATTTGTAAATATTTTTGACGGATTCTTTTTGTTTTTTTAATGTTGCCATTTTGCCCACACTAGAAATTACTCCTGTATCGTGGGTGCGCTTACAAACACTAGGTCCGTATTTCAGAAGAAAACTCAAGCATTGATCTCTGTTTAAGCATTACTTAAAACTAGTTTCAACCAATCAAATGGCTTGAAGCGAGATTTAAGTAGAGCTTGAGTTTTGAGCGACGTTCTGTAATGCGGACTTTAAACTCTCATACACAAAGATCCAGACCCGGAACAACTACCTGTAAGCCATACAATTATTCGTTCTGAGCGGTAATCGAACACGCGACACGTGACTGAGCGGTCGATCGCTCAGTTACTGCACTAAACATGTCGTCGAGAGAGATCCGATCCTAGAGACAGTGAATGTTTATAAAATTACGAGAATTATCCTTTTTTTTTGGTATGAATGGGAAATCATCAAATGACCTCTGCCTCTCTGGGCGGAGCGGAAGGAACGTGTCAGACTTTTTCTGACTAAAACACACTCGCGTCCCTTCACTTGCCTGTGCGCCAGGGCCACGAGTTATTTTTCAACCAACCCACAACCCTGACCCAGGCACAAGAACCCTCTATTACGTTTCCAAAACCATCTGATACGTTTCCACTGCAGTCATAAGTCAGTATTCACACAGCCCTCCTCTTTGTGTGAAAATGCCCCTTAGTCCAACATAGAGTATTTCAGGGAACGAGTTTTCCTATTTATCTTTATAAACAGGTTTTCAACGGTTCCCGATAGGTATTTTTACTTATAATGTAAGCATTTCTTTCCGTGGAATATTCCCGAGAACTTCATGAAACGGAATGAAATTGTTCATTCAATAAATGGAATATTGGAATCACTTTTACACATGATATAAAAAAGAAATAAGCAAAATGTAGTCGACATTTCCTGATTCATTACATATGAGAGGAAATGAGGAAACAAACCACAAACAACACACCCACAATACAGTAGTACTTCCTAGTGCGGGCCAAATAAACAAAAAAGGTTCCCAAGTCTCTTCAGAACTTCAACCTACATTTAAATATGAACACTTTTTTATCTATTATCATAATCTTTTAACTATCTTATAACTATATTATCTACTTATAACTATATATATATATATATATATATATATATATAATTAAGCACATTTAAAAAAAAGGATAAAAGGATACTTGAGTACCATCGATCCATACGAATTTAGTATTTTAGAAAATTTCTTACAAATCAAATGACAAGTTCAATTAAACTACTCTGTATCAAAGTTAACAACACCACAGAATGAATTAACTCACTACGTCAATTTCATAGAACTGTCATATTATGACAGTTGTGACTTGATAACGTTTAACTTAAAATGGTAGTCAAAGGAGATGTTTCAGAAATGTATGCAGCCTGGGCTAGCACATTGTACACTTAGGTGCGTATTACAGAACGAAACTCAAGCATTGATCTCTGCTTAAGGATTACTTTCAACCAATCAAATGGCTTGAATCGAGACTTAAGTAGAGCTTGAGTTTTGAGTGACGTTCTGTAATACGGACCTTAATGCTAGATATAGTTACGCTATATTTAACTGTTTTTAATGTTAATTTCCTATATTTTGGCTTAGTTTTTATACAGATTTAATTTAACTCGGTTAAAGAGTGCAAAACAACTACTAATAAATATGGTGGTCAGCAATAAGCGAAATAAGATTTTGACAATGATATTTGATTGACGTGTCATGTATCTAAGGCTATTGTATCTATATTATCTACCATATGACTGCGAAAAAAACAAAACATGAATTTCGAACATTACGGCCCATTAAATAAACTCAAATCAACACTCGACACGAACACAAAGTAGAACTGTCAAAGTCACCAATCAAACGTCATAACCAGTGTCATGGCTACCTTAATAAAGGGTTATCTCACTAAAAAACGTTTCAAATTATTAATTATATATACTTGCATTTTTATTCAAATTGAGTTAGTAGTATTTTTAAAAATATCTTCTATTTTTTCCTTTTTATCTATATAGCGTACATAGTGGTGGCCCAAAATGAAACATCTCCTTTGAAGAAATCAAGACATAACATTTACACAAACCATAATCTAAACTCATCATTTATAAAACGTCTCTAACCGCAGCGACTCATATCTTATACTAAAAAGCAATTATCAAAACTTATAGACGAACTAACTCTTCAAATGGGTCTAGTTAAGTCTACTTGCTTAACTTTGAAATGTCAGTGCTCAGCTTAGAACTCAAAAGGTCATCCAGGTAAATTGCCAATTAAACCACCCAAGCTCGTCTGCATAGTTTAGGGACAATATCCAATATCGAAACTTAATAAACATAGGTATCATTTAGGTTGTAATTAGTAAGTAAAAAGACTGCAGTAAGTAAATAGCACGCAAAAACAAAAATTCTTTACGTAGTCCAAAATCTACTTCTCCATGAACCTCAACAGACTCTTCATATCAAATTCGACGTCAAAAGATCAAACCTCAGAGTATACTAATCTCCAATGAACACCTAATCACTTGCACATGGCTGGCTTCTTACACGCCTCATCAGGGGCGAACCCTGAAATGGCTGTCGGAAAGTTAACGTACAATAAAGCTAACATCTCACTTGAGAACTTTTATATCAAACGTGGAAAAAGAAAAATAGGCCGCTGGCTTTTTTTCCTCCATGTATGTGAGTTCTAGATAAAACATCACCGCCTTGTTAAGAATCATTGCTGTTTTTTGGTTATTTTCATAGGCTATACTATTAAAATTATAATAAAATGGCAATGCGATCAAGATACCCGAAACTATGATAATATCAAGTTATCCCAATCTATAATGAACCTAATGCTTAAGCAATAAAGTTGTAAAATTTTATTAGAGGAATTTGCGCACCACTGGAGAGGAAACTGGGCACAAGTCAAGAAAATCAACTGCATTAGTTAAAACCCTTATCCGCTTGAGGTGGTGAAGTAGTTTGTTCGTACTCAAAACGATAAAACGATTGAAATAGAACAGCAGGGAAAAATTACTTTTTTTAGTTTCCCGAGCAATGGTTTCAACATTCCTTTTACAATGAGAACCTTCTTTCATATTAAAAATTCTTGCTCTGGAATGACGATTCATTTGACAGCAAGAGCTCAGATTTGTAGTATTTATATCGATTTTCGATTGTCCAGTGTAGCATCAGCAATATCGTTGGAAAAGGCAACGGAGTAAACGTTTCTAAACATGACGGAAACATATGCTCAGATGGTAATGTAGACATGCCATTACACTTTTTTATTTTGACGGTAGATGTCGAGAATTTATGCATATGTTAGTAGGACGGTAACCGCTGCCTGCAGGATCTGCATGACGTCAGTATGACGAGTCATGTGTTTAGTCCGTAGATACCTGTCAGAAAAAGGTTCCCGAAATATACTAAAGGATTTTTCTTTGCTTCCATACGTGCAGTGCTTGGTGGCAGAGAGCACATTTAAACCTTATGGCGACCAATCAGCAGCATTTGATGTGGTATATATTATAGAGGACAGATGCGTGCGCAGACCAAAACGCATGCTCTGTACCCTCACTCTTATAGTCCGATAATACGGCATATAATCAGATACGACCGGAGAGTGATCAGGCGCATGACTAACACCCTACCGTGTTTTCCAAAGCAAGGAGATTTTACTTAAATGCATACTTTATTACTGAAAGACTTCACGCCGAGCAGAAAAGTATTTATCGTTAAAATCCTTTAATAATAAAGCTTAAACTGATGAAGTAACTCTATTATCCTATTAGAAACCAACAGGATATCTTGTTTAAAATTCCACTGTCATTACAGAACATTATTTCCGTCTGTAGCATCATTCGTCACAGTCACTCAACTAAGAATTGAACACCTACATGATCGTTTATTCGTTCATATCTTTCAACTATCATAAGTAACAACGTTTATATGAAGTTACATGTAAGAAAATAGGTACAAATAAAGCACCTTTGCTAAACCAATTTCTAATCAATAAATATGGATGGTAAATGTTGATGCCAAGTGAACCAATTGGACCTTGACTAAAACTTTTTGTCAATACCTTCTCCACATTTAAATGGCAAGTAGTAAAAATGTGTTTAAAAATGTTCGTCACGTCACAGGGCGGTTGCCCCTAGCTTATCTGCTTATTTGCAATAACCCTTCCGCTTTCCCTATTTTACAACACGCGGGAGTGATAAGCAATTCACATTTTTCCTTGTTTTCCGTGTAATCACAGAGTTGCGTTGAAACCGCACATTTTAAAATTTCAACTTGAACAATCAGATAAAATATTTTTCGCTTAATTTTTTGTTACAGTGTTCTAAACTTACCCACAAAAAGTCCAAAAACTAGAAGTACAGGCATATTGAAAACAAAAACTAAATATCCGTAACACAGCAAAAACTTTTTCCTTCACTATACATTTCACATTTTTAATCAAACATTATTCCATTTTGTCACTATCCTAACTTTTATTTACAAATAACACATTTAAAGCCATCAGCTAATTCAAAAACACGCACGAAAACCACGAGAATATATATTCGCAAAGCGAGATCGACTGTGAAAATCGAGCCGTTAGGACGTGCGGGTGGCCCGGATGACTTCAGCCGACTGCGGTACAGCATCCAGTCCTGCACCTCCCCTGCCCTCCTCAAATTTCCTCCTTCTCACCCCCTCACGCGCCCTTATCGCGATCCCGTAATTAGATAAATGTCATTGCTTTTGTCTGTGTTTTTTTGCTCTTTCGCCGACGAATTTCGTCGGCCAATGTAATAGACTCCGCGTCGTTTGAGACGCTCATTTACGTAAATGCTGTTTGTCTTGTACATTTGCTTGTGCTTGTGTGTGTGTGTACTTCAATTCCGCGCGAAAATATGTCTCGGCCGTATTGCTACTAGTTTATGAGGCTTCCGTCTCGCATCTCGCAGTTTCCACCCACTTCAGATTTGTTTTTATAGTCACGTTTTTTGAGCAACAATCTTGGTTCAGTTTTATCAGATGATGGGGTTATAAGTTCATATGAGGTTGTTAAAAAGATCTATAAATGTAATGCAGAATCAGGACCAGATGTTGGTTTATATCTAGATCATAAAACTGTACGTGCTGCCCAGGTTTAAGGACCTACTAGAGAGAAATTTAGTTTCTAGTAGACCCTAAATCCTGACGGTAGTTACCACGATGCCAAAGTAATAAAATTTGGGGAAAATGGAAATAGAGCAGCTCTCCGAACTAGTCTGAAACGTGAACATTTCGTCACTATATGTATATGTAAGTCACCTCTTGAATGCAGTATGCAAACCAGACACATTAATAAGCAAAAAAGTTGCAAAACCAGCGGAGCTAAATTCCAAATCGCGATTTTTCAATGAATTCAAAGTTTAGCTCCACTCAATAAAGTAAGAACCAAGTCTCGTTTGTCACAGTCAAATCTCCGTACTTTTATATGAAGCGTTTTATGAAAATGAACGCAAAAGACTTCAGGAAGAAGATTGCATTCATTCCTCTCACAAGAGATATCGCGCAGGTCTGCACATCGAAGTCTTTGAAATTCACTATCTTTCTAAGGAACTCATCTGATTTGACGATGGAACGGATAATGCGCTCTAAGGTTCAATTCGTAGTGAAGTGCCGATATTGGTTTGATGTCGATGTACGATATTTGCGCTATAATATTTTTTGTATTGGTAACGTGTTGTTTTGTTAACGGCTCAATAGATTTATTTTGCGTAGCAGGTATCTTTTCTTTCTTATCTTTTTATTTATCAGGGTAACATATTTTTTATTCTAAAGATTATTTTTATAGAGACTACTGAAACTCCACAGTCCGTATGTCTGTCTCTCTGTTACCAGACTGTATCTTATGAACCGTGACAGCTAAGCAGTTAAACTTTCACAGATGATGTAACTCCCATCATCATCATCACAGCGTTAATGCCAGTCGCATCCGAAGCCTTGGAGCTTTGGAGTCTGGGGTTCGCTTTACTAGTCCAACTGCTGCAAATGGCTAAACTTCGACATTTTCCGTGAAGCGCCACAACCCGAAGGCGACATCAAAGCAATGCAGCTAGATCAATTGTTGGACTTTTGAGAGCTCTAACAACCCGTAACGACTGCCACTAGATGTTTATATGGCAACCAGGATCAACGACTTAACGTGCTTTCCGAGGCACGACCAGACCAGTGCAAGTATTCATATTCATGCATACAAATACTTGCACTGTGCGGGGATCGAACCCGCGCCACCTTGCGCAGCGGCCGCGTCAGCTACCGCTACGCCCCGGAGGATGTCTGAAGAAACATCACTACATAGTATAAAACAAAGTCGCTTTCTCTTTCGCTATGTCCCTATGTATGATTAAATCTTTAAAACTACGCAACGGGTTTTGATGCACTTTTTTTTTAAATTGATATACCTAGTGATTAAAGAGGAAGGTTCATATGTGCAATGTGCATGATCATCAATCAAATAGTGGAGAAATACTATTCTATTTGAGTTTTCTAATGTGATGTCGTAAATAATTATCATATCATTAATATATTAAAATAGTGTATTAAATATTGTACACATTGAAAAGGTCCACAGAAAAGTCTGCGATGGTATACGTCTATCTCTTAAGGATATCCCACAATAACAATATGTTTTGTCATTTACTTTATACGACGAATACTGGCTAATTTCGAAGTAATTTTAACCAATACAGCATTATCCTTATCCAATTTAATACCTTAAATCATCATCATCCCAGCGTTAATCCCAGTCGCATCCGAGGCCTTTTCAGCTTTGGAGTCTGGGGTCCGCTTTAGCAGTCCAACTGCGGATATGGCTAAACTTCGACATTTTCCGTGGAGCGACTGCCGTCTGACCTCCACAACTCGAAGGCGACATCGAAGCATTGCAGTTAGACCAAATTTAATACCTTAAATACATTGTTAATTTAATGTAGATATTTATAGCCGCATACAGCATATGATTTAAATTAATATTGTCGAAGATATTACAGATTTGAAAATTGTGGTACTAGCTGAACTGTTTTTATACAATGTTCATAGTTTTTCTCTAGTGTAAGCATTGCACTCGTGCGAAGTCGGGGCGGGTCGCTAGTAAATTATAAAACTCTATTAAAATCTAATGCCAGCGTACATGACTCCAATCCAAGGGATGGATTACACCTCTACAAAAGGGCCTACATGCCTATCGCTTGAAACCACGATCCAAGCGGCAAACGGGTATAAAATACGGGCTAAAAATATTGAGATAATAGTGGGTGAGTAGTGACAAATTGCTGGACGAGCGTACAACTTGACCCATTTCCATAAGTAGGATAACTTGAGGGCAAGATAAACACGATACCACTATAAACACGATGAAACCATACGAATCCCTTTTTAGCTTTATTTTCTTTTCGTTTGTGAGGAAGTTTAAAAATATTCGTTTGTGAAATTCGATCAATTTATTTGAAACTATGTCGTGGTGGCCTAGTGGTTAAAAACACCAGCCTCTCAACTATGAGTGCGCGGGTTCGATTCCAGGTCAGGCAAGTACCAATGTTACTTTTCTTAAGTTATATGTACTTTCTAAGTGTATCTTGGACACCAATGACTGAAGGTGAAGGAAAACATCTTGAGGAAACCTGGACTTTGGGTCTGAAATCACCAACCCGCATTGAGCAAGCGTGGTGATTACGCTCAATCCTTATCTGTATGAAAGGAGACCGTCCCATTGCTGGGCACACCCAGCAATGGGACGGTAAAAGGTTGATGATGATGACGACAACTGCCGGCGTTGACGTCATGACGTCAAACAGTGCACTAGTTTTAATGTGACTTCGCTCACGTGTTCTTCCACCAAACCCGTTCTTGCTTGAATGTTTACTAAATATATCTGTGAAGGGAACATTCGGGCGGGTTGCAACGCAATGCAAAAAGTGTCCTCAATCAACGGAATTTTGTGAATTGAATTGCGACGCGCTGCGGTCTGTTGTGGCTGTGATGTATACTTTGCTTTAAGCTGTTGCATTTTCTGTCTTATCTTTATTAAGAAAAACCGTGTCAGGAGTTTGGTCGTGGAGGGTTTCCAGAGCAATCTCCCTCTGGCGCAGCCTCGTTGGTCGTGTTGTTAACATTACATCACCTTGCTTAACTGCCGTCTTCCTTACTATTCACTTAGTTTTTTTTTTTAAGTGGCTCTTAACACTTGAGAACACCCAGAGGACCCATTTTCTTGGATATTGTTGGATTGCTTAAAAATTACGAGGTTTGCGACATTGCCGTTCCTAGTACCTTTCAACCACAGCATAAGGTGGTAGATTACGATCTCAGCTGTCAGTTAGGGCGCTGCGTGTGTGTGCTATGGATGAGAAAGTTGCATATGGGTCTACTTTGTAATACGTGTTTTTTCTTTTAGTAATTTCTGTTTGTTTACTGCTTTTGCTATCTTATTTTGTAGAAAATGGCGACCAACCACTCTTTTAGACCGCAGCAAATAGAAGAACACCTAAATCAGTGTCGTTCAAATACTTATAATACTTTTAATCTCGAAATGTACGCCGGTAAACAAAACTACGGGCCATACCAGGTCAGCAACTCTCAAAGTGATGTGGTAAAAAGACTGGTGGTGCTGAGAAAAGTTTCTAATAGAAATGTCGTCATGGATAATTGATTTATGAGCGTATCATTGATAGCAGAATTATTGAATGACTATAGCCTGACTTGCTTAGGAACTCTGAACAACAATAAAAGCATAACCTCTAGTGTGCAACAAAACACAAGAAAGAGAAGAACACAATACCTTCTGTGTGTGATCACAATACCCAAACGTGGCAAAATAGTTATATTAGGATCTATTATCATGATGCCAAGTTGATGTGGAAAGTGGTGAAAAAAGAAACCTGAAATAATAACTGATTACAACGCCTTGAAATGCGGAGTTGATACAGTTGATCAAATGGCAGGAACGTATTCTGTGTCAAGAAAAACTCAAAGATGGCCTCTTTGAATATTTTTGGGTAACATTTTTTGGTAACACTTATAGTATTCAAAAGGCCAGAGTACCTTCATATGATATCACACGGAGAGATTTTATCAAAACGTTGGTTATTTCTTTGATTGAACCACATGTAGGTGTAAAAATTTCTATCACTTATATTCTACAACGTATCAAAAACCCGTATTCGAAACATAATACCAGCTGTAGAACCAACTACAACATTCAATACACCCTTACCAACAAATGAACGAAAAGTACGATGCGGTCTTTGTAACTGGAAGAAATATAGGATAAAAACTTTTACAAAAAAAAAAAACAACCAACTTCCACAAAAAAACACTACAAAGTGAAAAATAACTAATTTCGGAAGTCGGTGGCAAAAATGAATATACAAAACCAAAGGCACCATGTACGAACAAACATAAAAAAGCATATATACTGTCGAATTGAGTAACCTCCTCCTTTTTGAAGTCGGTTAACAAAACAAGGTTTTTTTGGGTAAAATGTAATGCACCAGTTTTTGGAGAACATATGAAACAGATTTGTTTAAACTATTACAGCTTAGATTTATGAAGAAATGTGTAGAACTGGTTCGAAAGGGATTTTATCCCAAAAAAATAATTTAGAATTTGTTAATTTTGTAAGTTAATTTTGGTTGTTCCTATGATGATTGATCTCTTATTCATATTTTATCATAGTGCATACATTATAGTAGTATATTAAGATTTTAAAGCTGACGGCCAACCTTCAGGATTGAAGAGGCACTGGAAGAAGAAGAAGAATTAAGATTTTGTTTAAAATATATCAGTCATTACAGAATTTATAGCTGTTAAGTCTAAGTTAAGTCATAAAATTATACCAAAATTCCTTATATTTTTGTACTGCCTATTAGATTTAATAAAATAAAAAATATTCATTCATTTTATTTAGTTTTTGTTTACATTTTGCACATTATTATGATATCAAAAGACACCAGCTGCTTTCTTTGAGCAATTTTGAAACATTCGCGTAATTTTGTCCGGGTCCGCTGGACCCAGTAGCGTGTGATTAAGTTGCAATTTCAAGTGCGGATCGCTAAGTGTTAATAAACTACGCGGGATTGCGAACAAGCACTTATTCATTAAAATAAAAAAATATTTTTTGTACCTGTTTGTATTCTTGTCACAAATTATGTTTGTAACTTTATTGTATTTTCAAAGTCTACATCCTTTATAAATGCTACAAGTTATAAAAAGGATCATTCAATAAAAACAGCAGACAAGTCCCATATCCGATTTTGAGGTAAAAAAAAAGTTACAATGGGTTATAACAGAGAAGTTATTTTTCATCCTAGTTTTCAGCAACATAAATCAAGAAAGTTGGAGCCTTCAACATTGTTCTTTTGACCTGTGTTAAATAAACGACCCGAAAACTTTCATGAACACACTAAACCCCGAGGTCTTGTTACACGCGAAAAAATAAGAAAGCTATTTTTCTGATGAAACTTGTACTTTACTTTGTACCGGAATTTTATTCTAAGTACTTTAACTGAAAATACATCTCGGCTTTAAAACTGAAAGAAAAGAAAAAATAAATCATACTGTTCCTGCCAATATTGCTAAATGTGAAAGTTAATATTTTTTGAGCCAACGACCGGTGTTAGAATTTCAAAATCAAAAGTTATTTATTCAAATTAGGTTGAGAATCAGTATTTTTGAATGTCAATATTACATAAGACAATCCCCCTAAAACGCAAGACCTTCGCCACTTCCTAGTGCTTTCGCTGGGAAGAAGAAGTGGCGGAACAAACTCCCTACCAGCACAGCTAACTGTTCATTTAAAAAAAAAACAAGTGACTTTATACAATATACTATGTGCAGCAATGAACACAAGAAAACCCAACAACGATGAAATTATTTACCATATGCCAGCTAGCCACGCCAAAATACTAGCAAATCAAAAGCAAATAATAAAATATCATTGAAATGGTAATGTAAATATGTAAAAACTTATTACCTAAATAAAAGCCACAGGTATAAAGGGCCAAAGGTACCAAGGATCAAGGGTATTTGAACCAAAGACTGCGGTGTTTACAAAAATCGTTTAGTTCAGTGTGTTAAAATTTACAAAAGGTTTCATACAACCATCCAAAATTTTCTTCTGCCAAAGTATAAGAAAGTGACTTAAGACCTGGCTTAAAAATGAAAGAACTTAAGAACACTGACTTAAACGAGGCTTTACTTAGGTTTGAACTGATATTTATCGTCTTGTTTTTATAAAAGTATATATAAATATAAAACAGTGCTTGACTACAAACCTAGTGCAAACCCGCCGGATGGTAAGCAGTGATGCAGTCATTGATGGTAAAGCGCGCTAGTTTATTAAGAGCCTATTCACTCAAAAAAACTGAGTAAATAGGAAGGAAGACGGCAGTTGAGCAAGGTGATGCAATGTCAAACCCAACAACATGACCAACGATGCTGCGAGAGAGGGAAATCCCTCTACGACCAAATTCCCGACACAACAACATTTGGCACATCGTACTCGGCACACATTGCAACATAACTGCTCAGACCCGTCCTTGGTACGGCTTCACCAGACAGCAACACGACGAATCGCTTCGTGTATGGTCACTAATAATTTGAATACTTTGAATATTGACTAGTATTGACTTCTAAAAGAGTTTATACAGACTCACAGAAAATAAATCATTTATCATTAAATACACTATAACAAACAATTTATTAGATACAGAATTTAGACTTTTAAATGGCAGTTTATTAATAAATCTCTTTCCGTGACTCTGACCCTATGATATTTCTTATTTACATTAAAAACCTAAGCTACTTTAAATACTGGCTAAAATGAACACCTAAGTACAGATAGTACAGTCCATGAAGACGCGCCCCACCAATTGTTGGTTGAAGGTTCACTTTGACCATGACACTCTCTCCTGATTAGTCTATTTATTGTAGTATGCGTATATACTCATAGGTAATTAATATTTACTAATAATACTCAAACAATAACGAAAGCTTGCACACATATGTATATTATTAACGGTTACGAAAAATGGTAGGGCGCGTATTCGTAGATTGCGCTATCTATATCACAGGTTTTTTATAAACAAGAAATGTCAGAACTTCCAGAGATTTCTTCACACGTTTGTAACACGACTACTTACGCCATCTACCTGATTGTGTGCACAACACTATGCCATCTGAGTAAAACACAACAGACTACTACGACAATTATCATGCAACGTGTGAAGATGATACTCACAACCACATACAAGTATTAGATGATAAAGACACACACTACTGTCGTCAAACCGACTATATAATCGGTCACTCATGGAAGACCGAACGCACTCGCTACTTAGGAGGCGCAGTGGTCGATAGCCCCGCAGTCACCACTGTTGTCATAAGTCAAGCTTGCCCTGAGCGGAGCCCCGTCGCCCTCAGGAATTGCCTAGCTAGGAGGTAAAGGGATAGGATAGCCCCGCAGTCCATCCCTAGAACCACAAATAGGTTTCGCCTCAGTGTAACTTTGTTTGCTAAAATCTGTCAAGTGTTTGAAGTAAAGTAAATAAACCCCTATCTGTCATCATCGTTGGTTTTATTCCACCGCCACCATCACACGTTTAAAATACACTACCCATTGGTCCCGACTTCGTCTGCGTCAAATGTATTTATTCCACGATCTACCGCGTCGCATCGCATCGTCTGCTCGTGCTATTACTTCGTTTACGTTTAGCGTTCTTTCTTTTCTGTCTGCTCAGCTCCTAGGGGTTTTAACGTGATTTTATAGTCTTCTTCAAGAATCTGGTTACATAACATAATCAGCCTATAATGTTCCTGGGACACAGGTCTCCTCTCGGTGAGAGGCAGTGGGCCGTAATCTACCACGCGGGCCCAGTGCGGGTTGGTCTAATCTGTACTGTTAGAATTTAGTTATCTAATGTAAGTACCTACTTGTTTTTCCGACCGAGTAACTTTGAGATATTTCAATAACAATCAAACCCTTCACCATTAGTAACTATTGGAAAATATGATAATCATTATTTCAGCCGAAAGACGTCCACTGTGTGTGTATGGTTTGTAGGACAGTAGTAGTAGTATCTATATGGTGTACATAATAAAGAATATTCTATTCTATTCTAATAATAATTATGAATTTGTTTCATAAAATGTACCATATTACCAAAACTGTGCACGTAACCCAGACTCTCACACTGCAAACGCTAAAAGCGACTCCTACAACAAAGTGACGGCCTCCGAAAATGTTCTAGCAATTGATTTTACATTTCTGCACGTATCAAAAGAAACTTTTTTTCTTTGAGACCCCGTAAAAGTTGTTCGTGCAAACAGCGCAGCAATAACAAATGGAGTGACAATGTGGACGGAATGAAACACATTTTTACAACCTTGACGAATACATTGTTAGGGCGATTTCGGCAGGAAAATAGACTAAATACTTAGGTATTTATTTTGCCCTTTATTCGTAAACGTTGCTCTAACTAGTGATTAGCGAATGTTTAAACATACATTTCTAACGTTTGCACGTCACTTAACTTTAATCAGTGTTTATGAATAAACCCCTTAACACTATTGTGTTTATTCATAAACGATGACTAAAGTTAAGTGACGTGTAAACATCAAAAAAAACCTGTTTAAACATTCGCTAATTACTAGTTAAGTTTGAGCAATGTTTATGAATAAAGGGGTTGGATACAAACCCGCACCTTCCTTCCGTGGGGGTAGGCAAAAACCACAAAACGTCACCTACTACGATATGCAGTCTGTCTGTCTAAAATATATGTATAATTCCAAAATACTCGTATCGTCCAGTTACAGTAAATTCTTAACATAAATTAATATTCATATCACAAATTATGACTTTATTTAAAATGACGTACGGAAAAT
Organism: Sesamia nonagrioides; assembly: GCA_017933935.1. Taxonomy (NCBI): domain Eukaryota; kingdom Metazoa; phylum Arthropoda; class Insecta; order Lepidoptera; family Noctuidae; genus Sesamia; species Sesamia nonagrioides. Next base: position 591,083 of record JADWQK010000020.1, on the reverse strand, counting down.
TCAAATAAGTTATTTTAGACCTGTAGGGTAATTACGTAACACATTATCAGTAGCAATGGGTTTCGTTTTGACAGTTCGACAATATTCATTGCGTTATTTACCTTGTTCAGCATATCAATTTTTAGAACACATGGAGCGATGGATTAGCAATATGCTTCGAAATTATTCCAATTCATAGTAATATTGTGTTACGCAATTAGGGTGCAGGTACGTAATTACGTATGGCAAGCCCACTTGGAGTCTCCCCTGGGATTTACCTTACAGGCGTTTCGCAGGGAGGGTTCCGGAATTGGTCTTTTAAGAGGCACCGGGACCACCCCTAGGCGCAGATGGTGATTACCGGGGTAGTTTTAGTGAGGTAAAAAATCCCACACTACTTGACCTCATTCCTCGGGGACCTTTTGAAGGTTTCCCCACGAAAACAAAAAAAAGGTGCGTAATTGCGTGACACACTATCAGTAGCAATGGGTTTCATTTTGACAGTTCAACAACCATTGCGATATTCACGTCGTTGAGCGTCATTTTCCTAACATATGGAAAAATGGTTTGGCAATTAGTTTCGAAATGACTCCAATTGATAGTAGTGTTACGCAATTAGGGTGCCGAGCCCATAATGTTAATATAAACTAAATAACTATTGTAAGTAATAATAAAAATGAGTACTCCACGTCTTAATACTCATTCCATGTAATTCGCCATAGGGATGGTCACGTACTGGACAGTAAGAATATTCAGCGGGGATCACGTACTGCCGCCGTAAGGGAGCCGCCTCTAGGCCGACAATCGGCCTGAATTCCTGGTAATGACTCCACGAGTAGGAAGTTTGTGTGATGTTACATGGGGCGTGATTATCTTTCCATTCGTCCACTATTTATCCTATAGTGAGGTCATGACGCTGGGTTTTTGTACTTCTTTTAGGGGAATGTTTCGTGTTTCAAGATTTTTTTTTTTTGAGTAAAAATAGTAGATTAGTAGCCAAGGGTTGCAAGGCATCAATTACAACCCGAGATATTTAACGCGCCTAAATATAGTTCGAGGGTGCACCGGTACCCGAGCTTACTCTGCTTTACATCTCGATTATGAGGTAAGTGGAAAAAAAACGGCATTACAAAAATAAAACATTTAAAAGTAAAAGTTTTCTATTCTCGGCATTTTTCATCTTTTTTTTTTAAATTATCTTTTCAAGAACGAATTTGAGCTTCGCTGTTCGATATTCAAAATTGATGACTTATACTCATACGAAGACAAGGCTGAATAACGAAGCACCCTCTTTTGTCATTGGGCTGAATGCATGATGTCTATTGCCAGTATGATGGTTAGATGTAAGCGAACTTTTTAAAAAGAGATTTTTTTAATTACTTACCGCCCAAGGGCTTTTCTAGCTACATTATTAACCTAGAGCGCTAATTGGTCACCTACAAGCTCCATTTGGGGGTAGGTAATAAAAACCTACATACCGAATATGAGACATGTAAATGTAATGTATTTGCATTTAGTATTTAATTATAGTCTTAAAGAGTGACATTGCCCTGTCTGACAAAGCTCTCTAAATAAAGATTTAATAACAATATAAGACTTTTTTATGTGTTAGAATTTGCCTGGGTTATAATTTTAGGTTTTTTTTTCATATTTCTCCTGCCTACCTACCAGGAGGGAAGTTATCTAAGGAGTAAATCATTCCTCCTTTGAAATATATCCTTAATACGATCGGACGCATAAATTTCAAACATCACATAGAAGCTGTGTGCGCCCATTAATCACACAACGGCTTCGATATGCTGCAATTAAGCGAAGCCGAGCGACGAAGCGCAGTCCATTGTCATCGCTAGATGCCATCAGTTAGCACCATAGTTAGTGGTTTGATCATCGATGAAGCTTTGAAAGGAGGAATATTTTAACAGATTGGGTATCCTCGTTTTTATATGCGCCTGGTAAGTGTTCACAGGAACATTTTATTTTTTTTGCTGTCCCTGAATGGCGAGATTGCGGCTTGATCCTTAAAAATCTGTTTTGTATGCTTGTATTAAAAAAAAAATAACTATATTAGACTCATTTCACCGCTTTCTCTTGTCTTTTTATCTTTAACTGTGTTTGCTTATATACTGGCTCTGCGCAGCAAATTGGTGAATCAGATAAAATCTCTCATGTCACCTATATGTAGAAAAAGTAGAAAAAGCTAGGGCTAATACTCAAACACAACAGAATATAATAGCAAAAAAAAAACGTTTTTACGACTCGTACAAGAAGATCATAAATGTATTGTTAAGAAGACACAAAAAAGAAGTAATTATATAAAAATGGAACAAAAATAAAATTGGCCAGAAAGTCGAGGCCAAAAGGCTACTATCTCAGCATAATGTTTCTACATTTACCTACCTCTTTATTGATGTCGTGCTTAAAGTTAACTAGTGATTGGGGACTGTTTAATCATACAGTTTTGACGTTTGCACGTCACCTAACTTTAATCATCCTTTATGAATAAACCCCTTAATAAATATACAACGTGTAACATAAAGGGTTACGGGCATAACAAAGGCATGGCATCTTTACATGATATCAAATGATATTAGAAGGGTTTTTTAATCGTATCTCTTTATGTTAGGAAGTTATGAGGAAAAACACCGCCTGTGATAGGCTACTATCATATTAGTCACACAGAGATATTGAAGACATTTATCGGATTTTCGCAAGTAACGTGACGGGTAACGAGTAGTTATTAACGTATGTCGTCGTCGTGCTCGCAGGTTCGACGACTTTCAGCCTCCCGAACAAGCAGGCTACCGTAAAGGCTTTAGCACCATAGACCACATTCATACGCTGCGGCAAGTTATACAGAAGTCCGAGGAGTATAACAAACCACTATGCTTGGCGTTTGTGGACTATGAGAAGGCCTTCGATTCGATTGAGACTTGGGCGGTGCTACAGTCTCTCCAGCGGTGCCAAATTGACCATCGATACATTGAGGTGATAAAGTGTCTGTACAAAAACGCCACCATGTCAGTCCGTCTCCAGGATCAGGACTCGAAACCGATCCAACTGCAGCGTGGAGTGAGACAAGGAGATGTCATATCTCCTAAATTGTTCACTGCTGCGTTGGAAGATGTCTTCAAGCTCCTGGACTGGAAAGGACTTGGCATCAACATCAACGGCGAGTACATCACTAATCTCCGTTTCGCAGATGATATCGTGGTCATGACTGAGACCCTGGAAGACTTGGGCAAAATGCTCAATGACCTCAGCAGAGCTTCCCAACAAGTGGGTCTAAAAATGAACATGGATAAGATGAAGATCATGTCGAACTCTCATGTCGCACCCATTCCAATTGTAGTTGGTTGCTCTGCACTCGAAGTTGTTGACGAGTATGTATACCTGGGACAAACAGTCCAACTAGGTAGGTCCAACTTCGAGAAAGAGGTGTCTCGGCGAATCCAGCTCGGTTGGGCAGCGTTCGGGAAGCTACGCTACATCTTCTCGTCGTCCAAGATACCACAGTGTCTCAAGACTAAAGTCTTTGACCAGTGTGTGTTGCCAGTGATGACTTACGGAACTGAAACGTGGTCGCTCACAATGGGCCTCATACGAAGGCTCAGAGTCACACAAAGGGCAATGGAAAGAGCTATGCTAGGAGTTTCTCTGCGTGATCGAATCAGAAATGAGGAGATCCGCAGAAGAACCAAAGTCACCGACATAGCTCTGCGAGTCGCTAAACTTAAGTGGCAGTGGGCAGGGCACATTGCTCGTAGAACCGATGGCCGATGGGGCAGTAAGGTTCTGGAGTGGCGACCACGTACTGGAAGACGCAGCGTAGGGAGGCCCCCAACAAGGTGGACCGATGACCTGGTGAAGGTCGCGGGAAGCCGATGGATGCGGGCAACACAAGACCGGTCAGCGTGGAAAGCCTTGGGGGAGGCCTTTGTCCAGCAGTGGACATCTATAGGCTGAAGAAGAATTAACGTATGTAGTGTGGTGCCACGTTTGTTATAATATGATTTTAAGAAACACACGAAATCGAAAATTTGGTACCAATTTTTTGAGTATTTTATTTTGAGTTGAAACCCTTCCGATATCGTTTGATATCATCTAAAGATGCCAAGCCCTTGGTATTGTTACAAATGGACCTTATGTCAATGGCATAAGGTTCAATATCGCGTGACATGCAATGTGTCACTTTTAGGTCCTATTTCCTCAGATCTAGACATTTTCTAAGCACAATATAAAAACGCATTACTAGACTTAGGACGGCCTATCGAATGGTACATGTCTCAACAGTTTTGTCAACAAAGTGTCGACATCGAAATTTCTAGAAACCCGTTTCCGGGAATTACCGTAGGTACTTCCGAGTGACCTCGAAGTTATGTGCTATTATTATTACGTCTAGAGGAATCTGGAATGTTCGATCAGCTGGGCTATATATACCGCCGCGACGCCGGCCCAGAGTCAGTCTACACTCGACTAGCGATACGAAAACAGCGACAGTTAAGAAGCGATCTTCGAGAATACCTACTGCGACAACTGCAACGAGAACTGTGAGTACTACGTGGAGTAACATCTGTACTGTTATTGTGTGTTTACAACACGGACTTCGTGGACATAAGGGAAGACTTCGGTGAGACATCAGCTACGTTCTACTTGTCATTGCCTTCTACCGTCTGTACCTTCGTTGCTAATAAACTTCGTAACCCTTAACCGGCGTTTAAGTACCCCTAGCCTGTAACAATTGGTGTCAGAAGCGGTATGCCGGTCACGCCAAGGGAAGACGAAAGAGTTCGCACGCGACGACAAGCAGCGATGGATTTGGCGCGTCAAGAGGAAGAACCGCTCAGTGTCCCCGCACCCGTAGAAGATGCGGCTGTCGTAACACCAACAAATGTGAGTGCGCCTAGTACCACCACTATTTCTGGAAGCAGTGGATGCGATTTATCGGCATTGCTGGCTCACTTAACGATGCAAATAAAAGGCATAGAGGCAAAAATAGATAAATCACAGGCAGAAACCCAGGCAAAAATAGATAGATCCCAGGCAGAAACCCAGGCACAAATAAAACAATCCCAGGTAGCAACCCAGTCACAAATAAAGGAATCCCAGCAACTGGTATTACAATTAAATGAAAAGTGGAAAAAGACCAAAGAAGAGGTCAATGAACTTAGAATTAAAACAGCTCAACAAGATGCCCGTCTGGACCAGCAAGACACGCGCATAGACAAACAAGATACGCGTATGGACCAGCAAGATACGCGCATAGACAAACAAGATGCGCGTATGGAGAAATTAAACAGTACCATCATGGAGTTTGGGAAGGAAGTAGAATTTTTGCAGGAGAAGGTACAAAAAGGCGTTATTAAAGGTGTGGTACCGGTAGCCAGTGCTTTGCCGACTTTTAAGGTACCTCATTTTGATGGAACAACGTCATGGGTGGCCTTCCGTCTACAGTTTGAAAAGGTCGCAAAAGGCAACAATTGGGACGACGATCAAGCCGTAACCGCCCTTACGCTTGCTCTGCGTGGTGAGGCGGTCCAAATCCTCGAAAATATTTCCGGCGATTGCAATACCCTAGCCTGTCTGTTAGAAGCGTTGGAGTCTAGATATGGAGAGAAACACCTGGAACATGTCTACAGGGCTCAACTCCGCGACCGCACACAGAAAAGCAGTGAGGGTTTGCAACAATGGGCATCGGAAATAGAACGTATTGTTCGGAGGGCGTATGCTTCAACGCCGGGAGCAATTGATGCTACTACGGTGCAAGCTTTTACTGATGGAATTCGAGATGCGGAAGTCAGGGCTGCGGTTCGTCTGGGGCACCATCAGACTCTGAAGGCAGCCTTGACACACGCTCTGGAGGTGGAAGCAGTACGCCAAGATGGCCGACCACACCACCGTATTCGTGAGGTAACCGCACAAATGAAACCCCGACAAGGGCCAACATGCTATGAGTGCGGTGAAAAAGGGCATATTCGGATCAATTGTCCCAGGAAGGCTAAGGGAAGAAGCACTTCTGGGACACAGGTGGAAGCCGAGGATTTAAACTAGGAACAGCCAGGGCTATGGGGCGAGTACTGGCTGGTCGACATGTAGCCCCCATTATAACAGTATCACAAGTGGGTGACGGAAACAGTCTCATTATAGAAGGAGAACTGAATGGTAAATCCTGCAGTTTCACATTGGATACTGGTGCATCAAGAACCATTGCACGACCGGAGCTATTTCCTCGGACCATAGTATGGAAAAGAGGATCTTCACAATGCCGATTACAAACCGCCACTGGCCAACCAGTACTCGTCCTTGGTGAAACGAATGTGACCTTGAAAATGGGTGATAAGACATTTACGCACCCTGTTTTAGTAGCGAATATTACAGATGATTGCATAATAGGACTGGACTTTTTGAAGAAACAACAGTGCATCCTTAATGTAGCAAAAGGAGTATTGAGTTTCCCAGAACAAGAAGTATTTCTTCAAGGTGGAAAACAAGGGTCAGTGTACTGTTTAAGGAGAACGGTATTACCACCAAGATCAGAAACCTTAGTAGATATTAGACTATCACCAATAGGATGCCATAAACGTTGCATTATAGTTGAAAATTCTGGAGATCACCCAGACTGGATAACAGCAAGGACACTGATGATGATTTCCGATAAACCAAAAGTGCGCATTATCAACGTTAGTAACAAAGAAATAACTCTTGAAAAGAATTGCATCGTGGGTGTGTGCGACCATGTAGCATCGTTGAGAAAAACAGAGGCGCACGAAAAGGAACGTGATAAGCAGTGGCAGGAACATGTATCGACACTACTCGAAAATTGTAAGGGCAATTTAAACAAGTTCGAAAGTCACAAAGTTAAGCAACTGTTGTATAAATTTCATGACATCTTCTCTAAGACCGACAGTGACGTGGGAAGGACCGGGCTCGTCAAACACCATATAGATACGGGCGATACACAGCCGATAAGACAGAGACCACGTCGTATCCCCTTTGCAAGAGAACAGGAAGTCACGGAAATGTTAAGAGATATGGAGAAAAACCGGATTATAGAAGCATCCACCAGCCCTTGGTCATCTCCAGTTGTCCTAGTCAAGAAAAAGGATGGCAGTACAAGGTTTTGCGTTGACTACAGGATGTTGAATGATGTCACGAAAAAGGACAGTTATCCCCTGCCACGTATAGATGACACTTTGGACTTGCTAAGTGGCATGAAATGGTTCTCCACAGTTGACCTCAAAAGTGGATACTGGCAGGTGGAAATCTGTCAGCAGGATAAAGAAAAGACCGCTTTCTCCACTGGTCCTGGCAACGGTCTCTGGCAATTCAATGTCATGCCTTTTGGACTGTGCAATGCTCCAGCTACATTCGAGCGCCTAATGGAGCGCATTTTGGTGGGGTTGCTTGGTGAGGCATGCCTGGTCTATTTAGATGACATCATCATTATGGGACGAAACTTCGCAGAACACCTACGCAATTTGGAGAAAGTGTTCCTGAAACTGCGTGAAGCTAATTTAAAACTCAGTCCTAGTAAGTGTACACTATTCCAGAAAAAGGTTGGATACTTGGGACACATTATTTCGGCGCAAGGAATTCGAACAGACCCTGAGAAAATAAAAGCCGTGTCGAAGTGGCCTACCCCTCGTAATAAAACTGAGGTACGCTCTTTCTTGGGTCTGTGTGCATATTACCGTCGGTTTGTGAAGAACTTCTCCGAGTTAGCAAAACCGTTGCATCGTTTAACAGAGGAAAAGTGTCAATTTGAATGGAACTCTGACTGCGAACAGGCATTTGCGCTACTGAAAACTCACTTGTGTGAGGCTCCTGTATTAGGTTACCCTAGTAGGGAAGGCCGATTTTTGGTAGACACAGATGCCAGCAATGTTGGTATTGGAGGAGTTCTCTCTCAAACACAAGGAGATAGGCAGGTCGTTATCGCATACTTCAGCAAATGCCTTTCCAAGCCAGAAAGAAATTACTGTGTTACCCGCCGAGAACTTCTAGCCGTTGTTAAGACCTTACAACACTTCAAGAAATATTTGATTGGGAGACAGTTTACACTTCGTACCGATCACGCTGCCTTACAGTGGCTCCTCCAGTTCAAGGACCCAGAAGGACAAGTAGCAAGGTGGATAGAGCAGCTGCAAGAATTTGACTTTGTCACTGAACATCGAAAAGGCAAGTCACACAATAATGCTGATGCTTTGTCTAGACGACCTTGCGAAGAATCTTGCCGACATTGTGCCAAACAGGAAAAGAAAGAGAACGTAAGGATTATCCGGGTAAACGCTTTGGATGAAGACTGGGATAATCAATCATTGAAAGACGCACAGAAGGAAGACAGTTACCTTAAGGCAGTAATCGAGTGGAAGCAACGTGGCCAGAGGCCCGCTTGGAGTGAAATATCAGCGCTTAGCCCAGCAGCAAAAAGTTACTGGGCCCAATGGGACAGCCTGATAATTGATAATGGAGTTCTCAAAAGGAAATGGGAATCACCCAGTGGACAGGAGGTCACCTTACAGATAGTTGTTCCCTGCGATAAAGTCGCGTCAGTGCTAAGACAGGTGCACGACGGAGTATCCGGAGGACATCTAGGAGTAAAGAAAACCCTGGAGAAGGTGAGAAAAAGATTCTATTGGGTGCATTGTCGCGAGGACATAGAGGACTGGTGTAGAAAATGTGTAGCCTGCTCCTCAGTAAAGGGACCGCAAACGAGAGCCAGAGGTCGACTTAAAGTGTACAATGTTGGTGCACCATGGGAAAGAGTTGCTGTTGATATAGCTGGGCCATTCCCTGTTACTGAAGAAGGGAATAGGTATATCATCGTCATGCAAGACTATTTCAGCAAATGGCCAGAAGCTTTTGCAGTACCTAACCAGGAAGCTCATACAGTCGCCAAAAAGCTAGTTCACGAGGTGTTCTGTCGATTTGGCGTTCCCTTGGAGTTACACTCTGACCAGGGTAGAAACTTCGAGTCTTCACTATTTCAAGAGGTTTGCCAACTACTCGGGATACATAAGACTCGTACAACACCGTACCACCCACAGTCAGATGGAATGGTCGAAAGATTCAATCAGACGTTGGAGAATCACTTGGCCAAAGTAGTGGAAGAACATCAAAGGGATTGGGACCACTACATTCCACTCTTTTTAATGTCATACCGCTCAGCAATACACGATAGCACAAATTGCACACCGGCGAAAATCAACTTCGGCCGAGAAATTAGACTACCAATAGATGCATTAACCGGAACACCCCCGATACTCCTATCCTAGCCGTCGACTATGTGGCCGACCTGCGGCGTAAGTTAGATGGAATACATGAGCTAGTGAGAGAGAACGGTCTGAAAACCAGTGAGAAGATGAAGATCCGATACGACCGCAAAGCTAACGTGCCCGGATTTGAAGAGGGAACTTCGGTATGGTTACATAATCCCATTAGAAGAAAAGGAAAGAGTCCAAAGTTCCAAGCCAAATGGGAGGGTCCGTACACGATAGTAACCAGAATAAACGATGTCACCTACCGGATTAAGAAAGGATCTAGAGGGAAGCTGAAAATCGTACACTTAGACCGCCTAGCTCGCTATTATGGATCAAATCATGCTCGGGACGAGCATGACTAAGAAGGGGGCAATGTTACAAATGGACCTTATGTCAATGGCATAAGGTTCAATATCGCGTGACATGCAATGTGTCACTTTTAGGTCCTATTTCCTCAGATCTAGACATTTTCTAAGCACAATATAAAAACGCATTACTAGACTTAGGACGGCCTATCGAATGGTACATGTCTCAACAGTTTTGTCAACAAAGTGTCGACATCGAAATTTCTAGAAACCCGTTTCCGGGAATTACCGTAGGTACTTCCGAGTGACCTCGAAGTTATGTGCTATTATTATTACGTCTAGAGGAATCTGGAATGTTCGATCAGCTGGGCTATATATACCGCCGCGACGCCGGCCCAGAGTCAGTCTACACTCGACTAGCGATACGAAAACAGCGACAGTTAAGAAGCGATCTTCGAGAATACCTACTGCGACAACTGCAACGAGAACTGTGAGTACTACGTGGAGTAACATCTGTACTGTTATTGTGTGTTTACAACACGGACTTCGTGGACATAAGGGAAGACTTCGGTGAGACATCAGCTACGTTCTACTTGTCATTGCCTTCTACCGTCTGTACCTTCGTTGCTAATAAACTTCGTAACCCTTAACCGGCGTTTAAGTACCCCTAGCCTGTAACAGTATGTATATACCCTTTTTGTTACACGTTGTATAATAATGTCGCAACGCTAGCATAAGTAAGATACTCTTTATTTTATACTCCATTAAATGAACAGGTATAAATGTTTACATTTTTTGTCTCGGTAAACACGTTAATCCGTCGCTGGTCCCGCAACCTAATTGTGTATGTAACACACTGTTAATCTCAAATTGAATCATTTTGAGCATATTACGAATGGTTCGTCGAAAAATATGCACAATAACGTAAATTACACAATAAGTGATATTGATATAGTGAAGACTACGAATGCATGTTCAGTAATGTTCTCTTATTGTGTAAACTTAAGGTTATATATACTACACTAGCGGCCGTCAGCGACTTCATTCGGATGGAGTTAGTTATGCTCCGCTCCTTTTCGTGGTAGCGTGATGTTATATAGCCTAAAGCCTTCCTGGATTAATGGGCTATTCGACGCAAACAGATTTTTTTTTTAAATCAGAGTAGTTGTTCCTGAGATTAGCGCGTTCAAACAAACAAACAAACTCTTCAGCTTTATATATTAGTATATATTAATTATAGCTGTGTTAGCATTTGTTAAACCAGCAACCATACAGAGAAGGATTGAGGGTAATCACCACACTTGCCCAATGCGGGTTGGCGATTTCAAACTTAAAGTCCAGGATTCCTCAAGATGTTTTCCTTCACCTTTTAATCAGTAATTGGTGTCCAAGATATACTTAGAAAGTACATATAACTTAGAAAAGTTACATTGCTACTTGCCTGGAGTCGAACCCGCACACTCATACTTCTACTCCGTTCCTCCTTTATATGAGAAAATGACTTGCTCTGAGGTATATTTTATATAGAACTAGCTTTCCGCCCGCGGCTTCGCCCGTGTGGAGTTCGGTTCTATCGCGCTTTTTAGATTTCCCTCGAGAAAATCAATTTTTTCCGGGATAAAAGGTAGCCTATATCATTTCTCAGGGTCTAAAGATTGTCTGTGCCAAATTTCATTACAATCGGTTGAGAGGTTTAATCAGGAAAGCGTAACAGACAGACAAACAGAGTTACTTTCGCATTTATAATAGTACTAGCTTTCCGCCCGCGGCTTCGCCCGCGTGGAGTTCTGTTATATCGCGCTTTTTAGATTTCCCTCGGGAACATCAAATTTTTCCGGGATAAAAAGTAGCCTATGTTCTTTCTCAGGGTCTAAAGATTGTCTGTGCCAAATGTCATCAAAATCGGTTGAGAGGTTTAAGCGGGAAAGCATAACAGACAGACAGACAGACAGAGTTACTTTCGCTTTTATAATATTAGTATGGATAGTATGGACTAGCTTTCCGCCCGCGGTTTCGCCCGCGTGGAGTTCGGTTATATCGCGGTTTTTAGATTTCCCTCGGGAACATCCAATTTTTTCGGGATAAAAGGTAGCCTATGTTCTTTCTCAGGGTCTAAAGATTGGGTGTGCCAAATTTCATCAAAATCGGTTGTGAGGTTTAAGCGGGAAAGCGTAACAGACAGACAGACAGACAGACAGACAGACAGATAGACAGACAGACAGACCGAGTTACTTTCGCATTTATAAAATTAGTATGGATGGATTTACTTTATGCTCGTGACTTGTTCTATGATAACTCTTTGTAATTTTCCTAGCCATGGAAATATCTATTAATTTTATAGTTTTACTCAATGATATTTACATAATAGTTAACTGGTTTTACTGCACAGTAAATAAGTATATTTAATTAAAATTGAGAACCAGCAAAAAGGCTCCTTTATTTCGCGGAAACCTTTTGTTCGGAATGAAACCGATACTGGAAGTGAAGTCTTGCTTGTGCAGAATTACGATGTACGTGTTTGCATATTCTGTGATGAGTCGTGACTAGCGTGACGCAAGCTGTCACTCATATTTATTTTCGATTGAAATTGAGGCGAATGAGCTGCAGGCATTCTTGTAGCAGAAGCTGGATATGATGGACTATGTCCAAAGAACTTAAGCGAAGATGTCATAGCTGCTGGCAAGCTATTGTTGTTCAGTGTGCTTAACAAAGGGTTCACCTTTGTTAAGCACACTGAACAGCACTGAACAACAACATGGTGTCCCGCCATCGTGATGGGACTAAGAGAAGTCTGCAAGATATTATCAGGCTGTTCAAGGAGACCGACCCGGACGTCGTTCCGACGTTTGTGGCGAAGGGACTGCACAAGCTGCCACCCGTCCACCTTCGACCACGTGGATATAACAAGCCTTCTGAAGATAATCCCCCTTATTCATAAACGCTGCTTAAAGTTAACTAATGATTAGCGATTGTTTAAACATACAATTTAGACGTTTGCACGTTACTTAACTTAAATCATCGTTTATGAATAAACCCTTTTAACCCTGTGGTGTCTATTCAGGATAATTAAAGTTAAGTAATGTTAAAAGGTCAAAAATGTATGGTTAAAGACTCGCTAATCACTAGTTAACTTTAAGCAGCGTTTATGAATAAGGGGGTATGTCTTTCTAAAGGCCCGTTTCGCGGATGTTTTAGCGAAGTTAGATGCATCCTAAAACGCCGTCAAAGATTTGCGCAAGGAATTTTGCGAGTTGCACAACAGTGTAGCAGTAACTAGGTCACTAGTCGATGTATCGTCGTCAAATTATACGTAAGCAGTTTCCTCGCAAGCGCACTCGTCGTTTGCTGAGCTTGCAGAACGGTCCGCCCACGTGTTCCACAGCACCCGTCATGGCGGCTCCTCCACGCAGCGCCACTCGAGTCCTTCATTCCGTCCCGCCGCCGGCATCTAGAGCGCTCGATCCAATCCTCTATGAAAAGGAATCTGCTAACGTCACCGCGAGTATTTCAGGTGCTCCAAGTAGAAAGCCTATGCCAAAAAGGCAATAGAGCCAATGCTGACGGTTTGGTGATAGTGCAGAGGAGGAAGAGTCACTGCGGGAAAGTTCCTCCTACGGGGCCCGAAGTCAGCTTTCGTACCGTAAAGCCGAATACACCGGTGTAAAACTTCCGCCTTCACTACACCACTAAGATGGAGAACATCGTAAAGTAAGTGCGCAGCCTCCGTAGCGTAGCGGTAGCGAACGCGGCCGCTGCTCAAGGAGGCGCGGGTTCGATCCCCGCGCATTACACATATTTGTATGTATGAATATAAAGATTTGCACTACTTAGTTTGGTCGTGGATCGGAAAGCACGTTAAGCCGTTGGTCCCGGTTGCCATACGAACATCTAATGGCAGTCGTTACGAGTTGTTGGTGCCCTGAAAAGTCCAAAAATTTGTCTAACTGCAAAGCTTCGATATCGCCTTCGGGTTGTGGAGGTCAGACGGCAGTCGCTTATACCGAAGTTTAGCCAAAATCAGCAGTTAGACTGATAAAGCGAACCCCAGACCCCAAAGCTAAAAAAGGTTCAGATGCAACTGGCATTAACGCTGAGAAGATGATGATGACATCGTAGAGTCCGTGCACCAGAAGACGAGGTACACGCCGCATTGCAACGTCAATGTCAAAGCGTTCGTGGTGCGTGTGCCAAATTATTATATACTAGCTTTCCGCCCGCGGCTTCACCCTAGTGGAATTCGGTTATATCGCGCTTCTTAGATTTCCCTCGGGAATATCAATTTTTTCCGGGATAAAAGGTAGCCTATGTTCTTTTTCAGGGTCTAAAGATTGTCTGTGTCAAATTTCATTAAAATCAGTTGAGAGGTTTAAGCGGGAAAGCGTAAAGACAGACAGACAGACAGAGTTACTTTCGCTTTTATAATATTAGTGTGGATCTGCCCGTTGTCGTCATGGAAAAAGACTTCTGGCTGCTAGAGGTACTGCACTATCGCTTTCGCGGACGAATACCACATAACAGCACAAGAACATGCTAATGAAGTACTATTTTATGGCTTAAAGATGTGTATGTTTAAGTTAAGGAGCTTATCTATAGGCCTGCGTCGCCTAAAATAATTAATGATAACTGATAGGCCTGCAGGCATTTGGTCAAACAAAGGGGCGATAAAGTCCAAAGACGCTTCCAAGAAAGTACACAGAATCCATTTATCAGAACAGATTTAAAATCCTATTTGAAGAAACTTCGAGAAATTTTGTTAAAATATTGGCCATTGTTTCTCCTTTAATAAAAAAACGGGCTAATTACGAATCACACTCACCGACGAAGGGTTTCGTACCAACGAAGCAATACACTTTCGTTTACTTGAATACCCGTGTGAAATATTGATTTAAACCCCAATTTGCTAAACCTGGATTGATTTTTTTTATAATACTAAAGTGAAATTATATCATCCTGTCTTTTTTTTTTCTTCTATCTTAGTTTTGATTTGTTTAATTATTTCAATTTTACTATGTATTTGTGTTATTTAATTTTGTATTGATAATGTAATTGGCTTTTGGCAGCCGTGTTAATATACATAAATAAAAAATCCTTGTTTGTTCCTCTTTCACGCCTAAACTACTGAACGGTTTTGGATGAAATTTGGCACACAGATGGTTTATTACCATGAATAACAAATAGGATATTTTTTATCCCGATATTCCTACAAGATCGAAACTTATTTATATATACTTTATTTTACACCAAAAACATACAGCTATTTAAATACATTCAACACAACAAAATATGCGATGAGCGGCCTGAAAGCTAATGCAATCTCTTCCAAAAAATGGACAGAGATTCTTTTGAACCATAAATGGGACTGTCGTTGGTGCAAACATCTATACTAATATATAAAGCTGAAGAGTTTGTTTATTTGTTTGTTCGCGCTAATATCTGGAACTACTGGTCCGATTTGAATAATTCTTTTTGCGTTCGATAGCCTATTAATCCCGGAAGGCTTTAGGCTAACATCACGCTGCGACCAATAGGAGCGGAGCATAACTAAACCACGCGAACGAAGTCGCTGGCGGCCGCTAGTATTATATAATCTTTATTATTTCATCCACTGTTGAGTATTAGGGTTCTTCCCTTTTGTGGCATGCTTCCCTGATCTGTGCAAGTCTTCCCGCAATCTTCTCTAAGTCTTTTTCGACTACTTTCTCAACCCAAAATATATCTTAAAACCGACAAAAAATGGTCGACCAAACCGTGATTAACCCCAAATATATAGAATCAAACCATTCTTCCATTTCTGTGGACGATAACAATCTGTAAATGCTCCGCAAATATTATGTAAAAGGTCCCTTTGTTTAACGGTGCGAGTGTAAGCACTTTTTGTTCGTGGTAATCATGCGTCGGGCGTAAACTCACAGAGTTGCCTGTCTTATGGGATTTCATTTCATTGAAATGCTTTTTACATTTTGCTGGAATGTTTATTTACGTTGCCTTAGTTAAGAAGACGGTTTTGCGAGTTTGTTTATAATAATTATAAACTAGTGCTTGACTGCAATCCCGCCTGATGGTTAGCAGTAATGCAGTCGTTGATGGTAAAGCGCTCTAGTTTATTAAGCCTATAACAAAACGTAAGAATAGGAAGGAAGGCAGTTGAGCGAAGTGATGCAATGTTAAACCCAAGACCAACACGACCAAACGATGCTGCGCTAGAGGGAGATTGATCTGGAGACTCCACGACCAATCTCCCGATACAACAACATTTGGCGCATCCTACCCGCGACACATCGCAACACAACTGCTCAGACCCGTCCTCCGTACGGCTTCACCAGACATCATGCCGGAACACGACGAATCACTTGGCGGCAAGACTTTGTCTGGTGGGTGGTAACTTCTGCCGGCAGCCGATGTTATGGCCTACCACCGAGAATCTGACTACCAGTCTATGGTATCGTAAGACCCAGTAACTGGTTTGTGGAGGGCAGAGAGACATCATCATCATCATTTTAGCTGAAAGGTGTCCACTGAAGGACATAGGCCTGCGAACGGGTTCCTGCGGCTTTGCCAAATGTTTAATGCCAAAGTTCGTTGGTCCCCCTTTTGAGAGGTCTTCCAGGGTATGTCTTTCGGTATGCTGTCACTATTTCAGAACTATTTGGCCTTATCATTCATCTGTTCTACGAGCAATGTGCCCTGCGCACTACCACTTACGTATTGAGACACTGCGGTATGTGGAAATTCAGTCGCTCCATGATGCATGCACATAGATGCTAATATTCATTTGCATCCAGTTTTACTAAGAGCCAACCAGAATGTAGCTCGGTAAAGACTAAACAGATGAAGGTTAATATCTAGAATTCGGTATAATTTAATGTTTAGAGACGTATATTCTAATCATTTCTGGTCATTGGCTGTCTTTTGCTCACATTTTTTTTTTGTTTTTTTATTGGATTATTGTTCTCATTGGTCTTTCTTTTTATCTCACCAAAACTACCCCGATCACCATTAGCATATAGGGATTTTCCCCGTTCTTTTAAAAGACCAACTCCAAGATCCTACCTCTGCTAGGCCTGTAAAACACATCTCAGGAGAAACTGTAAGAGGTCTTCCCCTGAGCTTAGTTATGGAGTTCTTAGACCTGCAATTCTGAGGACTTAAAAACTCAACTCGAAAAAAGAAGAAAAGGCACCTGTGTACTCAGATCTTAATTTTCTCGTATCTCTATGTATTTTATTGTGTGTAGGTACATAAATAATAAAATAAATAAATAAATAAAAATGATATCATCCTACTGAGATAGCAGTCTTTTAGCCTCATAAGGGAATTTCCGGTTAATTTTTCTGTTTTGTTACTACTTTATATATATATTTTAATTCCGTTCAATTTCGTTAAATTTTATAATATCAGGAATACTATAAAACTTAACTAAATTGAACGGAATTTAACTAAATACGAGTTACAATAAAGATCTTTTACTTTCTTTCCTTAAGTGAAATCATGGCAAGCATGGAATTTAAGACGGTATTACATTCATTTTATACAAAAATTACACGTCTAATACCTCCTAACATTATGGACCCGTACATCACAACGGTATTAGGTTTTCACACTCGCAAAAATTATCAGTATTACCATCTCAGAAAATGCCTTACAAAAATACCATTAAACGCCATAAAATAGTATAAATTATACTTTCTGCCCGTATGTAAATCAGTGTTTGGCGCAATGAATGGTAAATTTCCCCCGTCGTAGCTTGTATTAACATAAAATACTACTTTAACTCGTTAAATAGATTTATGTTTACACGGACAGGCTATGTTTTGTTAGTAGATATTTCTTAGCGATATTAAATTATAGGTTTACTAAAATATTTCATATGGGAATGCGAAAAATATGTCTAAGAGATTACTATTTGAGTTAAAACCTAGAGAAGAATATTACCTATCAACACTCTGCATTAATCGTGTAGACATAGGGATATTATAGACGAAGCTAAAACTATACCTACAATATACTATATAGGTGATATACCTACCTACAGTAAGTAACTCCATCCAATTTATTGTTAAATATTTCGTCAGTCGTGTATGAATTTCGCCTAACATAGGTTTTAAACTCGGCTTTTAAATATGCATTTATAACATGTAAAAATTCACGCACGTAGACGCTATATCTGCGCCCTATCACATGATGCGTCATGATGTGTGTTCCGCCTAAACGGCGCTGCCCTCTATGCATCAACATACCGTTGAAGTCACTAAGTGGACGAACGTTGAGGTTTCAAATATCGTCATCGGAAACTGTAGACCTGTTGCTTAAACTTTGCCCGTCGGAGTAAAGTCTTGGGCGACCAGGTAGGATGGCAATTTCATTATAATAGTCACTATTCAATACATGTATGGTTTCCACAGTTGGACGTAGTTATGCAAAAAGGATCCAGCCAGCAAACTTGCTTCTGAGAAAATAGAGTTTGAAGTAAAATATATTAATACTATATATTAAAATAACATTTTTTTATATATTATAAACTAGTGCTTGACCGCAATCCCGCCTGATGGTAAGCAGTGATGCAACCGTTGATGGTAAAGTGCACTAGTTTATTAAGCCTATTCACTTAAAAAACTTAGGAATAGGAAGGATGACGGCAGTTGAGTGAGGTGATGCAATGTAAAACGCAAGACCAACACGACCAATGATGCTGCGCCGGAGAGAGGGAGATTGATCTGGAGACTCTCTACGACCAAACTCCCGACACAACAACCTTTAGTGTATCGTACCCGGCACACATCGCAACACAACTGCTCAGACCCGTCCTCCGTAATGCTTCACCAGACATCATGCCGGCACACGACGAATCGCTTGGCGGCAAGACCTTGTCTGGTGGGTGGTAACTTTTGCCGGCAGCCGATGTTATGGCCTACCTCCGAGTATATGACAGTAGATTTAAATTTCCTTTTAAATAATGGGTATTTTCCTGTACTTTTTTGCAGCTTTGATATTTTTTGCATATACTAAAGTTGATGTGTAGATTTTAGACATTCATGACAGTAACTCAAAAAATGGTTTTTGTGGGTTGGAACCATTTCGCATAACTACGCCCAATTTTCAATAATGAGGCAAACATTACCTCTATTATAGTTGTTCGCGGTGTATTTCCTCATACGAGTATCATACTCTGTTTTCTAATGAGCGGTGTAAAAGTCCCAGCGAAACATAAAAATATTTTTGTAGAAACGAATCTTGTTTTTTACTGAAATAAAAAAAGAATTTACTTATCTAAGATTTTCCAGGAAAAAACAAGTGGTAAACCTGTACATATTTAAGTATTAAGATTACAAAGAAAGCGTTCGCAAACATATTGTGTTCGGAGAGGGATGCAAACAGACGGGCGGAAATTAAGCCTGTAAGCAATGCCTAGCGAGCGAACAATATGAGCTGATAATGTGGCCAGATACTGTACATCAAATTATATTATAAATGGATAAATGATTTTGTTTGTTACACTTTTACGAATGGTTGAACGGATTTGATAAAATGAAATGTTATCTTCGCCCAAAACCCTAATTGTGTAACGTTTATCAATGCGCTGAAACCCCCATTTTACCACGTCAGTTCACTAGAGGAGAGTTGCCCGGGGGCAGCTCTCTCAATGTTGCAGCGAAATGCTAATGACACCTGGAAATGAGTTACCACTGGCCGCCTGTCTCGATATTTGAGCATAATTGAGCTGTGTCAAAGAAAATGGACGTCGTTTATTATTTTTAAATGCTCTGTGTTTTATTTAATTTTTATGGGATTGGTGATTTGGTAAAACAAATAAAACGATTATTATTTATAAAAAAGACTGTGTGACTTGTGTGTGAATGTGTGATCGCGGTGACCAAAAGAAGAGGAAGGGATTTAAAAAAAAACTTGTGTCTTAATTCTTTAGTGATAAAGATGAAAATCTATTAAAGAAGTTTGGTGACAGACTGTAGTAGCTTGGTATACTGACGTCTATACATTTATTAAAATTATTTATTTATTTTCTGGTATAGTTTTGTTACTATTTTACTACTCATAATCACATTTTATACATAGAATTTATTTTATTTTATTACATTTTAATTTTTGTTTTATTTTGTTTGTTTGTTTTATTTTTGTTCTGTTTTACATCCGTCACTCACACATCAGGTTCAGTTGAAAACCAGCGTCAGGCACTAGTTGTCTGGCATTTTTGTTGAACTGGACCTTTTTGCCGCACATTCCCGCTAGTTTTGTACATTAATTTGTTTTATCACATTTTACTTTAGTTTTTTTTTTTTAATTTTAATGTTTGTCTTTATCTGATGTATTGTGTGTCTTATAGGTCCGTATTACAGAACGTCACTCAAAACTCAAGCTCTACTTATGTCTCGTTTCAAGCCATTTGATTGGTTGTTTTAAGTAATGCTTAAGCAGAGATCAATGCTTGAGTTTCCTTCTAGAATGTCTAGAAAGACCTTAGTCTGTGATAAATAAATATACTTTCTTTCTTTCTTTCTTACATATACACCGTGTTCTGGACGATATACGTAAATGTACAATAAACTTGGACAGAATGTTCAAACTATGCAAATAAGCATTCTTGATTATATGCATATTAATGAATTCTTATTTTTTATTAACTATCATACAAACTAAATATCTTAACGTAAATCATCGGATACGCACTTGTATCTTTTTATTCAAAGGATTTGATAGATTTATCATTATGATGTAACTGAGCGACTTCATAACGTAAATTAAGACCGTTTCTTGCTGTATGGCCCAATTATAGTTAGAAAGTAAAATTACAAATATTTTTGTAACGAAGCTATTTCAAGTACTACAGCCTTAGTTGGATTTGAATTGTAAGAGGTATAAAAACATTTTTGCCCATGTGAATTAAACGGTGTATATTATCATGAGTTTCTTAGTAATAATCGAATTAGGTAAAGTAAAATAAGTACTTAATTAAAACAAGAAAGAAAAATTGATTATTCCATACAAACAAAACACAACAAGTAAATGCTAATTATAATAATAAAAAAAAAAAATACATAAAATACTTATGAACAATGTTGGTCTGATGTCAGAGCGAGGGTCTAAGACAACATACATTATTTAAGAATTGATATTAGCAAGAATTCACAACATGTAATATTGTCATTTGCTCATTAAATGTCTAATTAAACTAGAAATAATTTGGCTAATTTTAACATAAACTAACTTGTCAAAAATCTACTGGAGCACTGGAGTCTGGTGGAGTACTGCAACCTCATTTCGGCTGGTGCTGCGAAATGTCACCTGCTGTGTTGTGTGTGTGCTAATGGGCTGGCGGTGATTCCGTTGGACTACAATTTGAGTGTCTTCAAGGCTAGAGTGAATAGGCTCTTAATAAACTAGCGCGCTTTACCATCAACGATCGCATCACTGCTTACCATCAGGCGGGATTGCGGTCAAGCACTGGTTTATAATATACTAGCTTTCCGCCCGCGGCTTCGCCCGCGTGGAGTTCGGTTTTATCGCGCTTTTTAGATTTCTCAGTGTTTCTCTACTATATTATGCATTTATTATACATACAAACCTTCCTTAAGAATCACTCTATCTATTAAAAAAAACCGCGTCAAAATCCGTTGAGTAGTTTTAAAGATCTAAGCATACATACGGACATACAGCGAAAGCGACTTTGTTTTATACTATGTATTGATATACAATATGTAAAGAAAACCCTGTCCGATCCGTGAAGGTATTGTTAGGTAGCGATAACTGATTCTACTAATGCGTTCAAAGCCGGACTAAACTTTAAAAAAAATCCCCTTAAAAAAATAAATATTATTTTGCAAAAAGAGGTAACTTAAAACATGCGCAGTATGCCATACAGGCGCGGGCGAAGAGGGGCAGGGCACGCGGCACGCGGTCGCATCGCTATTCGCTCAGAATTATACCGTCAAAAATAATGTTGTCACTTTTTAAAAATTACTACATTTTGGGGAAGTTGGAATTAATTCACGGGAAAAAGAGGTTATTTCAATATTCACTGGTATTGTTACTATGATGATTATGTAAAATTTCATATGTTATTTGGTCATGTGTTTACCTAGCCTTTACTATCCTTACGGGTCGGACAGGGTTTTCTTGACATATTGTATATAAAAAAAAATCTACGATTATATCCGAGACCAACGGCTTACCATGCTTTCCGAAGCACGAAGTAATCTGTTATTAACATTATAACTTAAACGTTGCTTACATTTACAGCCCATTAGTCGAATTAACAAAGCAACCTAGGAAACATCAAAGACATTAAATTATTTACTATAAGTAATGTTAAATCTCTTTGAGAAACGTCAGTTAAAAGCGAATGGCAGACGCTAGTCAAGAGATGTCAAGTTACGGCAATTAATTGTTAAGTAAATTGACTACCAACTTAAATTGTTCGTATATATTCAAGAAAAAGAGGGAAAAGAAGATTGAAATTGAATTAAGCGTATTGTGTTGTTAATTGTTAACAGACTTCAAAACCGGACGAGGTTCTCAATTCAGATGTTTCTATTATTTTTACGTTTATAATTTAACAAATGATTTCTATAATAATTACATATTTTTATTTATATAAGTATAACAATTAGTTACAAGCTAACGTAGTCGCAGTAATAAATCCAAGGCACCGAACGAAAGGCTTAGCTTAGAACTGTGATAATCCGCGTGCGAGCCGAAAGACCGAAGCGAGGTAAACAATACTTCTAAAGACCAGCCGGTTGACTAAAGAGCTAATTTAACCAGTTTATTCAATCAAAATCAAATTCATTCATTCAATAGTCATTTATTCAAATTAGGCTGAGAATCAGCACTTTTGGAACATCAATATTACATAAGACAGTCTCCCCAAAACGCCCGCCCTTCGCCACTTCCTAGAGCGTTCGCTGGTAAGAAGAATTGGCGGAACAAACTCCCCAGCAGCACAGTTGTCTGTTCAATTAGAAAAACTTGCTTTTATACAGTAGTAGTCATGCAAAGTAGTAAACATTCGACACAGAACATCAAAATAAACTAGGATTAAAAATTATCCATTAAAAGTTATTCCTCGTTATAAACCCTTTGTGTGCCATATTTCACCCAAATCCTCTAACTCATCGAGGGACTGGAGCAATTTGCCAGCGGTGGTGTTTCCATCGAACTACAATTTAAATGTCTTCAAGGCTAAAGTTCTGTTAATTAAAAAAAAAACGCTGACTTTATACACTGTGTACAGTTATAATGAACACAACAAGACACAATAATAATGAAATTATTTACCATATGCCAGCTAGCCACGCCAAAATACCAGAAAAGTAAAAACAAAAAATAAAATATCATTAAAATGAAAATGTAAATAAGTAAAAACTTATTACCTCACAGCTCACACATTTATGCATTGTAAAAAAGCAAATTATATGAACTCAAATAACGTCTTTCTTTCCTTCTTTCTTTTTTGGTTTCGCACGGTTTGTGCATTTAGCCAATGTCACGTAATAAATTATTCATGTCGAAAAAGACGGCTGCGTGAATCGTCTTAGGAGGGAGGTTTGAGAAAAAGTCATGATGTGGCTACCATGCTGCGATATTTCTCTGTTCTTTATGAATCATTTACTGAATGCACCTTTTACTACATAAATCATGCAATTTTATTTAGTAAACAATAAGTACTATAAATAATTTTAAAAGTCCAATGAAAAATGAGCATAACACTCATCTTGACTTTCCCGCCAAAACTCATATAACGTGTCAGTAAGCTAATTCTGGAGACTGGTAACAATAAAAATAAAACATTAATGTGAAAAAATATGCGTAAATAAGAACTTTCCTGAACCTATATCGCGCATCAAGTTACTAAACCTCTTTCCTTTTTCCAATTTGACAGGTGCATCCTCCTCACCACGACCACCACGTTACCTACAGTTTCCATTTATCGACTTGTCAAATACAGAACCGGATTTTTTTCTTCTTTTTTAGACTTCGCTTCGTTTGAATGTAGCCAGTATTACGAGTTTTTTTTCGGTTTTGCCGTACACCGGTGCGGTTGCATTTTGATCATTTTTTTTTTCCAAATTGAAGCGGTGCAAATGTTCAATATTTGAGGATCGAGTATGGAATTTGTTTTTATTATAGTTGCACGGGGCGTGAATTTACTCAAAAATTGGTTGTCAGGGGCGTTTGCAACGAATTCAAATACAGTCTCAGTTGTTCTAAATTTGAGCCTGCGAGCGGTGAGCAGTAGGCAGCTTGCCGTTAAGGACCAGGCGACGGCAAGTTGAGTTTCACGCGCGCCTCAAAGAGATGTCAGCTCGTTGTGACGGGGTCCAAGAAGACTGATGTCTACTGGATCAGGGTTGCGGGTTGGTTAAAAAAGAAACCGGTGTCCTGGCGCATACGCAGGTGAAGAAACAAGGGTGGGTTTTAATCAGTAAAAGTCCGCTCTGGGCGGAGGGAAAGGGCGTGTCCAATCATCAAATGTCCATTTGATGATTTCGAATCAAACAAAAAGTTGTTCTAAATTTTAACGACACGTTTGGTGCAGTGGCTGAGTGATCAACTGCTGCGCGGCGTGTCGCGGGTTCGATTCCCGCACAGTACAAATATTTGTATGGCCTACAATTAGTTGTTCCGGGTCTGGCTGATTGTGTATGTCAGTTTATATGTTTGTAAACGCACCCACGATACAGGAGAAATTCCTAATGTGGGGCAAGATTAAAAAAAAAACATGCAAACAGTACCTATGTCTAGCATTATACTATTCTTGTAGCGTCTAAAACCCCTGTACTTATTGTAATTATTTTTATTCAGACCTCATTCGAAGGACCCAACAGATACAACGGAATAAAATGACATCTACTTTTTAGTGTACAATAAATCAGTGAAATTAACAAGGGCTTGAAGGTCTCCCGACGTGTACAGATGGGGTGCCAGGCCTCCGACACAGCCTCGGTTATCAATCACCAGGCCAAATTACTAGAGATGTAGTGCTATATGGAATTGGACTGTACATTGTTCTGTTTTTGTGGTTTATATTCAATTAGATTTTTTTTTTTTTGTATTTGCTGGATTTTTCGAGGCGGTCTTACTTGAAATATTGTTGGTTATTTTTTCACAAAGGGTGGTGATACAAGTGCTTTATGCGTGATTATTACCAGTCACTCAGAAAGTATTGCGATAAAAAGTTTTTATGTATGAAAAACTAGCCGGTTGGGTTATAAAATATCATTATTTGTAACTACATTCCAAATTCAAAACTTCCCTCCACATTTCTTGCGAGCTAATTAAAGTTATCATGCCTCTTTGAAAAATGGATTTGCGTTGAGACCGTTTTCGCACTATGATTTCTTACGATTTCAGACGAATCGTATCTATATACAGGGTTATAGGTTAAGTCGACCTAAATCCTTTAAGAGGTGGTAGTTTCCATCATTTCTGACTGATTTGGATTGTTTTATTTTGTTTTCTGACAAAAGTTAAATTTGACGCTTAAGCATCGTTATTTTTTACTACTACCTGGTAGCATATCATCAAGGTTTTTGTAAAAAAAATCCAATAATACCCTATTGTATTATACTTTATCGGAAAGCTGAAGAACCGTAGATATTTTTAAGCACATCTGCAGCACAACTGTCATAGACTTTTTTTTACAATATCTTACAAAGATTAAAAAACTTTTCACAATTTTTTTTCTTTTTTTAACAATCAGTCGTCTAATACGACTCAGTTGATAGAGTTACTTGCAGTTTTTTTTTTTTATTTAAGATAATGAAGTAACTATTCTGCTACACAAAAAATATTAAAACAAAAGCATTAGAGGTACAAAACACAAAAAAATGGGGACAATAGACAAAAAATCTGGTTTTTTTTATAAAAAATCTTCAAAGTCCTATAACTTGAGAACGGTTAAGTTTGGGGTATGGTGTTCCATAGTCAAATCAGTCAGAAATGATGGAAACTATCACCTCTTAAAGGATTTAGGTCGACTTAACCTATAACCCTGTATATGAATAGACTTCAAGTGGCATTCATGGTTGGAGGCCCTTCTAAGGCAACGGTGTATCGGTGGTATCATGAATTTAAGCATGGCCGACTAACTTTGGGGGATGAAGAAAGAAGTGGTCGCCCTTTGACGGCTGTTACAGCAGAAAACGTGCTAGCAGTGAAAAGTTTTATCGAAGATAATAGACGAATTACATACCAAGAAATTCAGCATAAACTGTAGATTGGATCAGGAAACTTTCACGAGATTCTACACGTGCATCTTCGTTTGTGGAGGATAGTTTCATGCTGGGTGCCGCACAATCTCACCGATGCTCAGAAGCAGGCACGGGTGGAATGGTGCCATGATATGATAGACAAATTCGAAGCAGGCTTGTCTCTGTGTGTTTACGACACCGTTAAGGTCGAAACATTCTATCAAAACGCAATGCGATATGTTGTGCCGACACCCGACGCTTGTCGTGCACATAGGCAACACGCCACGCGATCCTACAACACGTATCATGTAGTGTAGTCTCTCACAAAAGACTGAAGTGTATTGACGTGTCACGTGGCTATGGATTCTATTCTGCTTGAAGACGAGCTAGATGAAGATTTTGAAGAAGATTTATTGCAGATTTGGGAAGATATTTTGTACAGAAACAGTAAATAAAAAAAGACGTACTCATCTATCCTAAAAAATAAAGTTGAAGAGTTTGTTTGTTTGTTCGAACGCGCTAATCTCAGGAACTACGGGAGAAGGATTGAGCGTAATCACTACGCTTGCTCAATGCGGGTTGGCGATTTCAGACTTATAAAGTCCAGGTTTTCTCAAGATGTTTTCCTTCACTTTCAATCATTGGTGTCCAAGATATATTTAGAAAGTACATATAACTTTAGAAAAGTTACATTGGTACTTGCCTGGCCTGGAATCGAACCCGCGCACTCAACTTGAGAGGCTGGTGTTTTAACCACTAGGCCACCACAACTAATATATACGTATAGTAATAGCAGGTATCTACACACATCAAAAGTGTCTAGGGATCAACATATATTTTTGCAATAACTTTTCTCCTGATTGATATTAATTAAAATTTTCTTTAAGGATTCATCAAATAAAGTGTTTTCGTTTGTCACAGTAACGATAAACCAAGTCACCTTTGCATTAATAAAGAAATTTGCCATTTTCCTAATAAAGGGATATTTGACATTTGAACCACTAACACAAAAGTTCGAAAAAAAGACTGAAATAACAGTTTTCTCTAAAATTTTATTGGGTAACTTAAACAATTAATAATCCGTGTTTCTACCGCGAACACTAACAACACAAGAACATCGGTTTGGCATACTCAAAATGAGTTCATCCAAATCACGCTGTGGAATGGCCGCCCATGTTCGTTGCAACAACAAAAAAAGGTCTTCTTGCGACTGGATACCCTCCATATTCGGCAGAGCTCTTCTCTGTAGCATATCCCATGCATGCTCAATCGGGTTCAAGTCTGGCGACTGAGCAGGCCAGGGCAGGACATTGATGTTAGCTGCGGCGAGAGTCTGTCTTACAACTCTTGCGGTGTGCGGTCGTGCATTATCATGCATTAACTGAAATAAGGGACCGATTTGCACTTGTAGAGGAACGATGACGTCTGATACAATCGTTTCAGCATAAATTTGAGCGTTGAGGTTGCCTCTGATCCAAATCAACTCAGTTCTTCCGCCGATCCAAATACCCGCCCATACCATGATGGTTCCACCACTATAAGGATGGACTTCCTGGCAGGATTTTAATCGCTGTTGGCGTCCAGGGGTTCTCCAGTGTCGTATACGTCTTGTATCCGGTCTCATACCAAAACGAGACTCATCAGAAAAGCACACGAAACGCCATTGTTCTTCTGCCCAATTTCTGTGTTCAAGAGCCCATTGATATCGAATCCTACGATTGTGCATTGCTATAGGTGGTACCCGTAGCGGTCTTCGGGAATGAAGGTTCACTTCATGCAAGCGGTTTCTGACTGTTTGGTCGCTAATTAAGTTCCCTGAAGAGTGATGAAGCCTCACGGCTAACATCATGGCGGTTATTGTTGGAGCTCTTCGAGTTAAGATTTGAATGTATCGGTCTTGTCTCCGTGTGGTGCAGCGATACCGTCCTCCATGGCGCTCAGCCACGGTACCAGTGCTTCGGTAACGTGTCCAAAGTCGACTGATAACACTCTGACTTGTATTCAGAGCTAAAGCCACAGTACGTTGCCGGGAACCAGCTTCTATCATTCCCACGGCTCTGAGCATTTCTTCCCTGCTTAAATGACGTCGCCGCTCCATAATAACGTTGGTTTTAATCAGTAGTAGGGAAACAGTAGCACTAATAATGTCTTCAATGCGTTGTATGTTTTTATAGGGAAAATATTGACAGCTGATTTTCATCTTTTACTCGAATTTGATTCACAGTTCCTGATTCAAATTATGAAATGCACCAAAAAGGATCCATATAAATTTATAAAATCATAAATTTATTACAAAGCCACATCTCAATCTCAAGAAATCCGCATAAAAATGCTTGATCCCTAGACACTTTTGATGTGTGTATTTGACTTCTGCTGTTAGCAACTCCTGGCAAATACCTCCCAATAATTTCCAACTCTTTCAATCCAGGATTAATATGGCCCTCTTGTCGTTCGTTTCCTCCAGCTCATTCCATGTGGTTCTTCTTTACGACGTCAGCCGTGTCATCTTCTAGCTGTATCAGAGACCAACGTTAGAGGTTTTCTGACCCACCAATCATTGAGGATATAAGGGGTCGTTTAATATATTAAAAAAAGATCGGTTATCTGAAAACTAATTCTGGTAATGTGAAATATTCAAATTCTAGCCCCAATTTTGGCAATAAGCAAATGTCAAAAGCTTGTTTGTTTTACGTGCTTTTTACACTTCATTGCTTTCTTCACTTGTATGTTTACTTGCTTGTTTGTTTGTTTGTCCGTCTCTAACTCTTTGGACTATGAGTGAGCGGCTTATTACTGTAAAATGTTCCACCGTTTTCAATACGTTCGTTCGTTCGTTTTTTTTTAAACAGAATATCGAACTAAAAAATTTAAAAAAAAAACAGTTTAAAAAACTAAAAAAACATGCTTTTAAAAAATAACAAACTAAAAAGTCAAAAATAATTTTAAAAAAAGCATGAGGCGCTTAATATACAAAAACTATGGCAGAAAGTGCCTCACGCTTTTTTTAAAATTATTTTTAACGTTTTAGTTTGATGTTTTTTAAAAGCATATTTTTTTAGTTATTTAAACTATGTTTATTACAGATTGTGACTAATACTAGTTATGTTACAGCAGTGACTACAGTAAAAAACTGTTACTGTGTGTCTTATATCAATTGACTTGTTATCTGACGGCCTGGGTAAAAACCCAAGCCACCAGATGACAAGTCAATTTGGTTTCCTACGCGTTACCGTTTCCCGTTTGCATAACAAGCTGTGTGAATTCAATTTTCCTATAGCAATTCCTAGCTGTTCAAAAGAATTTGATAGCAACAAAATTTAACAAACAGCTGAGCTTAAATTATAGGTATCTTTTCTGTGGAAATATGTGGACTTTTAGTAATTTAGAGGTATAAGGAAGAGGATGTAAAGGTAAGTCATCCTCCCTAGATGTATCGATCGATTTTAACAAAGTAAATAGCTAAAGTAAATAGTTCGTTTATGGGGTACTGTGTAAAATTTTATAATAAAGTACCGCTAGAGATTCAACAGCTCAATGAATCCAAATTTAAAACATGCATTAAACGCACGCTGTGTAAGCAAGCATATTATAAACTGGAAGATTATATCCTTGATAAAAATGCTTGGATAAATGCCAGTCCTGCTCCACAGCCACAGACAATTTTGTAGGTTTGGAAGAGATGCCATTCCCCCTTTTTGTTGTTTTCTAAATATTCCTTTTTTATTTTATTTGTTTATTTCAACGTTGTGCACAATATTTTGCAATAGTATTGTATAATGTAAAAGCACTTTTCAAGTTTGTGAATGTGAGGCACCATGGACTATAGTTTGTTTTTATATATATATATATAACTTGTTTGACATTGCGAGATTGGCAGTTGAGACTTGTCATGCTCACTCAAATGTCTTGCTGATGGTGGCGCGTGTTGTTTGGTCATTTGGTTCCCTTCAATATGGTTGAGCTAAGTGGGGCTGATGCGCGTGTCATGCTCATGAACGGGGGCCGTCAGTGGAGACTGGTCATCTCTTAGCTGCCAGTGGGCTTAATTCATTTTTATATTTTAATTAATTTTACATTGTGCTCACATGATAGAAGCAACATAAATATGTAACGAAGAAATGTAACCCATATATTATGGTTTTAAAAGAGTGTCCATGGAGTTTCTTGCACGTTCTTCTCCATAGAGATCTACGCTTTGGAACGTGCAATTTAGCTTCACTTTTCTTGAACTGACCGACATTGACTATTCAAAAGTACCGAGTGATGGTTAATTTGAAATAAACGATTTTGATTTTGATTTTGAACAACATCGCAAATTGCTTAATTGTAGTTTTGTCTTTGTATGTTGTTTTGTTGTGTTTTGTTTTGTATTTTGTGTAGTTTTGTTTTGTTTTGCTCTCGGTGGTAGGCCATAACATCGGCTGCCGGCAGAAGTTACCACCCACCAGACAAATTCTTGCCGCCAAGCGATTCGTCGTATTCTGGCATGATGTCTGGTGAAGCCGTACGGAGGACGAGTCTGAGCAGTTGTGTTGCGATGTGTGCCGAGTACGATGCGCCAAATGTTGTTGTGTCGGGAGTTTGGTCGTTGAGAGTCTCCAGATCAATCTCCCTCTAGCGCAGCATCGTTTGGTCGTGTTGGTTTTGGGTTTAACATTGCATCACCTCGCTCAACTGCCGTCATCCTTCCTATTCCTTAGTTTTTTTTAGTGAATTGGCTTAATAAACTAGTGCGCTTACCATCAACGATTGCATCACTGCTTACCATCAGGCCGGATTGCAGTCAAGCACTAGTTTATAATTATTAAAAAATAAACATTCTTTTTTTTATTCCGTCAAGTCACAGATTGAGCTAGCCCCAAAGTCAGTTCGAGACTTGTGTTATGGGATACTAACTGCACGATACTATATTTACAATAGACATATATATAGATAAACATCCAAGACCCAGGCCAATCAGGAAAAGATCGTTTTCCATCATGACCTGGCCGGGGATCGAACCCGGGGCCTCCACGTCGCAGGCAGGCGTGTTTACCGCTGCGCCATGGAGAACAACAAAATCTCATTCTGGTACAGCCGCCAATGTCTTATACTCTCGTTAGCAGTTAAATTGGTAAATAATATGCCAAAGCAGTCGATTTTTGTTTTCAA
Source organism: Sesamia nonagrioides (assembly GCA_017933935.1). Classification (NCBI taxonomy): domain Eukaryota; kingdom Metazoa; phylum Arthropoda; class Insecta; order Lepidoptera; family Noctuidae; genus Sesamia; species Sesamia nonagrioides. The sequence goes on along the minus strand of JADWQK010000020.1, from coordinate 560,186 downwards.
TATATCAATTACTTTATTAACTTGACTTTGCCCAAATAATCGAGTATTTTTCTTAAAGCGGTGAGTAGCAATCACATCACCCAAAGTGCTAATAGGTATGGTAAATTACTCCTTTAGCGTCATTTACGTCTCTCTATCTCGATTCAAAATGGCTGAACCACCTCGCCATAATAAACATATCCCCGCCATGCTTTCATATGAGGATCGGACAGGAATGTTTGCACAGATACCTCATGGCGACAATATTATTGTGACCAATATGAACAATATATCATAACGAAGTTTAACTTCGGTCATTGTGGTTTACTTCACTTAGTCACCGCCATATAAACGCTGTGACGAGATCATATGGTGAGTACTTTTCGTGTTACTTCTTCTTCTTCAGTTAACAGAGGTCCACTGCTGGACAAACGCCTCCCCCAAGGCTCAACGATGACCGCTCTTGTGCTGCCCGCATCCATCGGCTTCACGGGACCTTCACCAGGTCATCGGTTCACCTTATAGGGGGCCACCCCACGCTGCGTCTTCCGGTACGTGGCCGCCACTCCAGGATCTTACTGCCCTATCGGTGACCAGTTCTACGAGCAATATGCCCCGCCCACTGCCACTTAATTTTAGCGACTCGAAGAGCTATGTCGGTGACTTTGGTTCTTATGCGGATCTCCTCATTTCTGATCTGATCGCGCAGAGAAAGTCCGAGCATAGCTCTTTGCTATCGCCCTTTGTGTTACTTTGAGCCTTCATATTATTGTGAGCGACGACGTTTCAGTTCCGTATGTCATCGCAATCCAGCCGAGCTGGATTCGACGAATTACTTATTTTTGACTTTTACTTGGTTTGTTGGAAATTTGCGCTGCTTATGGATAGTAAATGAAGCTGAACTGTAACGCAGTTGGTGACACCGTATTGGATATACTCAGCTCCAGTCGGTCGCGAACGCCGAAATCAAGAATACTAGTCTTAGGTCAGTTAGTGAAACAGTGTCGGTTTACTCGGCTCCAGGGTCGTGGACGCAAAATCGGGTATACTCGGTAACGGTCGGTGAGACTGTGTCGGATATTTGTAGTCGGTTCCAGCGGATCGATGTTTTTTCGAAAGGTATAACAACACTGGTAAAAATGAATACCAGCTAATTAGGTAAAAGGTAATTGGTATTCAGCTATCAAACTGGAAGCCGACCCAAAGATAGTTTTAATGTTTTAAGTCATTTGGTAGATTATCAATAATTGAACGTTAAACATTAACGCGATAATATTATCTCATGGAGCCAAATGTTCTTTTTTTATCATGGTTCATGACATATTTTCAACAGTGAATGTTTGAAAATGACTTCGTGTTGTCTTGAGACGAAACATTTGATAATTTTCCAACGAAAATCACAACTAATTTCCAAAGAAAATTGCTATAAGTTATTTCCGATTGACATTTTCTCTAAAATCAAACAAACGTAACGAACATCTTCAAAACTCTTAAAACACGTCTGCAAATAAATCACGGTGCCAAATTAAATGTTTTAATATACAATACTTAATGAATGTACAATGAAAGTATGTTTATCACACTAATTAGTTAATTACGTACGATTGTGCCGAGGACTTAATTAGGTAAGGTCCCAACCTTTAATTAAAATGCTCATATACGAAATAATAACGCGACTGTGTATTAGGAATATGTTTTTGTGTGTTTATTAAATAAATGGGAGATACTCTTGAGTGGATACAATATTATTTCAGTAATCTCGTCCGTTCTTGTTATTTTAATATTTTCATATTTGCTTATTTTTCATTCCACAAGGTTTATGGAGGTGTTCCCAGAACGATTAGAGCTAAGAGCCGTTGTGACCCTTTAGGGGCACAAGAAAAGTATATTTTGATACATGATATAATTATACATATATCATATAAATAACTACATAAAACAATATGACAAGAACAAACAACATGAAAAGTAAAAAACATAAATAATTCTTACTTTTAATTAGGTAACTAATTAGAAGTAAGAATTATTTATTTATTAATTTTAAAATGTATTTACCACAATTACAGTTTTTCGTTTATTTGATGTACAGACACAACAAACTTTATAATCTGTCAAATTTCTTTAACAGATTTTCAATTTTTTAACCGACTTCAAAATGGAGGAGGTTACTCAATTCGATCGTATACTTATATGGTTTTTTTCGGTAAAGTATTGACGTTTAATGTTAACTGATAAAAATTTACAGTTTATAAATTCTTATCAATTCTTCAATTCAATTCAAATTCAATTAAAAATAAAAAATTCAAATAAACTGATAATAAGAATATGAAATAACTTTTAAGGAATTATTTTTTATCTCTGAAAGTTATTAATATTTGCATCACTCAAAATTCACCTTTATTGAACCCTTAGGTGTTACTAATAGCTAGACCGAAGACCTAATTTAGAACTACTGGTATTATACTCCTGGACCTAGCTGTACTTGAAATGAAAATTATGAACAAAATAATATTTTGTAATTGTTATTTTATTTTTTAAACATGTTATGTTAACATGAGGTTCTAAAAGGAGCAAACCAGCGCAATATATACAGGGTGTGTGCGGTGTCAGCGGCCGGAGATCAAGACACCGCCCACCAGGAAATGAAGCCGACTTAGAATCACCACGTTATTATACCCTAGTATCTCCACAATGTTGCTGTAAAGAGATATAAGGAAAATATTACGATCTTTGCACTGATTTGAAATCTTGGCTGTCATAAAAATATATATACTTTTCTGGAATTGACAATTTTTCAAGATAGGAGATGAATAAATAACGGTTTCACAGCGTTCATACAGATACTATATATGTATGGTCAATCTGGGTAACTTTGATTATTTCGACTAACATTGACAGTGGGATTCTTACTCTCTCACTCCCATTTATAAGAAAAACATAAGCCAATGTTACCCAAATTAATTCAAAATATCAATTATCACTGCTTTTCTATCAATGTGTGTCAAAGTTACCCATGTAATACCGTCATAACATGGGTAACTTTGACAGACTAGAAAATCAGGGCCTGTAGCCAATGTAACATCGCTTCGTAGCGAAGCGAAATCGAATACCAAACCAACCAATAGCGGGTTCGATTGACCACGTGATTTATCGCGTCGCGTGATCAATCGTGCCCGCCATTGGTTGGTTTGGTATTCGATTTCGCTTCGGTACGAAGCGATGTTACATTGGCTAGGGCCGCTGTTTTTTTATAGACAGATGAGTTTTTAGATAATTTTTTTTAGAAAAGTAATAAGAGAGCACTGACAAAATAAAATACATTTTTGTGAAAGGATTAAAATTTTAAAATATGGTGTAAAATACCGCATTTATCTGTCAAAGTTGCCCAGATTAGTAATACTCGTATAAGATTTTTTTTTTTTGTTAATTTCTTTCCGTTCGGGCGAATGGAAAAGGCAAAGGCATAGTACGCCATACAGCCAAGTCTTCAGTATTTCTTTTTCTTCATTAAATATCTATCCTTTTTTTTTTTGTTCACCCAGTGGGAATCTCTACCAGACCGTCCTCCGTCTGAGGGTCGACGGAGGGTGTGCCGGGCTCTCACCGGCTAAACCCACTGGAGCGTTCCTCTTCTTGCCTATTGCCGGGGGTACGGGGCCTAGTTTGCATTCACCGCGTCCCCGGCAGGCCTTGACCCGCCGCGCGCGAGTTCGGCGGGTCCCTCTTCCTCCTCTCCTTCCATCAGGTAGGCGTGTAGGAACAGCCACTACACGCCTACTCCGGCCCTAGTGACGGACGTCGGACTCCCCCGGTCCTCGGCCCGTCGGCCTCTCCTTATGGAGGAAGCGGATCGACCTCGGCTTCCCTCCTCCTCCGGCCAGCGCGCCGTCGGCGGGACGGGAGAGTGCTCAGAGCTTCCCTCTCCCGTTCGGCCGTCTCCTTCGCGGAGATTACCTCCTCGCAGAAGGAGACGACCGCGTCCCATGACTCCCCGCTGTCGACCATGGCTCTGACCACGGCCGGCAGCGAGAGGTCGCGCCCGCCGATCGCTGCGGTGAGCGCACGGCGCTGCTCGTCCCATGCGGGACACTCCTCGAGGGTGTGCAGCGCCGTGTCCTCTGCCCCGCCACCGCAGTGATGGCACGCCGGTGTCGGCTCCCGACCGATACGACACAGGTAACTGCCGAAACACCCGTGTCCGGTCAGCACCTGCGTCGCACGGAAGGTGAGCGTCCCATGCCTCTTCGGGTCGATCCACTTCTCCATGCAGGGTCTTACCGCCGCTATGACGGCGTGCCCCGCACTGGGTTGCGCAAGTCTCGCACACCACTCCGCCACCAGGACTTGGCGGAGCTCAGATCGCTTCGCCTCGATAACTCTCGGCAGAAACGATCTTTCGCCCCGCTCTCGGGCCTCCCCGCGCCACTTGTAAAGCGACGCGAGGGCTCTGGCCTCGAGATCCCAGGGCGCCGATCCGGCTAGGAGGCAGGCCGCCTCGTAGGAGATCGTGCGGTATCCTCTTATCACCCTGACAGCCGTCGCTCGCTGCGGCCCGTGAATGACCGCAAAGTTGCGAGGCGTCAGGTGATCCGCCCACACTGGGGCCCCGTAAAGGGCCATTGACCGCACGACTCCTAGGTACAACCTCCGGCACGATGAGTCGGGCCCCCCCAAGTTCGGCAGCAGCCGCGATAGCGCGGCTGCGGCCGTCCTCAGTTTGGGGGCCAGTTGCCGGAAGTGCGGCCCAAAATTCCACCTGCCGTCGAGGACGAGACCGAGATATCTCATCGTCGCCCCGACGGCAATGCGAACGCCTCCTACCTCGATGTGTGAGCCCGCAGGTGGACCCCGCCGAGCCCCGTGGAAGCACAGGGCCTCGGATTTGTTGAGGGCCACCTCCAGGCCCAGACGCCGGATCCTGTGGACCACTTGCGCAACCCCTGCCGTCGCTAGGATGGCTGCGTCGCGATACGTCCTCCCTCGCGCAGTGACGAGCGTGTCGTCAGCGCAGCACGTGACGACGACGCCGTGGAGGAGCGCGCCACGCAGCACCCAATCGTAACCGATGTTCCACAGGAGTGGGCCTAGAACCGACCCCTGTGGAACACCGCACGTTGTCTCTCGCCGATACCAGCCACCACCGTGACCCGGGTAAATAACCTGCCTCTCTGCAAGGTAGGCCCCGACTGTTTGGCGGAGGTAGGGCGGCACCCCGTGGAATCGGAGCGCCTCCCTAATGCAGCTCCAGGGCAGGGTGTTGAACGCGTTGACGATGTCCAAAGACACCGCCAACACCACCTCGCCCCGAGAGACGGCACTCTCCGCCGCGGCCTTTACGCGCATTATCGCGTCAATTGTGGAGCGCCCTTGGCGGAAGCCGAACTGGCCATCCGCTAGGTCCGGCCCTGTCGTGTTTAGGTGGCGGACGAGGCGGTCTGCAACTACTCTTTCAAAGAGCTTGCCCACCTCGTCCAGCAACACTATGGGCCGGTACGCAGACGGCGAATCCGCCGGGCGCCCCGCCTTTTTCAGCAGGACCAGTTGGCCCGTCTTCCATGGACGGGGAAACTGGCCCCGCTCTAGGCACGCACTGAAAAGGCCCATTTCTTCATTAAATATCTATCCTAACTTATCCTTTTTTTTTTTTTTTTTGACGCTGTGGTAATGCGTTTACGCACCATACCCCGAAGGGCGTGTGTGGGACTCGCCCAGCCGAAGCCGGGAATACCCACTAAACCCACAGCGGCACAACGACATCGCCTGAGTGGCGGGGTCATGGGAAAATGGCACAGCCTAACTACCAATCCCCCGCCGGCGATTCCCGCCTACGGCGGGCCCACAGTGGTCCCTCCACTCCACAGGGAGGGGCCGGGCTGGGTACGTCTTGTTGTGCGAGAAGACGCAGCAGCCAAGGGTTTTTTAGCGAGGTGTCCTTCCTCTTAGCCCCACTCGTTTGCCCGGAGGCAAACGGGGCCCCCAGCTCCTCTCAATGAGGAGACCGGGTTGCCCGACGGTGACCCGGAGTTCGGGTCACGTCAGCCACCTGGAGTGGTGGTCGACCCGCCGCACGTGTGACCGCCGAAGCGGTCCCCGCATCTGGTTTTGGTCCGCGCCGGTAAACCGGTAACCCCCATATCTGGGGGCCGTTCCCCTATCCGCCACCTGGGGACGCGTCCGATGGCAGGCCAGAAACTGCACACGGAATCCTAACTTATCCTAATTTATCCTAACTTATCCTAGCATAACTTAACCTAAACTAACTCCTTTCGTTTTACGCGTTTGGACGATAAGGAGCGGTTTAGCGTAAAGACATGATGAGGCCACTATGCTACAATATTTCACTGTTCTTTTTGAATTATTCACTGAATGCACTTTTTACTACATAAATCACGCGTTTTTATTTAGTAAACGACACTATAAATAATTTTAAAAGTCCAATGAAAAATGAGCGTGATACTCATCTTGACATTCCCGCCAAACCTCACTCGTATAAGATCAATAATAAAATTGATTCAATTATTTCTCAGATAAGGGTTTAGTTGAAAACCAGCGTCAAGCACTAGTTGTCTGTAATGTTTGCTGAACTGGACCTTTTTGGTGCAGCGGCGAGGCACACTTTGTTGGTATTTCTAATATCCGGGTTTTTACTTTCTATTTGATTTTATTTATTGTCACCTGATGTATGTTTATTTTAGATGTATTGTATGTGTTTATGTCTGTGCTGAATAAATACATTTTTATTTTTTCTTTCTGTAGGTGGTGTACATAAAATCATGGTTAAAGCTGCTTGCTGTCTTGTATTTGTATAGATCACAATGGGCCACAAAGGGGAAGAATGTAAGGCAATTGCATGCAGCTGAGATGAGAATGCTTAGAATTATGGTTAAACGTATGCATTGAATAAGATATGAGTATATAAGGGCCTGGAAGTGGCCTCGTTAACTGAAATCTTTTGTGAAAATCGGTTGTCATTGTATGGGCATATGTTACGGAGAAATGAGGAAAATGTCGTGATGGAAGTTTTGCTTATGAACGTCTTATGATGGCTATAAAAGTAGGGAAAGACTATAGGAATAATGGATGGACTATGTGAATACTATGGTCAGAAAGGTACTGACTGTCAATACGACGTCTAGTATGGAAGAAAAAGATATATTGCGCTGATCACAAATAAACTGGGATAAGGTCAAGAGAATACAAGCGTAGAATATAATAATAATATTTATTGACAGTAATAATGATACATGGTTATTTGCAGTACATAAAGGGCTAATACATTCTAGAAACGGAACATAACAAAGAACATGTAGTACATACAAATACTTGCGCAAGGCACTGATCTCCTAGATAGATCACCAAGTGATCTGTGTTAAGAAGAAACAGATTCCACTCCCCAGTAGAGTAACAATAACATTGCATGTTTTTGAACTTATAATATGGACCCATTGGGACTATCAAAATCATCAATCAAAATCTTCTCGTCCGACATACCGCAGTGTCTCAAGACAAAAGTTTTCGACCAGTGTGTGTTGCCAGTGATGACTTATGGCACTGAGACATGATCGCTAACAATGGACCTTATAAGGAAGCTCAAGGTCACTCAAAAGTCAATGGAGAGGCTATGCTTGGGGCTTCACTGCGTGATCAAATCAAAAATGAGAATATTCGCAGAAGAACGAGAGTAACCGACATAGCCCGAAGAATTGCAAAATTTAAGAGGCAGTGAGCCGGGCACATTGCCCCTAGAACCGATGCCCGATGGCGCTGACGGGTTTTCGAGTGGCGACCACGCACCGGAAGACGCAGCGTGGGTAGGCCCCCGACAAAGTGGACAGATGTCTTGGTGAAGGTCGCAGGAAAACGCTGTATGCGAGGGCGTTGGACCGGTCGTCGTGGAGATCCTTGGGGGGAGGCCTAAGTCCAGCAGTGAACGTCTTTCAACTGAAATGATGAATAGAGTCCCATGGCGAAACAATAAGAGTTGCACATGTTAATAGGCCAGGTTAAGCTAACGCTTTGTCACGGGTGGTGATCATCTTCACATACGGATATACACATCTCTGTGCCTCGGAAAGCACGTTAAGCTGTGGGTCCCGGCTGTCAGTCATTGATCTTCGACAGTCGTTACGAGTCGTTGGAATTCTAACCTAGTCTATGTAGTCTTACCTAGAGGTATCAAATCACTCAGTAAACGAACTCTGGAGGTCAGATCGGCAGTCATCATCATCAACTTTTTTATCGTCCCACTGCTGGTCACAGGTCTCCTCTCATACAGAGAAGGATTGAGCGCCACGCTTGCTCAATGCGGTTTGACAATTTCAGACTTAAAGTCCAGGTTTCCTCGAGATGTTTTCCTTCACCTTCAGTCATTGGTGTCCAAGATATACAGTAAAAATACATATAACTTTAGAAAAGTTACATTGATACTTGCCTGACCTGGAATCAAACCCTCGCACTCATACTTGAGAGGCTGGTGTTTTAACCTTTTAACCACTATGCCACCACGACTCATAGGCAGTCGCTCCATCTAAAATAGTGGCATTCAACTGAATATGGTTAATCTGGAAACCGACCCTAATATAATAGGGTAAAAGGCTGGGTAGAAAGAAGATGAAGGGCAACAGAATGATGTTGATGATCTGCAGGTGGTGTAACTGGTAGCCATTGAAAACAAAAGAAGAGAAAGGAACATAAATGTTGATGATCATAATAACGGTTTATTCTTTAAAAAACTCATTGTTAAAACTTACAAATGACCTCTAGGAGTGATCGTATGCTGAACCAGTTGACGTCATTACGTCGCTGAACACTTTGCAGAGCTGCGGTATCTCGTATAAGGGTCTTAGCATATGCTGAGTAATTCCGTGTGGTACCGGGCTTTGAATAGTACCAACCCATATCCTACCATGGGTGTCGTTAGAGGCGAGTAAGGGAACTCTAACCAGGGAAGCGGGCAGCTGCACTTCTCCTGTGGAATATCAAATTACTGCGATCCCCGACTCGCTTGTCATGCGTGAGGATTATGGCAAACCCCCCAATGCTTTGGGGGAGACCTTTTCCAGCAGTGTACCCCTATAGGCTGAAGAAGATATGCAGATATGTGGTCGTTTTGCGTGGATGTGACGTATGTTTTGTTTTTTTTATTTATTTAATTTAGTTTATTTTTATTTTTTATTTTGTTGAAGCATTATCATAGCATATTTTTTTTTCTTTTTTTTATTCCACCTAAATGCTAACGATTTACACTACTGACAGCTCATTTCAAGATCACTGCACCTAATTTTTCTCGGCAAATTTTTTGCTTAATACATTCAGTGGGCAGTAAATGTGTTAATAGCCGGGCAGGTGCTTTTCCAACTCAAAAACGAAGCTGAAATCTCTCACGTGCCAGTAATTACACCAATGAGACAAAATTTTGCGTAAAATAAAATAAAATCAGTCATTTGTAGACAATAAAGACATTCTATGTCATTAATTTATCGGGTTAGAACAGAAAATACTACTACACGCGATGAAAGCAAATAAAAGCGAAGTTTTGTGGAGTTACCTTCGCTATACCTGGATCCGTATCTCGTGAAGCGACCACTTTGAAACCAATTTACGTTGAACTCCCAGGATCTCTGCACTCCCCGTAATTTTATCTTATTTTTTCATCGGTAAAGGGGGTGGGGAAGGTCTTATTTTGGTTGTCGTTAATCATATATTATTCAATATTGTTTTCCCCATTATGTGCCTTTACCTGTATTTTTGTTACCGTGTAATGGTTAACAGTTTAAGGCGTGTACACAACTCTTTGGTGGTTTTAGTCAATGATTATAATCATTGTTTTTATGAAACTTTGTGGTCATCAGAAGTCTTTTTAACCGACTTCCAAAAAAGGGAGGTTATCAATTCGACCCGTATGTATGTAAGCCAAGTTTCAAGTGTATATATGCATGTTTTCATGTTTATGCTCGCATATTTCCGGAACCACACGTCCAATTTAAGTATTTTTTTTTTTTGTTGTACTATATATTGTTCAACTTAGAGAATACTATAAGTTTCATTAAAATCGGTTCAGTAGTTTTTGAGATAGGTTTTTTTTCGTATTGATGACAACTTATTCTAACATTGGTTATGGCTGCCACTATTGTTATGAGGTGAAAAAAAGTCATTTTCGAAATTCGACTTCGAAGACACTGAAAGGCATGAAAGTTTTTATTCAACACATATAATGAATTCTCGGTGTTACATTGCTCGATGTGCATTTATATTAAGAAAGACTTTCTAGAGTGCCCGCGTGTTGGAACTTCAAGTCTACATAATATCCCTGCTAGCACCTAAATATCTCATTTAGCATAATAATTCAGTCGTTTTGCGTGGATGTGTTTTGTGTGTGTGTGTTTTTGTGGACCTTTGCGTCGTGTTTATCGCATATGAACGTTTTCTTCTTCTTCTTCTTTAGCCTATAGATGTCCACTGCTGGACAAAGGCCTCCCCCAAGGCTTTCCACGTTGACCGGTCTTGTGCTGCCCGCATCCATCGGCTTCTCGCGACCTTCACCAGGTCATCGGTCCACCTTGTTGGGGGCCTCCCTACGCTGCGTCTTCCAGTACGTGGTCGCCACTCCAGAACCTTGCTGCCCCATCGGCCATCGGTTCTACGAGCAATGTGCCCTGCCCACTGCCACTTAAGTTTAGCGATTCGCAGAGCTATGTCGGTGACTTTGGTTCTTCTGCGGATCTCCTCATTTCTGATTCGATCACGCAGAGAAACTCCGAGCATAGCTCTTTCCATTGCCCTTTGTGTGACTCTGAGCCTTCGTATGAGGCCCATTGTGAGCGACCACGTTTCAGTTCCTTAAGTCATCACTGGCAATACACACTGGTCAAAGACTTTAGTCTTGAGACACTGTGGTATCTTGGACGACGAGAAGATGTAGATGAATGAACGTTTTAACACGTTTTAACTTTCTTTCATAATAATGGCGAAAACAGGGAACATTCTTGACACATGTTAAAGACGTCTATATGGCGGAACACGGTTATTTTATACTTTGACAACGTGCAAACTTAGTTTGCACGGACTTAGTAACAGCCGTTGTGCCCACATAGATTAACTACAAACAAGATAAAAAAAAATACCGCAAAATATATGTATGTCAAAGAAATTCTCCTAGTCGTTATGAGAAGTTCGTTTTCGACTAGTTTACTTTCGCTTAGTTTTTTTTTTTTTTTTTTTTAACCCATCCCTAAACTGTGCATAAAACTTGATGTTAGAAAAGTGCGTGTGAAGCCATAAAAAAAGTTTTCGCCAGGTTTACGACGAACATCAAATTATATGTGTCAGGGTGCTATGATTCAGAAGGAACTATTAAGATATCAGTGGAAAGGTGCTCGTTGGTTGTGACGTAGTAGAAGAAAAAGTCTGTTTACAAGAGGGGTATTGAATACAGGGTTACAGCATTAAGCTGGTTCTTGTTATAAATGTTACCGTACTTTTTATTATGTTACGTCTATGAGATTATACACAGCCTCCGTGGCGTAGCGCTAGCGGACGCGGCCGCTGCGTAAAGAGGCGCTGTTTCGATCTTCGCACAGTGCAAATATTTGTATGCATGAATATGAATATTTACACTGGTCTGGTCGTGCCTCGGAAAGCACGTTAAACCGTTGGTCCCAGTTGCCTTACCAACATCTAGTGGCAGTCGTTATGGGTTGTTGGAGCTCGCAAAAGCCCAACAATTGGTCTAGCTGCAATGCTTCGATGTTGCCTTCGGGTTGTGGAGGTCAGACGGCAAATTGCTTCAAGAAAAATGTCGATGTTTAGCCAGACTGGTAAAGCGGACCCCAGACTCCAAAGCTGAAAAGCTTCAGATGCGACTGGGATTAATGCTGAGATGATGATGATGATACACTGTTATTTATTAAATTACTACGTATCTTGGTGTCGTGGTAAGGGCTTCATTTCGTAGGTGAACATTTGGATTAAAGCACGAAGTGTAAATATACCTTCCAATCTTGGCAATCACAATTTAAATGGGCAAACCGACAGTTTCGCCCCGGAGAAGTGCCCTGATCCGCACCTCAAAGCGAATCCACGCTCGACAATCCCCACTTTCCAAAACGACTATATTCACGTGCCGCCATTAAAAAATAACTTCACAGCGTTTGCCCCACTACTATATAAATCAAATGAGCATTTTTTTTTAAATGATATCGTTATTCACGACATATAAATAATATGTTTCAATATTTGTATTCCATGCCATATGTTTGTGCAATACAAGAGAGAGCTCATTACAGACCGCACATTATTTTAGGAACGCGTCATGTCAGACAGCAGGAAATAAAACCGTACCGCTTAGTGTCGTAGCGTTTGACACTAACCGAAGTCATCGCGAGCAAATTATTAGAGCTCCATGGATGTTATGGTAACCTGGTACTCATCTTCTGTTTTAGTTTTGTTCATACAGTTCCTATTATTTTTATAAATTAAGGCAGGTTTACATAGAACAGGTAAGTATGTATGTAATTTACATACATTTATTTGCATTCGTGCCTACAGATCAGAATAATCGTTCAGTTACTGTTCTATGTGCCGTTGCTCTGCTTATTTTCCACGACACATTACATCCACAATCAACTCACAGACACAACCCTCAAATTAACGCTGAGTCTGGATGACTTAGAGACATCTCAGCGTTGGGAATTGTATTCACTCAGGATGGTATTACTTGTCTTTCTAAGCACAACACTTTTTAATATAACTTAAGATTTCATTATAACAACAACATTTACAATATTATGCCTTTTTTTGAGAACTTTGTTTATTACGTCACCATGACAAACTTTCTTTCAAATTATTGATGGCTTGTTATTTTTAGATGACTAGTCATTTTAAAATCCTTCAAAAATTTGACTCAAAGACGTTCTGCGATGCTGTATGATAAATCCACGCAAAGCGGCAATTTAATAAAAAAAACCTCAAAGAGACCCGAGTCTCTTGTTCATCATCATCATCATCATCAGCCTCTACTCGTCTACTGCTGGACATAGGCCTCCTTCATGGCACGCCAACAAGCTTGATCCTGAGCAGTTCTCCGCCAGCCACTACCAGCTACCTTTTTGATGTCGTCGCTCCATCTCGCCCAAGGGCGTCTTACGCTACGTTTGCTGAGACGCGGTCTCCACTCGAGTGATTGAGTCTCTTGTTAATACTGCTTATCTAGGAGCTTGCCACCTGCTCGCTGAGCTGCTACTACTGCCAGTTTGTTGAGCCGTCACTACCGCCAGCTTACTTAGCAATTATTATTGTCTTCTTTCTGAGTCACTACTGCTGCCTACTTTCGGAGCCATATGCTGCCGGTGTGGCCCACTAGGCCCATTCTATGCCTGTAGGCGGCCCGAAGTCGTCACCCCCGAAGTCCTGTCTGGTCCCTCCACTTTCCCATGTAGTTCCGTTCCGATCCGCTGTTGTCTACATAGAAGAAGAAGAAAGAAGAAAAATCGTTTATTTGCACTAAACATGACGCAAGCGTTTACAAAAACATAAAAAATAAGAAATTGTTGAGGGAAACATGCGTCATATCCACGCAAAACGGCTGTCGCTCAGCATTATGCTGCGACTCCATGCAAAAAACAGAGCCCAGCGCTGGTTTTCAGCGACAGCCGGCGTCGACGTAAAGACGTCACCCGATGCAACAAACAATTAAAAGTAGCACCGAGCCGGTAATACAATAAAAATAAAAACGTACTAATAAAAACATATAAACAGTAAATCCAATTGTAAGTGGTGAGAGTACAATTTCAACAACACAAACAGGTATATAAAAAATAAAATACCGGTTACATAAAAACTACGAGAATAACATCCTCCGAAATGACATACATCTGATTCCGGTTTGACATTCAGCATTTTCTAATATAGTCTGTGGTTTGTGCTGCGTCGCACGCGCATCCAATCCAACGTGCGTCAATGTTTACATTGTAGGTCACTTTAGATTTACATTCACATTGCCTGATACCATCAACTATTACCACTACTAATTACAAATAATTCACATAAAAAAAACAATAATAATTATCACCACACAATTGAGTTAGAAAATGCCCATATACATAATTTTACGAACAGTTATGTGTCGGTGTTTTATCTTTGCATCAGTGAGTAGTTCGTGAGAGACGAGACCCTGGAACTGGAAACCAGAGGATGACCCGACATGCTAACCCATACAAGGAAGTACACACAGTATTAATAGACAATCGCCGCCAAACGCTTGGACCACCAATGCCAGCCGCGTGCAATCAGGGGTAGGTTCAAACTTCGGTATCTTTTTGAATTTGAAGTAAATACTGTTTGAATTTTGATCTAAAACTACCAACCGTCTTTATAGCACGAAAAGGAGGTGGCAAGTCGTTCCAACAACGAGAGGCAGCGAATTTGAAACTACCACGGAATGCAGCAGTTTTATGTGATGAGGCTAGCATTAGGTAAGAGGAAGCTCTTGTATTAAACTTGTTAAAGTCGCGTGACCAGGTCAGTTTATTATATAAATATTCTGGTTTCCTGGAAATAATTGTACCAAAGAGAAGAGTAGCCAGATGAAGCTTTCTACGTGCTGACATTTTCATCAGATTTCCTTTATTTAAAAAAGGAGTGATGTGGGAACGTGGTGGGACATTGTAGCAAAACCTAGCACAAGCATTCTGCACCCGCTGAATTAGCCTCTCACTTCTACCAAGAATGCATGACCCATACACAGTGTCAGCATAATTAAGTTTTGATAAAACAAGTGACTCACACAGCATGACACGCATATCCACACTTAAGTAGGGACGGATACGGTATAATAATTTGAGTCGATAGAAGCAGTTGCGCACCGCCTCCAATATGTGTGCCTCAAAATGGAGCTGGCCGTCAAATATCAAACCCAGATTCCGAGCCTCTAGGACTCTTTCCACAGTGCAACCATCAATTCTGAGGTCCAGATTGCAAGCAAGCATTTTGTTAAGAAAATCTCTAGATCCCATCACAATATACTTAGACTTACTAGGATTCAGGACCAGGGAGTTTCTTTTGGACCAAGAAGCGATTCTATCCAAATCCTCATTCACTCTGTTCACAGTATCAGCTACATCCCAGGACCGGAACGAGATGTACAACTGCAAATCATCAGCATAAAGGTGATATTTGGTATTGATCAGACAGTTGGTGATATCGGCACTGTACAGGATGAAGAGAAGTGGGCCCAGGATTGATCCCTGGGGTACGCCCCTCTCCACACGCTTCGGACCAGATGACAAGGAATCTCCACAATCACTAGTCACCCGGACAAACTGCGATCGATCTTTAAGGTAACTCTCAAACCATTCAACGGTTTCGACTTCACATCCATAATAAGACAGCTTGGAGAGTAGAAGTGAGGTGTTGATTGAGTCAAAAGCACGCGAAAAGTCCAATAGGACTAGGAGAGTTCCCATACCCTGATCTCTGGCCTCAAGAATGTTGCCAACTACATCCAAGAGGGCCGTTGACGTGCTATGTGCCCTGCGGAAACCAGACTGAGCCAACGGCAAGATATTGTTGCGTTCAAGATATGCCCTAAGTTGGTCTGCCACAACCCTTTCCAAGATCTTAGACATACATCATTTAATTTTCATGTCATCTACATAGTACCATCATCGGAGATGATGTAAAAGTTGTGCCGCTCATTTACGGCTCTATATGAATAGCTCTAGTTTTTTATTAATTACACTTATATTAATTTATTTTATTCTGTGTTTAGTAAGAAAGATCAATGCAAATGGTAAGACGGGGCTGACATATTCCCATAAAACACCCAAAATAAAACCAGATTTTTAAAAAATCCCACTAATGTATATATATATTTTTTAATAATTATAAACTAATGCTTGACTGCAATCCCGCCTGATGGTAAGCAGTGACGCAATCGCCTATTAAGCCTATTCACTTAAAAAACTAAGGAATAGGAAGAATGACGGCAGTTGAGCGAGGTGTTGCAATGTTAAACCCAAGACCAACACGACCAAACGAAGCTGCGCTAGAGGGAGATTGATCTGGAGACTCTCCACGACAAAACTCCCGACACAACAACATTTGGCACATCGTAACCGCTACACATCGCAACACAACTGCTCAGACCCGTCCGCCGTACGGCTTCACCAGACATCATACCGGAACACGACGAATCGCTTGGCGGCAAGACTTTGTCTGGTGGGTGGTAACTTCTGCCGGCAGCCGATGTAAATATATAATATCCTAAATTGATTCCTTTTTATATTTCCTTAGTTACGTTTTCTTGTCGTTACACGACATTATTTCTCTATTCATGCCGCCTATATTTTCCTTTTGAATGAGCTTAATTACTTCACAAATTATAGGAAACTCGTAGAGGTAGCTTAGTTCGTACATTAAAGACGCTATGATTTCAATGAAACACTGGAAAGAAGTAATTTTCCTCATAAAATAAATCACGGTCTGATTGCTATCTAGGTTAATCTTGACCGCGAAGTTTTCTTCCGTTATACACCATCATTATTTTGTTGGCATTTTTATTACTAAAACTTCTTCTATTTTACATAACATATTGAAGACTAGCTGTTGCCCGAGACTCCGTCCGCGTGTTGATATAAAATAAGCGCCTGTTAAAATAATGGGAGCAATATGTACGTCCGCGTTTGCCCCCGTTTTCGCAACATTTTTTTGTTACTGCTCTGCTCCTATTGGTCATAGCGGGATGATGTATTGCCTATGTCCTTTCTCAGGCTCTAGACTATCTGTGTACTAAATTTCATTACAATCGGTTCAGCAGTTTTGGCGTGAAAGCCGAACAGACAGACAGAGATACTTTCGCATTTATAATATTAGTATGGATAGAACAAATCTTAGAACATGAATTAAATATAAATAAAATAAAGGCAGAAAATATAATTATATGAAATACTTAAAGTTTCCGAAGAACTACCAGGTGCACATAAGTTAAAAAAGTTTTCATGCTACCATCGCTTACCTCAAGCGTCACATTTCACCCATACGTTTGGCTATATTTACTCTAACAGCTGCAACAATAGCCTCGTGAAGTGTTCCGGGCTCACGTAGCAGCTATACAACGACTATAGCTGCAAATGCTGGAACGTATAAACAACTACGCTTACAGTCTGTTCTGTTTGTAACTAGACTTGTGAATAAAGGTTTTATAAAGGGACTGCTAAAATAAACGATATTTCTTGTTCTTGATATTAATAAACCTCAGAAATTGCTTCTATATCGATAAAAAAATCGTATGATAACAAAATCGGGGGATAGTTTCTGATGTTGCAGATTCATATCTGTCATTGCTATCTAAAGTTTAATTATACCATTGGATGTCTAAAGAATCAAAGAATTTATTATGTCTGTAAGGATAGTCATATGCCGCGCGGGGAACAGGGGAAGCGCCTTTGTTTGGAGATATTAATTATGATGCGTTTTGAGATTTCTATTTGTTATAACTTTTGACTCGGAGAAGTTACGCCATTCGTTCTTAATTCAAAATTTATGATTGTGATTAAAATTTGTGTTAAAAACATAAAACGTTTAATAAAAAGAAAACATATAAAGTTAGCCTATATTATTTATGTATTAGTTGTAAAGCGCTTCTCAAAAGTAATCGAATGGTACCAATATAACACCCGATAAGACCGAGATTTTTATATGGAAATATCGTTAAAAGACATGGCCAAGTCCATGGAACAGCCAGGCCATTTTTTTAATATAGTAATGCACCTGGCTGGTCCCGGGCCACCACTTTTGTGATTGCTCCTACTCGCTGTCAGGCAACTATGATATTTTTTAACAATTCGCAGTTCTCACCCTCAATTAAAATTCTAAAAATACAAAATATGCACGGTTCCAGGTAGACCCGTAGCACATTAGTAGTCTAGAGACACGTGCCTTAGCACATCGTGTACGTTTACCGTATTTTTCAGTTATGTTTATGTGTGGCGGCACGCGGACGGAATAGATCGAGTCCGTCTAAATCTTCGTGTAGACTGTATGCGTTTACTGAACTGTTGCAGATTGTGGTAAATCTTAGAGATATTGCGTCTATGCGTCTTTTTCGAACAGTTTATTTAGATTAGGGTTGTAACGGAGCTTCGCCTCCGCTTCCGTTACTGCGGAAGTTCCGCAAGAAATCGTATCTTCGCTTCCGCCTCCGCCTCCGCACAATTTTTGCGGAGTTATAACGGAGGTTTATTTACGTGTACGACAACCGTCCGGCCGCGTTTGAGCGCGAAATGGTCAAGAATCAACTAGTGCGAGGGGGGAATGCGGCAAACACAATTTCTTTCTCCTTAATTTTCATTTCAAGAAGGTAATATTTTTTTTTTACCAAGTATACTACTATTAATGTACGTATTTAAAATAAAAAATTGTTTTAATTAATCATACATTTCAATTTATTCTATATGTACTCTCACTTTCGCCTCCGCCTCCGTTAACCTCCGCATCCGCGGAGGTGAGACGCGTCACCTCCGCATCCGCCTCCGCCTCCGCTAACAAGCCTCCGTTACAACCCTAATTTAGATGTGTTTTTTAAATGTAGATGTTTTGTTTTGGCGACTTCGTTTATTGGTTTATTGCTAGCCTGCTGTCAATCGACTTCGAAGATACTTGAAGCTAGATATATGAAGAAAAGGAAGTAAATAAAAACGTACGGAGGACGGGTCTGAATAGTTCTGTTGCGATGTGTGCTGGTTACGATGGGCCAAATCTTGTTGTGTCGTGAGTTTGGTCGTGGAGGATCTCCAGGTCAATCTCCCTCGGGCGCAGCATCGTTGGTCGTGTTGTTGGGTTTGACATTGCATCACCTCATCAAGTGCCGTCTTCCTTCCTATTCATTCAATTTTTTTGAGTGAATAGGCTCTTAATAAAATAGCTTTACAATCAACGATTGCATTACTGCTTACCATCAAGCGGGATCGCAGTCAAGCACTAGTTTAAAACACTTTTGACTGTTTGTATTTCTAGAAACACGCAAAAGTGTTTTTTTGTTTTAAATGTTTCTATAGCGATTTTTATGTAACGCAATGGACTTTGACAGGTTTTGTTTTAACCATAAGCGTAAACTTTCGGCTAAAATCAGCGTCATGTTATGTTAAAACACACCAGATGATCTACATAAAGTCATTGAGATACACATATAACGTTACATTTGCTTGTCACGTAGTATTTTGAGCTCGCGCTTGTAGCCAGCAGGCGCCTGCAACCTTTATCTTGTGGCACGTTGGACTGAGATAACCTTCACTCATGTAGGGATTATACTATGAATGTAGAATGCGAAGGTTTCTACTGTTATAGTAAGTCGGAATATAAAGACAGTACAGATGAGGGGCTTATGAACATGAAAGGTTTTAAGGGTGTACAGGAAAAGTAAAGTAAGCTAGTTCTTGTTTATAAATTTTAAATTAGTGCGTGACCCCAATCCCGTCTGATGGTAAGCAGTGATGCTATCGCGCTAGTTTATTGAAAGCCTGAATAGGCTCTCAATAAATTAGAGTGAATACTCTAGCCTTGGAGACACTTAAATTGTAGTTCGACGGAAACACCGCCGCTGGCAAATTGTTCTAGTCCCTGGATGAGTTAGAGGATTTGGGTGAAATATGGCACACAGAGGGTTTATATATAGGAATAACAAATAGGATATTTTTATTCTTATGGCACATAGTTGAATTTGATGTTTTGTGTAGAATTTTAATTACTTTGCATGGCTACTACTATGGAGAAGCAAGTTTTTCTAATTGAACAGACAGCTGTGCTGCTGGAGTTGCGCCACTTCTTCCTCTCAACGGAAGCACTAGGAAGTGGTTAAAGGGTGTTTTTGGAGAACTGGGTGTTATGTAATTTTGACGTTAGAAAAGTGCTAAATTCTCAACCTAATGTGAATAAATGACTTTTGATTTTGGTTCCCTAAAAATATAGTTTAAAAAACATGCTTTTAAAAATATCAAACCAAAAAGTTAAAAATAATTTTTAAAAAAGCGTGAGGCACTTTGTGCCATAATTTTGTGTACATTAAGCGCCTCACGCTTTTTATTTATTTTCAACTTTTTAGTTCGTAATTCTTTAAAAAAAAAAAACAATCGAACGATCGTATTGAAAACGGTGGGACATTTTACAGTAATGAGCCGCTCACTCGTAGTCCAAAGAGTTAGAAACGGACAAACAAACAAACAAACAAAAAAGCAAACACAAGCAAGGAAAGAAACATACAAGTGAAGCTAATAAAAAGCATGTAAAAAGATAACTCATGTACGTATTATTCTAAGTTGGAATGTTATTGTCAGAAAAAAGAGCAGACGGGGTTTTCCGTAGCCATTTCTGTATTTAGGCAGTAGCCTGAAATTGCGTTAAGTATGCTACACAACTGCTAATGTTAACGCTACACAACATAAAGTCATGCTATCACGTGGATCCAACACAACGACAAAATTGGACACCTGCCTACATCTTCAGGACATTATAGCACCCTCCCTGCCTACCCTACTATATTACTTTTAAACTGAATATTCCGCCATTGTGTCAATCCTTAACGTATTATTAAGAGATTTTTACATAAACATAACACAATATCACAGCATTTTCAACGTTATTTCGTAATACACTTAAAACAGAACAAAGGCTCTTAAGTTATAAATGATTTAATTTATACATTGAAGAATTAATTAATTTGTTTACAAATAACAAGTTTTGACCCCGATTTCGTCCAAAATTATTATAGGTCAATCAATAAACACACATTTCACATAATTCAAGCAATATTGGCACTAGTTGAATACTAAATAGTGCCAGACTGTATTTTTTTTTTTTTATATATATTATAAACTAGCGCTTGACCGCAATCCTGCCTGATGGTAAGCAGTGACGCAATCGTTGATGGTAAAGCGTACTAGTTTATTATGAGCCTATTCACTCTAGCCTTGAAGATACTCAAATTGTAGTCCGACGGAAACACCGAGACACACAAAATGGTTAGGGAAGCATCATAATTGTGTGTTTACCCATATTTTCGACTCTATAATTAGACCTTTGTTTATAGCCTTGTTCCACTTACGTGCCCTCACGCCGTTAGCAGCCGTATAAAACGCCGTGGACGTCATGAGTTAACCGACTCCATGGCCACCGTAGGCGTAGGCCTGCAGGTGGCGAGCGATGGGTAACTCGCAGTTCGGTAAGGACCAGACCCGAGACGCGTTGTGCTCCACGTGCATCTCAACATCTCTTTGAAGTGCACGTAGCACATAGTTACGTGGTCCGTTAAGGCCTCTCAGGACCGCGGGTTGATCCCGCCTTATGATAAACAGTGATGCAATCGTTGATGGTAAAGCGCGCTGGTTTATTAAGAGCCTATTCACTCAAAAAAACTAAGTGAATAGGAAGGAAGGTGATAGTTGAGCGAGGTGATGCAATATTAAGCCCAAAAACACGACCAACGACGCGTCAGACTCGTGACACAGCAACATTAGGCGCATTGTACCCGGTATACATCTCAAAACAACCCCAGACTCGGCCTCCGTACGGCATCATCAATTTTTTCCAGACATCATGCCGGAACACGACGAATCGCCTGACAGCAAGACTTTGTCTGGTGGGTGGTAACCTTAGACCCACCTTAGACCTTCTTAGATCTGAACATCGTTCTTTACGTTACATGGCAGCTAATATATTTCAGAACTTCAAAGAGTTGAATCCCTTATACATAATCGTTATGAAGGAACCTCCCACCTACAATGATCCAATTTATAACATTTTAACATCGATTACAGGTCTTCAAGAAATTATTATCTTCTACAAGTCATGATTTCCTGGTAGTTTTCCTAACGCAATTCACTAAAAGATTATTTTCTAACTTCGCTTATAAGGACGCGGGTAACATACCAAGCATAGTAATTTACATTCTCCATCTTTTAGACAAGGGATGCGTTTGCGAAAACTTAGAAAAAAAAACCTATCTTGATGTATTATAGTCAAGATAGGTTTATTTTATGCTTAATTACTATGCTTGGTATGTTACCCGCGTCCTTATACATAATCGCTATGAAGGAACGCCCGCCTAAAATGATCCAATTTAGAACATTTTTTAACTTCGATTACAGGTCTTCAAGAAAATTAGAATAAGCATAAAAAACTACGTAATATTCGATTAGGAGTCCTCAGATATAAAAAGTGAATAAGAAAGCCATTTTCTAATTGCACCCGAGCGACGTTTAGAGTGCGCACATAAAAGTACATGATTCCAGTGTATCACTACTGTTATGTTCCGCACAAAACCCTCTGATGCGACTTTTTATTTTCTTGGTTTCTACTGCACAGTTGCTTTTTAGCTTTTTTAAATCCCTTAGATACTGTTGCGTAGTATCTAGTCAGCTACGGATTATTAAGCCTGTGTTCTACATACCTGCTACGCTTGGTGTAGACCAAGCGTAGCAAAAAAACTGCTCTTTGCTACGCGGCTACGCTTTCAGTAATGAGTGCTACACATTATTAATTGAAGTCTTTGCTTTTTGTTGTTTTATTACCTTCTAGAAGTCATGATTATCTGGTAGTTTTCCTCGCGCAATTCATTAAAAGATTTTTTTCTAACTTCATACAAGATAGGTTTTTTTATTCTAACTTTTCGTAAACGCATCCCTTGTCTAAAAGATGGAGAATGTAAATTACTATGCTTGGTATGTTACCCGCGTCAATAAAGTCTCAGAGGTTATACACAGGTCATTCGAATTCCTGAACCAGTGACTTTTAATGAGAAGAATATTTAATTAAGTGGATTTTTAAGCTGCGTTTTCACTACGGACAAATTTTTGGTGGTACCAATTCATTTCAAATTAAATGGATTACCAGCATTATAGTAATTTGATAAGCATAATTTGAATTTAGCAGGATTTATTTTATAAATTCAGTGATTTCTTCTCTAATGTTTTCTTCAGTCCAAAGAGTTAGAAACGGACAAACAAACAAACAAGCAAAAAAGCAAACACAAGCAAGCAAGCAAACATACAAGTGAAGCTAATAAAAAGCATGTAAAAAGATAACTCATGTACGTATTATTCTAAGTTGGAATGTTATTGTCAGAAAAAAGAGCAGACGGGGTTTTCCATAGCCATTTCTGCATTTAGGCAGTAGCCTGAAATTGCGTTAAGTATGCTACACAACTGCTAATGTTAACGCTATACAACATAAAGTCATGCTATCACGTGGATCGTGGATTTTATCTACATTATTTCTCTCTCCTTCCCCTTAGTATTCTATCCAAAGGTTGTCTGTAAAAGATCGCTCTTAGCGATCAGACCGCCCATTGTGTCGCCCTTTGTAAAATCTTTTTATTTATGTTCTGTAGTCTATATGGTGTACATAATATAGAGTATTTACTACATAGTAGGAAATGGCTACGTTGATTAATTTTATGGCAGAATAGTACAAAACTATCACACCAGGGAGATAGCAGAGCAACAAGCTGCTACCTAAAAATGAACGTACTTTTATATAAGGGACAAAGTGAGGTATAAAGCGCTGTTATGGGATTACGTATCAATTCTAAACCGACAGCTTTTAAAACATGTATAAAGTTCAGCTAATCATTGGCGTCGATTCCGACCCTGATCCTGCCAAACTTAATTAAATTAAGATCAGTCTTGTTCTCGTCCTTTCGTTACGATGTAATAAATATATTAGTTAACTCTTATCGAATCAGACTGGCGTAAAATGACGTATTTTTGCGATCTAAGGAGTCCTTTTGTTAAAGAAATAGAAAAAAGTGCATTTAACTTAAGGCTACTTAAGTTAGTGAACAGGGGAATCAGAGCCACTAGTTAATTTAAGCTAAGCTACATTTGAAAACAGTGACTCCTCAACTATAGAAGTCACTATGATACAACACTACTGGAATTTTTAATCTAACAGAAAACTTCGGTGGACGCGTACCAATGTTTTAAAAAATAAAATTGTAGAATACTCAACTTAGCTGAAATTTTATCTTGATATTTTAAATGCCCTTTGAAGGTATATCAGATTTAAGTTATAAATAATTACACCGATTAAGCTTTACCATTTTGAAGTCAATTTATCTTGAAAAGTAAAAGTAGGTGTAGAAATTTAATTTTCTTTTGCTCTAAGTTAATTTTCTAGACTATCGCGTTTAGAAATTAGATAATAGATAATAGTTTTATTTTTAAATATTAAAGTGGATGGAGATACCGCCGTGATCTTAACTTCTTTGTAAAGGTTCTTAGCGTCTCTGGATAGAGACAGCTGGAAAGAGAGTATAACAATTCTTTTGGAATAGTAGTAACACATTAGCAGCTGATAATAATGATGACGCCTTTATGCTCGTTTAAAAACATGTACCTAAGTATATTATTTTTCTATTACTAACATACTGGGACTTGCAGTTCTTCTTCTTTTTCGGCCTATAATCCACTGCACAAACAGGTCCACTGCTAGACAAAGGCCTCCCCCAAGACTTTCCACGCTGACCGGTCTTGTGCTGCCCACATCCATCGGCTTCCCGCGACCTTCACCAGGTCATCGGTCCACCTTGTTGGTGGCCTCCCTACGCTGCGTCTTCCAGTACGTGGCCGCCACTCCAGAACCTTACTGCCTCATCGGCCATCTGTTCTACGAGCAATGTGCCCTGCCCACTGCCACTTAAGTTTAGCGACTCGCAGAGATATGTCGGTGACTTTGGTTCTTCTGCGGATCTCCTCATTTCTGATTCGATCACGCAGAGAAACTCCGAGCATAGCCCTTTCCATTGCCCTTTGTGTGACTCTGAGCCTTCATATGAGGCCCATTGTGAGCGACCACGTTTCAGTTCCGTAAGTCATCACTGGCAACACACACTGGTCAAAGACTTTAGTCTTGAGACACTGTGGTATCTTGGACGACGAGAAGAAATAGCGTAGCTTCCCGAACGCTGCCCAGCCGAGCTGGATTCGACGAGACACCTCTTTCTCGAAGTTGGACCTACCTAGTTGGACTGTTTGTCCCAAGTATATATACTCGTCAACAACTTCGAGACTTGCAATTAAACGTAATTAATCAACAACGTATTATTATTGGCAGTTATTCCTGATACAATGAAAACAGAGCTCTCATTTTTGCGTTTTTGGCCACTTGACTAATTACACTACTTAAAATGTGAGCCAAACTCAGGATAGTTTGACTCACATTTTAAGCTGACCGGTACCAATAGGAACCCACCACACAGATTGCACTTTCGGGCACTTAAAGTAGAAGTCAAAACGTAGAGCGAGACTTAAAACTAGTGGCTCAAATAGTTCCCGAGGGATGCCGATCGTCGCCGATCTCACTCGAAGTCACTCGACACTGCTCGAGTGTACTATTAGTAACGTTGCATTTTAGAACAAGAGGGAAAACTAACAATGATTGACGGAATTGGTAAAACTTTCTGCTTTTCATTTTTATAGTAGGCATCTGTTAGTCTGTATAACGAATTAAGAAAAAAAAATTTTTAGAAAAAGCTTTTTTTTAAATAAAAACATTTTTTTAACAGATATATACATAAAAGCACATGAACAATCACAAGCACAGTCTATAATTTCGTAAGGCAGCAATATGTCTGTTACCCTTATTGTATATGACGCCTGCAATATGAGGGCAATTACAACCCGATCATGATGGCTGACAGATTGGACGGTGAGCAGTCACACAAATAGGTAAGTACTGTTGTCCAATTGGTATACAGAGAGTTTTTGCACAGCGTGATGTAAATTACTAAACAAATAAAAAGGTAGACAGCCTACGTGGTGTAGCGGTAGCGAACGCGGCCGCTGCGCAAGGAGGCGCGGTTTCGATCCCCGCAAAGTGCAAATATTTGTATGTATGTATATGAATATAACCTGGTCTGGTCGTGCCTCGGAAACCACGTTAAGCCGTCGGTACCGGTTGCCATAAGAACACGTAATGGCAGTTGTTACGGGTTATTGGAGCCCTCAAAAGTTCAACAACAGGTCTAACTGCAATGCTACGATATCGCCTTCAGGTTTTGGAGATCAGAGGGCAGTCGCTTCACGGAAAATGTCGAAGTTTAGCCAAAATCAGCAACTAGACTGGCAAATTGGACCCCAGACCACAAAGCTGAAAATGATTCGGTTGCAACTAGGATCAATGCTGAGATGATGATGATATAAATAGAAGGAGGTAAAATTTGTTTCTCTGTAGGAAGTATTTTACTAAATCGCCAGTTGTCTTTGAATAATAATGTTTGTTTTTGATAACCCAAGTCTTGAGGGATGCTATGAGGCTATTTAACATTGCATAAGGACATTTAGGAGCCGAGTAAAAAGAACAGAAGTCAGAAAGAAAGCCAAACGCAAACAAAGTCTTATTACTTTGTTCCGCGGACGGCCGATGTGATATGACGGTATGGATTGAGGAAACAAGATTTTCATGTGGAAGAATTTGCAAGCAAAAGCTGGTCCGTTATATTTACATTATAGGTGGACTACCTCTCGGTGGTAGGCCATAATATCGGCCGCCGGCAGAAGTTACCGCCCATCAAACAAAGTCTTGCCGCCAAACGATTCGTCGTGTTCCGGCATGATGTTTGGTGAAGCCGTACGGCGGATGGGTCTGAGCAATTGTGTTGCGATGTGTGCCGGGTACGATGCACCAAATGTTATTGTGTCGGGAGTTTGGTCGTGGAGGGTCTCCAGATCAATCTCCCTCTGGCTCAGCATCGTTGGTCGTGCTGGTGGGTTTAACATAGCATCACCTCGCTCAACTGCCGTCTTCCTTCCTATTCACTAAGTTTTTTTAAGTGAATAGGCTTAATTAACTAGCGCGCTTTACCATTGACGACTACATTACTGCTTATCATCAGGCAGAATTGCTGTAAAACACTAATTTATAATGATTTTAAAAAAAATACCGCTTTTCTTGAAAACTTTACAGAAAGTTACGTTACTCCTGGCTTAGTAAGAACAGTCACACAGGTCGATCACTCAGCTTAAGCTACCCTTGCCGCGGTTGGTCTACGGATGGTTGACCATAATTAAATATCGAGACCCCTCAATGCATCAAAATCAAAGCATTTATTTCAAATAAACCAGTTACAGGCACTTTTGAATTGTCAGAAGGTCGGTCAGTCAATAAGATGAAGCTAGTCGTCCATTCCAAAGAGTAGGTACTATGGAGAAGAAAGGGCAAGAAACTCCATGGACACTCTTTTAAATTTTCATGCTATTGTTACAAATATTTGATTACATCATTCATGTTGAAATCAACCGTGTGAGAACGATGCAGAAATATATTGTACGCTGAGAACGTCCATTATGGAAAACACACATAGGACAGCATGATAAGCCATTCATCATCATCAACCTTTTTATCGTCTCACTACTGGGCACAGGTCTCCTCTCATACAGAGAAGGATTGAACGTAATCACCACGCTTGCTCAATGCGGGTTGGCGATTTCAGACTTAAAGTCCAGGTTTCCTCAATACGTTTTCCTTCACTTTGTAATCAGTCATTGGTGTCCAAGATATACTTAGAAAAGTTACTTGTTTTTAACAATTTCTCCTGTATCGTGGGTGTGTTTACAGACATATAAACTCACATACACAAATAGCCAGACCCGGAACTCATACTTCAGAGGCTGGAGTTTTAACTACTAAGTCACCACGACTTAACCACTAACTTACGATGAGCCATTAGTCCCTGTTATTAGTAAATCTTTGACCGTCGTTTCGGGTCGTCAGAAACCCGAAAGTCTGACCAGGGGAGATCGCATTACCCCGTATTTGGGTTGTGGTGGTCAGATCATGCATCAGGTTAGGCTGGAATCCAACCTCAATACTTGGGAAAGTTCTAGGCAGATGAGATAAGCTTTACAAAACATTTTATAAAACCGAGCTTTTTCGGAATTTAACGGTCGCGCTGGTACAGTGTAGATTAGAACATTCGTTCAAAGTTGGAATGGGCCCATTTTTCGAAAAAATATCATGCCTTCCGGCGATAGAAACCTTTCTCTTTTTATGTCACCCTAGTACCTCGTCGTGTGTTGCTCTTGACAAAATTGAGATTGCCCCGTACAAAAAAAAAAAAATGGCATGGAGACAACAAATTATTTAAAGGAGGTGTTGATAAAAACCAAACATTGGATTTCTGAAAAATCAATATTTATTGGTCAGGATTGGAAACCGTTGATTATGAAAAAAATACAAACTATTTTTCTTTTTTCATAAATTGTAAACTAGTGCATAACCGCAAATCCGCCTGATGATAAGCAGTGATGCAATCGTTGATGGCTTATTTATTAAGAGCCTATCAAATTTAGTCTTGAAGACATTTAATTTGTAGTCCGACAGAAACACCGCCGCTGGCAAATTGATCCAGTCCCTCGATGTACACGGTATAAAAGAAGAGGCGAAACGCTTCATTCGGATCATTGTAGCGTTAACAACGTAAGGGTAGAAACTCGCCGTACGGGTCAGGTTATGCAACTTATTGTATTTAGTAATTTATTTATATTTATATATCAAAATCGTACACAAATAAATATACTTATATTTTAATTATTTTTGTATTGTTTAGCACACATACATACATCACTCATACGAATCACACGAGCATTCACAATCCACAACAAAATTATATAAAAAACATAATTCACAAGCACCCAGTGACACAGATATTGTACAACATAAGTATACCTACGCATAGTCGCATACCTGTACCTACGTACGACCGCGCTAGTGCATTGACCAACGTCTGTTAAAGTTCTGAGACCTATCGTCAGTCGTAATTTATACACCTCCACAACGCTCGCGTTGATGCAATTATTAAATTAGGTGTTTTGTTTACCAACTATCCACATACACAATAAGACAATAGCGAGCTAATATTTTGCGAATTAATGACAAATTAAAAAGCTAAAGTAGTTCTCGTGCCAAAGCAAATGACATTTGTATCCGAAACCGACGAGACCCCAACAGGCTCGTACGAAGTGAGATTCCAAGGCTAACTAAATATAGTAAAAGCTGCCTTTCCATGTGTGTACTGTCCAGTACTGTCTTTATATAATAAGTTAGAAAATTATCTCAAAAATGTGAATATATAAGGATTTAATTGGCAAAAAATATTAATGTCTATTACATCCTGAAAAATTTGCATGCTTAGGTATATTATACAGCGACTTAGTTCGCGTGGAGTTAGTTATACTCCGCTCCTATTGGTCGCAGCGTGATGTTATATAGCCTAAAGCCTTCCTGGATTAATGGGCTATGCAACGCAAAAATAATTTTTCAAATCGGGCCTATAGTACCTGAGATTAGAGCGGTCAAACAAACAAACAAACTCTTCAGCTTTATATATTAGTATAGGTTGGCAAAATATTTCTCTTCTAAATTTTATTTTTGCCATCCTTGTATACCGTGTTTTTATGCAAATACATACATTATTATTAATTTTAGAAACGTTTACACTCTGATCGCAATCTCAGTCTGTCAAAAATGTATTGTAAAATGTAGTGTAAGATGTATTGTGTGTCTTTATGTCTGTGCTGAATAAATGTATTTTCTTTCTTCAAAAAAATCGTCGAATACCCTTACATATTGACAAGTTTTTGCTACTTGTTTGTCGCCTAGGTGAAACTACAGTTAGATTTTGAACATTTGTAATTACGGTACTTGGCCTTCATAGATCATTTTCAATATTAATTTTCAACAGCAAATCAACATTCATATGGTTTACTAAACAAAAAGATAACTTCTACCTACGCTAGTAAACTATTTCTATTAGGAAACAAGGCTGTTGTTTAAACAACATCCATACTAATATTATAAATGCGAAAGTATCTCTGTCTGTCTATCTGTCCGGCTTTCACGCCAAAACTACTGAACCGATTGTAATGAAATTTGATACACAGATAGTCTAGAGCAAGCCTGCTCAACCCCAGGCCCGGGGCCCGTGGCCCGCGAAAGAATTTTGAGTGGGCCGCGCAAGTTTAGTATGTTTTGAAAATACGCAGCAAATGCAAAAATCTCGCTGCGCACTAAGGCTTAAGGTTGATTGGGAATATTTGGCGTTTCGGGTAGCTTGACCTGCTGTCGTCCATACTTACTTAATTCAAATTTTATTTCTTTATTTTAATTATAATAATATTTAAAATAAGACACCCTTTGTTCCTAATAATCAATAATTCAATTCATAATAATTGAGTTATTAATGCGTATGTCCTGAGAGTAACTGAAATAGGAAATGTAAGTGGCCCGTCGTTAACAACTATAGGTATGTACCTTTTGGCCCGACTCTTCAAAAAGTTGAACAGCCTTGATCTAGAGCCTGAGAAAGAACAAAGGCTATATAACATCCCGCTATGACCAATAGGAGCAGGGCAGTAACAAAAAATGTTGCGAAAACGGGAGCTAACGCGGACGTACATATTGCTCCCATTATTTTAACAGATGCTTATTTTATATCAACCACGGAATAGAGGAAGGTCTATTCTCTGATATCAATGAAATCTGTTCTATGATATCAACTGAGTTCTTTTTAATTTACGGAAACCACCGCGTGCTGTAAACTGAAGTCCACGCGGACGGAGTCGCGGGCAATAGCTAGTCACCTAATAAAGGAGACTCGTACCTCCCCGCTATGATTTACAGGATGAAGTTGGATTTCTCTCTCTCACTCTACAAAGAAAAGAGGCAAATTTATGTCTAACGATGGCGTGGAAGCCATCAACGTGCGCTTGTGCAAACATACCTAACACACCGATAATGCGGATCAGCACCATCAACATCCTGAACCCGTTATTATATTGGACCCGTAGGTAGGGCGCTGATAGCCTAGCGGGAATCCCAGCGCCCTCATGCCTGTAGCCGCCGCAGCACCTCAAAGAGATATTAGCACATCGTGTCGGGGTCCACGAAGACCGATGCCTCCTGGGTCAGGGTTGCGATTGGTTAAAATAGAAACCGTGCCCCTGGCGCATAAGGAAGTGAAGAAACACCGGTGGGTGTTAGTCAGTAAAAGTCTGACACGCCCTTCCGGTCCGCCCTTCATTTGAAGATTTACCATCCAGAACAATACAAAGGGCGCTGATAGCCTGCAGACAATAGTTGGCCTACAAACTGCACATGTAAAAAACTTGGCAATACGTTTTAAAAAGCGTTATTTTAACTGCTCTGGTATGGTGCGCAAATCTACGAGACGACATGTTACACTGAGCTGCCACAAAATATTATTTTCAGTTTTCTTTTGTTACCTACCTATTAAACCTTATCGGTAGAATTGTTCAAAATAATGACCGTTGTTTCAATACACATCTGACTTCGACGTTTAAAGGGTTGGACTACATTCAGCATTACAATATTATTGATCCATTCAGAATATTTTCCAAGTTTCAAGTCATTGTCCAGGTGATGAAAGGAACAGCAGTTATTTTACGACCATTATATAACACCATCGTTTTTATAGGAATCTCAAGCTTAATTCAGTACTCTTTATTGAATTATATTCTTTGTCTTCATAAAAATGTCATCATTTAGCTAAACATAGCTAAATGTTGACATTTTTATGAAGACATTTTGAACACATAGAATGAACACATTGTGCTAATTCAGAGTTGATGCGTTCGTACTTATAAACTCTGAATTAGAATAAATTTTATAGTACATATATGCATAGTTCTTTATTTTGTATGCTTAATGGCGGGACATAGTGATGAGAGCATGGAACACAACACATCACCAGGCTAGCCATTTCCCAACTACGTCGGAATCGGCTCTAATCCAACCAGCCCCTTAATCGGCGAACACATTTTTGTCAAATGGTTGCGACTAGTTTGCATCAGTTGGGATCGTTCGGACCGCACATTGGTCCGTTCGGTTCAAACGATCCCAACTAGTCGCAATCATTTGACAAAAATGTGTTCGCCGATTAGGGGGCAGATTGCACCTTGATACATGAATGATGATTACCCATCAACAGTCTAAATGTGAATTTTAATTTATGTTTGTTTGAGATGAATATCCGAACGCAATTCAATCACGCCATCATCAGCCAATCAGAACACAGCTAAATGACGCTATTGTTCGATCTGATTTATCAATTGTTCCCATACCCTTTTCCCTGACCGTTGTACTTTTTCATTTACTAATTACATATTTCATTCGCATTTATTATAACGACGGCTTCTTATTTTTATTTCACAAGCCAGTCATAAAATAAACAGTAAATCAGGCGGATAGGTCGCTCACAGACAATGTTTTTATCATCTCCATTTAACTACTAATTAATATTGTACAAAGTTAGGGAAGTCCCGGGAATTCGGTACCAAATGTACCGAATTCCCCAGACGTCTCAAACTTTCCTAGTTACAAGCAAAATATTTAGGGAACTAAAAACTTGCTCAATAGCTACTCTGTCGTGCTCCACGCAAAACTATGAAATTACAATTAGTTATATATTTTGTAGTGAGTTTGAAACTAACATAGGTACTAAAGGGTATGTTCGATGTAAACTAAATTAATAAAGTTTTGTTGATTTCAAATATTATTGTTGAATATTATAAATATACCGTTCGCAATATTCAAAACATTTTACGAAAACACTACACAATGATTACTCCCAATACAATAACCCAAACGTAACAAACAAAGCATGAAAAAAAAACTAAATAATATCTAAAACGTAATTCCTTAAAATGCTAAACCTTACCACAATTATAACGAACAAATCTCATAAATCCAATCCCATAAAACCGTACAATCAAATCATCCCACAACAGCATTACATTTTTGTGGACAATCATAATAAAGAATCTTGTTCCGGCATCGCTAACTGTCAATAAACCGCGTCTGGTCTCGGGACGAAACATTAAAATGAAGCAAAACAAAATGGAAGCGAGCCCGGCTTTAAGTTACTTGTCCATTGATGCGGAGAGAGCCATTGGAAAAGAGTGGGGACTGAAAATCAATTTAGCGGAGTGGAGCTAAAGTGACAAAGCGCTTAAAATGGGAGAAGGCGAGTGTTACACCTTTCGTGATTAAACTTATACATATATCGGGGAAACGTCAGGAAGGCGGGGCCGAAGTTCCGGATAGTTAAGGTGTCGTCTCATCCCATGAGCAAACATCGTGGGCGGTATTTCGAGAAAACGTTGAAAAATAACTATCGTGTGATGTACGATTCTTATTATTTTAACAGTACAGACACTTAGATCAATTTAAGTGATTACAATGATAATCTCAGGTTAGGAAGAGACCCTGGGTTTGAGTATGACCAACATACTCAACCGAAACTTGAGCCGAGACTTAGAATATTCAACATTAACCAGTCACTCGCCGCTACAACATAAACTGCTGCCTGTGCCCCATAAAGGTACACAGAAAAAGAGAAAGTACGATCCTTACACAGTCACTTTACTTCGCGTACATTCAAACACCAGATGGTCAATTCTCATTTCAGTGACGATGAATGCCAAAACTTGCCAAAAATGTATTGCTTGACAAGTTTTGACATTAATCGTGTGTAAAAAATGACGTGAAAGTTCAAAGAGTCTGAATTCATACTGTGAACATCCTTTAGTTATAAGAATTGCCCTTCTGGTAGCCATGCTTTTAATCACATCTAAGCTGTGTAATGAAGTATCTTAATTTGACAAAACTAAACTTATATGTCCATATGCCGTGTGGTAATGGCGGGTCAAAATACACTTGTCATCATCCCATCTCATCCCACGTGTGTCGTACAAAGTGACTAAGGGATAAATCGGATGACGGGCAGCAGCGTCATCGGTTTACTATGAACATCAAACTGCGATCGTCAACCCGTGTGCCAAGCGTAGCGATTATGGCATTATCCCCATCTAGATGTTTGATCCTTGAAGGACGACTATGTCCAGCAGTGGAGGTCTTTCGGCTGAAATGATAATGATGATGAAACTAAAATTTATTTTCTGTCCTATTATTAATACATAAAAAATAAAAAAATGTCATCATCTTTTTTTTTTTTTGTTGCGTTTGGAAATCATCAAATGACGTCTCCCGCTCTGGGCGGAGCGGAAGGGCGTGTCATACTTTTACTGACTAAAACCCACCCGTGTTTCTTCACTTGCCTTTGCGGCGGCCAGGGCCATGGTTTCTTGTTTAACCAACCCGCAACCCTGACCTTGAGGCGCGCGTGAAATACGACTCGCCGTCGACTCGGGCCTGGTCCTTACCGAGCGGCGAGCTGCCCACTGCTCACCGCCATGTCATCATCATCAACCTCTTTTTTATCAGCCCACTGCTGGACACAAGTCTCTTCACATACAGAGAATGATTGACCATAATCACCATGCTTGCTCAATGCGGCTTGGCGATTTCAGATTTAAAGTCCAGGTTTCCTCAAGATATTTTCCTTCACCTTGTAATAAGTCATTGATGCCCAAGATATACTTAGAAAGTACATATAACTTAGAAGAGTTAAATTTTTACTTGCCTGCTCACACATACTTGAGAGGCTGGTGGTTTAACAACTAGGCCACCACGACTTAAAAAATGAACTAAACTTAAATTTTCTTTAGTTTAAGAACAAGGAAAATGCTGCCAATATATTCCTAATCGTGGACTCCACAGTACACATTGTATTTTTATGATCTGTGCGTGCACCGCGCTGCTTCTCTTCGCTCCAATGGACAATCACCCTAACGGAGTTACGCAGTCGAAGAGCTTCGCGTAAACAGAGATAACGAGTGAATATCAGAGAATAAAATGGAAATAGATGCAAAAGAGCTGGTTATCTTGAAGTGTTGGCGCTAGTTAGGGAGTAAATGTGCTAATTATTGCAATAATGAGGTATGTAATGCCAGTTGAGATTAGATAATTATGTGAATCCCTGAACGTGTACAGTCGGGAAAATTCAGTTTTAGCTAATTCACACCCGAAGTCATGTTGCCGTTCATACAACATCAAATAATGTTAGTAGTAATTTGTATATAGTAAAAGTTACCTAGTCAATTTATTTAAGAACTGACTAAAAAATTCTTAAATAAACTCCCAGTAATTTTAGAAGCGGTAGCAAACGGTGGAAATAAATTAGAGGCTCAATTCACGTAATTATAAAAACGTGCAGTTTATTCTCAGTCGGAATCTAGCTAAAAAAGAATGACTGTCAAAAGGTGTTCCCCACCTTTTTGACAATGATTATTATCGTTAAGTTCAAATCATTACTGTTAGATTTAATGCCTTCTGATCACTACTTAAATATTTTTATATTTAAAATACCTATACTTTTTGTTTTTGTTATTTTCATCCCTATGAATATTATTTATAGATTAAAAACATTACACGTATATTACCGGATCACCATCATTTCAAAACAAACACCTGCGTTTGTACCAAAAGCGTTTTTTGTAATTTCTTTACTTATAATAAATAGGTATAATCTCAGGCGGTTCAGGCTCAGATTGATAGGCCCTAAAAGCAATTACAATTATTAATACTATAATAATTGTACCTAAAATATTTGCACCTCTTAAGAGTGGCAGACATGTCATGGTCCACTCTTATTTAAGATATTTTAATTTTTAAATAAACGTTGCTCTAGGAATTTAGATACACATACAGCCAGACCCAAAACAACTACTTGTAGGTCATACAAAAATTTGTTCCGTGCGGGGATCGAACCCGCGACACGCAGCGCAGCAGTATACCGCACAACCAACTACACTAACCGTGTCGTCAAACAAATCACATGCATGTATCTTTAATTTTGTATTGTACATTGATACAATTTCATGTTCTTGATAATTTAAAGTGAAATTAGTTGGACACTAAACAATAAAAGCTTTCTATGTTTTTACACAAAAAGTAGGGTAGGTAAGGTAGGCCTTACCTACCCTACTTTTTGTGTAAAAACATAGAAAGCTTTTATTGTTTAGTGTCCAACTAATTTCACTTTACACAAAAAGTAGGGTAGGTAAGGTAGGCCTTACCTACCCTACTTTTTGTGTAAAAACATAGAAAGCTTTTATTGTTTAGTGTCCAACTAATTTCACTTTAAATT
Source organism: Sesamia nonagrioides (assembly GCA_017933935.1). Taxonomy (NCBI): domain Eukaryota; kingdom Metazoa; phylum Arthropoda; class Insecta; order Lepidoptera; family Noctuidae; genus Sesamia; species Sesamia nonagrioides. Next base: position 524,155 of record JADWQK010000020.1, on the reverse strand, counting down.
ATCAAGAACATGAAATTGTATCAGCCTAAAAATGTATATACTTATGTACAATACAAAATTAAAGATACATGCATGTGATTTGTTTGACGACACGGTTAGTGTAGTTGGTTGTGCGGTATACTGCTGCGCTGCGTGTAAGCCCCTACAAGCAATGTAAATAGGGGCAATTAAGCCCCTAGGCTTAAAATGGATTTAAGATCTAAATGGAACTTCAAACAGTTTCATGAGAAAAAATATAATGTTTTAACATTCGCGAAATAATGCACGCTATCGACTCGTTGACGACCTCGAGACGATCTCCAAAAACAAAAGGGGTGCGCGTCAAATATTTTAAAAGGAAAGTTCTAAAAAGAATCGCATTCCAGTTGGTGGAAATTTCAAATTCGCTGCAGATAATCGTAAACCTCTGGTACAAAACATTCTAGTCCTTCACAAATACCTCCTCTAGATGAAACTAAATCAACTTTCATCTCATTTTACTCATGCATTCCATTTGTTTTTTTAAAGTAGCTGCCTTTTTTTACTACGGAGAGACAATGGAGTTCTACAGAAAAGGTTTTTCAATAGAAACGAAGAAATTTTCGGAAAGAATTTTATGGCATTCAATTAAATTGGAAGGCTTGGTTTGTTTTGGTTACTTTACTGTTTTGAATTTTTGGAGAGTTTAAAATGTTGCTGCTGTGTTTTATGGAACCCTGGTAATTGTAATTTCTTCCTTTGGAATAAAAACTTTGCGTCGTTGTTTTTAATATTATGCTTTAAGGAACCCAATTTGGTGGAGGTTTGTGACAGGACAAAAGTGATTTTTATCTTTTGTCCTTTTTTAATGAAATAAAAAAAAGAATGCACAGGATTTCAATTAAGTTTAGTTTGCGAACAAGGAAACAAGCATCAATGAGTTGCTGCATAACATTAACCAAACTATGATGTTAACAACCATTGGCACACATATCTCCTCTTATGAATCAGTTGTTGGGTTATTAATAATATTTTTTTTTATCTTTGATAGTGACCAGTGTATGTTGCCAGTGACTTACGGAACTGAAACGTGGTCGCTCATAATGGGCCTCATCATCATCATCATCATCAGCCTCTATTCGTCCACTGCTGGACATAGGCCTCCTTCATGGCACGCCAACAAGCTCGATCCTGAGCAGTTCTCCGCCAGCCATTACCAGCCACCTTTTTGATGTTGTCGCTCCATCTCGCCCAAAGGCGTCCTACGCTACGTAAAAAAACTCACCATGACATGAGTCATGGTGAGTTTTTTAACGTAGCGCATGAGGCCCATGATGACATGGGCCTCATGCGAAGGCTCAAAGTCACACAAAAGGCAATGGAAATAGCTATGCTCGGAGTTTCTTTGCGTGGTCGAATCAGAAATGAGGAGATCCGCAGAAGAACCAAAGTCACCGACATAGCTCTTCGAGTCGCTAAAATTAAGTGGCAGGGAGCTGGGCACATTGCTCGTAAAACCGATGGCCGATGGGGCAATAAGGTTCTGCAGTGGCGGCCACGTACCGGAAGACGCAGTGTAGGGAGGCCCCTAACAAGGTGGACCGATGACCTGGTGAAGGTCGAGGGAAGCCGATGGATGCGGGCAGCACAGAACCGATCATCGTGGAAACCCTTGGGGGAGGCCATTGTCCAGCAGTGGACATCTATAGACTGAAGAAAAAGTGTACCAATCACGGATCGGTTAGACTCCATCTTGAACACTATGTGTGGCTTCTGTCTCTCAAGAGGTCCAAGCTTTGTGCTGACCGGTGGCCGATTTCCATAGATGTAACACATATTTGCTCCCAAAATATATATATTTTCTAACTTCTTCTTTCGATTTATGTTGTGTAGAGCGATCACCTTCGCAAGATGACTGGTATAGCAGCTGGATAACAGTTGCCGACAATCCAATTGAATAGCGTAGGAATAGGCAGGTATGTTCAGTAGTAGACGATTTAAACATCATTATAATGGGGTTTCGAGTTCTTAACTGATTTTAAAATAAGTTTTTTTTTTACAAATTATAAACTACTGCTTAACCGCAATCCCGTTTGATGGTAAGCAGTGATGCAATCGTTTATGGTAAAGCGCGCTAGTTTATTAAGAGCCTATTCACTCTAGCCTTGAAGACACTCAAATTGCAGTCCGACGGAAACACCGCCGCTGGCAAATTGTTCCAGTCCCTCGATGTACGCGGTATAAAAGCGGAGGCGAAACGCTTCGTCCGGGTCGTAGTGGTGTTAACAACGAACGTAGCTGTATTCACCGAAGACGCGTTGGATTTCCGATTTGAGCTCAGGATTTGTTTGGGTTTATTCGCATAAACCCGAGATTTCACAAAACCCCAAAGAAAAAAATCACACGATATTAAATCGCACGATCTTGGTGGCCAGTTGACATCAGGATTTCTTGAAATAATGTGAATGAGACGTGAGAAATATATAGTGTCAGTTCAAATATAAAACTAAATCATCTGACACGCAAATTGTAAAAAACACAAGAAATCGTTTCACAGACAGACTTGGCTGACTCTTCCCTTTCAGTAGAACAATGTTACTGACAGTAGTTTACTTTCTTATGAAGGCGAGATACTGAGATTTTAGTCTTACCAAGAGGAATACCTCTTGCTAAGACTAAAATCCCAGTATCTCGCCAACCCAGTATCTTGATAATAATATATTATTACCCAGTCACTGGGATGAGGAGATCAGACAGTCGCTCCATGTACATAAAATACTGGTACGCAGTTGAGTCCAGTTTAGTCATACGTAGGACGGGTCTGAGCAGTTGTATAGAATCGTTGCAAAGCATCGTTGGTCGTGTTGTTGGGCTTAACATTGCATCATCTCGCTCAAATGCCGTCTTCCTTTCTATTCACTCAGTTTTTTTGAGTGAATATGCTCTTAATAAACTAGCGCGCTTTACCATTAACGATTGCTTCATTGCTTACTATCAGGCGGCATTGGCATTTTTTTTGTTGGGTTAGTCTTTTTTATTGACTTGATAGCGCTCTGGCTGTTGAGAGTATGTCATGCTCACTCAAATGTCTCGCTGATGGTGGCGTGTGTGTTGGGTCATTGGGTTCCCTTCAATATGGTTGAGCTTAATGATGCTGATCCATTCGTCATGTTCGTGGACGGACGCCGTCGGAGGGGATTGGTCATCTCTTAGCTGCCACGGCGTATTTTAATTTCTGAATTGATTTTTGTGTGTTTTCCATAATGGACGCTCTCGGCGTACAATTTATTTCTGCATCGTTCTCACACGGTTGATTTCAACATGAATGATGTAATCAAATATTTGTAACAATAGCTTGAAAATTTAAAAGAGTGTCCATGGAGTTTCTTGCCCGTTCTTCTCCATAGGTACCTACTCTTTGGAATGGGCGACTAGCTTCATCTTATTGACTGACCGACCTTCTGACAATTCAAAAGTGCCTGTAACTGGTTTATTTGAAATAAATGCTTTGATTTGATTTGATTTGATTGCGGTCAAGCACTAGTTTATGATTATAATAAAAGAAAGACTGAAAGCCGACACCAACGTGGTTCGCAAAAGGCTAGGTCCATTATGATACTGATTCTAATAGACTGCACGTTCCCATTAATGTATACACAGTCACGTCTAGGGACACACCAATAGCGGCATCTCTAGACTCCGAACTCGTCTCCAAACATTTCATAGATCGTAGGGCAGACCTTCTTAGCCATACTAACATATGTAGAATTCTGATCCACTTTGTGCTTCTCTGTCACTATGTTCCATATGCAGTACGTATATGGTTCTCCCTTGACTTGGGGTAGGGGCCCGGGCCCCTCTTTTACCAACAAATGGGCTTTTGAAAGAGGTATCGGGTAAAACTTTTTATGGTTGAAGATTGAGATTCCTGAAAAAGAAGAAATTTGTCCTTTATTTCCTTAATGCAACTAAATGTCTTTCTAATAATAAGAACTGATCTGGGCGGACGAAGGCTAATCTGAGCTTTTCTCGATCGGTCGAGAGTTAGATAAGCAGGTCATCATCATCATTTTAGCCGAAAGACGTCCACAGGTGGACATAAGCCTCCCCAAGGATCACCACGACGACCGGTCCTGCGTCTCCCGCATCCAGGCCTACCCACGCTGCATCTTCCGGTTCGTGGTCGCCACTCAAGAACCCGTTGGCCTCATCGGGCATCGGTCCTATGGGCAATGTGCCAGGCACTTCAAGTATTCATCCAAATGTTTGAATTTGCCTCACTGTCTCAATGCACCTTGTGTTTTGTGTCATTCGGGCCCACATTTGTCTGGTATGCGGCAGACACGTCATGACCAATCCCATTTAAGTTGACCAAGTTTTCATAAATATGTGACACTTTACGTGGCGTTCTTTATCTACAGGTAAACTACTTCCAACACAACCCGAGAATCGCGCGTCGATCGGTTTTGTTTAGAGCATCACCCAAAATTCCTAAAAGTGTAGCTATCTTTTACCTCTACAATATCCGTAAGTTTTTTTTAGGGCATTCCTGCATTTTCTCTGAAACACTCGTTCGATTGCCAGGGCACCATTATAAAACCAGCTATCTGCATCATAGCTTGAAACCATCTCTCTGTAATAAAACAATAATTTATTTTTTGCATCATCATCATTTTAGCCGAAAGACCACCGGCCGAAAGATCGTCGGCTGAAAGGTCGCTGGACGAAAGGCTGCTGCTGGACATAGGCATCCTCCAAGTAGCTCTGGCTCCAACATTTCCTGCGGCCTTCACAAGGCCGTCGATCCACCTTGTGAGAGTCCTTCTAACACTGTCTTCCAGTGTGCACAACTCTGAATAATTCCATACTAGTAAACCCGTGCCCTGATACTACAGGATGCTAAAGAACGCGCGATATGGAGGAGATTGAGCAGGAAAGTGGACCCCGGGATGCAACCGGGAATAATCGCGGAAATGATGATGATGAGTAAACCCGTGCGCAGTTCACACGGTATTTTAAATCGTAAATTTTCGAGAAACCACTGAAATTTAAGTAATTTTGTATATTTTGCCTTTGTATCGGTCCAGAAAAGCTTTAAAATGATGCCTGATTTATGTTATAAAGTATGAAGGAAGTTATCACATACCGACAAAAAACCCTTGAGATATAATATACCTATATGATTTTAGAATACTGATATAATCATTTAGATGTCGTATTACCGAGAAAACATTTATTGGAAATCCTTAATCAATAAATAAATGAATAAAATTTAGCGCCCTTCCTATTTCACGACGATCTGACGAAAGATCTGTGTGTGTATGTTTCATAAATTAATCATTCTATTCTAAGACATCGATCCATGGCGTTAAGTAATGAATTGGTAACAGTACAGTGCAGTACGAATCGTGAATTGAACACAAAATAAGAAGCTTACTGAAGAACATCACGAGTCAAATTCTGTCCAACCTGGTCTTTAGAAAACCTCATAATTCCAGAGGCTAAGAAAAAAGGTGACTCTTTCGCTATCCAGTTGTCCGGGAGATCGTTGAAAGATTTCATTACGAGTACATCGAGATCTATACTCACTCCTCCCCACTTGTTTAGAGTCAACATTTTCATTATGTCTGCAGTGTGTTTTACAGTCTGTAAACTTTGCTTCAACCTACGTCGGACTAAAGACTGTACAATGGTATTTGCTGAATAGCCTTTGACGTGTATTCTAGCAATCTTTACGTTTGGAAACTGCTGGAGCTTTACCAGACAACTCTTCTTGAGCATGACGTCGTTGACTGGTGCGGTGAAGAGCAAGTATACCTCCCAGTCAGGATGGGCCCTTGCAGCAGCCTCAACAGCACACGCTTGACGCGAATCTATCCCGCCTCGACAAGATGTCTCGTGGAAAAATATTGATTTAGGCTTTGGTGAGAAACTGAGGTCCTCCACGGATGGTAATGCGTCGTTGGCAAATTCACCATAACATTGTATGTTTCCATCGACCGGCGGCCAGTATATGATGACGGGAGACTGACTCCAGACGATTTCATTAAACTTATCCCAGAGAACAATGAGAAATTGAAGTAATAGACACCAAGTGATGAGGTAAAAAATGTATAAATGAGGTGATTTTCTGTACAACATTTTCTTTTATATTTTAAGAATATTTAATTTATAACATTTCATTATTTTCTTGCGGCACTTTTTATTATGCTGTAAGTTTAATCGTAAAGCATGATAATAATGAGCAAATGACTAATTTGATTAGTCCCTCATGCGTAGTATTGCTAATTAAAAACATAAAATTACCTGCCTCTGCAGCTATGGTGTAATGTAATGAAATAATGTTCTGTAAACTCCCAAGGTTTTTTTTTGTACTGGGTGGGGAATCATCAAATGACCTCTCCCGCTCTGGGCGGAGCGGAATGCAGCATGTCAGCCTATTACCGACTAAAATCCACCCGCGTTTCTTAACTTGCCTGTGCGCCATGGTTACGGTTTCTTTTTTAACCAACCCACAACCCTGACCCAGAAGAAGAATTCCCGCTCCCTCACGCGCTCCGCCTCCTCCTTTGCCAGCATCACTGCTTCGCAGATGGAGGTGACGGCCTGCCATGCACTCTCGCTCCGGACCATGGCCTGGACCAGGACCGGACGCAAGAGATCCTCGCCGAACCTAAGCCGGACTGACCTCAATCGTATACTCCATTGTGTCCTCATGTCGATCCCCACAATGGTGACACCCTGACGTTTCCTCCCGCCTTATCCGGAACAGGAACCTCGTCGTGGGAACCTGCATCAGGCGGAAGATGAGGGCGCCGTGGAGCCTCTCTAGCCACTCCTCAAGGTCTTTGGCACAAAATAAAAATGCTCCATTTTGTTATATTAAATCAAAAACTATAACTGATCGCCACTAATAGAAGTCAATTAATTTCTTAAGCAGTCAGAAAAACTTGTTACACAGTAACAAATGTATCTCACAATAACATTTCAAACGCGATGCAATTTATAAAAACATCACTTTCGCCCTTGTATTGGAGTTTTTATTTTTATTTTAGGACAATATAAACCCTTTTTAAGGTCCTGTCGAGACGTAGTACTATGGCAATGCAATTTGATAATAATAGCGTAATAAAATGAGATATCGTGGAGGAGGAGATGCTTGGTGTGGTTACGAAGGCAGCGGAATGGAAACTTTTGTTTATAATTGTAAAGTAGTGCCTAACCGCAATCCCGCCTGATGGTAAGATGTGATGCAATCGTTGATGTTATTAAGAACCGCGCGATAGTTTGTTAAGAACTGATTCCCTCAAAAAACTGAGTCAATAGGAACGAAGACGGAAGTTAAGCGAGGTGATGCAATGTTAAAAACCCAACAACACAACCAACGATGCCGAGCCAAAGGGAGATTGATCTGGAGACCCACGATGTCCAAACTCCGACACAACAACATTTGGTGCATCGAACCCGGCACACATCGCAACACAACTGCTCAGACCCTACTCCGTAAGGCTTCACCAGCAATCATGACGGAATCACGTAATTTTAAAATTTTGATCGGCATGACAGAACCAATGTCTCCGATTCTTTTTTTTTTTTTTTTTTTGGGACAAAACCCGCCACACTGTTCCCAACCCACTGCAACTCCTGAAAGCCAGAATCAACAGTGGAGACCGCCAGAAAAACGCCGAGCAATGAAGCTCGACGAGTCCCGGAGAAACGATTCAACTGTCTTGGGTCCCGCAACGAAATTAATCAGAAAAGAATAGCGGAGGAGTAAGAAAAATCCGATTCTCTTGTTAAATTTTTGAACGCTCGAATTGTTCCAGTACTTCGATATAAAATTCGATACGCGGTATAAAAGACGAGGCAAAACACTTCGTACGGATTGTAGTGGTGTTAAAAAAAGTGGATACTCGTATTCCAAAATGAACCTAATCTCATTCGGAATGGAGTTGTAAACCATGTACAATAAACTCAGGCTACATACACCAATCTACAACTGGACACGAGACATATGAAGATCTTCGCCAGGCTGCGCCATAAAGCCGGTTCTCATTTTCTGCAACCAGTCTGTCCTGACCACCTTTTACAGTTATTTGTCCGTGTTGCTGCTACTCGATACATTTCAGCCCAAATCACTCGAAGTGCCCCAAAAATGCAGCCGAAGTTACTATGGCTGCATTATGCTGCCGCAGATAAAGTAGAAGTAGCTTTTAATACCTAAAATGTGAGTCACTTTTATGCCATCGACACAATGAAAAAACTAAATTTTTAAATGATACTACTCGCTTTTCTAGTAGCCGACTCTAGCATCTAAATAAACCACAACAAGAAGCTCGTAGGGTCGTTGCATGCGACCTTTGCAGTTCACATGGCGTCGATTGTACAGACGACAGCACATCAAGCTACTACAATCCGCCAGATTTCCTTATTAGATTGTCAACTTTATCTCTAAAGCATTAAGGCTCAAGGTTGATTGGGAATATCTAACAGTTTGGGGTAGCTTGACCTGCTGTCGTCCGTACCAAGCTCATTCATAATACAACCGCTTTTTATGCTCATCCATATTTAAGACAAATTTTCTCAGCAGATTAGGACATCGTCTGCGCTAGACGATTTCCTAATCTGCTGAGTCTTTTTGTTTTTGGTTTGATAAAATTGATAGTTTAAGAGAGTTTGCTTGCCATTTGAACCTCCTTACTGAAACCCGCCTTTGATCTTCCATCAGAATTTTTCAGTCGGAACCTTTTTGCAAGTTGATGCAGATCTGTATAATGCAATATTGTTAGTAAAGACATAAATCAATACATAGTATAAAACAAAGTCGCTTTCGCTGTATGTCCGTATGTATGCCTAAATCTTTAAAACTACGCAACGGATTTTGACGCGGTTTTTTTTTAATAGATAGAGTGATTCTTAAGGAAGGTTTAGACTACCTTTTATCCCGGAAAAAATTGATATTTTCGAGGGAAATCCAAAAAGCGCGATATAACCGAACTCTACGCGGGCGAAGCCGCGGGCGGAAAGCTAGTAACTTATAAATTAGTGTTAGTATGTACTATATGTATGTACTGATGTCGTGGTGGCCTAGTGGTTAAAACATCAGCCTCTCAAGTATGAGAGCGCGGGTTCGATTCCAGGTCGGGCAAGTACCAATGTAACTTTTCTAAAGTTATATATGCTTTCTAAGTATACTTAGGACACCAATGACTGAAGGTGAAGGAAAACATCTTGAGGAAACCTGGACTTTATAAGTTTGAATTCGCCAACTCGCATTGAGAAAGCGTGGTGATTACGCTCAATCCTTCTCTGTATGAGAGGAGACCTGTGCCCAGCAGTGGGACGATAAAAAGGTTAATGATATACATACGAGTATACTTCTGTTCATTAATAATATACTTTATAACATGTCAGAGACGTCATTTTTTTTTTCAGGATAGGTAATCATCAAATGACTTCTCCCACTCTAGGTGGGACGAAAAAGTGTGTCAGACTTTTACTGACTTAATCCCACCTGTGTTCTATGCGTCAGGGGCTACGATATCTCTTTGGAACAATCCACGGCCCTGGCAGATAATAATATTCATAATGGTAATACACACATTATTGCATAAAAACACACTACTTCTGGGTACGGTTTGAAGGCAACACTATCGTTATCATCCATTGTTTCCATATAGTAAACTTTGGAAGGATTAAAAATTGCATGACTTAATTCCCCCATCTCCGTTCCACCATCGGACGACCCGCCGCACGGTGTGTTTCCACCCTTACGTTGTTAACACCACTACGATCCGGACGAAGTGTTTCGCGTCCTCCTTTATACCGCATACATCGAGGGACTGGAAGAATTTGCCAGCGGCGGTGTTTCCGTCGGACTACAATCAGTGAATAGGCTCTTAATAAACTAGTGCGCTTTACCATCAACGATTGCGTCACTGCTTACCATCAGGCGGGATTGCGGTCCAGCGCTAGTTTATAATTTATAAAAAAAAAAATTGCTGATAATATTTAAATGGCAATCTCAAACAGCTATCTAACTTCTAAGACTATTTGTAGGAATGGGTCACATTTTGACAGTGCAATAACATCTATTCATTGCGTTATTTACATTTTTCGTACCAATAGAGCAATGGACTAGAAATATGCTTTCAAATTATTCAAGGTGCTTGTAATAGAGTGTTGCCAATTAGGGAGCTGGTATTATTCGGGGAAAACATGTGTTAATTATTGAAAAATCTGTATAATTTAATTCTCAAAACAACATCACTCTGTTTACATTTTTTCCGAGAAAACAAATGCCATTAATTCTAATTATTTCTCATTATCATTCATTATTATCCTTATTTATGGTCGTCGACATAACCTAAAACTTCAAGAAAAAAGTACAGGGGGCTTTTAGCGTTTATTTACGTTGTCATGGCTTAGGGTGGCTCGTGGCTCCATTAAACCGACCGTAGCGAGAGGGTGTAATGTTTTAAACCCGAAACTTGATACTCGTTAACTTTGCAGACTGGGAGATTAAAAAGTTGACCTCAATTAAAGGAGGCAACTTTTTGTATTTTCGTTTTTACATTTTGAGGAAGTATTTTTTTTTTCATTTACGATGTTGCCAGTGCCCACATAATGGCGTACCGCACTTGTTATGAAAAAATCGGAAAATGGTGGGTAACGATAGTATTTTGAATACCTTCAATGTTTGCAATTTTAGGTACCTACTGTGGTACGTCCCATCCGTGGGATCACCATTACAGACTTCGTATATCATACTCATTTAACTCTCAATGCCGAGCATTGAAAATCTAACATCGTATGATAAAAAACCACGGCCATGTGCGCAAATGTACCGCTTTCAATTCGTTCTATTCCAGACGCGGCACGGGTTTTTTTGCATCCGTGCGAACGTGAACGTTTGTAGCTGGTTTACATGAAGACGCACCGTAACATAAAAAGACACCTGTATCTTGAGACAGGTTCAGAAAGAGTGTTTAATACATAAATTTACATGTTCTTGCTGTCATCTCGTGGATTAAATTGCGAGCCTATCACATTATAAAGCTGATAAATCGGAAAAGCTAATAATACATTATATGTAAATAAAAAAGAACCACAATATGTCCTACGAATTGTCTATTACCACTTAAAAGCATACAATATTCTTGCAACTTTCAGTTGCCCGTCTGTTGTGAGTAAAATGTTTATCGCAAATGGGGTTTATTAGGCATAATGAGCGGCGTAGTCGTACATTACAGTATTATTTGTGACTTTGACGAGGCCACGCCGAGCATTATTACTACGTATGGCAACACTGTTATGTCACCTAATTCTTGTTTTTATTCAATTTAGAAAAAAATGGAGCTGTAATAAACTTTAATGTTGGTTTTGATTATTTACATGTTTTTGCTGTCATGTAGGTAATTAAGGCAGCATTCGCGGTCATAAATTCATAATTACGCACATTACAGGTGTTGACGAGAAGCCAGGAGCCCATAAGTCTAAAGTAGGTCACACAGTACTTATCATTTTAAACCAAGTAACACTCTTTACCAATGTAATTGGGGCCAAGCATCACATTAACGGTTTATTTAGTAAATAACTTCTCAATGTCTCAGTTACCTTTATCGATTACAGGAATTATAAAAATCAGTGTACCAGGACACCATAAATAAAAGTTAGTCTTACGTAAGCGCCAATAAAATACCCAAGTTATAGCTATTAAGTCGTATCTTGCTCGAAACTGCGTCTAAGAAGCATCTAAATTCGATTTAAACCGAATACCCTGGATATAATCCCTGCAGATGGAAGTTTAAATCGCAGTTTCGCTATTAAGTTTTTGACTAGTGGCCAATTTATTGTTTATTCGCCAGCGTTCGGTTCCGTTTGATGCAGAACTTTATTGTTGTACGTGTTCATACTTTAGTTATTCCGTTCATATCTCTCTGTTTTTCTTGAGAGACTTCTAAAGGATATGCTTACCTGGTATTTGTACATGAGCTTAGCGTTTAGTCGTGGATACAGCTACATGTCAGCAACTAAACAGTACTCGTGAAAAGTTAAGCTTCTACGCCACGGACTTTGTTATCGGTAAAATAACTTCAAACAGCTTTTTTAAATCCACGAAGAATCTCAAAATATATGAGACATACCTTTTAATATAAAAGGAAGAAAAGAAAAAAACGATTAGTTGAGAGAAAATGCATCACAACCACGTAAAACGACTGCCGCTCAGCATTATGCTGCGACCCTATGCAAAACAGAGCCCAGCGCTGGTTTTCAGCGACAGCCGGCGCCGACGTAAAGACGTCACCCGGTGCAGCAAACAATTTCAAGTGACACCGAAACGAAACGGTGGTAAAATAAAAATGTGATAATAATTATATGGATATCTTAAACATTAGTTAAGCATTCCCAAATGAGATAAGGTGACACTAAAATACATTAATTTGTTAATGAACCTTTAATACTCAGTCGCAACTGGAATGCACCTCCAAATAATTAAACGCTATTTTATGATAAATTTGAAACTAAACTCCATCCAAAACACAGTCAATTACTAAAGACTAATAACAGATTTATAAAGTACAGGGTGTTCAATAATAGCAACAGTTTATTTGCCAACAAAGCGGTGATACGGTGAATTTATAGTCTGCGGTCGGGCTGGGTTCTGCCGGCACTGAATTAACATTAAAATAACTCGCAAATTGCACACTAACTACTCAGTGTGACCATGGTGGCTAGCACATTAGGACAGAATCAGAATCAGAATTTTATTTGTAAAACATAGGTGCATACATGAAGGTCTTACAATTAGATAAATGAGCGCTATGTTTTGCCGTGAAGGCATACAAATATAGAGATCATAAAATCATTAACAACTAAAAAAATGAATAAAGTACTTAACAGAAATGAAACTATCACAAAAAAATAAAATAAAAAAAAAACATACTATCTTACATTTTCATAGAAATATTTATAAATTTAATATTAAAGGAAACTTACATGCATGTAAAATATTAAAAAACATCTCTTAAAAAATCTTCTACAGTATAATAACATTTATTAATTAATAGAGAGTGGAGACTTTTCTTAAATTTTGATTGGGGCAAATTTTTTATGCTGTCAGCTATTTTATTATAAATTTTCGGGGCCATCCCAAAAAAACTTTTTTCCATTAAAGCGGTTCTGCATTTCCTGTTACACAGTTTGTTCATATACTGAGAACGCATTGGGGTCTTCTTTACTTCAGATAGTTTTTGAAATAAGTTTAAATTGATCTTAACAAACAAAGCAGTTTCGTAAATGTATGGACATGGGTGTTTTGTGCACTTCAGAATGTCCATATATTCTGGCTCTCTATTTTTTTCTCCATAACTGAACATTCACTTTTTATCTATATACTAGCTTCTGCGCGGCTACGTACCACCAAGTGAAATTTCATGTACCTCCGAACCACCCCATTATAGAGCATGGTCTGCCCGGGCTGTTCCTTCGTTTTTGTTTACCGTCTTTTATTACTTATTTTTTTCTTCTTTTCAGCCCTAAAGATCATTTAAATAACCTATAACTTTCCTCAAGAAATCGGCTATCAAAAACAAATATGTTTTTTCTTCAAAATCCGAGTAGACTTTCATAGATTAAACAAACGCCCAACAAACAAACATTTCAGCTTTATTGGTAGTACTTGCTGACCCGTGCCCGCTTTGTCGGACGGTAAACATTTGTACTTGTGACGAATCGAATCTTCAAAATCAACTCGGTAAATCTAGACGTCCCCTTACAACCGATATCTACACCTTAAACATTACCTCTTTATAGTATTAGTATAGATAAATTAAGATCATAAACATCATCCTTTTATCGCCCCACTGCTGGGCACAGGTCTTCTCTCATATAGAGAAGAATTGAGCGTAAACACCACGCTTGCTCAATGCGGGTTGGCGATTTCAGACTTAACATTCAGGTTTCCTCAAGATGTTTTCCTTCACCTTTTAATCAGTTATTGGTATCCAAGATACACTTAGAAAGTACATATAACTAGAAAAGTTACATTGGTACTTGTCTGACCTGGCATCGAACCCGCACACTCATACTTGAGAGGCTGGTATTTTAACCACTAGGCCACTCTTCTTCTTCTTCTTCCTCAGCCTATAGATGTCCACTGCTGGACAAAGGTCTCCCCCAAGGCTTTCCACGATGACCGGTCTTGTGCTGCCCGCATCCATCGGCTTCCCGCGACCTTCACCAGGTCATCGGTCCACCTTGTTGGGGGTCTCCCTACGCAGCGTCTTCCAGTACGTGGCCGCCACTCCAGAACCTTGCTGCCCCATCGGCCATCGGTTCTACGAGCAATGTGCCCTGCCCACTGCCACTTAAGTTTAGCGACTCGCAGAGCTATGTCGGTGACTTTGGTTCTTCTGCGGATCTCCTCATTTCTGATTCGATCACGCAGAGAAACTCCTAGCATAGCTCTTTCCATTGCCCTTTGTGTGACTCTGAACCTAGGCCACTACGACTTAAAAATTAAGATCGATATTTTATAAATAAACATGGACTAAAAGTCTCCCATATTTCTAAAACATTTTGCTTAGCCAAACATGTTTTCCACCTTGCAACATAAAAATATGAATACGTCTCTATCAGACCTCTACCAACACTATAAAGCCAGTTAATACACCTTATGTAAAGCAATAAACATAAAACTCACAGGTGAACCTTCCACCCAGTTACTAGTCTGTTCCGTTATAACCTTATTAATTTAATAAAAGGAAATCCTGGCTCTGCTGTAGTTATGGCTATGCTAAGCCGCAACGGCATGGTAAGTTAAAATCTGCTTGTTCTAAAAACACGATGAAAAGCTGCCAAATGTACGTTATTTAGCTGTCTGGTTATACGGCAGCGTATTGCAACTTGAAACGTTTCATAAACACACATTGTTGCCACTAAAATATTGCCCAAAATAAGCGTTTTTAAATTGTTGAAGTGACACTTTCTGTCCGGGGAATATACACTGGTCTTTGAATAAAAATCATACGTGTTAGTATGAGTTCTCGAAGTTGAAGCTGACGGTTTAAATTGCGTACTAAATTTCAGAACCTGTAGGTAAAACCGCATTTTAAAGCAGAATTATGCTATGCTTCATTAAAGTAACCCAGCTCATCCCGCGATCTCTGTCTGCACCTGACATGATGTTGTTTGTTATTTAGCTGCATGTGCCACTCAATTTCCCTTGTTGGCAGCTCAGGACAGAGAGTTATTGAGAGAGTAAATAGGTCACTGTCCAGTAGTGGGACATTTACATTAATGACTATTTAAAAAATAGCAATGCTTTTAGCAATAAATAGATTGATGTCACTGTTTTCATAGTTATTTCACCTTATTTTTGCCACACATTGGGGCGACATTTTTACGACACAAAACAAGGTAAAGATTTGCCCTGCCTTCGAAAATCTACGTAGACCGGTTGGTGTGATTATATTGTTACCAATGTTATAATATTAACAGATATGATATGTTCTAACAAACTAACCAAAATAAATGTGCCGTTCGGAGCAGCAGCACGCACATGCAATTTTTTTATTCTGCGTACATTTCACACGTTGATAGAATGAGAGTGAGATGGGGCGCAATCTAAAGCATAGAGAAGAAAAAGATGGCCAGTGTTTGTCATTTGCGCTGTTAGTGTTAACGTTAGTGTGTAGACTAAAGCGAGATACTGGACTTACCTTCTTTTGTACGCTTCATTTTCAGTGCGCTAGTGACATATATCTACCTTAGTTTAATATTATATCAATGATTGTTATATATAAACACTAACACAATGGACCACATGTAGTCTGAACAAACAATAAATAAATAAAAAAAAAATAAAAAAAATAAACCACAGCGGTTTTTATCAAAATGTTCTCACGTGTTGATATGGCGTATGTTTATTTTATGATTGTATTTTGGAAAGTTTTAATGTGCACTTTGATAAAACATCAGTAGAAATTCGGCATAAAATTATCATAATAAATGATGTATTAAATGAGAGAATATGACAGTGGTGTGGCCTCCTTGGAGGGTGCCATCTTTTGTTCATTCATGCTTTGTTGAAACAAGGAGCTTTAAAAAGCTATAAATTTAGGAGCTATATTTCGTTTACTCGTACTTTGATGACAAACGTAAGATGGGTTTCCCTTCTAAAAACGAATGCTGGATTATTATCAGAAAATGATTTCAGTGCGCCATTCCGAGAGTCAGTCTTGGCCCCGAAGGCGAGAGTTTTCGGAAAGCCAATGCTAATACAATGTTGGGTTAGCGTACAGTCTGACCAGATGCGTCTAGATACCAGTACTTTTCACGAGTAAAAAGTGTGAAATAAAAACTTTTTACGAAAAAAAAACAGACTTCCAAAGGAACACTACAACGGAAAAGTAACGGTAATTTCGGTGTATGTTTTTAATATATGTAGTTTTTTGTCAACGTTTCCCGAAATAAAATATTTTTTTTTTTACATATTATAAACCAGCGCTTGACAGCAATTCTGCCTGATGGTAAGCAGTGACGCAATCGTTGATGGTAAAGCGCACTAGTTTATTAAAAGCCTATTCACTCTAGCCTTGAAGACACTCAAATTGTAGTCCGACGGAAACACCGCCGCTGGCAAATTGTTCCAGTCCCTCGATGTACGCGGTATAAAGGAGGAGGCGAAACGCTTCGTCCGGATCGTAGTGGTGTTAACAACGTAAGGGTGGAAACCAGCCGTACGACGTGTCGTCCGCTGGTGGAACGGAGATGGGGGAATTAAATCATGCATCATCACACCGAAAGGCTGGCTACTCTACGCCTGTGCTCTAGGCTTTGGAGACCAACTCGAGTTAGATCAGGGTCACCAATCAGCCTCTTTGCACGTCTCTCCACTGAATCCAAAGTGGCCAGGTGACACTTGGCAGCACCAGCCCAAATGTGGCTGCAGTACTCCACACACGAACGGACCTGTGCTTTGTATAACATTAGAAGCTGCCCAGGTGTGAAGTACTGCCGGACCTTTGTGATAACGCCAAGTTTCCTGGCAGCCACCTTGGCCTTGGACTCAATGAACCGCCCAAAGCGCCAAATATTTCTGTAATTAGTTTTTGGTGCTGATTAATTAAACAACATAATAGTTTTTGGTGCTGATTAATTAAACAACATAATAGTTTTTGGTGCTGATTAATTAAACAACATAATAGTTTTTGGTGCTGATTAATTAAATAACATAATAGTTTTTGGTGCTGATTAATTAAACAACATAATAGTTTTTGGTGCTGATTAATTAAACAACATAATAGTTTTTGGTGCTGATTAATTAAACAACATAATAGTTTTTGGTGCTGATTAATTAAACAACATAATAGTTTTTGGTGCTGATTAATTAAACAACATAACAGTAAACTATATGTTCGTTCAGAATATCGTTTTCTTTCTTTATCATTAAGATTAATATTTTTTTATGTTTTTTTTTTAATGAAAACTGTGTATCACACTAGGAATTACTCCTGTATAGTGAGTGCGTTAACAAACATTTAAATTCACATACACAAACAGCCAGACTCGCAACAACTACCTGTAGGCCATACAAATACTTGTTCCGTGCGGGAATCGAACCCGCAAAACGCAATGCAGCAGTCGATCGCTTAGCCACTACACCAACCACGTCTTCAAAAATATGTTAGTTTAGGTTATTTCAGAAGGTAAATCTTAGTTTAGTTTTGTCAAATTAGTCCGTGTAGATAGTAGTCGTATAGATAGGAGATAGACAATTAAATGACGTAAATTGACTTATTTTTTTTTAATCCTTTACATTAACCCCTTTATTCATAAACGTTGCTTGCTTGTTAGGTAGTGGAAAGTTACTTAATTTTAATCGTCGTTTACAAATAAACCTCTCACCGTCATCATCACCAACCTTTTTTATCGTCCCACTGCTGGGCACAGGTCTCCTCTCATACTGAGAAGGATTAAACGTAATCACCACGCTTGCTCAATGCGAGTTGGCGATTTCAGACTTAAACTCCAGGTTCCCTCAAGATGTTTTCCTTCACCTTCAGTCATTGGTGTCCAAGATATACTTAGAAAGTACTATATGTACTTCCTAAGTATACTTAGAAAGCACATATAACTTTAGAAAAGTTACATTGGTACTTACCTGACCTGGAATCGAACCCGCGCACTCATACTTGAGAGGTTGGTGTTCTAACCACTAGGCCACCACGACTTTACAAAGTCAAGTGGTCACATAAACCTCTAATTTCTCCCTTTCACGTTTTTTGTGTTAAATTTATGCAATAGCTTTTTTTTAATTAAACAACAGAACAAAGACGGCAGCTTGTATTCCCAGGCTAATTTAAGAGCTAATGAGTTCAAGCTAATCTCAGAAACTAGCGTTATTTACTGCAGTTTTCACGACTATTGTAAGCTGGAGCTGGGTTTAATAATATTAAATCTTGCTCCAGTATGTAAAATAATTACGGTTTCACCGTGTTCTGACACAAGACGAAGAGTTTCACATAACATAGTAGGTATACATAGAAAATTAAGGAAACCAGCCAAGTGCAAGTAAGACTCGTGTACAAAGAGTTCCGTACCATTATAATCTTCCAGCCTTTTTTGTTTGGGATAAGAAATCATCAAATGAGTTCTCCCGCTCTGGGTAGAGCGGAAGGGCGTGTCAGACTTTAACTGACTAAAACCCACCCGTGCTTCTTCACTTGCCTGTGCGCCAGGGCCACAGTTTCTTTTTTAACCAACCCGCAACCCTGACCCAGGCGGCATCGCGGTTTTCGTGGAACTCGTCACGATGTGCTGACATCTCTTTAAGGCGTGCGTGAAACATAATGCTTCGTGGACTAGGGCCTCGTCCTTAACGGGCGGCGAGCTACCCACTGCTCACCGCCCGCAAGCCCGCCTACGGTGGCCGGGAGTTCGATGTTGCCTCCCGACCAGAGCGTCTCCTGCGGCGGCTAGTGGCTTGAGGGCGCTGGTATTCCCGCTGCCTCACGCGCTCCGCCTCCTCCTTTGCCAGCATTACTGCTTCGCAGAAGGAGGTGACGGCCTGCCATGCACTCTCGCTCCGGACCATAGCTTGGATCAGGGTCAGACGTGAGAGATCGCCGCCAATTGGCGCTACGAATTATCTTTCACCCTTAACCCGGCGTCATTGAGGCAGGGTCATTATGACCCTGCACTTTTTGATTGCGAAAATTTTCTTAGAAACAATTGCCGCACACATCATCATCAACGTTTTTATCGTCCCACTGCTGGGCACAGGTCTCCTCTCATACAGAGAAGGAGTTTAGGAGATTAATTAGAAGTAAGCAGAAAGTCACGTAAGAGTGGCCTAGTCTAGAGGCCTATCGACTATGACTTACAAACTGTAGGTCCTAGATTAG
Organism: Sesamia nonagrioides; assembly: GCA_017933935.1. Lineage (NCBI taxonomy): Eukaryota > Metazoa > Arthropoda > Insecta > Lepidoptera > Noctuidae > Sesamia > Sesamia nonagrioides. Next base: position 504,788 of record JADWQK010000020.1, on the reverse strand, counting down.
AACCCCATCAGACGCTTAACTTTGTGAAAACTATTTCATCACCATCGCTCTCAAAATGGTGAAGGAAAACATCTAGAGGAAACAGGCATGTCCTAGAGGCAAAACTTCGAAGACATGTGACATCTACCAACCCGCACTGGGCCCGCGTGGTAGATTACGGCCCACTCCCTCTCACCGAGAGGAGGTCTGTGTCACAGGAGTGAGAACCTTACGTTATTAAAGAACATGTAACGTAGATCTATTTGGCTTTTTTCTGTCAATTTTGTATATCTTTTAACCATTTGTGAAAATGTTGGCAAAAATTCTAACGACCTAAAATCTTACAAATGTTACAACTTATTTTAGGTATCGTTTCACTAAATGGCAAAGCAATATCATAAACTCATATCATCATTATCATCACAGCGTTAATCTCAGTCGCATTCGAAGCCTTTCAGCTTTGGAGTCTGGGGTCTGCTTTACCAGTCCAACTGCTAATATGGCTAAACTTCGACATTTTCCGTGAAGCGACTGCCGTCTGACCTCCACAACCCGAAGGCGACGTCGAGGTACTGCAGTTAGACCAATTGTTGGACTTTTGAGGGCTCCAACAACCCGTAACGTCTGCTACTAGATGTTCGTATGGCAACCGGGACCAACGGCTTAACGTGCTTTCCGAGGCACGACCAGACCAGTGCAAATATTCATATTCATACATACAAATATTTGCACTGTGCGGGGATCGAACCCGCGCCGCTTTGCACAGCGGCCGCGTCCGCCACCGCTACGCCACGGAGGCTGTCAAGCATTTACATATATCATAAACTCATATATCAGATAAAATTAAATTGTTGAAAACGAACCAGCTAAGATATCAATGTCGAAATGTTAATTTTCCGCGATAAAACATCTCTTTATAAGTAACATTTAATTGCTTTAAACCGCTCAACCGATTTTGTTGAAATTTGGCACAGACAATCTTTAGACCCTGGGAAAGAACATAGGCTACCTTTTATCCCGGAAAAAATTGATGTTCCCGAGGGAAATCTAAAAAGCGCGATATAACCGAACTCCACGCGGGCGAAGCCGCGGGCGGAAAGCTAGTATTGTATAAAGTCATGTGATTTTTTTAAATGGACATACAGATGTGCTGTTGGGGAGTTTCATCCGCCACTTCTTCCCAGCGAAAGCACTAGGGAATGTCGATGGGTAGGCGTTTTGGGGGACTGTCTTATGTAATATTGACGTTCAAAAAGTGCTGATTCTCAGCCTAATTTCAATAAATGACTTTTGTTTTATTGCACATTATTTTTGCCACACAATGGAGCGACATTTTTACGACACAAATCAAGGTAAACATTTGCCCTGCCCTCGAGAATCTATGTAGGTGTGATTATATTGTTGCATATAAACCACAGCGGTTTTTATCAAAATGTTCTCACGTGTTGATATAGCGTATGTTTATTTTATGATTGTATTTTGGAAAGTTTTAATGTGCACTTTGATAAAACATCAGTAGAAATTCCGCATGAAATTATCATAATAAATGATGTATTAAATGAGAGAATATGACAGTGGTGTGGCCTCTTTGGAGGGCGCCATCTTTTGTTCATTCATGCTTTGTTGAAACAAGGAGCTATAAAAAGCTATAGATTTAGGAGCTATATTTCGTTTACTCGTACTTTGATGACAAACGTAAGATGGGTTTCCCTTCTAAAAACGAATGCTGCATTATTATCAGAAACTGATTTCAGTTTACCAGTCTGAGACGCAGTCTTGGCCCCGAAGGCGAGAGTTTTCGGAAAGGCAATGCTAATACAATGTTGGGTTAGCGTACAGTCTGACCAGATGCATCTAGATACCTGTACTTTTCACGAGTAAAAAGTGTGAAATAAAAACTTTTTACGAAAAAAAAAACAGACTTCCAAAGGAACACTACAACGGAAAAGTAACGGTAATTTCGGTGTATGGTTATGCTATGGTATATGTAGTTTTTTTTCAACGTCTCCTGAAATCTATACTAATATATAAAGCTGAAGAGTTTGTTTGTATGTTTGTTTGTTTGTTTGTGCGCGGTAATCTCGGGAACTACTGGTCTGATTTGAAAAATTCTTTTTGCGTTGGATAGCCCGTTAATCCAGGAAGGCTTTGGGCTAGATAACATCACGCTGCGACCAATAGGAGCGGAGCATAATTAATTCCACGCGAACGAAGTCGCTGGCGGCTGCTAGTAAGATATATTTCTGTAATTATTTTTTGGTGCCGATTAATTACAACATGACAATAAAGTAATTTTAAGTTCAGCACATCGTTTTCTTCCTTTTTTATTAAGATCGATATTTTTATTTTTTTCATAAAAACTTTGCATCCACTAGGAATTACTCCTGTATCGTGGTTGCGTTTACAACCATTTAAACTCACATGCACAAACAGCCAGACCCGGAACACCTGTAGACCAAATATTTGTTCCGTGCGGGAATAGAACCCGCAAAACGCAGTGCAGCATTCGATTGCTTAGCCACTACACCAACCACGTCTTCAAAAATATGTTAGTTTAGGTTATTTCAGAAGGTAAATATTAGTTTAGTTCTGTCAAATTAGTCCGCGCCTGACGTAAATTGACTTATTTTTTTTAATCCTTTACATTAACCCCTTTAATCATAAACGTTGCTTGCTTGTTACGTAGTGGAAAGTTACTTAATTTTAATCGTCGTTTACAAATAAACCTCTCACCGTCATCATCACCAACCTTTTTTATCGTCCCACTGCTGGGCACAGATCTATCTCCTCTCATACTGAGGATTAAACGTAATCACCACGCTTGCTCAATGCGAGTTGGCGATTTCAGACTTAAACTCCAGGTTCCCTCAAGATGTTTTCCTTCACCTTCAGTCATTGGTGTCCAAGATATACTTAGAAAGTACATATAACTTTAGAAAAGTTACATTTGTACTTACCTGACCTGGAATCGAACCCGCGCACTCATACTTGAGAGGTTGGTGTTCTAACCACTAGGCCACCACGACTTTACAAAGTCAAGTGGTCACATAAACCTCTAATTTCTCCCTTTCACGTTTTTTGTGTTAAATTTATGCAATAGCTTTTTTTAATTAAACAACAGAACAAAGACGGCTGCTTGTATTCCCAGGCTAATTTAAGAGCTAAAGAGTTCAAGCTAATCTCAGAAACTAGCGGGATTTACTGCAGTTTTCACGACTATTGTAAGCTGGAGCTGGGTTTAATAATATTAAATCTTGCTCCAGTATGTAAAATAATTACGGTTCCACCGTGTTCTGACACAAGACGAAGAGTTTCACATAACATAGTAGGTATACATAGAAAATTAAGGAAACCAGCCAAGTGCAAGTAAGACTCGTGTACAAAGAGTTCCGTACCATTATAATCTTCCACCCTTTTTTGTTTGGGATAGGAAATCATCAAATGAGTTCTCCCGCTCTGGGCAGAGTGGAAGGGCGTGTCAGACTTTAACTGACTAACACCCACCCGTGCTTCTCCACTTGCTTAGGCGCCAGGGCCACAGTTTCTTTTTTAACCAACCCGCAACCCTGACCCAGGCGGCATCGCGGTTTTCGTGGAACTCGTCACGATGTGCTGACATCTCTTTAGGGCGTGCGTGAAACATAACGCTTCGTCGACTCGGACCTCGTCCTTAACGGGCGGCGAGTTACCTACTGCTCACCGCCCGCAAGCTCGCCTACGGTGGCCGGGAGTTCGATGTTGCCTCCCGACCAGAGCGTCTCCTGCGGCGGCTAGTGGCTTGAGGGCGCTGGTATTCCCGCTGCCTCACGCGCTCCGCCTCCTCCTTTGCCAGCATTACTGCTTCGCAGAAGGAGGTGACGGCCTGCCATGCACTTTCGCTCCGGACCATAGCTAGGATCAGGGTCGGATGTGAGAGATCGCCGCCAATTGGCGCTACGAATTATCTTTCACCCTTAACCCGGCGTCATTGAGGCAGGGTCATTATGACCCTGCACTTTTTGATTGCGAAAATTTTCTTAGAAACAATTGCCGCACACATCATCATCAACGTTTTTATCGTCCCACTGCTGGGCACAGGTCTCCTCTCATACAGAGAAGGAGTTTAGGAGATTAATTAGAAGTAAGCAGAAAGTCACGTAAGAGTGGCCTAGTCTAGAGGCCTATCAACTACGACTTACAAACTGTAGGTCCTAGGTTAGAACCCCATCAGACGCTTAACTTTGTGAAAACTATTTCATCACCATCGCTCTCAAAATGCTGAAGGAAAACATCTAGAGGAAACAGGCATGTCCTAGAGGCAAAACTTTGAAGACTTGTGACATCTACCAACTCGCACTGGGCCCGCGTGGTAGATTACGGCCTACTCCCTCTCACCGAGAGGAGGCCTGAGTGACAGGAGTGAGAACCTTACGTTATTAAAGAACATGTAACGTAGATCTATTTGGCTTTTTTCTGACAATTTTGTATATCTTTAACCATTCGTGAAAATGTTGGCAAAAATTCTAACTGCCTAAAATCTTACAAATTTTACAACTTATTTTAGGTATCGTTTCACTAAATGGCAAAGCAATATCATAAACTCATATCATCATCATCATCCCAGCGTTAATCCCAGTCGCATTCGAAGCCTTTCAGCTTTGGAGTCTGGGGTCCGCTTTACCAGTCCAACTGCTGATTTGGCTAAACTTCGACATTTTCCGTGAAGCGACTGCCGTCTGACCTCCACAACCCGAAGGCGACGTCGAAGTACTGCAGTTAGACCAATTGTTGGACTTTTGAGGGCTCCAACAACCCGTAACGGCTGCTACTAGATGTTCGTATGGCAACCGGGACCAATGGCTTAACGTGCTTTCCGAGGCACGACCAGACCAGTGCAAATATTCATATTCATACATACAAATACTTGCACTGTGCGGGGATCGAACCCGCGCCGCCTTGCACAGCGGCCGCGTCCGCCACCGCTACGCCACGGAGGCTGTCAAGCATATACATATATCATAAACTCATATATCAGATAAAATTAAATTGTTGAAAACGAACCAGCTAAGATACCAATGTCGAAATGTTAATTTTTCGCGATAAAACATCTCTTTATACGCAACATTTAATTGCTGCTATTAACATCTTGGTTTAAAAAGTAAGCATTTTGCTATTATGATTATGTAAATTGATTCATTGTTCTGTTTCTGTGTAAATTATATTGTTACTAACAGTCTATGAGTCTCTTGGTAACTCGTAATAAATAATATAATTTATTATTATTGCCTTTATCTTAACATTTTACATCAAAAAATTATTTTTAAACATTATAATAATTATAAAAACATAAAAGATTCCGTGCACAAAATTCTCTCGCTACAGTTTAGGTAAAATCGTTGCGATGCTATCTTTGTGTGCATCGTTCTAGCAGCTAGACGCACACGCGCGTAAATATCGAGCTTAGTGAACGCTTAAACATTTTTGATCCTTTAGAAGATATTATTCTAAATTATATAAAGTATGATTTGTGAATAGTCGGAAACGAGTGCACATTGTATATTTATCACAATTTAGATGAGTATTGATACATTTTGACATTAAAAAAATATGGTGTAATGATAGTCTATTACATAGGCAATTTAAGAAATAAAAACATATACGGTAAAATGAAACATTAGAATAAGAAATCAGTTTAATTTAATATTCCTCACATTTAGAAATCTATTAACAAAATTTTAGGGTTAACATAATTATTACGCGATAATATATCGACGCTTGAAAGGCAATCATATCTAAGCGACAAAAATTCGTAAATTGAGTATAACAAACCACTATGCTGGCGTTTGTGGACTATGAGAAGGCCTTCGATTCGATTGAGACTTGAGCGGTGCTACAGTATCTCCAGCGGTGCCAAATTGACCATCGATACATTGAGGTGATAAAGTGTTTGTACAAAAACGCCACCATGTCAGTCCGTTTCCCGGATCAGGACTCGAAACCGATCCAACTGCAGCGTGGAGTGAGACAAGGAGATCTCATATCTCCTAAATTGTTCACTGCTGCGTTGGAAGATATCAAGCTCCTGGACTGGAAAGGACTTGGCATCAACATCAACGGCGAGTACATCACTAATCTCCGTTTCACAGATGATATCGTGGTCATGGCTGATACCCTGGAAGACTTGGGCAAAATGCTCAATGACCTCAGCAGAGCTTCCCAACAAGTGGGTCTAAAAATGAACATGGATAAGACGAAGATCATGTCGAACTATCATGTCGCACCCACTCCAATTGTAGTTGGTTGCTCTGCACTCGAAGTTGTTGACGAGTATGTATACCTGGGACAAACAGTCCAACTAGGTAGGTCCAACTTCGAGAAAGAGGTGTCTCGGCGAATCCAGCTCGGTTGGGCAGCGTTCGGGAAGCTACGCTACATCTTCTCGTCGTCCAAGATACCACAGTGTCTCAAGACTAAAGTCTTTGACCAGTGTGTGTTGCAAGTGATGACTTACGGAACTGAAACGTGGTCGCTCACAATGGGCCTCATACGAAGGCTCAGAGTCACACAAAGGGCAATGGAAAGAGCTATGCTAGGAGTTTCTCTGCGTGATCGAATCAGAAATGAGGAGATCCGCAGAAGAACCAAAGTCACCGACATAGCTCTGCGAGTCGCTAAACTTAAGTGGCAGTGGGCAGGGCACATTGCTCGTAGAACCGATGGCCGATGGGGCAGTAAGGTTCTGGAGTGGCGGCCACGTACTGGAAGACGCAGCGTAGGGAGGCCCCCAACAAGGTGGACCGATGACCTGGTGAAGGTCGCGGGAAGCCGATGGATGCGGGCAACACAAGACCGGTCAGCGTGGAAAGCCTTGGGGGAGGCCTTTGTCCAGCAGTGGACATCTATAGGCTGAAGAAGAAGAAGATATGATTGCCTTTCAAGCGTCGATATCTATGTCCTACCTACTCTAGTAAGTATCCATTAATATAAACTGCGTATGTTTGTATGTCTATCTGTAAGTATGTATGTGCCCGAAGTTGCTCAAAACCCTCACCACTATAGATAATCATATAGATATGGATGCGCTGAGTTCAAAAAAAAAAAAAAAACCTTTTTTTGTCTCGGTCCTATATAAATAAATTAATTTTCCTTTTGAGTTTTGCAATAACTAAATAATTAGTTTATGGGTACTAATATTAAAGTGTAGTGTAAGTACCTACATATAAGATATCATTATCATCTGCCTAGCCTTTTTCCCAACTATGTTCAGACCGGCTTCCAGTCTAACCGGATGCAACATTTAGGAATACGATAGATACCTCCAGTTAGACAGATTTCCAGTATTTAGGTAAACGATATATAAAACAAAAACATGTTTAAAATATTATTTATCAAAGAATTGTAAAGCAACTGTAAGAATAAATTAAAGAAATCTCTTAGATGAACTTCAAGACCTAGCTGCCGGCGTTAGCCTCCTATTATTTTAAAATGAAGTGTCTCGTATAGGCATTGAACGAGATTTTCTTGGATCGACAATTTCGGGCAATAGGCAAAAGTTGGTTTTTCGTCTGTGCAGTAATAGTTTTCACATTGTGAATGGTCTCCAAAAATATGTTTTGGGTTGTTGATAATGTATTTTTGTAAGTTTTTGATTTGCTCAGTAAATGGAACATTTTGAGCTCCTCGGAATGCTTTCACAGCAATGCGTAATCGGTTCACTCGATCAGAATGTAGTAGCTTGCGTTCGTTTAATGGGATGGACGTATCTTTCATCAAACTTAAATTTTTCCCATTATAATTGCGCATTAAGTGATTGGAACACTCCACTTTTTCAACCGTAACGTTTGAATATGGCCTGCTTTCCAATATGTTTTTATACACACTTGAGTCACCATCAGCAATAAGTTTTGCATACACCAAATTATGTGTTTTCACAGATTCTCTAAATCCCTCAACGATTATTGATTTCTCCATACTAGTGGAAGAGCCAGTATGATTTTTATTACACCGGTGTTTCAGGGGTGTAATATTTTTATTAGCTGCACGGGAACATGTAACACAGTATTTATTTTTAATACCAACATGTAATAATTTGCCACTTTTCACCCCTATTATAGCTCCAACGCCTGCTGCGGAAGAAAAATTTGTTTTATATGAACGTTTTCCCCAAGCAACATCAGCTGTTACGCTATAGTTGGTATACCTGATGGACTTACATTGCCACTTTCGAGAGCTATAGAAGCCTCTTCCTTACAAGCTTCTATCATTGTGGCTTCGGCTGTAGTTTTCCACCAGTTAAATAAATTGACGTGACATTTTTCATAAATGGATTTATTCATAAGTGGCAAATCTATGGAAGCTTTGGATTATTTTCTTTACTCTGCAATAAATAGCATATGACTATATAAAGAAAACAGTAACAAGCTGTATTTGATTGAAAGACTTGTGAAATAAAATTAATAAATAATTGTAGGTTATTCATGAGATAACACAGGTCAGCGAGGTTGGGAAGTAAAAAGGGGAGGCCTTTGCCCAGCAGAGGGAGACAAATTAGGCTATTAAAAAAAATGAGATAGCAGAAACGTACTGTGCCTACATCAACTTCGACACTCATAGTAGATGACGAAGTGGTATCCAATTGATTAAAAGTACGTTCTTTAAGCACTTGTCTGGCTCTTGCCATTCCCTCTCTATTCCTCTTTCTTTTATTGATACATTGGTAATGTGCTCCCTTGTTTCGCCCCATTATCTTAAAAAAAAAATGAGTTTAGGTATAACAAAAGCATTATGTGAATTGACTTTAATAGAAAACTAAAAAACCCAAGATATTTTTAAATTGGTTCACAAATGATGGAAAAATTTACGAACTTACAAAAAAATATACTCCTTCATTTTTAAAGTCGGTTAAAAATTAGTTAAAGCAATCCAAGGGATAAGTCGTCATAATATAATATTAGTAAGAAAGAAAAATAATTAAAGGACCAAGTTGTGGTAGTCGCAGTATATTTTTTACATTAACCTAAGTAAAACTCGCGAGCTCTTGGGACACAAAGTGATACGTCCTCTCTTTGCGCTAGCCGAGTTACCACTGAGCCGGCTGCGTTGGCGCGCTCGTAAATATAGTAGATTTTGACATTGATTTTCATGATGAAAAAAAAATTTTTTTAGAAAATAAACTTTTGTTTCTATTATAAAAATACCTTAAAATTAATGAGGCATTTTTAATTTTTTTAAAAAGTTGCTTTATTATAGAAAAAACCATACTTGTTTGGCTGCAGTTTTCCCTTGAATTTCTTAATTTCTATCTTCTTTTTTGGCTGAATTATGAAATAAACTCGAAAAAGTGGTCAAGCTAACAGCAAGATAGTTATATGCTGATGTGGATAGTACTTTTTTATAGGCAAAATCGCTTGTAGTTTCTTCAGAAACTATGGTCAAACTTCACTCGAACGTGAAATTTGAGAAAAAGAGTATCGGAAATTGTAGATTTACTACTAATTATGAAGTTTCTTGAAAAAAGTAGTCAAGCTAGCAGCTAGATGAAGAGTTGTACTATCTATATCATACATAATTTTACTAATATTATGTAACATATTCTCACAATCATGGAACAAAATTGATCAAAATGAGCAGATTAACAGGACGGACCCTTAAAATATATAAAAACCGGGCAAGAGTGTGTCTGGCCGCGATCAGTGCGTACAACACCAACAGGATATAGTAACACACAAGATTGTTATTGAGATTTTTTCAGTGCCCATACCTTTTTTTTTAAATAATAATTATAAACTAGCGCCTGACTGTAATCCCGCCTAATGGTAAGCAGTGATGCAATCTTTGATGGTAAAGCGCGCTAGTTTATTAAGCCCAATCACTTAAAAAAAAACTTAGTGAATAGGAAGGAAGACGGCTGTTGAGCGAGGTGGAGCAACGTTAAACCCAACAACACGACCAATGATGCTGTGCCGAGGGAGATAGATGTGGAGACCCTCCACGACCAAACTCCCGACACAACAACATTTGACGCATCGTACCCGGCACACATCGCAACACAACTGCTCAGACCGTCCTCCGTACGGCTTCACCAGACATCATGCCGGAACACGACGAATCGCTTGGCGGCAAGACTTTCTCTGGTAGGTGGTAACTTCTGCCGGCAGCCGATGTTATGGCCTACCAACCGTCCATACCGTAATATGGACACTGAAAAAATATTAATGACAATCAGACACCAACCGATCAATTCGATAATATAATAGCTCATACCCGTCCCGAACCCACCAACTCAGGAAAAATCTTAACAGCATGAAGTAACCGTAATTACAGCGCCATATATCTTGGAATTTGATTACTTATTAATTAATACAAACTAGACGGGTTTTCAACGATGCGCAGGCGCAGGACCGGTCGTCGTGGAGATCCTTGGAGGAGGCCTATGTCCAACAGTGGACGTCTTTCAGCTGCAATGATGATGATGAAATGAGACGGGTTATGTATATCGGATGTTCTGTGGTAATTTTGGATTGCGTGAGTCAATATCATTATTCTTTTTTATTTGAAGCAATTAGAATTGTTTTTATTTAATTTAATTTTATGTTCAAAATAATAAAATATGTAGTCTAATATAAAAAAATAATAATTTTCCTAAAAGCTCAAAATTAGTGCGTTACTCGTGCTTTCGAGGAAAAACTGAAAATACTACAAGTATCTAAGTGTTTTGCATTTTCAAATCATAACAGATTAAATTTGCATTTCGTAGTAGCTATTACTTAAAATTGTAGTTGTTCAACCAAATCAAGTGGTTTCTTGTTTACCTTTAGTTAACTACCTAAACCGGTGGAGTACAGCATTAATCATCATCATCATCATCAACCTTTTATCGCCCCACTACTGGGCACAGGTCTCCTCTCATACAGAGAAGGATTGAGCGTAATCACCACGCTTGCTCAATGCGGGTTGGCGATTTCAGACTTATAAAGTCCAGGTTTCCTCAAGATGTTTTCCTTCACCTTCAGTCATTGGTGTCCAAGATATACTTAGAAAGTACATATAACTTTAGAAAAGTTACATTGGTACTTGCCTGACCTGGAATCGAACCCGCACACTCATACTTGAGAGGCTGGTGTTTTAACCACTAGGCCATCACGACTTCAATCCATCTTGTAAGTAAGGATTCCTTCCTCCAATCATCAATCCATATTGTAAGGACATCAATAACTTGTAAGTTATTGATGTCGTATGTTGTAGTGGGCACTAACAATAATTCTGCTGGTTCACAAATTTCAAAACATGTCATATAGATAAAAAAGACGTGTGACACTCGTGGACTGCCGCGGTAAAGCTATTGCATAGCATTTTTATCTACTTATTTTTTGTAATTATTTTTTTTTTTACCAGGAAGTCATCAAAAGAGTGCGAAAAATGGTGGTGATTTAGCGACTAAAATATATTTAATTTTTTGTGTTCGACTTGGATAAAAAGATAGAAGCAATACAATAGCTTAAAAATGATGTCATTTTCGTGATCAGGAAAACTCTTGTCACGACAAGCATGTCAAAATATAATGAAAAATGATGTCAGCCATCTTGGATTTAAAAATTCACATCATTTTCATGATCAGCACCCTCAAAAACGCACTAGGCTACCACGACTTCAATCCATTTTGTAAGTAAGGATTCCTTCCTCCAATCATCAATCCATATTGTAAGTAAGGACATCAATAACTTGTAAGTTATTGATGTCGTATGTTGTAGTGGGCACTAACAATAATTCTGCTGGTTCACAAATTTCAAAACATGTCATATAGATAAAAAAGACGTGTGACACTCGTGGACTGCCGCGGTAAAGCTATTGCATAGCATTTTTATCTACTTATTTTTTGTAATTATTTTTTTTTTTTTTACCAGGAAGTCATCAAAAGAGTGCGAAAAATGGTGGTGATTTAGCGACTAAAATATATTTAATTTTTTGTGTTCGATTTGGATAAAAAGATAGAAGCAATACAATAGCTTAAAAATGATGTCATTTTCGTGATCAGGAAAACTCTTGTCACGACAAGCATGTCAAAATATAATGAAAAATGATGTCGGCCATCTTGGATTTCAAAATTCACATCATTTTCATGATCAGCACCCTCAAAAACCCCTGTTACGACACCCAAGTCAAAAAATCATTAAATTTGATGTCGGCTATCATGGATATCAAAAATGACGTCATTTTCGTGATCTGCACCCCCCAAAACCGTTGTCACGACACCCATGTCGAAATATCATTAAATTGGTGTCGGCTGCGTCGTAACGAACTATTTTGTAGTTCATAATTCTACATCTTATAGAATACCTATTTCAGAATGAAAGTTTAGCACATAGCGACCATCATTAACTTGTCAAATGTGTACAACTGAGTTCGGGCCCTGCAGTATGCATGCTCTTTTTGAAAATCTATGAATTGTTATCAAAAGATGTAGTCTCGCACGCACACAAACCCACCGTGCCGATGCACGGCTTTCAACACCGCACTGCTGTGCCGGTCGGAGTGAGGGATGTTAGGTTATTTTCGTTAATGAATTTCTGGATTCGGTCTCCGCGTCAAAGCCCGTGATAGAACCTATGCAATAGCTTAATATTTACACACACAGGAAACACTATCGTCCTGATATATCGATAGGGATCACCCTACTACTACGTTGACCTATCGAAATCAACGCGATGTCAGGGTATCTGTTACAATTACAAAAGGGTAGGCTGGCTACAAAAAATATCCACTATTGGCAAACAATATAATAAAATCTTCATATTTCATTTATTTAATGCACTAAATTTAACGAAGATTTTGTGATTGTATATTACTCAACAACACAATTAGCAAGATGGTACATTAATACAATTACAAAATCACTTAAAATTATGCCCTCTTCTGAAATTTGACCCAAGTCCCATCCATGGCCTTGATTTTAAAGTTATGCGGTTTTAACTTTAGCGGGTCCGAAGTCTTCTCCGTCTTTACGATGCTGAAGTTCAATATTATTTGGTAAATCAGGACTTTGAACTCCATCATCGCGAACCTCATTGCTGTAAAACAAACCTCCAGTTTATTCATGAAAGCCTGGTAGGTACAGTCATAGTTTAAGAACAACCAATGATTGAAACATTTTAAAAAATTTGTTAATTCGGACGTACAATGTAATTTATGATGACTTACCGATGCAAACCCTGGGGCCCCCTCCGAATGGTGAGTAGGTGTATGGTTTAATATTATGCTTGTTATCTTCAGAAAACCTTTCAGGATCAAACTTATGTGGGTCAGGGAAGTAATGTGGATCCATGTGAAGGCAGTTCACCATGTTGTAAACAATGTCACCACGTTTTAGCTGTCAAGTTATAATAAATATTAAATACGCTAGTAACATGTATGTGTGTATATCACCAATTGCATTTTATTTGACTTACGACGTATGGTTGTCCACCATCTCTTGGTGGCGGCAACTCGTACGTCTTTTGACAAGTTCTATCCATAAAAACAGCTGGAGTCCACTTCCTTAAGGTTTCTGTAAGTAATGAAATTGAGTTAGATATTTTTTAACACCCTTGCTCGTAAAGCTGATGTAATTCCACCGGTTTTAAATATGTAAAGCGGGCCATAACAAACGCGTGTGTTATCAAAGCAAATAGTTAAGTTATAGTCCATACAAATTCCATAACAGCATTATTTTCCATTTCAAGTAAATATGGAACTGATCGCCGCCGCACGACTCGCGCTGCGCGCTGTTCCATATTTGAAATGGCAAATAATAATACTAATGGCGGGAAAGCAACAGTGTGCATTCACAGATTTAGTTTATTTAAAATGAACAAAATATAAAATACTTTTTTTCTGTTTCCTCGCAAGTGTGTTAAAAAACGTCGTACGATATACGTGCGTATTGGTTATAACATGCTCGGCTCAATTACACCCTCGCCTTCGGCTCGGGCTGAAATTCCGCCTCGCATGTTATAACCATCATTACGCACTAATATCGTAATGTACTATTACAACACTATTTGCGTGCAGCAAATGGAGAGAACGATAGGAGTTGGCAAAGTTACCTACCGTGTATAACACAATCCATGTACTTGAGTTCACTGAGTTTCTCAAATGTAAGAGGTTCTTTGTCCTTCTTTAGCTGTCTGCACTCCTGGTACAACCTCTCTTGGATCTCGGGGTGTAGTGCGAGCTCGTGCATGATCATTATCAGAACAGACGCTGAAGTGTCAAAACCAGCAGCAAAGAATATAAATACTTGCGCAGTTAAGTCGTCTGGGGTCCATTCTGAAATGAATAACAACAATTAGGAGTCACAAAAAGAGTTGTTGCTGCGATCATAGAATTTTCGGCGAACATGTCCGGCTCATTGGCACTTTAATTATGTAATTAGCTTACTTGGAGCATAAGTTATTTATTCTATAAGCACGCTGAATTACTTCAAGTTTCAGGCCATCAATAGAAGCTGCTTTAAAAATTCATCCCCATTGCTGTCAAAAGGAAATATGCCCAAAAGGCTGACAGCATTGCCGCATTGTATGGCGGTAAACTTCCTTTGATGACAAACACAGAGTACCGGGAATTTCAAAACCCCGCAATTAATGGTAAATGCGCAATTATTAATGAAGACCTGCAGGAAATGTGATGAAGAGACTTTGTTTTCCTTAGAGGGCTTTCGTTTTAACCATTTCCCAATTGTAATCGGTGCCGTGGACTTTCATGCAGGTAATTACCTCCCTTAGCCTCCATGAGCAGTTGAAGCATATCAGGTCGTTCCACGTGCTCGTTCTTCCTATACTCCATAGTAGAAGCGACGATATTTCTGAAGAAATTGTTGGTCTCTTCAGGGAAGATCCGTATACCTAATTTCTGCATGTCGAAAAATGTATTATATTAGTAATGTTCTTGGCTATTGTATTTACTTAAGCTATAATTCCTACGTGTACGATTACCAGCATATATCGTCCGCAATATTCCGTAGAATGACGTCATTATCATCATCATCATCTCAGCCACATAAACTATACCTACTGCTGGACATAGCTTCCCCCAAAGATTTCCAAAAAGAATCCAGCACTTACCTGTGATTTTGGTCAGATCATCCGACCACCGAATGATGTCACTGAAACGTTACGTCAAACCCCGGTAACATCGTTTTTAAGAAACCCATCCCTGCGAACGTTATATGGCAGCACACTAATGGGAAGGAAATCAACTAGCGCGCTTTACCATCAACGATTGCATCACTGCTTACCATCACGCGGGATTGCGGTCAAACACTAGTTTATAATTTATAGAAAAAAAAAAACATGGTTTAAGATTTTTTTTATCCCCAAATAACTTTGATTTCCTCCGTGTGGTACCGGGCTTTGAATAGTACTAACCCATATCCTCCCGTGGGTGTCATAAAAGGCGACTAAGAGAACTCTCTTCAGGAAAGCGGGCAGCAGCGCTTCTCCTGTGGAATATCAAATTACTGCGATCTCCGACCCGTCTGCCAAGCGTGGGGATTATGACAAATCCCCCCAATGTAACGGAAAACCTTGGGGGAGGCCCTTGTCCAGCAGTGGACCTCTATAGGCTGAAGATGATGAAGATGAAGAATTTTGAAGAATATATATGGTGACTTTGACATTATAGTTCATACATAAGCTGTCACCCTTGCACCATGTTGTTTTTACCCGACTGCCAGGAGGGTTATGTTTTTAGCTCCTATCTTGTATGTATTATTCTTTATTACCTAGTATCTCCAGAACCGCTGAACGGATTTTCACATTTGAGGTATCGTTAGATTTGCCTTAATTGCCCAACTGCTACTAGAGAGGTGATATTTAAAAAAAAACAAAATAGCGGATGTATGACGCCATATTGTGAGATATAAAGAAATAAATTTCTACCAAGCATTTCGAGTGGGATATCAAAATGAAGGATTTGAAACACTGATTCTAAATATGTATATAACATAATATTAAATGGAACAAAAAAAAAGAATTACATATTTTTTTCTGCCAAGCATATCGAGTTGGGTATCACAATTAAGGATTTTAATCACTGATTATAATAAATATATTGATTCTAAATATATTTTATATGAAAAAGCCTTTAAATATAAAATTGCCGTTTAATAGGAAAAATCTTTTGTATTAATTGAAGTAATTACAAATGCAATCAATGTATCTTTAAATGCCAACACAGTGGCAGTTTATTGATTCTTAAAGAAATCAGCTGGACGAGAGGCAAGTGGCAGTCTCCAAATGGGGCAATGCCAAACTTGTAGCATTCAATACCGCCAAAACACAGGCGTGTCTTTTCACCCCCAAAAGGAGCCCGTTCACCTTGGCTCCTACTTTTCGAAATGTATCCTTGGAGTGTACCGACCGCCTTCAGCTTTTGGGAGTTGAGATTTCCTCCAAGCTAAACTTTGAGCGGTTCATTGAGTCCAAGGCCAAGGCGTCTGCCAAGAAACTTAGCGTTATCGCAAAGGTCCGGCGGTATTTCACACCAGGGCAGCTTTTAATTTTGTACAAAGCACAGGTCGGTTCGTGTGTGGAGTACTGCAGCCACATTTGGGCTGGTGCTGCTAAGTGTCACCTGGCCACTTTGGATTCAGTGGAGAGGCGGGCGAAAAGGCTGATTGGTAACCCTGACTTAACTCGAGACGGTCTCTAAAGCCTAGAGCACAGGCGTAAAGTAGCCAGCCTTTCGGTCTTCCATAGGATACATTTTGGGGAGTGTGCGAGTGCGAGGCAATTGCATGATTTAATTCCCCCATCTCCGTTCCATCATCTCCACTATCGGACAACCCGTCGTTCGGCAAGTTTCCACCCTTACGTTGTTAACACCATTACGATCCGGACGAAGCGTTTCGCCTCCTCTTTTATACCTCGTACATCGAGGAACTGCAACAGTTTGCCAGCGGCGGTGTTTCCGTCGGACTACAATTTGAGTGTCTTCAAGGCTAGAGTGAATAGGCTCTTAATAAACTAATAGTGCGCTTTACCATTAACGACTGCGTCACTGCTTACCATCAGGCAGGATTGCGGTCAAGCCCTAGTTTATAATTTAATTAAAAAAAAAAAACTATTCAAATTCTGGAAAAAGTAGTAGTCTGTAGGCGAAAGGTCTGGTGAGTAGGGCGGATAATGAAGAGCCTCCAACCCCACCAACCTTTTATTGCAACTTGAAGACTGTCTGTTGTGGCAAACAGGTTTTTTTTATTTGAAATGGTCAGTACTGCAGAATGGCAATTTAATAAGTAAAGAACTATTATAACGTGCAGTATAAATTATAAATGGAAAGAAAAATATCTGCTACATTAATATGTATATAACGCGACCATGACAGAAAAGTTAGAAAAGCTCACAAAAGTATACAATGTTAGTGCTGTAGACATCTCATTTGATCCTAAAACATATGGTCAAAAACCACGAGAGGAATACATACCTGAAGATCCCAATAAATCAGGTAGTATACCAAACCAACTCAAATTAGGTATAAGCTCTCGAGCCATGCTAAGACGGAACATCAATGTTAACCATGGGCTGGTTAACGGTGTTATGGGTATTATCCGACGAATAGATTGGCCAGCACTACGCAGAAAGCAGTTGGAGCGAGGAAAACTATCACAAGCGGTATTTGTGGAGCTCGATGACCCAAATATAACAGGGAACCTACCTGGTATTGGAGTATGGATCCAGCCTCGTGCTACAGAATTTGATGCTTTTCGTGGTAAAGGCGAGATTGAGCGACGAATGTTTTTCTTAATTTTACCGGCAGTGACGGTGGATAAACTATAGGTCACAACTTTAGACCCAGCAGTTGTAGATTTAAGTAGAAACTTATTTGCAAAAGGCCAAGCTTACGTTGCTTTGAGTAGAGTGAGGACTTTTGCCGGACAAATTGCTGAATCAACCACATGACATAAACTCATTTAAAAAATTAATCCGGTTACGTAATATTTCTTAACTAAAAAGACATAAATAAAATAATAATTAAATAAACAAAAAAAAAAACACTTGCATGGTTAACTACTATTAAAAATCAACTGAAAGACTAAAACAAGATGAAAATTCAATGATAAGGCATTTAAAAAAAATAACTATGATAAATCCAGAAACATACATTGAAACAGTACCAAACCTATCTACAGACGACATTACATCAAGCTACTACAATCTGTCAGATTTCCTTATTAGATTTTCAACTTTATCTCTACAGCATTAAGGCTCTATGTTGATTGGAAATATCTGACCGTTTGGGGTAGCTTGACCTGCTGTCGCCCGTACCTACGTATTTAATGTACACTTAGAAATTTCAGCACAAAAGTCAGTCAGTTTCAATTTTTTGCAAAATTATAAACAGAATTACATTCGGAGGCATTTACAAAGCGCGTATCTTGTACATATGAATGTATGTAATATTATTTATTATCTTGTATCTCTAGAACCGGCTAACAGATTTTTACATTTTAGACATCGTTAGATTTGTCTTAGACGGTGACATTAAAAAAAAAAACAAAATGGCGGATGTTTGACGCCATAATTATGAGGTAATTTTTATCTACCAAACTTATCGAATTGATTTTAAAATGAAGGATTTAAAATACTCATTAGAAAATGTGTATATACCGTGCACTTTTAATACTAAATGGAACGATGAAAAAAAAATTAAACAATTCTTTTAATTTTTCCAACATTAGAAACATAATTTGTTAAAACTAAAAAGATAGAAATAAAAAAATATTATTTAAAAACAAAAAACCCGCCTGCATAATACTCTAACGAACTGAAAAGGTAGAAATAAGTTGAACAATCGCAGTTGGGGGGCTTCCTAGCTTGTTAAACAAGTATTCCATAGAACAGTCCCCCAACTGCGATTGTTCAACTTATTTCTACCTTTTCAGTTCGTTAGAGTATTATGCAGGCAGGTTTTTTGTTTTTAAATAATATTTTTTTATTTAATAGTTGTTTTCGAGAGTCCTCACGAATCGTCTCGCTTGCAGGTTTGACGACTTCTAGCCTCCAGAAAAACTGGTTTCCGAAAGGGCTTTAGCACTGTAGACTACATACATACGCTGCTGCAGGTTATACAGAAGACCGAGGAGTATAACCTACCCCTTTGCTTGGCGTTTGTGGACTACGATAAAGCCTTTGATTCGATCGAGACCTGAGCTGTACTGCAGTCTCTCCAGCGGTGCCAAGTAGAGTAGCGGTATATTGAAGCGCTGAAGGGTTTAGGTAGGAAAATGCCACCATGTCAGTCCGAATACAGGACCAGACCGACAGAGATAAAAAATGTTTTTTTTTTTTTTTCTAAGGGTGGCACAATATTCCCTCATAAAACTAAAAACCCACCCGATTGGTAAAACTGTTGTAGTCAAAGTTCATAAGATACTTGCCTTAGAGAGATTAGGAGATATAGACAACAAAAACATTAGCATTCTCTGTTTTAAGGTGAACTCAAATATGTTGTTTCCAATTCTGTAGAACTCATTATCCCGATCCTCTAGAGAGTTGATCTTGAGGCCGAAGCCAGCTGATGCGATGACGTCATTGGTATACCGACGCATCAAGTCATCCACTTCAATGTTTTGATTTTGATTAGCTAAAAAATAATTTTATTATACAAATCTCTCAGAAGGCCTCGCCAGGTAGGAAATAGTTTTTTCTTCTTTTTCTTCAGCCTACAGAGGTCCACTACTGGACAAAGGCCTTCCCCAAGGCTTTCCACGATGAGCGGTCTTGTACTACCCGCATCTATCTGCTTGGTTGCCGCCACTCCAGAACCTTACTGCCCCATCGGTCATCGATTCTATGAGCAATGTGCCCCGCCCACTCCACATAATTTTAGCAATTCGAAGAGCTTTGTCGGTAACTTTGGTTCTTCTGCGGATCTCCTCATTTCTGATTCCATCGCACAGAGAAACTCCGAGCATAGCTCATTCCATCGCCCTTTGTGTAACTCTGAGCCTTCGTATGAGGCCCATTGTGAGCGATCACGTTTCAGTTCCATCATAAATAGCAACACACTGGTCAAAGACTTTGGTAAAAATAGTTTAGGACACTCAAACTAATCAGCACCTGACGTAAATTGAGGTATTTTTATTAGTCTTTTTCATAATCTTTATATATATAATTCTACTGTACGTGTGTATGTCATTGAACTCCTCCTAAACGGCTTAACCGATTTCAATGATTTTTTCTGTATGCGTTTGAGTGGCGCCCTGGATCGTTTAGATTCATAAATCAGCCCGGCAGATGGCGCTAATTGCTTGAAAAAGCATGTGATCTCGGAAACGGCCCTAACGATTTCGCTAAAATTTGATATGTGGGGGTTTTCGGGGACGAGAAATCGATTTAGCTCAGTCTTATGTCTGCGGAAGCGCATGTTTTCGAGTTTTCTCTTTCGCAATATTTCACGCATAATATGGGCGCTAATTTCGCGCGGTTTGACATTGCGGCTGTGGCGTGGTTGATAGAGGTATGGTTCTACTCGCGATGGCTGGTGTTCCTCGGTTCAAACCCAGGCAGACTCAAGTACTTCTTTTTTTGTTTTTAGACAAGTTTATAGTTTTTTTTTTTGGTTTTTGGAGTTACTTAAAAAGAAAATTGTATAAAAGAATTGAAAGGGGAAAAAATAAAAATAAATATATATTTTTTTTATTTAATTAAAATTGTACTTATGAACTAAAAGAAAAAAAATAGAAAGAAATAAATATTTTAATTTTTTTATTTAACTTTAAGAGACTGAAACAAGAGCTCTAGGGGTAGAGAGAGGTGTGTTAAATTTGTTACAAAATGTAGATGACAATGCTTTCCGTGGGTATATTCCTTAATCTCCTGTACGTGTGTACGCCACTGAAGTCCTCCTAAAGCGCTGGTCCGATTTGAATGATTTTTTTATGCGTTTAGGTGACGCCCTGGATTGTTTAGATTCACAAATCAGTCCGGCAGATGGCGCTGCAGTCGTGTCTAGGTTATTTATCGTAAACGGCTGAACTGATTTGAATGAATTTTTGTTTTTACATTCAAGTCGTATGTAGGTTATTTATCTATACCTACTGCACCTAAACGGCTGGACTGATTTGAATGATTTTTTTTGTTTGGGTTTGGGTGACGCTCTGGATGGTTTAGATTCACAAATCAGCCCGGCAGATGGCGCTGCAGTCGGTGTATAGGTTATTTATCCTAAACGGCTGAACTGATTTGAATAAATATTTGTTTATACATTCAAGTGGGGGCCTGGAAAATTTACATTTACAAATCTGCCCGGCAGATGGTGCTGCAGTCGGTATCTAGGTTATTTATCTATACCTACTGCAACTAAACGGCTGGACTGATTTGAATGATTTTTTTGTTTGCGTTTGGGTGACTCCCGGGATCGTTTAAATTCACAAATCAGCCCGGCAGATGGCACTGAAGTCGGTATCTATGTTATTTATCCCTTACGGCTGGATCGATTTGAATGAATTTTTGTTTATACATTTTACATTTTTCAGCACCGGTGTTGGGTGTCATATAGACGGAGTATGCGTTAATAACATCAGTTACTAGAGTTGTTCAAAACGGCTATAAAAAAATAGCACGCTACAGACTATAAACTATTAATTTATAGCGCGCTATTAAATGCGCTATGTTATAGCGCGCTATAAATAAGAAAGCACGTGGACGTCCAGCAGGCGCGATAATTCTTGCAACACGCTACATTTCGTAGCGTGTTACTTTACATAGCGTTCTTCGATACATAGACCGCATGCTATAACGGAACGCTAATAAAAGCAATATAAAAAGATATCAATGAACTCTCTTTCATACTTTTCAGGTTTAGGACTGTCTATAATTGGTAAAGGTTATTCTAACATTAATTTTAATAAATCGTAAATCAAATATAGGCGTATTTAAAAGTTCATTGATTGTATTTATACAAAAAAACAACTATTTACATTATACACAGATATATACAGTAGTTCTTCTTTAATTTATATTTTATTTACATTTAAAAACATTAGTTGAACTACTTTTGTAGTAGACAACCGTGTTCCTCGATTACTGATAATATATCCTGATTTCGAAAAAATAAATTTAAAGGACAACTGTCAGTGACAATAATTACAAATAGCAGTCTTGCTGCCGTCTGCAGATTTTTCAAAAAAGTTCTAGATTGGCAAACCACCACCTTTGCGATTAGACATTTTTACATAGAGTACACACTAAATAATATCCAGTAGTTCGTTTTGCAACAGAATTATATATTAATATTTACACACACTAATAATACCTTTGCAGACACTAAATAATCGTCACTAGTTCATTTTTCAACAGAACTTTATACTAATATTTACACTAACAATTAAGATCGCGCGCGATGAAAATAGCGTGCGATCCGACAACAAACATACATTTATAGTCCACAGCGCTCACGCGATTACTGACTGCCCGTATAGCGCATAGCGCCATTCTATAGCACGCTATTTTTTCATAGCGCATAGCGCAGATAGCGCGCAGCGCCCGCGGAGAGCAGGCGCGCGCTGTGCGAGTCGTTAGATCAATTTCATTCATAGCGTAAATAGCGTTATAGCGTCATAGCGTCATAGCGTCTTAACGTCCACCTACATAGCGTGCGCTATGCGCTATGAAAAAATAGCGTGCTATAGAATGGCGCTATGCGCTATATTAACCACCTCTATCAGTTACGCAGATGACATGGTGCTGTTGAGCCCATCGATTGGAGCCTTACGAAGGCTTTTGAAAATTTGTGAGTCCTACGCGGTGGCTCATGGGCTCAAATACAATGCAAACAAAAGTGAAATTATGATTTTCAGACCTGACAACAAGAGATACACATTTGTTCCAAATTTCACTTTATGTGGTACAGCGCTAAAAATAGTCGAACAATTTAAGTGTTTGGGCCACTGGGTCACCGACAACCTTAAGGACGGTGTTGACATAGAGAGGGAACGCAGGTCGCTGTCTGTCCGATGCAACATGTTGGCCCGCAGGTTTGCACGGTACACGGGGACTGTCAAAGTTGCGCTATTTAAAGCGTACTGTCAGTCCTTTTACACCTGCTGTCTGTGGGTTAACTTTACGCAGCGCACATACAGCGATCTGCGCATTCAATATAATAATGCGTTCCGGGTGCTGATGGGACTGCCGCGCTACTGCAGCGCCTCGGCAATGTTTGCGGAGGCTGATACGGACGGCTTTGCGGCCATCATGCGCAAACGGTGCGCTTCTATTTTACGCCGCACGCGCGATAGTCCCAATATTATCCTGCGTGCGTTGGTGGACCGATGGGACTCTCCGATGCTGGCTCGCTGGATAAGACTGCACGCAGTCTTATAGCGATTTTCCACCATCATCCGGGACTCCACTCGATCCGCCACATACTGATAAAAATGTAACTTTGTAATATTTTTTGCATTACTAACACTAGTTTATAAGTTCAAAATTGTACTAACAAATATGGAACAATCCGAAATAAATGAATTATTATTATTATTTCGTTTATTTATTTAACATACATATAATTGATATTTTTAAATATTTATATAAACACATAAAAACATTTAAAAATATACAAAATAGTAGCCCACCGGTATCGGGAACAGGGTCCAAGCTACCGGCGGTCAGGGCTCCAGAGAGAGGAACTTCCTGACGATGCGAGCCGTGTCCAGCAGTACCGCTTTCTGAATCAAGCCCTTGATCCAGCTGCCTAACGAGAGCCTCCTGAGGTGTTGGTCGAGGCTCTTGGCTATTAAGCCATTGGCTGTCACGACTATCGGTACAATGATTGCTGAATCCACCTCCCACATGTCGACAACCTCGTGAGCCAAGTCAAGATACTTGATTTGTTTATCTTTCTCAGCTTTCACGAGGTTCTCATCATGTGGGATGGTTATGTCAACAATCATTGCACGCCGCTCTGATCGATCCACCAGCACTATATCAGGCTTATTGGCAACAATAGTCCTGTCAGTGATGATGGATCGATCCCAGTACAATGTGATATGGCCATGTTCGAGAACTGGGTCGGGCATATACCTGTAGTACGGCACCTCCGATTCCACAAGGTTGTATTTAAGAGCAAGTTGCTGATGAATTATCCTTGCTACAAGGTTGTGTCTATGCAAGTACTCTCCGTTAGCTAGACGAGAACACCCGGAAATAATGTGTCTAATTGATTCTCCCGGCCGGTGACATGCCCGACAGATGTCAACTGTGCCGTCTTTCACAATGAATCTCCGGTAATTGTTCGTCATCATAACTTCGTCCATAATTGCAAAGACAAAACCTTCGGTTTCCCCAAAGAGGTCACCGAAACGTAGCCAGGCTACGGACGCTTGAAAATCTATATCGGGCCCGTGTAGGGCTCTGAAGAAGCGTCCGTGAAGCTCTTTGCTCTTCCATACCTCCAAGCGATCATTTGTGTCAAGCACTACTGGTTTACGCCAGTTCTCTTTAGCCAAGGAGAGCGGAGTGAGGCCCTTGTCAGCCGCAACCACATCTCGATGCATCCCCACGTCGGTTTCTAGAAAATATTCCCTGAGACTGCATACCTCGCGATTGTGGAGGGTCTTGGCGTTTAAAAAGCCACGACCTCCACATTTTCGCGGGATATACAGCCTCATAACCGATGACCGTGGGTGATGCAATCGATTTGCAGTCAGCAGCGTACGGACCCTCTGATCCAGGGCGTCAAGTTCGGTTTGAGTCCATTTGAGTATGCCGAAAGAGTACATCAATACCGGCATGACCCAACCGTTGAAAGCGCGCACCTTGTTTCCGCCTGATAGAAGACTATTAAGTACTTTTTTCAGGCGGCCAAAGAAGCGTTCCTTCAACGATTGCTTCATGTCAGTAACATTGATACCCAACGCTTCCGACATACCCAAATACTTATAGGTTTCGGATGCGGAGAGGGCTCTAAGGTTTATGGAACTCGTGAGTTGGGTTCCCACGGATTCCATAATCTCTCCTCGCTTTACATGCATGACCGCACATTTGTCCACACCAAATTCCATCCTGATGGAGCTACTGAAAGTTTCAGTAATTTTCAGTAGCTCCTTCAGTTGTGAATCGGTGTGAGCAAAAAGTTTTAGGTCATCCATGTAGAGGAGGTGCGATATAACCTGACCACCTCTCCTCAACCGATAGCCTAGACCTGAATCCTCCAATAGTGTGCTTAGAGGATTCAGTGCTAAGCAAAACCAAAGTGGAGTGGACTCAAACTATCTTATCGTTATTATTATTATTATTATTTACTGGAAAATTTACATTCACAAAAAAACAATTCGGCAGATGGTGCTGTAGTCGGTATTTAGGTTATTTATCTATACTGCAACTGTACGGGTGGACCGATTTGTACGATTTTTTTTTAATTTGATACATTTTTTTTTATTATACCTAGACTATATTAATCACTCTGGCAACATATAGTAATTAATCAAACATCACAGGCGCTCCTGACTTTTTTTTACCTCATTTAAATCGTTTAGTTCTTCGGCAGTTAAATTAAGCTCTGAAAATGTTATTCCCTCAGAAGATGATGGTGACATTGTTGAGATGTATTTCCGTTTATCAAGTAGTTTCTTCACTCGATTTTTTTGTTCCTTAGCCCTACTAATTCGTATTATTTGGCTCAAATTGTGACCGCATTTGATGCAAAACTTGAAGGTTTCAGCGGTTATTGTAAAACATTCGTCGCATCTTAACAAGTTTTTCGTGCAATTATTGATTATAACGAATTGTTTTCGAAAAATTGATGTTGTTTCAAAATAAAGAATCAAAATCAAAAAATCAAAATCAAAATTGTTTATTTCAAATTAACGAACAGTTGGTACTTTTGAATAGTCAATGTCGGTCAGTCCAAGAAAAGTGAAGCTATATTGCACCTTCCAAAGCGTAGATCTCTATGGAGAAGAACGTGCAAGAGACTCCATGAACACTCTTCTAAAATCATAATATGGATTACATATCTTCATTACATATTTCTGTTGCTTCTATCATGTGAGCACAATGTATAATTATAAAAATCAATGAAAAGATAGAAAATTAATTAAGCCCACTGGCAGCTAAGAGATGATCAGTCTGCACTGACGGCCCCCGTTCACGAGCATGACGCGCGCATTAGCCCCACTTAGCTCAACCATTTTGAAGGGAACCAAATTACCTAACAACACTTGCCACTGAATAATAATAATATTATTGATCTTTCCTTTCATACTTTTTAATACCCTAACCGCTTGAAATATCAAATGCAGGACAACGTCTGCCGGGTCCGCTAGTAATGTCTAAATTGTCATATTTTCATTTGACAGAACTAAATCAATGCTTTTCTTCTGTCCTTTTCTAAATGAACTAAAACGATAAATGTACACTGAATTTAAATTTAATTTAGTGTGTGAAGAAGGACATGACCGCCACTAGCTAGTATTTATTAATCCTTACCATGGAGGTACTCAACAATATTATTGGCATTTTCCACAATTATCGGAAGCATCAACTTCATTTTGGATGCAGTGAATGCTGGACTCAACGTGGATCTCATATCCCGCCATTTATCTCCTGAAAATAAACAAATATTAAAAAACAATTGAACACAATCGGGCTGGAAAAGCGGACCCCAGACTCCAAAGCTGAAAAAGCTTCGGATGCGACTGGGATTAACGCTGAGATGATGATGATGAATAATTGTTACCAGAACTATGAGCTAGTCTTTATCCGAAAAATAGCAATTTTGTCACCAATTTGCTTAGTTTAGACACAAAGAAAGCTTTTAAGGACATCGTTAAGGAAACGTGTTAAAACGTTTTCAAAAAAGCCTCATTAACGCCAGGCTGTACCCAATTTAAGGAGCACTAAAGAAAATCTTGTTTACGCGTGTTTTATATAAATTAGAAACACCAAAGTGTTCAAATATTTACTTAAAATCACAGAGAGTAAGCATCAAGGTTTTCAATGTCGAACATTATTTTGAAAATAAACAGCTTTAAATTAGTGTTGTGTTTTAATTTAACGAAGTGTAATTATTCGCTGTATTCGTTGAAAGGACAGGCAAAAGTGTACAGAAGAGATTTTACATTTCAGAGTTAATTGATATTTTGCTGTGTTCCTTCTGCGGTCTACTCACTACAACCCCTCACGCGACGGGGCGGAGATAATGCGGAACTGCGCCGGATTACCACACCCGCATTTTTATTGAATTTGTGTTCAATAAAAACGCGGGAAAATTGGCTACATTTCCTGCGCCCCGTGGTGCGTTGAAGTGCATGATCCGGCTTAGAGATTGGTTATGGAAAAAACAAAAACATCACTGGCACCCTAATAGCGTAATACTTTATTAATCAAAATTTCAATCGGACATATCTAATCCATTGCTTTTTATATTCAAAAAATTGTCTGCTTATCAACTTTAATAACGCAATGAATGTAACTGAACTGACACAGAAAGCTATTGCTACTGACAGTGGTTTACGTAATTGACTCGTAGAACTGAGGGTTTAGACCAGTGGCAACGCTTTCAAAGCGATCTTTATTTCTACAAAAGCTTTTATCATCTTAGCGTTTCAATAACAATCTAAATGCTATGAATCCTCGGCCAGAATTCGGCTACTTGTTTGGCACCATCACCAGCATTCAGCAGTATCTGCTGACAAGACACACAGGTATCTCCGCCTGAACAGCTTGTCCTTGCTTCAACCAACCTAGGTCTGTAGTGTGTTTAAAGCCTTCCAGGTTATCTAAGGTAACTCCTGTCCAGGAGGCCTTCAACGGGTGGAACAAATGGTTTGGGTAAGAAAACACTATCTCGCCACAACTTCAGCCTTTCTTACGATCGCTCGATCGTTCGCCAGTGAGGCGGTTTAAGCCTGCAGGAGACGCCCTGGTCGGGAGACAATATCGAACTCCCGACCACCGTATTCGCACATGGGCATGGGCAGCTCGCCGCCCGGTAAGGACCAGGCCTGATTCGATGGCGTGTCGTATTTCACGCGCGCCTCAAAGAGATCGTCATCGTGACGGAGTCCACGAAGACCGATACCTCCTGGGTCAGGGTTGCGGGTTGGTTAAAAAAGAAACCATGGCCCTGGCGCAAAGGCAAGTGAAGAAACACGGATGACATGCCCTTTCGCTCGGCCTAGGCCGGTAGAGGTCATTTGATGATTTCCCATCCCAAACAAAAAAATGGCGGTTTAAGCCTTAGTGACTCAGGGATGTTGTCGTGTAAAGGGTTTGTCTAGGACCTCTGAAGAACTGGAAATACCACTTGAAATAATCCACTAATAGTCGCCTTTTGTGTGAAATTGATCAGAACTCCACAGCTTATAATAATTCGATATGGCGCAACGTGACAATTAAAGAAAGGAACAAGGAAAATGTATTTATTGTGACGTAATGAAAGGCCATAAAACTAAACACAAGCATAAATTTAAAAAACATAAAAATAAAATAAAACACATGTTATATAGAAAAGTAACAAAAAATCAGAAAGTCCCTTACGACGCCAAAAGGCTATGTCAGCATAATGCTTCGATATTCAAAAACTAAATGTCGCAGCACTGGTATTATAATATTGCCCGTTGTGTTAGAAATTGATGTAATGATCAATTGGAGGGGCCTAAATAACATGATCGTACCTCATAGGTCAAGCATACGCAATAAATAGGGTTAAGGTCATGTGAGACAATGTATGATGCTTCTGTAAATGCAACATTTCCTAAAACTTTAGGTTCTGTCTACATGTCGTAACAAAGCAGTCAGTTTCGGAGCTATACGGTCACGTATCCACTCAGAAAAATTCCGTGTGCTAACGCTGTTTAGCTTGAACACGACACGTCGACGATGAACCATGGGCGAGCCAAGCCACTGACGGACATGTCACTGAAGGGGAAAAAGTGCTACATAGCTTGACGCACCACATCGGATATAGCGTCCGCACAACTCTACGGATTGTCAGCAGAGAGGCAGACCTGCTGCCAAGGATAAGAAGCAAAAAAGTGGTGCATCTCATCCCAATCTGCTGACTTGTATCGCCACATTTGCCGTTTACCACGTGAGTCGCAATCAGGTGGGGAGAAGGAGTATACAGACTTCACTAGACAGTTGTCTGAAGTTCCTAACAGTAAGAAATCTGTTACAAGGCA
Organism: Sesamia nonagrioides; assembly: GCA_017933935.1. Lineage (NCBI taxonomy): Eukaryota > Metazoa > Arthropoda > Insecta > Lepidoptera > Noctuidae > Sesamia > Sesamia nonagrioides. The sequence continues at coordinate 475,669 of JADWQK010000020.1, read as the reverse complement.
TTTGTCCAGATCAGTGGTCAACAGAAGGCCCAGACAATTGGCAGTATGACCAACTACATCAGGCACCCTAGTCGCTGGTCCTACCAACTGGGAAGAGCCCATTGAAAACGCAAAGTATTCCGCTTCTCTCCCATCGTAGTCGGTCCTCTGATATAGGAGAAGCCAATCATGGTGGCAGGCATTGAAAGACGAACTGTGCGACAGGGTGCCAGTACAGCCACTGTCAGCAGCTTCACTGAGGTGGTCAAATAGTCGAGTAAAACAAAATAGCGAAAAAAATAAAACAAAAATTAAATCGTAAAATTTACCTTTCATCAGCAGAAGGCTGCCACAAAACAAAGGATCCGCTTCTTCGCTGAAGAACTCCTGATGATCAGTGAAGTAATCAAAGTCCTTGACGGTAATGGTCTTGATGAGGTCAGGATCGCGGATTAGAAGTATCGGTATCGTGAACTCTGCGAAACCCACGTATCTGGAAATATCAAGGGAGATGATTAAATTGTGCATAGACCAGGGAAGTATGAAACAAAAGGAGGTTAACCCATACCCTTCAATCGCAGGAACTTAGGCTGCCAATGATGATTAAAAAAAATCGTGAGTTAGTTATGTTAGTTTCGGAGAATATTCTCATAGACATATCACTATATATAGAGTTCTATAAAGTCATGTGTTTTTTTAAATGAACAGACAGCTGTGCTGCTGGGGAGTTTCTTCCGCCACTTCTTCTTTCCATCGAAGCACTAGGAAGTGTCGATGGGTGGGCGTTTTGGGGGGCTGTCTTATGTAATATTGAAGTTCAAAAAGTGCTGATGCTCAGCCTAATTTGAATAAATGACTTTTGATTTTGATAGCCTAGTAGCCATGATAATCCATCAGCAGCTTGCTCTGAAATACAGCCCTGTGGAATTTGAAGTACCATGGGTATCCGCCACTCACTTCACTACTGCTGGGATCCATTTATCATCATTGACAGGATTATGTTGCCAATTAACCTGGCCCTGATTCTGTAATCATCTTGCAATGAAAACTCAAGTGAAGTGAGTTTGGTGGAATGAGCTGCCCTTACACTAGGGATTGAGATCATTGACAGCTAACTCGAACTTCTTCTTACGGTAAGATTTTTACAGAATCGATCAGGTGCTATTGTGGTGGAAGATCGATCAGAGCGGCGGCGCATCATCATTCATCATCATTTTAGCTGAAAGACGTCCACTGTTGGACATAGGCCCCTCCCCCAAGGATCTCCACGACGACCGGTCCTCCTCTGGAATCCTCCGGTGCGCACCCAGAGGTCCACCTTGTCGGGGAGGCCCCCACGCAACACAACTCCAAACTCCAGACGCAACAACATTTGGTACATCGTACCCGGCACATCGCAACACAACCGCTCAGACCCGTACTCTGTACGGCTTCACCAGACATCATGCCGGAACACGACGAATCGCTTGGCGGCAAGACTTTCTCTGGGAGATGGTCACTTTTGCCGGGAGCCGATGTTATGGTCTCGTTGGCCAGCCTGATCAAGGACAACATTCAGAAACGGTTACTTCTGGACACGGCTCGCACTGTCAGGAAGTTTTTCTCTCTGGAGTCCTGACCACCGGTAACTAACGGTAACGTTATTTATAATGTTATTATGTAATTTATCTGTTAATGAAATTCATAAATAATGTGCACGAACTTAAGTTATGTTAAACATATTGCTGTATTTTTCTTGCACATAAACTATGCAAGAGATGGAAAATGAGGGTCATTGATACTCACCAACTACAAGTTTCAAGTTTAATTTGACTTGATCGGTAACTGGGGAATAATATCACTTCAATAAAATCAGGTGCGTAGTAGGCATATGTACCAGGCATGCAGGAGATAAAAGAATACGTATGAACACATGGAACATGTATGCTGGATGTAACAGTAAAATCCTTAAGAAAAAATACATAAACCAAAACCGACTGTCGCTTCAATTTCTTAAAAAAACATTGAAGTGTGAAAATCATAACACCATAAATTGTTACACTACACAAATGTCTATAACCTCGAGTGATATTTACTACTCTTCGATGGAGGTTTTTAGGCTAAACAAAAATATAAATGACTCACTTCTCATCCGGAAACGCATCATAGACCTCTTGCAATTCATCCAGAAAGTGCTTCTTCCAGAACGTAGAATGATACATATTCCCGAAACACGGCACCCCAGGAAGGTACTTCACACCTCGATCTTTGAAGAAGTTATGCATTTTTTTATAATTATAGAGAGAGTACCCTATGAGGGCAGTTAGTAGAAATATTAATATTTCGAGTATCATGTTGGTACGTGTCGCGCGCCGGGGGCTCACTGTGATTATTTCGACTGCGCACGGGCTTCAAGACGTAATTGTCGAGGATATAAGGGAACATGTTCATAGAGTAACGTATAAGTACATACATACGTAGTGGTACGAATAAGTACATACGTTATCTATCTAGCCTTTGAGATCCTTGGGGAGGTCTATATCCAGCAGTAAAGTTTGACAGCCTCCGTGGCGTAGCGGTAGCGGACGCAGCCGCTGCACAAGGAGGCGCGGTTTCGATCCCCGCACAGTGCAAATATTTGTATGCATGAATATGAATATTTGCACTAGTCTGGTCGTGCCTCGAAAAGCACGTTAAGCCGTTGGTCCCGGTTGCCATTCGAACATCTAGTGGCAGTCGTTACGGGTTGCTGGAGCCCTCAAAAGTCCAGCAATTGGTCTAGCTGCAATGCTTCGATGTCGCATTCGGGTTGTGGAGGTCAGACGGCAGTCGCTTCACGGAAAATGTCGAAGTTTAATCATATCAGCAGTTAGACTGCTAAAGCGGACCCCAGACTCCAAAGCCGAAAAGCTTCGGATGCGACTGGGATTAACGCTGAGATGATGATGATGATGATAAGAGAACATTTTCATAGAGTAACATAGTCACATGTAATGTGGTACGTATCAGTACATACGTTATCTATCTAGCCTTTGAGATCCTTGGGGAGGTCTATATCCAACAGTAAACTCTTTCGGCTGAAATGATGATGATGGCGAAACCAAAAGCTTCCAGGTAACCAAAGGATAGGAAACCAAAAATATTTATTTATTGCTAGGTTGAAAAAATAAACAATATTATTTATATTTAGTCTGAGTGTATTAAATAAACCGTACATCAGCATGACTGGCTCATTGGATTGACCTTTAGTTCAATTGATAAAGCAAACGATTTCAAGGGGCTTGCTCGTGTCAATTACCAAACTATTAATAGAAAATTGTACATAGGAATTGATTCCCTTGTTCAAAAACTAAATATTACAATATTAAAGTTCTGTTCTTTTTCTTCCTATTTCGTCAATACAAAAACAGAAGAATAATATGAGAATAATTCTATCAAATTAGTCAGCGCTCTGACGTTAATTGCAATACATGATCACGGGAAGACAAAAACCTCCTCACAATGCGATCTGTATAGTGGAGTACTACTGTTTGAATCAAATTACTATTTATTTTTTAAAAATTACTAGCTTTTCCGTTCGGGTGTTAATATAAGATAAACGCCTTTTAAAATAATGGGAGCAATATGTACGTCCGCGTTTGCCCCCGTTTTCGCAACATTTTTTGTTACTGCTGTTTTGGTACTGTGTCCTATTGGTCATAGCGAAATGTTAGATGCCCTATGACCTTTCTCAGGCTCTAGACTATCTGTGTACCAAATTTAATTACAATTGGTTCAGTAGTTTTGGCGTGAAAGCCGGACAGACAGACAGACTGAGATACTTTCGCATTTATAATATTGTATTAGTATGGATAGTATGGATAAACTAGCGCTTGACCGCAATCCCGCCTGATGGTAAGCAGTGACGCAATCGTTGATGGTAAAGCGCACTAGTTTATTAAGAGCCTATTCACTCTAGCCTTGAAGACATTCAAATTGTAGTCCGACGGAAACACCGCCGCTGGCAAATTGTTCCAGTCCCTCGATGTACGCGGTATAAGGGAGGACGCGAAACGCTTCGTCCGGATCGTAGTGGTGTTAACAATGTAAGGGTGGAAACTCGCCGTACAACGGGTCGTCCGATGGTGGAACGGAGATGGGGGAAATAAATCATGCAGTTCCCTCGCACACTCCCAAAATTGCACTAATATTATAATATCCAGAATGGACGTATTAATAACCTCTGTAACACAGTTTTTACCAAGTGCTTTGCACCAGTCTATTCACGCGCTTAAAATAAGTGTTATTCTATATCTGTATACCTTTTATCATCATCAACCTTTTTTATCGTCCCACTGCTGGGCACAGGTCTTTTTTTTTATAATTATAAACTAGTACTTGACTGCAATCCCGCCTGATGGGAAGCAGTGATGCAATCGTTGATGGTAAAGCGCACTAACTTATTAAGCCTATTCACTTAAAAAACTTAGGAATAGGAAGGATGACGGCAGTTGAGCGAGGTGATGCAATGTTCGGCGTGCGCTCTGGCGGGCACCACGTCTTGGGAGCTCGAGGCGTGGGTGCTCGCCAGAGTGTACGAGTGGACGGCGGGGCGCAGGGCGCTGGGCGAGCGTCCGGCCCCAGAAGTGAGGGAAGCCGTCCGCCGGGAGGCGAGGGACGCCATCGTCCAGCATTGGACGCGGGACCGCGCCTCCGCGGTGTTCGGCCGCCGTACCCTCGACGCCATCGGGCCGGTCCTGAAGGACTGACTCGACAGGCGTCACGGGTTCCTCTCCTTCCGTCTAGTGCAGGTACTCTCCGGTCACGGCTGCTTCGGCAGGTACCTGCACCGGATAGGACGAGAGGAGACACCGTCGTGCCACGGTTGTGGCGCGGCGGAGGACACGGCGGAACACACCCTCGCGGTGTGCCCGTCGTGGGCCGTGCCGCGCCGCGATCTTGTCACGGCGGTTGGAGGGGACCTCTCGCTGCCCGCCATCGTCAGAGCGATGGTGGAGAGCGAGGAGGCTTGGGTGGCGATGGCCTCCTTCTGCGAGATCGTGATGTCGCAGAAGGAGGCAGCGGAGCGCGAGCGGGAGGAGGATCCCCTCGCTCCGGCGCTCCGCAGGCGGCGTAGGGGAAGGAGAAGGCGGGATTTCGCCCGCTTTCTCCCTCCCTGAGGTGAGCGGCGGGCGTGAGGCCGACGCCCGCCTTACATCGCTCACCATGCGGGAGCCACGGCCCCTCCCTAGGAGGGGCAATTGAGGGCCCGCCTTACTAGGCGGGTTTCGCCGGCGGGGGAGAGGTAGCTCAGGCTGCGCTAGTTTCCCACTCCCCCGCCACTATGGCGATGCCGGAGTGCCGCTGTGGGTTTAGTGGGTATTCCCGGCTTCGGCTGGGCGAGTCCCACACACGCCCTGCGGGGTAAGGTGCGTAAATGCATTCCCACAGCGTCAAAAAAAAAAAAAAAGTGATGCTATGTTAAAACTCTTGGTTTTAACATTGCCAACACAACCAAACGATGCTGCGCAGAGGGAGATTGATCTGGAGACTCTCCACGATCAAACTCCCCGCACAACAACATTTGGCACATCGTACCCGCCACACATCGCAACACAACTGCTCAGACCCGTCCTTCGTACGGCTTCACCAGACATCATGCCGGAATACGACGAATCGCTTGGCGGCAAGACTTTGTCTGGTGGGTGGTAACTTCTTCCGGCAGCCAATGTTATGGCCTACCACCGAGATAATTCTCTCATACAGAGAAGGACTGAGCGTAATCACCACTCTTGCTCTCTGCGGTTTGACAGTTTCAAGTCCAGGTTTCCTCAAGATGTTTTCCTTCACCTTATAATCAGTCATTATGTGTCCAAGATATGCTTAGAAAGTACATATAACTTAGAAAAGTTACATTGGTACTTGCCTGACCTGGAATCGAAACCGCACACTCATACTTGAGAGGCTGGTTTTAACCACTAGGCCACCACGACATTTATATACCTCTTATAAAGTAAATAGATATATAGCGTATACTAATATGAAGGTAGTAATTACTCGCAAAACAATTAATATAGACAAACAGCTCTAGATTATCTGACATCAGATAATCAGATTGTGACGCAACTATTCATTGTATTTGCAGTGACTATAATAATTAATTGCGACTAATTGTAACTATATCTGGTTATTGGAGACTAAATCATATAAGTATATAGGCAGGTAGTATATAGCTTACTGTATAGCACATATGTTTAGTAAGTACTTACTGGAACGTGAATCCGCTATTGGAAGGTGAATCGAACTCATTGACAGATCAACCTATGTTCAGTGATTTCATTTTAGTTTAGCAAATGTTTTATAGAACTAAACATTTTTCATCGTATTTCTTTGCTTCCCGACTGAAGGTGACTGAAGACCGATGACTAAAGGTGAAGGAAAACATCTTGAGGAAACCTGGACTTTAAGTCTGAAATCGCCAACCCGCATTAAGCAAGCGTGGTGATTACGCTCAATACTTCTCTGTATGAGAGGAGACCTGTGCCCAGTAGTGGGACGATAAAAGGTCGATGATGATGATGATGATTTGTTTGCTTAATTTTTAATGCGAATATAATATTATAAATGCGAAAGTTTTGACAATATATCGTTGGATGTTGGTTCCTTCTTTGTATGAGAGGAGACCTGTGCCCAGCAGTGGGACGATAAAAAAGTTGATGATGATGGTGGTTGGATGTTTGTTACTCTTTCACGCAAAAGCTACTAAACGGATTTGGATGTGATTTGGCACATAGATGGCTTATAACCAGCAATAACAAATAGGATACTTTTTATATCGATATTCCCACGGAATAAAACTGCGGGGCGAAGCTAGTTTTTAATGATTTTACTTCATACCGAATTGTACTCTAAAGCAATGTGAAGTGGTATTGATTTATAGTAAAATTGATTTATAAAAATGTGTAGATGAGTCACTGCTGACGTAAATATTGACATTCTGCAGTAATGCCGTTCCTGCATGACATTCAGACATTATCTTTTGTTTTTACATGAATTTTATTAGCTTCACTTGTATGTTTGCTTGCTTGCTTGTTTGTTTCTTTGTCCGTCTCTAACTCTTTGGACTACGAGTGAGCGGCTCATTACTGTAAAATGTCCCACCGTTTTCAATACGTTCGTTTGTTCGTTTTTTTTTATTTTATTTTAGATAGTATCAAACTAAAAAGTTGAAAATAAATATAGTTTAAAAAACTAAAAAAACATGCTTTTAAAAAATATCAAACTAAAAAGTTAAAAATAATTTTAAAAAAAGCGTGAGCCGCTTAATATACAAAAATTATGACACAAAGCGCCTCACGCTCTTTTTACATTTATTTTTAATTTTTTAGTTTGATATTTTTTTAAAAGATAATTTTGACACATTATCTTTTGTTATCAATAAACCTATTTACGACAGACTGATTTATTGTTGCATTTATTTGGAACTAGCGACCCGCCCCGGCATCGCACGGTGGCAATGCTGATACTAAATACACTACAGAAAAACTGAATGTATAAAAAACATAGCGGCGCGCTGCTACCGCAGCCCGGCCGGTCGATTGCTACCGCTGCAAACGCGACGCCCCGCAATTTTTTAATTTGTAATATCATCTAAAAATATTCCTTATAATCATATGCTGTAACGGGCGATACAGATCTATATTAAATCAACAATGTATTTGAAGTATTAAATTGGATAAGGATTAATGCTGTATTAATTAAAATCGCTTCGAAACTTAGCCAATGTTTGTCGTAAGAAGTAAATGACAAAAAACAAATGTTATTGTGGACATCGCAGACTTTTCTGTAGACCTTTTCAATGTGTACATTATTTTGATAAATATCGTAGGGTTTAGCCTGCGTTTCACTGTAAACGCGGAAAAAAATAATTATTTACGACATCACATTAGAAACCTCAAAAATTATTGCATTTCTCCACTATTCAATGGACGTATTATAACATATAAACCTTCCGCTTTAATCACTCTATCTATTAAAAAAACGCATCAAAATCCGTTGCTAAAGTTTTAAAGATTTAATCATACATGGGGACATAGGGAAAGAGAAAGCTACTTTATTTTATAATATGTAGTGATTGAGTAAAAAAAATGTGTAGATGAGTCACTGATGACGTAAATATTGCCATTCTGCAGATAAGGTCGAAACATACTGTCAAAACGTGACACGACGCCACGCCACCCGACGCATGTCAGTACGTATCAATTCCATATATTTAATATGGTCAGAAGCGCATAGGCAACACGCTATGTGACCACACGCCGCAACATCCAACCGATTTGGATCAGCGTGTTGCCGGGAGAAGGGGGGGGGGACACGCCACCCGACGAATCAGCGCAGTGTGTTTCTAGTTAACACCCGACGCCACGCTTCAGTCTTTCGTGAACATTTTTAAGGGTGTGATAAAAGAAAAGATATTTTTGTTAGTTTTTGTTTAAAAATTGGTTTAAAATGTCGGATGAAGAATTAATAGAATTAGGGAAAAACGGTACTCATTGTTATATGATATGAGTACGTCTTTTTATATTAACTGTTTCTGTCCAAAACATATCCCCAAAATATGCAATAAATCTTCTTCAAAATCCTCATCTAACTTATCTTCAAGCAGAATCGAATCCATGGCTACGTGACACGTCAATACACTTCGGCATTTCGTGAGAGACTACACTACACGATACGTGTTGTGGCATCGTGTGGCGTGTTGTCTATGTACACGGCGAGCGTCGGGTGTCGACACAACACATCGCGTTGCGTTTTGATAGCATGTTTCGACCTTAATGCCGTTCCTGCATGACTTTCATATTTTGTTATCAATAAGCCTATTTACGACAAACTGATTTATTGTTGCATTTATTTGCAATATCTGCTTTGTCATTTCGTAAGTATAAACAATGTTTTTGTCAACCTTGTAACGCTGTTTCTTTAGACACGAACTCAGGGTGGCTAACTCCACCCTTACCCGGCAGTTACAGTAAATTTAATTATGTAAATACTTGGTAGCTAGGAGCATTAAATAAAACAATAAATGGATACAATTACAAATTTATTTTATAATTACCCTGTGTCATAAATATATGACAAAACAATCTCCTAACTTACCTAGTCGATTTCCTGACTCATTCCGTCTCGGGTCGGAGTGGGACAGGGAATCCACATGAGACAATTCAGCAAGCTCAGGGTCGCTTGATGACGGATTCGTGAGGTGAACCGTTGTGATCACGGCTCAGTCGTTACAAAAGTATCTCAGGTTATGCACACAATATCCAGCCAATAGCCTATTTACATGCAACCTGTTGGAAACCCCCTGTCACTCACTAGATACATCAAAACAAAGGAATAAGGACAGGGAGACTACGTTTCGGATTAGCTCTCCTGACTAACGCTTCTGGTTTACGGTACAAAGACCCTTGGCTTCACTAACTGACGGGTGTCAGATTAATGCACGGTTGAACGCGGCCTGCGGGATTAGATATTTCGGGAACACCCGGAGCAAAGTAATCATGACAGCTTATACCTGTCTAGTCGTCGTCGAAAGAGAATGGGATGTGCCGTACCATCAGAGTTCAGCACACTTCCACTCCAAACAAGCCTGATCCAATCGGAATCAAGGCCACCTGAGGCAAGTCAGGACGCGACGCCTCCACAAGGGTTCCTGTCCTAGGCCCGCCAAAAGAGCCAAATAGAGACATCAGCCAAACTGCTAGACGCACAACCCCATGGGGTTTATTGCGCACACACGCCAACCTTGCGTACCAGCAACGTCAGCAAACCAGTCACACCGAGCAAACTCCGGTCGTTCTTCTCCAAGCTTCTCTCACCCTCGATCGACCGCTCCCAATTGTCTTTTCCTGAACCATAGATTAGTGCGTTCCGCGACTTGTATTTTAATTTCAGACTCATGAGTTGGTTCTTATTTTTTTCCAATATCTATTTATCCCAAATCCTTTTTTATTTTATTTAACCCGGTCGTTCTTTATTTGAATTTATTTATTATATTAACGACCGTACTTTCGCGCAACGCCATCTCTCGGCTCGATGCAAAATATGTGACACAAGTTTGGCCCGAGTCCAAGAGATGTCGCCTGCTGCTATATTTTTGCTACGTGACAACCTAGTGTCATAAAATCGTTTATAGACTGTATTCTTCTCTATAAGTCAGCCAAGTGTTTGGCTAACTATACTGCTTCTATTGAGCAGTTAAGTAATACACTTAGTGGTAATGAGCAGAGCTTGGAATATGTTCCAAGCTATTTAAATTACAACTTGAGACAATAGAGTCAACCTCTAGCACTATTTTAAATACCAAGTTAGACTTGTACCCATTATCAAGGGACATTGAGACAACAGAGTTAAACTCTAGCATAACCGTAAACCAAGATATAATAATATCACACCCATCAAATAATTTTCAAAATAAAATGAATAATAATAACCTTAAAATTGTTCATCAAAATATACAGGGTGTGATAAATAAACAATTAGAATTGGAGTTGTTCATGAACTGTAATTACATTGATATTGTTTGTCTTACTGAACATTGGTTAAAAGCCCATCAGTTCATGTTCAGCTTTAATAACCATCAGATTGCTAGCTCGTTCAGCAGAGTGAATATGATAAGGGGTGGCTCCCTAATAATTGTTCGTAACAATTTCAAATTTAAAGAAAGGACTGATATTGTAAGCCTCTCTGTTGAGCGGGTTATTGAAATTGCTTGCATCGAGCTTGAGCGGTTCATTGTAATAAGTGTCTACAGGCCCCCATGTGCTTCCTATGATATTTTTGAGAAATATATGGAGGAAGTTTTATTAAAGACTTGTCGCAGTAACAAAACAGTTGTTGTTTGTGGAGACTTCAACATTAATGTTCTAGAGAAATCAGCTACAGTTAATAAATTTATGTCATTATTTAAGTCTTATAACTTGTACGCAAGATTCTTTGAGCCGACTAGAATAACTGCCACGAGTGCCACCTGTTTAGACAACATCTTTACTAACTCAAGACCTTCTGACCATTTAATTATAAACGAGTTAGACTCTGATCACTGTGGCCAGTTAGTTATTTTTACTCAGAAAAGTGAAGTCAGAGCTCAAAGAAAACTTGTGAGTTTTGTTCCTATAAATGAAAATCGTTTAGGACAATTTAAAAATAATTTAATTGAAAGGCTACCGGACTTGCCTTATCACGCCAATCCGGATCATGCGTATAGTGTACTATTTAACCTCATTAATTGTGAATTTATGAAAGTTTTCACAAAAAAAACATTGCCTGTTAGCGACCGTATTATATTTAGTGACTGGGCAACCCCAGGTATTTATAAAAGCAGGGAAAAAATGTATGAATTATATCAGGAAAAAACATTTAACCATGATGAAGCTTTTCAAGATTTTGTTAAAAATTATTCAAAAACTTTTAAAAGAGCCTGTTCCTCAGCAAAAGCCATACACATTAAAAATAAAATAAAATCTTCTGGCAATAAAATCAAAACAACTTGGGGAATTATAAATTCTGAAACTGGAAGAACCAAAGTACAGAACCGCGATTTCCATCTTAAAATTAACGATGAAGATATAAAGGCGGACTTGGAGGTAGCAACTGAGTTTGAGAATTTTTTTACTAATATTCCAATAATGACAACAAAAACTTTGTCTTCTTCCTCCACTTCTGCATATGCCATACTAAAAGAATGTGTTCCAGAATGTGACAATCACTTTGAATTTACATTTGTGACTGCTAAAGACATTATAGAATCTTTTAAGGATCTTGATGTAAAAAAAACCGCCGATCATTGGGGTTTGTCAGTATACACTGTAGCTTCAATAATAGATGTTATCGCACCTTTCTTAGCAATTGTTTTTAATTCTTGTGTCACATCTGGTGTATTTCCTGATTTGATGAAACTAAGCAAAGTAATTCCACTGTTCAAATCTGGTAGTACAACTGATCCCACGAATTTTCGGCCAATATCGATATTACCAACTTTGAGCAAAATTTTTGAAAAATTAATTTTGAAACAATTGTTGAGGCACTTTAACTTATACAATTTATTGCACGTGAAACAATTTGGTTTTACAAAGGGTCGTTCAACTACGGATGCGGGCGTGGCGTTGCTAAAGAACATATTTGGGGCCTGGGAGGAATCGCAAGATGCTCTTGGTATTTTTTGTGATTTGTCCAAGGCCTTTGATTGCGTACATCATGATACTCTTATCAGGAAATTGTACCATTATGGTTTGAGGGACAGAGCTCTCGACCTTCTGACTTCTTATCTGAATAATCGAATTCAGAGGGTTGATGTTAATGGCAAGAGATCTGCAGGATCTGTGGTCACCATGGGCGTTCCGCAGGGCTCAATTCTAGGTCCATTCTTGTTTTTAATTTATATTAATGACTTACCTCATCACGTGAGGGATAATCACAACATAGTATTGTTCGCGGATGACACTTCTCTTATTTTTAAAGTCAAGCGTCAGCTAACAAACTTTGACGAAGTTAACAATGCACTCTCTAAAGTTGTCCATTGGTTTAATGTAAATAACCTCCTTTTAAATGAAAAAAAACTAAAGTCATTAAATTTTCTACGCCAAATGTCAGGCAGCTAAGTACCAATGTTCAACTGAATGGAGTAGAGTTGATCCCTGTCGAGTCGACAGTTTTTCTTGGATTAACTATTGACGCCAAGTTACAATGGGGTCCTCACATTGAGAAGCTGTCGGGTAGACTCAGTTCTGCCGCCTTTGCTGTTAAGAAAATTAGACAGATAACTGATGTGGATACAGCCAGAATTGTTTATTTTAGTTATTTTCATAGTCTTATGACTTATGGGATTCTTCTCTGGGGAACTTGTGCGGACATCAATACCATCTTTGTTTTACAGAAGAGGGCTGTTCGAGCCATTTATAACCTTGGTCCTAGAGAATCTCTTAGAGAAAAGTTCAAAGAGGTGAACATTCTGACTGTAGCTTCACAATATATATTTGAAAATCTTATGTATGTTCATAAAAATATCTCGAATTTTAAGAAGATAAGCGATATTCATAATGTAAATACCAGGAACAAACACAATCTTGCTTTACATCACACTCGTCTCCACAGAGTAGGCAACTCGTTCATGGGTCAATGTATACACTTTTACAACAAGCTTCCCATGGACGTTCGAAACTTACCCATTAAACGATTTAAGAACCATATAAAGGCCAAACTTTGCAAAAAGGGGTATTATAAAATCACAGATTATTTAGAAGACAAAAAAGCTTGGGATTGAGCTGCTCGCTCTGTTAAGCATTGTTAATTTTTATTAAGCAATATGCGTAATTATAAGGTAAATTATTGTAAACATTTTCATTTTTAATGTCTGGACTTGAAAAAAGACGATGATCCCTGAGTTTGTTTCGGCCATTTCTTCTCAGAGGTAGTCAGTTAGGAAATGCCGGCTTCATCTAGTTAAAAAAATAAAATAAAAAATAAACATGACGTGTAAAAGTGATCAGTGATCCTACTTGCTTAATAAACGATTTCATTTCATTTCATTTCATTTCATTTCATTTCATTTCTTACAGAATAAGGTACATAATCATTTTTAATGTTATAAATGTGACCGTAAGTTTGTTTATGACGCTTTCATGCGAAAACTACCAAGCCGATCATTATGCAACTTTGTAAATAGATAGATACTGAGAGATATTAGAATACCGATTTATTATATATTATTTTTTGATAAATAAAATACTCGAAACGTATGTGGGTGAAACCGCGAGGAGCAGCATTACTATTATAAATGCGCAAGTAAGTTTCTTTGACACCTTTTCACGCCTAAGCCACTGGACGGTTAAATTTGATATATTCTGATAAAAAATAAATAGTGCCACAATAAATAATACAAAAATAAATCACATATATGTAAATACTATGCAACTAGGGAAACAGAGTTATTGTCGAGCTCTGGCACCCAATGTAAGATTTAAATTGTGTTTAGGGTGCCAGCGTCTTCGCCCAATCATTGTACATCATTAGAAAAAGAAATCTATATCCCATCGTAACCTACCCATTTCTTCTTCCATTTCCATCCAGCCTCATGGTGCGCACATTGTGTGTTACCAGGGCCAATCGTCGTCGGGGGTGGTAACCGGATAGTGTCCGGGCATTCTAAAGGTCATAGCACACCTAAACGACCTGCTGCCACCCGGCAAAAAGAATTTTATTCAAATATGGCCTTTAAATATTGCACTTTAGATATATTTTACATTGGAATCATAAATTAGCAGACAGCTCGCTGTCAGCGAGCTTACCGCCGTCACACTGCTCGGCAATTGACGCCTCGCTGGCCTTTTGTTGTAGCTGAGCGATAACGCGGTGTCCTGCGTGAGCGACGAACACGATGCGACGCGACGCAACACGACGCGACGCAATTCGACGCGATGCTATACGCGACAAATGTCCTACGTGATTTTTATTACTACTTCTAGAATCATTGAGAAGTACAGTACAATTTTGCTTGAAAGTTCGTATTTAAAGTACAGACTTTTAAAAAAATATCGTAAAAACCACAGAAAGAAGACAAACAATATTTTTACTAAGAAACACATTTAGGTCCGTATTACAGAACGTCACTCAAAACTCAAGCTCTACTTAAGTCTCGTTTCAAGCCATTTGATTGGTTGAAACTAGTTTTAACTAATGCTTAAGCAGAGATCAATGCTTGAGTTTCCTTCTGGAATACGCACCTTAGTGAGTTCCATCATTTATATCCAAAATAAAGAAACGATTCTAAAATGTTTAAACAATATTGTAGAGTGTTACCGTCTATTTTCGATTACATTATTGTTTGTATTAAGTCTGAATTTCAATTAAAAACAACAAATATTCAAAAAACTATTTCTAGACCGTGGTGTCGCATCTGGTCGCCCTCAAAACAAGTGCGCGTTACGTCGCGTGAGTCTCGCCACAGACTGTCATATAGGCCGCAAGCAGTGTTGCCATTGCTACGGCAATTACCATGTGCTACGGCTTTCAGGTCAGAAAATCGCTAAATCTACGGGCTACGGCCTTCACATTAAGGCCGTAGCAGAATTTACGGCTTTTCGCAAGTTCTACAGTAATTCATTAATTTATCGTAACTTTATCATAATCGTTATTTTACAAATATTTCGAGGGTGTATCTGAATATTCCGGATGCCACGATTATAATGTCTGAGGACGGGGATTTTCCCATATGAAACGCTTCTTACTACAGTAATATTTCGAAAACTAAAAAAACGATTAAAATGTATAAAAAACCCAAAACACTGTCTTTTTGGCTAAGGAAACACATATTTTCAAGTTTAAAAATACATTTAAAAATTGCCGGAGACCGAAACTTTTTTTCCGAGTGTATGATGGCCGAAAAATGGCTTTTATGAGCCAACCTCCTTTAATAAAAGGGTCATTTTATTTTCTCCACAAAAATGTGGCAAATGACACGGCCGACAGTCGATGTTTTTCCTTAGGAACACGGCTTTTTTACCATAGATACACGGCCGCCTCAAAATTTGCGTTGGCAACACTAGCCGCAAGTAGGGATGCAGTAGAGTTGATCGCGTTCGTCGCGTTCGCAGCGTCGCATCGCGTCGCGTTCGTCGCTCACACAGGACACCGCGTAAGCGCGGCGTCCGCGAGCAGACTGCTAGCAGTCGCCGCATCGGCGCTCAGTCCTAGTACTCTGTGGCTCAGTCAGTCAGTATCTACTAAGTAACCTGCTCCCTCGATCTTTCGCGGGTTGGGAATCGGAACATTGTAAAAAAGACGAGTTGCTTCAATAGAAACCGATCACGAGCTGTATCAATCGCGAAAAGCTAGAGCGGGTGACGAGTGAACAGCTGGGCGTCTGCTAGCAGTCTCCGCGTGGACTGCTGGGTGCCTGCTAGCTGTCGCCGCGCGGACTGCGGGCAGTCGCCTGATTTTATGCTATGTCCTTTAGCACCCCGTGCCCCGCCGTTACCGTGGCCGCTACCGGAGCCAGAAATAACCGGGCTGCCGGAGACTGGGGACCTGGCCTTTACCCTCCAATAGAACAACAAAGTCGGTAATATTTATCAATAACAATGTAACTTTTATTTATTTGTTTATTACTTTATTAATTAGTAATTTTCACTGAAGGCAAGTGAGAATATCCCAATAATATTAAAAGCCATCTAGCTCTTTATCTATAAATAATCGCTGAATATTTAGGAACATGTATTGGGAAGCCCTTAAGAGTTGTTTGTTATTAAATTAAATTACCAAACATAACAGAAATAAACAAGTTGATTAATTTTCGATTATCGGAAGGTTTCCACCAATTCAATAGTTATTAAATCAGTGCTAACCTAACGTAATTTTCTAAACAAAACCGCGATACTATATATTATTATGTACGGTGTAATGATTAAAAGAACATACGTACGTCAAATAGTAAACAAATAGGATTGTTTTTATTTATAATTATTATTATTTATAAACTAGTGCTTGACTGCAATCCCGCCTGATGAAAGCGCGCTAGTTGATTCACTAAAAAAACTTAGTGAATAGGAAAGAAAACAGCAGTTCAGGGAGCAGATGCAATGTTAAACCCAACACTACCGACTACCGATGCGATACTTATGGCGCATCGCACCCGGCACTTATCGCAACACAAATGCTCGGACCCGTCCTCCGTACGGCTTCAACAGACAGACATCGTGAACACGACGAATCGCTTGGCGACAAGACTTTACCTGGTGCGTGGTAACTTCTGCCGGTAGCCGATATTATGAACTACCACCGAGAGAATATTTCTTAAGAAAACTTACAGCTAGCATAATATACAGTTAGTAAAAAATGGTCAAATAAAAGTTTCCACGGATAATTATGTTAGCACAAGAAACAGTACCTGACAGGTACAGCATAGGCCAGGTAAGTGAAATCAGAATAAGTAAGCTTTTAGGGCGTTGTTGGGGCTGCCGCGCTGTTGCAGTGTATTGGACATGTTTGTGGACGCTCACATTGACGGCTTCCATGCCGCGCTTGGCAGGTTGCGCGCCAGCACCAACAGCATTCTGGCTGAATTATTAATTATTGCGGATATGCTGGATACGCATTACGTCCAGCACTGGGTTTATACATACATACATTAGGAAATAAGCACCGAATTATTATAAAGTCTTTTAATTATTTATTTTGATTTCATTTATTTTACTATTCATATTTTTCTACTAATACTAGTTTTTTTAAGTTTTACTGTGCTAACACTCTATGGATGGTAAAGTCTGAATTAAAAAGGTTTTTTTTATTACTTACCCGTTAATATTTGACGTACGGCAAAGTCTGCGCAGTGGTTAAGCTTGTTTTGTTAATTGACTGCTGCGGTGCGTGTTGCGGGTTCGATTCCCGCACGGAACAAATATTGGTATGACCTGCAAGTAGTTGCTCCGGGTCAGCCAGACCCGGAACAGTTTGTGTGTGTATGTGAGCTTATATGTTTGAAGACGCACCCACGATACAGGAGAAATTTTAGAGGGGGGCACCGCCTTTCTTTAAAAAAAAAACGTTATTTCATATAGCAATTACAAAATAATTGTATTTTGAAAACAACCCTTTTACTGTTATCGACATTTTTTACTTGAAATAACCTACCTTTATACGATTTAAGTATATACAGTAAACGACAAGATACACAGCATAGTAGCAAAGCGATTAAAAATGATAATAATAATTAAATTGAGCTCAGTATTTAATCAAATCGGAATAGAAATAAAATTAATACAATATTAAGTTATAGATTTTGGCACAAATTTCCTTGTTTATTTTATACTAAATTTAAATTGAGTACGACTTTCTCTTTCTATTTTATTAAAAATAGGACAAATGATTAATAAGTGACGTATTTTAGTCGTCAAGTTTTTAGTCAAATACAAACTGTCTATGGAATATCTGTTTTTAATTTATCCTGTTTTTAAACCACCATCATTTATCCAACTTAAAAACAACAAAAACATTTAATATCAAGGAAGTAATAGATCTTCAATGTTATGTGTCATCAACTATTAAAACACAAATCTCCATCAAAAAAGAAAGCAATCCAATTTTTCCCTAAGTTCAAACTTTATGTGTGATTATTTGAAAAGTAATTCAATGAAAGTACTCGGTAAAGAAAACAAACTGTTTCTTTTTTCTTGTGGCTTATGTTTACCTCCATTTTAAACCTAAATTAAATTTTGTATTAATAACTTAATTATTTTTAGCGCACATGTTCTTTTGCATTTATATTTAATGTACACTAACGTCTATGATACAGGCTCGGCCTAGTTTAGACGTTAGGGCTCACTTTGATTGTTTGTAACGTAATTGCTGTAATATATTTCGTAGGTTATAATTTGTATTTTTTTTTTTTTCAATAAAACATTTTAATATATTAATTTGATAGAACTAAACTAGGCTTCTTCTCGTCCGAAATACCGCAGTGTCTCAAGACAAAAGTCTTCGACCAGTGTGTGTTACCAGTCATGAGTTATGGAATTGAGACGTGGTCGCTAACAATGGGCCATAAAAGAAGGCTCAAAGTCACTCAAAGGGCAATGGAGAGGGCTATGCTTAGGGTTTCACTGCGCGATCGAATCAGGAATGAGGAGATCCGCAGAAGAACGAGAGTAACCGACATAGCCCGAAGAATTGCAACACTAAAGTGGCAGTGAGTGGCAGTGACCGATGCCCGATGGGGCCGACGGGTTTTCGAGTGGCGACCACGCACCGGAAGACGTAGCGTGGGTAGGCCCCCGACAAGGTGGACCGACGACCTAGTGAAGGTCGCGGGAAACCGCTGGATGCGGGAGTGCGCCTCCTGCACGGTCACTGCCACTCACTGCCACTTTAGTGTTGCAATTCTTCGGGCTATGTCGGTTACTCTCGTTCTTCTGCGGATCTCCTCATTCCTGATTCGATCGCGCAGTGAAACCCTAAGCATAGCCCTCTCCATTGCCCTTTGAGTGACTTTGAGCCTTCTTTTATGGCCCATTGTTAGCGACCACGTCTCAATTCCATAACTCATGACTGGTAACACACACTGGTCGAAGACTTTTGTCTTGAGACACTGCGGTATTTCGGACGAGAAGAAGCCTAGTTTAGTTCTATCAAATTAATATATTAAAATGTTTTATTGAAAAAAAAAAAATACAAATTATAACCTACGAAATATTAGAGCAATTACGTTACAAACAATCAAAGTGAGCCCTAACGTCTAAACTAGGCCGAGCCTGTATCATAGACGTTAGTGTACATTAAATATAAATGCAAAAGAACATGTGCGCTAAAAATAATTAAGTTATTAATACAAAATTTAATTTAGGTTTAAAATGGAGGTAAACATAAGCCACAAGAAAAAAGAAACAGTTTGTTTTCTTTACCGAGTACTTTCATTGAATTACTTTTCAAATAATCACACATAAAGTTTGAACTTAGGGAAAAATTGGATTGCTTTCTTTTTTGATGGAGATTTGTGTTTTAATAGTTGATGACACATAACATTGAAGATCTATTACTTTCTTGATATTAAATGTTTTTGTTGTTTTTAAGTTGGATAAATGATGGTGGTTTAAAAACAGGATAAATTAAAAACAGATATTCCATAGACAGTTTGTATTTGACTAAAAACTTGACGACTAAAATACGTCACTTATTAATCATTTGTCCTATTTTTAATAAAATAGAAAGAGAAAGTCGTACTCAATTTAAATTTAGTATAAAATAAACAAGGAAATTTGTGCCAAAATCTATAACTTAATATTGTATTAATTTTATTTCTATTCCGATTTGAATTAATATTGAGCTCAATTTAATTATTATTATCATTTTTAATCGCTTTGCTACTATGCTGTGTATCTTGTCGTTTACTGTATATACTTAAATCGTATAAAGGTAGGTTATTTCAAGTAAAAAATGTCGATAACAGTAAAAGGGTTGTTTTCAAAATACAATTATTTTGTAATTGCTATATGAAATAACGTTTTTTTTTTAAAGAAAGGCGGTGCCCCCCTCTAAAATTTCTCCTGTATCGTGGGTGCGTCTTCAAACATATAAGCTCACATACACACACAAACTGTTCCGGGTCTGGCTGACCCGGAGCAACTACTTGCAGGTCATACCAATATTTGTTCCGTGCGGGAATCGAACCCGCAACACGCACCGCAGCAGTCAATTAACAAAACAAGCTTAACCACTGCGCAGACTTTGCCGTACGTCAAATATTAACGGGTAAGTAATAAAAAAAACCTTTTTAATTCAGACTTTACCATCCATAGAGTGTTAGCACAGTAAAACTTAAAAAAACTAGTATTAGTAGAAAAATATGAATAGTAAAATAAATGAAATCAAAATAAATAATTAAAAGACTTTATAATAATTCGGTGCTTATTTCCTAATGTATGTATGTATAAACCCAGTGCTGGACGTAATGCGTATCCAGCATATCCGCAATAATTAATAATTCAGCCAGAATGCTGTTGGTGCTGGCGCGCAACCTGCCAAGCGCCGCGGCGCAACGCTTGCGGAGCACGGCATGGAAGCCGTCAATGTGAGCGTCCACAAACATGTCCAATACACTGCAACAGCGCGGCAGCCCCAACAACGCCCTAAAAGCTTACTTATTCTGATTTCACTTACCTGGCCTATGCTGTACCTGTCAGGTACTGTTTCTTGTGCTAACATAATTATCGGTGGAAACTTTTATTTGACCATTTTTTACTAACTGTATATTATGCTAGCTGTAAGTTTTCTTAAGAAATATTCTCTCGGTGGTAGTTCATAATATCGGCGCAGAAGTTACCACGCACCAGGCAAAGTCTTGTCGCCAAGCGATTCGTCCCAGTGTGCGAGAGTGCCGGGTGCGATGCGCCATAAGTATCGCATCGGTGGTCGGTAGTGTTGGGTTTAACATTGCATCTGCTCCCTGAACTGCTGTTTTCTTTCCTATTCACTAAGTTTTTTTAGTGAATCAACTAGCGCGCTTTCATCAGGCGGGATTGCAGTCAAGCACTAGTTTATAAATAATAATAATTATAAATAAAAACAATCCTATTTGTTTACTATTTGACGTACGTATGTTCTTTTAATCATTACACCGTACATAATAATATATAGTATCGCGGTTTTGTTTAGAAAATTACGTTAGGTTAGCACTGATTTAATAACTATTGAATTGGTGGAAACTAGGCTTCTTCTCGTCCGAAATACCGCAGTGTCTCAAGACAAAAGTCTTCGACCAGTGTGTGTTACCAGTCATGAGTTATGGAATTGAGACGTGGTCGCTAACAATGGGCCATAAAAGAAGGCTCAAAGTCACTCAAAGGGCAATGGAGAGGGCTATGCTTAGGGTTTCACTGCGCGATCGAATCAGGAATGAGGAGATCCGCAGAAGAACGAGAGTAACCGACATAGCCCGAAGAATTGCAACACTAAAGTGGCAGTGAGTGGCAGTGACCGATGCCCGATGGGGCCGACGGGTTTTCGAGTGGCGACCACGCACCGGAAGACGTAGCGTGGGTAGGCCCCCGACAAGGTGGACCGACGACCTAGTGAAGGTCGCGGGAAACCGGTCGTCGTGGAGAACCTTGGGGGAGGCCTATGTCCAGCAGTGGACGTCTTTCGGCTGAAATGATGATGAAACTAGACAAAACTACACTGAACTCAATTTTAATTTAGTTTGAGAACAATAAAATCGGCGATGCAAATTACCAGTTACGTCGGATATTCCTGCATTTTCACATCTCAACAGAGGCTGATGACTACTACTGATGTACTACTACTGACACTTTTATAGACTAACCAGCTATTGCCCGCTACTTCATCTGCAGTCCAGGGTAAAAAGAAGCCTATATCTTTTTCTTTTTTACTAGTTTATGTTTTTCCAGGACATGATCTATGTGCCAAATTTCATGCAATCTCGCTCAGCCTTAGTAGCGTACAAGCGTAACAAAAATCACACACGCCACTACGATCCGGACGAAGCGTTTCGCCTCCTCCTTTATACCGCGTACATCGAGGGACTGGAATAATTTGCCAGCGGCGGTTTCCGTCGGACTACAATTTGAGTGTCTTCGATGCTAGAGTGAAGAGGCTCTTAATAAACTAGTGCGCTTTACCATCAACGATTGCGTCACTGCTTACCATCAGGCAGGATTGCGGTCAAGCGCTAGATTATAATACATTAAAAAAAAAAAAGTTCTTTAGCATTTATAATATTAGTTAGGAATATTTTTTGTTCGCGACTTCACCCGCTTGGTAAAATTTGTGATTAGTGATTGTGATCTAATTCCATTTTCGTCTTCAGTTCGTTTTAAACATAAAATAATTGAATAAACCCGTACACATTAACTAGTTTCCAACATAAGAAGGAAGAAGGTTTAAATTCATTAGCATAATGATCAGAGACCGTTCGACCGAAAACTGCTGAAGAGTTGCTGTGAAGCGAACGGAGGCTTTGATCGAAGATATTCTTCTCCACTTCCACGCGACTGCCATAATGAGGCTTTTAATAAGGTCGTTATAATGAGGACGACATAGATATTATTAGGTGAAATGGCACCTTTGTAAGGTTTTAATTGCTGATTTTGTTTTCAATTTATATTTAGGTACAACATAATAGTTATTTACCTTTTACTAGATTTGAATCTGTCCAAAAAACCGATTTTTTGAAAAATTCACAGTAAATGGATAGATGAAGCCATATCCTCCTTTTTTTTCTGTTGGGATGGGAAATCATCAAATGACTTCTCACGCTCTGGGCGGAGCGGAAGGCCGTGTCAGACCCACCCGTGTTTCTTCGCTTGCCTGTACGACGGCCAGGGCCACGGTTTCTTGTTTGACCAACCCGCAACCCTGACTCAGGAGGCATCGGTCTTCGTGGACCCCGTCACGATGTGCTGACATCTCTTTGACGTGCGCGTGAAACACGACGCGCCTTCGACTCGGGCCTGGTCCTTACCGGGTGGCGAGCTGCCCACTGCTCACCGCCCGCAGGCCCGCGCTTACGGTGGCTTGGAGTTAGGTGTCGTCTCCCGACCAGGGCGTCTCCTGTAGCCTAAGGGAACTCTCACCAGGGAAGCGGGCAGCAGCGCTCTTTTCAAATCACTGCGATCCCCAACCCGTCTGCCAAGCTTAGGGATTATGGCAAACCCCAGTGTAATGGGAAACCTTGGGGGATCCCTTTGTCCAGCGGTGGACTATAGGCTGAAGAAGAAGAAGATAGATGAAGAGAACTTAGAGTGAGGTGACAATAGTGTCAATCCCTTGAATGAGTTGAAATCTCCAGTCCACGCTATCTTTACCAAGTTTTCACGGTTAGATAGTAACAGAAGAGAGATGAACAAGTAACAAACAAACATACACACACACACACACACACACATACTAACTTGCCTATTGGTGTGGTTTTGCGACACCTATTTTTTTGTCTTTCTTAAAAAATATTTCGTATATAATCTGTGGTAGCCAGAGAGATAAAGTAGTGTGGTATGAGGCAGGAGATAGCTAGACGACATATAGTCGTTAGCCGCAATGACGCGGGCGCATCGATGCGGTAATCCGCTCAGCCGGTTAGTTTGACGATAGGAACGGCTTCATGTGTTGGATGCGGCAAAACACATATAGCGGTAAAACTTATTGAGAATGATATTCTCTTAGCATTTATATCTCTTTGTATTCCCATTTATATCGTCCCGTTTATTTCTATCACATTAATAATAAATAAGTAAGTAGTGGTAGTGTACAAATATTTGTGTGCGTGAATATAAATATTTGCACTGGTCCGATCGTGCCTCGGAAAGCACGTTAAGCCGTTAGTCCCGGTTGCCATATCAACATGTAATAGTAGTCGTTACGGGTTGTAGGAGCCCTTAATAGCTCTTTCCATTGCCCTTTGTGTGACTCTGAGCCTTCGTATGAAGCCCATTGCCCCCAACAAGGTAGACCGATGACCAGGTGAAGGTCGCGGGAAGCTGATGGATGCGAGCAGTACAAGACCGGTAATCGTGGAAAGCCTTGGGGGAGGCCTTGGTCCAGCAGTGGACTTCTATAGGCTGAAGAAGAAGATGTCTCAAATTCAAGAGATTTTATTTCACACTAGCTGTGCCCCGCGGTTTCACCCGCGTAAGCTACGAACCGAAAGAGCTCAGTTGATATAAAATAAGGGCCTGTTAAAATAATGGGAGCAATATGAACCTCCGCGTTTGTTCCCGTTTTCGCAACATTTTTTGTTCCCGCTTCGCTCCTATTGGTCATAGCGGGATTTTTATTGCCTATGTCCTTTCTAAGGCTCTAGACTATCTGTGTACCAAATTTCATTACAATCAGTTCAGTAGTTTTGGGGTGAAAGCCGGACAGACAGACAGAGATACTTTCGCACTTATAATAAAAAAATATGGATAATAAAGTATGGATTAATCTACAAAAGCACTAAAGTTTACACCTGAGTCAGTCTTTATTATTCTCAAGTAAAAAAAAATAAATCATACCGCATCGTCCGCTTCGTGGTGCTAGCTCAGATTTCCTTCAGGAATGACTGGTAGATTTTTGATAGATGTTCGCGGCCAAGCCGTGCCGGGGGAGATGAGACATATTTATCTGCTCCACAAAATAATTTTTCCCAATATATATTTTCTCTCCCTTATCACATTTAGGCGATACGTGATACGTAAGATATTGAATAAACAGTTCGGTCAGATGGGCAAATATTTCGTGATCTCATATTTTGGGAACTTTAACCCCAACTATCTATCTAGTGTCGTATACGGCACCATGACAGCAAATAAATATAAAGACGTGGTTGTATTTAGAGCAGCGATAGCTTAGTGGTATCGGCCGCGACTTACAAATTATAGGTCGTAGGTTCGAACCCCACCAGGCACATTACTTCGTGTAAATTACTTCATCACCACTGCTCTCAAAACGGTGAAACAAAACATTGTGAGGAAACCGGCATGTCCTAGAGGTAAAAAAAATATATCTATGACATGTGACATCTACCAACCCGCACTGAGCCAGCGTGGTAGATTACGGCCCACCCCGTCTCACCGAGAGGAGGCCAGTATCGCAACAGTGGGAAAAATATAGGCTGTGATTATGATGGTATTTAAGTAAAAATTTTAAATAGTTAATCGCTCTAAAGATACTGTCTGAATCAATCTATTTATTTAGAAACCGCGTACATCCCGTCTGATTACAATTTAAGTGTGTTCAAGACTTCTTCTTCTTCTACAGCCTATAGAAGTCCACTGCTGGACAAAGGCCTCCGTACTGTGCTGCCCGCATCCATCGACTTCCCGCGACCTTCACCAGGTCATCGGTCCACCATGTTGGGGGCCTCCGTACGCTGCGTCTTCCAGTA
This sequence comes from Sesamia nonagrioides, assembly GCA_017933935.1. Lineage (NCBI taxonomy): Eukaryota > Metazoa > Arthropoda > Insecta > Lepidoptera > Noctuidae > Sesamia > Sesamia nonagrioides. The sequence continues at coordinate 450,309 of JADWQK010000020.1, read as the reverse complement.
AATGGCTGCCACTCCAGAACCTTACTGCCCCATCGGCCATCGGTTCTACGAGCAATGTGCCGCACACACTGCCACTTCATTTTAGCGACTCGAAGACTAGAGTAAACGTCTTCAAGACTAGAGTGAATCAATAGGCTCTTAATAAACTAGTGTAACGTTTGTAGCACTGCTTACCATCAGGCAGTATCGAGGCCAAGCTTTAGTTACAATGTTAAAAAAAAGAACCGCGTCACTGTTGACCTTTTTTGTATTTAATTTTAATTGTTGATTTATTTAATGCATAAATTACCATATTTTGTAAACGTACCAGGGTTCTAACTAACTACGTCTACAAGGTATGGAAATTTATGTACAAGGAGATTTAATATTATCAGGGTAACATAAGTCTAAAGATCTCAAAATACAGCCTTTAATGTTGCCACTCCTGGGTCACAGGCCTCATCCGTAAAAGGGAATGGGCCCTAATCTACCACGCGGGCCTAGCCCGGGTAGGTAGATGCCACATGTCTTCCAAGTTTTGGCTCTGGGACATGGGACATGGGATGCTGGTTTCCTCAAGATGTTTTACTTCACCGTTTTGAGAGCAGTGGTGATGAAATAATTTACACAAAGTACAATGCCTGTCTAAGCATATCTTGGACACCAATGACGAATTACAAGGTGAAGGAAAACATCTTGAGGAAACCTGGACTTTAGTCTAAAATCGTCAACCCGCATTGAGCAAGCGTGGTGATTACGCTCAATCCTTCTCTGTATGAGAGGAGACCTGTACCCAACAGTGGGAAGATAAAAAGGTTGAAGATGATGATGATGATGAAAATGCCTGATGGGTTTGAATTTTTGACCTAATACAACAGTCGACCACTAGGCCACCACTGCTTTCTTGAGAAAGCAGTGGTGGCCTAGTGGTCGACTGTTGTATTAGGTATTGAGAGAGATCTTGCTTCTGAAAGCAAGATCTCTCTCAAAATGTTATTCCAAAATTAAAGAACACAATGCCGATCATGCAATGACTCTTGGCTCGGCAAACTTGCAAGCCGACCATAAATTGTATAATTCAACAAGCAGGGTAACAGAAATCAGTATTGGGCCGGGAGTTCGACACACGTTAACTCTCCACAGGGTGCGCGCGTGACTTGACTGTTCAGCTGGCGAGTTCTGAGGTCCCAGTTATAAGAATATGGCTGAACTTTCTTACTATTTTTATTTGAGATCCAATCTTAAATCAAAATAAACATTGTAAACTGAGGAGCAAAGATCACTTGATAATGGCCTTTCCAAAAAAAAAAGACCAGAAAAAATTTCTTTAATAAGATCAATCTTTTCTTCAGCCCTGGTATCTTCAAGTATTTTTAATGTAATATGAAGGCACTTTCTGAAGGGCGATTACAATCAATTCTATTTTATTGTAATTTTTGACGTTCAAAAATGCCCTTTACGTTTTGCTCATTTGAAATAAATGTTGACTTTGATGAATGGATGTTAATAGTAGATACGGTTCTGCAATGAAAAGGATAGGTAGCATTCTTTTTGTAAACAATTTTATCAAAAATCACGGCTTTTTATCTCATTCGTCTTCACAAGAAACCCAATTATCGTATATCAACATAATCTTCTAAACACAACTGGGTCTTCCCTCTGTAGTGGGAGTAGGCGCATTGCAAGCCAGTTCCGTTTCATTCATACCTAATTAACAACTTTCTCAGTGGCTAAACTACACTTAACAACAACAAGTTTAACTTAACTTAGGGAGACCCCCAACAACGTGGACCGATGGCCTGGTGAAGCTCGCAGGAAGCCGATGGATCCGGGCAGGATAAGACCGGTTACTGTAGAAAGCCTTCGAGAGGCATTTGTACAGCAATGGGCCTCTATAGGCTGAAGTAGAAGAAACATAAACTGTGTAAACTTTACGTAATCAGAGGAGCGATTCTCGTAATTTTTACGAACGTTCAACTTCTGATTTCCGTCTCAATCTGTCAAAAAATCCTTGCATTTCCTAACATTTTGTCATTCATTTATCGCAGAGATGAGGCTACGTCTAGATTGTGTTAAATTAAAACATTACGAGAAATTACCCTTCTTATGGCTGAATTTGGTCAGAGAATTAACATTGCCGTTCAACGTGCCAATGCTGCCAACCTACTGGGCATATATTTCCGGAAGACAGCAACGTAAACCATTTGTTTGTAACATCTAAATTTAGATAAAGATTTGTATTTTTTGTATTTAACAATTAAACTGAAAATCTGCGGAGGGATATCATAATTCTTTTTTTTTTTATATATATATTATAAACTAGCGCTTTACCGCAATCCTGCCTGATGGTAAGCAGTGACGCAATCGTTGATGGATTGTTGTGTTAATTTGCTTTAGGAAGCAACATTATGTGTAATATAGGCTATAGATACATAGGCATAGATGATGATGATGATAGGCAATATATTTTATTTTTAGACAAAAATTGATACCCTTAGAAATCCTTACTAAACCATCCCAGTGATTAAAAAAATTAGGTATAAAGCTTGTTTCATTGCATACGCTGTGAAAAGTAATGATAACAGAAGAAAAAAATGTTCTACAATATTAGAGGAATATAAAGATTTACATAAACTTCGCGAGACCATATGTCCCAATATAATAGTAGTGCAAGGATTTCCTGGCAAAGGCATCAGCCACCCCGCAACATTACTATATAAGAACAGTCCCTATAAGAACCGGGACACTGGCCCGCTGGGTCCTGGAGTGTACGGACGTTTTGTGTTAATTAGTGTCAGTGATTATTAAGGTCACGTAAGCCATTTTGCTTTCCCCTTTGTTAAATGGAAAATTTAAGTTTGCAGTATTTGTTTTATTAATGATTACTATTGTAAATATACACAGAGTTTGATCAAGTTGTGTCTAATTTAAATAAAATCCACTTCTGAACCTAAAAGTAGGATAACCACTCTTTCTTACATTTTAAAATTTGATAGAAATGCCGATCAAAATCAGACAGTGTTATCTTAACCTATGTATTAATTTTTAACCAAACAACAGAGTCTTGAATATGAAATATTAAAATTATTTCATACTAGCTGTTGCCCGCGACTCCGTCCGCGTTGACTTCAGTTTACAGCGAGCCGTGGTTCCCGTAAATTAAAAAGAGCTCAGTTGGTATAAAATAAGCGCCTGTAAAATAATGGGAGCAATATGTACTATCAGCTGTAGAAGTCCGTTCCCACCTTAAAGACTACTGTCGCCTGCGCTAAACTGGCCACGCACACTAACGCATTATTTTTTTTATCGCAGTCTTCGTCTTTCTTTATAGTAATGCAAAATTTCGTTACTTCATTTGAAGTTAAGTTAGCGGCCGCACTTAACAATGGTCTATCATTAGCGAGCGATTGTGGGTTCGATCCTTAATAATGGCAAATCTCTTTGTTGTTTCATATAATTTAAAATTATGATAACTGATTTGTATTTTAAAGTAAAAACGTTTGCAGATAATAATTAAACGAATAGGAAAATTTACTGAATATTTATGCCAAAATAGGTTTTTATTATATGTTTTAGTTTACTATAGATGTAATATAATAAAAAATATATAAAAATAAAACAATAAGCATATTATACTGCAATATATTATAAAGTTATATATTATATTTTTTCTCGGTGGTAGGTCACAACATCAACCGCCGGCATAAGTTACCACCCACCAGACAAAGACATGCCGCCAAGCGATTCGTCGTGTTCCGGCATGATGTCTGGTGAAGCCGTTCGGAGGACGGGTCTGAGCAGTTGTGTTGCGATGTGTGCCGGGTGCGATGCGCCAGATGGTGTTGTGTCGGGAGTTTGTTCGTGGAGGGTAGCGGGATCCGAAGCACGGTTCTCCGCTGGCCGACCGCAGGTAGTTGGGGGCCCAAGTAGTGTGCCAGCCACATACGAAAGGCTGCCCCGCCAACTGCGAAAAATCCCAGGGTGGCCCCATCGTGCCGGTTGGCGACCGGACGAGAGGACCCGATGGCGATCCCTGGGGGGGTTCGGGCGTCCCCGCAGTCTCCAGAACAATCTCCCTCTGGCCCAGCATCGTTGGTCGTATTGTTGGGTTTATCGTTGCATCACCTCACTCAACTGCCGTCTTCCTTCCTATTCACTCAGTATATAAAATTAATATGAAAAGTTACAAAAGGAAAAGTAGGTGTGCACAGCGGGCGCACGTCCTCTCGTTCATAGTGCACCTCTCAAACATCCGAGGTTTGCACTCCAATATCGATGCAGTCCATTACCACCTTGAGACTGAAAAGCCCCACCTACTTTTCTTGACGGAGACCCAGATCAGATGTCCGACTGACGCGGCGTACCTCGGCTACCCGGGATACTCTTTGGAGCATCATTTCCTGCAGCGTGCCGGGGTCTGTGTGTATGTCCGCAATGACATCTGTTGCCGGCGCCTCCGTCACCTCGAAGACCCTCACTTCTCGTCCCTATGGCTGTTGGTTGACACTGGTGTGGACAAAATTGTTTACACCTGTGTCTACCGATCGCACAGCGGTGATCAGGAGACAACTCGTTTATTTGACCACCTCAGTGAGGCTGCTGACAATGCGCTGCATCGGCACCCTGACGCTCAGTTCGTCGCTCTGGGGGACTTCAACGCCTGCCACCAGGACTGGCTCTTCCCATACCAGAGGACCGACCACGCTGGGAGAGAAGCGCGAAACTTCGCGCTTTCTATGGGCCTTTCCCAGCTGGTAGAGCAAGCGACTAGGGTGCCTGATGTAGTTGGCCATACTGCCAACTGTTTGGACCTTCTGCTGACCACTGATCCGGACAGATGTGTTGTAACAGTTTCCTCACCGTTGGGAACTTCAGACCACTGTCTGGTGAAGTCTGTATCGTCCTTCTCCCCACCAGATCACGACTCTCGTGGTGAACGGCGAATGTGGCGATACAGGTCAGCGGATTGGGATGAGATGCGCCACTTCTTTGCGTCTTATCCTTGGCAGCAGGTCTGCTTCTCTTCTGACAATCCTTCGAGCTGTGCGGACGCTATAACCGATGTGGTGCGTCAAGCTATGGAGTATTTTATCCCATTCAATGACGTGCCCGTCGGTGGCTCGGCTCGCCCATGGTTCAATGCCGATTGTGTCCAAGCTGAACAGCGTAAGCACACGGCATTTCTCGCCTGGGTTGACGCTCGTGACCGCGGAGCTCCGGATCTAAGCTCAAAGAAGAGAGCCTTTAACCGTGCTGCCAAGTCCTACAAGAAGGCGCTCAAGAAGGCTCGCTTCGACCGCATTACCCATATTGGCAACAAGTTATCTGCGCAACCATCCGGTAGCAGATCTTTTTGGTCCCTTGCCAAATCGGTTGAGGCGAACTTCTGTCGGCCCTCACTGCCTCCGCTGGTTAGGCCTGATGGAACACTGGCTCATACGGCAAGAGAGAAAGCAGGTCTCTTTGCTTCTCTCTTTGCCCATAATTCGCGTCTTGATACTGGCAGTGCTACTCCACCTAATTTACCTCATTGCGGAGCTTCAATGCCTGAGGTTCGCATTAGAAACAAGGAGGTTCTGAGAGTACTGTGTCGTCTGGACGTGAATAAGGCTAGTGGTCCGGATGGTATACCAGCGATTGTTCTTAAAGCATGTGCGCCCGAGTTGTCTCCTGTATTGACGCGCTTGTATCGCCTCTCATTTAGGACTGGTATAGTGCCCAAGTCCTGGAAGCTTGCTAACGTGCAGCCCGTGCCCAAGAAGGGTAGTCGTGCCGATCTTGCCAACTATCGGCCGATTTCGATCACCTCCATACTTTGCAAAATTATGGAGCGTGTATTGAACTCGCGCCTCTTGGCATACCTGGAGGGTAACGATCTCCTCAGTGACCGACAGTACGGGTTTCGCCGCAATCGGTCAACTGGGGACCTACTAGTGTATGCCACTCACTTGTGGGGCGAGGCCCTCGAGAAGAATGGGGAAGCGATTGCTGTCTCCCTTGATGTCTCGAAGGCCTTCGACCGGGTATGGCACGCTGGCCTTTTGAGTAAGCTTCCAGCGTACGGCATTTCCCCTAGCCTGACTGGCTGGGTAAAAGACTTCCTGACTAAACGGTCCCTCCGAGTTGTTGTCGACGGATGCTCTTCTGAGCCCATGTCAACTAATGCCGGTGTTCCTCAGGGGTCTGTTCTCTCTGCAACTCTGTTCCTGCTGCATATTAACGATCTGCTGCCCGGTATCTATGGGTATGCAGATGACAGCACAGTTGTAGAGAGATACCTGCCGGATGCTCGGGCTAGTAGGGAATCAATCCGGTCCGAAAGAGAGGCCATGGTTGAGCGAACGAGTGTTGCACTGCAGGCAGTCTCCGAATGGGGCAATGCCAATCTTGTAGCATTCAATGCCGCCAAAACACAGGCGTGTCTTTTCACCGCCAAAAGGAGCCCGTTCACCTTGGCCCCTACTTTTCGGAATGTGTCCTTGGAGTGTTCCGACCGCCTTCAGCTTTTGGGAGTTGAGATTTCCTCGAACCTTAACTTTGGGCGGTTCATTGAGTCCAAGGCCAAGGTGGCTGCCAGGAAACTTGGCGTTATCGCAAAGGTCCGGCAGTACTTCACACCTGGGCAGCTTCTAATGTTATACAAAGCACAGGTCCGTTCGTGTGTGGAGTACTGCAGCCACATTTGGGCTGGTGCTGCCAAGTGTCACCTGGCCACTTTGGATTCAGTGGAGAGACGTGCAAAGAGGCTGATTGGTGAGCCTGATCTAACTCGAGTTGGTCTCCAAAGCCTAGAGCACAGGCGTAGAGTAGCCAGCCTTTCGGTGTTCTATAGGATGCATTTCGGGGAGTGTGCGAGGGAATTGCATGATTTAATTCCCCCATCTCCGTTCCACCAGCGGACGACCCGTCGTACAGCTGGTTTCCACCCTTACGTTGTTAACACCACTACGATCCGGACGAAGCGCTTCGCCTCCTCCTTTATACCGCGTACATCGAGGGACTGGAACAATTTGCCCGCGGCGGTGTTTCCGTCGGACTACAATTTGAGTGTCTTCAAGGCTAGAGTGAATAGGCTCTTAATAAACTAGTGCGCTTTACCATCAACGATTGCGTCACTGCTTACCATCAGGCAGGATTGCGGTCAAGCGCTGGTTTATAATATTAAAAAAAAAAAAAAATAATATTCGGTATATATATACTTATACTAATAAATGAAACAAACGTTGAAATGGCACCATTGTAATATTTTATATAAAAGTAATCCTTGACAAACTTATGATATTATTATGGTAAAAAATATAAAAACATTTTTGGTTTTTAGATATGAAAGTTATAGTATTATATGTTATCATTAAAGAGGTTATAGCTTATTTTTTCATTTTCTTAAAGAAAAGAGGATTGAAGCTTAACCTGAATATTATTACAATCATAAAATAATCTATACTTAGAACACAAAACAGTGCTTATTACATATACATTTTTTTTTTTTGCGTGTATAGCATGGTACTGGTGCTGCCATCCTGCAGTGCCTTTTTTGGAGTTTGAAGGCATGAGATTATAATGTTCAAGCGCTTTCTTAGTTCATAAGTAAACGAACTTATTTCTTATCGAATTCCGAAATTATTGTTTTATAATTTACCAAAAGTAATTTGTATTGAAATTGCAAAAGGAAATTGCAAAAATTACTTTACGAGTTGGTTTAGAGTCCGTTATTAAGATATATAATGGTATATATTTAAAACACTTTGTAGGATACTTCTGCACTGTGATTGTTTTAAATTGTTTTTTTTTTTTTTTGTTTGGCTCGATAAGTCTAGCTCGATAAGTCTCCACCAGTCTTGCCAGTTTATTTTTAAACCACAAATACAACCTCCCTTCTTCGCAAGATTTAAAGGTTTATTCAACGGTAAATATTGTTGTTTCGTTCCACTTGTCTCGACACATAAGCCACCTTCGTCCTCCAACCTCTTGACTTTGGCTTACAGTATTTCTCTAAAACAATAACAATTTTATTACTCACTTGCAACAAGCGATTGGTTTGCAACTTATCCAAATAATAATAAAAACAACTTACACAAAAGCCGGTTTCCTATTATGATATTTGAGATATATTGCTGCATATGCCTGCATATTGATTAAAAAAGTAAAACTAATAACACGAACTCGTAACTATATGTTCACCAACCAACAACAGCTAAGTAATATTATTTGAGTTATTGTAGTTAATAATAGTTATTGTAGGTAGTGGAATATTTTTTGTTCAGTTTGTTTCAAATCTACCGTCATCTTTTTTTAATGACTCTAATATAGAAAAAATCTTAAAACAAAGTATCATCGTTAAGTTGCGGATCGGTATTTTTACATATTTTTGTTGTCAGCATTCATAACTCACCAATAAACATTTAAAAAATATTTTGTAAGTTATTAGATTTGAACTCGAACCACCTTGAACGCCTATCAAGGCGAGAACCGCTAGGCCATTTAAACACTTACTGTGAGCATTGAAATTAGTAAGTAGTACCTAACAATCATAAGCGGGCAGCAAGTTGTCAAAGTGTATGAGTGTGTATCAAACGTTATTATATAAAAAGGTCGTAACTACAACTAGTATTGCTGGGCCATAATTTTGTAAGATTATAACTCGACTTTTGGTCTTGACTGTACGTCCGCGTTTGCCCCCGTTATGTTTTGTTACTGCTCTGGTTATAGCGGGATGTTATATAGCCTATGTCCTTTCTCAGGCTCTAGACTATCTGTGTACCAAATTTCATTACAATGGGTTCAGTAGTTTTGGCGTCAAAGCCGGACAGACTGACAGACAGAGATACTTTCGTATTTATAATATTATATGGAATATGGATTCAAAACTGTGTCAATATCATTGTTGATTAATTTTTGAATTATTGAAATCGGACATTCCATTCAAAAGATATTAGAAATTACAAATGTCAATATTATAAGCAAAAAATACTCGCTAGGGCTCCGATGTGGCTCCACGCAGCGTAGCGAGCAAAGAGGAGTAGTATTAGAGTAGTATTTATTTAAGGTTCTTTTAGGTTCTTCTTTCTCCTATTCGGGTCGAAGGTAGCACCTAAACAGCACTAAGCTGTCTTATATTCTATAATTTTAGTTTATTTCAGAACAGTTCTTTCACAATAAAACTTATTTAGTCGTGGTGGGCTAGTGGTTTAAACACCAGCCTCTAAAGTATAACTGTGCGGGTTCGATTCCAGGTCAGGCAAGTACTGTAACTAAGTAATGTAACTTTTCTAAGTTATATGTACTTTCTAAATATATCTTGGACACCAATGACTTGATAAGGTGAAAGAAAACATCTTGAGGAAACCTTTAAGTCTGAAATCGCCAACCCGCATTTAGCAAGCGTGGTGATTACACTCAATCCTTCTCTGTATGAAAGGAGACCAGTGCCCAGCAGTGGGACAATAAAAAAGGTTGATGATGATGATGATTAGTTTATTCTTATTTTGTTGATTTGAGCGAGATTAAGAAAATCTTCTTTAAAAATTCGGATCGTCTCGCGAGAATATTTTTGTCCTGTTTTGTTTAAAAAATGGACTGATGAAGCAAACGTTATCTACGCGTCTGGAATAGTTATCCTAAAACCAATAGGAAGTTTCTAGTGCATTTACACTAAAATAAATGATTATTAGTTAAGAATTTATTACTAACCCGCTAAACCCTTTAAACTTGGACCCGACCACGCCCGATACAGTCGCGAGTCGGATACGAAATCAAACAAAATATTGTTTCGCCTCTTCAGACTCAGATAGTTTTTCATCCATTTTAGTTATGATAAATTCTGACCATGTGTCTCAGTAGTAGCTCTTATAGTGTGATAGTATTTCCGAAACTCGTATCTTATGACGGTCCTTTTGCGGAATTGCATCAAAGAAGGCACCTTAGAGTTTAGACGGTGGATGTTCAGCATTTTATGCTTCGTTTGCTTTTTTATGTTTACGTTTATTAAGAATGTTTGAAAGTGTTCCGATAACTAAAGTATATTGCTAATTCATTGCTCTATGTGTTCAAAAAATGTTACTGGTCAACAAATTAAATAACGCAATGAATATTTTTGCACTGTCAAAACGAAAACCGTAGCCACTAATAGTGTAAGACAGCCTCCGTGGCGTAACGGTAGCGGTCGCGGCCGCTGCGCAAGGTGGCGCGGGTTCGATCCCCGCACAGTGCAAGTATTTGTATGCATGAATATGAATACTTGCACTGGTCTGGTCGTGCCTCGGAAAGCACGTTAAGCCGTTGGTCCCGGTTGCCATACAAACATCTAGTGGCAGTCGTTACGGGTTGTTGGAGCCCTCATAAGTCCAACAATTATGGTCTAACTGCAATGCTTCGATGTCGCCTTCGGGTTGTGAAGGTCAGACGGCAGTCGCTTCACGGAAAATGTCGAAGTTCAGCCATTTCAGCAGTAGGACTGGTAAAAGCGGACCCCAGACTCCAAAGCTGAAAAGGCTTCGGATGCGACTGGGACTAACGCTGTGATGATGATGACTAATAGTGTAATACAGGATAGAGGTGTTTCCTGAGTAAAAAAATCTATTTAGTCCGTCGTTCAGATTATAGAAAAATATTGGATACGTAAATTTTGTTTTAACAAATCAATAAAAATTGACAAACAAAAGGCATCAAAGATCAGGATTGTGAGCTGGTGACGTCACTCGTTGCTAAAAATGTAGCAAGGAGTGACGTCATACGAGTTTTCATCGCACTGTATCGTCTTCATAAGAAAAAATACGTGCCTAGTATTTTATTTTTTTTTTTCGATATCTGACTGACGCACTAATTATTATTTTTTTAGTCAACTACCCTATTGCCCTACTGAAGCATTTTAAAGTATGTTGCCAATCTATTGCTTCTTACTGCTTGCTCAATAACGTAAATAACGCAATGTATGTTGTTGAATTGTCAAAATAAAAGCCATTGCCATTGATAGTGTGTTACGCATATAACCTCCTGGGCTACATTCAACCGCGACTGGTAAGTATATCCGATAAAATGTTATTGCGTTTTTCCATCAGTGTACAGTCTCAAGAGTACTCTGGAATTTGTAACTGGTTGAATTGACTCGAATTTAGCAAACCGCACATCTGCAAAAAACTGTGAAACTGAGGTTTGAGATATCTTTATTTCCCATAAGAAATTAATCACTTACATGAGAAATTTTTAAATACTAAATTAAACAAATATTTAAGACGTACAGTACAGTAAGACATTATACAAAAATAAAAATAAAAATATGTAGGGTAGATTGTTAGCACAACATGGACCACGCACAACTAGATGTGGCATGTACTAAGGTGCGCTCGCTTGATTAAATATATGCAATTTTAAATGCTTTTTAAATATTAACATAGACTTTGCGTCTTTAATTTTTTTTTGGTAATTTGTTGTACAATGCTGCACCTTCGTACATTACACTTTTTTGCCATAGTTAGTGCGCGGTGAGTATAACTGTATATCATTAGCGTTTCTAAGCCCAATGTTGTGTTTTTGATGTTTTTTTGTGAAATGTATTTGTGTGTGAATGTTTTTATTGGGTTTATTACATACCATAATATTTATTAGCGTGTATACTAGACTTCGAAGACTTTTGTCTTGAGACACTGCGGTATTTCGGACGAGAAGATTTTACGTAGCTTCCTGAAAGCAGCCCAGCCAGATTCGACGATTGACCTCTTTCTCGAAGTTGGACCTTCCTAACTGGTGTGAGTTGCCAGTGATGACTTATGGAATTGAGACGTGGTCGCTAACAATGGGCCTTATAAGAAGGCTCAAAGTCACTCAAAGGGCAATGAAGAGGGCTATGCTTGGGGTTTCACTGCGCGATCGAATCAGGAATGAGGATATCCGCAGAAGAACGAGATTAACTATGTGATGATGATACTAGACTTCGAACCCATTGATCGTTGATTGTTGATGGTTACTAGCATAGTCATGAATCTGTAGAAAAACTTAAAACCCACGTGGACACAAGCCGGGTTGTAAATATGGCATTTCTCATTAAGCTAACCGCCTAGTACTGCGCAACGTACTTTTATTTTATTTTATTTTTTATTCATCTATCTTCGAAACATATAGATATAGGTACCATTGTGAATTTTTAACAAGGAAAACATCTTGAGGAAACCTGGACTATAAGTCTGAAATCGCCAACCCGCATTGAGTAAGCGTGGTGATTACCCTCAACCCTTCTCTGTATGAGAGGAGACCTGTGCCCAGCAGTGGGAAGATAAAAAGGCTGATGATGATGACTACGGAAGTCATCATCAACAACCTTTTTTATCGTCCCACTGCTGGGCACTACGGGGAGCTTTCCAGTGATCTAAGAAAAACAATGTTTTCAAATAAAGACAACCTATTGCTTAATCTAATCCATTTATTAATTAATTATCGAAATATCAGTTCCTCTGATAATTCTTTGCAGTCGTAAAAATTTGTATATGGGCAAAAAATATACACATATTATCATTACTCGTTTTTATTTTATTTTATTTATTATGGATAATAAACAGTGACACATTACATTTTCATAAAAAGACATATAAAAAGATATGGTCAAATGTGTAACCAACAACATATCCATACACAACACATATAAAAATAATAATATTTACAGAATTTTAGACCTCATGGAAGTAAAATTGACCCAATTATGAACAAAATCCAAAACACCTTTAAACACACCTTTTTTTTCCTCTCCGCTTCTCATAAATTGCCCATGATGTCACCCATATCTTCCACTTTTTTTCGTTCTAGGACAAGCCAGTTTGCTTACGAGATTTCCTTCGCTGCTTTGAGAGCAGTGGTGTGGAAATTAAATAAGCAAAGTGCCTCCCGCCTCACGCTAAGGAAGCACTTCCCATAATTGATGACGACCTCACGAAATAGGATTTCAGTTTAAAGAAACTAAAGCTATGCAGAGTTACTGCAGCTTTCACTGTTACGGCTCATTTAATTAACACTTCTTTGTTCTTTGACAGTCCACTGTGTAGGGCCTACATACATGAAGAATCATCAGACTTTTTTTTTATAATTACAAACTAGTGCTCAACCGCAATCTTGCCTGATGATAAGCAGAGATGCAATCGTTGATGGTAAAGCGCGCTAGTTTGTTCACCATAAAAAATGTAGCAGATTGAGTATACGAAGATAGAAAAAGTTCTGAAATGGTCTGCTTTTTTTTGGCTTTCAAGTCGGTTCCAGTCGAACCGCTTGAAGACGGCTTCTAAAGGACGGTCGCGGGTTCACGACTTCGGTTGAAGCGAGCTACTCGGCCGCTTATCATGGATCTCCGATCGACTTACCGTCAACGATTGCAGAAAGACGGCGGTTGAGTGAGATGTTGCAATTTTAAATCCAACAATACGACCAACGATGCTACGCCAGAGGGAGATTGATATGGAGACCCTCCATGACCAAACTTCCGACACAACAACATTTAGTGCATCGTGCCCGGCACCCTTCACAACACAACTGCTCAGACCCGTCCTCCGTATGACTTCACCAGACATCATATCAGAACACGACGAATCGCTTGGCGGCAAGACTTTGTCTGGTGGGTGGTGGACTTCTGCCGGCAGCCGATGGGATGGCCTACCACCGAGTCTTACTTACTATCTAAATTATTCTAGGCACGTAATACAACATCACGTACAAACACCTCCGTCCTCATGCACCGCACCACACCACACTACAATACACCACACCATACCACACCAAACCACATCACACCACACCACACCACCACACCACACCACACCACACCACAGCTCCACACCACACCACACCACACCACATTACACCACACCAAATCACACCACATCACACCAAATCACACTACAATACACCATACCACACCATACCACATCACACCACATCACACCACATCACACCACATCACACCACACCACATCACACCACACCACATCACACCATACCACACCACACCACAGCCGATGTTATGGCCTACCACCGAGTCTTACTATCTAAATTATTCTAGGCACGTAATACAACATCACGTACAAACACCTCCGCCTCCGTACCACACCACACCACAACACACCACATCACACCACATCACACCACATCACATCACACTACACCACACCAAATCACACTACAATACACCATACCACACCATACCACATCACACCACACCACATCACACCACATCACACCACACCACATCACACCACATCACACCACACCACACCACACCACATCACACCACATCACACCACAATACACCACACCACACCACATCACATCACACCACATCACACCACACCACACCACACCACATCACACCACACCATACCACACCACACCACACCACATCACACCACACCACATCACACCATACCACACCACACCACATCACACCACATCACACCACATCACACCACATCACACCACATCACACCACATCACACCACATCACACTATTCCACACCATACCACTCCACATCAGAATAGTTGCACACTATTCCTCTTACACACATAGTCACATATTACAATCAATACATTTTACGTTATGTTTATTTAGGTTTAAAATGGGTTTAAATCAGATAAACGTTAGCTACTATATTATAGGTTTTGTTAGCACACACACATTATATTAATTTCATTATTGATCAATAAGCTACAATAGAACACTGAATCCTAAGTCACAGGGTCCCCCTAGTTTAGGAGGCAGGATTTTTCACTATTTGTACAACCTTTATTTTCCATAAATATGAGTATATGAAATGTACTCATTTGCTATTTAGGTTTTCTGTATCAATAAAGCTATTTTTATTATTATTTTTTATTAATCCAGGTACCCTCCGTGAGACGGTCAGAGCTGGCCTTCCTTGAAAAGCTGGGGTCGAATAACCGATATTCCTTCCCGAAAGCAAAATACACGCCATAATTGGGTTTTGCGGACCTGAGGTCGAACCTACAACTCAATAACAATGATCCCTGCGAAGAGTTATGTTACAAATTTTCTGCCGAAACTACAACTAAAAAGACAAAAGCTATCGTGTTTTCCGTACATTACCGACAAGCAGCCTACTAACCCAGCCAGCAATGGTTGCAGTCTCTGGGGTTGTCAATTAAAAAACGTGGTAAAATATTCTGTTATTGATATTTTACATCATTGATACGACCGATTTTGTGAAAATATTGTTGTGTTTGACGACGATATTTTAATTATGAAGGTACTATTGGGTGTGGGATGAATGATAATTTGTAATTACTGATATTATGTTTTTGTAATTGTGTTTTCCTCTTTAGGGGTGGTCTTCATTTTATCAAGTACCAGGACTTCAGCAGACTCTAAGAGCTTATGCTTCCAATGTTGGATTTGAATGATCGTAGTCTGCGAGCAAATGAAAATAATGCTAGAGCTTAAGTGTTGCACGTGACTAAAATACCACTTTTGATAAGTTTTCAGACAGATTTTCAAGGTCAATGCCCTATCTTGCCAACTGTCATTGATTAAAATGTATTCTTATCTTTAATCAAAGCGTTCTTAGTTTGGATCTCACAAATTCACAAAGCAAAGCGCTGTCAGATAAAATTGCTTCAAAGGTTTTATCATTTCCTCATGCCATGTTTCTAATCCAATGAAAACCCAAAAAACACGACCTGCAAACCCTTTCTAACAAAACAGGAGCATTGTAAAAATGATCTGTCTGCCTACACAGGGCAACAATAACTCATTGGATTGTGATTCTAAAGGCACACATCACGCCAATTAAATCGTGGTGCGGGACAGAATGGTATTTGCTGGCACCCAAAACATTTGTCAAAGCGAACGGAACGCTTGAAAAATTTCAACTGAAGCAATACGGCACGAATGAAAGATTAAATCGGAGCCGACGTGGATTTAAAGTCAGTGGAAGTGACTTACTAGGTTTTTAAATGTATATTGATCGGCATTAAGCCTATCAACATAAATTTAAAAACTTAGTAAGTAAGTAAATTTGCACAAAAGCTTAAACGCAATACAGTTTTAAATGAATAACCTGGTTTAAGCCACCTTATGGGTAGTATGTGTAGTAAATGAAGCACTAATTCTCTTCTGAGGAGACTGTAATACATCATGCGAGCCCATAGCAGGTTAGTAGAGGTCACATGTCATTTCAATTTTTGAGTCTAGGACCGACCTGTTTTCTCTTTATGTTATCATTCACTGTTTCTAAAGAGCAGTGTTAATGATTTACATAATTATTATAAACTGAAGCACCTGTCGAGATTCAAACCTATGATCTAAAACTCCTGAATCAACAGCATTGAATCGACACGAAACATTAGAACCAAACAATTCACAACATTTCTTTTGTCAATTTATATAAAAAAACAGAAGACCACCCGAGTAATTTCTTACGGAAAAATACATTATTTAACTAAACAAAGGAATTATTCAAGGACGCGGTAAAAGAATTTCATTTCTTCTATTTACCTACTTGGTAAATAATTTACCCTTTTGAGAGACACGGAAAAATTTTACGTATCCATATTTGATCGGATATAACGTAATGTTGCTTCAGACTCAAGATGAGCAAATCGTTTCAGAAAATTATTGTTTATTTTTGTGTTCTAAACAATATTAATATTAATGCATTAGCTATTGATGATAAAAGCCTTCAATATTTGTGTAAGGCGGCCCCTAGACGATCAATTATATTGCGCAATATTACAAATTGTGCAATATCATTGATCGGTTAAATATTGAAGACTGTGCAATCTTCTTCTTCTTCTTCTTCTTCTCAGTCTATAGAGGTCCACCGCTGGGCAAAGGCCTCCCCCAAGGCTTTCTAGAATGACAGGTCTTGTGCTGCCCGCATCGCAGGGCAATAAGGTTCTGGAGTGGCCGCCACTCCAGAACCTTATTGCCTCATCAGTCATCGGTTCTACGAGCAATGTGCCCTGCCCACTGCCACTTAAGTTTAGCGACTCGAAAAGCTATGTCGGTGACTTTGGTTCTTCTCCGAATCTCCTCATTTCTGATTTGATCACGCAGAGGAACTCCGAGCATAGCTCTATCCACCGCCCTTTGTGTGACTCTGAGCCTTCGTATGAGGCACATTGTGAGCGTCCACGTTTCAGTTCCGTAAGTCATCACTGGCAGCACACACTGGTCAAAGACTTTAGTCTTGAGACACTGTGGTATGTTGGACGATGAGAAGATGTTAAAGAATGTGTGTTGTAGCGTTAAAGAATGTGCAGTAATTGAATAAAAGTTTGAGCGAGTTTAATTAATATTGTACCATATTTTTGATTTGCATCGTGTAGGGTCAGTATTGCGCAATGTTTATTAGTTCGTGCAAAGAGTAAAGTAAATAAGTATAGAGAGAAGTTAGTGTTTCATCTTGACGTGGAGTACACGCGCGAAAACATTGAGCACTCCGTATTTTGTTTTTTTTTTATATAATATATCATAAACCAGCGCTTGACCGCAGTCCCGCCTGATGGCAGTGCTGCGATCGTCGATGGTAAAGCGCGCTAGTTTATTAAGAGCCTATTCACTCTAGCCTTGAAGACACTCAAATTGTAGTCCGACGGAAATACCGCCGCCGGCAAGTTGTTCCAGTCCCTTGATGTAGGTGGTATAAAGGAGGAGGCGAAACGCTTCGTCTGGATCGTAGTAGTGTTAACTACGTAAGGGTGGAAACTCGCCGTACGACGGATCGTCCGATGGTGGAACGGAGATGAATTAAATCATGCAATTCCCTCGCACACTCCCCAAAATGCAGCCTATAGAACACCGAAAGGCTGGCTACTCTGCGCCTGTGCTCTAGGCTTTGGAGACCGTCTCGAGTTAAATCAGGGTCACCAATTAGCCTCTTCGCACGCCTCTCGAGTGAATCCAAAGTAGCCAGGTGACATTTCGCAGCACCAGCCCAAATGTGGCTGCACACGAACGGATCTGTGCTTTGTACAACATCAGAAGCTGCCCCGGCGTGAAGTACCGCCGGACCTTGGCGTCATAAGTTTTCTGGCAGCCACCCTGGCCTTGGACTCAATGAACCGCCCAAAGTTTAGGTTCCAGGAAATCTCAACTCCCAAAAGCTGAAGGCGGTCGGTGCACTGCAAAGATACACTCTGAAAAGTAGGAGCCAAGGCGAACGGGCTCCACAACATGGTGCAATATAATTGGTCGTTTGGATGCAAAGCATTTTTCAATCCTATTGTACAATAAAATGTATTGCACGATGTAATTGTAGGTCTAAGTACCGCCTTAGATACTGTGATAAAAATCTTGAATGACACATCACGGTAAACTCATTTCCTTTTTAAGGATCTCATAAACGGTGGTCATAGGTTTTGTTGTTCTATCGCGAGTAACCCGGCCCTCGTCAGCCCACAGATTTTACGTCTTCAAAATATCAAGGTCCCTTTATTCTATGTAAATTCAGTATTCATTTACTTTTATTTCATTTAAGTCCAACAATTGGTCTAACTGCAATGCTTCATTGAGGTCAGACGGCAGTCGCTTCACGGAAAATATCAAAATTTAGCCAAAATCAGCAGTTAGACTGGTAAAGCGGACCCCAGACTCCAAAGCTGATAAAGCTCTCGTTCTTCCGCGGATATCGATAATATTGATATGAAGTTATTATATTTATAGATCACCCCCACACCTAAACTCCTAAGCACATCTAGTACTATCAGCTAGTTCTTTGTACGAAATCCTGGGCGCATCGCTTTATCATTTTAATCGGTTTCCGGGCGGGCAGGTGCTAGCTGTCGTCGCGTTTCAACAATTTCATTTAACACCAGCGATCAAACTGCACGCTATAACCAGGGTACTAGGGTAACAGGATATACGAGTAGCTGGGTTTTATCTTATCCGATTTGTGGGACTGCGTATTGGATCGGGAATTATTATATTCCCGATCCAATACGCAAGAATTTGAAGACTATTTTTGTTTCTTTTACATTGTGATTTTGACTATATTTTTAGTTCCTACCTGGCAAACAACGTTGTGTTGGTATATTTAAATTGTAGTTATGTAATACTAGCTTTCCGCCCGCGGCTTCGCCCGCGTGGAGGTCGGTTTTAACGCGCTTTTTAGGTTTCCCTCGGAAACATCAAATTTTTCCGGGATAAAAGGTAGCCTATGTTCTTTCTCGGGGTCTAAAGATTGTCTGTGCCAAATTTCATCAAAATCGGTTGAGAGGTTTAAGCGGGAAAGCGTAACAGACAGACAGACAGACAGACAGACAGACAGACAGACAGACAGACAGACAGACAGACAGACAGAGTTACTTTCGCATTTATAATATTAGTATGGATTGGTATGTACATATATCAACTTTCTTTTAATGATATAATGAAACTCCACCGTGGTTTTCCTAAACTCGATGAATTAAAATAAACCCGAAGATTTTCTCTGTAGCTGTTTGTCTTTTTGTTTGGGATGGGAAATCATCAGATGACCTCTCCCGCTCTAGGCGGAGTGGAAGGGCGTGTCAGACTTTCACTTATTAAAACCCACCTGTGTTCCTTCAATGGTGTTGTCACTTTTTTAAAAATTACCAAATTTCGGGAAGTTCGAATTAATTCACGGGAAAAAAAACATTAATTCAAAATTCATTAGTATTGTTACTCTGATGATTACATAAAATTTTATATTATATTTGGTCATGTGTTTACCTAACCTTTATTATCCTTATGAGTCGGGCAGGATCTTTACATATTGTATAAACGCACTGGCAGAGTATGTGTACGAGACCCTAAAAATATTAGGATATAAATTCAAAAGTAATAAACGTACTGTATTAGTTTTAAACCTCATACATACTATCTTATTGACGACATTTTTACGTCCCAGTCGACAGCACCTGCCGCTCCGTTGACGAGACATGACATGCATATGAAGCAGGCAGTATACTCGGTATCAATGTTAAATTATTGTTAAATCGACATGGCAACACGAAAATGTTCTGTCATGACCACCAACATGTCAAAACGTGGCAACGTTTCTTCTTTTTTTTTGAGATATAAAGAAAGCAACTATAAAATACGACACATAGTGAACCTACAGGCTCGACAATGCTAAAATGACTGGGTGTAATATTTTCGAAATTCTGATGACTCGTGGCTAATTTGGTGGTAGGCAACAACATCAGCCGCCGGCATAAGTTACCACCCACCAGACAAAGTCTTGCCGCCAAGCGATTCGTCGTGTTCCGGCATGATGTCTGGTGAAGCCGTACGGAGAACGGGTCTGAGCAGTTGTGTTGCGATGTGTGCCGGGTACGATGTGCCTAATGTTGTTGTGTCGGGAGTTTGGTCGTGAAGGCTCTCCAGATCATCCTCTGGCGCAGCATCGTTGGTCGTGTTGTTGGGTTAAACATTGCATCACCTCGCTCAACTGCCGTCTTCCTTCCTATTCACTCAGTTTTTTTGAGTGAATAGGCTTAATAAGCTAGTGTGCTTTACCATCAACGATTGCATCACTGCTTACCATCAGGCGGGATTGCAGTCAAGCACTAGTTTACAACTATTAAAAAAAAAAAAAAAATTCTAAGATGTACCCGGACATCAGCCAGGACTAAGGGGGCGGGGAGCGAGCGACTATTACTTTCAGTTGGAATTATTTCGAAGCATATTGCTAATTCATTACTCCATGTGTTCGAGAATGAGTCTACTCAACAACGTAAATAAGGCAATGAATGTTGCTGAATTGTCAAAATGAAGCCCTACTGATGGTGTGTTACGTAATTACCCTGCAGGCCTGGGTCGCCGGCGCGTTGCGTTTCACGCGCGCCTTAAGGAGATGTCAGCACATCGTAACGGGATCCACGAAGACCGATGCCTCCAATGATCCCTCCTCCTCCTCCTCGGCCAGGATTGCGGGTTGGTTAAAAAAGAAATCGTGGCCCTGGCGTTCCCGCAAGTGAAGGAACACGGGTAGGTTTAAGTCAGTAATAGTCTGGCCCGCCTTTCCGATGATGATGATGATAAAGCACAAATCATATCCAAGCTTTGTTCGAGGCATATTATTCTGTAAATGACTATTTAAATGATAAGAATAGCTGGTCGCTCTGATTAACTCAAGACAATGTTTGTGTTCCTTCTCCAGAATTAGCTTACTGACATATTATATGAGTATTGAGTTCATATAATTTGCTTTTCACAATGCACAAATATGTGAGCTGTCACGCCGTTTATGCCAGGGGCTTTTATTTAGGTATGTAATAAGTTTTTACATTTTACATTTCAGTCATATTTTATTTTTTGTTTTGCTTTTCTGGCATTTTGGCGTGGCTAGCTGGCATGTTTGTATATTTTTATTATTTTTTCTCTTGTATTACTATAGCTACATAGTATTGTATAAACTATTGTGTTTTTTTTTCTAAATGAACAGACAGCTGTGCTGCTGGAGAGTTTCTTTCGCCACTTCTTCCCAGCGAAAACACTTAGGAAGTGTCGATTGGTGGGCGTTTTGGGGGACTGTCATATATAATATTGACGTTCAAAAAGTGCTGATTCTCAACCTAGTTTGAATAAAAGACTTTTGATTTTAATTTCCCATCCAAAACAAAAGACTAACGCTAGCGCAACGCCACTGACTGGGCAACAGGTTAGCGTGCACATAGCGTTCTTTTCCCACACACAAACAAAACACAAAAGCACAAAAGCTGATTTAAGCAGATTTAAGTAAGTTTTTTTTTTTTTTACTTATTATAAACCAGCGCTTGACCGCAATCCTGCCTGATGGTAAGCAGTGACGCAATCGTTGATGGAAAAGCGCACTAGTTTATTAAGAGCCTATTCACTCTAGCCTTGAAGACACTCAAATTGTAGTCCGACGGAAACACCGCCGCTGGCAAATTGTTCCAGTCCCTCGATGTACGCGGTATAAAGGAGGAGGCGAAACGCTTCGTCCGGATCGTAGTGGTGTTAACAACGTAAGGGTGGAAACCAGCCGTACGACGGGTCGTCCGCTGATGGAACGGAGATGGGGGAATTAAATCATGCAATTCCCTCGCACACTCCCCGAAATGCATCCTATAGAACACCGAAAGGCTGGCTACTCTACGCCTGTGCTCTAGGCTTTGGAGACCAACTCGAGTTAGATCAGGGTCACCAATCAGCCTCTTTGCACGTCTCTCCACTGAATCCAAAGTGGCCAGGTGACACTTGGCAGCACCAGCCCAAATGTGGCTGCAGTACTCCACACACGAACGGACCTGTGCTTTGTATAACATTAGAAGCTGCCCAGGTGTGAAGTACTGCCGGACCTTTGCGATAACGCCAAGTTTCCTGGCAGCCACCTTGGCCTTGGACTCAATGAACCGCCCAAAGTTAAGGTTCGAGGAAATCTCAACTCCCAAAAGCTGAAGGCGGTCGGAACACTCCAAGGACACATTCCGAAAAGTAGGGGCCAAGGTGAACGGGCTCCTTTTGGCGGTGAAAAGACACGCCTGTGTTTTGGCGGCATTGAATGCTACAAGATTGGCATTGCCCCATTCGGAGACTGCCTGCAGTGCAACACTCGTTCGCTCAACCATGGCCTCTCTTTCGGACCGGATTGATTCCCTACTAGCCCGAGCATCCGGCAGGTATCTCTCTACAACTGTGCTGTCATCTGCATACCCATAGATACCGGGCATCAGCAGATCGTTAATATGCAGCAGGAACAGAGTTGCAGAGAGAACAGACCCCTGAGGAACACCGGCATTAATTGACATGGGCTCAGAAGACATCCGTCGACAACAACTCGGAGGGACCGTTCAGTCAGGAAGTCTTTTACCCAGCCAGTCAGGTTAGGGGAAGTGCCGTACGCTGGAAGCTTACTCAAAAGGCCAGCGTGCCATACCCGGTAGAAGGCCTTCGAGACATCAAGGGAGACAGCAATCGCTTCCCCATTCATCTCGAGGGCTTCGCCCCACAAGTGAGTGGCATACACTAGTAGGTCCCTAGTTGACCGATTGCGGCGAAACCCGTACTGTCGGTCACTGAGGAGATCGTTACCTTCCAGGTATGCCAAGAGGTGCGAGTTCAATACACGCTCCATAATTTTGCAAAGTATGGAGGTGATCGAAATCGGCCGATAGTTGGCAGGATCGGCACGACTACCCTTCTTGGGCACGGGCTGCACGTTAGCAAGCTTCCAGGACTTGGGCACTATACCAGTCCTAAACGAGAGGCGATACAAGCGCGTCAATACATGAGACAACTCGGGCGCACATGCTTTAAGAACAATCGCTGGTATACCATCCGGACCACTAGCCTTATTCACGTCCAGACGACACAGTACTCTCAGAACCTCCTTGTTTCTAATGCGAACCTCAGGCATTGAAGCTCCGCAATGAGGTAAATTAGGTGGAGTAGCACTGCCAGTATCAAGACGCGAATTATGGGCAAAGAGAGAAGCAAAGAGACCAGCTTTCTCTCTCGCCGTATGAGCCAGTGATCCATCAGGCCTAACCAGCGGAGGCAGTGAGGGCCGACAGAAGTTCGCCTCAACCGATTTGGCAAGGGACCAAAAAGATCTGCTACCGGATGGCTGCGCAGATAACTTGTTGCCAATATGGGTAATGCGGTCGAAGCGAGCCTTCTTGAACGCCATCTTGTAGGACTTGGCAGCACGGTTAAAGGCTCTCTTCTTTGAGCTTAGATCCGGAGCTCCGCGGTCACGAGCGTCAGCCCAGGCAAGAAATGCCGTGTGCTTACGCTGTTCAGCATGGACACAATCGGCATTGAACCATGGGCGAGCTGAGCCACCGACGGGCACGTCATTGAATGGGATAAAGTACTCCATAGCTTGACTCACCACATCGGTTATAGCGTCCGCACAGCTCGACGGATTGTCAGAACAGAAGCAGACCTGCTGCCAAGGATAAGACGCAAAGAAATGGCGCATCTCATCCCAATCCGCTGACCTGTATCGCCACATTCGCCGTTCACCACGAGAGTCGTGATCTGGTGGGGAGAAGGACGATACAGACTTCACCAGACAGTGGTCTGAAGTTCCCAACGGTGAGGAAACTGTTACAACACATCTGTCCGGATCAGTGGTCAGCAGAAGGTCCAAACAGTTGGCGGTATGACCAACTACATCAGACAACCTAGTCGCTTGCTCTACCAGCTGGGTAAGGCCCATAGAAAGCGCGAAGTTTCGCGCTTCTCTCCCAGCGTGGTCGGTCCTCTGGTATGGGAAGAGCCAGTCCTGGTGGCAGGCGTTGAAGTCCCCCAGAGCGACGAACTGAGCGTCAGGGTGCCGATGCAGCGCATTGTCAGCAGCCTCACTGAGGTGGTCAAATAATCGAGTCGTCTCCTGATCACCGCTGTGCGATCGGTAGACACAGGTGTAAACAATTTTGTCCACACCAGTGTTAACCAACAGCCATAGGGACGAGAAGTGAGGGTCTTCGAGGTGACGGAGGCGCCGGCAACAGATGTCATTGCGGACATACACATAGACCCCGGCACGCTGCAGGAAATGATGCTCCAAAGAGTATCCCGGGTAGCCGAGGTATGCCGCATCAGACGGACATCGGATCTGGGTCTCCGTCAAGAAAAGTAGATGTGGCTTTTCAGTCTCAAGGTGGTGATGTACTGCAATGAGATTGGAGTGCAGACCTCGAACATTTGAGAGGTGCACTTGGAATGAGAGGACGTGCGCCCGCTGTACACATCTACTTTTCTTTATTAACCTTTTCATGTAAAAAAAATTGAGTGAATAGGAAGGAAGACGGCAGTTGAGTGAGGTGATGCAATGATAAACCCAACAATACGACCAACGATGCGGGGCCAGAGGGAGATTGTTCTGGAGACTGCGGGGACGCCCGAACCCTCCCAGGGATCGCCATCGGGTCCTCTCGTCCGGTCGCCAACCGGCACGATGGGGCCACCCTGGGATTTTTCGCAGTTGGCGGGGCAGCCTTTCGTATGTGGCTGGCACACTACTTGGGCCCCAACTACCTGCGGTCGGCCAGCGGAGAACCGTGCTTCGGATCCCGCTACCCTCCACGAACAAACTCCCGACACAACACCATCTGGCGCATCGCACCCGGCACACACTGCAACACAACTGCTCAGACCCGCCCTCCGAACGGCTTCACCAGGCATCATGCCGGAACACGACGAATCGCTTGGCGGCATGTCTTTATCTGGTGGGTGGTAACTTACGCCGGCGGTCGATGTTGTGACCTACCACCGAGATAAGATAACTTATTAAAAAAAGTTATTAATAAAGTAAAAGTTATTAATATCAATTTATTTAATTTACTTCTTTATCTACACAAGTAAGTCTCGTGACATACTTTTCTACCACAATAAACTTGCAAACATGTAAAATGTAATTGACGTTATAATAAGTAAAAAATTTAGTGTATAATTTTTTTTTTTAACACAGTTCATAAAAAACTTATTTTTAAATAGGTTAAGAAAAGAGTCGTTTATTTAGTCACTTTATACACAAAAACAAAAAGAGCTTTTGGAGATGCTGGGATTTGAACCCAGGACTTTCAGCATGCGAAGCAGACACTCTACCACTGAGTTACATCCCCGATGACATTCTTGGTGAAAAAACGGTTCCATTTACAAATTACACAGCACTTTCACGCTATTGAAAAAAGACGATGATCCCTGAGTTTGTTTCGGCTATTTCTTCTCAGAGGTAGTCAGTTAGGAAATGCCGGCTTCATCTAGTTAAAAAAAATAAAATAAAAAATAAACATAACGTGTAAAAGTGATCAGTGATCCTACTTGCTTAATAAACGATTTCATTTCATTTCATTGCATTGGTGGGTAGAGTACTTTCACTATCCTACGCGTATATGCGACACACACATAATTAAAATAAGAATGTCAGTACTCTTTGTAATTTACCAGCCTGAGGCAGGTTAATGGTATTTCAACTGGTTTGATTTACTTGCATTAAATCATCAAGGTTTCACGGCAAGAAAGTGAGCAGGGTTCGGCTCCAGCTAATTGGAAAAAGGAAACTAATACAAATGATGATTTTTTATAGTTCACATTTTTACCGAATGTTTTCAATGCTATTTACTAAATTTAAACATATAAGTGTGTGATCCAGTTTAGTCCAGTTTTTTGAGGCTGTTGTTGGAGTAGATTTCGAGATTCGAAAATTTTGAAACCCTTAGGCTAATTCTCGTAATTTAAAATGTTCAAAATATGGTCCAAAGAACATATCAATATATCTAAAAGCAGTTTCATTTCGGCAATAAACTTCTTCTTTTTCTTCAGCCTATAAAAGTCTCTGCTAGACAAAAGCCTCTCCAGGCTTTCATTACATTGGGAGGGTTTGCCATAACACCCCCAAGGCAGACGGGTTAGGGACCGCAGAATTTTGTTTTCTTATGACACCCACTGGAGGATATGGGATGGTACTATTCTAAGCCTGGTACCACACAGGTAAACAAATAAATGTCATAAGCTTTTCAAAAATGTAAGGAGATTAGAGGTATTTTGACATATTGATGCTGCGATCAGAGAGGCAATTCCAATGGAACTTTCAGACCACTCTTCTAATTATATTTACGTATATATATAAAATTATCTTGTCGTGGTGTGTGTTATCAAACTCCTCTAAGTGAGAATAAAGAATTGTGAACATAATCAGGTAGAGCAATTCTTTTTTTTTTTTTAATACGTTGCACAACACTAGGAATTTTTCTTGTATTAGCCAGACACGGAACAACTCTATCTTTGTAATATCATGTGCCATAACAACGTTTTCTGGTTCAGCTAATCTCCTATTTTTTTATATTGAATGTCGCTGATTGCGAACAGATTTTGAACATTTTTAATTAAAGGAGGTATTCAGACCTCCCTTAAAATAAAGACGATTGCCACACTGGTTCTAAGAATAAGCCTTGTTGTATATTATTATAATAAATCCGATATGGTCTACTAGAGACCGAAACGTTAAGCCCAACTACTATCTACTCTATAAGTTTATCAACACAAGTTCATTCGATGAATTTACATCACAATTCCATGAATAAATAAGACGCATATAACACGCATTAGACTTTATATACCAAGTCGTTTGCTCAAGGAATACAAAGCGCACATCGGCAATCAAATCAAGACATCATAGCCAATGATCTGAACAGAAATCAAACGTTACGTACCAGGGCGGCAGAGGGAGTGAGAGATGGCACTATAACTCGAAATAAGGCAGTTGGGGGTCCGTATCGTAAAAAAAGACCGAACGATCGACGTCCGGAGCTCTCACCATTAAGTGCGCACGGTCGGTGTGAGTATTGGGAACAGAGTAGCGACGATAGCGGGGAAGGAATTGGGCGATTTCCATCCAGCTTCTGAGAGAAAATCAGCTCTAAAACAGGTAAAAATGATATTGACAATCATATGTTAGCTGATCTGATGGGCTTTCTGTAAAACGGAAAATCAAATCACATCAAATATAGTTACTATCGAGACTACGACGAACAATGGCGCGGATTCCTTTGTTCACAAATTAGTTCAGTGCATCTGCTTCTTTTAATTCTTTAAGAAAAGGACAGAACATAAAATATCAAATTAGTCCGCGCTTGACGTATATTAACGTATTCAAGAGCGGACTAATGCGTTTCTAATCACATCAAAACTGTCTGTATGTATTAGACAGAAACTGAAGTAAAATTTAGTTTAGTTTTTAGTCAAGAAAATTGGGACCTATAACTACATACTACTAGTAGGTAAATCCATCATCATCAGCCTCTAGTCGTCCACTGCTGGATATAGGCCTCCTTCATGGCACGCCAACAAGCTCGATCCTGAGCAGTTCTCCGCCAGCCATTACCATCCACCTTTTTGATGTTGTCGCTCCATCTCGCCCAAGGGCGTCCCACGAGGACTCGCTTACCCCAACGGTTGTCGGTCCTGCGGCATATGTGGCCATTGCCACTTCAGCTTGCTAATCCTCTCAGCTATGTCGGTGTCTCTGGTCCTCTGTCGGATCACCTCATTTCTGATGCGGTCCTTCAGAGAGACGCCCAACATAGCCCGCTACATAGCTCGCTGAGCGGCTTTAAACTTATGGACTAGTCTGACCGTTAGTATGTAGGTCAGTTACCAAAACAATATAAAAAAAGTATGCAACAACACTTACCTGTCCAGGTTTTTCCCAAATGTCATGGGACATTCCGTCGCATGGCGAGTTACCCACCCTCACGTTATTGACACCATTACGATCCGGACGATGCATTTCGTCACGTTGTGTATATCATCGCATGCATCGAAGGACTGAAACAACTTGCCTGCAGCGCTGCAGGTTAGAGTGAATATGCTCACAACAAACTGATGCCCTTTACTATCAACGATTGCATCACTGTTTACCATTAGGCGGAATTGCAGTCAAGCACTAGTTTATTGAATTAAAAAAATACTTTTGGGTTCAGTTTCCAATCTAACCAGATACAGCTGAATGTATTTATATTTTGCATGGATCGTTGCCATGACCTTTCACAACCCACTGACTGTCAAAGATCTACAAGTGACACCAAGGATCAATGGCTCAACGTGCTTTCTTGGTATGTAAAGTTGACCCATCTTAGACAACATTATTTTTTGGTTATGCGAAATAAGATACACGTGTCCAGTATTTCTAAGTAAAGAATCTATGTACAAAATGTCGAAAAGATACCATGAAAAACAACAAAGTTATGAGCTTGTTATCCTACTTGGCTGTCCCAACAAAAATATGGTCCACGCCCCGCTCAGGCGGCGGGTGGGCGGGGCGTTGACCTCTGGCATCAGCTGTTGCACCGGTGTGCACAGTATTATGATCTACCTTGCGCGCTCGATAACCACAGTGTTTAACACACAAAAATTTCTAAATGTATTTGGGAAAAAATATAACAAAAACTAAAAAATAACGTTATATGTCCATAAAACAACCTGAAAAATGTATCTGTTTGTCTGTTTTATAGCGACGTGCCACCATATGTTCTCCAAAGAAAATGTTGTTAAGATATAAGTTTATAACTTAAACGCATATCGTTAGGCCAATCCCATGGACTTAAACTATGGAAGCGATTCTTGAAGTAACGCCCCCGAATGCCTTTGCGTCACTTTTGCGAAAAAATAACAGGATATTGCGTTCCTTAAAGTGAAATGAAAGGTTTTAGATCGTATTACGGGTTTTAAAGCTAAATTTAGTTCAAATAATTCTGAACAAAATGAAGTAAATTTAGCTCTAAACTTATCTTCTTGCTGCTTAATCGCAGTAATCCATGATAGTAAGATGGAACTTTACATTAGTTAAAGCGATTTAAAATTATGTCTGAGAAAACTCTAAAAATGGGTAAACAAAATGTTGAAATTTCAAACAATTTCCAAAACACTATATTATGTTGAATCGCTATCTCAAGAAGCAGGATCCGTTTCCGGTTGTTGTCTAGTTTTATGCCTGGATTTCCAACGCCCGTGCCTTAAAAGCCGGAAAACTGCAAGCTGCTCGGCGGTAGAAATGAAGGTAGCACTTTCCAAGCGCATTCCTCTGTAATAAACACTAGTCTATTTACTTCCAAATATTCCAAATACTTTTTTTTATTAAATTGACTCCTTATTCAGTCTTTTGCCAACTATGTTTGGATTAGCTTACAGTCTCACCGGATGCAGCTAAATATGATGTTTTCTAGGTGGTAGACCATGACGTCGGCTGCCGGCAGAAGTTACCACCCACCAGACAAAGTCATGCCGCCAAGCGATTCCTCGTGTTACGGCATGATGTCTGGTGAAGCCGTACGCAGTACGGGTCTGAGTAGTTGTGTTGCGATGTGTGCGAAGTACGATGCGGCAAATGTTGTTGTGTCGGAAGTTTGGTCGTGGAGAGTCTCGAGATCAATCTCCCTCTGGCACAACATCGTTAGTCGTGTTGTTGGATTTTAACATTGCATCACCTCACTCAATTGCCCTCTTCCTTCCTATTTACTCAGTTGTTTTATAAGTGAAAGTGACTTACTAGACTAGCGCGCTTTACTATCTACGATTGCTTCACTGCTTACCATCAGGCGGGATTGCGTCAAGCTCTATACCCTCGCCTAGCTCCATAAAGAATAGAGGTAAACAAACCAATTTAGGGTTATCACAACTCACGTTTTACAAATCTCCTGTTATTTACATGATTATCGACTTTTACATGCTAGCTATTTATTAACAATTCCTAATTCAGCATATTTCAATAGAATCACTAAAATAGCATGCATAATAACTTGGTATTTCGAAAAACCATTAAAAAGTCGACATTAATTTTACGTGATAGCCCTACCAAAAAAGAAAGATGGATGAAATCCAGGTATAAAACACATTTTGTGGAATTCAACCAATGAATAAAGTTTTATTCATTTGGCATTTATTAATACAATTTTGCGTATTTTAAATAGTTTCAAATCAACTACATAACACATGTATTGTAATACTTTCAAGTATGGACTAATTATCCATATCCATACTAATATTATAAATGCGAAAGTAACTCTGTCTGTCTGTTACGCTTTCCCGCTTAAACCTCTCAACCGATTTTGATGAAATTTGGCACAGACAATCTTTAGACCCTGAGAAAAAACATAGGCTACCTTTTATCCCGGAAAAAAAAGATGTTCCCGAGGGAAATCTAAAAAGCGCGGGCGAAGCCGCGGGCGGAATGCTAGTAATATATATGTATCAAAAAATTTAACCTATTAGGAAATTAGCTTACATGTGTGTCATATTTCATTCAAATCGGTTAAGCGTTCTATGCAAATCATGAATATCTAAATAAAAATAAACTATTTAGATTAGTAGGAAGTAGGATTATTACTTTTATGAAAATCATCTATGTAGAAAAGGTTGTTAACATCTGTCTCTTAGGCGTAAACTACTCGTTGCCTAGTAACGGTTTTTTTACCTCTATTCTTTAACGAATTTGGCTCAATTATAGTTTATAATTGTTAAAAAAATATCGATTTTTTAGAAGGAGCGACTCCCTACCTGACTTCCAGAAACCAGTTACCAAGTTCTTTCTTTGTAATACTGGTTGTCATACTCGGCACAGAGGGTTCGTGGTATGTAAAAATATTTTATAGTAGACTGTGATATAACAAAATAATTCTTACTGTCAATTTATTTCCACTCAATCGTGAATCGTCCACCAAATCTGCCCTAAGTTACCCGACTAAAAAAAGAAGCAGCGTAGCGGTAACTACGCCTCTTTTTATAGCGTAGTGGAGAACAATGAATGGACTTACTAGGACCTCAGATATTGAAGATTCAAATGATAGGTATTATAGTCCTCATTTTAGAGTTCCTTAGTAAATGAGTTTGAATAGAATACCTAATGGTTTTGCCCTTGGTCCTTCTAAGTATCTGGGTCCCTAATCCGATAATAGGCATTCCTTGAAGGATATTATAATAATTTATAATATTCAGCTTTTTGTCTCTCGTGGATCGAACTGGTAACCATGGCATCTTAGAATGGAAAAATCTTTACTAAATATTCCTTTTAAATTACAGACACAAATATATAGACATTTTCCAAACGAGGTCAAGCTTTGTAAATGGGTGGTCTTATCGCTAAGAGCGGTTTATTAAAGACGACCTTTGGGTGGATTAAAGAGGGGAACGAGAGACTAATTCTGTAGTTAATCTGTGGTGTACCATTTACATACTACATATACATAATTTATATTATACTAATCCAAATATACCTAATATACAAAATTCTCGTATCGCGGTATTTGTTACCAAGCTCCTGAGAATCGACTAACATCTATTTTCAAAAAGGAGATGGTTCCCAATTCCACAGTTTTTTTTTTTTTTTTTGTTACCTTAAAACTTTTGACGGATTGAACTTCTTTTCAGCCTATAGAGGCCTACTTCTGGACAAAGACCTCCCCAAGGCTTTACTTAATGACCGCTCTTGTGCTGCCCGCATCCATCGGTTGTCCGCGACCTTCACCAGGTCATCGGTCCATATTGTTAAGACCAGGTACCAGAAAACGCAGCGAAGGGAGACCCTCAACAAGGTGGACCGATGACCTGGTGAAGGTCGCGGGAAGCCGATGGATGGTGGCAGCACAAGACCGGTCAGCGTGGATAGCCTTGGGGGAGGCCTTTGTCCAGCAGTGGACATGTATAGGCTGAAGAAGAAGAAGATTTCGATGATTTAGTTTTTATGTAAAAGGATATAGTTACTTCCAAGTTGGTCCCAAACAATTTTAACAAAATTTTTACTACTGGTAAAAATTTTGTTTTAAAAACCAAACTACTGAATAGTTTGGTTTTTGAAACAAAATTACGGGGAACAATTCAAATAAATAAAATTACGTCGCTTGCTTGAGTTATGTCCAAGTACAGAACCCAAACACAAGCTCATGCCCGTCACGAACTTAGCCGTCTTTTTACAATCTCGCCAGACCTTACAAATAGGATTTTTTGTCTCTCAATGTCGATAGTAAGCCATAAAAAGGGTAAATGCTCCTAATTTGCTTCACTTAAACGTGATTTATTTTTATTAAAGACTTTTAGCTTTAAACTGGAGCCACTTTGCCTTTTTAATTCTATTGTTCTGTCTTGAGTACTAATGTGGCTGTTGGGAAAGGAAACTTTCTTGATGCTGTTCGAAATTCGTGATGAATTTAGTTGAGAGATTTCTTTTCTCGGGTTTTTTTAACATTAATTTGGTGCATCCTACATAAGCATGGTATAGATGGCTACGGTGATGGGAGGCGGTTAGTTCGACTTGTCGAATATACCTGTGACATTAAAGCCCGTCAGCGTTGTATGCTTCAAATATTAAATCGTTTCCTCTATCAAATTTTCTTCTACTAATATGTATGACGAAGTACCATGGGCATTGGAATTAGTAGAAACCATTATCTCTAACACTAGGCTCAGATGTAGCAAAAATGAATACAACTAATTGTTTTTACGTACATTTTTATTGTTCTCGCTTAACAGCGATCACAAACACCATAAAATAAACTTAAGCATCTTAATGAATAACAGCAATTGTACTTACAAGATATTCTAGTGAAAAACTACATGTTCGTCAAATTCTCCTTGACAATCCGATCTCTCAGCCGCTAGGCTTTTTCTTAATGAAATACGTCATGGCTTTGTACAAGTCGTTACACTGCCTTTATAACAATTTGCAGGTAACAATAATTAGAGTTACAAACTATAATTTGCTAATTCGTTTTACTATTTCTAACACTCGGTTTTAACATTGAATTCATTATTCATTGCTTAACATGTTTAAACATTTTTACATGCGCCATGCTTTTTCGTTTTATCAAAAGTATTTCTATTAAACCATTATTAATCCAAATCCATCCAGCGTCATGCTTTACAATACGTATGTCGCTTATTAATCATGAAATGAATTAACTATAGATAAGTATTTTATTAGACCTCAGTTTGGATAAACCCTCAATTATGGGTTGCTATCAAAGGAACCGGAAATCCTAACCTGGATTTCTACATTGAAAAAGGAGCAAACTGACAACCACAAATAAATCTAAACCAATTTACAGCTAGCCAGTCATATTAACTGTGAAGTCTGAACTTAAGGTTAATATCATAAAGGTTAAAGTTAGCCTTGCGCCGACATATATTATCAACGTGAAAATGTTTCTTAATCTTTTACGCAGAAACTACTGAACGGATATGGATATTTGAAATAAAGATAATATATACCATATTCCCACAGGATTGGAACTAAGGAGTATTAGTAAGTTTTAAAATAACCATAACCAGGACCGAACCGTATGCGGGTGAAACCGCGAGGCACTATTATAAGAAATAAGGCAGACAGCCTCCGTGGCGTAGCGACAGCGAACGCGACCGCTGCGCAAGGAGGCGTGGGTTCGATCCTCATGCAGTGCAAATATTTGTATGCATGAATATGAATATTTTCACTGTTCTGGTCGTGCCTCGGAAAAAAAGTTAAGCCATTGGTCCCGGTTGCCATACTAACATTTAATGGCAGTCGTTACGTGTTTTTGGAACCCTCAAAAATCCAGCAATTGGTCTAACTGCAATGCTTCGATATCTCCTTCGGGTTGTGGAGGGCAGACGGCAGTCGCTTCACGGAAATATCGAAGTTTAGCCAAAATCAGCATTTAGACTGGTAAAGCGGACCTCAGACTTCAAAGCTGAAAAAGCTTCCGATGCGCCTGGGATTAACGCTGATATGATGATGATTGTTATAAGAAATAAACAGCAACAACAAAATGCGAAAACAACTACGCATATACACAATATAACAATAAATTATCGTCGATTTAATCGCTTAGAAGACCATTCAATGAAATTATAGTACTTATATTTAACTAATCCCATTTCTAAAGTGGTCTCAATATGGAGGGTCTTACAAAATCCTCTCCCGAGGTCTCGGCAAAGCATCAAAAGCTCCAACTGTGCTGCAACTGGATCTTGTACTAATTAAAACTTTCGACCAATCGCCGAACGCTAATTCCAACTCTGCTAGTTACTTATCCATTTAGACTTGAGACGGCAATTGTGCACTTCACCCTAACTTTTGTTTGTATTTATTTGTATTGCATTTCTTAATCTATTAACTTTTATATTATTGTTCTTTTATCTTGTACCTACTACTAGTTCTACATTCAAAATAATTTAATAATTAGAAATTAAAAGAACCTTTTTTGCAGTACGTTCAAGCGATTTTGACTTATATTGCGCTGGTGGCATGACACACAGCAGATGCACTATAAAATATTTGGCATTGTAACCACTTTTTTGCTTTTAATACCATCCTTATGTTAAAGGAATAGAAGATGATATTGGTCAAATGGACTGATTAAATTTGTTGTACCCCGAACCACTGCAACCACCCCGTCATATCGCATGATTTCGTGCTCATTAGCTTTCTTTCTTTTTATTTTTGCTCAACTCCTAAGGATTATAGACAACGCCTTGTATTTCGCGGCCGCCTCAAAGAGATATCAGTATATTGTAACGGGGTCCACGAAGACCGATGCCTCCTGGGTCAGGGTCAGGGTTGATTAAAAAAAACCGTGGCCCTGGCGTACAGACAAGTGGAGGAACACGGGTGGGTTTTAGTCAGTAAAAGTTTGACACGCCCTTCTGCTTCGCCCAGAGCGGGAGAGGTCATTTGATGTTTACCCATCCCAAACAAAAAAAAAAGGATCATAGCATGATGCAAGATTAAAAGCCTTTCTTAAGAATTGGGCTATCAAATGCAAAAATAATTTGCTAACAAACAAAGTTTTCAGCTTTTTTAGGGTTCAGCTTGCAATCTAACCAGTGCAGCTTAGTTCCAGTATTTTACATGGAGCAACGTCTTATCTGGCCTCCACACCCCAGTTACTGGGTCACGCGCTACCCTTTGATAAGACTGGTTTTCAGACTTTCGGGATTCTGACTAGCCGTGATAACTAGCAAAGAACTACAAATGACATCTGGGACCAAAAGCTTAAAGTGCTTTTTTTGTTTTTAATAAATATAAACTAGTGCTTGACGACACGACAAATCGCTTGGCGGCAAGACTTTGTCGTGTTTGTTGGTGATAACTTCTGCCGGCCGCCGATATTATGGCCTACCACTGAGACACGGAGAAGACACGTTACGTAAAAATGGTCTCCCATCTACAAACCTGCCGTGGCAAGCGTAGCTTAACCTGATCGATCGACCTGTGCGGGTGTTATAAACTCTTCAGCTTCATTATTATTGTACAATAGATTGGTATCTAAGTACCAGAAAATCTCATGTCCTTGATTGTATTAGTTAGCCAGAAGGGATGGATAAGTGCACAGCTCATTGTATTGGGAGTTAATTTTAAAACTAATGAAGATAGAAGAACTAACCAATTAGATACACTGAAACTGAAAATTACGAAAAAGGTACACTAAAATCGTACCATACCCAGATTGTGCACATATTTATTTTTAAATACATAAAACTCTATTAACATCCTAGCTCATCGAACCATGGTAGAGTAATAAAGTAGGTACAATTTACGAACGACAATGTACTAAGGAGACATGAGTTCATAACAGTTATCCAGTTTTTGTACAAATACTACCAACTAGAGCGATTGTAGAACATTTAAATGACTTGATTGACTAAAGATCCATCCTTAAATCTCATCCTCATAAAAACGAGTTACTATTCCTATTGATTCTCTGTCCATGCTGTAAGATTGTGAACTTCAGTCCCGCCTAACATTCGTGATTTAAACACTATTTCTACTCATATATTTAAACGTCGATTAAATGAGCATTACCTACCTTTCTTCTACTGTGAAAATTAGTTTATTACATATACATACATATTTATGTATTTTAGTATTATGTATTTATGTAAATATTATGTATTTTTTTACTTACATAATTTTTGGGTTATGTGTTTAGGTATACTTATTACTTTTATACTTATCATATTCATATTTTATTTCATCCTTGTAAGAACAAGGAGGAAATAAATACTATTGCCTACATTTCTGTTTTACTTCTCCTTTCGCAGGTCTGCCGGGAGAAATTTCTTAACAAATAAGCAGCATACTGTACTCAGATCTTAATTTTGTCTTACCCTTATATATTTCATTGTGTATACATAAATAATAAAATAAATAAATAAAATCAGAGGATCTCCGTCAACTGTTGCGTCGTGTATAAGCAAATAGGTTTTTTATCATTGCTGTTGGTATGTTTATGTATATGGGCACGAAACTCATGAATATTTTAGATGTGGTGCTGAGCATGTGGTCTTGAAATTGCTCCCCTGGGTGTTGAGAAATGTCACTTTGACATAATCATAATAGGATAATAACATCAGGAATAATATTTAAAATAATAGGTCACAAACTGACAATTCATACATTATCTGTGTGCAATTTATAATTACTATCACAAATACCTCTGTTTGGCAGTTTTATTTACCAATAAAATTAGCGTGTATCATTTATACCAACAATTGAGCTTTTACGTGTGTCACCATTTAACGAAAATTAGAGGAATTGCTATTTATCTATAATTTCGGAAATGAATCGCTTTTCGAGGTACTGCTTGTGGCCTTATATTTATGGCCCTTTTTAGGTGCAGGTCTCTAAAAATATTAAGGGGCTTTCCGATTAGTATTTTCTAAAAATTTATTAATCATTCTTTATTTCTGTCCTAATCATAAATATGAACCTCAACCTCAACGAGATACGTCTGCTTACCTCTTCAAAGGATACTGCGTAATGAATTATTTAAAATAATTATGTATCAATTACTGCGGTCCTTTGTAGACATGTCAAGGTAATGAAATGAGGTTTAAAAGATACACAGTATGATGTACTGAACTTTGTTACGAGATATTCAATACCTCGTTATAAGCTCATAATGCCGCATGAGGAACTTCTCTAGGATGGTGTGAATATATTGTAAGCATCGACAGTTACCTTGTACGGTACCAAGAACGATGCCTGTCGTCTTGGTTAGAATCTACCAGGCGTAGGTAATAAAAATACATTGTATTTTTTTTTTTTTTGTGGGTAACTTACTATTAGCTACACCTCGTAGTTTCACACGCATAAGTTTTGATAACGTGGGATTATCGGGGTAAGAAGTATCTTAAATATTCCTGGTTTTAACCATGGGTGTGCCAAATTCATCATTATCATCTTTTCAATAGTTTTTCGATGAAAGAGTCACAAACACACCTGCATACACACTTTCACTTTTAAAGTGGGATTTGAAAGTGAGGCTTTTATTAAACTTTTTCGTCTGTGTGATACATGTCGCGTGACGGTCGGCCGCGGCATTGCGATAAAGTGATAGTCGCTCGTCAGAGCAGCCAAAAAAAGTTTCACTTGTACCGTGGTTTAACAAAACTACACAATCATTCTTTAATTATTTTTTTTTATTTACACTCAAAAACGGCCAATTTCTTAATTTTAGTATTTCTAAAACTGCTCTTATGACATTGTTTAAAAAAGTTTCACTTACACAAATTTCAATTTTTCACAAGAAAATGATAAATCAATGAATTAAAGTAAAGTGACTAAAAAGTAAAGTATATATTGACATAAGTAAGTACATATATTATATATTGACATAACAGCCAGGGCCACAGCGCTACAAGGAGCGCACTCGATCCGGTAGATCAAGAACGAATTGCCTTGGCTCGATTTAGTTTCAAGCCCCTCCAGGCATAACTGCGCCATTCTCCTCAGTTAATGACTGCGATGTCACCTTCAAATTGATGAATCGCTTCCAAAATGGCCCAATGTGTACAGGAAATATCCATTTAAACTACCATCCTAGAAACAAATTGAGTATCTATTATAGTTTATTTTTTTTACTGCGTTGAGAACATAAAGATACCAGGGTAGCATAGCAGTAAGGAACTCAATATTACATTACGTTCATCTGACTGAAAGCCAGTCCAGTTGCCACAAACTCTCAAGTTGGTTCAATTTTCAGATGCTATTGACAAAGTTTAGTTAGATTATACAAGCAAAATCCGTCTTGATTACTTAGTATGTTTCATATTATCAATAAGGTCTGTGAGTAGATGATTTCAAGGCATTTTTATAGACAACCCTTTCTTAATTATACAGTGTTTTAAAACTAAATATTTTTAAAACCAAATAAAATCGTAGGCGAAATAAGTCTTTCTTACGCCTTCTGCCTTTTTTTCTATAAAAGAAAATTAACATGAAGCAGCTTTGACGATAAGCCAACGAACCGATAACTTACCCATATCAAAATGCAGCTCATGGTTTTCCAAATAACTTTTTGCACATTCGTTTAAAACCGCCCCTTTTCTAAGTAAACATTCCCTTTACATACCAGGCTCTAATAAAAGAAGTGGAGTTAAAGAAAGACACGTCGGTGAATAAATCACGCTGTGTTGTAAGAGCGTTTAATCAAAATTCGCTTAAATCACAGTTGATGGAAGTTAGTTCCTGAGACGTGTGGGAACATGTTACTGTATAAACTGCTCCTAGTTGCTTAAGGTAGTTCCAGTAAGGTCAGGGCGTTGAATACAGGCAAGTGAAGGGTTTGTTACAGAATATTGTTCCCAATATATTTTTCAAATGAGTAGAAGGATTTTAGCACGTTTAAAAATGAGCTTCGAAATAGAATTTTATTTTTTTTCAAAATAATATCATTATCATCATGGTGATGGAGTTGAACCATGTCAGTGAAAAGACATCAACAGCTGGAAACATAACCCAAACACCATCACGATGATCGACTCAGTACTTCAGCATCTTTTTTTTTAATTATAAACTATGTAGTGCTTGACGGCAATCCCGCCTGATGGTAAGCAGTGATGCAATCCTTGATGGTAAAGCGCGCTAATTTATTAAGAGCATATTCACTCTAGCCTTGAAGGCACTTAAATTTTAGTCCGACGGAAACACCGCCGCTGGAAAATCGTTCCAGTCCATCGATGTACGCGTTATAAAAGAGGAGGCGTCGTAAGGGTGGAAACTCGCCGTGTGAGAGGTCGTTCGATGATGGAACGGAGATGGGGGAATTAAGTCATACTATTCCCTCGCACACTCTCCAAAATGCATCGTATAGAATACCGACAGGCTAGCTACTCTACGCCTGTGCTCCAGGGTTTAGCGACCTTTTTAAGCTAAATCTGGTCTAAATCTTCGTGAATTCGTATGATCTTCCCAATTCACAAGTCTCCAGTCACTTACCTTGCTGTAAATTCGGGTACACGGGTACCGTTTGTCAACTTTTCCATCTTATATAATAAGTGCATCCATATTAATCCATACTAATATTATAAATGCGAAAGTAACTCTGTCGGTCTGTCTGTCTGTCTGTTACGATTTCCCGCTTAAGCCTCTTAACCGATTTTGATGAAATTTGGCACACACGATCTTTAGACCCTGAGAAAGGACATAGGTTACCTTTTATTGAAAAATTTGATATTCCCGAGGGAAATCTAGAAAAGCGCGATATAACCGAATTCCACGCGGGCGAAGCCGCGGGCGGAAAGCTAGTACTATAATAAATGGGAGGAAGTATCAAAATCAGGTACAGCACCAAGAATATGAGTGAACTCTCGCTTAATCTGAATTTATGACGCGCCCGACACCTCCCACGGAGCTGTCGTATCAGACGAAATGAATACAAAGTTTGTTATGAATGAGTCGTGCCCTTAGTTGCGTGTGCAAAATACGCCGTGGAAAAATTCTCGTGGAAAAATCGTCGTGGAAATACTGCCGGAAAATATCGCCGTGGAAACGAGGATAATGACGGAAATGGGTTGAATGTGGACAATTTGTAAGGATTTTTTATGAGCTTATGAAAAGGAAGTTTGTGTGTAAAATGTTTATTTACATTTTTAAATTGGGGTTGAAAAATATGATGGAGTTCATGAATCTTGATACACATGAATTAAATAGAAATAACGCGTGAAAAAAATTAAACCTTTTTCGATATGTGGAAATAATGGAATTCATGACTCAAATATTCACAAAAATACCCTAACAAAATAAGAATGTCAGTTTCATACGTTGCAATCTACACAACAAAACAGTGGATGGTAATCCGATTGCATCAGCTTACAAAAATAGCCTTGTTCATACAAATTCATCGCCTGTTAATGAATGGAACACGAAACTGTTCAAGTAAAAAAACGAAAAACTCCAAAGCGAGAAGCTTTGTTTTATCCTTTTAAAAATTTCTATTCAAAATAACAAATACAAAAAAAAATTAGTTTTCAAATTTTTGTATTTCACAATATGTAAAGAAAACCCTGTCCGACCCATAAGGATAATGAAGGTTAGGTAAACACATGACCAAACATAATATAAAATTTTACGTAATCATCATAGTAACAATACTAATGAATTTTGAAATATTCTTTTTTTCCCGCGAATGTTTTCCAACTTCCCTGAAATTGGGTAATTTTTAAAAACTGACAACACCATTTTTACGGTATTATTATAAGCGATGCAACCACGTGGCGCATGCCCTGCCCCCCGTCACCCGCGCAAAGATTGCCTACCACACATGTATTATGTTATCTCTTTTTACGAATAATATTTATTTTTTTAAGGGGATTTTTTTTAAGTTTTGGCCGGCTTTGTGGGGATTTGTAGAATCAGTTATCGATACCTAACAACACCTTCACGGATCGGACAGGGTTTTCTTTACATATTGTATTCTCAATATCCAACACACTGGTGGAATTCAATAGTGTTTGTTGTTATAAATATTGTATCACTAGTTAATACGAGTACCTAGTATCAATATAACAGTGAACACAACATGGAGCCTGCTTTTAAATTAAAATTAAAGTGACCAATGGCCGACCATCGCAAAGTTAGCGTTAGCTAGAGAACCTCGGTGAAATTTATCACTTAAATTTATTACAGGATTTGTTACACAATACTAAACTTTAACGTTATAGAGATAATGTAGAAATTGATGGTGTTTTTCCAAATTTGTATAGCTTAAAGCTTTGAAAACTGCGGTTGTTTCTACAAGAGATTTGCTTATCTCTATAAATGTATGCTTGTCCGGATCTTGAGCCGGAGTGAAAGGATGCTAATGGATTTATTTGTATTGTATAGTTTACGATTGCTATGAGACCTTAGTACTTGAAAGCACTGTTGTAAGATTTTTTTATATGTGAAAATCGAAAATTGTTGTAAAAAAAATAGTCGTAGAACAACGGTGTATTAATGAATGAAATAAAACATTTTAAGCTAGAGTTTTATGATTATTACAGTAAACTGATATTTTTAAATACAAATGTAATATTGCGACATGTTTCCATAAAATTTAAACAAAAGTGAGTTTATGGAAAAATAACCTTAATTCCTATACTATAAAAGTTTAGTTTACGCTATAACTTCAAACATTTTTATAACTGATTCAATAATAATCATTCTAAAATGAACTTAATTACAAAAATAATGAAGTTGACAATTATTTATGTATTGGATGTAATTGACTAAATCTACGTATGCAGACTGTGAACTGCATTAGAAATACGCAATCTAATTTATTGTCGTCACCTTGTTTTAATCTTACTTTGTATAATTTTACCTTAAGTCTAAATCCTGTCTGAGACTGTCTGATCATCTGTTAACGCGCTCAAAATTGCGAAAATATTGCTTCCTAAGAGACAGGATATCATGGTAATATAGGACAAAAAATTTGAGGATATTCCTAGTTTAGGAATCATCCTAAACTACAAATTTTTGTCTTGACTGTACCATCTCTCTTACACTATTGAGCGCTCTCAAAGCGATAAATTATGCGTCAGATTTATATTTGGATAATAAACTTTTTATTCCTTTATTTCATTTTATACACACATAAATTACATTTTTAAATATTTCTACATAAAAAAAATCTTTAAAAATTTTAAAAATAGTAGCTCACCTGTATCGGGAACAGGGTCCAAACTACCGGCGGTCAGGGCTCCAGAGAGCGGAACATCCTGACAATGCGAGCCGTGTCCAAAATTACAGCTTTTTGAATCAAGCCTTTGATCCAGCGGCCTAACGAGAGCCTCCTAAGGTATTGGTCGAGGCTCTTGGCTATTAAGCCATTAGCTGTCATGACTATCGATACATCACTTATTATTATTATTTCTAGAATAAAAATTATCTGTCGATTGAGCTCAGTCTGTAATAAATACATGTCGTGGATAACTGCAGATAACTATATCATTTTAATAAAAGTTGCTCACTTGACTTATGTAGTAGTGAGGCAAACGCTGTGAGGTTATTTTGTAATGGCGGCATATGAACAGAGTCGTTTTAGAAAGTGGGGATTGTCGAACAATGACTTCTCTTTGAGGCTCGGACCAGGGCACTTCTCCGGGGCGAAACTGTCTGTTTGATTATTTAAATTGTTATTGCCATGATTGGAGAGTATATTTACACTTTGTGCTTTAATTTAAAACTTCACCTACAAAATGTAGCCTTTACCACCACACCAAGATGGTGGGGACCCTACCAGTCTTAGTCTAAGGAACTATCAAAAATTCAAAATTACAACCCATAAAGTTATCTGGCGTTGGATAATTCAACCCTAAGTAAAACAAATCTATCGAATCATTAAAATCAAACTAGAGCTGCCCAGACAAGCTTAACTTTTAACACTTCCTAAAACTCTCAAGCACAACTGTAAATTCAAAAGCAACCAATCAGGGGTTAGCACAAAAACCCTACACCGCTAGTTTTTTGGCCTCGAAATAAAACTAAACGGCAGCAGTGGCACAATTAAAAGTTTTACCAATTATCCAACGCCAATGACGGTACGCAGTTGCATGCTGTTATCTACAACTTTATAACTTGCATAATATACATATACGTATGTTATCTCTGGAACAAATTGCTACAAAATTGTAAGGGGTTATTTTTTGCTCCAACGCATTTTGTCGATATCAATTGTAAAATAGTGGATTGTTTGCGGATAGCAAATTTTTTACATCTCCATATCGGAAGTAGGTCCTTAATACCCCCAAATGGCGCTTGTAGGTGACCAATTAGAGCTCTAGGA
Organism: Sesamia nonagrioides; assembly: GCA_017933935.1. Lineage (NCBI taxonomy): Eukaryota > Metazoa > Arthropoda > Insecta > Lepidoptera > Noctuidae > Sesamia > Sesamia nonagrioides. Next base: position 406,824 of record JADWQK010000020.1, on the reverse strand, counting down.
TTTTTTTTAAGCTAGATAGCCCTAGACCCAATGAGCCAACTCGAAATATAAACTTTTTTTTTGGTGTCTAACTCCTAAAAAGACGATAATATTTTTAATAGTAGGTATAATGAGTATGCATTATCAAAAATACTAGCTGACGATATTATCTACCAACGTGTATTTTAAATTTTTCTTAAGTAATGTATAAAAAAAATGTAGTTTTAAGCATCCTTTGGGAAATTTGCCTATATGGAGTTAGTTGGTTTGCGAATTAAGGTATCGATATATATTTCTCAAGGGCTTCTTTTTTGTCGGTACGTCATAACTTCCTCCATACTTTATCAATATACATAAATAAGGCATGGTTTTAAAGCTTTTCTGGACTGCTAAACCGGAAAAAACATACAAATTACTCACATTTCAGTGGTTTTACGAAAGTTTACGATTGAAAATACGGAATTAAGAGTGCAAATACTTCGCATGGGTCATCTACTCTTCTATAAATAGGTAACGTATATCAATTTCTAAAGATCACAAAGTAAATTAAACTGTAAAACAAGAAAAAATGTTATTCATCATTTGTTAGATAAGCAACGACAAAACAACAACTGGTATTGAGCTGCATGTGGTCAGATTAGAAGCCAACCCAGAGTTAGGAAAAAGCTAGGCAGATTGATTCATTGACACAATAGTTGTTATGATATAATTATCAAGATTCAGCCATACTTTTCACTTCGACAGCAAATATTAACATTATTTACAAAATGTGTAGGTTGTATATCAATTATTTACATGCAGTAGATCAAATTATAATTATATCATCCCTCTAATTAATATAATTTGATATATGAGTTAATATAATTAATCATTATTTATATCACAATTATCATAGGCTTCACGAGTGCCTTTGTATTTTGCTCAAAGGAAATCGATATTTACTTTTACTTTCTTTCACTTTCATAGACTTCTTACTTACCAGGAGTACAGGACAGGCAAGAGATATCGATTATTGAGGCAGGGAACCAGTAGGAGAAGTTTACGCACGAGGTGTCTAACTAAAGTAGATACTTATGATCAATTTCTCTAGAATGAATTTCCAAGATAATTAAATGTTGTATCCTAAGTAACTAAGAAGATGAATAATAATCACAAAACTTTTCATTTCTTAATCTAGTGCTTGACCGCGATCCCGTCTGATGGTAAGCAGTAATGCAATCGTTCATAGTAAAACGCATTAGTTTATTATGAGCCTATTTATTCTTTCCATGAAGAAATTGTAATCAGAAACACTGCCGCTGGCAAATTGTTCCAATACTTCGATGTACGCAGCATATGTATTTATTATTATTATTTATTTTCTTAATCTCCACGTGCACAATACATTGGGATAAATGCTATGCCCCGCAAAACCGTTTTCACGGTTTGTCTGCGGGAACGGGACAAACAGTGCATCAGCAATAATTAAATATGCAACAATATTACAAAAAAGTTACACCAACAATATCAGGTCTTACAAAATTGCTTACAGACTACTGAGTAAGAACATTTTAAGTGCTCTGGCAAATTTTCTTTTTGTTTTCTGGCCTCTTATGTCAGCAGGCAATTGGTTGAGCCAGTATGGTACTCTTTTGTCCAGCGTTCGGTCGCCAAAATAATTACTAACTCTTGGTACATTAAATTTACCTGCTGACACCATCTTAGTTGCGTAGTTATGGGTTATTAGCGAGTGACGCTCCCAGCTACCATAACTGCTGACCAGAACTATTTATGCTTTAGGCTGACAGGAAGAATTTTACAAATTTTAAACAACTTATTGTAATCATCTTTACATTTGTTTTTGGTTTTCTTGCTTACTATTAGTTTTAAAAATCTGATTTGCTGAGCTTCTAATTTTTGTAGTTTGCTTTTGAATGTCAGTCCATAACATTCGAGTGCGTAACTTAATATTGGATCAACCAACTGTAAATAAAGGCACTTAAGAGTATCGCATGGCACCACTGTGTATACCCATATCCTCCCGTGGGTGTCGGAAGAGGCGACTAAGAGAACTCTCACCAGAGAAGCGGGCAGCAGCGCTTCTACTGTGGAATTTCAAATTACTGCAGACCCCAACCCGCCTGTCAAGCGTGGGGATTATGGCAAACCCCCCAAAGCAATAAAATCTTTTGTCCAGCAGTGGACCTCTATAGACTGAAGAAGAATTCCCGCGCACACTCATCAATGCATCCTATAAGATACCGATTTCATACCAATTTTGTCTTAGTATTTTTTTGTTGTCATTCATTACTTCTTTCTTCTTTTCCAATTGTAGATACTAAGACCCTTCCGTGACTAGGAAAGCATATTAAGCCGTTCGTCCCGGCAGCCATTTGTGGATCTTTAATAACCATTATGAATGAATATTCAGGTACCAAAAGCCTTACTAAGGGGTCAGGTCGGACAGAAAATTGTGCCATAGGCCTTATAAGAAAGCTCAAGGTCACTTCAAAGGGCAATGGAGAGGGCTCTGCTTCAGGTTTCACTGTGCGATCGAATCAGGAATGAGGAGATCCGCAGAAGAACGAGAGTAACCGACATAGCTCGAAGAATTGCAACACTTAAGTGGCTGTGGGCTGGGCATATTGCCCGTAGGATCGATGCCCAATGAGGCCGACAGTTTCTCGAGTGGCAACCACGCACCGGAAGACGCAGCGTGGGCCCCCGACAAGGTGGACCGACGAACGGTGAAGGCCGCGGGAAACCACTGGATGCGGGAGGCGCTGGACCTATGTCCAGCAGTGGACGTCTTTCGGCTGAAATGATGATGATGATAATATTCAGCTGCGTCATGTTTGCTGTATGAACTTTTTATAGTATACTAAAAACATTATCAGGTGTTAGATGCCTATATGTCAGGGCCCATTTATAACAACTGAATAAGTACCTACTTAGTTATTTGCCCATTAAGAAGAAATAACATAATTCTTTTTTGACAAAACCCTCAAAGTAATTGAATTCGTAAATTCACATTGAACATAAAATAAAATCATCTTGACGGCCTCAAAAATTCACGCACTAACGAATTTATTACAGTTGACTTACCGCTTACTCATCGACAGGGGCGCGGGCTCGTTCAAATTCAACACTGGCTCCGTCCGTGGCGGGGGATTGTCCGGGATTACGTCGAATCCCGTGACGTCATCGGCCCGTGGCTTATACCCGGCTGACTTATCCGGGCACGCTTTTTTTTCTCCGCGGAAAATATCGTCTTCGCAGTCGCTTAGCTTTTACCAGAGTGACGCCTCTGAATTTTAATTTAGCTAGTCTGTGATGAATGAAATTTGAATTTTTTATATTGATTTTTCCATTATTTAAACATCGGTAAAGAGTTTCTTCAGTGACTTGGTTGTTTATAAATTCCAGGTGAATGAACACCAATGATGAGAGAATTAACTTTATTTTTCTTTCTACCCGCCTAATATCTACCAAGGTACCAACACGTTTGTCATAAAACGTGTTGGCACATAGCTTGAAATATGTTGATCTTACTTAGGAGAGTCCTTATAGCTGACTGTCAATACCAATAAAAACCATTTCTGATTTAATGGGACATAATATACATAAACCTATATTAAGTAAGAGTCTATAAATTCCAGAGTTTCTATTTGTATATATTTCTAACAACTGCATCATTGGTCTTGTTGATGCAGGCGCGACTGCTGAGCGGGTTATATTTCCAGGTTGGACAAAAATATGGTTATTTCCATTAGAATGAAAAGCAGGTTTTTTTGGTAAAACCCCTCCCGGTCGTGTCTGATTACTGTCCCATCTGACTAGGAGAGTATAGAATAAAGAATAAATAATAGTAGAATAAAGAGTACACTTCTTTGTTTTCTCTGATACTATTCGTTTTGCCAATGGTCATTACTTCCATTACAATAGAAGCTCAATGTACATAGATATGTAACCACTAAACCAGGCAGGATCAAAGTCTTGGTAGAAATAATAAATGGCAGCCAGTTAAACCTTGATAAGCTTACGTGAGCTGAAGCTCATCTTGTAACTGTGGCGTTTATGTTTGTGGCTACTTTAGTATTTATTCGAGAAAATCGTAGCAACTTCATGATATTTTATAAATGAAATGTTCAATATGTAAGAATATACGTACATATCAATGGTTACACGCTAAGCAACATAATTTATTTGGAAAACGATTTGACAGAAGAAAAAATATTGTCAGATGACAACTTTTAGCTCAAGGATGACTTAACAATTTTACAATAATAATGACGTGTAAACATATTGTTCAGCCCATAAAGAAAGCATAAAAGTACGAACAAAACAAAGACAAACATAATTAAAATCAGAACAATGGGCTTTAAAAAAAAACAACAACCTTCGTAAAGTCGGTAAACAACAATACGGGTTGGACAGGAAAATCCCTTAAAGGGCCTGCCTGCGGCCAGAAACTACCAGGCGACAAGAACACGCGAGGAGATAAAAAAGTAATGTAGGTACTATCGCTCATAATCAACGCTGTACGAAGAACAAAGCGAATACACGACGAAAAAGATTATATCGGAGGGGCAGTGCGATGCTGAACTTTAGACAAAAGCTGAGAATTATTATGAGTTGGGTAGCATTCGGCACAAAAATAATACTGCGTCTGTCTTTGAATGAGAAACCGAATGCAAAAAGGATGCTTTCACATTCAAATAAGATAATTTTACAATTGTAACGAACAACATAAAAATTGCAAAACGCTTTTATTTGCATGACAATCAGACAAAAATGTTGAGTTATGAGTATGTACTTAGTATGTAAAACGTTGCATTGCCATTCCTCTGTCGCATTCACAAAGCGTAGGACTTTCACGAAGATGAATTAATACGGAACGACGCGGCTGCGAATTCACTTTATTGTCCTTTCAGATAGCTGAATAAAAGTTGAATAATAAAAATAAAATTGGAATAAATAATAAATACGTATAATATTTGTTTTTAACAAACGTGAATGTTGAGAAATGTTTGTCTGCTTGTAGATTCACATTATATACATATATTCTAATGTTAACAATATCATTAATGGAGATACCAATGCGGAAGTTTTAATTCGTAAAACTATTGTTACCGATTAAAGCAAAAGTAATTAAGTAAAGTACCTAATCTGCCGAGTAACTATGAGTTACCAGGAAAGCAGGAGCAATAGGGATTAATTTTCATTTCCAATGAAATATGAGATCAAACAAAGTTCATTAGCACCTAATGTTTGAAGTTCGACTTTCTTATTCGTAACGATCGATGTTTATTACATTTTGTGCCTTGAATTCAAAGTGTAATTAAGCATTCAGGAAATCTTTTAAGTAGAAAAACAAATCATACAAAGAAATTCATACAAAGTACACTGTTGTTCAATGCTAGCCAGTCATAAAGCCCATAAAAGGCTACACCCTAATGACGTAGTGATCATAAAGCTTTATGTAACCCTAATATTCGCTGACCTTACAAGAAGAAAACTCCGGTGAGAAGTAAGTAAGCAGCTGTGTAAGACACTTTGGCCTCTATTGTTTCAGCCCTGCGGTAAACCTCGCGTTATCCGCCATACGCGCGTCATCTGTTTTGATTACCTGCCCAGTAACGCGGTATATTATTTATGTATATTACAGTTACGGAACCAGAAACTATGTTAGGATAACATTTTATGGGATTATTTTGAAGTAAAGTTATAGTAGAGGTTTATATGTATTTATAAGTTGTAAAATAGTGCCTTTTTTATGTAGGTAGGTAATAATGGCGATATGACGAGGGCATACCGCCGTAGTAGAGGTTCTTAAATGGGATGAATAATGGCAGAATTATCCCTAAAAATTCCACATATCACGTATAACGGAAACATCTTTTTAGACCATGGGGATCTTATATACTGTTCTATTTCCATGTCCCGTTGGTCCTTTGTAGGCTGTCGATCACGAGCACGGAGCAGCCAGCCACTCTCGGCATGGATTTCGGCCAGATCTGACGAATCTGAATGTTGGCGGTGAAAGTGCGAAACTTGAATGAAATCGTTCAGCGCAACACGTGTGTAGCCGACTCACTGACGCCGATTACCTGCCGTGTGTTACCCTGAACGTGTAGCAAGGGTTGCTACAGCGTAAGGTCTGCTTACACCCACTGAATTGTTACCAGCTTTATTTAAAATCAAATTCACAAGTCAGTTTAATTAGGTTAACAATCAGGTCTTTTTGATGTCTAAATTACATAAGACGATTCCTCAAAACCCGTCTTTAAACTCTTCCAAATGCTTTCGCTAGGAAATAGGAGGGGCGCAACATTGCTCCAGCAGCACGGCTGTCTATTCAGTTACAATAACTTGCTGCTGTATAATAAATAGTCATGCAAAGCAGTTAAAGAGTGACTTATATTGATGAAATAGGCAATGACGCTAGTTATTCTGAAATCAATTAATTGTTATTGACATAAAGTAGATATTTGTTTAACGTTAACGTTAACTTATTCATTATTTTATCTTACCTAAATAATTAAAGTGCTACTAGATTGCGATCTAGTCACTCTACACCTGTATGGGGACAGAGGTAGCCCTAGAGGTAACCGCTAAAGATGTACGTCTCCATTTGCAGTTGCGTGACTAATGTGCCGTGCTGTCGTCCTGGTAGTTGCAGACTGTGTACAGAGCACATATTTCCGCAGCGCTTTGTGGGCTTTAGAGCTGAAAGAGCTTGGTTTTCTTTGAGGACCTACTGGGTAGAGAATGAAATAATTAAAAAAGGAACTACCTATCCGTTTTAGTATTTATGCTACTATAATCTGTTCTATCTGTAAACAAGCTCTAAAATGACCGGCGGGGTTATTTCATAACATACTATCAATAGCAATGAGATTTCATTTTGACAGTTCAACAATATTCATTGCATTATTTACGTTGCTTGCCTATATACAATTTCTAATCCATTGCTTCACTCGTATTAGCAATACTATTCAAAATGTACCAACGCAAAAATCAACGATTGCGTCACTGCTTACCATCAGGCGGGATCGCGGTCAAGCGCTAGATTATAATATAACTTATAAAAAAAAAAAAAATAGATTGATATTGCGGTACGCAATTATGGTGCTGACGTAAACATTATTTACATAACTATAGAGTCACCAGACCCACTTCTTTGCCAGACTTTACGAATTAGAAAAGACTAATCAACATAATTTGGTCATTTATTCACAACTTCACAAGATGGCGCTGTATAATTAATAGGTAGAGCAGCGGTTGCCTAGTAGAGCATAGGTATCATCCGCGATTTACATGTTGTAGATAGTAGGTTCGAACCCCAATGAGCGCTTTACTTTGTGTAAAATTTTCATTACTGCTGCTCTCAAAACGGTGAAGGAAAACATCGTGAGGAAATTTCACCAGCCCGCTTTGGGCCAGCGTGGTAGATTACGGCCCAAACCCTCTCACCGAGAAGACGCCTGTCCCGACAGTGTCAACATTAGCATTACATAGGCTGAATGTGCGACGCCACGGAAAAATATGCGAAATTTGTTTATTATAAAACCAATTTCATTGAGGATTGTTCAGAAAGGCCATTCTCGTCATTGTAAGAACGTTCTCCACAGTCTGATCTCAGTATCATCCTGTCAAAAATACCTCTAATTTTCTTATATTTCAGTTTTTGATTCTCTGAGATAGGTCGGCAAAAGTTACCACCCATCAAACAAAGTCTTGCCGCCAAGCGATTCGTCGTGTTCCGGTATGATGTCTGGTGAAGCCGTACGGAGGACGGGTCTGAGCAATTGTGTTGCGATGTGTGCCGGGTACGATGCACCAAACGTTATTGTGTCGGGAGTTTGGTCATGGAGAGTCTCCAGATCAGTCTCCCTCTGACGCAGCATCGTTGGTCGTGCTGTTGGGTTTAACATTGCATCACCTCGCTCAACTGCCGTCTTCCTTCCTATTCACTAAGTTTTTTTAACTGAATAGGCTTAATTAACTAGCGCGCTTTACCATCAACGATTGCATTAATGCTTACCATCAGGCGGGATTGCAGTCAAGCACTAGTTTATAATGCTAAAAAAGAATATATTAAACGTTGTTAACCTTCTGTCTCATACCAACACTAATTTGGCACATACTGACACAGCACATTTTTTTGCCAAGTATTTACAGCTTGCCGCTTTTATTATACCGTTTCTGCTAAAAAAAATCAAGCATAGTAATTATATCTAGAATAATACATTTTTAGGGTTCCGTACCTAAAAGTTAAAACTGTCATGAGACTTCGCTGTCCGTCTATCCGTCCGTCTGTCACCAGGCTGTATCTCTTTAACCGTAATAGCGAGACAGTTGAAATTTTCAGAGATTATGTATTTTTGTTGCCGCTATAACAACAAATACTAAAACGTGATTTTTTGCCGTTTTTTACTCCATATTAATAACGGACATAAATAGACGTTTGAAATGTTCACAGTATATTCGGTTATATATTCAAATTAAATAATTAAATTAAAATAAAATAAATATTGAAGGGAGCTCCCATACAACAAACGTGATTTTTTTTGCCGTTTTTAAAGATAATGGTACGGAACCCTTCGTGCGCAAGTCCGACTCGCACTTGGCCGGGCTTTTTTGACAGCATGCCTACTTTTGTATAGAAGGAAGTATTTCATACCATCAATCCCGAAAGAATAAGACGAATAAAAATGAATGACGGCCAAATTATTATTATAATTATTTAATTCAAAAATTTTGCTTATGTCATTTCTTCTTCTTCAGCCTATAGATGTCCACTGCTAGACAAAGGCCTCCCCCAAGGCTTTCCACAATGACCGACCTTGTGCTGCCCGCATCTATCGTCTTCCCGCGACCTTCACCAGGTCATCGGTTCACCTTGTTGGGGGCCTCCCTATGCTGCATCTTCCGGTACGTGGCCGCCACTCAGTTCCACGAGATTGTGCCCCCGCCCACTGCCACTTAATTTTAGCGACTGTATGTATTCTTCGGCGGATCTCCTCATTCCTGATTCGATCGCGCAGAAAAACTCAGAGCATAGCTCTTTCTTATGTCATTTACATATATTAATTAGGGTCTATTTTTAGTTTTATTTTAAAAATGCTATGGCTATCTTTAACCATTCTGCTCACATAATAGAAGCAACAGAAACATGTAACGAAGAAATGTAACATATTATGATTTTAAAAGAGTGTCCATGGAGTTTCTTGCACGTTCTTCTCCATAGAGATCTACGCTTTGGAACGTGCAATTTAGCTTCACTTTTCTTGGACTGACCGACATTGACTATTCAAAAGCACCAAGTGATTGTTAATTTGAAATAAACAATTTTTGATTTTGAATTTTTTGAATGAATCCTGGGTAATGATTTATTGCAAGCGTGCACATAACGCGTGTTATCTACCTAACTTCTTTTATTAAATGATCTAAACGACCCCTTCTTTTATGCAGATAAAACTTCGGGATCTTATCAATTTAACGTTCCCTTTCGTACAAACCATATTACCTGCTTCTACCTGTTTTCTCTCCCGTACGATTAATGTACGTTGTACATCTTTTTGCATCAAAAACGAGATTTTCATGATCTTTTTAAAAGGTGTGAAGCAACACCTGCGTATGAGAGGCATAATAACATTTTAGGGAGTATTTTTTGAAGGATTTGCTTGTTTATTAAAATTTGTTTGTACTACACTGAAAGCGTAAAAAATGACGAGATTGAAACCATTTTTGATTGTGAACTGAATTTATTTCACAAATCCTTCATCATAAAAACGATATCCCAAAACAAATAGTCAGTTTCAAACATTGTTTCCCATCAAGTAAACATAAACATTTATAATTTACACGTTGTTGTCTGTTCTCGTAAATAAATCTGGAATCGTGCCCGTGAAACGATTTGTCACGATATTTGACATATTATACGAATGAATCGCTTCGGCAAAAAAGTTGAAAAATCGTTGGTAGGTAAAGTTTTTACAAACATGCATGTAAACTATCGTTCAGTTTTGGAATTTGTTCGTGATGTATGGTGATTTGTAGATGTTCGCTTTTTATGAAGAATTGTTTGTATGAGAAAATAAATTAAAACTAAAACATTGCGCATGACAAAATTCATTAATACCGCATGTTTTTATTATCCAGAGTGTTTACCGTGGGGGGGCAGCTGCGTTTATTTTTCGACCCTAAAAATCTTAAGACTCCTCTTTTTTTTATTGGAATGGGAAATCATCAGTGTTCCAAGGCCTCACTTGACTCAATGGTGCTTACTTTCAATTTCGAAACATTTTATTTCGTACTAGCTTTCCGCCCGCGGCTTCCCCCGCGTGGAATTCAATTATATCGCGCTTTTTAAATTTCCTTCGGGCATATTAAATTTTTCCGGCATAAAAAGTGCCCTATTATTTAATTCGGACTTTTAACTTTACGTTTGCAAAATTTCAAAGCAATCGATTCAGTAGTTAAGGCATGAAAGCGGAGCAAACAAACTTTCTTTCCGATTTATAATATTAGTGAGGATAAACCTACACGCGGATACTTATAAACCATCAGAAGCGGGATTTAGGGTTCCATTTATACTTTGCGTATGGAGAAGAGTCGGCAAATTCCACAGTTACTTCTTCAAAATAATTCGTCTTGTTAATATGTTTTCAAATTACAGTGTTAAAATGCATGAAAGGACAGTGTAGCTACCTGTAACTTTGTTTACAAGTACAAATTACTCACCTCAATCTACTAGATTTATAAAAGAAGAAAGAAAGAAGTTATCTAAAAAAAACATAAACAATGAAAAATGTTTGTAAAAACAAAAATCTACCAAATGCGAACGCGAACTCGTGTATGGCGTGCACCTATATATGTACATAAATACTATTTATAGTATTAGCCCCCAATCGAATGATAACCTTGGGGAGGCCTTTCTCCAGCAGTGGACCCCTATAGTCTGAGAAGAAGAAGAAGATCGTCATCATCATCAACTCACCGTTAATCCCAGTCACATCCAAAGCTTTTTCAGCTTTGGAGTCTGGGGTCCGCTTTACCAGTCTAACTGCTGATTTTGGCTAAACTTCGATATTTTCCGTGAAACGACTGCCGTCTGGCCTTCACAACCCGAAAGCCATATCGAAGCATTGCAGTTAGACCAATTGTTGAATTGTTGGACTTTTGAGGGCTCCAATAACCCGTAACGACTGCCATTAGATGTTCGTATGGCAACCGGGACCAACGGCTTAACGTGCTTTCCGAGGCACGACCAGACCAGTGCAAATATTCATATTCATGCATACAAATATTTGCACTGCGCGGGAATCGAATCCGCGCCTCTTTGCGCAGCGGCCGCGTTCGCTACCGCTACGCCACGGAGGCGGTTTAAGAAGAAGAAGATAGTATTGGTTGTTATAGTGGCAACAAAAAAAAAACTTCCTCTGTGAAAATTTCAACTATCTATCTAGCTATAATGGTTAATGAGATACTATCTGGTGACAGACAAAGAGACGGACAGTGGAATAGCGGGACCCTGCTATTCCACTGTCCGTCTCTTTGTTTTTAGCCTTTAGGTACAAAAGCCTAAAAATCAATCCAAACTTAAATAAAAACGGTTTTCAACACACGAAAAACTTACATTTTTCAACAATTAAAACGTCAAACAAAAAGCTGAGCCAAGCAAAACATTAATTACTACAGAAAATAACTAAACACGCAGAAAAACTAATTTGAAAAGCTGTATTTACAGACAAAGCAGACCTAGGAGAAGTTAATTAATACATTTTAAAGCCATCTCTCTTGCTTAAGTACAAAAGCAGTTGACATGCACTATGCCAATATTTTCCTCGGTGGTAGGTCACAACATCAACCGCCGGCATAAGTTACCACCCACCAGACAAAGACATGCCGCCAAGCGATTCGTCGTGTTCCGGCATGATGTCTGGTGAAGCCGTTCGGAGGTCGGGTCTGAGCAGTTGTGTTGCGATGTGTGCCGGGTGCGATGCGCCAGTTGGTGTTGTGTCGGGAGTTTGTTCGTGGAGGGTAGCGGGATCCGAAGCACGGTTCTCCGCTGGCCGACCGCAGGTAGTTGGGGGCCCAAGTAGTGTGCCAGCCACATACGAAAGGCTGCCCCGCCAACTGCGAAAAATCCCAGGGTGGCCCCATCGTGCCGGTTGGCGACCGGACGAGAGGACCCGATGGCGATCCCTGGGGGGGTTCGGGCGTCCCCGCAGTCTCCAGAACAATCTCCCTCTGGCCCAGCATCGTTGGTCGCATTGTTGGGTTTATCATTGCATCACCTCACTCAACTGCCGTCTTCCTTCCTATTCACTCATTTTTTTTTTATGAAAAGGTTAATAAAGAAAAGTAGATGTGTACAGCGGGCGCACGTCCTCTCATTCCAAGTGCACCTCTCAAATGTTCGAGGTCTGCACTCCAATCTCATTGCAGTACATCACCACCTTGAGACTGAAAAGCCACACCTACTTTTCTTGACGGAGACCCAGATCAGATGTCCGACTGACGCGGCGTACCTCGGCTACCCGGGATACTCTTTGGAGCATCATTTCCTGCAGCGTGCCGGGGTCTGTGTGTATGTCCGCAATGACATCTGTTGCCGGCGCCTCCGTCACCTCGAAGACCCTCACTTCTCGTCCCTATGGCTGTTGGTTGACACTGGTGTGGACAAAATTGTTTACACCTGTGTCTACCGATCGCACAGCGGTGATCAGGAGACAACTCGTTTATTTGACCACCTCAGTGAGGCTGCTGACAATGCGCTGCATCGGCACCCTGACGCTCAGTTCGTCGCTCTGGGGGACTTCAACGCCTGCCACCAGGACTGGCTCTTCCCATACCAGAGGACCGACCACGCTGGGAGAGAAGCGCGAAACTTCGCGCTTTCTATGGGCCTTTCCCAGCTGGTAGAGCAAGCGACTAGGGTGCCTGATGTAGTTGGGCATACTGCCAACTGTTTGGACCTTCTGCTGACCACTGATCCGGACAGATGTGTTGTAACGGTTTCCTCACCGTTGGGAACTTCAGACCACTGTCTGGTGAAGTCTGTGACGTCCTTCTCCCCACCAGATCACGACTCTCGTGGTGAACGGCGAATGTGGCGATACAGGTCAGCGGATTGGGATGAGATGCGCCACTTCTTTGCGTCTTATCCTTGGCAGCAGGTCTGCTTCTCTTCTGACAATCCTTCGAGCTGTGCGGACGCTATAACCGATGTGGTGCGTCAAGCTATGGAGTATTTTATCCCATTCAATGACGTGCCCGTCGGTGGCTCGGCTCGCCCATGGTTCAATGCCGATTGTGTCCAAGCTGAACAGCGAAAGCACACGGCATTTCTCGCCTGGGTTGACGCTCGTGACCGCGGAGCTCCGGATCTAAGCTCAAAGAAGAGAGCCTTTAACCGTGCTGCCAAGTCCTACAAGAAGGCGCTCAAGAAGGCTCGCTTCGACCGCATTACCCATATTGGCAACAAGTTATCTGCGCAGCCATCCGGTAGCAGATCTTTTTGGTCCCTTGCCAAATCGGTTGAGGCGAACTTCTGTCGGCCCTCACTGCCTCCGCTGGTTAGGCCTGATGGAACACTGGCTCATACGGCGAGAGAGAAAGCAGGTCTCTTTGCATCTCTCTTTGCCCATAATTCGCGTCTAGATACTGGCAGTGCTACTCCACCTAATTTACCTCATTGTGGAGCTTCAATGCCTGAGGTTCGCATTAGAAACAAGGAGGTTCTGAGAGTACTGTGTCGTCTGGACGTGAATAAGGCTAGTGGTCCGGATGGTATACCAGCGATTGTTCTTAAAGCATGTGCGCCCGAGTTGTCTCCTGTATTGACGCGCTTGTATCGCCTCTCATTTAGGACTGGTATAGTGCCCAAGTCCTGGAAGCTTGCTAACGTGCAGCCTGTGCCCAAGAAGGGTAGTCGTGCCGATCCCGCCAACTATCGGCCGATTTCGATCACCTCCATACTTTGCAAAATTATGGAGCGTGTATTGAACTCGCGCCTCTTGGCATACCTGGAAGGTAACGATCTCCTCAGTGACCGACAGTACGGGTTTCGCCGCAATCGGTCAACTGGGGACCTACTAGTGTATGCCACTCACTTGTGGGGCGAGGCCCTCGAGAAGAATGGGGAAGCGATTGCTGTCTCCCTTGATGTCTCGAAGGCCTTCGACCGGGTTTGGCACGCTGGCCTTTTGAGTAAGCTTCCAGCGTACGGCATTTCCCCTAGCCTGACTGGCTGGGTAAAAGACTTCCTGACTGAACGGTCCCTCCGAGTTGTTGTCGACGGATGCTCTTCTGAGCCCATGTCAACTAATGCCGGTGTTCCTCAGGGGTCTGTTCTCTCTGCAACTCTGTTTCTGCTGCATATTAACGATCTGCTGATGCCCGGTATCTATGGGTATGCAGATGACAGCACAGTTGTAGAGAGATACCTGCCGGATGCTCGGGCTAGTAGGGAATCAATCCGGTCCGAAAGAGAGGCCATGGTTGAGCGAACGAGTGTTGCACTGCAGGCAGTCTCCGAATGGGGCAATGCCAATCTTGTAGCATTCAATGCCGCCAAAACACAGGCGTGTCTTTTCACCGCCAAAAGGAGCCCGTTCACCTTGGCTCCTACTTTTCGGAATGTGTCCTTGGAGTGTTCCGACCGCCTTCAGCTTTTGGGAGTTGAGATTTCCTCGAACCTTAACTTTGGGCGGTTCATTGAGTCCAAGGCCAAGGTGGCTGCCAGGAAACTTGGCGTTATCGCAAAGGTCCGGCAGTACTTCACACCTGGGCAGCTTCTAATGTTATACAAAGCACAGGTCCGTTCGTGTGTGGAGTACTGCAGCCACATTTGGGCTGGTGCTGCCAAGTGTCACCTGGCCACTTTGGATTCAGTGGAGAGACGTGCAAAGAGGCTGATTGGTGACCCTGATCTAACTCGAGTTGGTCTCCAAAGCCTAGAGCACAGGCGTAGAGTAGCCAGCCTTTCGGTGTTCTATAGGATGCATTTCGGGGAGTGTGCGAGGGAATTGCATGATTTAATTCCCCATCTCCGTTCCACCAGCGGACGACCCGTCGTACGGCTGGTTTCCACCCTTACGTTGTTAACACCATTACGATCCGGACGAAGCGCTTCGCCTCCTCCTTTATACCGCGTACATCGAGGGACTGGAACAATTTGCCCGCGGCGGTGTTTCCGTCGGACTACAATTTGAGTGTCTTCAAGGCTAGAGTGAATAGGCTCTTAATAAACTAGTGCGCTTTACCATCAACGATTGCGTCACTGCTTACCATCAGGCAGGATTGCGGTCAAGCGCTGGTTTATAATTTGTAAAAAAAAAAAAAAAATGCCTCCAAAATGCCAACACACATATTTCATAATTAAACCTAATTGGAGTCAGCGCACTAAATATTATATGTATAAAAGCCTGCATCCATTAGTTGCGCCGTATTTTAACAACACCCAAACCAAATGTGGTTTGTGGACGTGTATACATGCCGTGTGCTGGCTCCGAAACAAATGTATAACTCATGGATGATGTAAAAATGATTGTCAACTTTACTTTTTTATAAAACGTACTTTTTTACTTTTAAAAACTTTAATCTATACTAATATATAAAGCTGAAGAGTTTGTTTGTTTATTTGAACGCGCTAATCTCAGGATCTACTGGTCGGATTTGAGAAATCTTTTTTGGCGTTAGATAGCCCATTAATCCAGGAAGGCTTAAAGCTATATAGCATTATGGAGCGCAGCATAACTAACTCCACGCGAACGAAGTCGCTGGCGGCCGCTAGTTTTTTTTATAAAAGTCGAATACATAAACGGCCTGTAATGTTCCCATTGTTGGGACACAGGCCTGCTCTCGGTGATAGGGAGTGGGCCGTAATCTACTACGTTGGCCCAGTTCGGGTTGATGTAAAATTTTTTATCAAAAATCGAATATTTCTTGGGAATTTAGAACCGGTGTAAAAGCCCTTTAAGACTATCCCAGCAAATAGCAATCAATTAGCCATTATTGAAGCTATCTATGGGGATTTTTTGGAATACAGCATAATTCGTAAAGAACATAAATAAAAGCGCTGTAAGCAATCTCTTAAACTGTTTAATACTGTTTGACTTCATTTTCCTTGCAGAAAATTGATGAGATTCAAATAAGAAGAAGTTTGTTGGAAAATTGGATTTTATAATCTATTTTTTTTTTTTTTTTTATTTAAAGCACAGCCACATCACATACATTAAACTTATGCTAGAGTAATCTTAATAACTAAAGAACTAATGTACATGACAATTACGGCGTACATAGCATTGATTTATATATTTTGCTGCCTCAAAAAATATATTACGCTACACTAAGACTAATACAAACAAGACAGACTATAGAGAAGCAAATAGTGACAAATAATGAGAACAAAGTTAAGAACACAAATAATTAAATTAAAAATAATAATTTATAAAACAAACTATATATAAAAAAATTAAAACTAAGTTGGCAAGGATAGTGTGATTTTTTTTTTGAATACTGCTAGCTTGTCGCTGAATAAATCAAGGTCGGGTGTGTTTATTACAGCATTATTGTATTCGTTACTCATTCGAATAACTGGGGATTGTAAACCGAGATTAGTTTTCACAAAAGGTGTATCAAATACCTTGATATGTTTTTTAGCCCTAGGGTAAATTCTTGGAACTGATATAGAGAAACTTTGCAAAAGGTAACTACATTGTATTATTCCATTAAATAATTTATGAAGGAAGCATAGATCTAGCAGGCGTCTGCGATCGCGAAGGGATACCATTCGGAACTGTTTCATTCGCTCAATGTATGGCTTTCTGTGGGAGAAGCCTCTTGTTGTGAACGCAAGATGCCTCGTGAAAGCTCGCTGTATGCTTTCCAGCCGTTGGGAGTGCACTGCATAATAAGGAGTCCATACACTACTTGCATACTCAAGATGACTGCGCACTAAGGCATTGTAGAGTAACACTTTGGTTCTCTGGTGTTTAAATCCTCTGGAATTGCGCTTCAAGAATCCTAGCATCTGGGCGGCCATTGTGACTGCCTTATCAATGTGGGTTATAAATTTCAGCTTACTGTCTACTATCACACCCAGATCCCGAATTTCATTCACTTGTTTCAGTGCTACGCCACATACATCGAATTTTGTTTGAACTGGCGACTTTTTCCTCGTGAATATAATGTGATGACATTTTACAGCGTTCAGACTCATGCTGTTCACGTTACACCAACGTAAAATATTATTTAAGTCGCTCTGAATTAGGACTGCGTCCGTAATAGAGTTAACCACTTTATATAATTTAAGATCGTCAGCAAATATGGAAAATCTACAATGTTTTATGTATGCGGTTATGTCATTGATGAAAATAAGGAAGAGAAGCGGCCCCAGATGAGATCCCTGCGGAACACCTGAGTCTGCATAATATACCTCAGATCCGGAGCCACCCACCACCACAGATTGTGGTCTTTTTGACAAGTATGATTTGAACCATTTCAACAGTACTCCACCGACACCAAACCATCTCAGTTTTTCTACTAGTAAGTTATGATTTACTTTATCAAAGGCATTGCTGAAATCGGTGTATATTGCGTCCACCTGCAGTCCCTTATCAACCTCACATGATATCTCCGAAATAAAGGGCACTAAGTTTGTTGTTGTTGAACGCCCACGTCTGAAACCGTGTTGATAGTCTGAAATGTATGGATCCACCGTTTTGGAGATAATGGGACACAACATGGATTCAAAGAGCTTTGAGAAACATGAAAGTATTGATATCGGGCGGTAATTAACTGCGCTGGCTGGGTCTCCCTTTTTAAATATAGGAACAATACGAGCTCTCTTCCATTCTTCAGGGAATTTGCCTTCCGTTAAAGAACTGTTAAATATCAGCATTAACGGAAGCGAAAGAGCAGAACCGCACCTTCTAACAAATACTGGTGGAATAAAGTCAGGTCCAGCACCCTTCATTGGATCAATCTTCCTAATAGCCTTAACAACGTCAGACTCATCGAGTCTTATGGTCGAAATGAAGTTCGAAGTTAAGTACTGTGACTGATGGTCAGATGATTGATAAGCATGAAAAGGCGACGGTGTGGACTGCGTGGTAGCAATTGTTGCATATACGGAGGAAAAGTGGTTGGCAAATAGGTTTGCTATTTCAGGGCCAGTCTTAGCGATCTCATCTCCCAGCTTTATTATTGCAGGGATAGATGATTTACCACCGCGTTTGTTTTTGATAAAACTCCAAAAGGCTTTTGGGTTTTTAGGAATGCTTGTCTCTATTTTTGCTTTATATTTGGAGTAACATTCATCGTATAGTTTATGACAACGGGAGCGGAGCAATTGGTATTCTAGTTTATCTCTGGGATTGTTAAATCTTTTATATTTCTTACGAATTTTTTCTTTTTCAGATACCAGTCTAATTAAAGAATTACTAAACCACGAGGGGAATTTAGCTCTTACAGCTACTGTTTTAGGCACTAACCTTTCAATAACAGTTCCAAGAATATTGTAAAACTCCGCAACCATACTATCCACGCCATCACAGTGAATAATTCGCTCCCGCCATTCTACACTCTTTAGCTCACTAACGATGGCTTTAAAGTCAGCTTTGTAGAAATTATATTTTTTTACAGGCTTAGATCGCAAATATGTTAAACTTTTATATGGAATATTAAGTAATACATTAGGATGGTTTGCGTAGCATTTGCTAAGAACATTTAAAGGCTTTGTAACATAAGAGTCAGGTAAACTTGTAATAGTCAAATCCAATATTTTATTGTCACAGTTATTAATACCGTTTACCTGGTAGAGGTTATTCATGTTAAGAAAATCAACAAGTAGGTGTCCAAGAGTGGTTTCGTAGTTAGATGGGCTCAAATAATTGCAGTCCAACGTGGCATTCCAAGTGATAAAGCCCAGGTTGAAGTCACCCAGAATGACCAGATCATCAGCTTGACCATTAACAAGTTCCACTTTATCAAGAAACATTGCAAGCGCCTCCAACTTTACAGGCGGTGGCAAATACACAACGCATATTGCTAGTTTTTTTATTTTCGTTCCTATTGTTAGGTCTAACATAACCCACAAATCTTCCACTCCACTTTCCCAATTAGTAACTCTGGCTGATGGTATGTCTCTAGAAACAGCCAACATTACTCCACCACCATCCTTCTTTTTGTTAAGTGTGCAATGTCGGTCTCTGCGGTATAGTGTGTATCGGTCATCTATCAGTTCATTGTCACTAATTTTAAGGTTAAGCCATGTTTCTGTGAATGCGATTACACTGTAACTCGTTGTTTGTACACTTTTAAGGATTTCATTTGTTTTAGTTCTCAATCCCTGCACATTTTGATAATAAATGTCAAGCATTAAGACGAAGCAATATCAACAACATGGAAAATCACAACCAGACCTAGACTATAAGATTTAGACTTTCGAGATTTCTAATCACAATTGACTGGCATTCGACGTCCCTTCGAACAAAAATTCGTCCATTACGAACCCAGACGAATTTATATGACATTTCCTTTGCTTTTTTCCGAGCAGCAGCGTGTAAAGATTTATTTGCCGGTGTCAAATGCTCCGCTACAAAAACCGGTTTTCTTGGACCTCCTAAACCGAGATGCTGAGTTGACAGTTTATCATCAGAGGTCTTCCGATTAAATTTGGTAGTCGCAGCAAGAATATTATCACGAAGGCGTGCAGTGCGTAGTTTCACTATTACTGGCCGAGGCCTGTCGTTATCGTTTGACATTTTAGCCACCCTGGTAGCATACTGAATGTCATTGTCAGATAGAGGACTTTCCACAATTTTCGACAATTGCACAACTGTGTTGACTAGGTTCTCTGAACGATGTTCTGGAATACCATTAATCTCCAAATTAGAATCACGCATGTGAAGCTCCACTGTATTCAATCTTGCTGAGATGTCCCTAATGGTTGAATTCAAGAACTCATTCTCACGTTTGAGATCATGAATGAGAGCTGTTTTCTCCTCATAGCCTGCTTTCATTTCCTCGAATTTGACGTTCATGAATTCAAGAGATTCCTGAAAGCTGTCTATCTTCCTGTGAATGTTACTAAATTCTGCCGCCACTATCTTTTCAAGAGTTGACTTCAGAGCAATGGTGATCTCCTGTTGCAAAATTACACGAAGACTACTCTCTGTCACCAGTGTTTCAGAACCTCGAGTTTGTGAAGGTGATTTCAATTCAGCAGCAATTAATGGCGAATCAACTTTGGGTTCTATCGTTTTCACAACGGACTTAGGGGAAGAATGTTCAGCTGTCAATTCCACGCTAGGACCTTCAATTTCACTGCACTGGCCAGGACGCAAAGGGGTGTTAGAGTTATCTCGCTTTGGTGCCTTGCTGCAACACTCTGGACACTTCCAAACAGCTCTTTGCTTAATCGTCATTAGAGTGTAAGCTTTAGGCAATATATTGGCGCATTCGAGATCGTATTTTGATTTACATACTGTACAGCATAAGAAATCTCTTCTTGGCAAGACATTTCGACAGCCCGCACATTCATTAATAGGCGCCATTACCATCCAAAATGTGTCAAAAAACGTTAGAATAATAAAAAAGCAAAACCCTTTTATCCAAATATAAAAAACGTGATAAAAAAAAAAGAATTCCGTCTTGAGATTTGATCCTGCACCATCCGACTTAGCAGTACCAACGTGTATTCTATTGACCAAATGAACTCAACATACAGTGGCGAAAGTATTAATCAGAAGTCGTTATTTTTTTTTTCATTATTTCTTGTTGACGGTACTCTTCTTTTTCTTATAGTTTTTGTGATGCAAATATTATAGTTTGTAAGAACTTTTTCTTAACTTCACTAGGCTTTCGCTATAGTAGGTAAAATTATCACTATTTAAAGTTTGTTTATGTCAGCTGTTTACAGGTTGAACACTTCACTCACGTCACTGAACCAAATATTGTTTAGGTATGTACATCTGCAACCGAACCACTGACTCACTGTGTTGAGATAACAGTATCTCCGAATTCTTGTTACTTCACTATTGCTTTAAGCTCGGAACTTCAGTTAAAACTATGGTAAATTGACTAAAAATGATTTTCAAAAAAATAATTGACAAGAAGTCTGTATGATCGTATGGCAGCGCCATCTACCCTCCCCTATTAAATTAGTAAAAATAAAGGAAGTGCTTAATAATCATTATAATGTAGTTATTACAATCCATCAAATTTCTTTAATTGGTTTTCAACTCTATCGCTAAAGCATTAAGGTTCAAGGTTGAACGAAGATCGATTTGGAGAGGGTGGTTAAATTAAACACTGGAATATTAATATTAAGCGCGTATAATATAATAAAGACAGTGCCGTTTATAACATTGCCGTCAACGGAATCATAGCGCGATCTAACTCGACCCCAACGCCATCTATCGAGGTAAGGTGTAAACTTTAATCCTTTATTTTAGGGTTGTAACGGAGGCTTGTTAGCGGAGGCGGAGGCGGATGCGGAGGTGACGAGTCTCACCTCCGCGGATGCGGAGGTTAACGGAGGCGGAGGCGGAGGTGAAAGTACATATAGAAAAAATTGAAATTTATGGTCAACTAAAACAATTTTTTTAGTTTAAATACGTACATTATTAGTAGTATACTTAGTAAAAAAAATATTACCTTCTTGTAATGGAAAATAAGGAGAAACAAATTGTATTTGCCGCATTCCCGCCTCGCACTAGTTGGTTCTTGACCATTTCGCGCTCAAACGCGGCCGGACGGTTGTCGAGCGTCGCAGCTTGCGCGTTATTGTTTTTATAAATACGTAAATAAACCTCCGTTATAACTCCGCAAAAATTGTGCGGATGCGGAGGCGGAAGCGAAGATACGATTTCTTGCGGAACTTCCGCAGTAACGGAAGCGGAGGCGAAGCTCCGTTACAACCCTACTTTATTTATTCAATATTGATCGCGCTATGATTCCGTTGACTTATAATTACGTAGACAAAGGTTGAGCTCGATCTGATTACGTAATTGTATAAACATTATCAGCTACACAGTATATTGGTTTGTCTGTTTGGTTTATTTTCAGTTTTCAATATTTGGATTCTGTTGTTTTGCCGAGCGCTAACCTCGCTCCTGTAAAAGGGTACAACGACCATGAATAATACGATGCACTAACAATACTTGGGGTACAATAAGTACTTATAGTAAAATTATATAAAAATGTTTGAAATTGTGGGCTAAATTGAACTTTAGTAAGTTGGAATTAAAGTTATTTTTCCATAAACTTACATTTATTCACTTTTTTCGTAGAAGTCGTGATGACCTAGTGGTTAAAACAGTAGGCATGCTGTTAAAAATTACTTATTATGAATTATTCTAGCTACAATTACATTATATAGATTTTTAGCAGGAACGCTATTATAAAAGCGGCAAGCTGTAAATACTTGGCAAAAAATGTGCCGTGTCAGTGTGTGCCAAATTAGCAGTGTTGGTATGAGACAGAAGGTTAACAACGTTTAATATCGGGCTGTAATCTCATCTTAGAGAATCAAATACTTAAATACAAGAAGGTCGTGGTGGCCTAGTGGTTAACACACCAGCCTCTCAGGTACGAGTGTGCGGGTTCGTTTCCTGGTTAGGCAAGTACCAATGTAACTTTTCAAGTTATATGTATCTTCTTTATATACTTAGTATATCTTGCACACCAATGACTGATTAGAAGGTGAAGGAAAACATCTTATGGAAACCTGGACTTTAGGTCTGAAATCGCCAACCCGAATTGAGCAAGGGTGATGATTACGCTCAATCCTTTTCAGTATGTGAGGAGACCTGTGCCCAGCAGTGGGACGATAAAAAGGTTGATGATGATGATGACATTTTTGGAGATTAAGTTGCGATTGCAGATTACATGACAAATGAAAAAAAAAATGCGGTGCAATTATATTAGACACTAACAGTAGTAAGGGCAGTAGGGACAGTCTCCGTGGCGTAGCAGTAGCGCGGCCGCTGCGCAAGGAGGCGTGGGTGCGATCCCCGTGCAGTGCAAATATTTGTATGGATGAATATGAATATTTGCACTGCTCTGGTCGTGCCTCGGAAAGCACGTTAAGCCGTTGGTCCCGATTGCCATACCAACATCTAATGGCAGTCGTGACGGGTTGTTGGAGACCTCAAAAAGTCCAACAATTGGTCTAACTGCAATGCTTCGATATCGCCTTCGGGTTGTGGAGGTCAGACGGTGTCGCTTCATGGAAAATATCGAAGTTTACCCAAAATCAGCAGACTGGTAAAGCGGAACCAAGACTCCGAAGCTGAAAAATCTTCCGATGCGACTGCGATTAACGCTGAGATGATGATGTTGATGATGACTAACAGTAGGAAGGGCTATCATTTTGACAGTTCAACTACATTCATTGTATGTATTTTTTCGTTATAGGGCAAATATTTTTTCAGAACATAAGAAACATTAGATTAGCTACGTGGAAAGTCAGAAAGTTTTGCGATAATAAAAAAAATGTTCTATAGGTACTTACATACATTTTTATTACATCTTTTCAAAGTACTCGCCACTAGCCTCTATACAAAGTTTCATGCGTCTGAACCAGTTTTCGAAACACTTTTTCCAGTCCGCCGCGCCGCAGACACCTTGCTTACAGCCTACTCCTCGAACGCTGACAGCGCATCATCCGGTGACGAAAATTTTATCCCTTTGAGCTGATCTTTTATTTTTTGGAATAAGAAATAATCACACGGTACCAGGTCAGGACTGTAGGGATGGTGACCCAGGAGTTTGATCGGTGCAGGTACTATCCAGGGAGTCCCTCGTTTTTATTGCGGTGTGGGCGGGCGCATTGTCGTGGTGAAGCAGTAACCCACGAAGTCCTGTGTTCGGTCGCATGTTGCTCACAACAGAGGAAAAACTTCTGTTAAGCATTTGGTAGTATACTATTCAGCGTTAATGTTTCTTTGGTTTCGTAAAGGAATTGACACCAAATAGCCAGTCAAACTGAAAAGAAAATCTTACCCCCGCTTCTAGATCTCTTCACTTTGGTACCCGTTGATTCGTTTTGAAACATCCAAACCGTCGACTGGCGCTTCGTTTCTGGATTGTATTGTTAAATCCAAGATTCATCATCTGTAACGATATCGTAAATACGCCGAGACAAGCCTGCTTCAAATTCGTCTATCAAACCATTGCACCATTCCACCCGTGCCTGCTTCTGAGCATCGGGAGATTGTACGGCACCCAGCGTGAAATTATCCTCCGCAACCGAAGACGCACGTTCAGAATCTCGTGAAGTCTATTGTCTTAAATCAAATTTTTCACTGCTAGCACGTTTTCTTCAGTAACAGCCGTGAAAGAGCGACCACTTCTTTCTTTATCCCCCAAAGTTAGTCTACCGCGCTTAAAATTAATTATACACACATAATCAGAAGAAAATCAGAATAGTCACATAATCATAATCATAGCCACGTATCGTACGATAGACTTCAAATAGCATTCGTGGATGAAGGCCGTTAATCCATGAATGCCATTTGAAGTCTATCGTACGATTCGTCTGGTTTCAGACGACATTTGAAGTTGTTAAATATCATAGCGCGAAAATGGTCTCGACAAAAATCCATTTTTCAAAGAGACACGATAATTTTAATTAACTCCAAAAAATGTGGAGGGAAGTTTTGAATTTGGAACGTGCCTATTATTAGTTATAAATAATCATATTTTTTAAATAAATTATAACTGGCCAGTTTCACATACATAAAAACTTTTTATCGCAATACTTTCTGAGTGACCTGGTACATAGAGATTAGTCGTGGACAATTTGTTTGTGTTCAAATATACGCACGCTGAATAAACTAGACAAACCATCCTATCATAAAACTCTTTTAAAATATAACGTTCCACCACTTACATCTTAAGCTGGCATATGTTATGCCTCTAGAGAGCTCATATATTAAAATAAAGTCTACTTTGGCTCAGCGTTCGCCAAGTAACGTGGTATAAAACAGTACATTATTTGTGCAGTAATTTGACAACACGCGCACCACAGCACTGCAGTTTGCCAGGATGCGTTGACTGTACTTTGATATATTGGTACCTATTTTTTTTACATAAATTATTCTGAAGCTGTATTTTAAAAACAGTCTTGAATATTTATTTAAAAATAAGGTTTCTTTACAAAAGGTTGTCTAAAAAGAGATATTTGCATAATCCTACAAATACTATTATAATATTACAAACGTGAAAGGTTCAATGAATGGATCTTTGTTACTCTTTATAGGTAGACCAGGCAGGTCAGTTTTGAGGATGATATTCTCGTAGGTTCTATATATCCTGTTTTTGGGGTTCCGTAGCCAAATGGTAAAAAACGGAACCCTTATAGATTCGTCATGTCTGTCAGTCCATCTGTCCGTCCATATGTCAAAGCCATTTTTTTTCCGAAACTATAAGAGCTAAACTGTTAAAACTTCGTAGGTAGATGTATTCTGTGAACCGCATTAAGATTTTGATGCAAAAAGAAAAAAATAGTAACAAATCTAATAAGAAGTTTTTTTTAATACCTCGTAAATCGGAAACCGCTTATTACCGCGTAATCTTTCATACGAAGAACTGAAATCCTTTAATTTCATAAATCAATTTTATGGAACCCTTTGTGCGTGAGTCCGACACGCAGTTGGCCGTTTTTTTTTTATATTCTTGTATGTGTTTATTTAAACTGTTCTCTCACCATTTACATTTTTTATGTGTTCACTAGCGGCCGCCAGCGACTTCGTTCGCGTGGAGTTAGTTATGCTCCGCTCCTATTGGTCACAGCATGATGTAATATAGTCTAAAGCTTTCGTGGATTAATGGACTATCCAACGCAAAAAGAATTTTTCAAATCGGACCAGTAGTTCCCGAGATTAGCGCGAACAAACAAACAAACAAACAAACTCTTCAGCTTTATATACATATTAGTATAGATATAGATTATTACGTTTCTATTTTTATTGTACTATCGTTTCGGTGTCACTTGAACTTGTTTGCTGCACCGGGTGACGTCTTTACGTCGGCGCCGGCTGTCGCTGAAAACCAGCGCTGGGCTCTGTTTTACATAGGATCGCAGCATAATTCTTTCTTAGTGACAGCCGTTATGCGTGGAAGTGACGGATGTTCAACTATTTCTTATTTTTTGTGTTTTTGTAAAATTTTACGTCATGTTTACTGCAAATAAACGTTTTTTCTTTCTTTCTTTCTTTTACGCAAAAACTACTAAATGGATTTGGATGAAATTTGGCACACACATAGGTTGTACGATATTCCTACGGGATCTGAACTCCAAAATACCCTCTAACATGTAAATACTTTAATTGCCTTAGCAATGAATCTGCTCATTACACTTTATTTTGACAACACTTAGCTTTTGTCAGAATCAAATTTGGTTAGAGTGAATAGGCTCTTAATAAACTAGCGCACTTTACTATCAACGATTGCATCACTACTTACCATCAGCCGGGATTGCGTTCAAGCATAGTTTATAATTATTAAAAAAAAAATCACTAAGATGTTACATTTTATAAGTGCGAGCAAGTGCCTAGTACTGCACACTCCAAGTTCAAGTCAAACAAATATGAACTTCAGTTCAAGCCAATTAAATTGATTTTATAGTGAATACTACTAAATATTTAAAAACTGTTATGCAATGTTTAACGTTTAAAATATAGAGCAAATTGAACTTTATTTTCCAGCAATTAAAGTTATTTTCCTTTATTTTTAATAATTATAAACTAGTGCTTGACCGCAGTCCCGCCTGATGGTAAGCAGTGATGCAATCGTTGCTAGTAAAGCGCGCTAGTTTATTAAGAGCCTATTCACACAAAAAAAAACTGAGTGAATAGGAAGGAAGACGGCAGTTGAGAATTTTAAACCCAACAACATGGCCAACGTTGCTGCACCAGAGAGAGATTGAATCTGGAGACCCTCGACGACCAAACTCCTGACAAAACTACATTTTGCGCATCGTACCAGGCACACTTCACAACGCAACTGCTCGGACCCGTCCTTCGTACGGCTTCACCAGACATCATGCCGAAACACGACGAATCGCTTGGCAAGATTTTCCGGTGGGTGGTAACTTCTGCCGGCAGCCGATGGCCTACCACCGAGAAACCGTAAACTCATATTTGCTTGCATATCTAGCTAATGTGTCGCAAATGCAAATTATATACATAGATGGGTCCAGAACCACTAACGTTAGCATTTATGTATGTAGATGATAATATTATCATATTTCAGTGGATTCCGATAACTGGCACAAGTCATTAGTGTGTTAATGTCGGTAATTGAATAGCATATGCAGGGTAACGTGATATTATGCCATACACGTCTGAAATTGCAATTGTGGTCATTAAACTGAACGAAATTTGCATGATGTACTAGGAGATTAGGAATATAGAGGCAGTAAAAAATACCAGAAGATGCAGCGTGGGTAGGCCTCCGACAAGGTGGACCAACTATCTGGTGAAGGTCGGGGGAAGCGCTGGATGCGGCAGGCGTAGGACTGGTCATCGTGGAGATCCTTGAGGGAGGCCTATGTCCAGCGGTGGACGTCTTTCGGCTGAAATGATGATAATGAAAAAATACGTTGAGGATCGATGCATTCTAAATATCAAACTAAGTAACGTTGCGTAAATGTTTTATATATGTATATATATAATATATACAGTATGTTAACTAACAGAGGGCGTTCCCGTTAACCCGAAGTAGTATAGCATACATACATGCTAAAAAAAATATTTCCATTCGAAAACAAAATGTTTTAAAAATTTTTCCAATAAGAAAATATTCAATAAAAATTTTAAATTGACATGTATAAGAAACACACTGTACACGCGAACATGAAAGACGGCAACGTCGCAATTTATTTATACATGACGACTACTATTTTGATTTAAAACAGGTTTCAAATTTATTTCCAATAAGAATTTTTTTTCTTCGGATTTTTTATGCTTATTTTTCTATGCTGATATTTTTATTTTAATCTATTTATGATATATATTAACGAGTTTAAGGGAACGCCCTCTGTTATTTAACATACTGTATATACAATATGTAAAGAAAACCCTGTCCGATCCGTGAAGGTGTTGTTAGGTATCGATAACTGATTCTAATAATGCCCACAAAGACAGGCAAAACTTAAAAAAAAAATCCCCCTAAAAAAATAAATATTATTTCGCAAAAAGAGGTAACTTAACACATGTGCGGTAAGCAACCCCATTCCGCGGGCGGCGGGGGGCAGGGCACGCGGCACCTGTGACGTGGTCGCGTCAATAATACCGGTGTTGTCACTTTTTTAAAAATTATTCCCCAAAATTCATTAGTATTGTTACTATGATGATTATGTAAAATTTTATATTATATTTGGTCAAGTGTTTACCTAACCTTTATTATCCTTATGGGTCGGACAGGGTTTTCTTTACATATTGTATAAAAAAACTGAGAAATTATTTTTAAAATAATTTCTGTTTCTCTTAAGAGCACCCAAAACGGCATGATACAGGATACATTCAAGATTATACGGACGACAGCAAGTCAACCTACCAGAAACTGTATAATATCCCCAATCAACTTTGAGCCTTAATCCTATACCAGTAAAGTTGAAAACCTAATAAAGAAATTTGACTAGGTAATTGTAGTAGCTTGATGTGCGTTTGTACAATACGAACTGAAAGAAAATATTTGCATAAAACAAAGAACATGCAATGGACAGTTAGTATTGTATTGCAATAAAAGATACTAAATCCCATAACACTAACACAAAAAGAAAACAAATATCTATTATCACAATATTCTTTAAGCGCACACTCGGAAAGCTCCAGACAGTGTACAAAAAAGAATACCTAAGCAACTGCAATTAACAACCACTTTTTAATACAAAAAGTTGATTGCCTTCTCATTCACTCCATTCAAAACTGCATATGTGTGAAAGAGACAAGCGTAACATTGTCGGCTCGCATCTGTGTCCCCACTTACAGTTTTTCCTGCATTTTCCCACCTACATTTTTTTATGCTTGTATGTCGGATATGTGATATTCTGATGAATGCAAAGACGTTAGACGCTTCAAAACTTATTACGAAATTCTGTGAGTAATCCATACTAATATTATAAATGCTAAAGTAACTCTGTCTGTCTGTCTGTTACGCTTTCCTGCCTAAACCTCTCACCCGATTTTGATTAAATTTGGCACGGACAATCATTAGACCCTGAGAAAGGACGTAGGCTAGCTACCTTTTATTGAAAAAAAAAGAATTGATATTCCCGAGGGAAATCTAAAATGCGCGATATAACCGAAAACCACGCGAGCGAAGCCGCGGGCGGACAGCTAGTTATTTTATAAAATCTAAAATCTGTGTGTTACTTGAAAGGTCAAATATAATAAGCGCGAAAGTACTGTAAATTACATAAAATCTAAATAAATATTATATTAAAAATATATTAAAATTCTCGTAAATTAAGTCAGGCATATACTCGTCAACACCTTCAGAGCAACCAACTGGAACTGGAGTGGGTGCGGCATGGGAGTTCGACATGATCTTCGTCTTATCCATGTTCAGTTTTAGACCCACTTGTTGGGAAGCTCTGCTGAGGTCATCGAGCGTTTTGGCCAAGTCTTCCAGGGTGACCACGATATCATCTGCAAATCGGAGGTTAGCGATGTACTCGCCGTTGATACTGATGCCAAGTCCTTTCCAGTCCAGGAGTTCAAAGTCATCTTCCGGCGCAGCAGTGAACTTTTTGGGAGATAAGGCATCTCCTTGTCTGACTCCACACTGCCGTTAGATCAGTTTCAAGTCCTCATCCTGGAAACGGGAAACCGATGGATGCGGGCAGCTCATGACCGGTCATTGAAGAAAGCCTTGGGGAAGGTTTTTGTCCAGCAATGGACCTCTATAGGCTGAAAAAGAAGAAGAAGAGTTCAGACATTTTTCCCAAATATGTTAGGGCCGGCTCCAGTGTAGCCGTATGCGGTTGAATACCAGGATCTTTTATGGAGAGACTGCTTAGTTTACCTCCACAACCAATTACTGGGAAATACGATACTCCTTGGTAATACGGCTCGTCCCCGTTACCCGTAACGACTGTCAAAGTTCTACCAATGCCTGCCGGAACTAACGGTTTAACTCGCTTTTCAAGGCATGGACGGGATCTTGGTGTGTAAGTGCTGTCACACACCAAGATCCCGTAACTGTGCTCTCATCATCATCATCACCTCAGCCACATGAAGCTCACTGCTGGTCATAGGCCTCCGCCAAGGACTTCAAAAAAGAACAGTTGCACGCGGGCTGCATCCAGCGCTTCCCTGCGAATTTGGTCAGGTCATCCGACCTGCGCTTGCCGGTACGTGGTCGCCATTCAAGAGTCTTTCTGCTCCATCGGCCATCGGGTCTACGAGCTATGTTCCCCGCTCACTACCACTTCAAAGAGCTAATCTGCTTGGCTGTCTCG
Organism: Sesamia nonagrioides; assembly: GCA_017933935.1. Taxonomy (NCBI): domain Eukaryota; kingdom Metazoa; phylum Arthropoda; class Insecta; order Lepidoptera; family Noctuidae; genus Sesamia; species Sesamia nonagrioides. The sequence goes on along the minus strand of JADWQK010000020.1, from coordinate 376,382 downwards.
GCGACTTTAGTTCTCGTAACTGTGCCTTAACTCGATCGATCAACTTTGCGACTTTTATTATTTAGTATGTCGTGGTGGCCTAGTGGTTAAAACACCAGCCTCTCAAGTATGAGTGCGCGGGTTCGATTCCAGATCAGGCAAGTACCAATGTAACTTTTCTAAAGTTATATGTACTTTATGTACTTTCTAAGTACATCCTGGACACCAATGACTGAAGGTGAAGGAAAACATCTTGAGGAAACCTGGACTTTAAGTCTGAAATCGCCAATCCGCATTGAGCAAGCGTGGTGATTACGCTCAATCCTTCTCTGTATGAGAGGAGACCTGTGCCCAGTAATAGGATGATAAAAAAGGTTGATGATGATGATGTTGATGATTGTTTAGCCAGGATTCTGAGTTATTTTAAATACCAATAACACATAAGTAACGAATCAACCTCATAGCAATTCCGCCAATCCCCTAAATGTAAAAAAAAAACACAAGTCAATTTATTACCTGCTCTAAAATATATCTTAACTACACAAAAGCTTGTCTCCTCGATCTACCAATTTTCAAAGAGAAAATTATGTCTTGAAAAGATTTCAATCGAACAGATTTAAAGCCATGTTATCAAGATAAGTATAAAATAATGGATTTTCCGGCTGTCCCTGACTTGTAATTTATTTTCCTTTTAGTACCTGCCTTTAGTTATGTATTCCTAGTACTTAGATTAAGAAGATTCTTTTAACTTGATAACAAGAGCTCTAAAAATGGCGTCAAAGTAAAACAATATTGTAGTCGAAATTGTTGTTTTGAATGTTTTGTCTCAAGAATATTCCGTTAACAACATAAATTACTTATTCGACTCGATTTTTTGTTGCATGTGCACGTTTACTTTCAATCCTTTGATTGAAATTGAATCCGGCCGATGGCCTCAATAAAAAGATTGAAAGTCGCTACAAATTCAATGGTTGTTGAACACAATAATTACTAATTTTGGAAGTCGGTGCCTATGGATTTTTGTATTTTCGTTTTTCGTCACCGACTTCTGAAATTAGTTACTTTCACTTTGTAGTGTTTTTTAGAAGTCCCTCCAAAAATTGTTCTATTTGTGTTGTTTTTATAGCGGCACAGAAGTATATTATCTGAGAAAATTCCAAAGGTCCAGATAGACAGGCAGCCAGTGGAATCTTAATAGATAACAGGGTTCCATTTTTACCCTTTGGATGGGGAAACTTAAAAATGATGCCTATTTGGACTGCGAAAAGATGGGTTAATAAAACACAAAAATAGATTCAGAGTAATTTAGACCCAATCCACAATCAAGAACGGAAACCCGCTTGTGTTCCACTTTTCCCCGCGTTACCCTTCCATTACTCTATTATGATGAGCGAATGTTTTGTCGTTTGCACGCCTCTCTGCCTGAATTATACTTTTTCGTTATACTTTTCAATAAAAATATTTTCCTGACATTTCGATAGAACGCTCCGCATAACGGTTGGGTAATATTAATCTTTCTAGTCTGTGGAACGTTTTAAGTAGAATCTTTTGTATTTTAAATGTAAATAAGGCATTATTTTCAAACTGCTTTATACATTGCGTTGGTTAACTGAAATCGCCAACCCGCATTGAGCAAGCGTGGTGATTACGCTCAATCCTTCTCTGTATCACAGGAGACCTGTGCCCAGCAGTGGGACGATAAAAGGTTGATGATGATGATGATAACTAGTTTAAATTAAAAAAAAAACTATTTATAGTTTTGACGTCACACGTGTTTAAACGTCACTTAGCTTTAATTAGATTTTTTTATAAATAAACCCGTTAGTGTCCTCCTCCTCCTCAGGTCTTTCTCCTCATTACTGAGGGTCGTGATGTCCCTGTGGAATTACCTTCTGCTTTTGCTAATTCGCCATCTATTACGTTACCTGCATGTTGTTGTTGTTGTTATCTTTACTGTAACTGAATAAAGGCTAAAAGAAAAAAATATTTTCATATACTTTTTCCAGTTAAGTTCTACTTAAGATGCTTGAATTTAATGAAGACATTAACTTCTACGACTGTTTTTAGTTCTTTGTCGTCAAAGATCTACTAGAGTGAATTTTCCACTGTGTTTAATGAAACATTGTGGAAAATTCACTGGGGAACTTACATTTATTTCAGGAAAACAACGTGGAAAACTTGGTTTTGTTTATATTGTTTTTTTTTTACAGCAGCATAGCAGTACACGCTCTGTAAATAGCAGAAACTCAAAACTTAACCTATTTACATAAATAAATGTAACTTAAAGGAGATGTTTCAGAAATGTATGCAGCCTGGGCCAGCACATTGTACACTTAATGCTAGGTATAATTACGCTATAGTTAACTGTTTTTAATGTTAATTTCCTATATTTTGGCTTGGTTTTTATACAGATTCAATAATTAAAATTAACTAGGCCAAGGAGTGCAACACAACTACTAATAAATATGGTGGTCAGCAATAAGCGAAATAAGATTTTGACAGTGACATTTGATTGACGTGTCATGTATCTAAGGCTATCGTATCTATATTATCTACCATATGACTGCGAAACAAACAAAACCGGAATTCCGAACATACGGCCCATTAAATAAACACAATCAACTCAAATCAACACTCGACACGAACACAACGAGAAAATAGAACTGTCAAAGTCGCCAATCAAACGTCATAACCACTGTGATGGCTACCTTAATAAAGGGTTATCTCACTAAAAAACGTTTCAAATAATTAATTATACATACTTGTATTTCTATTCAAATTAATTTAGTAGTATTTTTAAGAAAATCTTTTATTTTTTCCTTTTTATCTATCTAACGTACATAGTGATGGCCCAAAAGGAAACATCTCCTTTAGTTACAACTTAGTGGCAAGATATTAAATATGTGTAACTGGGCTTGAACCGAGTATAATTTTTCTATATGTGTGTATATCAAATCAAATCAAAATCAAATTAGAGCTCCAAATTATTTGACATTAGTTGGTGACTATTATAAAATATAGTATCGTTGAGTTCGTATCCCATAACACAAGTCTTGAACTTACTTTGGGGCTTGCTCAATCTGTGTGATTTGTCCGTATATATTTTATTTTTCTGTATAATCAAGCAATGCAAGTGTGTGTGCGTGTTTGTGTTTGTGTATATATATATATACAGTATGTTAACTAACAGAGGGCGTTCCCATTAACCCGAAATAGTATAGCATACATACATGCTAAAAAAAATATTTCCATTCGAAAACAAAATGTTTTAAAATTTTTTCCAATAAGAAAATATTCAAGAAAAATTTTAAATTGACATGTAAAAGAAACACACTGTACACGCGAACATGAAAGACGGCAACGTCGCAATTTATTTATACATGACGACTACTATTTTGATTTAAAACAGGAGGTTTCAAATTTATTTCCAATTAGAATTTTTTTTTTATTCGGATTTTTTATGCTTATTTTTCTATGCTGATATTTTTATTTTAATCTATTAATGATATATATTAACGAGTTTAAGGGAACGCCCTCTGTTATTTAACATACTGTATATGTGCGTGTGTGTATATATAAATGTGCGTATATGTATTTGTGCGTGTGTGTGTCTTTATGTGCGTGTATGCATGTGTGAAGGTGCGTGCGCGAGTGTATGTGTGTGTGTGTGTGTGTGCTTATATCATTTTGTGTGGTTCAATAGTTCCTCAGTGTATGTGTAATTTAGTGTCTTTATCCAATTTGTTAACATTTTTTTTTTATATACTGAAGTCCTCCCAAACTGCTGGACCATTAATGATAATATTGGCCCGATTCCCTTATTCACAAACTCAAGTTCAGTGCATCTTTTTCTTTCTATTTCATTAAGAAAATGACAGAAGGCAAAATGGCAGTTTAAACCTGTCAAATTAGTGCGCTCTTGACGTACATTGACGTATTTTTTTGGTCGCCATGTTTATAACGTCTAAACTGAAAAACGGGGTTTTGGCGGGAAGCTAAGATGAGTGCCACGCTCATTTTTCATTGGACTTTTAAATTACTTATAGTGTCGTTTACTAAATAAAAATGCGTGATTTAGTAGTAAAAAGTGCATTAAGTTAATAATTTATAAAGAACAGTGAAATATTGTAGCATAGTGGCCACATCATGGCTTTATACCAAAACTTCCTCCGTGTTCGGTTCGCGCGGCCGTCTTTTTCGACATGAATAATTCATTACGTGACATTGGCTAAATGCACAAACCGTGCAAAGCCATAAGAGAAAGAAAGAAGAACTTTTGAAGATTTTTATTTTACTTGAAATTGGCACAAAGCCATAACTTGTGCCACACTACAAAAAAAAAACCGTCTAGACTGTCTATGGAAATGAAATGAAATCGTTTAATATTGTTACGGGCTAGGGGTACTTAAACGCCGGTTAAGGGTTACGAAGTTTATTGGCAACGAAGGTACAGTCGATTGTAGGCAATGACAAGTAGAACTTAGCTGATGTCGTACCGAAGTCTTCTCTTACTTCCACGAAGTCCGTGTTGTAAACACACAATAACGCTACAGATGTTTCTTCACGTAGTACTTACAGTTCTCGTTATAATTGTCGCAGTAGGTCTTCTTTAAGATTGCTTCTTAACTGTCGCTGTTTTCGTATCGCTAGTCGAGTGTAGACTGACTGTGCGCTGGCGTCGCGGCGCCTTATATAGCCCAGCTGATCGAACATTCCAGATTCCTCTAGACGTAATAATAATAGCACATAACTTCGAGGTCACTCGGAAGTACCTACGGTAATTCCCGGAAACGGGTTTCCAGAAATTTCGATGTCGACACTTTGTTGACAAAACTGTTGAGACCTGTACCATTCGATAGGCCGTCCTAAGTCTAGTAATGCGTTTTATTATTGTACCTAGAAAATGTCTAGATCTGAAGAAATAGGACTTAAAAGTGACACACTGCATGTCACGCGATATTGAACTTTATGCCATCGACATAAGGTCCATTCGTAACATTGCCCCCTTCTTAGTCATGCTCGTCCCGAGCATGATTTGATCCATAATAGCGAGCTAGGCGGTCTACGTGTACGACCTTCAGCTTCCCTCTAGGTCCTTTCTTAATCTGGTAGGTGACATCGTTTATTCTGGTTACTATCGTGTACGGACCCTCCCATTTGGCTTGGAACTTTGGACTCTTTCCTTTTCTTCTAATGGGATTATGTAACCATACCAAAGTTCCCTCTTCAAATCCGGGCACGTTAGCTTCGCGGTCGTATCGGATCTTCATCTTCTCACTGGTTTTCAGACCATTCTCTCTCACTAGCTCATGTATTCCATCTAATTTACGCCGCAGGTCGGCCACATAGTCGACGGCTAGGATAGGAGTATCGGGAGGTGTTCCGGTTAGTGCATCTATGGGTAGTATAATTTCTCGGCCGAAGTTGACTTTCGCCGGTGTGCAATTTGTGCTGTCATGTGTTGCTGAGCGGTATGACATTAAAAAGAGTGGAATGTATTGGTCCCAATCCCTTTGATGTTCTTCCACTACTTTGGCCAAATGATTCTCCAACGTCTGATTGAATCTTTCGACCATTCCATCTGACTGTGGGTGATACGGTGCTGTACGAGTCTTATGTATCCCGAGTAGTTGGCAAACCTCTTGAAATAGTGAAGACTCGAAGTTTCTACCCTGGTCAGAGTGTAACTCCAAGGGAACGCCAAAGCGACAGAACACCTCGTGAACTAGCTTTTTGGCGACTGTATGAGCTTCCTGGTTAGGTACTGCAAAAGCTTCTGGCCATTTGCTGAAATAGTCTTGCATGACGATGATATACCTATTCCCTTCTTCAGTAACAGGGAATGGTCCAGCTATATCGACAGCAACTCGTTCCCATGGTGCACCAACATTGTACACTTTCAGCCGACCTCTGGCTCTCGTTTGCGGTCCCTTTACTGAGGAGCAAGCTACGCATTTTCTACACCAGTCCTCTACGTCTTCGCGACAATGCACCCAATAGAATCTTTTTCTCACCTTCTCCAGGGTTTTCTTTACTCCTAGATGTCCTCCGGATACTCCGTCGTGCACCTGTCTTAGCACTGACGCGACTTTATCGCAGGGGACAACTATCTGTAAGGTGACCTCCTGTCCACTGGGCGATTCCCATTTCCTCTTGAGAACTCCATTATCAATTATCAGGCTGTCCCATTGAGCCCAGTAACTTTTTACTGTTGGGCTAAGCGCCGATATTTCACTCCAAGCGGGTCTCTGGCCACGTTGTTTCCATTCGATTACTGTCTTCAAGTCACTATCTTCCTTTTGTGCGTCTTCCAATGATTGATTATCCCAGTCTTCGTCCAAAGCGTTCGCCTGGATAATCCTTACGTTCTCTTTCTTTTCCTGTTTGGCACAATGTCGGCAAGATTCTTCGCAAGGTCGTCTAGACAAAGCATCAGCATTATTGTGTGACTTGCCTTTCCGATGTTCAGTGACAAAGTCAAATTCTTGCAGCTGCTCTATCCACCTTGCTACTTGTCCTTCTGGGTCCTTGAACTGGAGGAGCCACTGTAAGGCAGCGTGATCGGTACGAAGTGTAAACTGCCTCCCAATCAAGTATTTCTTGAAGTGTTGTAGGGTCTTAACAACGGCTAGAAGTTCTCGGCGGGTAACACAATAATTCCTTTCTGGCTTGGAAAGGCATTTGCTGAAATATGCAATCACGACCTGCCTATCTCCTTGTGTTTGAGAGAGAACTCCTCCAATACCAACATTGCTGGCATCCGTGTCTACCAAAAATCGACCTTCCCGACTAGGGTAACCTAATACAGGAGCCTCACACAAGTGAGTTTTTAATAGCGCAAATGCCTGTTCGCAGTCAGAGTTCCATTCAAATTGACACTTTTCCTCTGTTAGACGATGCAACGGCTTTGCTAACTCGGAGAAGTTCTTCACAAACCGACGGTAATATGCACACAGACCCAAGAAAGAGCGTACCTCAGTTTTATTACGAGGCGTAGGCCACTTCGACACGGCTTTTATTTTTTCAGGGTCTGTTCGAATTCCTTGCGCCGAAATAATGTGTCCTAAGTATCCAACCTCTTTCTGGAATAGTGTACACTTACTAGGACTGAGTTTTAAATTTGCTTCACGCAGTTTCTGAAAGACTTTCTCCAAATTGCGTAGGTGCTCTGCGAAGTTTCGTCCCATAATGATGATGTCATCCAAATAGACCAGGCATGCATCACCAAGCACCCCCACCAAGATGCGCTCCATTAGGCGCTCGAATGTAGCTGGAGCATTGCACAGTCCAAAAGGCATGACATTGAATTGCCAGAGACCGTTCCCAGGACCAGTGGTGAAAGCGGTCTTTTCTTTATCCTGCTGACAGATTTCCACTTGCCAGTATCCACTTTTGAGGTCAACTGTGGAGAACCATTTCATGCCACTTAGCAAGTCCAAAGTGTCATCTATACGTGGCAGGGGATAACTGTCCTTTTTCGTGGCATCATTCAACATCCTGTAGTCAACGCAGAACCTTGTACTGCCATCCTTTTTCTTGACTAGGACAACTGGAGATGACCAAGGGCTGGTAGACGCTTCGATAATCCGATTTTTCTCCATATCTCTTAACATTTTCGACACTTCCTGTTCTCTTGCAAAGGGGATACGACGTGGTCTCTGTCTTATCGGCTGTGTATCGCCCGTATCTATATGGTGTTTGACGAGCCCAGTCCTTCCCACGTCACTGTCGGTCTTAGAGAAGATGTCATGGAATTTATACAACAGTTGCTTAACTTTGTGACTTTCGAACTTGTTTAAATTGCCCTTACAATCGTCGAGTAGTGTCGATACATGTTCCTGCCACTTCTGATCAAGTTCCTTTTGGTAAGCCTCTGTTTTTCTCAAAGATGCTACATGATCGCACACACCCACCATGCAATTCTTTTCAAGAATTATTTCTTTGTTACTAACGTTGATAATGCGTACTTTTGGTTTATCGGAAATCATCATCAGTGTCCTTGCTGTTATCCAGTCTGGGTGATGTCCAGAATCTTCTATTATAATGCAACGTTTACGGCATCCTATTGGTGATAGTCTAATATCTACTAAGGTTTCTGATCTTGGTGGTAATACCGTTCTCCTTAAACAGTACACTGACCCTTGTTTTCCGCCTTGAAGAAATACTTCTTGTTCTGGAAAACTCAATACTCCTTTTGCTACATTAAGGACGCACTGCTGTTTCTTCAAAAAGTCCAGTCCTATTATGCAATCATCTGTAATATTCGCTACTAAAACAGGGTGCGTAAATGTCTTATCACCCATTTTCAAGGTCACGTTCGTTTCACCAAGGACGAGTACTGGTTGGCCAGTGGCGGTTTGTAATCGGCATTGTGAAGATCCTCTTTTCCATACTATGGTCCGAGGAAATAGCTCCGGTCGTGCAATGGTTCTTGACGCACCAGTATCCAATGTGAAACTGCAGGATTTACCATTCAGTTCTCCTTCTATAATGAGACTGTTTCCGTCACCCACTTGTGATACTGTTATAATGGGGGCTACATGTCGACCAGCCAGTACTCGCCCCATAGCCCTGGCTGTTCCTAGTTTAAATCCTCGGCCTCCACCTGTGTCCCAGAAGTGCTTCTTCCCTTAGCCTTCCTGGGACAATTGATCCGAATATGCCCTTTTTCACCGCACTCATAGCATGTTGGCCCTTGTCGGGGTTTCATTTGTGCGGTTACCTCATGAATACGGTGGTGTGGTCGGCCATCTTGGCGTACTGCTTCCACCTCCAGAGCGTGTGTCAAGGCTGCCTTCAGAGTCTGATGGTGCCCCAGACGAACCGCAGCCCTGACTTCCGCATCTCGAATTCCATCAGTAAAAGCTTGCACTGTAGTAGCATCAATTGCTCCCGGCGTTGAAGCATACGCCCTCCGAACAATACGTTCTATTTCCGATGCCCATTGTTGCAAACCCTCACTGCTTTTCTGTGTGCGGTCGCGGAGTTGAGCCCTGTAGACATGTTCCAGGTGTTTTTCTCCATATCTAGACTCCAACGCTTCTAACAGACAGGCTAGGGTATTGCAATCGCCGGAAAGATTTTCGAGGATTTGGACCGCCTCACCACGCAGAGCAAGCGTAAGGGCGGTTACGGCTTGATCGTCATCCCAATTGTTGCCTTTTGCGACCTTTTCAAACTGTAGACGGAAGGCCACCCATGACGTTGTCCCGTCAAAATGAGGTACCTTGAAAGTCGGCAAAGCACTGGGTACCGGTACCACACCTTTAATAACTCCTTTTTGTACCTTCTCATGCAAAAATTTTACTTCCTTCCCAAACTCCATGATGGTATTGTCTAATTTATCGAAACGCGCATCATATTTGTCTATACGAGCGTCTTGCTGGTCTATGCGCGTATCTTGCTGGTCCATACGGACATCTTGTTGTGCTGTTTTTATTTTAAGTTCGTTGACCTCTTCTTTGGTTTTTTCCCATTTTTCATTTAATTCTAATACCAGCTGCTGGGATTCCTTTATTTGTGCCTGGGTTACCGCCTGAGATTGTTGTATCTGTGCCTGGATTTCTGCCTGGGATTTTGCCTGAGATTGTTGTATTTGTGCCTGGATTTCTGCCTGGGATTTTGCCTGAGATTGTTGTATTTGTGCCTGGATTTCTGCCTGGGATTTTGCCTGGGATTCTGCCACACTTTTAATCTGTGCCTGGGTTGCTGCCTGGGACTCTGCCATACTTTTTATTTGCACCGTCAAATGGGCCAGCAACGCCGATAAATCGCATCCCCTGCTTCCGGGAATAGTAGTGGTAGTAGGCGCACTAATAGGTGTTACGACGGCCGCTTCTGTTTCGGGTGCAGGGACACCAAGCGATTCTTCCCCTTGACGCGCCAAATCCATCGCTGCTTGTCGTCGCGTGCGAACTCTTTCGTCTTCCCTTGGCGTGACCGGCATGCCGCTTCTGACACCAATTGTTACGGGCTAGGGGTACTTAAACGCCGGTTAAGGGTTACGAAGTTTATTGGCAACGAAGGTACAGTTGATTGTAGGCAATGACAAGTAGAACTTAGCTGATGTCGTACCGAAGTCTTCTCTTACGTCCACGAAGTCCGTGTTGTAAACACACAATAACGCTACAGATGTTTCTTCACGTAGTACTTACAGTTCTCGTTATAATTGTCGCAGTAGGTCTTCTTTAAGATTGCTTCTTAACTGTCGCTGTTTTCGTATCGCTAGTCGAGTGTAGACTGACCGTGCGCCGGCGTCGCGCCGCCTATATATAGGCCAGCTGATCGAACATTCCGGAATCCTCTAGACGTAATAATAATACTGCATAACTTCGAGGTCACCGGCCATGTAAGTACCTATGGTAATTCCTGGAAACGGGTTTCCAGAAATTTCGATGTCGACACTTTGTTGACAAAACTGTTGAGACCTGTACCATTCGATAGGCCGTCCTAAGTCTAGCAATGCGTTTTATTATTGTACCTAGAAAATGTCTAGATCTGGCGAAATAGGACTTAAAAGGGACACACTGCTTGTCACGCGATATTGAACCTTATGCCATCGACATAAGGTCCATTCGTAACAATATGCAAGTAGGATCACTGATCACTTTTACAGGTCATGTTTATTTTTTATGGAGTATCTTAATTTGACAGGATTAAACTAAAATGTTATCTTCTATCCTTTTCTTAATGAAAGAGAAATAAAAAGATGTACTGAACTGAAAATTAGTTTAGTTTGTGAACAACGGAATCGGTGCTAATGTCTATGCATGTTTGAATGCGTCACTAGATGGTTTAGATCCACAATTGGACTCGTTAAATAGCACTACGATCGATCATAGTCGAGAGATCGAACTCGAGTTCTAGAAAACAGGATAACATTGTCCAATCAGCTCCTGATTGAACCAACCGTTAGTCTTTAAACTGTAGCGGCGCCTACAACGCAACATGCGATCAACGCGCCATACTGACGTCACGCGAATCCTGCATCTCGCAATCAGAGTTTTCTGTGCAACTAGCACGCATACAAGTTCGCGACATCAATCGGCAGACAAGTGGCCCACCAGACAATCAGTCTGGTCGGAGGATCCTACCTTTTCTATGGAGGATGAGTGAGCTTTACATGCTGCTCCTCATACCTCCACAAAACTTCAACTCTAAAAATAATCAGCAGCTACAATGTTGTCTACCTATTTACTATTCAAAAGGTACAACCCTGTGACAGCCGGACGGACAGCAGAGCCTTAGTGATAGATCCCAGTCGCACCCTTTGGGAGCGGAACTTCTTAAAATTCTTCTTCGTTCGTTGTTCAAAGAGTTTTGTAAATCACAACTGAGCCGTTTCATGGAAGGCTCGAATACCGATCAGTGTTGGTAATAAAATCGATAGCATGACGTTGTAAGTCTTGTGGAGAATAAAAAGAGGGGCGGAAGCCTGTAATGTAACAATGTAGGGTATTAGAAGGAGGCGTGCTTTGTAACGAGTGAAAGACGGGTTACATTGCAATAAATATTTGTTTCCTTATAGCGTAAAACAGCGCGCAGTGGCCTAAAAGTTTACGTAACTATAGGTAAGTTTAGAGGTGCCGCAGATAACTGGTTAAATTAGCCGTTCAATCAATTGCCTGGCCTTTCAAGAAGTGCTCTCCTCGCTTCGTTAAAGAAAAAAAAGCCTTAGAGATTACTCCCTTCAACCTTACCTCAAAACTACTACTACCAAGTTTACCTCTTTATAGACTAGCCTCTTGTTCCTTCTTTTTCATCATCATCTCCACGTTTAGTCCCGGTTGCGTTCTGCGATCCGCGGCTTTCGCGTTGGAGCTCGGGGTCCGCTTTCTTGCTCATTTTCTCCATTTCGCGCAATCTTTAGCATCCTGTGGTGTGAGATTGTTGACACGCATGTCATCTCTTACAACGTCAAGCCAACACTTCTTTGGTCTACCTCGCTTGTTCCGGCCCGGCGGAGGCGCCATGGCAAGACATTTGATACCCAAGTACCATACCGTTTTCGTAGGACGTGACCGGACCAGTGTGAGCGACCCTTAAGTAGTTAGCCAGCTATATCACGGACACGAAGACTGCCACAGAGCGTTCCACACATCCATCGCAGCATATTTATCTCCGTGACACGCAGCTCCTGCTTGTGTCGCTGAAGCATAGGCCAGCCATTAATTTAAAACATATTAAAAGAATGTCACTGATGCTCAAAAACCAAAGTAACTTCACTAAATGTTTTCCATGTTAAACGATCCCTCTCCCTAAATATGCTGAGGTTGAATTCCTCCATTATACTTTGTAATTTCCCGACAATATTACTCAAACGGAAACATTATTCTTTCAAATTAAATACAGAACAAGAAACTCTTAACACTTCGTAGGCCAGACTTAAGACTCCGACTTCCAAAGTCGCCGACTTTTGAAGTCTTGTCAAAATATTTCGTTGGGCACTATGGTTCGACAAACTCGGATGAACTTTTATAGTTGGATTTATGATAGTTGTTCATTCAATGGTTTTAATGTCACAAAATCTACGAAACTACGTTTGTTTCGCGTTTTATTTGACTTAGATTTGCGTGCGGTGTTTATGACCGTATAGGAAACATATAAAAGTATAAAGAAACATTGTAAGATATGATTTTGGGAAGTTTTTAACGTTCCGATCCAAAAATCTTATAAACTTGAAATGTAAATTTGCACATAACAGTAGATATTCTTTGCAAACCACGTCCGATTCACAGAATATCCATTAGCCCTGACTTGCCCGCCCCCTAGGCCAGAAGCTGGTTACGTCCATGCTCTAGGCGCTAAGCAACCAACCTTTCAGTGTGTACGAAATGTGCGTAGGCTGAAAGTTTTAAAGAAGATTTTTGCAAGTTAAAGGTTACCATCCACCCTTATTTTTTAGTATTAATAAACCCTTTTTAACTCCATTTTATTTTTAGAAACGGTGAGTGGTGTAGAAATAAGGTTTGAAATAGTTTATGATTGTTTTTGGCCAACAAGCTCTTAATTAATTTCCTTACACTATTTCAGAAACATGTATTTTTACCCGACTGTCAGGAAGGGTTATGTTTTCAGTGCGAATCTTGTATGTAATATTCTTACTTTGTATCTCCAGAACCGCTAAACGGATTTTCCCATTTGAGGTATCGTTACAATGCCTTAATCGCCCAACTGCTACTAGATAGGTGACATTAAAAAAACCAAAATGGCGGACATCCGCCATTTTGGTTTTTCATAATGACGCCATACTGTGAGGTATATAGAAATAAATTTCTACCAAGCATATCGAATGGGATATCAAAATGAAGGATTTTAAATAATGATTCTAAATATGTATATAACTTACTATTAAATGGAACAAAAAAAAAATAATTACACATTTTTTATTTTTTTCTACCAAGCATATCGAGTTGGGTGTCAAAATGAAGGATTTTAATCACTGATTATAGAAAATATATTTATTCTAAATACATTTTATATATTAGGTCTTTACCTATAAAATTGCCGTTTAAAAACCTATAAAAAATGTAAAGGAAATCTTTTCATGTAAGTATTTTTTTTATTTGTATTAATTGAAGTATTTTTTTTTATACATCCATACTAATATTATAAATGCGAAAGTAACTCTGTCTGTCTGTCTGTCTGTTACGCTTTCCCGCTTAAACCTCTCAACCGATTTTGATGAAATTTGGCACAGACAATCTTTAGACCCTGAGAAAGAACATAGGCTACCTTTTATCCCGGAAAAATTTGATGTTCCCGAGGGAAATCTAAAGAACGCGATATAACCGAACTCCACGCGGGCGAAGCCGCGGTCGGAAAGCTAGTTTATTATAAACTAGCGCTTGACCGCAATCCTGCCTGATGGTAATCAGTGCATTACCCATACAATCAATATATTTTTGCCAACGCAGTGGTAATTTATTGATTTTTAAAGAAAGCAGCTGGACAAGAGGCAAAAAATTTTTCAAAGGCATTTTATAGTGCCTTTTGGGTGTAGAAATTTTTCCCGACAAGAATCTATTCAAATTCTGGAAAAAAACTTCACAAAAAAACAACAGACTTCCCAAAAAAAAAAAAAACACTACAAAGTGAAAAATAACTAATTTCGGAAGTCGGTGGCAAAAATGAATATACAAAAACCAAGGACACTATGATAATGAACACGTAAATTCATATTTGCCACTGACTTCCGAAATTAGTTATTGTTCACTCTGTAGTGTTTTTTTTTTTTTGTATTTTCAGTTGTTCTCTTCGATATACAGTGTTTCCTGACTACGTTCAATATTTCGCCAGCGTTATCAGTTTTTTTTAATCACTATTATTATACAACAGTCACTTACTCTTTCCCTATGTCCCTTTGTATGATTAAATCTTTAAAACAACGCAACGGATTTTGATGCGTTTTTTTTATATATAGAGCAATTAAAGAGGAAGGTTTATATGTATAATAACATACATTAAATTGTGGAGAAATACTATTATATATCTTTGTGTTTTCTAATGTGATGTCGTAAATAATTACAATTCTTCCGCGGTTGCAGTGAAACGCAGGCTCAACCAGACGAGATTTATCAAAATAATGTACCAAATATTGTACATATTGAAAAAGTCTATAAAAAAGTCTGCGATGGTATATGTCTATCTCTTATGGATATCCCACGATAACATTTTTTTGTCATTTACTTTTACGACAAATGAAGCGATTTTAATCAATATAGCAATAATCCTTATCCATTTTAATACCTGAAATATATTGTTGATTTAATATAGATCTATATCGCCCTTTACAGATTTTCGAAATTATTACAGATTTAAAAATTGCCGGGCGTCGCTTTTAGCGCGGTACGCGGCGGGAGCGGCGGTCAATAGTGTATTTAGTATCAGCATTGACTTGTGCGAAGCCGGGGCGAGGCTTTCATCATCATCATCATTTCAGCCGAAAGACGTCCATTGCTGGACATAGGCCTCCCCCAAGGTTCTCCACGACGACCGGTCCTGCGCCTCCCGCATCCAGCGGTTTCCAGCGAGCTTCACCAGGTCATCGGTCCACCTTGTCGGGGGCCTACCCACGCTACGTCTTCCGGCATCGGTCCTACGGGCAATGTGTCAGGCCCACTGCCACTTTAGTGTTCCAATTCTTCGGGCTATGTCGGTTACTCTCGTTCTGCGAATCTTCTCATTTCTGATTCGATCGCGCAGTGAAACCGCAAGCATAGACCTCTCCATTGCCCTTCGGCAATGGGCGATTCTTTAGTTATCTTTAAAAACAAAATTGAATACAATATTTTTTGATATAGCGGCAACAAATGTACATTCGTCTCTGAAAAATTCAACTGTCCAAGTATCACGGTTTATGAGGCAAAAAAAACCATTTTTATATTAATAGACTATCTGATTATACTGATAGACTACCATTATCTGTGACTTAAGAAACCTTACCATTTGTTGAACCACTAATTAACCAACATAACACAGAGTCTAATTTGCAACCACAAAGTGCGTATGATTGTCGTATAATGCCAGGGAATTGTTGGCTCAACAGAAATTGTGGTGAAACTTTAGCAAAGGGCCCGACTCACTCTTTCAAGGCTTAACTTAGTAACTCCGTATAAACAGCCGTTTAGACGACGTATAATGAAACAGGGTAAACTCCTCTTCGGTTAGTTACGCTAACAAATGTTTCCTAAATAGTTAGCAGAAGGAAAGCAATGCTAGTTATACAGTATAATGCCGCGTTTATGGAGTTACCAAGTTGCCATAGAGCTGTAGGAGTCAATATTAGACGCAAAGTGAAGGGTCAAGCGATTTTGAACCTTACTGTTAACATCTTGATTTGGCAGGCAAATCAACTGCTCTACTTATATAACTGGTCTAACCTAACCCATTTAGTAGGGATGGTCTGAGAGGTTTGCGTAACATCAATAAATAACTATCAGTAGAAATGTTTTTCCTTAAATAAATAACGAATTGAATGTTATTGAACTGTTTATTCATTTTGACATTTCAGCAACATTCATTGCTTTATTTTTGTTGTTGAGTAGACACATCATTCGTACATGTGGGGAAATGGATTTACTTCAAAATGAAACCCATTGCTACTGATTGACTGTTACATAATTACTCGCAGAAAGCGAGTAATTCTGCGAGTAATTCGACTCGCACGTGTTTGGTGACTATTCCAACCAAAACTATAAATTTATTCATCATCAACCTTTTTATCGTCCCGCTGCTGTGCACAGATGTCCTCTCATACAGAGAAGGATTGAGTGTAAACACGCTTGCTCAATGCAGGTTGGCGATTTCAGACATAAAGTCCAGGTTGCCTCAACATGTTTTTTCCTTCACTTTGTAATCTGTCATTGGTATCTTTTAATAATTATAAAGTAGTGCTTGACCGGAATCCCGCCTGATGGTAAGCAGAGATGTAATCGTTGTTAGTAAAGCAATTTAATAAGAACCTATTCACTCAAAAAACTGAGTGACTAGGAAGAAAGACGGCAATTGGGCGAGGAGTTGCAATGTTAAATCTAACAACACGAACAACGATACTGCGCCATAGGAAGATTGATCTGGAGACCCTCCACGACCTAAACTCCCGACACAACAACATTTGGTAAAAAAAAAAAAATATTGTAAATATATACTCGAGTTATACACAGCCTTGTTTTATTAATAGCAATTACAAAGCAATATCGCTCGTTTTAAAGAATAGTAGATATCTTATCAGACATGTTTACAAACAGACCACTTTGTTATTGCCGCCATGTTCAAAGCATTTTTATTATTAAGCGTAATCATTATCAGCTTAATAATGGATGATGAAAAATATTTAAAGAATAAAACGGTTCATTGATCAAATCGGCTCAATTGCTTCAATTTGGCTCTTTAAATCGTCTTCTTGAAGAAATTATTAGTGAACGAACGAACGAAGAACGAGAATAACCGACATAGCCCAAAGAATTGTAACACTAAGTCTCAGTGGGCCGGGCACATTGCCGTAGGACCGATGCCCGATGGGGCCGACGGGTACTCGAGTGGCGACCACGCACCGGAAGACGCAGTGTGGCCCCGACAAGGTGTACCGACGACCTAGTGAAGATCGCGGGATGCCGCTAGATGCGGGAGGCGCAGGACCGGTCGTTGCAGAAACCTATGGAGAGGGCTATGTCTAGCAGTGGACGTCTTTCGGTTGAAATGATGATGATGACTTGCACTACCTTCTATTGAGTACTCTTAGTTAGCAAAGTGGCCCGCTGCTATTTTTTAAATCTTTCTGTCCATGCTAGACCCAGGTAATATAGGTACGAGTTAGCCAAGCATTTAAGTAGAGCAATTTAAATTTAATTGTATATACAAATTGATGAATTTTATATGTATATACAATGACATTTGCTTATTTTATAAAGTACTAGCTTTCCGCCCGCGGCTTCGCCCCCGTGGAATTCGGTTATATCGCGCTTCTCGATTTACCCCGGGAATATCATTTTTTTGCGGGATAAAAGTACCCTATTATTTAATCCGGACATCTAACTTTACGTCTACAAAATTTCAAAGCAATCGGTTCAGTAGTTACGGCGTGAAAGCGGAACAAACAGACACACAAACTCACTTTCCGATTTATAATATTTTTTTTTTACACGTGGAGTTCGGTTATATCGTGCTTTTTAGAATTCCCTCGGGAACATCAAATTTTTCCGGGATAAAAGGTAGCCTATGTTCTTTCTCAGGGTCTAAAGATTGTCTGTGCCAAATTTCATCAAAATCAGTTGAGAGGTTTAAGCGGGAAAGCGTAACAGACAGACAGACAGACAGAGTTACTTTCGCATTTATAATATTAGTATGGATAAACTAGCGCTTGACCGCAATCCCTCCTAACGGTAAGCAGTGACGCAATCGTTGGTGGTAAAGCGCACAAGTTTATTAAGAGCCTATTCACTCTAGCCTTGAAAACACTCAAATTATAGTCCGACGGAAACACCGCCGCTGGCCTACTGTACTGTATTGTATGTAGTCCCTCGATGTACGCGGTATAACGGAGGAGGCGAAAGGCGAAAATATTATTAAGGATTCTATTATTTTCATGAATATCCTAAAAATATTGTAAATGCCAAAGTTTATAAGAATGTAATGAAACTAGTGAACGGATTATCACACAGATGGTTTACCAGGATTAACATGTAGGAGAGCTTTTATCTGGATATTCCCACGGGCTCAAAACATATTCGGCAAAACCAGAGGGCGCAGCTTTCTTCCCATAGCGGTGGCAGAAAACTACAGTAGGCCTAGTACGAGTTTTCATTCTGAAACTCGAACGTCGATATCGAGCGCGTTTGACTCATCCATTGGGCCGCGTCATGGTTGTAAGAACTCTCTACCAATGAGAGCGCCAAACGCGCTCGATATCGACGATCGAGTCTCGTAATGAAAACTTATACTAGGCATACAGAACGTTACCTCAACTCCGCCACCTTACACAATACTTTAGCCTCGTTTGCGATACTTTGGCCTCGTTTACGTTCATATAGTAATTTACTACATTAATTCATGATTTCAATTCATGCCAAAGGTATACGACGTTATTTTTTTGTTTATGCGAAATCTGAATATAGTTTGTTCAGAATAAGCAACTGAATCGATTCCAATCATTTTTACACCATGTTATATTTTTTCACAAATACATTTAGAAATTGTTGCAGTGTGGTTACCGAACGCGACATGCAGCTTACAGTAGATCATCGCCCGCGTAACAGCTGATGCCAGAGGTCAATACACCGCTCGCCTGCCAGAACGGAGCGTGGACCATATTTTTGTTGGGACAGCCAAGTAAGGCGATCCGGCCAGTACTCGACGACTGGCTCGGGAGAAGGCACGGCTCCCTGTCGTTCAGGGTGACGCAGGTG
Source organism: Sesamia nonagrioides (assembly GCA_017933935.1). Taxonomy (NCBI): domain Eukaryota; kingdom Metazoa; phylum Arthropoda; class Insecta; order Lepidoptera; family Noctuidae; genus Sesamia; species Sesamia nonagrioides. The sequence continues at coordinate 357,498 of JADWQK010000020.1, read as the reverse complement.
CTCTCAACTCCCTTCCCGGGCCGCAGAAGACGCACCGGGCGCCGAAGAAGGGCGGATAATGCCCTCTTCCGCCCCCCCCTGAATGGGTCCAGGGGCGAGGGACATGGGGAAGTCCCCGCCCCCTATTCGATGGACCCCGAGGCGGAGGCGCGCGCGAGTGTCAGCGCGCGCCTCTGAGGCGATGCACGGGGTAGCTTAACACCCCACTACCCCGTGCCGGAGACGAGGCCCGGACAGATCGGGCCAGCACGAGAGTGTGGGGCTGCGGAAGAATTTAGACTCCCGCGGCCCCACGCGCGCTCGTGACAGAGGAGACACCGGGGTGGTTTTAGTCAGTAAAAGTCTGACAGACCCCGTCGCCCACCCTAGGGCGGCGGACATCCTATGAGGATTTCCACGCCGAAAAAAAAAAAAAGAAAAAAAAGCCAAGTAGGGTAACAGCTCATAACTTGGGTTTTTCATGATATCTATTTGAAATTTTGTACATAAATTCTTTACTTAAAAATACTGGACACGTATTTCGACAAAAAATAATGTTGTATGTGTATTAAACATTATCTAAATTATAACTTTAAGTCATTGTTTCATTTAAAACTGTAATTTTATTTATCATTTAAATAATCATTACCTTTATAATATGCTATATTGGTCACAACAAAAAAACGCCACAATCAACAGTCACGCTCGCGTCTACGAGAGCTAACTAATGATCCCATGACACGCTAGTGTTGTCCCCTACCTCCCCTTCACTTACATCTGTGATCTGATGCCCGTGCGCACAATCACAGTCGGCTCCCGACGCGCGACACAAGTCAACATGCTACTCGAAATACTATTATTTCTGTTAACCACCGTCATCGTGTACTATGTCTACGTTTATAAACAAATGAACAACTTCTTCAAACGACGCGGTGTGAAATTCCTCCCAGGGATACCGTTTTTCGGTAATATGTATAATACTGCGTTCTTGAAAAAGCATTTTGTGGATGAAATGCAAGCTGTACATGATGCGTTTCCGGATGAAAAGTGAGTAATTTTGTTTTATTCTTAAAATTATCATCATCAATCATTGCTTCACTCTCTCGTCTCACACGCAGTTGCTAATTGTTCTGACTTACGCTAGCCTAATTGGGCACTATTGAGGTGCCCAATTAGGCTAGCGCGTAATTTCAAAGTTCCAATCTAAACTATACTTTAATGAATATCATTCAGGCCGTTAAATGAATGACCGCCGTTCAGTTAAAAGGCTAACTAAACGGCTAATGAAACCAATTGGCTGCGACAAATACATAACAATCAATATCAATTTTTTTTTCGATCCAGGATGAAAATTAGGCTATGGTCTTACCCGAGTCAAGGTTTGTGTGCCAAATTTCATCCAAATTGGTTAAGCCGTTTTAGTGTGAAACCGAGACAGATAGAGTTACTTTTACATTCATAATAGTATGAATAATACGTGCAATGCAATAAGTACTCTTGCTAAAAGCGGTTTGACATAATACTTGACAGAGATTGTTATTGTCCTATTTTCTGGGAATTCATTAGTTAACCTGAGTGGTTCGTGGCTAAAATAATAGCATAAATTTATAACAGACGCCACTTTTGGTGCAGTGGCCAAGCGATCAACTGCAGCGCTGCGTGTCGCGAGCTCAATTCCCGCACGGAACAAAAACTTATTTGTATGGACTAAAAGTAGTTGTTCCGGATCTGACTGTTTGTGTATGTGACTTCAATGTTGCACCCACCAGTAATTCAGAGTGTAGAGCAGGGTTTCCTTTTTTTTAATAATAAATCCTTATTAAGTTACGCTTACTGCGGTTAGTCGGTGGATGGATGACCGACCAACTTTATATACCGAGGCCTCTCCGAGGCGTCCCGGCCCATCCGCGGTCAATTGTAGAACTTTGACAGTCGTCACGGGCCGTCAGATGTCTGAAAGTCAGACCACCAGTTTTACCAAGGGTTATCGTTACGTAAGGCGTGCTCAAACTCTGTCCACATTTAAAACTATGATAAAAAAATCACTACCTCTCTCTTTGAACATATCATTATATTTTATTTGCTCTTGTATGATATTTCTTCTTCTCACCGGTCTATCTTGAAATGGCTACCCATCAGGCAACACAGAGCTTTATGAGCTTTGACGACCTTGTTTTCACTCCTACACAAACCCTGTTCTCCTTCTTATCTTACTTCTCATTTTAAATATTTATGCTCTTCGCATAATAGGAATTAGTGTTGCCCAAATTCAGTCTTGGTCTTGCAGTCTTGGTCTTGTTCTTGCGTTTTTGCAAGACCAAGACCAAGAACAAGACCGCGTATTTTTAGCAAGACCAAGACCAAGACTGACCGTGCAAGACTTGAGCAAGAACAAGACATAGCCTGCAAGACTCTTGCGTCTTGCAGCTAGGACTTAGCGCTATTTCACTGAGTAGTTAGGTGTAACAGTTCGGTGTATAGGTAGGTACGCTTAGGAATTCTATGAGACGCAAAAAACTGTATCAAAGAATATGAAAAACTGCGCATTACGACTAATACCATAAACATAGCGAATAAAAAAATATGTATTAAAATCAAACTGAGTGCATGCATAGTTATGTTTTAACCATCGGCACTTTGATGATGCGGCATCAATCAAAGGTTTTGTACTTACTTCTCAAAGAAATTTGCCGCTTTTCGGAAGTACATGGTTATGATACACGCGCCGGCGGCTTCTTTTGAAAACTAAAACAATCGTTGCCGCCACGCCGAAATCATAACATTTGACACTATTTGATTGCCGCCATAGGGCGTAGGTATACTCATGCAAAATAATATCGAATTTTAAGAGTACCTACAGGTGTTCTAAAGAATAAATAAGTTTCAGAGTGCTTAGAATGAAAATGAATACATTATACTGATCACGCAAGTAGTATTATGATTAGGATAAAATGGTAAGGATAGGTAGTAGATGTCATATTAATTCATTCTAGTAAGTATATATTATAATATTGATTACCTATTTATATGGTTTTAAACTAATTACTTAGGTACTATTATTGTACATTTAGTCATTATATTTCTTAAGTTTTTACAAGAAAAAATAGCAAAAAAGTGTTCAAATATCACCCGTTTAATAAATATTGTAGCCACTTTTAAATATAGGTACTTGAAACGTGTAAAAAAATTCTACAAAAATTTGTTTTTTTACATGTTTTAGCAAATGTAAGCTTATAAATCATAAATGTTTATTAAGAAACAGTTACTTCCATGGAAAACGACATATAGGTCAGTTGATTTTTCGAATTTCTTATCAAATCTTCAGTTATTTATTAATCTGCTTGATCTTTACTATGGCTATGTTAATTCAAGTTCACAATGTTCCAATTCTAATACGTTTTTCTAAGATTTAAAGTAAACTTTAATAAATAGTAATAGACTAATAGGTAATTGCAAGACTTGCAAGACTCTTGCTGCAAGACCAAGACCAAGACCAAGACTGGGAGCGCAAGACCAAGACCAAGACCAAGACCAGGTGTATTGGCGCAAGACCAAGACCAAGACTGGCTAAGTCTCGTCTTGTTCTTGCATTTGGGCAACACTAATAGGAATCTTCGTTCTTCCAATAATTGTCTTCTACGATGTCCTTCTCACCGCTCTGGTTTTCTTAAGTCTTCATTTCTTGTCCAAGCGGTTTTCCTTTGGAATGATCTTCCTCAGAATATCAGGACGTTGACCAGTCGGTACACTTTTAAAATTAAAGCTATGGAATACTTACGCAAGAAATTAGCAGATTCATCAAACATATAATTTATTCTTTTTCTCTATTTAAATTTTTTTATCTCTCTCTACTGTTTATATTTTGTATGTATGTATTTATGTATTTATTATATTTTTTTTTGTGTTTCTCTTTTAACTTCTCTTTTATATCTTTGCACCTACCATGTTTTGTCTCTGCATCACCTAAGGTAGACTGGTAGAAAATGCCTAAGGCATTAAGTCCGCCATTGTGCAATTTTTCATTGTGCATGAATTTTTAATAAATAAATAAATATTTATTAATTAGATATATAAATATAAATAAATAAATATATAAGGACAAATCACACAAATTAAGCTAGCCCTACCCCCAAAGTAAGTTCGAGACTTGTGTTATGGGATACTAATTCAACGATACTATATTTATATATAATAGATACATACATAGATAAACATCCAAGACCCAGGCCAATCAGGAAAAGATCGTTTTTCCATCATGGCCTGGCCGGGAATCGAACCCACGTCGCAGGTAGGCGTGTTGACCCCTGCGCCTCGGAGGACGGCAGCATACGTATATATTTATTTAAACGAGTACGATATACTTAACGTACATATTTATTGTATAATCTATGTAAATAGTATACTGTAGACTACCTACATACATATATATTTATTTAAACTAGTATGATATACTTAACGTACATATTTATTGTATAATCTATGTAAATAGTATACTGTAGACTACCTACATACATATATATTTATTTAAACTAGTATGATATACTTAACGTACATATTTATTGTATAATCTATGTAAATAGTATACTGTAGACTACCTACATCTTTATATATATAATTCTGCTGTACGTGTGTATGTCATTGAACTCCTCCTAAACGGCTTGACCGATTTTAATTAATTTTTCTGTATGCGTGTGAGTGGCGACCTGGATGGTTTAGATTCACAAATCAGCCCGGCAGATGGCGCTGATCGTTTGAAGAAGCATGTGATCTCGGAAACGGCCCTAACGATTTCGCTGAAATTTAATATGTGGGGGTTTTCGGGGACGAGAAATTGATCTAGCTCAGTTTTATGTCTGGGGAAGCGCATATTTTCGAGTTTTCTCTTTCGCAATATTTCACGCATAATATGGGCGCTAATTTCGCACGGCTTGATATAGCGGCTGTGGCGTAGGCGATAGTGGTATGGTCTACTCGCGATGACTGGTGTTCCTCGGTTCAAACCCGGGCAATCACAAGTTTTTTTTTTGTTTTAGATAAGTTTTTAGTTTTTTTTTTTTTTAATTTTTGTAGTTACTTAAAAAGAAAATTGTACCTACATAAGAACTAAAAGGGGAAAAAATAAAAAAATAAACATTTTTATTTCTTTAACTAAAATTGTACTTATGAACTAAAAGAGAAAACAATAAATAGAAATAAATAAATATTTAAGATTTTTTATTTAACTTTAAGAGACTGAAACAAGAGCTCTAGGGGTAGAGAGAGGTATGATATCTTTGTTACAAATGTAGATGACAATGCTTTCCATGGGTATGTTCCTAAATCTGCTATACCTGTGTACGTCACTGAATTCCTCCTAAAGGGCTGGTCCGATTTGAATGAAGTCTATGTATATAAATGAAAGTCGTGTTAGTTACTCTATTTATAACTCAAGAACCGCTTAACCAGTATGGCTCAAAATTGGTAGGGAGATAAATAAGAACTGGGAGAAGGACATATCACATAGGATACTTTTTATCCCGTTCCTGTTGTTCCCGTCGTTCCCGTGTGACGTGACATAGAATAACAAAACAACTCAGTCAAAATATAAGTTAGCGGTTCATTTGTTAAAAATGGTACAAACACACTGCTGCACTACTCAGCATATTAAAAAAAAATCTTACCGATTGAATGTTGATGCATTCATTTAAAGCAAGGAATATAAATACTCTCTGTCGGTTTAATTTTTTTAATAAAAGCCCCAAAGCAAACTTCAACTTCAAAATTTCTAATATTGTATTGCTGTGCCATTTACCACTTCACTACATACTATAAAACAAAGTTACTTTCTCTTTCCGTATGTCCCTTTGTATGATTAAATCTTTAAAACTACGAAACAGATTTTGATGAGGTTTCTTTTAATAGATAGAGTAATTAAAAAGAAACGTTTATATGTATAATAACATCCATTAAATTATGTCCATATCCAATCCATAAAATCGCAGTACAGCGGACAGAGCTCTGGCGGGATCTCATGGCGACATGGAGAGTGTGATTGTCGCAATACAGCACAGAGCACGCCACAATAGCGGCGGTAAGTCCTCTCTTTGAGGAGTAGCTAGAGAGGCGCCACGGCGTCCTCACCTTCCGACTGACGTAGGTCCTCACCGGACACGGCTGTTTCGGGAGGTTCCTGTTCCGTATAAGGCAGGAGGAAACGCCAGGGTGACCACTGTGTGCATCCCCCTGAGGACACGGTGGAGCATATGGTGGAGGTCTGCCCGGCTTGGGTAGATAGAGCACAGCCGTGTCCTCGTGGCGGCGATCGGCGGCAATCTCTCGCGTCCGACCCTGGTCCTGGCCATAGTCCGGAGCAGGAGTGCATGATGGCAAGCATTCACATCCTTCTGTGAAATCCCACTCCTCTCATGCCTCAAACCGCCGCAGGAAGCGCCCTGGTCGGGTGGCAACATCGGACTCCCGACCACCGTAGGCGCGGGCTTGCGGGCGGCTGGCGAGAGGCAGCTCGCCTCCTGGTAAGAACCAGGCCCGGGTTGACGGCGCGTTGTGTTTCACACGCACCTCAAAGAGAGCTCATTTGATGATTTCCCATCCAAAACAAAAAAAAACAAAAAAAGAACTGAAGAAGAGCAATAAATTGTACTTGAAGAGCGCAGCCTTAGTATGGCTCGACTTCGTGCTTCTCACTCACCAGAGCAAAGGGAGGCAGCCCATGAAACGGCTCAGTTGGCAATGCGAAATCGTGGAGCAAACCTCAGAGATCAAGCGCTAGATAATAATTTACGAAGCACAAGAAGAAATTCATCAAATACTGATTTGAATCGGGCAGCGTTTCTATACGCATATAATAAAGCGCAATGACGTTCGCACTGGGACAATGAATGTTGTTTCCGAGTATTGTAGCACATTAAAGATTTCCGGAGAACCGCCAGGATTGTGCTCCCAAATAAAGAATCATTGAATAATAATATTTATTTATTTAAAATTATCCTAATTAAAAAGTAGTCATGTGATATTGCCTATAAGGCGGAACGAAGTTCGCTGGGTCAGCTAGTACATATATATTTATTTAAACTAGTATGATATACTTAACGTACATATTTATTGTATAATCTATGTAAATAGTATACTGTAGACTACCTACATACATATATATTTATTTAAACGAGTACGATATACTTAACGTACATATTTATTGTATAATCTATGTAAATAGTATACTGTAGACTGCCTACATACATATATATTTATTTAAACTAGTATGATATACTTAACGTACATATTTATTGTATAATCTATGTAAATAGTATACTGTAGACTGCCTACATACATGTATATTTATTTAAACTAGTATGATACACTTAACGTACATATTTATTGTATAATCTATGTAAATAGTATACTGTAGACTACCTACCTACATATATATTTATTTAAACTAGTATGATATACTTAACGTACATATTTATTGTATAATCTATGTAAATAGTATACTGTAGACTGCCTACATACATATACAGTATGTTAACTAACAGAGGGCGTTCCCGTTAACCCGAAATAGTATAGCATACATACATGCTAAAAAAAATATTACTATTCGAAAACAAAATGTTTTAAAATTTTCTCCAATATGAAAATATTCAATAAAAATTTTAAATTGACATGTAAAAGAAACACACTGTACACGCGAACATGAAAGACGGCAACGTCGCAATTTATTTATATATGACGACTACTATTTTGATTTAAAACAGGAGGTTTCAAATTTATTTCCAATTAGAATTTTTTTTATTCGGATTTTTTTATGCTTAGTTTTCTATGCTGATATTTTTATTTTAATCTATTAATGACATATATTAACGAGTTTAAGGGAACGCCCTCTGTTATTTAACATACTGTATATTTATTCAAACTAGTATGATACACTTAACGTACATATTTATTGTATAATCTATGTAAATAGTATACTGTAGACTGCCTACATACATATATATTTATTTAAACTAGTATGATAAACTTAACGTGCATATTTATTGTATAATCTATGTAAATAGTATACTGTAGACTGCCCACATACATATATATTTATTTAAACTAGTATGATATACTTAACGTACATATTTATTGTATAATCTATGTAAATAGTATACTGTAGACTGCCTACATACATATATATTTATTTAAACTAGTACGATATACTTAACGTACATATTTATTGTATAATCTATGTAAATAGTATACTGTAGACTGTCTACATACATATATATTTATTTAAACTAGTATGATATACTTAACGTACATATTTATTGTATAATCTATGTAAATAGTATACTGTAGACTACCTACATACATATATATTTATTTAAACTAGTATGATATACTTAACGTACATATTTATTGTATAATCTATGTAAATAGTATACTGTAGACTACCTACATACATATATATTTATTTAAACTAGTATGATATACTTAACGTACATATTTATTGTATAATCTATGTAAATAGTACACTGTAGACTGCCTACATTTTTTTTTATTTCTCTTCTTATTTTCTTTTTTTTATTTTTCTGTCTTCTATTATCTTTTATTATTCTATTCTCTTTTTATTTTTCTTTCTTCTTTTTTTATTTATCTCTCCTTTCACTTAGTGTCCCATACAAAGGTTGTCTTAAAATATCGCTTCTAGCGATAAAACCGCCCATTGTGTACCCTTTGTAAAATCTTTATATTTATGTTCTGTATTATATGTATATGGTGTACATAATAAAGAATATTATATTATATTGTATGTTATCGTATTACCCAGTAACTTGGAAGCTTGTGGAGGTTAGGTAGGCAGTAGCTCCAAATAAAATACTGATATTTAGCTAAATCCAGTCAGAGTGGAGGCCGACCTTAACATAGTCGGGAAAATGATAGGCAGAAGAGAAATTCTTTGTGAATACATTATACGAAGTGACCAAAAAGACGTAATATTAATGAAAAACGTTTTCTATGTAACCATACGTTATGGTCATCACCTCAAATTGCAGCTTTAGTATACCCACAGTAAGTAAACTTACATTTACCCCAGTTATGGTAAAGTCCCAGATTATTGGGAACGTGCCTATAACCATCAACTGAGCATGAAAATGGGTAAAGAAAATCGTTTAGTTTATCGACTATGGACCCTAAAAATAATTTGTACAACTGTTGTTACACCTTTTCTTTGTTCTGGATTGGAAATCATCTAATCCCGCTCTGGGCGGAGCGGAAGGGCGTGTCAGACTTTTACTGACTAAGACCCACCCGTGTTTCTTCACTTGCCTGTGCGCCAGGGCCATGGTTTCTTTTTTAACCAACCCACAAACCTGGCCCAGGAGGCATCGGTCTTCGTGGACCCCGTAAGGATGTGCTGACAACTCTTTGAGGTGCGCGTAAAGCACATTGCGCCGTCGACTCGGGCCTGGTCCTTACCGATTCCTTTACCTTACTTGCGAGCAGTGAGCAGCTCGCTTGCCCGCACCTAGGGAGTTCGATGTTGTCTCCTAACCAGGGTGTCTCCTGCGGCGATTAGTGGTGTGAGGGCTCCCTCACGACCTCCGCCTCCTCCTTTGCCAGCATCACTGCTTCGCAGAAGGAGGTGACAATCTACCATGCACTCTCGGTCCCGAACATGGCCTGGACCAGGGCCGGACGCGAGTGATCGCCGCCGATCGCCGCCACGAGGACACGTTGGTGCTCTACCCAAGGCAGACAGACCCTCACTGTATGCTCCATCACATCCTCAGGGCGATCCCCACAGTGATAAGACCCTGGCGTTTCCTCCCGCTTTATCCGGAACAGGAACCTCCTGAACCAGCCGTGTCCGGCGAGGACTGTTGTTACACCTTAGGAACCAGGGTAGCAGGTAGGTACTTATAGTAAACGTACTGCGCAGTGCTGCAACCCCCACCCTATTTCAAGTTAAAGAAATATGAACTTTATATCCATTAATATTAAAGTGACTTCAGAGTGATTTGTACTATCAACATCGTTGTAAAACTGTTTGAAGCGTATACTGAACTCTATTGTGTAAAAGTTAATAATATATTTTTTTTTTAATAGTTATAAACTAGCGCTTGACTGCAATCCCGCCTGATGGTAAGCAGTGATGCAATCGTTGATGGTAAAGCGCGCAAGTTTATTAAGCCCATTCACTCAAAAAACCCTAGTGAATAGGAAGGAAGACGGCAGTTGAACAAAGTGGTGCAATGTTAGACCCAGCAACACGACCAACGATGCTGCGCCAGAGGGAGATTGATGTGGAAACCCTCCACGACCAAACTTAATTCATTTCAATTCAATCAATAAAATTTTATTACGCAAAAATTGGTACAAAAAATGTGAAGTCCCAGACTCCTGTACTAGATGATATACTTGTGTTACAAGAGCCAGTTAGAGTTCAATTAGTTCAAATGCATTATCATAAATTTGTTTACATTTTTTTATCAAATAACTGACGATTGCCTAATTGCCTATTAAATAGGCAAACAAATATGCCCTATTTGTTTGCCATACTATGGTACAAAAATTTGGCTGCCAGTCTTGCTTAAAAAAAAAACAAGTTATTAAACATGCCTATAATGTCCCACTGTTGGGCAAAGGCCAGGCTCTTTAAACTTCTCTCAATGCTGCAGATCTTGTTCATAAGGTCCGGCTCATGCGGCCATCTCCGCCTAGTAATGCTGTATGTTTTTTGTTAATAACTATACCTAGGCCTATTTTGTTCTATTATTTTATTATTCCTCCAGAAATAAATAACGTGCCTTACAATAATTAGGTAGTAATGAAGATAATATAATTGTGTTATGATATTATTAGCCAAACATTTTCCTTATTTGTTAATTGTAGGATCCTTGGCAGGAACAACTTATTAGAATATTCATAGGTAGTTACTAATGTTGTTTTGTTTACTGTATTTCCCAGTTTCAAGATTTCTTTACTACAAAAATGCTACACAGTCCTGTGACATCACAGTACAATAGGTATTTCATTCATTCAATCATTTCAGCCGAAAGAAGTCCACTGCTGGGCATAGGTCTACCCACGCTACGTCTTCCGGTGCGTCGTTGCCACTCGAGAACTCGTCGGGCCGCGGTCCTACGGGCAATGTATCCAGCCCACTGCCACTTAAGTGTTGCAATTCTGCGGGCTTTGTCGGTTGCATTACTACATACGTATTCAATACCATTAAACACACTGAAGGTTAACACAAACCCAATATTCCAACGGGTTGGAAACCTATGCGGGTGAAATCACGGGCCAGCTAGTATACGTACCAAAAACAATACAGAAATGCCTACAATTTTCTGAACAAAGAACTCCGATAACATCTCAGAGACAATATAAGCCGGCCTTCGTGCGCTAGAATCCGGATGTGTAGATCCGGATGCAAGCGATTTTTGTGTCCCGAAACACATTTCGACTAATTCTGTTCACATTACTGACACGATTAGGTAATTCTACACATACATAATTATATACTACATACATTGTTATTTCTATTTGTGCATTGATTTTTAGGGTTCCGTGCCATGAAACTTCGCTGTCCGTCTATCCGTCCGTCCGTCCGTCCGTCTGTCACCAGGCTGTATCTCATGAACCGTAATAGTTTGACAGTTGAAATTTTCACAGATTATGTATTTCTGTTGCCGCTATAACATCAAATATTAAAAATATAAAAAAAAAATTAAGGGGGGCTCCCATACAACAAACGTGTTTTTTTTTTTGCCGTTTTTAAAGATAGGTAATGGTACGGAACCCTTCGTGCGCGAGGCCAACTGGTACTTGGCCGGGTTTTTTTTTTTTGTTATGTTGTTAAGCAATTGCTTTAAATAAATAAAAGTAAGGGAATAACTTTAATTTTGGAGGTTTACAGGAACTGAACAATTTTACTTCAGTCTGGAGACTGAAAAAAAAATTGTTGCGAAGTAATCATTAGATGGATCTAATGATTACTTCGCAACTTGTGCTTATTATGGTCACCCACGTGTACCATGTTTTAGAGTTCCCCCGAAGCTGTTAAATTTTTCCAATGAATCTTGGACCTTAATGCTTTAGAGATAATGTTGTTGAAGTAAATTGAAAATGCATTCGAGAAATTTTACATAAATATTGTAGTAGCTTGAAATGATGGCGTCTGTACTTTTTTCAAGATAAACTGTATGTTCTTCTAGGGCGTCTCTCGATTATTTTAGACATTTATTAAATGTCAATGTAAAGTTGCTTCTTCTTCAGCCTGTAGATGTCCACTGCTGGACAAAGGCCTCCCCCAAGGCTTTCCACGATGACCGGTCTTGTGCTGCCGGCATCCGTCGCCTTCCCGCGACCATCAACGGGTCATCGGTCCACCTTGTTGGGGGCCTCCCTACGCTGCGTCTTCCAGTACGTGGCCGCCACTCCAGAAACTTACTGCTCCATCGGCCATCGGTTCTACGAGCAATGTGCCCTGTCCACTGCCACTTAAGTTTAGCGACTCGAAGAGCTATGTCGGTGACTTAGGTTCTTCTGCGGATCTCCTCATTTCTGATTCGACCACGCAGAGAAACTCCGATCATAGCTCTGTTCCGTAAGTCATCACTGGCAACACACACTGGTCAAAGACTTTAGTCTTTAGACACTGTGGTATCTTGGACGACGAGAAGATTAAGTTGTTTGCTCTGTATTAAATTTGGTTTAACGAAGAACCAGTTTACTTTATCAATGTGTCTTAATTTAAGTCTGAATAAAAAACTGAAATATGTAAGTCGAAAATATCTTTTACATTCCTCTTGCTTAAAACACCGTAATTGTAGGGTACCAGAAAAAGGAGTATTGCCTATGTTTCTCCAAAGCAAACAAAAATATTTTTAATTATTGTCCGCTACCTAAAAGTCCACAAAAACGAAAAAGTATTTATTCATAAGTATAATAATCACGAACAAAGACTCGACTTACTACGTTTCACAATTAAAAAAATAAGAACATTTTCATTTTGAAAATGGAACTAAAAGCGGCGGTTTTTTTTTTTTGGTAGAATGTTTGCCTTGCGTTGCGACTACAAAAGAAATTAAAAAACAATACTGACGCTAAATGTTTAGAATTTTTCTCTAATAGCGTATTCTGTTTTATTATAATTCGTAAACCTAATTTATTTGATATTGTATTGGATTATTTGATTTACCAGCAATCGTAGCAAAAAATAGAGTACACACGGCACATAAACTTGATTTCTGTTTTCTTCCTCACTAAAAGTCGGACTCTGCTCAGCTCATTTTAAAGCATATTTCCCTGATCCATGCGCTACATAATCATGGTCATAAATTTTCAGATACGTTGGTTTTCTGGAGTTCACGTTGCCTGTTCTCTTGATTCGAGACCCTGATCTGATCAAGAGCATCACAGTCAAAGACTTCGACCACTTCACGGATCACAGGGAGTTCTTCAGCGAAGAGTCGGATCCTCTGTTCGCTGGCAGTTTGCTGTTGATGAAAGGTAGTACGATAACATAATTCACAATATTGCCCTTATTACAGAACGATCTAACTTAACTTTCAGACTTAACCTTTGAGCCAGTATTTGTATTTCGTTCTGTATGAGAGGAGACCTGTGCCCAGCAGTGGGACGATAAAAAAGTTGATGATGAAATCAAATTTCTAAATTTATAAGTCATTGATAAAATATTAAACTAAGGTAGATATGTCACTAGCGCACTAAAAATGAAGCGTACAAAAGGAAGTAAGTCCTGTATCTCGCTTTAGTCACTCTCGATACACTCGTAAAAACAAACGACAAACACTAACAGCGCAAACGACAAACACTAGCCATCTTTTTCTTCTCTATGCTTTAGATTGCGCCCCATCTCACTCACAATGTACCAATGTATGCCGAATAAAAATATGCATGTTAGCTGCTGCTGTGTTCGGCACATTTTTTTTGGTCAGTTTGTTAGAATATATCGTATCTGTTTAATATTTTATCAATGATAAAAGTGAAAACTTAGTAGCGGACTAAGCTGTCATTTTGGGGAAACTAAGATGAGTGCCAGGCTCATTTTTCATTGGACTTTTAAATTATTTATAGTGTCGTTTACTAAATAAAAACGCGTGATTTATGTAGTAAAAAGTGCATTCAGTGAATAATTCATAAAGAACAGTGAGATATTGTAGCATAGTGGCCACATCATGGCTTTGTACCAAATCTTCCTCCTAGTGTTCGGTTCGCGCGGCCGTCTTTTTCGACATGAATAATTCATTACGTGACATTGGCTAAATGCACAAACCGTGCGAAGCCATAAGAGAAAGAAAGAAAGAAGCTGTCATTTTTAAATAAAGAACTGCATTTATATAGGTAGGTAGTTAATGGTTAGGAGCATAACTTAATGCTCGCCATTTTTCTTTTTTTATATCTATGTAATATATCTATGTATCTTAAATAATATGTCCTGGAATTAATATTATGTTACATGCACTATTATAACTATTATGTACGAAAAATGGTTTATTTAGTAAATTCGTTTAACTGATGGTTTAATGAACGCATGTTATAAATCTACATATATGTTATGTTATAGCTGCACAGGAGCTAAACTTTCCACAGATTCGGGAACACTGTTGGAGCTGCTGAACCCTGGACAAAACCATCTTAGCATTGTGTAGATTCAATTTCTTAGTATTGTATAATTGCATGGCAAACGTGTGAGCACAATGTACGAATGTGCTGTAAGGCATTTATTTGTTGGGTTAGTCTTTTTATTGACTTAATTGTGCTCTGGCTGTTGAGAGTATGTCATGCTCACTCAAATGTCTCGCTGATGGTGGCGTGTGTTTTGGGTCATTGGGTTCCCTTCGATATGGTTGAGCTGAATGATGCTGATCCATACGTCATGTTCGTGAACGGACGCCGTCGGAGGGGACTGGTCATCTCTTAGCTGCCACGGCGTATTTTAATTTCGGAATTGATGTTTGTATGTTTTCCATAATGGACGCTCTCAGCGTACAATATATTTCTGCATCGTTCTCACGCGGTTGATTTCAACATGAATGATGTAATCAAATATTTGTAACAATAGCTTAAAAATTTAAAAGAGTGTCCATGGAGTTTCTTGCCCGTTCTTCTCCATAGGTACCTACTCTTTGGAATGGGCGACTAGCTTCATCTAATTGACTGACCGACCTTCTGACAATTCAAAAGTGCCTGTAACTGGTTTATTTGAAATAAATGATTTGATTTTGATTTACACACGAATCTATATGGGTCTAGTCTAGCTTATTGCCCATTTTTATATAATTATATACTAGTGCTTGACTGCAATCCCGCCTGATGATAAGCAGTGATGCAATCCTTGATGGTAAAGCGCGCTAGTTTATTAAGAGCCTATTCACTCAAAAAACTGAGTGAACAGGAAGGAAGACGGCAGTTGAGCGGGGTTATGCAATGTTAAGCCCAACAACACGACCAACGATACTGCGCCAGAAGGAGATTGATCTGGAGACCCTCCTTGACCAAACTCCCGACACAACAACATTTGACGCATCGTACCCGGCACACATTGCAACACAACTGCTCTGACGTATCCTCCGTACGGTTTTACCAGATATCATGTCGAAAAACGACGTATCGCTCGCTTGGCGGAAAGACTTTGTCTTTGACCTTTGTATCATATTATTTGTTTTGACTATACAGTGGAAATTTGGCTGTTATTTGCGTAATAGTTTATATTATGTTTACGATAACAACACACACATAAATACACATTAAGAAAGCGATTCTTTGATTCTGAACACACTACTTAATGTGTATTATTAATTCGGTTACACATTGAACAGGTAAGGGTCAAAAGTACATTACCACTTTTGAACTTTATTGCAATAGCAATAAGTGTCAAAAGTGGTACTCCTCTTTTGACCCTTACTGTAAATGTGTGTGACTTGACTTTGACCCATTTATGTAGGTGCGCAATTGCGATCATGTCTCCTCTGGATGTTCGTGTTATTGCAGCTCCCCTCCAATTATCGGTCATTACACCAAGCCCCAAACTGCGCCAATGTCAGATTGTCGTATATTGCGGAGTTATAACTATGAACCCGATTGTGCCCAGAAGATAACCATACCGCATACGTGAAAATGACCTCTTGGCCTATTTGGGACGGTTTTCGTAAGTGATGTTATATGTATACATATTTCTTCTTTATAATGTAATGGGATTATAATGCGTTATGATCGGCTATTTGCGTGGCTATGATTCAAATACATTCGTTTATTTAAATATATATTTATATACATATAAGCATAAATTATCTAATAATATCGAAGTTTGGCCAAATTCAGCAGTTAGACTGATAAAGCAGTAGTAGTTTTTTTTAGCAGTGGTATTAGTTTTAGTTGTTATGTTATATGTATCTATAGTATTTTTAAGTTTTGATAATGTAGTATTGTATTTGTTGTGATATTTTTTATATATTAGTTTACATGTATTTCTATGTTATAGTTTGTATTGTATTTGCTATGGGCCCTAGTGGCTTGAATTAAATAAATAAAGCGGACCCTAATAGACTCCAAAGCTGAATAAGGTAATGCATGCGGCTGAGAGGCTGAGACTAACGCTGAGATGATGATGATATAAGCACAAATTATATTTTTAAATATAAAAATAATGATGTAATTTAGAATATAAAAAGTATAAACACAATTAAATATAGTTAAAATGTTTTTATAATGTAAAATATATTATTAATGCATATTTACTCCAACTTACTATATTTTTGTGTTTTTTACTCTACGTCATATTTATCTTTCTTTCCTTTTTAGGGTTCCGTACCTCAAAAGGAAAAAACGGAACCCTTATAGGATCACTTTGTTGTCCGTCTGTCTGTCTGTCTGTCTGTCTGTCTGTCTGTCAACACCCTTTATCTCAAGAACGCGTGGACGTATCAAGCTGAAATTCTCATGAAATACTCGGGTCTATTGTCCCTTTAAGCTGTGAAAATATCAAACTTCTAAGCCAAGCCAATCAAAAGATACAGCCGATTATGTCGATATTTTCAACAAATTTTCAACACTCGCAAAGGAATCAAAACCTACAGGATACTTCCCGTAAACTCAGAATCTTGAAAATTGGCATGAAGCATTGTCATATAATGCAAATATAGGAAAAATTGCGAAAATCACATTTTTTTAGTTATATAATATAATAAACATATTTTAATAAAATGGAACTTACTACCTTATTTCTCACGAACAAATAAAGTTATCAAATTGAAATTTATACCAAATACCTAGGTCTATTGTCCCTTTAAGCTGTGAAAATATCAAACTTCTAAGCCAAGCCAATCAAAAGATACAGCCGATATGTCGATATTTTCAACAAATTTTCGACACTCGCAAAGGAATCAAAACCTACAGGATACTTCCCGTAAACTCAGAATCTTGAAATTTGTCATGAAGGATTGTCATATAATGCAAATATAGGAAAAATTGCGAAAATCACATTTTTTCAGTTATATGATATAATAAACATATTTTAATAAAATGAAACTTACTACCTTATTTCTCACGAACTAATAAAGGTATCAAATTGAAATTTATACCAAATACCTAGGTCTATTGTCCCTTTATGCAGTGAAAAAATCAAACTTCTAAATTAAAGCGATCAAAAGATACAGCAGTTTATACCGACACCTTAGACGAATTTTCGTCACACGCTAGGGAATCAAAACCTACACGCAAAGACATTAAAATTATATTTACAATAGACAGGACATCACGAAGAAAATCGTAAGCCAATACTTTTATCGACTTGATTAAAAGTCGCTCAGTCTAGTCTGCGCGTCAGGACGTAATTTGTGTCCACTAAGAATAAACATTTTCTAAGGAAATATGCCATGTTTCGCTTTGTGTTACTGTACATCTCGTTATAGTAAAACGGCTGGACCTAACTTCGGAATGTTTTTCTATGGATTATTTATATTTCGTCTGCAATTCAAATTTAAAAAAAATCTTAGTTCTAGAAAATTTTCCATTATTGTAATAAGCGCCCTCTATTGTTGAGTAGTTTTACTATTTTCTTGTAGAGATGTAGTAATGTTGTTTATCGATTTAGTTATCGATAATACTTATTAAGATGAATACATTTTGTTGTATTTTATTAACATTTAAAATATAGCTAAATAAACTTAAAATATTACTATATTTCAAGTTTATTTATTATTAACTCTATTTAAACATAATCATATCATATTAATAAACAAAATTGAATGAACAATTACTATTTATTTACCTAGGTTTTTGTAATTTTTGGTTTCCGAATAAAAATAATGTCGTAGGGAAAAAGTGGATACGATTTGTCCAGATAGACCGTAGAGAAGAAAATTGGCTTCCGTCTCATTCGTCGAAATTATGCTCAATGCATTTTAAAAGAGAAGTTATCTACTTTGGAAAGACTTGTCGATCAAATTAAAAAAAAAAAAAGAATCGGTACCTTGTATTAGAAATGAAATAGTAAGTTATTAATTTCAGTACTTTTCTACATATCCGTAAAAATTGGAATAAAATTTACGGTTAAATGGATAAGTACATAGATTACATAACTTATTTATAATGAAATATATTCATAAAATATGTAGGTAAGTATATGTAGTACAATGATTGCGAGCTACTTTGTGATTTTGAGGATTCCGTACCTAAAAGGTAAAACGAACCCTATTCATGAGACTTCTCTGTTCGTCTGTCCGTCTGTCACCAGGCTGTATCTCATAAACCGTAATAGCGAGACAGTTGTAATTTCTAGAGATTGTGTTAGTATTTCTGTTGCCGCTATAACAACAAGTACTAAGAATAAAAATAAAAATAATAAAATATTTAAGGGGGCTCCCATACAACAAACGTGAATTTTTGCCGTTTTTTGCTCCATATTAATAACGGAAACAGATAGACGCTTAAAATGTTCACAGAATATTTGGTTATATATTCAAATTACAAATAAATAATTAAAATAAAATAAATACTGAAGGCGGGCTCCCATACAATAACCGTGATTTTTTTGCCGTTTTTAAAGATAATGGCGTACGAATCTTGTAAAGCTCTTGCTCCAGCAGACTACCATTTTTGTCGTGATTTGGACAATTATCTACGTGACAAGAAGTTTTCTTCCCAGGAGGCAGTTCTGCTTTCACACAGTTTGTGCAGTCTGATCCTCAGAGTTCTATCACAAAGGCATAAATGACCTTCCTATATATTGATTATAAATGAATTATTTAAAAATTAAAAAATAAGCAATTACTTAGATTTTCAGTACTAATCGGCAATTTTAAACTTTAACGCCTATTATATTAAAAGAATTATATAAATAAGAAACTTATAAACTTGAAATTACCCATAATTATTCTGCTTCCTAATTTTTTGTTTCAAGCTATCATAATGCGAAAAAACATCGTCGTAGTAACTTCTTTGAATATTATCGTTAACTTTATATCGAAATGATACAAACCCTGCCACAGTTTTTTGCATTGCCATTTAAAAATATTTGCAAACAAACGTGTAAAAAGAATAATTTTGCTAAAAACGAAATGCAAACGAAAATTGCAAAACAAAATGCGCTTTATGGCCTAAAAGGTCTATTACACTCAAAAATCGCAATAAACTGAGCGTTAAAATAATTCGTAAGCATAAAACATCTAAAATGCCAATAGACGGTGTCACGGTAAATGAATAGTAGCGAATAAAATTCTAAAACAGTTTTTGTTTGTACAAGACAAGTTTCACTTAATTTATTTACTTTTCAATATTTATTTACCCGATTTGAACTATACTAGGGTATTAAATCGGATCTGGCAACATAGACCACACTGGCCACCTACCGGGCAATAGCTGAATATATTTTATATAAACTTATTTCATTTTTACTATTTGATGTCTCCAATTGTCGATCTAATTTTGCTATATTCTACTAGATGGCGGAACTGAGCCATGGGATCACAGTTTTTCTATGCCATTTTGACACATGCCCTCTATATATCCTAAATCTCTTTGCCTACAAGGTACTTCCCGTGAACTCAGAATCTTGAAATTCGGCACGAAGCAACGTTATATTATAGTACAGACAGATAAAGGAAACTTTGTGAAAATGATAAATTTGAAGTTACATAAAATATTAAAATATTATTTTTGCTTACATGACATAAAATATTTTTTTAATAATTATAAACTTACTACCTACCCTTTTTCACGTGAACGCGTAGAGATATTAAAGTTGAAATTCATATCAAACACTTCTTAAATCTAATTGCCTCTAAACTGTGAAAAATTCTAAATCAATGCTACTATTATAAATGCGAAAATAACTCTGTCTGTCTGTTACGCTTTCCCGCCTAAACCTCTCAACCGATTTTGATGAAGTTTGGCACAGACAATCTTTAGACCCTGAGAAAGAACATAGGCTACCTTTTATCCCGGAAAAATTTGATGTTCCCGAGGGGAATTTAAACAGCGCGCTATAACCGAACTCCACGCGGGCGAAGCCGCTGGCGGAAAGCTAGTACGTCATAAATTGTAAACCGCCACGTTTGTACAGCGGAACCCTCGGTGTGCGAGTCCGACTCGCATTTGGCCGGTTTTTCTTTTCTTATGTGATTTTCTTTGGTTACTTAAAACGTATAATTGCAGGTGAAAAATGGCGAGAGATGAGGACGACCTTGAGCCCAGCATACACTGGCTCCAAAATGAAGTTGATACTCCCATTAATCCTAGAAAACTCAAAAAATATTATTGACTACATTTATGGTATGCATAATTTGTTTTCGTTTTTTTTTTTTATTTTTGATTGTGTTTATGATCTTCGTATACGACCTGAAATAATTACTTTATGTCATTTGTAACAAAGTAACTAAGGGCTAGAATGTACACGTACGTAAGTAGGTGCGTCCATATTTTGTCACTGATGTTTACGTCCAATGTAAAAGAGGGCGAAGTTGTGGTGACCTAGTGGTTAGGTCGTTTATTATACGGACCTTGTAGAAACTAGAACCAATTTGTAACAGCACATACACATACCTACTTAGGACCCATTAACTTAATAAAATGTTATTCCGTGGTGCTTGGCAACTGGGCTTCTCCCAGTTGCAATAATGTCCCTTTGTGCCGATTGGCCTAGTTTCTGTCTCCTGCTTGACAAAAAAGACTGGTTAACAAAAAAGGTGAAGGAAAACATCTTGAGGAAACCTGGGCTTTAAGTCTGAAATCGCTAACCCGCATTGAGCAGGCGTGGTGATTACGCTCAAACCTTCTCTGTATGAGAAGAGACCTGTGCCCAGGAGTGGGACGATAACAGGTTGATAATGATGATGATGATGAAAAGAGGACGAGCTTATAGACCTCACCGTACAGAAATTAAGACTTTAGACAGCTACTGAGAAAACCAACTATACTTCTTTGACTGGGAATTAAACCCAGGACGGAATGCTCAGCAGCACCGCTTGCGACCACTACACCAACAAGGTATCCATTGGAAGTTTTACAAAAACTCCATACAGAATCACAGCATGTTTCATTTTCTCAGAAAATAAAGAGATTCCTTATTAATTTTTAGATCATCAGTCTGAAAACATCGAAGTGGACGACTTGATGCGTCGGTATACCAGTGACGTCATCGCATCAGCTGGCTTCGGCCTCAAGATCAACTCTCTAGAGGATCGGGACAATGAGTTCTACAGAGTTGGAAACAAAATCTTTGACTTCACCTTGAGACAGAGGCTGTTGTTTATTTTAGGTACTTCATTTCCTGAACTTACGAAGGTAAGTGTCATGTTAAGTTTTGCCATTTTAAGTCATAAAATGGCACATCAAGAGATGCAATATAGAACCCTCTGAATTCCATCCATTCTCTCTTCCATTCTCTCTGAATTCCTCTGAATTCTGACCAGAATCTCTCAAACTCGGTCAGAATGGCGCAGAATCGTGTACGGACAAGTACGCGAGTTTAAGGAGCAGCGCAAATCTGACCTCGATGCCAAACGCGACCAATTAAAGGCTCGCCCACCTGCTGATATCACATACGTCGTCACTACGTCGACGGCGTGCTTACGTGCCCTCAGTGTGCACGAAGTTTCGCCGCCAAGATAGGCTACATAAGCCATCTTCGGACGCATGAGCGCCAAATCATCGGCTAGGAGTCGAAGTGGTCGCCGTGGCCGGAATCGGTCGGGAACATCATCATCATGTTAAGTTTGACAAACAGAGTCAACACTGGGGCTTTCATCCCGGGAATCTCGGTTTCGAAAATTTTGTGTTCCGACATCTTTTTGATCATACTCACAAGTTTTTACTTATTTGTTCTTTCGAATTCGTCATCATGATCTCAGCGTTAATCCCAGTCGCATCCGAAGCTTTTTCAGCTTTGGAGTCTGGGGTCCGCTTTACCAGTCTAAGTGCGGTTTTGGCTAAACTTCGATATTTTCCGTAAAGCGACTGCCGTCTGACCTCCACAACCCGAAGGCGATATCGAAGCATTACAGTTAGACCAATTGTTGGAATTTCGAGGGCTCCAACAACCCATAACGACTGCCATTATCTAATGGCAGTCATTACGGGATATGAACATCTGTTCATATGGCAACCGAGACCAACGGCTTAACGTGCTTTCCGAGGCACGACCAGAACAGCGCAAATATTCATTTTCATGCATACAAATATTTGCACTGTGCGGGGATCGAAACCGCGCCTCCTTGCGCAACGGCCTTGTTCGCTACCGCTACGATACGGAGGCAATTTAATGTTCTTTCGAATAATCAAAATTAAACAAACGTTTAGTTAGTCAGTAAGCTGACGCTAGTTGCACATTTCTAAACGTAGATAGATGTCTATGGTAAAGAACGGGCAAGAAACTCCAGGGACACTCAAGTACAAAATCCTGGGTACATTAATTTTCTATCTAATCCATTCTATATTATTCTTCTTGATTGTATATGTTTCCTTTTTATGATTATATAAACTAGTGATTAACTCCGATCTCTCCTTATGGTAAACAATTATGCAATAGTTGATGGTAAAACACAGTATACTGTAAGAGCAATATAAAGCAAAACATTCGAATTATAAAATAAATTCAATAATTAGCCCTGGCCGTTAAGAGATGACCAACCTTGTAACGAAATGGTAACCAATCTTGAAAAATGACGCTTTGATCAGTACCATCCAGCTGAACCATTTTGTAGAGAACCGAATGATACAAAGACATCGGACTTTAAGAAATGAAAAGAAACTGAAATCCGTATTCAGTCCATATCCACGGTATTCTTCAATTATACTACTTCTTAGTAATAAAAGGCGTAGTATCAGGTTAAACTACTCTTGAAACTGATGGATGAACTGGGGAACCATATACCGAGACGACTCTCTACCTCGGAAAGCACTTTGAACCATAAATAGCAGTTGTTACAGGTAGTCAGAAGTCTAAAAATCTGACAATCAGACTTAGCAAGAAGTATCTACCGTATTACCCAGTAATCGGGTTGTGGAGGTCAGATACGTAGCGGTAGCGAACGCGGCTGCTGCACAAGGAGGCGTGGGTTCGATCCTCACACAGTACAAATATTACAAATATAATTTTACGTGCCTCGGAAAGCACGTTAAGCCATTGATCCCAGTTGCCATACGAACATCTAATGGCAGTCGTTACGGGTTGTCGGAGCCCTCAAAAGTCCAATGATTGATCTAACTGCAATGCTTCGATATCGCCTTCAGGTTGTGAAGGTCAGACGGCAGTCGCTTCACGGAAAACATCGAAGTTTAGCCAAAATCAGCAGTTATGACTGGTAAAGCGGACCCCAGACTCCAAAGCTGAAGAGGCTTCGAATGCGACTGGGATTAACGCTGAGATGATGATGGAGACTGAAAGCTGACCCCCAACATAATTGGGAATAGACTCGGGAGATGATGAGGTTCTACAAATATACTAATGAATTTGTATGTCATACAGAAACTAGGCATAAGCTTTTTCCCCGAGAAGACGTACAAATTCTTCAGAAACCTTGTGGCTTCTACCATGGAATACAGGAAGAAGGAGCATGTGGAGCGACCCGATATGATTCAACTGCTCATGGAGGCTAAAGGAGGTAAATATTTGCACGAAATCTTGCCTAATTTTGGGTATAAAATACGCTAGGAGAGAAAATATTGGCAGTACTACAATAATCTTCAACTAAGACACTAATATCGCGGCCCACTATCTATTTCCATCTGAATTGTTTTGAAGGATATTGCCATTCCATTACTTCATATGTTCGAAAGATTTGATTACACAACAATATAAATATCGCAATGAATGTTGTAACAGCCCTGGCTACTGATAAGGTGTTACATAATTACCGGTCCACAGATGCCTATCATACGATTCCACTTTGGCTAGCTGACCACATAGTCAAAGTCACTATAAAATACTTTTTTTTAATAATTGCTAACTAGTGCTTGAACGCAATCCCGCCTATGGTAGGCATTGATGCAATCGTTGATGGTAAAGTGCTAGTTTATTAAGAGCCCAGTCACTCAAAAATAAACTGAGTGAATAGAAAGGAAGATGGCAGTTGAGCGATATTAACAACAATACGACCAAAGATGCTGCGCCAGAAGGAGATTGATCAGGAGAACCTCCACGACCAAACTCCCGACACAACAACATTTGGCGCATTGTACCCGGCACACATCGCAACACAACTGCTCAGACCCGTCCTCCGTACGGTTTCACCAGATATCATGCTGGAACACGACGAATCGCTTGGCGGCCAGACTTTGTCTGGTATACTCCAAAGGTAATATGTAGAAAAGAATCAGAATCAGCAACATTTACAGCGAGCAAGAAAAACTTACAATGGTACATGTAATTCTTAATTACTCCTAATACTCTTCGCAGAATGGTCTCCAGACGAGTTGACAGCACAAGTTTTCATCTTCTTCGCTGCAGGCTTCGACACTACGGCATCTGTTTTAGTAATGACCATCCACGAGCTTGCCGTAAACCCTGAAGTCCAAGAAAGGTTGTACCAGGAGTGCAGACAGCTAAAAGAGGACAAAGGACTTAAGTACGAGAGCCTCAGCGAACTCAAATATTTGGACTGTGTGATCCAAGGTAGGTCCCCATTTAATAAACCATGACTTCCGCATTTATGACAGTAATTTTAAGCTAATGGGTTTTTAAACGACAACTGTTTTTCAATTTGTTGACAAACATGATGAATAGCCATCACATAATGAACCAGCTAAAAGGTAGATATTTGAAAAATGTTTTTTTTCATACTAATTTGCCAAGCCTGTATTTTACAGGATCACTTGTTTTTCCATCTGGATGTTATCCAGGGGGTTGGTGAACGGAAACAATATAAAGTAAAGAAAAAAAATAGAATTTTTCGTCAAAGAAACACGTGCATAAAAAATATAATTAATTGTTAGGGCTGGTTTTAAAATTATTTTTATTTCTTTTCTTTATTTTCTTCATTGTCATCAACTTTTCTTTATTTTCATCGCCAAATAACTTTTGTTAGAGGCATTGACGTTCGGCAGTTTTTTTCACGAATCAATCACGAACACAAAATAGAATTAATGGACAGTTGCGTGTCATGAATCTCTTTATTTTTTTAAGAAAAGCCATAAATTAAATGAACAGGCCAATAAATATATTACTTTAACTTATTTGTAGTTAACCGGTATTAAATATTCAAATAATATAAAATTCAACATAAAGGTCCTTATTCTACGCGCGGAAATTATCAACTCGTAGCAACATTAAAAAATCCCCATATGTAGCCCCATTTTACTTTGGTCCAGCCCCCTAATCAGCGAACACATTTTTGTCAAATGATTGCGACTGTTGGGATCAGTTGGGTTCGCCCGCCCATTGGTCCGTTCGGTCCAAACGATCCCAACTAGTCGCAATCATTTGACAAAAATGTGTTCGCTGATTAGGGGGCAGTTCTGACAATGATATCCATAAGAAAAATAATCAATATGATGTCAACCGATTTCAATTATTAATTTTTTGCACAACTAAAGAGTGAAAGATAAACAATTAAAAAAACAATCGACTTCCAAACAAACAGTACAAAGTGAAAAATAACTGATTTCGGAATTCGGTCAACGAAATAACAAATTAATAAATCGGAAAATGAAAATATGTACAAAAAACGCAAATTTACCGACTGCGGAAATTAATTAATTTTCATTTAGTATTGTTCTTATTTTTTGAGGCAGTTGTCTTTTTAATAAATATTGTTGTAATTTAAAGTTGCATACAACCCGGTATTTAAAATATTTTACAGAAAGCTTAAGGAAGTGGACTCCAGCTGTTTTTATGGACAGAACCTGTGTGAGGACCTACGAGCTACCTCCACCAAGAGAGGGGGGAAAGCCTTACACTGTAAGTCTTCTTGTTTTTCTTCGTGCGTATAGAGCCGATGGTGCGAAGTTACATATTTCAATAATGACTTCCTGAGAAATTATTAAATTACTAGCTTTCCGCCCGCGGCTTCGCCCGCGTGGAGTTCGGTTATATCGTGCTTTTTAGATTTCCCTCGGGAACCTCAAATTTTTCCGGGATAAAACTTAGCCTATGTTCTTTCTCAGGGTCTAAAGATTGTCTGTGCCAAATTTCATCAAAATCGGTTGACAGGTTTAAGCGGGAAAGCGTAACAGACAGACAGACAGACAGACAGACAGACAGACAGACCGATAGACAGACAGACAGAGTTACTCGCATTTATACTATAGTTACTCGCTGAGCCACGCGGTTTCGATATGGTTTTTTTTTTATGTGCTCTGCTCCTATTAGTCACCGCATGAGGCTTTAGGCTATATCCTAAAGCCTAGCTATCCAACGCAAAAAGAATTTTTGAAATCGGACTTGTAGTTCCTGAGATTAGCGCGTTCAAACAAACAAACAAACTCTTCAGCTTTATATCTTTGTTACTGTTGACAGCTGAAACCCGGTGACATTATCTACAACATGGTGAACTGCCTGCACATGGATCCACATTACTTCCCTGATCCACAAAAGTTTGATCCTGAGAGGTTTTCTGAGGAGAACAAGCATAAAATAAAACCATTCAGCTACTCACCATTCGGAGCGGGCCCTAGGATTTGTATCGGTTAGTTATCAAATGTAGACCCATCAACTGTTTGGTTTGAATGATGTTTAAGACTAACATTGTACCAGGCATGCATAACCTAACAGGAGGTTTGTTTCACAGGAATGAGGATCGCGATGATGGAGCTCAAAGTCCTGATTTACCATATAATGCTAAACTTTACAATCGTGAAAACAGAAAAAACTATGGACCCGATCAAATTGAAGCCTCATAACTTTAGCATTAGGGCTTTGAATGGCACATGGGTCAAATTTCAGAAGAGAGAATAATAATGTTATTTTCAACACACTTGCTCATAAAGTGGCTCTATGGTCACCACAATTAGGCACATAATGACACCTATAATCAAACTGTGACAAAAAAAAACTATAACTCACTAGTGAGTTATAGATTATAGAAAATCTATAACTCACTAGTGAGTTAAATTTAATTGGAACTATTTGTTCATTTTTTTTTGTTTCATTCTTTCCGTTCATTTGAACGGGAAAGGCAAAGGCATAGTACGCCATACAGCCTAGTCTTCAGTATGTTTTCTCTTGAGTTTTATATCCTAATTTATCCTAACTTATACTAGCTTAACTTAAACTAAACCTACCTTTCCCTTACCTACCTTTCGTTTCCCGCGTAAGGCCGAGAAGTAGGAAGTTTGGGTGAGGTCATGATGTGGCCACTATGCTACAATATTTCACTGTTCTTTATAACTTATTCACTGAATGCACTTTTTACTACATAAATCACGCGCTTTTATTTAGTAAACAACACTATAAATAATTTTAAAAGTCCAATGAAAAATGAGCGTGACACTCATCTTGACATTCCCGCCAAACTCCCTGTTTGTTCTATTTGCCAGTGTATTGCATTACACTGAGCAGGCAAAGGTATTTTAGACCATGAGAGCCTCATTTTGAATTAATATCTTCTTATTAAATGTAATGCAAAAATAAAATACGTCTTCACAAAATGGCGTCTTTCCGCCATCTTTTATTAAATTTAATTGCTTAGCTTTGTTCAAAAGTACCTATTTATAAAAAAAAATAAAGCTTGTGCAATAGAACAAATAAATTATTGTTCATTTTATGCAAGTTCTTATATAAATAATTAATTTTAACTCATGCATGTTTAATAAATAAAACTTTCACTCATATATAACTTTTGTTTTCTCTGTAATAGGTAAGAGAAAACTTTAAATTCCCCGTTATGTACGTGGCAGAATAGGTGCAAAACCTATGCGCGGAAAATTAAAAAAAGAAGGAACCTCATTCATTTCGTCTGTGTGGACAGCAATGCGCGCGCATAAGAAAACTGATTATTTAATTATTTTCCCCGCCATAGTGAAACATTTTTCACAACTCGATTTCACTCTTGAAATTAATAATATAGTTTATTAATTAAAATGCCTACAAGTACTAGTTGCGAAGAAAATAATTTATGTTGTACACCGCCCGATATAAGATGTGAAGCCCTTAACGTTATGCAAGGTTTACTACCTGAAAACTCCAAAGAAAAACGAGTTTTTGTTGTTACTTTATTCACAAGTATGTTGAAAAACGTCGTATAATACACGTGTGTATTGATGATTACCGTCCTCGGCTCTCTTAAGACCCTCGCCTACGGCTCGGATCTCAATAGCGCCTCGGAGGTAATCACCAATGTTACACACTAGTACAATAATGTACTATTAAACATACGTACTATACTGTAATACTTGTTATAGATAGGAAGCGAATAATTATTTTGGTTTTTTAATGTTGTTTTTATGTTTGAGTACTTTTTCAAAGAGTGAATTACGTGAGATGTTACACTAATTTTTTGTGAAAATAGTGGAAATTTGTGACTGCATTTTTTTGTATATTTTACCTGATACTTATTTGTATATTTAGCATTAAAATATTGTAATATTATTGTTTGTTTTCATCTGTCAAATGTACTAATAACAGCAAAGTAGTTTGGTTCACGAAGCTAGGGATGTTTTACTTGTGGTAACCAAGTGTACAAACACTCTGTGACAGTGTGTGGAACGACGAGTAGTGTTTACACATAACACACAAACACAAACATTTTCGGATGGTATCAAGAGCTCCTGCGTCTACACACACATTCACGGTATGTTTTTAACCTTTGAACCAAAAGTAAAGTGCGCATCGTTTCTTAAGATCAAAATACTATAACATCTTACCAGTCGGTAATTTAGGTACCTAAGTCTGATATATTTTGATGTCTTAAGACTGGTTTACACGGTGCAATTTAATTGCCTATGGCTTCAATTAAGTTAAAACATCAATAAAAGTTGCACTGTCTAAACTCTATTTAGACGATCCAAGTCATTTGTCGCATCAATTTTATTGTGTGCCGTAGCATTCTAATAAGACCTATTGTGAGCTGAAAAGCCTCCCACAAGGTGGATCGACGACCTTATGAAGGCCGCAGGAACCCATTGGATGCGAGAAGCACAGAACCGGTTGACGGCGAGGTGGAGTATTTCAGCTGTAATAATTATACCTATATATTTTTTGGTAAACCGCTACTTCTTACCATCCCTTAGGAACATTATTTATTTTCAACCAAAACATTCTTCATATTACGAAATTTTAAACAGAAACTAACAAGAAAGTTGTATACCGTTTTTAATTAAGTGACTTAATTACGTACGAGGCGCACCACGCGGTGGGTTGAAATTTTTACCAAGTTCCCGCTTTATAATAATGTAGGGGTGAAATGAAAAGTTTCAGTAGTTTCGGCCATTGGGGGTTACCGGGAGGCAAGTCATTCGTCGGGTATGTTTTGAATATTATTCTTATTTATTAACTTTTAGTTTGACCTAAGTAGATTTATATTACTGTGGTATGCTCCCAAGGAACTAATATGCGATTTGCTGATATACTGGTTTTAAACACAATATGCTCTCTTCTCTAGATCCTTGTAAGTTTTTATTCAGTTTTAATTAGGATGATCATATCTACAGACAGCATAAGCATAACCAGAGACTGTCGGTATACAATATGTAAAGAAAACCCTGTCGGGTCGGACAGGGTTTTCTTATATTACAATATGTAAAGAAAACCCTGTCCGACCCATAAGGATAATACTTAAACACATGACCAAATGTAATATAAAATTTTACGTAAACATCATAGTAACAATACTAATGAATTTTGAAATAACCTTTTTTTCCCGCGAATTAATTCCAACTTCCCCGAAATTTGGTAATTTTTAAAAAAGTGACAACATCATTGTGACGGTACACTTATGCGATTCGACCACGTGCCGCGTGCCCTGCCCCCCGTCACCCGCGGAAGGGTTGCCAACCGCACACGTATTAAGTTACCTCTTTTTGCGAAATAATATTTACTTTTCAGGGGATTTTTTTTTTAAACTTTAGTCCGGCTTTGTCGGCATTAGTAGAATCAGTTAGCGATACCTAACAATACCTTCACGGATCGAACAGGGTTTTCTTTACATATTGTATAAGGATAATAAAGGTTAGGTAAACACGTGACCAAATAAAATATGAAATTTTACATAATCATCATAGTAACAATACTAATAAATTTTGAAATAATCTTTTTTATTTCCGCGATTAATTCCAACTTCATCAAAATTACGTATTTTTTTAAAAAGTGACCACACCATTTTCAGTGGTATTATTATGAGCGATGCGACCGCGTGCCGCGTGCCCTGCCTCCCTTCGCCCGCGCATGTATTGACTACTGTACATGTATTAAGTTACCTCCTTTTTCGAAATAATATTAATTTTTAGGGGGATTTTTTCAAGTTTAGCCCGGCTTTGTAGGCATTAGTAGAATCAGTTATCATTACCAACAATACCTCCACGGATCAGACAGGGTTTTATTTACATATTGTATAGACATTTCTATTAAGAGAGTGGGCGGTAATCAACTACGCAGGCGGTGCGTGGGTTAGTGGATGTCAAATTGTCGTATAACGGTAAGAAATCTAAAAAACCAGACTTATCAATTATGTAATGAAAGGTTAGCTGTTTTTTTTTTTTTTTATAAAAACTATATAAATAATAACGAATCCTGGTATCGCGAAAAATAATCAGAACAGCACCTAACAGTAATAGAATGCTTGTTCTGACCTGCAGGAATAAGTGTATGTACCTACACTACAGCATTACAACATATCCTCAATTTTGGTTGTAAGTTGCCATGCTGGTTTCCTCACGATGTTTTACTGCGTTAGCTCGATAGTAGTTACAAAGTGTAGGTTTTTGTAGCCTATTTTCGAAGTCATGACCAGTAACTAACATTTGTCAGGACAGATACCAGTGGTCCACGACTGTTTTTTTCTCTGAGAAAAGACTTAAAGATCAGTCTGTTTGAGACCATCTTTTCTCAAGAAAGGACCAGGATCACATGCGTATCAGAGAGTGTCAGTTAATGAAAAGATTAGTGACAATAAATAATTCATTTCAACAATCAAGCCTTTCAATTTTAGAATAATCGTTTCGCTATTTAAACAATAGGAATTAACTGTGTAAACTCGGCACAGCTGTTCGTATTGACACTGCCGCGTTGATTGTGTTTGTAACCGCAATTTCGATTGCAACATATAGGTTCAGTTTTCTCTGTGCTTTTATATAACCCTGGTAAGTAGAGATTTAGTTTATTAGACTATGTTTTGTGTTTAATAGTTTTTGACAAAAGACATGCACGTAATTACTATAACTATAGTTACAAAGCTACCAGTTAGGCAGCCTTCTTGGCGTAGCGGAAGCGAACGCAGCCGCTGCGCAAGGAGGCGCGGGTTTGATCCCCGCGCAGTGCAAATGTTTGTATGCATGAATATGAATTTTTGCACTGGTCTGGTGGTGCCTCAGAAAGCACGTTAAGCCGTTGGTTGCCAGACAATCATCTATTGGCAGTCTTTACGGGTTATTGGAGCCCTCAAAAGTCCAACAATTGGTCTAACTGCAATGCTTCGATATCGCCTTCGGGTTGTAGAAGTCAGACAGCAGTCGCTTTACGGAAAATATTGAAGTTTATCCAAAATCAGCAGTTAGACTGGTAAAAGCAGAGCCCAAACTCCAAAGCTGTAAAGCTTTGGATGCGACTGGGATTAACGCAGAGAGAGATGATGATAGCTACTGGTTGCAACTTCGTTTACGTGAAATTAGTTGTTCACGCAACTCACTTCATTGCGTCGCATGGCTTGCCCATGCCTCTGATTCATCGTTGTTCGTACATATTTGACAGTCCTTACGAGTCATCAAAAACCCAAAAATTCTCGAAACTTTATGAATCTGAGTCTTAATCTGTCAAAAATACTTGAAATTCCTTACAGTTAAAATAGTTTTTGACATGTGTACGTCGCTGAGATGAAACTGTGACGGGATTTTCTTTTTAATTACAAAAATTGGCATTCTAATGGCCAGTCGCCCCATGTAAAATATTTAGCTGCGTCAAATTGGACTGGACGCGGATCCCGACATGGCTAGGTAAAAGCTAAACAAATGATGAATTCATAAAACAGCTTTTAGCAAAAAATGGTTTTGCTTCGTAAAACAAAACCGATCACTAGGCGTGTTATCGATACGCGTATTAAAATCAATACTGGTCTACCTTTCACGAGTATTTTTTTTATAGATATCTAACTTTTTTGCCGGCGGGGCTGATTATAATACTTTTTTTCGTTTGTTTTACATAATATAAATTTTATTTTAAAATTAATCTTTGTAGATTGTCTAAAATTATAATAAACACTGATGATGTCTGATAAAATTCAATTTTGGTGGACTGTGATTGTTTATAAGTTTGCAAAATACTGGCGAATCAGCACCAGGCACTTGTCGAAGAGGTAGAGGTAGCTACTGCCAAGATAACCAATAGAATCGAAAGTAAGAAAACGAAATGTTGCGGCGATCCTAAATAAACTGAGATAAGAGCAGGAGAATGAACAGCCTCCGTGGCGTAGCGGTAGCGAACGCGGCCGCTGCGCTGCGCGTTTGTATGCATGAATATAAATATTTGTACTGGTCTGGCCGTGCCTCGGAAAGCACGTTAAGCCGTTGGTCCCGGTTGCCATACGAACATCTAATGGCAGTTACGTTACGGGTTGTTGGAGCCCTCAAAAGTCCAACAATTGTTCTAACTGCAATGCTTCGATATCGCCTTCGGGTTGTTGAAGTCAGACGGCAGTCGCTTTACGGAAAATATTGAAGTTTATCCAAAATCAGCAGTTATACTGGTAAAGCGGACCCCAGACTCCAAAGTTGAAAAAAGCTTCGGATGCGACTGGGATTAACGCTGAGATGATATATAAGGGCAGGAGAATGAACGAAAAAAAAATGTGATACATACATACAAGAGAGCAGACATTAAAATAATAATAACAATGGCCCCGATTCCCTTGTTCACAAACTAAATTAAATTTAAGTTATATGCGTCTTTTTCTTTCTATTTGATTAAGAGAAGGACAGAAAATAAAATGTCAGTTTAGACCTGACACATTAGTGCGCTCCTGACGCAAACTGGCGTATTTTAGTCGCCATGTTTATAATCGCGTCTAAACTGTCTATGGAGTATCTTAATTTGACAGGATTAAACTAAAATGTTATCTTCTATCCTTTTCTTAACGAAATGGAAAGAAAAAGATCAGCTTAACTTAAAATTAGTTTAGTTTTTGAACAACAGAATCGGCGCCATTGTCACGTTCCAGCCCCAAATTCATCATCATTAGCATAGCCTTTTCCTAACTATGCTGCAGTGGCTTCCAGTCCAACTACATATAGTTGAATACTAGTATTTCACATGGAGCGATTGGAGGTGACCTTTAAAACCAACTTTTTTTTTATTATTATGTATAAACCAGCGCTTGACCGCAATCCTGCCTGATGGTAAGCAGCGATGCGATCGTTGATGGTAAGGCGTGCTAGTTTATTAAGAGCCTATTCACTCTAGCCTTGAAGACACTCAAATTGTAGCCCGACGGAAACACCGCCGCCGGCAGGTTGTTTCAGTCCCTTGATGTACGCGGTATAAAGGAGGAAGCGAAACGCTTCGTCCGGATCGTATTAGTGTTAACAACGTAAGGGTGGAAACTCGCCGTACGACGGGTCGTCCGATGGTGGAACGGAGATGGGGGAATTAAATCATGCAATTCCCTCGCACTCTCCCCAAAAACCATCCTATAGAACACCGAAAGGCTGGCTACTCTACGCCTGTGCTCTAGGCTTTGGAGACCGTCTCGAGTTAAATCAGGGTCACCAATTAGCCTCTTCGCACGCCTCTCCACTGAATCCAAAGTAGCCAGGTGACATTTCGCAGCACCAGCCCAAATGTGGCTGCAGTACTCCACACACGAACGGACATGTGCTTTCTACAACATTAGAAATTGCCCCGGCGTGAAGTACCGCCGGACCTTCGCGATGACGCCAAGTTTTCTGGCAGCCACCTTGGCCTTGGACTCAATGAACTGCCCAAAGTTTAGGTTCGAGGTAATATCAACTCCCAAAAGCTGAAGGCGGTCGGTGCACTCCAAGGATACATTCTGAAAAGTAGGAGCCAGGGTGAACGGGCTCCTTTTGGCGGTGAAATGAAAAGACACGCCTGTGTTTTGGCGGCATTGAATGCTACAAGATTGGCTTTGCCCCATTCGGAGACTGCCTGATTATTTAGATTATTTAACTTACTGTGGTTATCAGACTTTTGGGCCACAGACAACCCGTAACGACTGTCAAAGCTCTACTAATGACAGCCGGGACCAAAGGCCGAAGCACAGAGGAGTCTTAGTATTTAAACATTTTTACCGATCTGTATGTCATGGTGCCCTAGTGGTTAAAACACCAGCCACTCAAGTATGAGTGTGTGGGTTCAATTTCAGGCCAGGCAAGTACCAATGTAACTTTTATAAGTCTCTCGGTGGTAGGCAAAAACATCAGCCGCCGGCATAAGTTAACACCCACCAGACAAAGTCTTGCCGCCAAGCGATTCGTCGTGTTCCGGCATGATGTCTGGTGGAGCCGTACGGAGGACGGGTCTGAGCAGTTGTGTTGCGATATGTACCGGTTCCGATGTGCCTAATGTTGTTGTGTCGGGAGTTTGGTCGTGGAGGGTCTCCAGATCATCCTCTGGCGCAGCATCGTTGGTCGTGTTGTTGGGTTAAACATTGCATCACCTCGCTCAACTGTCGTCTTCCTTCCTATTCACTCAGTTTTTTGAGTGAATAGGCTTAATAAGCTAGTGCGTTTTACCATCAACGATTGCATCACTGCTTACCATCAGGCGGGATTGCAGTCAAGCACTAGTTTATAACTAATAAAAAAAAATAAAAAATTGTACTTTCTGAGATCTTGGACACTAATGTCTAGATTACAAGGTGAAGGAAAACATCTTGAGGAAACCTGGATTTTACCCAAGTCTGAAATTGCCAACCCGCATTGAGCAAGCGTGATGTTTATGCTCAATCCTTCTCTTTGTGAGGGGAGACCTGTGCCCAGCAGTGGGACGATAAAAAGGTTGATGATGATAATGATGATGACCGATCCACAGACCAACCACGGAAGGCAAAGCTTAACCTGCACCCTAATTGCGTAACATACTATTACTATCAATTGGGATCATTTTGAAGCATGTTGGTAATCCATTGATCCATATGTTTGAGAAATGTATCTGAACTGTCAAAATGAAGCCCATTGCTACTGATAGTGTTTGTTGGAGTTTTGGCGGGAAAGCTAAGAAAGAGTGTCACGCTCATATTTCATTGTACTTTTTAAATTATTTACAGTGTCGTTTACTAAATAAAAGCGCGTGATTTATGTAGTAAAAAGTGCATTCAGTAAATAATTCATAAAGAACATTGCAATATCGCAGCATAGAGGCCACATCATGACTTTGCCTCAAAGCTCCCTCGTAGACGGTTCACGCGGCCGTCTTTTTCGACTGCCATCGGCGATATCCGCCATTATTGTGAAGTAAATTTTCGAAGAATTTCTATAATTTGTTACACGTGTTATTGGCAAAATTGTGGTGTATCTTCCACATGGGCCATTGATCAATAGTTGAAGTTGATAGTATGTTACGCAATTACCCTGCTGATCGAAACGAATAGGGATGTTTCCTGGGTAAAAAATATATTCTATTTAGTTCGTCATTCAGATTATAGAAAAATATTAGATACGTATATTTTGTTCTATCAAATCAATAAAAATTGACAAATATATAAAGGCATCAAAGATCAGAAGTGGTGGCTAGTGACGTCACTGGCCGCTAAAAAGTGTAGCGTGCAGTGACGTCACAAGAGATTTCAACGCGCTGTGTCGTCTTCATTTTTTGTTTATATAAAAAAAAAGAAATAATAAAAAGTAAAAAAACTAAAACCCAACTACGACAAAAAACGACGCTGAAAAGACGTAGTCACACGTTACATATACCTACCTACCGTAGCACCTTGAGAACGTGTGACTACGCCTTTCCAAACATGAAAATTTATCTCTACTTGGTGAATATTGCATACTTCAGCATAGTATTGTATGACATTATTGTCAATTTACAACGAAGGCATCTTGGTAGAGTCTACTGTGTCCATTTACTTGCAACTACATTAGCAACTTTGTTCCGTTCAGTATTCTGAAAATCTTGTTTTATACTTTTTCAGCGTCGTAGTTTCGTTTTTTTTTTGTCGTAGTTGGGTTTTAGTTTTTTACTTTTTATTATTTGTACTATTTTGGTGTTAAAGTGTATTTGTGGCGCATAATATTTACATAGTCTAAAAATCATACAGTCGTCCGACGAAGACGTCTAGACAGAGCAATCGTGCGGGGTGTGAGGGACGAGACGCGGGTAAGCGGCACCCGAGCTGTAAACAAAACGATGTTCGTAGCTCGGTATCTATCATTAAGGACTAACACGTGTTCGTTTTTTTATTTGTTTGATTTATAATTTGATATGAGTGTCAATTTTGAGTATAATTGGGGTACTTGTCACGAAAAAGTCATCCTTTTTGACATCCAAAATGGCGGACGTAATTTTTTTAATAATTTGATATGAGTCTCAATTTTGAGTATAATTGGGGTGCTTGTTACGAAAAAGCCCCTTTTTGAAATCCAAGATGGCGGACGCCACTTTAAATGCATATTAATATGATATGGGTCATATGGGTAAGCGATGGGTGAGTGATATGGGTTGTATTCCGAGGTTGATTGGGGTGCTGGTTACGAATATGCCATCTGAATAACTTAAATCTGTCTCGAGTTGTTCCCGTAGTAAAAATAGCAAATTAATTAAATATAATACAGCTATCGATGTTGATCTGCAATAATTTCATAAATATTGTTTATTTGTGACAAACTTGGCAGATGCGTTACTGTCTAGACGATGTCGGTATTTTACACGAGATCAAAGGCGTCGACCTACTGTATGTATTTTATACTGTGATATTAACAAAAGTTAAAGTGATGAACTAAAAACT
Source organism: Sesamia nonagrioides (assembly GCA_017933935.1). Taxonomy (NCBI): domain Eukaryota; kingdom Metazoa; phylum Arthropoda; class Insecta; order Lepidoptera; family Noctuidae; genus Sesamia; species Sesamia nonagrioides. Next base: position 319,963 of record JADWQK010000020.1, on the reverse strand, counting down.
AGGTAGTTAACATACGACATCTCTTTTGACTTATGTATCGGTGCATAGTAATATGTAGAGATATCCTGTTTTACTATTTCGTAGCACGTGGATCGTAGCGCGTATAGCAATGGTTTCCCCGTATGAAGCTCCCAGTATTTCGTAGTAGCGACGCACATTTGCGTCGATGGGAGCGAATGGGTCATGAATTAGTGGATGAGGTCGTTAGTAAGTATAAATAAATTGGATGTTTCATATATTGAGAGGACCTGGGAAGATTTCTTAATCTATGTAATTCTGGTAAAGATCGACTGTCATGTGGATTTTTAAGTAATTTATTATTATTGTCCAAGGCAGTTATAAACAATCACTCTATGGTTTTGACTCTACTGAGAGCGACATAGGTCTGTCCTTTAGCAAACAATGACTTTCCTAGATCGATAACTGCTTTATCTAGAGTACAACCTTGTAATTTATGTACAGTACAACCCCAAAAAGAATCAGCGGTGGCATTTTACGCTGAATTTTCCCAAACCCCCTCAAGCCGTCCAAGTCAGTGAGGCAAGGCTCGATTCTGATAAGTCCGTTAATATCTGCTTTTATGGATGCGTCGTCAAATTGTATGAGAACAGCGCTAGGCTGTTCTCCCTGTTCCAACTGATCGCGCAGAAGAGCAGGCCATTCGAAGGTCTTCACCACTCCCATCGCTCCGTTTACCAAATCCTGGTTTACATTCAAATTTCTACGAAGCATTACTCGGGATTATGTACAAGCACAAAGTACTCGTGAAGCTCTTTCAAGTGATACCAAATACGGTATATTTATTTTAATTTTATATTATTATAGAACTTTTTGTCCGCTAGAGGACGCAATACTAAAATTTGGTGACAAGCTTTATAGCTCACTAGCAGCCGCCAGCGACTTCGTTCGCGTGGAATTAATTATGCTCCGCTCCTATTGGTCGCAGCGTGATGGTATATAGCCTAAAGCCTTCCGGGATTAATGGGCTATCCAATGCAAAAAGAATCTTTCAAATCGGACCAGTAGTTCCTGAGATTATCGCGCACAAACAAACAAACAAACAAACTCTTCAGCTTTATATATTAGTATAGATAACCAACAGAATATCAAGGCCCTTCTAATGGTACTGCAGTGGTCTTATTCTCATAAGTAGTAAAGAAGCTATGAACGAAAAGATGTGAATTATATGCAATCAGCCCATGAATACAGCTAAAGTCACAAGCAAATGCTAGTAATATATATATATATTCAAAATGTACAAGTAAAGCGCTTTCAAATAATACCAAACACGGCATATTTATCTTAACTTTATTTTTTTACTCTGTATGTTTTGTCCGCTAGAGGGCGCCACATTAGATTTTGTGAAACTCCATATAGCCTATAACCAGCGGACAATTAAGACGCTTCTAATGATATGTCATTTGTTGAATTCTGATACGTAGTTTAGAAGTTACGAGGGAACAGATGAACATACATACATACATACATACATACATACATACATAGCCTGTCAAAATCATAACCCTCCTTTTGCTTTGCCGTAGTCGGGTAAAAAATCATAACCCTCCTTTTGCTTTGCCGTAGTCGGGTAAAAATACGTGAAATCTGACTGACGAACAAGTTTTTTTTTAGTCAAATACCCTATTTCTTAGCCTTATAAACTTAAATTTATCTCCTCAGTAATGATTTTCCCACGATTCAAAGTATGTTAGTGTTAAAAAAGGGAAGATTGTAAGAGTTTGTCGGAAGTCAATTAAATCTGCCTAAAGTTATCGCGTTCCTCGCGAACTCGACCCACTTTGATTTGTGAATATTAATACCAAAGTAACGAATGTCAGAGATCCTAACTTTTGTAATTAAGGCTACGAGTTCCTTCTTAACTTTAATGAGAGCGCGTATAAACATTTGTTTCATCCTACTTGTTAAAAAGTCTAAAAGTGCTGTCAAAATCAACAGTTCTTTTTTTACACAAAAGGAATTATTCCTATATCGCGGCTGCGTTGTGGCTGGTTAAATGTTTGTAACATTTAACCTGACATACACAAACAGCCACACTCGGAACAACACTGAACTACCTGTAGGCGATACAAATATTTGTTCAATGCGGTCGCTCAATCACAACACTAGTCGTATCGTTAAAATTATTCGAATTAAGAATCAGTTTGAGCCTCTCATGTTATGGGATTTTTATTTCTCGGTCGGACCTACTAGACAAAGTCTTGCCGCCAAGCGATTCGTCGTGTTCCGGCATGACGTCTGGTGAAGCCGTACGGAGGACGGGTCTGAACAGTTGAGTTGCGATGTGTGGCGGGTCCAATGCGCCAAATGTTGTTGTGTCGGGAGTTTGGTCGTGGAGAGTCTCCAGATCAATCTCCCTCTAGCACAGCATCGTTTGGTCGTGTTGGTCTTAGGTTTAACATTGCAGCACCTCGCTCAACTGCCGTTATCCTTCCTATTCGTCAGTTTTTTAAGTGAGTAGGCTTAATAAACTAGTGCGCTTTACCATCAACGATTGCATCACTGCTCACCATCAGGCGGGATTGCAGTCAAGAACTAGTTTATAATTATTAAAAAAAAATGGAAGAAAATGCTAATTCTTTGATTAATTTTCATTGCTGTACAACGTGGCATTATTGCTATTTCCTGAATTGCAACTCTAAATTATTTCAAAATATTAACTCTAAATGAAAACTTTCCACCGCCCCTTTCATTAAAGGTTCGTATACAAATAAAACATAACAAAACCACAAACTATTTGTCTCCGTTCGCAGGGCCTTAACAAAGAGATTTCAATTTAAGTAAAGCAATCCAATTTCACACGGCCATGGATATAAATGGGTGTAATTTTATACCGCGGATGTAAGCCCCGCTTAAAATTAACGACTGTTAGTTATGACGACCTGGTAGCTGCTGACTGATATTTCATTTATAGTTTTCATTGAAGATAGGATTATACGCCAGATTACATACTTTTTATATAATAATCAAGCATGTGTTTTTACAGAAACAAAATAACGCTTTGATTTTTACGTCTAAGAAAATACCCAATAGTACTTGCGTAAATATGCATTCAGTCATAATTAGGTATTTAATTGTTTATTTTTGCAAAGTAATCGGTTCTCTATCTGACGTATGACTCTATTCGCTTACTCTTTCGCCTCATCTAACTAGATGAGGCGAAAGAGTAAGCGAATAGAGTAAGCGAAGAGTAGTAATAAACATCATAGCAAAGGGCGGTCTGAAGTTTTGCCTACCCCATAAGAATAAGACCTGAGTATATCTTAATACCAGCAGCGTCCAGTGGTTCCATCCGGATAAGTTTTGATCCCCTACGAAAATCGGGATAAAGATGTATCCTGTGTTAATTTTGATTATAAACTATTTGCCAAATTTTATCCAAACCCGTTTAGTAGTCTTTGCGTGAAAAAGTCACAAATTTCTTCCTATCCATCTATTTAACCTTACACGCCTTCGCATTTATAGTATTACTAGCTTTCCGCCTGCGGCTTCGCCCGCGTGGAGGTTGGTTATATCGCGCTTTTTAGATTTCCCTCGGGAATATCAAATTTTTCCGGGATAAAAGTTAGCCTATGTTCTTTCTCAGGGTCTAAAGATTGTCTGTGCCAAATTTCATCAAAATCGGTTGAGAGGTTTAAGCGAGAAAGCATAACAGACAGACAGACAACCAGAGTTACTTTCGCATTTATAACATTAGTATGGACTAGGAAAGGATATCGACGCTTGAAATGCAATCATATCTAAGCGACAAAAATTCGTAAATTGAGTTATATACACCATTCTAATTTTTTTTCCAATTTTTGTCACTTAGATATGATTGCCTTTCAAGCGCGAAGATGAAGGCATCATATCATTCATATCCTCCGTTCATTGCCTTTATTTCACTTTTCACCGACTTTGCACTTCATATCCATTTTTAATCAATCTACCTATTTGCTACTCACTCACTATGTTACTAGATTTTTAAATATTATAAACTAAAACTAGTGCTTGACCGCAATCCCGCCTGATGCTAAGCAGTGATGCAATCGTTGATGGTAAAGCGCGCTAGTTTATTAAGAACCTGTTTACTCAAAAAAAACTGACTAAATAGGAAGGAAGACGGCAGTTGAGCGAGGTGATGGAATGTTAAACCCAACAACACGACCAACGATGCTGCGCCAGGGGGAGATTGATCTTGAGACCCACCACGATCAAACTTCCGACACATCAATATTTGGCGCATCGTATCTGCCAGACATCGCAACACAACTGCTCAGACCCGTACTCCGTACGGCTTCACCAGACATCATGCCGTAACACGACGAATCGCTTGGCGGCAAGACTATGTCTGGTGGGTGGTAACTTCTGCCGGCAGCCGATGTTATGGCCTATCACCGAGAATCTATTATGAATCCAGGATGATATCAATTTATTTGGTCATAGAAAGTCTAACATGCTTTCGAAAACAACCTAGGTAAACCTCTCTGATATACAATATGTAAAGAAAAGCCTGTCCAATCCATGGAGGTATTCTTAGGTATCGATAACTGATTCTACTAATGCCTACAAAGCCGGACTAAATAAAAAAAACCCTAAAAAAATAATATTATTACGCCAAAGGAGGTAACTTAATACATGTGCGGTAGGCAATACATGCGCGGGCGAAGGGGGGCAAAGCACGCGCCACGCGGTCGCATCGCTCATAATATTACCGTCGAAAATAGTGTTACCACTTTTTAAAAAAATACCAAATTTTGGTGAAGTCGGAATTAATTCGCGGAAAAAAGATTATTTCAAAATTCATTAGTATTGCCACTATGATGATTATATAAAATTTCAAATTTTATTTGGTCATTTGTGTTTACCCAACCTTTATTATCGTTATGGGTCGGACGGAGTTTTCTTGACAGTGTGTACCCTATATTTTGTTGATAGTAAATACATCAGCTACATTATAAACATTGGGATACTTTAGATAGCCTGTCTGTAGCCTGTCGCCAACATCCGAGAGGCATCCCATCCGGCACACGGGTGGAGAACGTAACTTTGTGTGCCAATGTATTTAATTTTTATGAAAAATATTTAATTTTACTAATATTTATAGGTCACACTAATCAATGATTTCCAAATAGATTTCATTACGAATTCTCTTCTTTCTTCTTCAGCCTATAGATTTCCACTGCTGGACAAAGGCCTCCCCCAAGGCTTTCCACGCTGACCGGTCTTGTGCTGCCCGCATCCATCGGCTTCCCGCGACCTTCACCAGGTCATCGGTCCACCTTGTTGGGGGCCTACCTACGCTGCGTCTTCCAGTACGTGGCCGCCACTCCAGAACCTTACTGCCCCATCAGCCATCGGTTCTACGAGCAATGTGCCCTGCCCACTGCCACTTAAGTTTAGCGACTCGCAGAGCTATGTCGGTGACTTTGGTTCTTCTGCGGATCTCCTCAATCACTCCATCTCCATCATCTCTTATCTCCTCATTTCTGATTCGATCACGCAGAGAAACTCCTAGCATAGCTCTTTCCATTGCCCTTTGTGTGACTTTGAGCCTTCGTATGAGGCCCATTGTGAGCGACCACGTTTCAGTTCCGTAAGTCATCACTGGCAACACACACTGGTCAAAGACTTTAGTCTTGAGACACTGTGGTATCTTGGACGACGAGAAGATGTAGCGTAGCTTCCAGAACGCTGCCCAACCGAGCTGGATTCACCGAGACACCTCTTTCTCGAAGTTGGACCTACCTAGTTGGACTGTTTGTCCCAGGTATACATACTCGTCAACAACTTCGAGTGCAGAGCAACCAACTACAATTGGAGTGGGTGCGACATGAGAGTTCGACATGATCTTCGTCTTATCCATGTTCATTTTAGACCCACTTGTTGGGAAGCTCTGCTGAGGTCATTGAGCATTTTGCCCAAGTCTTCCAGGGTCTCAGCCATGACCACGATATCATCTGCGAAACGGAGATTAGTGATGTACTCGCCGTTGATGTTGATGCCAAATCCTTTCCAGTCCAGGAGCTTGAAGACATCTTCCAACGCAGCAGTGAACAATTTAGGAGATATGACATCTCCTTGTCTCACTCCAAATTCTCACTTGAAGAATATTCCCATGCCTTGGCTGATGATGGATTTTTTTAACCTAAAGAACCATGACCCACCAAGACGTTAGCAAAAGTCCCGATTGTGGAATACACTAGTCGCAAAGATAAATTTATAATGATAACTTAATATGAATGTCAAAGTCTTCCCGCCAAGCGATTCGTCGTGTTCTGATGTCTGGTGAAGCCGTACGGAGGACGGGTCTGAGCACTTGTGTTGCGATGTGTGCCGGGTACGATGCACCAAATGTTGTTATGTCGGGAGTTGTAAACACATTGCAACTGTACTCATTCGGTCAATAGCAAGGAACTTATACCTAAACTGGAATGTGCACTATCGATCAAAACGCGGTCCGAGGGAGATAGCTTCACAGTAGCCCTCTGTCCTCGTTGTGTACGGTGACTATTATAATGGAATTTATAAGGAATGTACGTAACATATATTTTTTTACTTATATTACCTGAGTCTTTTATGAATATTTAGGTATGGATGCGAACCTTTTAGTTTTATTATTCTAAAAATGGATGAATAAATTGATAATTTACGGACTACAGCAGGCCAATCTACCCGAAACTATCAAATATTCATAATTAATTTTGAACCTTAATAATTTAGAAATAAAGTTGAAAATGTAATAAGAACCCAATAAAAGCCTCTTACATATTATGTACACAATGACTAAGTGCACAGATTTATTAATTATTCCGAAATTTATGGTCACCCTACATACAAACAAAATAACTTGTGTGTGATTAACGCAAAAAAAAATACTTAAAGAATGATATTCTGCATCCAGGTTATTACTCAGTATTGCAGCCATTAATGGCACCCTTTTTCACCATCTTTTTCTAATCGAAACTGTTCGTTTCGAACAAAATTACGAAAAATAAATACGGGTAACACTAAGAAAGGGAGAGAGGGCTACTGGGACGCTTTCTCCCTCGGACCGCGTTCTCTTCAAATGAGGTGTTATTTCCGGTCGACCTTATTGCTCTTGCAATAGTCTTCTTTTAAATAAGAGACTTATGCAAGTTCACATTCCACTTTAGGTAAAATTTCCTTGACTATGGCAGACCCAATTAGGCCTCCTTTTCATTTTTATAAGGGTTTCTGAAAAGCATTGTTTATATAGGAAAGAAAATATTTCTTTGTAAACAATATTTGTGTCCTTAGCTTTATAAACAATCGGCTATTGTGGTAGGATTTACATTTTTATGTGTCGTCTTTACTAAAGTCCAGTCTAGTGGACCGCCAATGATGTCTACTGCTTGCTTTGCTAATCCATCGATCACGATAGTTGTAATGCCAATGTACAATATGGGCATTACAACTATCGTTAAATTATAATGTTATAAAATATCGTACCATTTACGTGTTATCGTCGTGCAAGCCGGGCACGTCACTGAACGGATTAACGCTACATCAAGCACCCCGATACACCTGTTGGGTGCATTGCAGTTCAACGCATTGTACACTATTATTATCTCCGTCTGTTCATGTCACCTTAGTAACCGTATTATGTACATAGGTTCAGACCGTTAAGCCCTGTAAACCCAGTTGTCTACACCTAGCAAATAGCGATGTTTGTGTTATATGTTAGCCTAGTACTTCTTGTACTTCTTATTCTTAAGAGACATATTGTTCTTACAAGTCGATGTGGTTTTTCTTTTTTTTTTTCTGCCTATTAATAGAGGTCTACTAATGGACAAAGGCAACCCTCAAGGCTTTCCACAATAATCGGACTTGTGCTGCTCGTATTCATCGGCTTCCCGCGACCTTCACCAGGTCATGGATCCACCTTGTTTGGGGGCCTTCCCTACGCTACGTCTTCCGGTACGTGGCCGCCACTCCAGAACCTTACTACCCCAAGAGCAATATACCCCACCCACTGCCAAATAATTTTAGCGACTCGAAGGGCTATGTCGGTGACTTTCGTTCTTCTACGGATCTCCTCATTTCTGATTCGATCGCGCAGAGAAACTTCGAGCTCGAGCTCTTTGGCGAGTTTACAAACAATAAATTCAAATCATTTTAGAATCTAGATAAAATACCCCACAATTTATGGTTAATCAAAATGGTTAAACAAAGGAAATATTTTTATAATTGTAGGCTTAATTAAGCGTAATCGGTTTAAATTAGTAAGCCGAGCCTGAGTTGCGGTTTCACGCGATCTGGAGAGTTCTGAGCCAGAAAACGTATGTTCGCGTGGTTTGTTTCAGTGAGCGAACATGTTTGTTCCTATATGATCGGTTGAACTTCGCAAACAGTTGCTCACTCGCTCATTCTATACTGAAAACGACGTGAAAAGCGCGTAAGCACTTGATCTGTGCATTCACTCGACGTTGGACATGCTCGGTTGGTCTTCGACCTTATTTTATATTTTACGCGAATATGGAGAATCAAGAAATAACTTTACCACTAATTGACTAAACTATCCATATACGAAATGAGTGCTCAGCTCCTTTAATAATATGTGTATGTGAAATTTATATACAACGTTATTTTTTATGTAATTTTATGAAAATAATTTATGTACAAAATTTCAAGAAGGTATCATGAAAAATTACAAAGTTATGAGCTTGCTTGGCTTAGCTTACCTGGTTGTCCCTACAAAAATATGGTCAACAAGCCGCTCGCCCGCTCACGTCTACAAAGGCACGGCGCGACGGGGGCCCTAGGACACTATGATCCACTGCCAACTGTATTGTTGCGCTTGGTAACCACACTGCTACATTTTTAATCATATTTGGGGAAAAATATAACATGGTGTAAAAATTATTGCAATCGATTCAGTTGCTTTTTCTTAAAAATGTGTATTCAGGTTTCGTACAATAAAGAAAAAACAACGTGTAGGTAAATATATTTTTAAAAACATAATTACTATCTTTATCGTTGACGTTTATAGGAAAGTTAAACACTACACACACGCTAGTGTTGTCCTCAAGCAAGCAGCTCAAAACGAATCAGCATCATTTTCGTCTCAGATCACTATCATCATCTCCTCAGAAAAATTGAAATCGTAACTGCGCCAACTAAATGTTTATTGACTTCGAGCTGTTTTTACTATCTGTTGTTATAGCGGCAATAGAAATCATCTTTTTTTATAAATTATAAACTAGCGCTTCGTCGCAATCGTTGATGGTTTATTAAGAGCCTATTCAATCTAATCTTGAAGACACTTAAATTGCAGTCCGACGGAAACACCGCCGCTGGCTAATTGTTCCAGTTCCTGGATGTACGCGGTATAAAAGAAAAGGCGAAACGCTTCGTTCGGATCTTTATAATGTCAACAACATAAGGGAAACTCGCCATATGGCAGGTCGCCCGATGATGGAACGGAGACGGGGGACATTGAATTCCCAAAACCAATTACCAAAATGCATCCTATAGAACACCGACAGGCTGGCTACTCTTAGTCTGTGGTCCAGGCTTTGGAGACGGTTTTGAGCTAAATCTGGGTGACCAGTTAGCCTCTGTGAAAATTCATCTTTCCGTCTATGGCATCCTCCAAGGAAAAGGGAGGATGGGAAATCCTCCCTTTTCTGCCTAAACCTCTCAACCGATTTTGATGAAATTTGCCATAGACAATCTTTAGACCCTGAGAAAGAACATAGGCTACCTTTTATCCCGGAAAAAAATGACGTTCCCGAGGGAAATCTAAAAAGCGCGATATAACGGAACTCAACGCGGGCGAAGCCGCGGGCGGAAAGCTAGTGGTATATATTTTATCCGGTCTCATGCAATGAAAACCATGGGTATACCGTATGGTACCGCTTACTCACTTTCCATGGCATATTTCTGATGTAATAAAATAAGCCTCTTTGCGAACACTATCGTTCATTATACAATATAGGTACACCATATAACAAATACAAAAATATATGTAATTAATTCACTTCCGGATTTGAAGTCGGAATATAGGTCGAGGGTTTGAAGAAAAAGCTATTAATCTGATAGCTTGTTTAATTGGAAACTGGGGATGATAAAAATGGCATGAAATATTTGAAAAAGTTTTTACTTTGTTTATTTATTAGTCCTTTTACTATTTTAGTTGCATTTTCGTCACCTTAATATGCAAACCTCGTAACTCCATTTCGACTAACTTTACAGGAGAGCAATTTAACTGATTTAAAAAACAATATTAGACATTGAAATTCAATTATGTATCTAATTGGGAGCATTTTAGTATTATAAAATCCGTAAACAAAGAAACGTTAAGAAATATCTTCAAGAAAGACACTTTTTCCTTGAAAAAAGGAGTTACAAGTTTAGTTCACGGAAATGAAAAATAAAAATGGGAGTTACGAGGTCTGTAAGGTAGTTGATAAAGTGAAAGCCGGATAAGTTTTATAAAGATACGTATTTATTTGAATTCTTTTATAAAGGCACATTACCTATTAGTCAGTAGGTTTGTACTTTAAGGTTGGTACTTAAAGTTAAAACTAATCACTCATCACCTTTACCCTCATCATAAAATAACATTTATATGAAACTATTTGTCTGACTTTTACTGTTATTGCAACAGCCTAATAATCACAGAATACAGTTAAATTAAACTTCTTAAAATTATTTTGAGATCAACAATAATTAAAATCTTTGCAGCTTTTGAGTTTTTTTTTTCCATTTTAATCTAAAATAACTCAAAACAACAATGAAAACTTTAATCTTCATAGGGAATACTATCATAGTACTGATGATAATCTTTCGGTAGTGAGCTTTTTAGGCTCTGTAAGTCATCATACTTTCTTTTTGTGATTTTGAGTCTTTCTTTGTAGAGATTTGGCAATACGCTTAACTGTTTTGGGGCAACTATTTTATTTTTACGTTGTGGCAATGTGGCCCAGGGATCTGAAAAATTTAACTTGTAAAAGATTTGTCCATCAGGCTCATATTTGTAAGCCTTAACATCTGTGACTACTGGGTCACCAGGCTTTCTGCCAGGTCGGATGGATTTATAAAAGAGCATGTCACTATAGGAGTTAAAATACTCGTGGGTTAAGTATTGCACGTGGTAAGGATTTGGATTAATTTTAGCTTCTTTGCATATACCAAGATACTCTGCTGGAGCGTTTATAACTTTAGTTTTTAATTTTCTCTCTATGCACGCGTGTACGCTGTCCACTTCCATTTGTGTATGTCCCTTTTCTAAATATTTCTGCTCAATAACAACATTGTATATTATAGCAATATTTAACAAAGCATTGGCCATCACATTATTTCTGTTTTGTGATGTACAACCATCACTGTAGATTACTATTCGCCGATTATCGTCTTCCAAGAAGGGACAAACCTCCGTAGCTAAAGTTTTGGTGACAATAGATGCAAACTCCTCTGCATTCACGCCACCTTCTGTCTCATTCCAAAGATAACAGTAAGCATCTTTCGTGTGTAGGTTGTACATACAAAAATTGTGTATTTTTAATTTCATCTTATAGTATAGACTAGATACGTTGGACTTAGGGCACAACAAAACAGCTTGCAGATCCATAGTAAAAACATGCTTCTCTAATTCTTTGTCTTTAATTTTTTCACTCCTTGCTTCTTCTTTTTTGGAAATATGCTGTTCATAGTCACTCTGTGAAATATTACCGGATTTATAAGCCAAGCAAAGCTCGCATTGGTCTTTTTTTGTTTTAAATATTGATATGTTTTCCCTCTCCATAGCGTTATATAATGAGCAATTAGACATAGGCTTGATGTGGTTTTCAACACACCAGACATCCTTGTAAAATTTATAAATAGCCTCTTTGGATGGCCAGTCAGGTTGTAGATACAGTTTCGTTGAAGATTTTCTGCAATAATGGCTTTCCATCACAGGTAGGGATTTAATAAACCGTTGCAACCCTTCTGTTTCTTGTACAAAATGAGTTTTTGGTTCTGTAGATTTTATAATGGTTTCGTTAACATTGTTTGGTGGTCCCTCTTTCTTCCAGTTCAAAACTGTCCATTCCCCAATACCTAAAGTATTAATATACATCTGTTTACATACTCTGACATTGACTTCTTTTACTCGTAAAAAGTATGTGTATGAAAATGTACGTCTTGACATCAATGCGTTTTTTCTGTCTCTTGGTCGAAGTATCTTTTGTAGTTGAAGTGTATTATTAACATAAACTTTTTTCTGATCCCAATTTAGAGCCCAAAATCTCCTGAAAATGTCTTCCCTGTCTGAGTCTGCTATTTGATTACAATCTAATTTACTTTTGTTCTTACTGACTTTGCAGTTACATCTCTGCTTTAATACTCTTCCTCTTTTTTCTACATCATATTTCCAGGAGTGATCTTGTTTTATCTTCCCTTTGTAAGGAAAACCAAACTGTCTTTTATTTTTATTAATCTCTTGTTTCCATGTAGAAGTTTTCTTATCAATCCTTTTTCTTCGTTTTCCTTTTTTTTCTTTACCTGCTGAAGAGTCGGAAGTATCTGAATAGGCTACAATTTTTTCATCCAAACTGTCGTCGCTTATTAGGTAGTCTGGAGATTCAACTGTAGTCCAATCCATTGTTTCTGCTGCATTTGAGAGAGTATTGTTCCTATTTGGCTGGCACCCTGTGTCATTAGTCTGCTGGTTGACGATTATTTCTTTTATTTTATTTTGACAGCTTAATTCTATATTGTTTGAGTCGACATCATTCTCTTCCACGGCATATTTAGAGTCAGTCTCTAATTCTATGGTTACAGTATCATCAGGAGTATTGTTATTTTGTAAATATATATACTCAATAACAACATCATTTACACAAGGCTGATCGTAGCTCACAGAAGAGCTTGTGTATTGGTCTGGTGTTATATCCGCAGATAAAGTTAGCTTTGGATCAATATCTGCTTCCTTTATTATTATGTTTTGAAGAATTTGGATTTTGGGAGGTGGATTATGAATTTCAGAAGTTGTGCCTTGGAGAGACAATTCGACCATTTGCCGACTTCTTTTACTCTGTAAAAAGTAATTCTTACTGTAAAAACTACAAAAATAAAGTAAAGACACAAAAAATTTAGCTTGAGAAATGCATAAATTATTTTTTTACAGCTACGTAGATATCAAGCTACAACTATAATTGCGATTTGAACATAAACATTACAAATTGTATTATTAACATAAAATATACGTTTTTAAAATGCCTTTTATTAATCACGGTGACTGAATTTTACATTATTATTAATACAGTGTTCAAAAACTATATTTCATAAAAAAAGAAACAGATAATATCCGTTACTACTCAATATAAATTAGGAGTTACGTAGTCAATACTCTCAGAATAAGTTTGTAAGCAATACTTGTAACTCCATTCAAAACTTCACAATCTATTTATTGTATCAGTGCTATAATCAACACGTTCAATGTTTTTTAAAATCAATTCAAAAGCTTTTTATATTTGATAAAGACTTACCATTTTACTGGAAACGTTGTGTTTTCTGCCTAAAAACCAAAAACAGCAAGCTAGTCTGCACCCACAATCTCACTTCATCACTCCGCCATAGTGAAAGACATTATGGAGGGAGATACGAGGTTTGCTTTTTAAACAATAACGGTGGTGGATTTACAAGGTATGCTTGACATTAATTTTTAATGTTGCTACAGTATAAAAACGCACGATGTTTACAGTAAAAAAATCAAAATTTTTTGTGGCAACTTTTGCGATAAAAATGTCAATTTGACCCCTAGGTGGAGTTACGAGGTTTGCGTATTAAGGTGACGTTTTGTCTCGGATTTGGATACTAGCAGTATTCAAAGAATCCTATGTTGTTAACCAATAATATAATTAACTATAATATGTATGCTAAAATTCATCGAAATACTATTTAAGAACATTACAAAATATTTAAATATTCATAAGTATGTGAATTCATGCAAACCTAGTACTTTTTGTTATATTATTTATTGCTCCGGACATAGGTCATATTTCAATTATGATTCGAAAAAAAAAAGGAAAGACATAGCGCCATCTAGCGTCCGTCAAAAGTTATTGTCCTTTTCCTCCGGAACACTAGGTATTCTTTTTCTGGATGAAAGACAAGGCTAAACATGTACACCGTTTGTCCTTTTTCTAATTATGTAGAAAGAAAAAGAAAAAATTAAGCAAAAATTTTGTTCAGATTGTAAAAAAATAAGGCGCCAATGTAATAAATGTGTGTGTACTATAATGATAGTACAGAAAATCGCTTAGTTTCCTATGTGTGTAGATTTATTGTGGCTCCCTTCTGTTTCATGTTCTCCCAGTTCCTCGGGTAGCTATCCATATAATTTCACGGAGACAGAGTTTTTTGATGGCACCCACGAATATTTTTATATGTACAAACTGACCAAAAATAAAATAGTCGTGGTGGCTGGTGGTTAAAACACCAGCCTGTCAAGTATAAGAGTGCGGGTTCGATTCCAGGTCAGTCAAGTACCAATGTAACTTTTCTAAGTTATATGTACTTTCTAAGTACTGATTACAAGGTGAAGGAAAACATCTTGAGGAAACCTGGACTTTAAGTCTGAAGTCGCCAACCCGCATTGAGCAAGCCTGATGATGATTACGCTCAATCCTTCTCTGTATGAGAGGAAACCTGTTCCCAGCAATGGGACAATAAAAAAGAAGGTTGATGATGTCGAAGAGACAAAAGATTGGTCCTTCTATCCATAACAAGGTTTCTGTGAGTGTGTTTGTGACTTCTTCAGCTTAGCTTTTTGATACCCTGAATAATTTCCACGGAATCGAGATATGGGGGTGAAACTGCGGGTCGCAACTAGTGGTTAAATAAATATTGGCAAAATGTTAACAGCCTATTGAATCTACCTTGAAAACACTCAAATTGTAGTCCGACGGAAACACCGCCGCTGGCAAATTGTTCCAGTCCCGCGATGTACGCGGTATAAAGAAGGAGGTGAAAGTGTTGTTTGTTCAATTCTTAAAATATAAATACCAAGAAAGCATAACATACTGTTCTGTACTAATACTGTTTTAGTTATTATTTATACTTTAGTTTTCCTTAACAAGAACGCCTTCATCCTCTCTCTTATTAAAAAACGAAATACTTTACTGTGCCCCACAGGGTCCATAATTGATTCTATATTTAAATATACCAACTGTTATATACACATTATAGAATGCAATAAATTATTGCGTAATGAGAGATATCTCTCATCTGAATGACTTTTTATGTTTAACACAGGTTGCCAAGTTACAGAAATCATAAAAAATTACAATATTTATTTAACCGACTTCAAAAAGGAGGAGGTTACTCAATTCGACCGTATATATGCTTTTTTTATGTTTGTTCGCGCATAACTTCGTCGTTTATGAACTGATTTTGATAATTCTTTTTTTGTTGGAAAGAAGACATTCCCAAGGTGGTCCCATAATAAGGACATCAGGATCTGATGATGGAAGACCAGAGAAATCAAGGGGAACTTTCAAAAATTGTAGGGGCGACTAGTGCATTTCTTAGCATTTTCATTAAGTATTTTAAAGCACTACAATTTAATAAAGGTCTGGAGTAGATCTGATGATGGAGCCGGAAGACAGTCGAAGGAACTCCTCAACAATTCACAGCAGCTACCTTGTGTTTGGGCTTGATTAATTTGTATTGATAAGAACTTTACACCTAGATGGGTTGTGACTGTCATAAGAGCTCTGATGATGAAGACAAAGGCCAGTTCCGGGAACTCCTCAACGGTTTGCAGTACCTACTTTGTGTTTGGTTTTAATTCGTTTATATTGATGAGAACTTTGCACCCATTGGGTTAAAATAATGTTCTGCAGTACCTAAATCTGATGATTAAGACCATAGGCAATCGAGAGAATTCTTCAAAATTACGGGTAAAAATTAAAGTAAACAAAATTACGTCATTTTCCAACTATATTTGCGTCAGCTTCCAGTCTGACCGGATGTAACTGAATACATAGTACCTACTTTTCACAACTAAAAAGTGTAAAATAAAAACTTTTTTACAAAAAAAACAACCGACTTCTAAAAACCACTACAAAGTGAAAAATAACTAATTTCGGAAGTCGGTGTCAAAAACTAATACCTATACAAAAACCAAAGACACCGACTTCCGAAATTAGTTATTTTTCACTTGGTAGTGGTTTTTAGAAGTCGGTTGTTTTTTTGTAAAAACAGTTTTTATTTTAATTTTAAAGTCCGTCCCACCGATTGTCACGTCCCCTAGGACCCTAGACTTAAGGATATAAAAATACACCTTGTATAATCATCTCTTAGGACCCTAGACTTATCGGATATACAAATACACCTTTTGTAATCATCTCTTAGGACCCTGGACTTATCGGATATAAAAACACCTTGTATAATCATCTCTTAGCAAAAAGTTCATCTGGATAGTGCAACAAGAAACGTGATTACAACTACACCCTGTACTCGGTGCCGTGCTGGCAAAATGTGTAAATAGTGTTCCCGCTTAAAGTTGCACACCGGTCCGAGCCAGTTTAAACTAGTTGTGAATGTTAGGGGCACTGTTGCGAAACTAAAGTTTGTACTAAAAATTATCGTTGTTACATACAATTGTTGTTCTTTTTAGTTGGTTTATTCAAGTATTTTACATTCTCACTGCATGGTAGTCGATGTTATACGGTGTCTGAACTAAATTTTTGCATTTCTGTGTTTGCCTTCTGTGTGAAATTGTAGGAACTCCGCATGAATTTTGGGAACTCAACAAAGACTTAGGATAGTAGCGTGCCGTGTACCGTATAACATTTAAAAAAAGTATTTTATGCCATAGAAAACGAATAACAAATACAATTCCTGTAGGTGTTACTTTGTCGACTTATTAATGTTAAAAGATTTGAGTGAGTAAAGGACGAAATGTCTGCTATACCTAAGTGCGTCTGAATATTTCAATCTCTTTTTTTTGTGATCTGATGAAAAAGTACTTCTCAAAATTCGGAGAACCCTTAACCGGTAGCGCGGTTCGGATCGCCATTACTTACCTCAATCTTACCACCAGAGGCTAGGGTCAGACTAAGGTCTGCTATATTTAGAAATCTGACATTCCAACACGATTCCATTGTCATTGTGCTTAAAAGTTCTCAATCAGCTAAATTCATAATGATCGATCAATTATCTTAGTAGTCTGTAATGGAATGGTGATAGAATGATATTGCCGTGTTGCCATTATTATAAAACCCGTTAGTAGAAATGATTTTGTAAATACTAGGTAGGTACTCAATTTGAACATTTATTAATATGGAGTGGAGTGTTAGTGGACAGTCATAATGACGCCATTTTGTTAGAAGATAACGAAACTTGTCAAAATCGATCATTATGAGATCACTGATCGATCATTCTGGCACTATTGTACTAGCAGACTTTTACCTGAATGCTGCTGTTCCACGCGTCATATTTTTATTAAAAAACTAAAAGTAGATTATTTAAATTAGGCTGATCAGCAATTTTTGAACATCAATATTACATAAAACAATCCCCTAAAACCCTTTTCTCTCTCAATAACTTGTTACATTCGATAATATGTTATATAAATATTACTATAGTGAGTAATAAATAAATAATAGTCTAGTCCTATCAAATTAAGAAAATCCAAAAAAAATAGACGTGATTAAAATTTGGCTACTATACAATATGTAAAGAAAACCCTGTCCGATCCGTGAAGGAATTATTAGGTATCGATAACTGATTCTACTAATGGCTACAAAGCCGGGCTAAACTTAAAAAAAAATCCCCCTAAAAAAATAAATACAATTTCGCAAAAAAGAGGTAACTTAATACATGTGCGGTAAGCAATCCTACCGCGGGCGGCGGGGGGCAGGGCACGCGGCATGTGGTTGCGTCGCTATTCGCTCATAATAATACCGGTGTTGTCACTTTTTTTAAATTACCAAATTTCGGGAAAATTGGAATTAATTCCCGGGAAAAAAAGATTATTTCAAAATTCATTAGTATTTTTACTATGATGATTATGTAAAATTTTATATTATATTTGGTCAAGTGTTTACCTAACCTTTATTATCCTTATGGGTCGGACAGGGTTTTCTTTACATATTGTATACTAAATACACGTCAATTTTAAAAAGGTGCTCTCTAATTTAACGAGACTAATTTAATACGTATTTAGGAAAGACCAAGAAATCTAAATTTAGTTTATTTATAAACAAATGAAACAGCTCCAATGTGTTTCTAAACAATAAACAAAACCTCTGAAGAAGCTGACACCTATTTTACTGACATTCTATGGCCAAAATATTCACAACACGGGCTACGCGAGTTTATTACTAAATGGAATATATATAGAAATAAACCAGCTTAGCCCACCCAAACACAATGACATATGACATTTCGGAGACCTGAAACTACATCATAGCGGCGAATTCATACGCGATAGTAAATAACGTCACTGTCCTGAATGATTGTCTGGAAATCCTTGTAATAAACATAGGTATGATATTATTTTGAGGCGAGACATAGGCCTTCCATTGTGGCATATAATTCGGTCACGGTTTCGCCCGTGACACGTACCAACACTCGACACAATTATGACCTGCTACGTGACGGTTCTTTAGGGTGTCGAGTAGTGTAACATTATTTATGTATTCCTAATACATATACACAACATACTTAACATAATTTCTTGTAGTCCACGGAGGTAGGCAGAGTTGGAAAGTGCAGTGACAGCCTCCATGGTCTATCTGCAATGCTTCGATATCGCCTTCGGGTTGTGGAGGTCAGACGGCAGTCGCCTCACGGAAAATATCGAAGTTTAGCCAAAATTAGCAGTTAGACTGGTAAATCGGACCCCAGACTCCAAAGCTGAAAAAGCTTCGGGTGCGACTGGGATTAATGCTGAGATGACGATGATGAATTGTGTAGGGTTGCATGTACATCGATGAGTCCGGTCTTCGTGCTTCATAGAAATGTTGTTTTAAATTATAATGACAAATAATTACGATTCGTCATCATCATCAACCTTTTTTATCGTCCCACTGCTGGATACACGTCTCCTCTCATGCAGAGAAAGATTGAGCGTAGTCATCACGCTTGCTGAATTCGGGTTGGCGATTTCAGACTTAAAGTCCGGGTTTCCCCAAGATGTTTTCCTTCACCTTCAGTCATTGGTATCCAAGATATACTTAGAAAGTACATATAACTTTAGAAAAGTTACATTGGTACTTGCCTGACCAGGAATCGAACCCGCGCACTCATACTTGAGAGGCTGGTGTTTGAACCACTAGGCCACCACGACTACGAATTACGATTACTTTCTTCTTATTATTTGGCAATAATAATGTTGTAATTGTAACTTAAAACAACACTTTTTTTGGAAAATTGGACGGTTTATCATTTGACGTACGTGTTACGTTAGCCAACCGTTTAATGCAACAGACTCTAGGGACCAGTGGCATACTGACTCCATGCTAAAGTGGCGAAATGTTTGAAAATTCATTGCATTTGGCTCGCTTTTCGGCACATAAATCAATGCTGACCCTCCTCTAAAAATACTGTGACGTCATAAACTCATGACCTTTTAACACCCAAAACTGAGGGATCCTAATCCCTCGGCTCTAGACTCTTGAGCCCCTTCCTCCTCTCACTTACAATGACAACTGTCAAGGACCCCAGTATATCTCAACAACTCGCATCTCAACAACCCTGAACGGCACTTCCGTAAATATGTACTTGTATATAGATCTTTGTTGCGTCTATGAGGGCTAAAAGAGTAACAATTCCCACTTATGATTTTGGTTTTTGTTATGTTTGTTAAGCAAAGACGATGTTATACAGACTACTGCACCTACGGCTGCACCCTATTTGGGTAACACACTATTACCTTTTTATTTGTTTTGGACGGAGAATCATCAAGTGACCTCTCCCGTTTTGGGCGGAGCGGAAGGATGTGCCGGACTTATACTGCCTAAAACTCACCCGTGTTCCTTCACCTCTCTGTAGGCCAGGGCCACGGTTTCTTTTTTAATCAACCCTCAACCCTCACCAGGGCGGCATCGGTATTCGTGGACCCCGTCACGGTGCACTGACATCTCTTTGAAGCGCGCGTGAAACACAACGCGCCGTCGTCGACTCGGGCCTGGTCCTTACCGGGCGACCAGCTGCTCTTTGCTCACCGCCCACAAGCCCTCGCCTTCGGTGGCCGGAAGTTCAATGTTGTCTCCCGACCAGGGCCTCTCCTACGGCGGCTAAAGGCGTTAGAGCGCTGGAATTCCCGCTCCCGGGATCGACGCTCAAGGTATGCAAGCTTAATTTAGCGATTTGTTGTATCATTTAAAAAATAAAAATAAAACTAAACGCACACAAAGAAGTGTCAAGGCGTACCCTATAATGCATTAGGCATTACGATTGTGAGTGGTAGTGTAATACGCAATTAGGGTACAGGTTAAAAGTTACAATAAGTACTTATAATTTGTAGGAATGTTTCATGGCTCTTCAATATACTCGGAAGTGTTGAATTGACGAGAATATAGACTGGACTATCTGTATATCTCTGCCCACAACCATGGCGGATACCGACGTGGTGTTTTGTAAGTCATAGGTACGCTTTCGAAATTTTCATAGAATCCTTATTAATATTATAAATGGGAAAGTGAGTTTGTTTGTTCCGCTTTCACGCCGTAACTACTGAACCGATTGCTTTGAAATTTTGCAGGCGTAAAGTTAGAAGTCCGGATTAAATAATAGGGTACTTTTTATCCCGGAAAATTTAATATTCCGGAGGGAAAACAAAAATATTGTTAGCTTCATACCAGTTTGGTGATGGTTACTAATATTATAAATGGGAAAGTGAGTTTGTTTCTTTGTTTGTTCCGCTTTCACGCCGTAACTACTGAACCGATTGCTTTGAAATTTTGCAGGAGTAAAGTTAGAAGTCCGGATTAAATAATACTACTTTTTATCTTGGAAAAATTATCCCACGGAAAATCTAATAAGCGCGATATAATTGAATTCCACGCGGGCGAAGGCGCGGGCGGAACGCTAATATTTTATTAATAATTGATTTTTAAATGCAATCGAAATTCCATTACAGCAATCTTAGGCATTTCAATTATAATTTAGAATAACTTGTTTGACCTAAGTTCGGCTCCAGATCAACTCACGTTGAAGCGAGTCCTTTTACAAAACTAACCGATCGATCATAGCGTTTCGTGAGCCCTTAGGCGCAACATTTGTCCTCATTGCGGGACCCACAATTCAATATCATAAACCTAATTTTACGGATGGCAACACAATTTACAAGTAGTCGTCTAGATTTGCGGGGAAGTTGCCGACAGTTGTAATGGAGGCAACATTATAAAAATACTTCAAAGAAACTTGTATAAGTTCATTACTTTCCGGTGAATAGAAATATTATATACGCGCTTCTTTTGATGAAATATGTATATTTAAAAATGTTCCCGGCATACTGGATTTTATGCGATGTTTGCTTCCATAATATAAATCATATTTTTTTCTATTTTAGATTTAAGTACACTTTCTGTATCGCCAATCTTTATTTAAATATCTGAATTGATATTCTATTCGAATTTCTATGAGTTATGAGACCCTGGTAGTTTAGGTTCTGAGATATTTTACTTGCCCTGGCCTCATAGAGTAAAAGTGAAGAAAAGAATAATATTCGAACTCTAACATTAAACCGCACAATCTGTGAGACCGCATCACACACAGTGAAGACATTTTTTCAGCAGAGTTTTTGCCCTCCATAAAACGTATCATATGAAATTCTCAAAGAAAATAAAACCAGCCTCCCGCGCTATCTTTATCCCTTTTATGGTAGAACGCGGGCAGAGAGAAAAAATACAATATTTCTTTCACGAAATGTCTGTACCTCTCAAACCGTTGAAGAGGAAAATACAAGTTTTCATATGAACGTATTGTATATTTCATACAGACGCTTGAAACGTTTCCAATGTAATAGTTTAGTAGTATATTAAAACTCAAGCGACTCTTACTATATACATTTGTAGTTACAGTTCACTAGATTTCTATTTGAGACTAAATCACTTTGATTTAAGTAATGGACGAGCTCGCAAGCTGTCGTACGAAGGCTATACGAAGTTACAACTATTGGACTTGAAGCTGGGGTGGGCAAAATTTGATTAGTTGTCTTCAGAAGTGTATTCATGCGGTGGCCGTCCCCTACAGGCGGTTCATTATCGGTCGATAATATCAGAGGCGGTACTGCGATAATGCGTCCCCATGCTTTGCCACATACCTGCATTTTTATTCATTTTTTTTTTAATATTTATAAACTAGTGCTGATCGCAATCCCGAATACGGTACGCAGGTACGCAGGTATGCAATCGTTGATGGTAAAGTGCTCTAGTTTATTAAGAGCCTACTGACTCAAAAAACGAAGTGAATAGGAAGGAAGGCGGCAGTTGAGCGAGGTGATGCAATGTTAAACCCAACAACACGACCAACGATGCTGCGCCAGAGGAAGACATCTTGCAGGAACGCGACGAATCGCTTGGCGGCAAGATTTTTATTTGATATTTCTAAAGTGTGTGTCTTACTTCTATTACTACGTTATTATCGCAGCAGTGTGTAACTTCGTGACCGTCCTAAATTTGCTGAAAATAGATATAACAATAACGCATCGTATAATATCGTGTATGTCAGGGAGAGCCTTTATGCGGCAACAATACCGGCCCTGCAATAAAATTTGTGAACATAATATTATAGAAAATTAGTAAATGATAACCGAATAAAAACTTAAATGAAGTAATTTACATAATTTTGTGCTAAAATCAGGTTTAATAAATGAAGACAGAGTGACTTCTGTTTTATTCAAAGACACCTCATGACCTCGCGACCTTTTCTACCAATTTACACAGCTTAGCAGTATGTATATTTATAAGAAATATTACCCGCCCAACAACTATAATTTATTTCCTTAGGTTGACAATCTAATAACAAACTGTCAGCCATAAGCATTGTTATGTTATTTATAGTAACAAAGTACGTGATCACGTATCTACTAGGAAACTAGAACACCAAATAGGAAGCTGGCAGAATAATATTAGGTGTTTTCAATTTTAACTTTTTTAATTTCCCTCATCAAATTGGCTTCTCCGAACTCTTTCGCGGCGCCGAGCCCGCACTCGCGAGATACACTCAATCATAAGTTGAACTCGAACCCAGTTCAGAACGTGCACAATTATCTACTAACTAACCAACTAACGAGAAAGTTAACCAGAACTTAAACAGCCACTTTGCTTCGGGCTTTTTGTTTACGACAGTACCTACTGGCTTGCTTCTTATGTAAGTTCTATAACTTCTGTAATACGACTTCATTTTGATTTGTTTATGCATGTGCGCACTACTTAGGTTTGCTGTTATCCTGGTACTAAGTTTGTTAGAACGTGACAGGTTAAGAGTCCTCAGGGCTTACCAAGAAGCCTTATGAAGTTAACTCCAGTCAGTTTAACGTCGTGTTATTTATTACTTGGAGACATTATATCATGTTATTTTATTACAAAGAGCATTGCACTATACCTACGTTATGTAACGCTACATGAGGATCATTTTACCAAAGTTTTTATCTTTCATATGACTCTTATACGTTAGGCCTAGGCGTTAGGTCTCGTTTCGGACTTCATACCCTGCTACATCGCAGACGTATGCTGGACTTGCTCTTTTTCCAAAAAATTGTACGATGCCACGCGTTATGCGAAAACCTGTTAGAACGCGTCGCAATATGCGTGCCTAAAATAAACGCGCGAAGAAAATGTAGCGACTTGTTTAAAGTCCCCCGATATAGAACAAATCTAGGGTTGAATTCCCCAATTGCAAGGCTGCCATCAACTTATAACGCTTGGCGCAACATTCTAAACCTGGATATTTTTCATGACCACCCCACTCGGCTCAGACAAAAGTTGTTGGAAGGGAAAGGGAAACCTAAACCTAAACAAAATTGTAATTAGTGTTGTATTTGTTGTGCGTTCTCATATTTTGTCATCATTGTACATAATTTTACTAAATATTTATTGTCACATTATTTTATTATATCCAATGTTAATGAATTAATTCTCAACTGTTATTGACTAGATTTAAATCTTATTATTGTATTTTTTTGACATCTTATATTCAATTTATTGTTACTGTATCTGGTTGTTCACTTCGTAATTTAGAATATTAATTTTCATAACGTAAGTTTTATTTTTACGCGAATGTTGTGCACGTCTGTTATTGACACTAACACTAGGTTAAGACCTTTGCAATGTTAAATAACTATGTTTGTGTTAGTGTTGTTGATGTGCCTTAAATAAATAAATAAATAAATAAATAGGCCGAAGTTTGAAATACTGAATACCGTTTTCTACAACGAACGCTATCCATTACCGATATTTATCCCTCAATCAAAGTTATGCACAAAATCTCGACAGACTTAATCTAGGTATAAAAGTTTTAGAATAAAGAACAGTAGCTACTTTGACCCTTCTTCATTCTCCACACCCTCGCAATAACAGCTGTGCTATTAGTATCATGATCAATTCCCAATTTCCATTAATTTTTCACGAATACCCCCAGGTGTCTACAAACAAGACACACGGACGACACAGGTTTCCGCGTGACATCATTCCAGAAAGTTGAACAACAGGGAACTTGGAACTACTTTCCCCTTCGGAGTGCCTTAAAAGCTTCTGACAACTGACGTTACTTTGTGACATAGTTCCAAACTATAGTTTTAATGCTTCTATATTTACGCAGGTGGGTGAAGAACTACGTTTTATCTATCTACCTACCTACTTCAGCCTCTTTTTATGTATTTTTAAGTATCAAAAATCCTGGCGATTTTCTTGTTGTGAAAATCTAAGGTTTATCGATCGTGTATGGGCACGGTCGCTGTTGTTGTATTTATTTATTTATAAACTAGCACTAACAGCATAGATTACTTGCATTTCAAATTAAATATCATCTAAAATAAAATAAGACATATTGACATTAACATATTGGGACTGATATCAAACTGAGAACTCAAAATGAGCTTAAAATGACAAGTATTGCCTCAAGTATGCATGACTAAATTAAAGACAAAGCAGAATAATAAATCATAACCTAAGACTACTTAACAAACCAATTTGAGCTACATAAACGTGCACTCTTCACACTGTCTAATTGCTACTTGTATGGATCACTATAGAAGCTGTTTCTACGATGCGATTTACAGAAACTTTATAAGAGTCTTCTCAATCAGATGCTAGTCGCAATTTTAATTTTTCTTTTCACTGATCATCACAAACAGCTCCATTCCATCCATCATCAGGAACAATTGTCATATCTAATTTTATGTAATAGCATTCACAATTCTGATCTGTCTCCATCTATCAAAATATCCTTAATATTCATGCATATTGTCTGCTTAAAATTGATTGTCAAAGATTTTCTACGTTTTTCCCTACGGGAATTGACATGTATTATATAAAACAATGACAATTCAATCTCATTGAACCGTTCCTCCTCACAACAACTCGTACAATAATAGACTCGCAGCCAGCATCTGTGTCAAACGTAACTGAATGCAAGGAGCTCATTACAAACCTCTCATTCATAGACTATTGGAAATTTCACGCAACGCCAGACAATAGAGAATTATTCAATGTGGTTATGAACAACTTCACTGGTAAGAATACTGGAGGGCTCCTGTTTATTTAAATATGATGGAATTTATTGGAAACCGTTGAATTATTATTTAAAGCTATATTAAAGCTGTGTATGTACAGATTTAATTCAAAACGGTCTCCAAAGCCTAGAGCACAGGCGTCGAGTAGCCAGCCTTTCGGTGTTCTATAGGATTCATTTTGCTGAGTGTGCGAAGGAATTGCAAGATTTAATTCCCCCATCTCCGTTCCAACATTGGACGACGCGTCATACGGCGAGTTTCCGCCCTTACGTCGTTAACACCACTACGATTTGGAAGAAGCGTTTCGCCTGCTCTTTCATACCGCGTACATCGAGGAACTGGAGCAATTTGCCAGCGGCGATGTTTCCGTTGGACTACAATTTAAGTGTCTTCAAGGCTAGAGTGAATAGGCTCTTAATAAACTAGTGCGCTTTACCATCATCGATTGCGTAACTGCTTACCATCAGGCGGGATTGCTGTTAAGCACTAGTTTATAATTTGTAAAAAAAAAAATGTAAGTCGCTGCTAAGTGGTATTTTCTCGGTGGTAGGCCATAACATCGGCCGCCAGCAGAAGTTACCACCCACGACAAAGTCTTGCCGCCAAGCGATTCGTCGTGTTCCGGCATGATGTCTGGTGAAGCCGTACGGAGGACGGGTCTGAGCAGTTGTGTTGCGATGTGTGCCGGGTACTATGCGCCAAATGTTGTTGTGTCGGGAGTTTGGTCGTGGAGGGTATCTAGATCAATCTCCCTCTAGCGCAACATCGGTGGTCGTGTTGTTGCGTTTCACATTGCATCACTTCGCTCCACTTACTACAAAATAGGCTCTTAATAATCTGCGCGCTTAACCATCAACGATTGCATCACTGCTTACCATCAGGTGCGATTGCGGTCAAGCACTAGTTTACAATCCTTACTTATTTAAATGAGAAAGTGATCAGTGAGTGAGTGAGTGAGTGAGTGAGTGAGTGAGTTTGTTCCGCTTTCACGCTGTAACTACTGAACCGATTGCTTTAAAAATTTGTAGGCGTAAAGTTAGAAGTCCGGATTATATTATAGGGTACTTTTTATCGCGGAAAAAAATTACATTCCCGAGGGAAATCTAAAAAGCGCGATATAACCGAACTCCACGCGGGCGAATCCGCGGGCGGAAAGGTAGTTATTATATAAAAGTATCAGAGGGTCAATGCTCGACATTTAAAACGTTCAGAATCTAGTCTCGGTGATCATGGTGACAAACACATCTAAATGCAGGGAAAATCGAGGATTTAATGACAGATTAAGAGTAAGAAAGATTAGAGAGTGAACGTTCTTAAAACCAATGAGAATTGCCCCTCTAATAAACTAAGCATTGTGTTCTAATACTATTATATTTATGGGAAGGGAAGCCGATGTCCACTATTCTGCCAATGTCAAAAGTGGATTGAATAAACAAGAGTGTACATAAAAAATAGGTAATAAAAACTAAAAAAAAATACGATGCCGCATTGGTCCTTTTTATATCTTGTGAGTTTAATAAAAAAAACTGAGCTTTTCAGTGGCGGTTAAACATTAATATTACGAGAAAGTCTAATGGCAATCAATGTCGGAGTTTTGGCGGGAAAGCTAAGATGAGTGTCATAGGCATTTTTCATTGGACTTATAAAATATATATTTATCTAGTAAAAAGTGCATTCAGTAAGTAATTCATAAAGAACATTGAAATATCGCAGCATAGTGGCCACATCATGACTTTGTCTCAAATCT
The DNA here is from genome assembly GCA_017933935.1 of Sesamia nonagrioides. NCBI lineage: Eukaryota > Metazoa > Arthropoda > Insecta > Lepidoptera > Noctuidae > Sesamia > Sesamia nonagrioides. The sequence goes on along the minus strand of JADWQK010000020.1, from coordinate 292,523 downwards.
CCCTCATAGACGGTTCACGCGGCCGTCTTTTTCAACTGTCATTGGCGATATCCGCCATTATTATGAAATAAAAATTTCAAAGAGTTTTTATAATTTGTTGCACGTGTTATTGGCAAAATTGTGGTATCTAGTCCACAGAGGCCATTGATCCAGAGTTAAGGTTGAATCTCACCTTGAAATAAAAAAATATTATTTAAAAACAAAAAACCCGCCTGCATAAAATTCTAACGAACTGAAAAGGTAGAAACAGAACGCGGTCGGTACCCTCCAAGGATACATTTCGAAAAGTAGGAGCCAAGGTGAACGGGCTCCTTTTGGGGGTGAAAAGACACCTGTGTTTTGGCGGTATTGAATGCTACAAGTTTGGCATTGCCCCATTCGGAGACTGCCACTTGCCTCTCGTCCAGCTGATTTCTTTAAGAATCAATAAACTGCCACTGTGTTTGGCAAAAATACATTGATTGCATGGGTAATAACTTTAATTAATACAAAAGATTTTTTTTCCTATTAAACGGCAATATTATATTTAAAGACTTTTTTATATAAAATATATTTAGAATCAATATATTTACTATAATCAGTTATTAAAATCCTTAATTTTGATACCCAACTCGATATGCTTAGCAGAAAAAAATATGTAATTCTTTTTTTTTTTTGTTCCATTTAATATTAAGTTATATACATATTTAGAATCAGTGTTTAAAATCCTTCATTTTGATATCCCACTCGATATGCTTGGTAGAAATTTATTTCTTTATATCTCACAATATGGCGTCATACAACCGCCATTTTGGTTTTTTTTAAATGTCACCTATCTAGTAGCAGTTGGGCAATTAAGGCAAATCTAACGATACCTCAAATGTGAAAATCCGTTCAGCGGTTCTGGAGATACTAGGTAATAAAGAATAATACATACAAGATAGGCGCTGAAAACATAACCCTCCTGGCAGTCGGGTAAAAAGAAGAAGAGTAGATTTTCCTTTCCAAGAAAATTAAAATTTAAAGCATTTCCAGAAATTTGACATGTCTTTACTGGTTTTGTATTTTAATTATTAGTTAAACATCAAGTGATTGTGGCCCCGATTCTCTTACTCACAAATTTATCTAAATTTAAAATTCGTTCGCATCTTTTTTTCCTACTTCATTAGGAAAAAACAGAACATTTGAAGTTGAACAGAACAATTAAGTTTACTCAAATTAGTCGGCCGCTGACGTAAATCGCCGTAGGTATGTTTCGTCCCCATGTTTTTAATCACATCTGAACTGTATAAGGTATCTTAATTAAAACTCTAATCAAACAGTGATAAGATTTATTTACGTTTAATTTAATTTAATCCAATCTTTGCTTTAGTTCTGCTATACTGGGCCATAAAAAATCCATGTCCAATTTATGTTATTTCAAAGTTAGTTAAACAAATTTCATCTTCATTCCAGTAATAACTAAGATGGATATTAAGCGATTAGCATTTTATTAAAAATCTTATTTTTATTTGTAGCGAAAACTGAACTGCTGGATTATTGGAAAAATAACTTCAATTCTTACATATACGATAAGATTTAAAGTATTTTTCCAATAACTTACATTTGTTTACATGTTTGACAAGTTAATCGCGAACGTAGATTTCACTATTCAGAGAAGTATATTCACTATTCAGATTTAAGTATTTTCGGCGGCGATCTCTCGCGTCCGACCCTGGTCCAGGCCATGGTCCGAAGCGAGAGTGCATGGCAGGCCGTCACCTCCTTCTGCAAAGCAGTGATGCTGGCAAAGGAGGAGGCGGAGCGCGTGAGACAGCGGGAATCCCAGCGCCCTCACGTCACTAGCCCCCGCAGGAGACGCCCTGGTTGGGAGTCGACATCGAACTCCCAGCCACCGCAAGCGCGGACCAGCGGGCGGTGAGCAGTGATCAGCTCGCCGCCCGGTTAACACCAGGCCCGAATCGAGGCGCGTTGTATTTTACGCGCGCCTCAAAGAGATGTCAGCACATCGTGACGCTGACGGGGTCCACGAAGACCGATGCCACCTGGGTCAGGGTTGCGGGTTGGTTAAAAAATAAACCGAGGCCCTGGCGTACAAGCAAGTAAATTGAGGGAACACGGGTGGGTTTTACTCAGTAAAAGTCTGACACGCCCTTCCGCGAGGTCATTTGATGATTTCCCATCCCAAACAAAAAAAAAAAAGTATTTATACTGCATTCTTTCAAACAAAATACAAAATACTTATTTGACTCCTCATTCTAAACTCGCTTGACTTGCAAACAGAGAGAGTTATTTTATTGCCATCCTCAAGCCTACACTACATAAGGTCAATTTTAGCAGACAACCCTTACATTACCTTTTTTTTCCGGGTGGAAAATCCTCATGGATGTCCGCCGCCCTGAGGTGGGCGACGGGGTCTGTCAGACTCTTACTGACTAAAAACCACCAGGGTGTTCCGTCTCACACCTACACCGGGGGCTCCGACAACTAATACTACTTCCGCAACCCCCGATTGGTGCTGGCCCGCCGCAGTGGGCCTCCTCGGGCTAGAGGGGGGAGTGAGGTGTACGACTCCCCCCGTGACGTCTAAGAGTGGCGCGCGTGGAATACTTGTGTTTGGGGGGCGACAGATGTCCCCGAGTCTATCGCCCCTGGACCCATTTAGGGGGACTGGAAGAGGGCGTTATCCGCCCTCCGGCGACGCCCGGTTCGCCGGCTGCGGGCCGGGTGAGAGGACGAGATCTCCCTCTCCCTTTCCGCAGCCTCCTTCTGCGAGACAACTGTTTCTCAGAAGGAAACCACCGCATCCCAGGACCTTTCGCTGCCGACCATCGACTTGATTACGGCTGGCAGCGACAAGTCACTGCCTACTTTAGAGATGAGGGCACGGCGCAGCTCCTCCCAAGCGGCACACTCTGCCAGCGTATGCTGCGCCGTATCCCCCCGGCAGTCGACGCGGTGGTGACACCAGGCGTCCGGCTCCCTGTTTATGCGACACAGGTACTTTACAGGTACACCGGCGGTAGGGCGTGAAAGCCTGTCCCGCCATTCCGCCACCAGGACCTCGCTGAGCTGCGACCGACGCTGCTCAAGCTGACGCTGCACCGGCCGTTCGCCCCGTTCTCGCGCCTGCACTCGCCACTGGTACAGTGACGCGAGGACTTCCGCCTCCAGGTCCCAGGGCGGGACTCCAGCCAGTAGGCAGGCCGCCTCATGGGAGATCGTGCGATACCCATGTATGACTCTGACGGCCAACACTCTCTGCGGTTTCCGCAGTACAGTGATGCTGCCGGCCGGCAGGTCGGAAGCTTACACCGGGGCCCCATACAGGGCCATCGATAGCACGATTCTCATGTAGAGCCGCCTGCAAGCAGCGCTCCCCCCAGGTTGGGAAGCAACGTTGAAAGTGCCCCAGCCGCCCCAAACAACTTGGGCGCCAGCCGCCGAAAGTGGGGACCGAAGTCCCACCGGCTGTCGAGCACCAATCCTAGGTACTTCATAGTGGACTCGACAGCGATCTGAACCCCCCCGACCACGATGTGTGAGCCGGGTGGCGGCGCCCGCCGGGGACTATGAAACACCATGGCCTCCGACTTGTTGGGGGCCACATCCAGGCCTAGGCGACGTATACGGCCCACCACCTGTGATGCCGCAGCCGTCGCCAGCAACGTTGCTTCCCTATGCGAGCTCCCCCGGGCGGTGACCAGCGTGTCGTCCGCATAACACGTCAGGTCTACCCTTACATTACCTTTTTTTTTTTTTTTTCGGGGTGGAAATCCTCATAGGATGTCCGCCGCCCTAGGGTGGGCGACGGGGTCTGTCAGACTTTTACTGACTAAAACCACCCCGGTGTCTCTTCTATCACGAGCGCGCGTGGGGCCGCGGGAGTCTAAATTCTTCCGCAGCCCCACACTCTCGTTCTGGCCCGATCTGTCCGGGCCTCGTCTCCGGCACGGGGTAGTGGGGTGTTAAGCTACCCCGTGCATCGCCTCAGAGGCGCACGCTGACACTCGCGCGCGCCACCGCCGCGGGGTCCATCGAATAGGGGGCGGGGACTTCCCCATGTCCCTCGCCCCTGGACCCATTCATGGGGGGCGGAAGAGGGCGTTATCCGCCCTTCTTCGGCGCCCGGTGCGTCTTCTGCGGCCCGGGAAGGGAGTTGAGATCTCCCTCTCCCGTTCCGCAGCTTCCTTCTGCGACATCACGTCCTCGCAGAAGGACACCACCGCGTCCCACGACTCTGCGCTGCCGGCCATCCTCCGCACTACTGCCGGTAGCGTCAGGTCGCCTCCTACTTCATTTGTGAGGACACGGCGCTGCTCCTCCCAAGCTATACACTCGGAGAGCGTGTGCTGCGCCGTATCCTCCCCGCATTGGACGCAGTGGTGGCACCGAGCGTCCGGCTCCCTGCCTAGGCGACACAGGTACTTGCCGAAGCAGCCGTGCCCCGACAGCACCTGCGTCACCCTGAACGACAGGGAGCCGTGCCTTCTCCCGAGCCAGTCGTCGAGTACTGGCCGGATCGCCTCGACGGTAGCGAGGCCGGCGGTAGGGCGCATAAGCCTCTGCCGCCAGTCCGCCACCAGGACCTGACGGAGCTCCTCTCGGCGCAGCTCGATCTGCCGCTGCGCCGGACTGGAGCCCCGTGTCCGCTCTTCCTCACGCCATCGGTATAATGACGCGAGTACTTTCGCCTCTAGGTCCCAGGGCGGGGATCCGGCCAGGACGCAAGCCGCCTCGTAGGAAATCGTGCGATACCCGCGGACGACCCTGACGGCCATCGCCCTCTGCGGCTTGCGCAGAATGGCGAGTGTTCCGGCCGTCAGGTCCATCGCCCACACAGGGGCCCCATACAGGGCCATGGACCGCACGATTCCCACGTATAACCGCCTACAGGCGGCGCTCGGGCCCCCCATGTTGGGAAGCAACGTTGACAGCGCGCCTGCTGCACCCATCAGCTTGGGCGCCAGCCGCCGGAAGTGGGGTCCGAATTCCCATCGGCTGTCGAGCACCAATCCCAGATACTTCATGGTGGACTCGACAGCTATCCGGGCACCACTGACCACGATATGTGATCCCGGCGCCGGCGCACGCCGGGGGCCATGGAAAACCATGGCCTCCGACTTGTCAAGGGCCACCTCCAGGCCCAGGCGCCGGATGCGGGTCACCACCTGTGACACCGCAGCCGTGGCTATCAACGTCGCTTCCCTGTGCGAGCTCCCCCGGGCAGTGACAAGCGTGTCGTCCGCATAACACGTCAAGTCGGCGCCCGACGGGAGCTCGCCTCTCAGCACCCAGTCGTAGCCGATGTTCCACAGGAGCGGTCCCAAGACCGATCCCTGTGGAACACCGCACGACATTTGGTGCCGACCGGCACCGTCACGTCCCCGATAGATGACGCATCTATCCTCCAGATAAGCCCCTACTATGCGGCGGAGGTAGGGAGGCACCCGATGGTATTTCAGGGCCTCCCTAATACAGCTCCAGGGTAGGGTGTTGAAGGCGTTGGAAATGTCTAAAGACACCGCCAACACCACCCCACCCCGGGATACCGTATCCTCCGCCAGGGCTCTCACGCGCATGATTGCGTCTATGGTGGAGCGCCCCCGACGAAAACCGAACTGGTTGTCGTCCAGGTTCGGCCCGTCTCCGCACAAGTGGCCGACGAGGCGATCTGCGATTATACGCTCAAAAAGTTTGCCCGCCTCGTCGAGCAGCACTATGGGCCGATACGCGGACGGCGAGTCCGCGGGGCGCCCCTCCTTCCTGAGCAGGACCAGCTTCCCCTCCTTCCACACACTGGGAAACTGACCCTGCCCGAAGCATGCCGTGAAGAGCCCCCTCAGCTGGGGCTCTAGCTCCTTCAGAGCCAGGACGAGAGCTCGGCCAGGAACTCCGTCGGGTCCGGGCGCTTTATTCTTGGCCCGGAGTCGCGACACGGCCGCTCCCGTCTCTGCTTGCGTCACCTCGGGGACATCGGTACCCTCCTCTTCTGGAGAGTCTGTGGCTGAGGGTGAGACCATCGCCGGGGGAACATGTCCCGCCCGCTCAGGGAAGAGGGTGGATACCACCGCCTCTAGCAGCTGGGGTTGCATACTTTGCACCAGTGGGGCGCCCAGGGACGCAACTTGCCCCGTACCCAACGGTAGGGGCGCCCCCACGGGTCCCGATCTAGGGACCCCAGCAGCTCTTCCCTGGCCCGCGACTTAGAGTCGTCGATGGCCAGCCACAGAGTCTCCTGGGCCGCGCGGTACACCCCATACCGCGCGGCTTCCTCGACGGGATCCCGTCGACGTCGTCTCCGGTAGCGCGTGTACTGGCGGCGAGCCGCAACGCACTCGACGCGCAACCGCGCAAGGTGGTCGCTCCACCAGTACACGTTGCGCCTTGCGGACTGTTGGCGGACGCGGGGCATGGACGCGTCGCAGATCTGCGTCATCGCCCCGCGAAACCGCAGCGCCTCCGCTTCGACGTCGACGGGGCCGTCCGTCGCCGACTCCCAAATCCAGGACTGGACTATGGCAGCTTCCTCGAGTAGTTCCCTGTCGAGGCGCTTCAGCGCCCAGCGCGGGCCGTCGTTAATCGGGGCTCTTGGATGGCGGCCGCTCGCGGTCTGGGCGGAGACGTCGAACCGGATATACCGATGGTCCGACAGCGTCTCCACCTCCACGGCGACACGCCAATCATGGACACGGCTGGCGACAGAGGGGCTAGCGAAAGCAACGTCTACTATCGACCCGCCCCTCTGCCGCACGCACGTGTATACAGAGCCCCGATTCAGGACGACCAGACCGGTCGTCACCACCCACTCCGCTAGCACCTCGCCCCGAGGGTCCGTGACCGGAGATCCCCACGCCGATGACTTGGCGTTGAGATCCCCGAGCACTAGAACGGGACGAGGGTGATAGCGGCCTACGACGGCGCCCAACTCGACAAGGAACCCCTCGAAGTCGGCGAGACTCTTGTTGGGGGAGAAATACGCCCCCACGATGACGATGCCGCCCGAGACCGCAGCAACCCAGCCGCGGCCCCGAGACGGGTCGATCAGAGTCCCGCCAATAATGGCCACCGAACCGTCAACGCATCCCAGCCAGTCGTCACGGGCGGGGATGAAATACGGCTCGGCGACCACAGCCACTTGGATCGACCACTGCGCCATGCTCTGGAACAAGAGGTCCTGAGCTCTGGCGCAGTGGTTGATGTTGCCCTGGAGGAAACGGAGTTGTGCCATTATTGACACTCCATTCCCTCGGCAACGGTCCTGGGCCGGGAGTCGGCCGCGGAGCTGTTAGCCTGCGGGGGAGGCGAGGTTTCCCCGGCAGTCTTAGAGCCCCTCTTCTTTTTCTTCTTGGCCTTGCTGGCAGGCACGCCACAGGCTCCTCCGCCCACTTTGTGTCCCGCTGGCCTCCCCGCAGCCGAACACAAGCTGCAGTTGAGCGCCGCGGAACACTGGGCCGCCTTGTGGCCGGGCTGACCGCAGCGATAGCAAAGATCGCTACGGTCAACCTCGGCGGTGCACTTGGCCCGGACGTGCCCCTTCTCCAGGCACCGGAAGCACCGCAAAGCCCGGGGCTGCAGGAGTTTTACCCTCGCTGCAACCCAGCCCACCAGCAATCTGCCATTTGCGGCGATCTTATTCGCCGACGCCACAGGGCACCGAACCCAGACCGCGCAGAGTCCAGTGGCGTCGGTGCGAATATTGCCGGCCCGCACCTTATCCGGCGGACACTCTCCGCTTCGGGCAACGGCCGCTACCACCTCCTCAGGAGTCACGGACTCGTCCAGGCCGGCAATCCGCACCTCTGCGGTTTTAACCGGTCTGGAAATCCGGACGTCCTCGGGGTTGAGGACCTCCCTCAACTTGGCGGCCAGAGCGTCCGCCTTCTCGGCATTGCCGCTTGCAGCACCAGCCACCTCAAACAGCCGCGCACCCGTGGCAGCATGCCTGATGGTGACGGACTGAAGGCCAAGATCCGACAACTTGATCTTGGCCTTGGCCTCGGTAAGGACCGAGCCGTACGTTACGCCGCGCTCCGCAGCACCATGCTGAAGCGTGAGCGTCACGGCCTCGGAACGCGGGGCACGCACAGCCGGTCCCTTGCGACCGCCTTTGCCAGTCCGCCGCGCAGCCTCCGGAACCGCCTTTGCGGTTTGACCGGAGGTGCGCGCTGATGCTGCTGAGGCCGCCTTGGCAGTCTTAGGGGCTTTGCGGGCCTTCTTGCGGCCCACAACTGTCGCCCAGGTCTCACCCTTAGACCCGGCCGTCGTGGGCTGATCGCTCGCTGGAGATAGAGCTCGCTGAGCAACAGTTCCCGGCGTCCCCTCAGCCCTCCGCCGTTTGTCGGCCGCTAGGGGCGGGCGGAGGTTTACCTCAGGGAGGCGCCGCGAAGACCCCTCCATTTGGGCTTGGATCATGCTCCCGCACTGGAGCATGCACATGCGGACGACGCGCTCAAGGCACGATGCGCTCAGCTCATCGCCCGCACGTGCCGGTCCTGGTGCGGGAGCGGGGGCCACTTCAGAAGCGGCATCGTTGGGCGTACGTCGCTGCTGCTGCTCGCTCAGCGCAGCGACTTGTCGCCGGAGGTCCTCCAGATCATTTCGGAGGCGGCTGTTCTCCTCCTGTAACTTCACGACCTCGTCTGAGGCCGTCGTGTTGAGGAGGGTGCCAACCGCCTCCTTGATGTCCGCGGCAGCCTCCTTGAGACCTCGAACGAAGGTGCTCTTAAGGTTGCCAGATTTTGTGGCAACCTTAAGGACCAGGTCCACCCCGTCCAAGGCCAGCTGACTTAGGGCCACCGCCGACGGTTGACCCCCTTCCGCCGATAAAGCAGCGCGTCGCTCTCGAGCGCGTCGGGCCATATCCGACACTTCGTCGGCCGCGACGGCTTTGCGCTGCTCCCTCCTGGCGGCGTTGAGCTCCGCCTTCGAGCTCCCTAGCGAGGCGCAACTCTCGCCACCAGGGTCCTCTGAAGTGACCCCCATGTCACTTTCTGCTTCGCTGGCCGCCGGGGTACGAACGAACCTACCCTGTACGCCCCTCCGCGGCCGCGAAGCAGTCACTCCTCTGGAGTTTTGCCGCCCTCTCCTCACGGTCGGCACCTTCGGGGCCGGCAGGCTTTCCTCTTCTGAAGTCAGCTCGGCCGATCCTACTTCCTTCTGTGCAGAGTCGCGTGGACGCTTCCTAGCGGAAGCCGGTCCACGCGGCCCTACGGCAATATCTCCCACATTCGCATCCATCGCATCCATCGCATCCATCGCATCGCTTCCAGTAGCAATAACGGTAGCAGGGGCCTGGTCGCCTACCCCTGCGCGTTCTTCGGTAACCAATTTACCACTCGCAGGCCCGGATACCTGCGAGCGCCGGGCGTTAGCCGGATCGCATGACAAATCGCACTCTATATCAGACATTTTCATATACGATAATGGGTGATACGCACATCGCTTCCCCAAGGCGATGCGGCCGCTCTTTTTGGGAGGGCATTAATCCTCCCGAGGCCCGCGGATGCCTCCGATGCAAGATATACCGCCCGCTGCTCGGTATCTAAAACTAAGTAACTAAAACTAAATATATTTTTGGTTTTTTGTTTTATATATTTTTCTCTTTGGTTTTTTTTAAATTTTATGTATTTTTTGTTTTGTTTTTAATTTTTTATGTATTTTCTATTTGTTTTTTTTTTTTTCCCCTTTATAAAACCTAAACTAACCTATATCTAACCTAAAACTAAATCTAGCCTAACCTACCCACCACCCGGCACCGTGGCTCTGAACCTCCAATGGTCACTGGTGCCCGTAGACCGCAGGTTGAGGAGAAACCTACGGTCTTCGCCCTCTCGGTCACGCGACGTGACCCCTAGACCGCGGACTGTCAAAACAGCCCACGGTCTACACCACTTCGCTCCCTATTCGTGCACTCCGCTGCGGAGTGCAGATAGGGAGCCCCCGGGAGCGACTCCTCTGCTCCGGCAGAAATTCGCCGTGGACAACAATCTCCTCCTGCACAATAGTCACGAAGAGATTGCTGTCCACGCCCAGGGTGCACCGGCCCAGCGTCTGCTCGTCCTCAAGGAAACAACAAGAGGACCAGCAGCCACTGAGCACTCGGGGAGGTTTTCTGCCACGCACCCCACCCTTACATTACCTAACCCAACAATATTCAATAACCCTGAAGAAGCTGATTACAAAAAACTAGTATTCTTAAAATTTTATATGTTAGAAAATTTTCAATTACGTTAGCCATGAATCGATACTTGCCACTTACCGATCGGGACGCTGTCGTGTCTCGGCATACTAATACAAACTGACGACACCTACGCTAGTGGTTCAAAAGAACCTTTCACAAACATTTCAGCCGTGAATATTTTAAAGCCGCTAATTGGTTTACATTACTTCCCCTACCATATTTACCAATTTTAATTGGCTATCGAGTTTTTCGTGAAAACAGAGTACATAGTAATATGTAAACTGGCTTTGTAAGTGCGATTATTTTATAATTATAAACTAGTGTTTGACCGCAATCCCGCCTGATGGTAAGCAGTGATGTAATCGTTTATGGTAAAGCGCGCCAGTTTATTAAGGGCCCATTCTCTCATAAAAACTGAGTGAATACGGAGGAAGACGGCAGTTGAGCGAGGTGATGCAATGTTACGACACACGACCACGACCAACAATGACACGACTAACGATGCTGCGCCAGAGGGAGATTAATCCGGATCCGCCGCATCGTACCCGGCACACATCGCAACACAACTACTCAGACCCGTCCTCCGTACGGCTTCACCATGCCGGAACACGACGAATCGTTTAGTGGCAAGCTTTATCTGGTAACATGCGAGTCGGTAAAAAAATATACACTAGATACTCATGATTTTGTAATAGTGTAATAGTAGGTATATAATAGTTGAATCATGACATTTTCAGAACCGGTGCGGTAATTGCTTTAGACACCACCAGAAACAATGGGTTTAATCTGACAGTTCAACAATAATCATTACGTTATTTATATTTGTAGAGAACACTCAATTTTAGGGTTCCGTAGTCAACTAGGAACCTTTATAGTTTCGCCAAGTCTCTGTCTGTCCATGCGTGATTAATCTCAATGACCTTTACCACTAAAGAGATGAAATTTGATACCAATATTTAAAAATAAATAGGTTTGTGGAAAAACCGCAATAAAATCCGTCACGTAGTTTTAAAGATTTAAGCATGCCTACATAGGGATATAGGGACAGAGAAAGCGACTTTGTTTTATACTATGTAGTGACGAGACAAATAAAACCAAGCAATCTAAATAGATCTAATAATAAACAAAAAGTAATTAGGTAATTAATTAGTTAAGTGTCTTATCAAAAACTATGTAAATGATTTTTTTATATGATGGATTCTTTTCGGTAGTGCACACCCGAGCTCAATAAATTTAAAAATATACATATGTACAAGTATTTGCCCAAGTATTAACAAATAAGTATATGAGTTATATGAGGGGAGTGAGCACAATTTAAGCTCACTTCACGTTATTTTCTGGATGAGATTTTTAGATCGGCTGTAAGGTAGCAAAAACCTGTATATTAGGAACAAAATCAAAACAGCCTAAAATTAAATAAAAACTTTTCGTAAATAATGAATAACGAATAACCGTAATTAAAGACAAATATAACTTTCACAATAGAAACTTCGTGTGGTCTCATAAGCACTTACAAAGAATTAGCTCAATAATTTGTATTCTTTTTACCAATATTCCATATAAAAACAATAAAAATCTTAAATTCCTCACCCTTGCGTTCTATTATTGATTTATTTAGAGCAAATGTTTCATTCCGCTGGATTGAATTTAAGTTCAAGCTTATATTAAACTAGCGGCCACCAGCGACTTCGTTTGCATCAAGTTAGTTATGCTCCGCTCCTATTGGTCATAGCGTGATGTTATATGTGGTTTGTTGTTATAACCTAAATCCTTCCTGGATTAATGGGCTATCCAAAGCAAAAATAATTTTTCAAATCGAACCAGTAGTTCCCGAAATTAGCGCGTTCAAACAAACAAACAAACTCTTCAGCTTTATATATTAGTATAGATAGAGTATAGATACCCTACAATAGTAATAAAATCTTTCAAGCCAATTATGATCAAACTTACCGTAGATCTATGAGGGATGTCTATCAAAGTTTGTACCTCCATTATTGAGTCTATAGCGACGCACTTAGCCTTAATATTTAATTTGTATGTAAATCAAGGAGCCTTGCCAGATCTAATGACATATAGTGTTATTACTTTCCGAATCGGGGGACAATAAAGATACCAATAATTATACATCCGTACCCATGTTCTTAGCAAGGTGATCATCATCATAATGTCAGCCATAGGAAATTCACAGCTGTACATAGGTCTCCCCGAAGTATTTCCAAAAAGACCAGTTGGACGCGGCTAACATACAGCGCTTCCTTGCGATTTTGGTCAGGTCACCCGACCTCCTAGTCGGTGTTCGTCTGACGCTGCGCTTGCCAGTAAGTGGTAGCCATTCAAGAACCATTCTGCCCCATCGGCCATCGGCTCAACGTGCTATGTGCCCCGCCCACTGCCACTTCAAAAAGCTAATCTGCTAGCCCAGCAGATTAGCTTTTTGAAGTGGCAGTGGGCGGGGCACATAGCACGTTGAGCCGATAGAAGAATGAAAGCCGATTTCATAGAAGAATGAAAGCGACGCGATGGCGACTTTCATTCTTCTATGAATCTTTTTAATACCATTAAAATACTACACGACCAACAGGATAGTTTCAAGAGGCGTTGTACTACTGATGCTTGTGCCACCTTATTAAAACACATTTTTAAGGCGTGAGAGGAAGTCCATGGCGGCATGGGATTTTTTGTGGCGGCTCCAAGGGTTTGGAATGCGTCGACCATGCTTACTGTTAAAAAAGAGCATTACGAATTTGGAAAACTTGCGTTCAGTTTAGTAAATTCTTATTTGCATGATAGACAACAGCAAAAGTTGAAAAAAATGGAGTCAATTCCTTTGGTTTAAACGTAAAAATGTGTGTACCACAAGGCTCTATATTAGACCCTTTCCTCCTGATAGCATAAATTAACGAGATACCCCATTTGTAATAAATTCAACCACAGTTGATGTTATTTGTTTATGATGTCTCCTTGATTATTAAAATTAATAGACATGCATTAAATATTGCCGACGTAAATATCGCCCTACTGCAGAGTTTGCCGCTGTTGCTCCGTGGACAGGTGACCTTCTTTATACACGAAGACCTCGTGTCCTCAAAAACCACGTCAAGCCCTCTTGGCTTTCATCGTTCATGGATTTTTGTCAGTAACTACTTACCACCAAGTATCACTCAGTAACTGGGTTATGGAAGTCAAAGAGCCAGTCATCATCATCATTTCAGCCGAAAGACGTCCACTGCTGGACATAGGCCTCCTCCATGGATCTCCACGACGACCGGTCCTGCGCTTCCCGCATCCAGCGGTTCCCCGCGACCTTCACCAGGTCCTTCTACACACGCTGCATCTCCCGGTGCGTCGTCGCCACGAGAACCCGTCGGACCCATCGGGCATCGGTCCTACGGGCAATGTGCCTGGCCCACTGCCAATTTAGTGTTGCAATTCTTTGGACTATGTCGGTTACTCTCGTTCTTCTGCGGATCTCCTCATTTCTGAGTTGATAACGCAGTGAAACCCCAAGCATAGGCCTCTCCATTGCCCTTCGACTGACTTTAAGCTTTCTTATAAGACCCATTGTTAGCGACCACGTCTCAGTTCCATAAATCATTACATTACATACACTGGTCGGAGACTTTTGTCTTTAGACACTGCGGTATTTCGGACGAGAAGATTCTACTTAGCCTCCGGAAAGCAGCCCAGCCGAGTAGGAAAGAGCCAGTCGACCCATGTAAAATGCATCCAGATAAACTGGAAACCGACCAAAATATAGTCGGGAAAAGACTATGCAGATTGAAGAGTTCCAATCCAAACATTACCTCGCAACGTAACGTCGGAAATCTTTACTTTTAGCTTCATAATTAAATATTCCACGTAGGCACTGTTATCTCCCCGTCAACTTGTAACACCGAAAGCCCTGTATCTCTTTTATTGCGCATCATATTTCACAGTAACCGGATAGCCGTCGTTACGCCGGCGCACGCTACTGCCATATTTACGCCATGTCATCTGATTAAGTTGGTAAATCGAGCTGAACCTGATTGATGGATGGCAACGTCGTTAATTACACTGGATGATCTTGTTGCCAACAAAATGGTATCCTTAACGGTTATTTGCTGGGATTTTGGGAGGATTCTCGGAAAAAATGAAATAAAAATAACTGAAATTGTTTGATATTTTCACAATTCACGGTTGTTTCTAATAAAATTCGTCGATATGAATGACCTACTTATTTAAGTTACCAGGACATCACACAGCAATAAAGTTTTAGCGCAAACCAGCAAATAGCAAGCTATGCGGGCAATCCAGTAAAGTAACGTATTGCTATCTGGTGCCACCCGTCCACCCCTAACAAAAGGACCGAGTTAAATGTAAGCTCCTTGAATTATTGCTATCCTGGTACGCAGAATGAATTATTGCCTACATGATTTACTGAAAACCAACTTCGGTAATTATCAACTACCGAATATTGTATATGCTTTGGCTTTTATTATTTTTTTAATGGTAGAACCAAGGCTACGTCCGTCATAATCTATACTAATATATAAAGCTGAAGAGTTTGTTTGTGCGCGCTAATCTCAGGAAGTACTAGTCCGATTTGAAAAATTATTTTTGCATTGGATAGCCCATTAATCCAGGAAGGCTTTAGGCTATATAACATCACGCTGCGACCAATAGGAGCGGAGCATAACTAACTCTACGCGAACGAAGTCGCTGGCGGCCGCTAGTATATATAAAGCTGAAGAGTTTGTTTGTTTGTTTGAACGCGCTAATTTTAGGAACTACTGGTCCGATTTGAAAAATTCTTTCTGTGTTGGATAGCCCATTAATCCAGGAAGGCTTTAAGCTATAATTATTATATCACGCTGCTACCAATAGGAGAGGAACATACTAAAAAAAAAAAAAAAACATATGGAAACCTACGCGGGTGAAACCGCGCGGTGCAGCTTGTTAGTCTATAAAATTCCCGCTGAAACAGAGGCCTCTACTCTGTGAGGCCGCATTCCACCAAGCGGACCCGGTGCCAATTGGTACATATCACATGTCTTCGATTTTTTTGTTCTAAGACATGTCAGTTTCCTCACGATGTTTCCTTCACGGTTTGAGAGCAGTGGCAATGGACGGTGAGCAATGGGCAGCTCGCCACCCGGTAAGGACCAGGCCCCAGTCGACGGCGCGTTGTGTTCACGCGCGCCTCAAAGAGATGTCAGCACATCGTGACGGGGTCTACGAAGACCGATGCCTCCTGGGCCAGGGTTGCAGGTTGGTTAAAAAAGAAACCATGACCCTGGCGCAGAGGCGAGTGAAGAAATATGGGTGGGTTTTAGTCAGTATAAGTCTGATACGCCCTTCCACTCCGCCCAGAGCGGGAGAGATCATTTGATGATTTCCTATCTAGAACAAAAAAAAAAACAGCAGCGGCGATGAAACAAATTACACCAAGTACCTATAGATTTTGTTCGGGTTCGAACCCACGTCCGTACAACTCTGTAACCTCGTAAGTCGCGGCTGTAACCACAGAACCATCACTGCTAATCTCTCTCTCTGTTATGTATGTACCTACATCGTCATTTAAATAATTGATCCCAAGAGCCGCAAATGAACGATGTCAATATTTATAAGGTTCCAATCAACGAGGATTACCAACTAATTAGTAATGCGTACATTATGTACATTTGTCTATTTATTTACTCAAAGCTCTGTGACATCGAAATCGTTGCCCATTACTCAGATAGGCTTAACTTCGCTGAATTTTAACTGGGATTTAGTTTTAACGCTCGTTCACATGCATGTTGACTGTACGCCAGTTACTTGAGCAAGTAACTGTATCAAAATACAGTTTAACTTGTGAACGGTATGGGCTGGTTAAGCCCCTTAGTTTTTGACGAATGCGGCCGCTGCGCAAGGAGGCGCGGGTTCGATTGTGTAGCAGTGCAAATATTTGTATGCATGAATATGAATATTTGCATTGATCTGGTCGTGCCTCGGAAAGCACTTTAAGCCGTTGGTCCCGGTTGCCATACGAACATCTAATGGCAGTCGTTACGGGTTGTTGAGCCCTCCAAAGTCCAACTGCAAGGCTTCGATATCGCCTTCGGGTTGTGGAGATCAGACGGCAAACGCTTCACAGAAATAATCGATGTTTTGCTAAAATCAGCAGTTAGACTGGTAAAGCGGACCTCAGACTCCAAAGCTGAAAAAGCTGCGGACGCGACTGGGATTAACGATGACGATGGTACGGAAGGGTTACAGACTACATAAATCAGTAATTTTGTTTGGTAAGAAACATTTCAATAATACATAATGTGTGTGTTTTATTTCAAGAGTTTCTTTTCAAAAAACGCTAAAATTATATCAATAGCTATTGCGAAATTGCTAGTTTTTATATATATATATATATATATATATATATTAATTATAAACTATAGCGTTATAGAGTCTATTCACTCTAGCCTTGAAAACACTTAAATTGTAGTTACGTTTTACGTTTAGCTAGCCTTCTTACTGTGTACAAGAACCCAAGAAGCAAGAATTTAAATAGATGAATTATATTTCACAATTCTAGACATTTGTAGCACATATATTACAGATACTAATCACATCTACATAATAAAATTTAAATACATTGAAACCGCTGGTAAGAAAGGAATTTTTAATATCCTGATGGGATTAAACGGTTGACAGGGGAGATTGGAAGAAAACATGTTGCGCCGATCTCGAGTACCAAGGACATGAGGATGATAAATGAGCTTCAATGGTGGATGAAAGTCAGTATAAGTTTGTCATTTTTGCCGAGAGACTCTCATCGGGTAGGTACGTGTCTTGTGTAGAAGTCGTGGTGGCCTAGGGGTTAAACCACCAGCCTCTCAAGTATGAGTGTGCGGGTTCGATTCAAAGTAAGCAAGTACCAATGTAACTTTTCTAAGTTACCTATATGTACTTTCTAAGTATACCTTGGTGTCCAACACCAATGACTGAATACAAGATGAAGGAAAAACATCTTGAGGAAACCTGGACTTTAAGTCTGAAATCGCCAACCCGCATTGAGCAAGCGTGGTGATTACGCTCAATCCTTCTCTGTATAGACCTGTGCCCAGCAGTGGGACGATAAATAGGTTGATGGTGATGACGTGTCTTGTCAAGTTTATACCCACTTCATGTATGCATTTATAGCGCGTATTATGCATATAATTTTAGTATCACATTCTATCCTTTTTAATAAATCCAATGGTTATCTATAAAAAAACCGCTCTTAGCGACAAGACCGCTCAGTACCTATCGTGCTTTCTAAAATTTCTATGTACTGTATTTTATATGGTGTGCAAAAAGAGAAAAGTAGCCGGATTTTGCATGTAGTAGAGGTTTTAGAAGAAACCAATGCATAATTCTAAAGCTAATTTATTTTAATGAATAGAAAACAAACAGTTAAAGATTTGTAACTCCCCTCCTCCTATTTTCTCCTTTCCTCTTTTCTCCTTCTCCTTTGGTGACTGTACATAATAAAGAGTATTCTGTTATATTCTTTTATTATTATTACTCTTTTATTAGTATTTTTTTTTTATTTTAGGTTCATTCTAAATGAGCCATGTAAACGAGGCACCGAGACAAAAGCCTTGCTTTGGTATTTACGATTTAAAATAAATGGTTGAGATTGGCGGCTAAGGCGACGACGGCTTACTTCAATCGAGCGATGAGACGGTACCGACACTGTTCCCGTCTCGAATTCAACACCATTACTTCTGTACTGATATACAATCACGCCTGTAGCGTATTTTCCAAAGGGATGGACAGAGGCCGTGTTGTACAATCACGAGCAACAATAGTCCACACTCTGAACTTTTCAATTGCGATTTTTTTCGTGAAATTAAGAAAGGAACGTTGAAATACGACACATTACATAAACGTATATGTATATCATATTTCGTCAATTATCTTTAAGTTCTATGCTTTAGTAATCACATGTGTGAACAGTTGTCATTTATTCAAATTTCGGTTGAGAATCATCAATTTTCGAAGGTCAAAATTACGTAAGACGATCCCTCTAAACGCCCGCCCTTCGTCACTTCGTAGTGCTTTCGTTGGTTCGTTGGCCTCCGCGGCTTTTCCATTTAATATTGCTATCAAAAGTTTATTGATACAACTTCATAGACACCTAGAATTTTAAGAAATTTTAAACAGACGTCAAAAAGGGGAAGGTTACTCAATTAGATCGTATACACCGTTATTTTTTTAAACGAAACGTGAATATAATTTCTTCAGAATAAGCAACTGAATCGATTCCAATAATTTTTACACCATGTTATATTTTTTCCCAAATACATTTAGAAATTGTTGCAGTATGGGTGCCGAGCGTACACAGCTGACGATAAGTCATAGACAGAGTACAGTGAGACAGCGCCTCCCCGCGCCGCGCCGCTCCTGGCGCGGATTGGCGAGCGGTGCGTTGATATTTTTGTTGGGACAACTAATTTTTATTTTTTTTATAAATTATAAACTAGCGCTTGACCGTAATCCCGCCTAATGGCAAGCAGTGATGCAATCGTTGATGGTAAAGCGCGCTAGTTTACTAAGAACCTATTCACTCTAGCCTTGAAGACACTTAAATTGTAGTCCGTCGGAAACACCGCCGCTGGCAAATTGTTCCAGTTCATCGATGTACGCGGTATGAAAGACGAGGCGAAACGCTTCATTCGGATCGTTGTGGCATCAGCAACGTAAGGGAACTCGCCGTACGACAGATTTTCGGATGATGGAACGGAGATGGGGGAATTAAATCATGCAATTACCTCGCACTTCTCGCAATTCTCTCCAAAATGCGTCCTTATCACTTAGGAACACCGACAGGCTGGCTATTCTTCGCCTGTGTTCCAGGCTTTGGAGACCGTTGTTAACTCAATCATCATCATCATCATTCCAGCGCTAATCCCAGTCGCATCCGAAGCATTTTCAGCTTTGGAGTCTGGGGTCTGCTTTTTACCAGTCCAACTGCTGATATGGCTAAACTTCGACATTTTCCGTGAAGCGACTGCCGTCTGACCTCCACAACCCGAAGGAGACATCGAAGCATTGCAGTTAGACCAATTGTTGGACTTTTGAGGGCTCCAACAACCCGTAACGTTTGCCACTAGATGTTCGTATGGCAACCGAGACCAACGGCTTAACGTGCTTTCCGAGGTACGACCAGACCAGTGCAAATATTCATATTCATGCATACAAATACTTGCACTGTGCGGGGATCGAACCCGCCCCACCCTGCGCAGCGGCCGCGTCCGCTACCACTACGCCACGGAGGCTGTCCGTTGTTAACTCAATCTGGGTCGCCAATTAGCCCCATCGCACGCCTCTCCATTGCATCCAAAGTAGCCAGAAGGGTAATTACGTAACACACTATCAGTAGCAATGGGTTTCATTCTGACAGTTCAACAACATTCGGGCTTGGGGTGGTGCCGCAAAGACCATACTGCTGCCTCTAGAACGTGCTCAAAGAGCTATTCTAAAGGTGGCAACCTTCCGTCCTTTCAGATTTCCCACCCACCAGCTTTATGTGGAATGCAAGGTTCTAACCGTACGTCAACTATTTATCTTGCATACCGTACTTCATCAGCACTCTGAGCTTCCTTTTGACCCAGTACCTTCAACCAGGAGGAGAAAAGATATGGTTTGCACAAAACCACAGACGAGACACGCTTATGCCTATAGATTTTATGTATTTTTAGGCCCTTTCTTATATAACAAGCTTAACAAACTATTAGATATATACAGTATAAATTATAAAAAATGTAGTCAAGTAATATCGGAATACCTATTGATTCTCAATTACACAGACACAGAAAAGCTTCTGGAAGTTATAGTACGATAGTAAATAGTTTACAGATAAGAGTTAGTTAAGATATAAAATTAAATAGTACATAAGATAGTATAATAAGTAACTAAAGTTTTTGTTTATTGAATTCCTAGTCCATAACGTTGCATAATTGAATCTTACGGACTTATTGATATATTGTGATGTAAAGTGAGCGCCTGAAACACAGGTTTAATAAACCTATCTCGGGCATGTCGCTAATTTTACATGATTCTCTGTATAATAATACGTTCTGTATGACCTTATGTATATTTTTAGTCACACATAATACCTAGCTGTTATTTAGGCAATAAGATATGTATGTAATTGTATAAGAATATTTTTGTAGCTTTGGTTTTACAATGTTGTGTAAGTTTTATGAATAAAGATTATTATTATATTATTATTATTCATTGCGTTATTTACGTTGTTGAGCTGACACATTATTCGAACACATTTTTTTTTATAATTTATAAACTAGCGCTTGTCCTCAATCCCGCCTGATGGTAAGCAGTGATGCGATCATTGATGGTAAAGCGAGCTAGTTTATTAAGAGCCTATTCACTCTAGCCTTGAAGACACTCAAATTGTAGTGTGACGGAAAAACCGCCGCTGGCAAGTTGTTCCACTCCCTCGATGTACGCGAAATAAAAGAGGAAGCAAAACGTTTCGTCCGGATCGTAGTGGTGTTAACAACGTGAGGGTGGAAAGTCGCCGTACGACGGGTCGTCCGATGGTGGAACGGAGATGGGGGAATTAAATCATGCAATTCCCTTGCACACTCACCAGAATGCATCCTATAGAAGACCGAAAGGCTGGCTATTCTACGCCTGTGCTCCAGGCTTTGGAGACCGTTTTGAGTTAAACCTGGGTCCCCAATCAGCCTCTTCGCACGCCTCTCCACTGAATCCAAAGTAGCCAGGTGACATTTCGCTGCACCAGCCCAAATATGGCTGGAGTACTCCACAGACGAGCGGACCTGTGCTTTGTACAACATTAGAAGCTGCCCCGGTGTGAAGTACCGCCGGACCTTTGCGATGACGCCAAGTTTTTTTCGGTGGTAGGCCATAACATCGGCTGCCGGCAGAAGTTACCACCCACCAGACAATGCCTTGCCGCCAAGCGATTCGTTGTGTTCCGGCATGATGTCTGGTGAAGCCGTACGGAGGACGGATCTGAGCAGTTGTGTTGCGATGTGTACCGGGTACGATGCGCTAAATGTTGTTGTGTCGGAAGTTTGGTCGTGGAGAGTCTCCAGATCAATCTCTCTCTGGCGCAGCATCGTTGGTCGTGTTGTTGGGTTTAACATTGCATCACCTCGCTCAACTGTCGTCATCCTTCCTATTCCTAAGTTATTTAAGTGAATAGGCTTAATAAACTAGTGCGCTTTACCATCAACGATTGCATCACTGCTTACCATCAGGCGGGATTGCAGTCAAGCACTAGTTTATAATTATTTTAAAAAAAAAGTCATTGGTGTCCAAGATATACTTAGAAAGTACATATAATTTAGAAAAGTTACATTGGTACTTACCTTACGCAAGGTGGCGCGGTTTCGATCCCCGCACAGTGCAAGTATTTCTATGCATGATGAATATGAATATTTGCACTGGTCTGGTCGTGCCTCGGAAAGCACGTTAAGCCGTTGGTCCCGGTTGTCATACGAACATCTAATGGCAGTCATTACGGGTTGTTGGAGCCTTCAAAAATCCAACAATTGGTCTAACTGCAGTGCTTCGATGTCGCCTTCGGGTTGTGGAGGTCAGACGGCACTCCCTTCACGGAAAATGTCGAAGTTTAGCCATATCAGCAGTTGGACTGGTAAAGCGGACCCCAGACTCCAAAGCTGAAAAGGCTTCGGATGCGACTGGGATTAACGCTGGGATGATGATGACATTAGTACTTACCTGACCTGCATGGTAATTACATTACACACTATCAGTAGCAATAAGTTTCATTTTGACAGTTCAATGACATTCATTGCGTTTTTTTGTTATTTAGTTGCTGACACTTTTTTAAACATATGGAGCAATGGACTTGCAATGTGCTTCGAAATGATTCAAACTGATAGTAATAGTGTGTTACACAATTAGGGTGCTGGAATCGAACCCGCACATTCATACTTGAGAGGTTGATGTTTTAACCACTAGGCCACAACGACTTACTGACTTATTTTTGTTTACATTTAGTTAACTACCTAAACTGGTGTCTTCTTTAGTCCGAACCGGTTGTTGTTCCATTAATAGTTAACTACAATAAAACAACGAATCATTATTTCAATATTTAATTAAAACTTCATAATAAAATAACCATATTTACAAAATATCAACAAATTGTACTAATTAATAATAATATCATACCCAAAAATATAGAAATTATCTAAGTTTGCGCCTATAGCTACCACTACAAGTTACACTAAACATAAGAATTCAACATTCAGATTGAAGTAGCTTTTCATAATGATTTATACTTTTATCACATTTAGTATCACTTATAGTTAAAATATTAAATTATTTACAAAATAATTCGTTACAAGTCTTTAATACAAGATCAAGTTAAATTAATCAGCATAAAAAACTTCCCAGTCATAGGCATCAATACCCACAGTAGATGGGATCCTGGTATAAATATCCACAATGGCCCAGCCGTTGCTATATTTGCAGCTTTTTATGAATTGGCGTTAATAGTGATTGTGCAACAGTGGATCTTTCGGCGGAAATTTTTTTTTTTTTTTTTTTTGTTCTGGTTGGGAGATACAGTTCGTTATCACCAGCGGAAATGGTTCTGATGGTGATAACAAACTGTATTTTTATAATTTGCAGCTCTACAGGTGGTCTAAATTTTCCCGATTGGATAATTTGCATCCCTAGAAGAAAAATTGGAAGACATGAGACATCTACCAACCCGCACCGGGTGGTAGATTACAGCCCAATCCCTCTCGCAGAGAGGAGGAATGTGTCCCAAAAGTAGGAATCATCATCATCATCAACCTTTTTATCGTCCCACTGCTGGGCACAGGTCTCCTCTCATACAGAGAAGGATTGAGCGTAATCACCATGCTTGCTCAATGCGGGTGGCGATTTCAGACTTAAAGTCCAGGTTTCCTCAAGATGTTTTCCTTCACCTTCAGTCAATGGTGTCCAAGATATACTTAGAAAGTACATCTTACTTTAGAAAAGTTACATTGGTACTTGCCTGACCTGGAATCGAACCCGCGCACTCATACTTGAGAGGCTGGTGTTTTAACCACTAGGCCACCACGACTTAGAAAGTAGGAATATTATAAGTAACTAGCTGTTTCGACTCGCGGTTGTTATATAGCCTAAAGCCTTCCTGGATTAATGGGCTATCCAACGCAAAAAGATTTTTTTCAAATCAGACCAGCGCCTGTAGCCAATGTAACATCGCTTCGTAGCGAAGCGAAATCGAATACCAAACCAACCAATAACGAAAACGATTGACCACGCGACGCGATAAATCACGTGGTCAATCGTTCCCGCCATTGGTTGGTTTGGTATTCGATTTCGCTTCGCTACGAAGCGATGTTGCATTGGCTAGGGCCGCAGTAGTTCCTGAGATAAGCGCGTTCAAACAAATAATCTCTTCAGCTTTATATATTAGTATAGATTATGCTGTTATGCCAGTTATTTATACCCATCACTGGTGAAGCTTCGCCAAATAATTTAAATTGATATATACTGCTAATGGAATGTTAAGTATTGAGCACATTAAAAGTATAATACAGGACTTCACTAGTATACGTCTAACAGCTGAGAAAAGACAAATTTCTATCCTTGATTAGAAACTGCGACTAAGAAATACAGCCTCACAGTCGATCGATCAGGTTAAGCTACTCTTACCGCGGTTGATCTGTGGATGGATGCCCATCTTTATACAAAGTGGTGACGACAATAAATTAAACAATGTGTACATCAACACATTCTCAATCTACCCATAAAAATCATATAAATATATCCATTAGTTTAGTCACAGGAAATTATTTTTCATTTTTCACATTTTCTACATGATGTACATGTTGATAAGCAAGCGCTTACAGGTTGATGACCTCCGCATCCAGCGGTGCTAAACTTTAATAATATTGGCGCGAAAAAAGCAAGTCTACAGGACCGCGCTGTCGCCGATCGGGGGTCAGTGAACCAATATTTTAAAGGATGTTCTATTCTATTTACATTTTTATTTGATTTAGTTTGTTTGAGATTTTCATTTTTTTTATTTTTGATGCTAGGTTTTTTTCTATGATTTAGGATTATTCCTATGAACTAGCATTGTCCGTGTTTTCATTTATAGTCGTATTATCAGCACCACTCTGTATACCAAGACATTAATGCCGGCTGACTGAAGTGACTGGTATAAGGAATAGTGGATTTACTATGGACGGGTTTTTTTGTTTACTTTTGTTAACTAGCGAAACCGATGGAGTATAATGATGTGTTGCTGATTGTGTATCCCTTGGACATCAGTACTTGTTACGGCGGAAGCGTACTTATCGGGTGATATCCAAACCTGCAAAGAAAAATATATTATGAAGTTCAGCATATTTCTTATTACCGTTGTAAGAGAAGGAAAGTATGAGTGGAGAGAAGATATGGCGGATAACTAGCGGCCTCTAATAAACAAATACCTACTTAAGCTGAACTAAATTACTATACGCAATGACAGTTGTTTTAGTTTCTCGGTGGTAGGCCTTCGATCCTAGTCACTCAGTTGTATTAGGTGAATAGGCTCTTAATAAACTAGCGCGCTTTACCATCAACGATTGGATCACTGCTAATCCATCAGGCGAGATTGCGGTCAAGCGTTAGTTTATAATTATAAAAAAGTGCGGATTCAAAGCACCCCGCTCAAGCGTCTCAGGAACTTAAATTGGCACACTGTTGCAAATGGTCGACAGCATGTTATAGTACGTTTTTATAGTACATTACGATATTAGTGCGTAATGATGGTTATAAGAGGCTAGGCGGAATTTCAGCCCGAGGGAAGGCGAGGGTGTAATTGAGCCGAGCATGTTATAACCAATACGCACGTATATCGTACGACATTTTTTAACACACTTGCGAGGAAACAGAAAAAAAGATATTCAGAATACAAGTACAAAGAAAAGAAAATTTGAGAAAAATGGCGCGAGGTTTATTTTCTGCCGTAGCTGCGTGAAAATGTTGGCAAAGATGCTAGAGCATGCAGTCAAGTTTTTAAATTACCGAATAAACTGTTTTTTTTACAAATACTCATTTAAATACAAACAAATACAAATTTGTTTATTTCAAATAGGACATCAGTTATTTTAAATAAACTCAATCTGTGAATGCACACTGTTGCTTTCCCGCCATTAGTATTATTATTTGCCATTTCAAATATGGAACAGCGCGCTGCTCACTGGCTGGAGCCGTGCGGCGGCGATCAGTTCCATAATTATTTGAAATGACAAATAATGCTGTTATGGAATTTGTATGGACTATAACTTAACTATTTGCTTTGATAACACACGCGTTTGTTATGGCCCGCTTTACATATTTAAAACCGGTGGGATTACATCAGCTTTACGAGCAAGGGTGTTAAAAATGTATTTTTACGAATGCACCTTATGTCGATGGCATAAGGTTAGTGTTACGAAAGGGGCAATATTACGAATGCACCTTATGCCAATAGTATAAGGTTCAATATTGCGTGATATGCAGTACGTAACTTTTAAGCCCTTTACATATTTTAGTACACCGAGCCCGTAACAGTATTTTTATCATGAGTCACGAGTCAAGCATTTTGTAAAACTCACTGTCACAAATATTAGTTCCATTCCACAAACGCTCACGTTGCTGTCAGCGCCAAATTGGCGTAAATCAAATTTCTTCATTTTTCTTATTGATAGTGCCAACGTGCTTGCATTATATAGGAAGGAAACCGAAAAGAAAAATGTCTGAAATGTATTCAAAATTCAAATATATTTCCATGTATGTTATTTCCATCGAAAAACGCAAAAACCGTGATTAAACGAAATAAATTAATTTACCTACTTAAAGATCATCAATTTATTAACAGTGTTTGTGCAAACCGAACTTATGATATGAGGACTGTGACACCTGAATTTGTTTCAGCCCTTCTTCAAGCAAAAACTCAGATGTTTCTAATCTTAGTAGGATAAGAAATACCAACTTCGTCTAGTTTTTATAATATGTTTTACTTTTAAAAATGTTTGTACAAATCTACTCACAATTTTTTTTATACAATATGTAAAGAAAACCCTGTCCGATCAGTGAAGGTATTGTTAGGTATCGATAACTGATTCTACTAATGCCCACAAAGACAGGCTAAACTTAAAGAAAAATCCCCCTAAAAAAATAAATTATATTTCGCAAAAAAAGGTAACTCAATACATGTGCTGTAAGCAACCCTATCCGCGGGCGGCGGGGGGCAGGGCACGCGGCACCTGTGACGTGGTCGCGTCGTTATTCGCTTATAATAATACCGGTGTTGTCACTTTTTTAAAAATTACCAAATTTCGAGGAAATTGGAATTAATTCCCGGGAAAAAAAGGATTATTTCAAAATTCATTAGTATTGTTACTGTGATGATTATGTAAAATTTTATATTGTATTTGGTCAAGTGTTTACCTAACCTTTAATATCCTTATGGGTCGGACAGGGTTTTCTTTACATATTGTATGTTATAGATTAGTGCTAGATCGCAATCCCGCCTGATGGTAAAGCAGGCTAGTTTATTAAGAGCCTATTCACTCTAGCCTTGATGACACTTAAATTGTAGTCCGACGGAAACACCGCCGCTGGCAAATTGTTCCGGTCCCTCGATATACGCGGTATAAAAGAAGAGGCGGAACGCTTCTTTCGGATCGTAGTTGGGTCAACAATGTAGAGGTGGGTACTCGTCGTACGACGGGTCGTCCGATGATGAAACGGAGATGGGGAATTAAATCATGTAATTCATGTGTAGGTGTTCATGTATAGTCGTGGTGGCCTAGTGGTTAAAACTCCAGCCTCTCAAGTAGGAGTGTGCGGGTTCGATTCCAGGTCAGGCAAGTACCAATGTAACTTTTCTAGAGTTATGTGTACTTTCTAAGTATATCTTGGACACCAATGACTGAAGGTGAAGGAAAACATCTTGAGGAAACCTGGACTTTATAAGTCTGAAATCGCGAACCCGCATCGGTTGCGTGGTGATTACGCTCAATCCTTCTCTGTATGAGAGGAGACCTGTGCCCAGCAGTGGGACGATAAAAGATTGATGATGATGATGATGATGATGTGTAGGTGTTGTAGTATTTTTTTCCAATAACAAATTTTTGCATATGGTCGCCAGGAGATAGGTGACAGGTTTGTCCGATATGTATGAAGTTTGGTCAGAAACGGATTCATGTTTTTCGGATAAAATATTATTTTATTAGTAGAAAACAAACAGTTAAATTAACAAACTAAATTTGATTCAAAGACATACATACACACGATTGGCGCAGTAGCTGAGCGATCGACTACTGCGCTGCGTGTAGCGGGTTCGATTCTCGCACAAAACAAATATTTGTATGGCTTACAATTAGTTGTTCCGGGTCTAGCTGTTTGTGGTATATAGGTACAACGGCCCGACATGAATCATCGGACTGTTATCCGCCAGACACAACACCTGTCTGATCCAAGGATTCTCAACATCTCGTCAACCTCTGTTACAATAGTCTAAAAATCATGCTAAAAACAAGCACAAGCCAAAAACAGACCGAGACAATCACAGTTACATAAAGATTTCAATGTGAAAAGCTTCGTTACCCGCTCTCCACACTTACCCAGTCCTTGGTCAGCTGTATCTGGTATCCTAGTATCTTAGTATCACTGGGTAAATATCCAGACATACTTAGGCTAGCCTATGATTATCACAGCCTCGAAATAGTGGTCGAAGAGACATCAGTGTGTCCATTGCAGTTACGTGCAACTGAAAAAACGGATTATAATGTTGTAAGGAAGTTATCGTGGAAAGGAGATGTTTCATTTTGGGCTACCAGTATGTACACTATATACAGTATGACATTTTAATCGTTTTACAAAAATGTTTCACGGACTGTATCCGACCTTATATACGCCTAGCCGCGATTATTTGTTTTCTACCTTTAATTAAGATAATAGGTACAACGAAAAATAAATAATACATTAGAAATACGAAACATCCTGTTAATAATGTTTACATATCAAACGGACACAATACCCACTCCGCGCAAAATTCTATTGGTCAATCCCATCTCATTCATCATTTTTTGCAAGGAACGCAGCGCGCGCGAAACTAAAAAACTAGCTGGGTTCAGTTGGGTTCTAACCCCGGAAGTCAAACGTTGTGCGCGGGCGACTAGGTATCACATGTCGATCGTTAGTACGAGTGTAGAGTACCTAGTGCACAAGGATTAATTAGGTTGTCTTCCTACTTCATGATGAGTGATAGAAACTATCAGTACTCGAATATCGAGTGGCCCCTCAGAGGTGGAACTTACGTAGATATGATAATGGAAGATGTACCTGTCAGCTGTTTGTGTGGTCTGAAGTAAAGGGACTAGTGATGAGTTCAAAGGAGCACGCAGTGTTTAAAATCGCACGCAATTAAAATAGCAAATAGTTGCTACTTTTGATACAGTGAAACAAGACAGAGTGACTTTAAATAAATTAAAAGACAGTATTCAAAAGCGTGCATAGCAGTTGCGGATACAGGTAAAGGCTATTTATCTACATAATACATGTAAATAAAAAGTGATCATTTGTAAAGACAAAATTAGTAATTAGTGTAAATAATTCAGTTTATTCCCATTCTTTAAATATGCCAGAAACACAGGTGCGCGGCAATGTAGAAAGTACTCGTTCTAGCAAACACTCAAACAGTAACAAAAAATGTTCGCACTCGTAAATAGGTACATGTTAGTTGTGGACTCGCGCCGACGGGTAGGTAGTAGGTACGGACGACAGTAGGTCAAGCTACCCGAAACTGCCAAATATTCCCAATCAACCTTGAGCCTTAGTGTTTTAAAGATAAAGTTGAAAATCTAATAAAGAAATTTGACAGATTGTAGTAGCTTGATGTACTATCATCTGTACACATTTTTTGTTTGTGAACAAAAATGTGCGTAAACAATTTCGGTGGAATTTTGCCTAAATTACAACGACAATTTAGCAAATTGATAAGTTATTGAAATCGGCCGTATGTTTCTTGGGAAGAAACGTAAGTACTTAGGTGACTATGGTCAATCAAATTCCCATTTCGGGCGCGAGAACAAGTACAAACAGGTCGCGACTGCGGTCGAGAGGCCGGCCCGCGCCCGCGCCTTTCAACTATCATTCGCTTGATAGTTTGCAAACAAATTTTCACTTGCGCGTCATAGTAAATAAATAATCAATCGTTGATGGTAAAGCGCACAAGTTTATTAAGCCTATTCACTTAAAAATCTTAGTCAGTAGGAAGGAAGACGGCAGTTGAGCGAGGTGATGCAATGTTAAACCCAATAACACGACCAACGCTGCTGCATCAGAGGGAGATTAATCTGGAGACCCTCCACGATCAGACTACCGACACAATAACATTTGGCGCATCGTACCCGATCAGTGATTGTTGACATAGGTAATGCCTTTACGTAAAAGATCCCTAATTTGGGCGTTAGTACACTCGGCATTCATACCGAGTACGAATATCAAAAACCCCACCGAGTACCGAGTATCGACCAAGTACTCAGTCCATCACTTTGATTCGATTTTAACACGAAAAAGTTTTTGACGGTCCTAAGCCCGTAAAAGTATGAAGGGAGAATTGGAATTAAGTTGATTTTAATTTACAAACTGACTTACGCATTGATAGTAAGAAACCTATCGCGCTGGTTGAATGAACTCGCCACGCCCCGCCCCTCGACCGCGAGCCGCTACATTGATACCTGCGCGCTCGCGACAGGGTGTTTTTATTGTTTTTAACCGCGTGATAATAATGAACAACATTTTTATTTTTAAATTAATGAAATCTCATAAATACCTATTTTTATTTTATGAACGTTAACTAATCATTGGATACATGGTGTGGGCTGCCGTTGTAAGACGGTTAAAAAATCATGGTGTATATACAACGTGTAACAAAAAGGGTATATACATACCGAGGGCATGGCATCTTTAGATGATATCAAACGATATCGGAAGGGTTTCAGCTCAAAATAAAATACTCAAAAAATTGGTACCAAATTTTCGGTTTCGTATGTTTCTTAAAATCAAATCATAACAAACGTGGCAGCACACTACATACCTTAATAACTACTCGTTACCCGTCACGTTACTTGCCAAAATCCGATAAATGTCTTCAATATCTCTGTACGACTAGTATGATAGTAGCCTATCACAGGCGGTGTTTTTTCTCATAACTTCCTAACATAAAGAGATAGGATTAAAAAACCCTTCCAATATCGTTTGATATCATGTAAAGATGCCTCGCCTTTGTTATGTATATACCCTTTATTTTACACGTTGTATATATATATATAAAGAAAAAAATCTAAGATTTTCATAAAAGTACAACTAAATTTATTTGAATGAAAGATGAAAGTACAAGTATATATAATTAATTATTTGAAACGTTTTTTTAGTGAGATAACCCTTTATTAAGGTAGCCATGACACTTTTTATGACATTTGATTGGCGAGTTTGACAGTTCTATTTTCCCGTTGTGCTCGTGTCGAGTGTTGATTTGAGCTGATTGTGTTTATTTAATGGGTCGTATGTTCGGAATTCATGTTCTGGTTTTTTTTCCAGTCATATGGTAGATAATATAAATATGATAGCCTTTGATACATGACACGTCATACAAATGTCACTGTGAAAATCTTATTTCGCTTATTGCTGACCACCATATTTATTAGTAGTTGGCCGAATGAAATTGAATCTGTATAAAAACTAAGCCAAAATATAGGAAATTATCATTAAAAACAGTTAACTATAGCGTAACTATACCTAGCATTAAGTGTACAATGTGCTGGCCCAGGCTCCATACATTTCTGAAACATCTTTTTTCCTTAGAGGTTGTGTATTGATTTAAATCATAAACTATACATACTTTCGCATTTATAATACTATTTAAATTATATTATAAATGCGAAAGTATGTGTAGTGATATATTTAATTCGAGTCAGTAAAATGACGTTTCCAATGTTGCAGGTTTTTTATTCTAAATAAATAGTGATGTGGTAAAATCGAGATTTTACAATTAAAAGTTAGTCGAGATTACATTTCTTTTATTCAATATCACATTGCGTTTATATCCATAAAAATATGCAATTTTAATTAAACAGAACACATACTCGGTAAGTAATTAAATATTACATAAACCACTGTTATATCAAGTTAAATATCTCATTGTGACTTGTTGACTCGGTGAATTTTTGGTTATTGGAAGCACTTGTCAAAAGCATGACTAAATGTCTAAGTCTATTGATTGCCGGACATCACTATTGTAGCGGGTCACCCTTTTTTGTATCAGTGACAGTTACACTTGTCATTTTACTGACTCGAATTATAAATCGCACTATAGTGCGAGTGTAGTGTAGTGTGTCTTTAACACCAATGTCTGTGTTGAATAAATGTATTTTCTTTCTTTCTTTCTAGTGTAGTGTATGTATGGGATGGATGGATGGATGATTGTTACTGTGTTATGTAATATTGACGTTCAAAAAATGCTGATTCTGAGCCTAATTTGAATAAATGACTTTTGATTTCACGAAAAAACGACTGCACGAATTTGAATGAAATTTTGTGCACATATAGGACGATTGATGGAAACCAGGAATTACACATGGAATATTTTTTATCTCGATACTAGCTGCGCCACGCGGTTTCACCCACGTAGGTTTTGATATGTTTATTTTATATGCTCCGCTCCTATTGGTCGTAGCGTAATGTTATTTTAACATTTTTGAAATCGGACCAGATGTTCCTGAGTTTAGTGCGTTCAAAGAAATTAACTCTTCAGCTTTATATATTAGTATAGATTTACACGGGTTCGAAACTTCCGCGGGGCACAGCTAGTTTTTTTATATGGTTCCTATTCAATAACAAGTTTGTATAGGTTAAACCTAATAAAATATTTATTTTTAAGCAAAGAGCGTTAAAAAGTAAAAGTGTATGTAATTTTACAAATAAATCCTCTATATTTACCTAATACATGTTGATCAATACTGGGCCCGTTCACAAAGCGGCTCTCGATCCCTGGATGGATGTCCTCCATCAGCTTCTGATGGGCCTCCTTGAAATTCCAGCACAGCACCTTGTGACCTTCCTTCTCTAGATCTAATACCACAGATATTAAATTCTGGAAACAAATTGACAAAATAAGATTAGACAGAGAAGGATAATAATTATACTAATCAAGTTGTGTTAAGAAGTGTTTTGTTTTTATTTTATAATCTACTTGTATCTGATTAACATTTTTCGAAACTTTACAGATAATGACTAACATATTTTTTTTTTGTCTTATTGTTAAATTTTATATTCAATAAAAAAAAATGTGTCCAAGAAATACTATTTCACATATTGTACTCAAAATCAAAATTGTTTATTCAATCAGTCCAAGAAAAGTGAAGCTAAATTGCACGTTCCAAAGCGTAGATCTCTATGGACAAGAACGTGCAAGAAACTCCATGGACACTCTTTTAAAATCATAATATTTTTTTTATATATACAACGTGTAACATAGAGGGTATATACATAACAAAGGCATGGCATCTTTACATGATATCATACGATATTGGAAGGGTTTTTTAATCCTATCTCTTTATGATAGGAAGTTATGAAAAAAAACACTGCCTGTGATAGGCTACTATCATACTAGTCGCACAGAGATATTGAAGACATTTATCGGATTTTGGCAAGTAACGTGACGGGTAACGAGTAGTTATTAACGTATGTAGTGTGCTGCCACGTTTGTTATGATTTGATTTTAAGAAACACGCGAAACCGAAAATTTGGTACCAATTTTTTGAGTATTTTATTTTGAGTTGAAACCCTTCCGAAATCGTTTGATATTATCTAAAGATGCCATGCCCTTGGTATGTATATACCCTTTTTGTTACACGTTGTATATTATAAACTAGCGCTTGACCGCAATCCTGCCTGATGGTAAGCAGTGACGCAATCGTTGATGGTAAAGCGCACTAGTTTATTAAGAGCCTATTCACTCTAGCCTTGAAGACATTCAAATTGTAGTCCGACGGAAACACCGCCGCTGGCAAATTGTTCCAGTCCCTCGATGTACGCGGTATAAAGGAGGAGGCGAAACGCTTCGTCCGGATCGTAGTGGCGTTAACAACGTAAGGGTGGAAACCAGCCGTACGACGGGTCGTCCGCTGGTGGAACGGAGATGGGGGAATTAAATCATGCAATTCCCTCGCACACTCCCCGAAATGCATCCTATAGAACACCGAAAGGCTGGCTACTCTACGCCTGTGCTCTAGGCTTTGGTGACCAACTCGAGTTAGATCAGGGTCACCAATTGATGGTAAAGCGCACTAGCTTATTAAGCCTAATCACTCAAAAAACTGAGTGAATAGGAAGGAAGACGGCAGTTGAGCGAGGTGATGCAATGTTTAACCCAACAACACGACCAACGATGCTGCGCCAGAGGATGATCTGGAGACCCTCCACGACCAAACTCCCGACACAACAACTTTAGGCACATCGTACCCGCCACACATCGCAACACAACTGCTCAGACCTGTCCTCCGTACATACGGACCGTACTCCGTACCCACACACCGGCACACCCCCACTCCCGCACTTACTCGGCTGGTAAACCATGTAAATTACAGAACATTCTGTAATTTACATGGTTTACCAGCCGAGTAAGTGGCTAATGACATAATAAAGAGTAGGTATTGTATTCTATTAACTACTCTAGTAGCCACTACTCACACTACTCTAGTAGTGTATTCTAGTAGCTACGTAAAATCTTCTCGTCCGAAATACCGCAGTGTCTCAAAACAAAAGTCTTCGACCAGTGTGTGTTGCCAGTGATGACTTATGGAATTGAGACGTGGTCGCTAACAATGGGCCTTATAAGAAGGCTCAAAGTCACTCAAAGGGCAATAGAGAGGGCTATGCTTGGGGTTTCACTGCGCGATCGAATCAGGAATGAGGAGATCCTCAGAAGAACGAGAGTAACCGACATAGCCCGAAGAATTGCAACACTAAATTAGCAGTGGGCTGGACACATTGCCCGTAGGACCGATGCCCGATGGGGCCGACGGGTTCTCGAGTGGCGACCACGCACCGGAAGACGTAGGGTAGGCCCCCGACAAGGTGGACCGACGACCTGGTGAAGGTCGCGGGAAACCGCTGGATGCGGGAGGCGCAGGACCGGTCGTCGTGGAGAACCTTGGGGGAGGCCTATGTCCAGCAGTGGACGTCTTTCGGCTGAAATGATGATGATGATAGTATTCTATTCTAAAAATGATTTTTTGTATGTTATTTGTTTCACTCTAAAACGGCTGAAAGCCTTTGGATGAAAAGAGATGGCTAAACAGCGACACATAACACTTACACGTAATATTTATATATTCATTCAAGAATTGTTTAGTGTTTCAACTTTTCTTATAACTTTTGTGACCTAATTAATAATCATAAAAAGAGTTTAACATCACAAGATGAGGGAGTATCGTACATCCTCCGTTTTATCAAGTTCTTTTCTGGCAATTACCTCTTTGTACATATTTACTTCAAGTACTGATTACTTGAAGCGCTGATTGGTGATGAAATTATCAGTGAAAAACACAATTATCAATAAAAATCGTCGCAGACACTTTAAGACGCCTAGATAAAAGTACATAGCAATGTTATTGTTTGAAGTTTATGTACCTTTGTCGTAGGAGTTACGCGATATTATTTTCAGTATTGTGCAGATATGAAAAGTTCCTAAACCTTTTTAATTAGAAAATACTAATTTTTTCCTATTCAGCATTATATATTGCTAGCAACCATGTTTATACATGCGTTTTCATTTCGGGGTCTCTTGCATACTTCTGTTTAGCCTATGTCCTTCGGCACTTGGGTAGACTATGACTTAATCAGAACAAAGGATACTTACTTTATTCCAATATTGAAACTCGAGAGACGGGAGAAATCGCAAGGCGCAGGTAGTAATCAATATATTAGTGCACTACAGACCGAAATTTTGTCAAAATGCGAAATATTTAACAAGAATGCGGCGTCGTAATCTTACAGAATGCATTCCCTTAAAGGGATGATTTCCAAAAATGTATTCAGGTAACATCGAGGATGTTTTGTTGTGATTATTTATAACTTATATGTCGTGGTGGCCTAGTGGTTAAAACACCAGCCTCTCAAGTATGAGTGTGCGGGTTCGATTCCAGGTCAGGCAAGTATCAATGTAACTTTTCTAAAGTTATATGTACTTTCTAAGTATATCTTGGACACCAATGACTGAAGGTGAAGGAAAACGTCTTGAGGAAACCTGGACTTTAAGTCTGAAATCGTCAACCCGCATTGAGCAAGCGTGGTGATTACGCTCAATCCTTCCCTGTATGAGAGAAGACCTGTGACCAACAGTGGGACGATAAAAAAAGGTTGATGATGATGATGATTTATAACTTGTGCTTACCTCAGCGACGCCCAGATCCATAGAATACACCTGTCTTGCATCGAGAATAACTACGGTGATGTAGGTGGGCACGTGGCGACGTATCTTCTTTGGTATATGTTCCGAACTGGAGTATGATAGCGCGCCGCATAAGGCAATGGAGACGCAGTCTTGGTTGCCCACCTGTGGGAGGAATGAACTATGGAACGTTTATTGAAGATTGGTGCTAAATGGCAGTAGATGATGGAATTACTGTTGGGATAGTGAACAACATTTACTATCTCATATACGTAATTACACTTATATACTTTTATACGTAAGATCTGTGGGTTATTGAGTTAATTTTTATTAAAAATATACAGGTGTCCAGTATACAGTATAGGGTGAGTACCTGCTAAAATAATGCAATATTATTTTTCGCAAAATGTTATGGATTTACAGCTCCATAAAATTTTGTAAAACATGGATAAATCGAAACCGATTTCTAAACATTTTGTGATGAACATTTTTTTACCTAAAAAGTCTATTTATTGATAAATTTAATGTTCTTAAAAATAAGAATTTTTCTAATAAACATATAACTTCTTGTCTATTTTTTTATAGCTCAAATTAATTCTGTAGATAAATTTGTATAATTTTGCGGAACATATATGTTATGTTGTTTAGGTAGATAATGGCTCAAGCTATTGCTGCACTGTATTGTACCATTTACCGAACATCTTCTAGGACATATCATTTTATTAATATTAATACACAGGCGATTGAAAATACTACCCGCGTGAGTTAACTGTGCACCTCGCTGGAGTGCGACCCCTCTCCCGCTACTCCGCGCGGCGCCCCGCATTCGTCGTAAGCGCTTCGTAGCGATAGCATCTTTGTTACAATTGTCTTAATACAATTAAATCCCCTGATTTTATTACTGTTTCTGTGGAATTTTTGCTTTTTTAAGTTTTTTTTTGTTTTTTACATTTTCGACGCGTTAGTGAAGCCTGTTGGTTGCACCAACTATGGCACCAACATTATATTTCAGTCATATGTATCAATTTAATTGCAAAACGTCATGAGTAAAATGATCTAGTATTACGACGCTTTATCATCAAAGCGACCTTTTATTAACATAAAAATAAATTTATAATTCATATTTTTTTTAACATAATTCTCGTTTTTACAAACGGTACCGTCCGAATGACGTCACAGAGCGAGGTGCACAGTTAATATGCGCGAGTTAAACAGTAGAGTAGCGTGTGACCTTAAGTGCGCGTGCGCAGAGAGGGGGGCGCGCGGCTCGAGCCAGCGCACGCGCCGCGTCGGCCGCCGCGCCGCACACGATGCCGTACTCCAGCCCCCACACCGCGCCCACGCATACCGTCAGCGACCACACTGCCAGCTCCACCTCTGTGGGACAACAGACCCACAAGGTAAACATAACTATTCCCTCTTATTCTGAAAAACCCACAGTGAAAAATAATCTAAACGAGAGCCAGCATTCCACCTAATACTGGGGGATTCACACTATTGGCTGTCATTTTCGTCTTTGTAACTCATAATTTTTATACTATACAGCCTGGAAGGGTAAATTATAAATTATCTTTCAAAAATTTTAAAACAGTTTCTGTCCGAGACCGGCCGTAAACTCATAGATAAATTGATACTCTTGCACTGGCCGCCCGTTTTAACTACCTACGTCAGTTTTAACTAACTAAATTCCAATAAAAACACAATACACATAACCTGTGATGTAACTTTCCCTTCAAACTTTTCCTGGATGGGTATTTCAAAGTTAATCACATTTTTATCTACAGTTTCATTAAAAAATATTTGTTAAATTTACATCGATTGAATAATGTACACTTACATTGGCATCAAAAGACGATGAAAAACGATGGTTACTGTTTTGCCGTATTCGATGTTCGTGCCGTATGTGATGTACCCGGCTCCCGTAATGTTCATTATGAACATAGTAAATACGTAAATTCTTCGGGCCTCGTTCAAGTTATCGCCAGCCACGCCAACCATTTCGGTCCACTGTAGTTTTGTGTACGGAAAATATTACACTACACAACACGCATACATACACGACACACATAAGATACACTTGTACGATAAATGAGCGGTGGCGGGCAGACTTCGGACTTTGCGTTGCAATCGCACGTCCTTTCCATACCGTGGCTGCGCCGAACTGAGGATCTGTGTTATGCACAAACGTGCGCGTTTGCACAAGTTTCTTGGTGGCCACTGCACTGGTCCGACTCGGTCGATCCATTATTCATCTTATTCTTGATTCAGGTATTCTCGCACTTGTCTTAATTGGGCCTGATGCCGAATCGCTCTTCGTACCGCCGCACTGCCATGATATGTTATCACCACAAATCGATAAGGTACCATTTCAATGTACTAGACGGTTCTGTACGAAAATTATATCGTTACGTGTTATCCGATATGGTCTGTTTGAATACATTAACACAAGTGTATAGGGGCACTGTGCGGAATCGCGTTAAGGACTAAAAACCACCCCGGTGTTCCATCTTACACCTATGCCCGGGGGTTGCGAGAACGAACACTGCTTCTGTAGCCTTCGATAGGTGCTGGCCAGCCACTATGGGCCTCCGTAGTTTAGGGGGAGGGGGGTGTTTGCCTCCCTTCGTGACGTCCAAGAGTGGCGCGCGTGGAACACTTCGCGCCGCTACCTCGGGTCCTGATGTTCCGGTGCGCCTGCTGCGGGCCGGGCGAGTGGAGGAGATCTCCCTCTCCCTTTCCGCAGCCTCGGTGGTTTTCCTTCTGAGAAACAGTCATCTCGCAGAAGGAAACCACCGCCTCCCAGGACTCTTCGCTGCCGACCATTGACTCGATTACGGCCGGCAGCGACAGGTCACTGCCTACTGCAGAGATGAGGGCACGTGTCCTCCGCGCGCAGCACTTTCTTCCCGTATACCGCGCGTGTCCTCCCGGCTGTCGCCGCAGTGGTGACACGGGGCGGAGAGTACCTGTATCACTCGAAACGTCAGGCAGCCGTGCCTTCTCCCGAGCCAGTCCGCCAGTACCGGATGCGTGACATATGAATCAACCTGTTGCGTCCGGCCGACTGAACGATCTGTTGACCCCCGCGTGACGTGCTGTGCACTCGCCTACTGACTACTATGATCTGCCGTGAATTGTATTGTGCGCTTGCTTGGTCTGTAACCAAACTGGAACCGATTTTAAGTACATTTGGGAAAAAAATATAACATTGTGTAAAATGATTGGAATCGATTCTGTTGTTTATTCTGCATTCAGCCCCCTAATCGGCGAACACATTTTTGTGAAATGATTGCGACTAGTTGGCATCAGTTGGGATCGTTCGGACCGCCCAATGGGCCATTGTCCGTTAAGTCCAAACGATCCCAACTAGTCGCAATCATTTGACAAAAATGTGTTCGTCGATTAGGGGGCAGGTTTCGTATAAAGAAAAAAAAAACGTATAATTATAATAAAATAACAATCATGCTATATAAATCCTCCATTAGCCTTAATATTGACAATCTAAGTTTTCACGGTAAATTTTTCAGAAACAAAAGAAAATTTAATTATACAAAAAAAGATAACTACTATACTTGAATTTTTAATGAGTCTACATCATCAGCATCATTAATGAGTCTACATATAGAAACTATAAAAAACCACAAAGATAATTTGCAAAAAAAATCGCATTTTTTTTTTTCAATTTTTATTTTAATAACTTCCATAAAAAAAAAAAAAACATAAATGCTTAAGACGATTATTTCACTTATTCCTTGCATTTCACCAAAAAACTCCTCTCAGTTTAACTCAAAAACAAGTATTTTGATAAAAACTTAAAACGAATTATGGCTTTCTTTTCCAACTGCCGCATCAATTGTATCTTTTTTATATTTATGACCGTCCCAACACTCCATAAAGATGATTATACATTTCAACTAACCTTTTCTTACACTCCCTCCGATTAATTTTGAATTCCATATCGTTGACACAAGGATGGCATTAAAAGCGATAACAACATCAACTATACGAGCGATTACAATATCAATTATTAACTGCAATCGATATTAGTCATACCAGAAATGCAATAGAAGTCAAAATCTGTGGAAATGATTTAAAGAAAGATTGTATAAATGTATTATCTTCTTCTTCAGCCTATAGAGGTCCACTGCTAAACAAAGGCCTCCCCCAAGGTTTTCCACGATGACCGGTCCTGTGCTGCCCGCATCCATCAGCTTCCACCTTTATCAGACCATCGGTCCACCTTATTGGGGACCTCCCTACGTCTACCGGTACGTGTCTGCCACTCCAGAACCTTACTGCCCCACCGGTCATCGGTTCTACGAGCATGTGGCCCGCCCACTGCCACTTAATTTTAGCGCCTCGAAGAGCTATGTCGAAAAAGAAAAATCTAAAACTACATAATTACTTACTGCTATTCCGCCACAGCCTCTTCACGATGTCCACCTCCATGAGTGAGAACATGGCCACGATGATGATCCCCGCCAGCGTGGCGCGCGGGATGAAGTAGAACGCGTCGGACAGGAGTGTCACCGCCAGGAGCACCAGCATTGCTGATGAATATCATTCAATTCAATACGTTTATTTTAAACAAAAATAATTATACTCCACACACTATAAATTAGAGAGTCCATTTTGTTTAAAAATTATAATTAAAAGAGCACCAGGCAAAAGAGCATCATATACGCGCTTGTCCAGTGTTATATTGAACATTTTAGAGGCTATTTTTTTTTTCCTGTATATGAAAAGGTCGCTGAATATTCACAAAGACAAAATCTCTCTATTGTATATTTCTTGCGTGACAAAATAGTCGATAAGCTAGTCTAGTAGTTTCCACGTCGGCGGTGGGCCAGGTGCCTTAGGCTGATTAATTCTAAATCTACACTAATCTATCTTGTACAGATTTAAAAATTTAACACATGTATTTTGTTTTAAAATCTAAATAATGTAAAAAAAAATAAACCGGCAATACTGGTTATAATAGTTGACTAAATCAGGAGTTTTTGGCGGGAAGCTAAGATGAGTGCCACGCTCATTTTTCATTGGACTTTTAAATTATTTATAGTGTCGTTTACTAAATAAAAACGCGTGATTTATGTAGTAAAAAGTGCATTCAGTGAATAATTCATAAAGAACAGTGCAATATTGTAGCATAGTGGCCACATCATGGCTTTGTACCAAAACTTCCTCCTAGTGTCAGTTCACGCGCGAAACAAAAGGAGATAGGTTTAGTTAGGATAAGTTTAGGATAAGTTAGGATAAGTTACAAAAGAAGACAAGATATAATTAAGACTTGGCTTAAAGGTCTTAGAAACCAGGCCATAAAATCCAAAAAAAAAAAAAAAAATTGACTAAATCACTTTATTGTCCGGTTATGATTTTACTAACTAAAATGGGCTAATTGCAAAACCAATATTCTCCGAAGCAGTCAGATGTATATAGGAAATTACCTTTAAAGAAGCAGCCAGCAGGTGTGACCACTCCACTGGCGTGGTTGAGTGCCGTGCGAGTGAACGAGCCAGTAGACGGCATGCTCTGGCAGAACGACGACACCAAGTTACACATGCCGATGGCTAGCATCTCCTGCGTCGCGTCCACTGTCGTGCTACCAGCTACAAACGATAAAATTTAACATAAAGAAGCCTGTATTCCTAATACTTTCTGCTGATTTTGTTTGGAGCCCGTGTGATAATTATAGATGGCGAGGTTTTCGGAAACAAGTCGAATCACTAAAAAATGCGTAGGAATGCGCCAAGGGTAATGCGCGGAATTTTAACTTAATCGTTTTTTATAATGCCATCATCAGAGACTACTTTACAATCGTTGTGTGTGACTCCATGGTCCAGCCATAAAACAGAGCCGAGTTTCTTGCATCCTGCGCAGACGACGGAGTTTTCTTCGCGGCGGAGAAAAAAAATACGCTCTGCGAATAAAAAGGCCACCGCGGGTTTACCGCAAACTCAGAGCACACAACGCGGATTAAAGTCCGCTATGTGCGTTGCTTCGCCGAGTCACACAAGTTCTATTTTATTCGGGGACTTCACCGTCCTTTTGTCCAGTCCTCTCTCTGCATGTCCTCGGTTATTCGGGGGACTTTTTGTACGCGGTACTTTTAATACCTCGTTTGTGTTACTCGATACAGTTGTAAGCGATCTACTTTAGCGGACAAAAAAGTCCGCGGACCAAAATACCTCGTCTGCGCAAGCTATAAAAGTGACTAGTAGAATCAATTATTATTACTTATTTTTTTAATTTCACATTCAAAAGTACCTATCTATTTCATTAAAAATAATTTGATTATGACTTTGAACGGCGATATTTTGGTTCAAATATGCGAGTTGGGAGTAACCGTTCCACAAACCACGGCAGATCAGGAGGCCTACCACCTATCATTTCAAGTGTCCATTTCGTAGTTAAACGATCAAAAGTCAACAAACTTACCGAACGCCTTGGCGATGGCAATGCTCTCGAGTATGGCGACCAGTGGCATGACCATTCCCTCCCCACCGAATACGCCGAGCATGTCCTGGAAGTACAGCGTGTCGTTACCGACCACCGTGTGGAACGGAGGCGGACCGAAGTGGGGCAGTCCGCCATGGATCGTACCTGTAGGACAAATGGTTTATTGAATAGCTTTTCACAATTCAATTGGGCAGACCTATATCCAGTATTATATGCCGTGTTGTACCGGGCTTAGAATAGTAACAACCCATATCCTGTGGTGGGTGTCGTAAGAGGCGACTAAGGGAACTCTCACCAGGGAAGCGGGCAGCAGCCTTTCTCCTGTGGAATATCAAATTACTGCGATCCCCAACCCACAGGACATGCGTGGAGATTATGGCAAGGCCCCCCAATGGAATGAAAGCCTTGAGGGAGACGTTTGTCCAGCAGTGGACCTCCATAGCCTGAGAAGAAGAAGAAGATACTAGTGGCCCAGGATGATGAGTAAAGCCCGTAAATGCGTGAACATTCATCGTGCATAGCAAAACACGCGCCCGAAAGTCGCGTGCCCGAGACATAAAGCTATACACCGCTACCAGGAGCGCAGCAAACACGGGTGATGTACTCACTAACAGCGAAGGAATCGAGCCAGTTTAGGAAAACAATCTAGAAGACGTTTTTGTGTCAGAAAACGCCCAATTAAATATCAGACCCCAATTACTAACATGTCATTTGTTACCAGGATTGCAAAAATCACAAGAGGTGTATGTATATATTAACCAACCAGTAAGAGCAAACGGAGTGGTTCCTTTCAAGTGGAGCACGAATGCAAGTATGGCGGCTGCGAACACAACAAGTGCGTTTCGTGCGCGCACAAAGTTGAGCCAGCAGCTTGCCGCCCGTGCTCGGCACGGAGAAGTACTGTCCGTCACAGCTATTGTGGCTCGCTGTAAAAATTTAAATAAGAAGGAATTGTCATTAATAGGCAAATGATAAAAACAAAAAAAGACACTAGAAAGAATTACCAGGAGCTCATGCGTGCCTAGAAGATAGATTTATCAGTAGCAACGTCTAAGATTTGTACCCCTATAATGGCAATATATAGATTCGCCTCCAACAGCATGAGACTTGCAATAACTAGCTCAATGAGTGTGTATTATACACATCTGTATAACCTATAGGACAAAGACGTGGTGCTCAGTTTATTAATACTCACTTTTAATAACAATAAAGCTATGATAGTGCTGATGCCTAACACCGAATCCCATAGCTGAACCGTCTTAATGTGTTTGAAGAAGTTGATGATAGCATCGAAGAATGTGTTACCCGATGAGCCTGGAAAAATAATATAAAACTTTACCAAACATTATAGACTTTCATACGGTCAGTACTTTTATGAAGTTTACGCGAAGTAAAAGAAATCAAGTAAAAAAATTCTGTGTCTAGTGCAATTCTGCGGAGGGAGGCGGGTCAGATAGAACAACGAAATTTTAAAGATTTGTCTTTAATAATTTCATTATGTTTACACCATTTATTCTCTGTTGGTTTTA
This sequence comes from Sesamia nonagrioides, assembly GCA_017933935.1. NCBI lineage: Eukaryota > Metazoa > Arthropoda > Insecta > Lepidoptera > Noctuidae > Sesamia > Sesamia nonagrioides. The sequence continues at coordinate 248,911 of JADWQK010000020.1, read as the reverse complement.
AGGCTGACTAGAATACATGGAAGAGATCCACACAAGATGCTGAAACGTTTGGTAGTCGGGTAGCTCCTGCGCAAACTCTCCGAAATAAAGAAGTCATTGATCTCCTCTCAATGAATAAATGTGAGTACATTATCAAAACAGCTGTAAAGATGGCATGTCAAACATTAGTAAAAGTTCGGCCTGAAAGCATTGTCTGTGCAACGCTTAGGCTCAATCAGTCTTAATACACAAAGAGTTTTAATTTTAGATGTAGTCTAAGCCTTTTTTTTTTTTTTTCGGGGTGGAAATCCTCATAGGATGTCCGCCGCCCTAGGGTGGGCGACGGGGTCTGTCAGACTTTTACTGACTAAAACCACCCCGGTGTCTCTTCTGTCACGAGCGCGCGTAGGGCCGCGGGAGTCTAAATTCTTCCGCAGCCCCACACTCTCGTGCTGGCCCGGTCTGCCCGGGCCTCGTCTCCGGCACGGGGTAGTGGGGTGTTAAGCTACCCCGTGCATCGCCTCAGAGGCGCGCGCTGACACTCATGCGCGCCTCCGCCTCGGGGTCCATCGAATAGGGGGCGGGGACTTCCCCATGTCCCTCGCCCCTGGACCCATTCATGGGGGGCGGAAGAGGGCGTTATCCGCCCTTCTTCGGCGCCCGGTGCGTCTTCTGCGGCCCGGGAAGGGAGTTGAGATCTCCCTCTCCCTGTTCCGCAGCTTCCTTCTGCGACATCACGTCCTCGCAGAAGGACACCACCGCGTCCCACGACTCTGCGCTGCCGGCCATCCTCCGCACTACTGCCGGCAGCGTCAGGTCGCCTCCTACTTCATTTGTGAGGACACGGCGCTGCTCCTCCCAAGCTACACACTCGGAGAGCGTGTGCTGCGCCGTGTCCTCCCCGCATTGGACGCAGTGGTGGCACCGAGCGTCCGGCTCCCTGCCTAGGCAACACAGGTACTTGCCGAAGCAGCCGTGCCCCGACAGCACCTGAGTCACCCTGAACGACAGGGAGCCGTGGCTTCTCCCGAGCCAGTCGTCGAGTACTGGCCGGATCGCCTCGACGGTAGCGAGGCCGGCGGTAGGGCGCATAAGCCTCTGCCGCCAGTCCGCCACCAGGACCTGACGGAGCTCCCCTCGGCGCAGCTCGATCTGCCGCTGCGCCGGACTGGAGCCCCGTGTCCGCTCTTCCTCGCGCCATCGGTACAATGACGCGAGTACTTTCGCCTCTAGGTCCCAGGGCGGGGATCCGGCCAGAACGCAAGCCGCCTCGTAGGAAATCGTGCGATACCCGCGGACGACCCTGACGGCCATCGCCCTCTGCGGCTTGCGCAGAATGGCGAGTGTTCCGGCCGTCAGGTCCATCGCCCACACAGGGGCCCCATACAGGGCCATGGACCGCACGATTCCCACGTATAACCGCCTACAGGCGGCGCTCGGGCCCCCCATGTTGGGAAGCAACGTTGACAGCGCGCCCGCTGCACCCATCAGCTTGGGCGCCAGCCGCCGGAAGTGGGGTCCGAATTCCCATCGGCTGTCGAGCACCAATCCCAGATACTTCATGGTGGACTCGACAGCTATCCGGGCACCACTTACCACGATATGTGATCCCGGCGCCGGCGCACGCCGGGGGCCATGGAATACCATGGCCTCCGACTTGTCAAGGGCCACCTCCAGGCCCAGGCGCCGGATGCGGGTCACCACCTGTGACACCGCAGCCGTGGCTATCAACGTCGCTTCCCTGTGCGAGCTCCCTCGGGCAGTGACAAGCGTGTCGTCCGCATAACACGTCAAGTCGGCGCCCGACGGAAGCTCGCCTCTCAGCACCCAGTCGTAGCCGATGTTCCACAGGAGCGGTCCCAAGACCGATCCCTGTGGAACACCGCACGACATTTGGTGCCGACTGGCACCGTCACGTCCCCGATAGATGACGCATCTATCCTCAAGATAAGCCCCTACTATGCGGCGGAGGTAGGGAGGCACCCGATGGTATTTCAGGGCCTCCCTAATACAGCTCCAGGGTAGGGTGTTGAAGGCGTTGGAAATGTCTAAAGACACCGCCAACACCACCCCACCCCGGGATACCGTATCCTCCGCCAGGGCTCTCACGCGCATGATTGCGTCTATGGTGGAGCGCCCCCGACGAAAACCGAACTGGTTGTCGTCCAGGTTCGGCCCGTCTCCGCACAAGTGGCCGACGAGGCGATCTGCGATTATACGCTCAAAAAGTTTGCCCGCCTCGTCGAGCAGCACTATGGGCCGATACGCGGACGGCGAGTCCGCGGGGCGCCCCTCCTTCCTGAGCAGGACCAGCTTCCCCTCCTTCCACACACTGGGAAACTGACCCTGGCCGAAGCATGCCGTGAAGAGATGTAGTCTAAGCCTGCGTTAGGTACTAAATTTTAAACTATATTCCTAAGAACATAATTTCATTAAGAACTATGTTCTTAATGCAAAATTGACAAATTGAAATCGGGTTCAACGGCAGTTGCATAATAATGTTGTTGGTTTAAACTTGGGTGTAACGATAAACCTTGTTATGTAATGAGGACGTATTATCACGTACTACTTATAACCAGTGTGGCTACCATGAGTTTTCATTGCGAGACTCGAACATACGCATTTGGCGCTCTCATTGGTTGAGAGTTCTTACAACCTTGAAGCGGGACAATCGATGAGTCAAACGAGGTCGATATCGATGATCGAGTCTTCGTAATGAAAACTCATGGTAGCCACACAGGAGTTTTTTACCTTCTATCCTGAACAGTGACTTCAGTTGTGAAGCGCTGATCTGAAGCGCAGCGGCAGTAGTGAATCCGCTGATAACTGGTTTCGATATGAAGTCTAAAAGAAAACCTGGAAATATAATATTATTTTATTTGAAACATTTTATTTTCTTTATAATGTTGGTCCACAAAAGGAATTAATGAAAGGCAATTGCATGCAGCTAAGATAAGATGTAAGGAAAACTTTGCTTGCGAGATGCAGAATTTTGCATGACGTCAGTATGATGCGTTATGCGCGTGTAGCGTTGTAGATACCGCTACAAGCTCCCTTAGAGTGTTTTCATTGGTGCAGAAAAGGTCAATGCCTTTCATCATAATTTCAGCGGAAAGACGTCCACTGCTGGACATAGGCCTCCCCCAAGGATCTCCACGACGACCGGCCATGCGCCTCCCGCATCCCGCTGGATGAAGGTGGTGAAAGTCGCGGGACACCGCTGTTTCGCTGCCGCTGAAACCGCTGATCGTCGATCCACCTTGTCGGGGGCCTACCCACGCTGCGTCTTCCGGTGAATGGTCGCCACTCGAAAACTCGTCGGCCCCATCAGGCATCGGTCCTACGGGCAATGTTCCCGGCCCACTACCACTAAGTGTTGCTATGCCGGTTACTCTCGTTCTTCTGCTGATTTCCTCATTTCTGATTTAATCACGCATCAATGCCTTAATCACAACAAATCTAGTAATGGGCACACAAAACAGCTAAGTACTCAGTTTAAATGATGATAATAATAATGATGGAAAATAGGTAAACGCATATTTCCAAGGTAGCCAAAGTCGAAAGTTAGAACTACTTGCGTGAGCAACAAATCCGCCGTTTGTGCAGTTCTTATGTAAGCTAAGTTCTTATTATATTTCAATTTAAATTGTTTTTGTGTGTTTCTGGTTGATATAAGTAATAACACTAGTTTCTAAGTCGTGTGTATACTTTATTTTTCTCTTTTTTTGCACGGTTAAGCAGATGATGATATTATTATAGCTAAAACTTAAGGTAACTAATACCTATATGGATCATTATATGCAACTTAACATCTGTTCCTACTACCTACCACGTTCTGTGCAAATAAAGAACTATATTATATGAATTACAAGAGATAACCAAGACAATGAAAGTAAACTTATCACTCATCATGAACTAGCAAAATACAACATGTAATTAAAATAATTCTCCTTTCCTATTGTGACTTTGTAAACATCATAAACATCATTCATTGTAACATCACGGATGAATACACGCCCTTGCTCTTGCTTCATTTCATTGAGTTCAAGGCTATGTAGCAATAGGTAATCTCAGTAATCTAGAAGATCTACATTGAATAAAAACGTTGCGGCAGAACATTATAGTAGTGCAACAATAAAACTATAAAGAAAATAATTTCAAACAAAAAATGCCATAGGCAAAGCAATGTTGTTGGACCTTGACATCTCTGGATAGAGGTGGAAGCCTTTGCTCAGCAGTGGGACATTAACAATTCAAAATATCTATACTAATATATAAAGCTGAATAGTTTATTTGTATGTTTGTTTGTTTGTTTGTGCGCGCTAATCTCGGGAACTACTGGTCCGATTTGAAAAATTATTTTTGCGTTGGATAGCCCATTAATCCGGGAAGGCTTTAGACTATATAACATCACGCTGCGATCAATAGGAGCGGAGCATAACTAAACCACGCGAACGAAGTCGCTGGCAGCCGCTAGTGTAGTATAAAAGCGAAATCATAATCAAGTTTAAATTTAAATTGACCGTAATATCTGATCGGAAGGTAAGCATGGACGGGTCGGTCATCATATAGCTCAACCCGTTTTTAGGAAGCACAACGACCTGTCGGACAATTCTACTAGGTTTGCAGGACATTGCATTTGCCGTACTTACAAGTATTCCTACTAGCATACCGTCCTCATATACTTAATAAACACAGTTTCTCAACAAACACAATGACCGCCAGAAGTTCAGTGTCTTACATTAGCATAAACAGTACTTTCTCTTCACGTAACAGGGCGCCAGATGCCGAAGGAGTTATAAACATGCGATGTTATGCTAGTAGAGAAATTTTAATATGATCGACATTCTTATTAATGACTGTTTTTGTTCGAGTAAGTGTTATTACGATCTGAAAACCTGGTAGATACCCTCTACTTTATAGCTCGAAGAACTTTTCCCAATGTAAATTATATATTCATGACCATTTGGATCATCTTTTCCTGTTGGCAGCCGCCAAAATTCTATGGAAATGTACATATTTTTTGTTAAGGAAATTCAAAACTGGTTTCAAATCAGTTTTAAGTAGGTATGCTTGCTTATTTATTTATGGATGTAGGATCATATTTTTTTCAAGTAAGAATTCAAGACGAAGAAGCGTGGGTAGGCCCCCGACAAGGTGGACCGACGACCTGGTGAAGGTGCGGGAGGCGCAGGACCGGTCGTCGTGGAGAAGCTTAAGGGAGGCCTATGTCCAGCAGTGGACGTCTTTCGGCTGAAATGATAATGATGATGAAGAATTCAAAGTTTTTTTTTTTTTATAATTTAACCAGTGCTATTTGCAATTTAAAGCAGTGATGCAATCGTTGATAGTAAAGCGCGCTAGTTTATTAAGAGCCTATTCACTCTAGCCTTAAAGACACTTAAATTGTAGTCCGAAGGAAACACCGCCGCTGGCAAATTGTTCCAGCCCTTCGATGTACGGGGTATTTTAGACGAGGTGAAACGCTTCGTCCGGATCGTAGTGGTGTCAACAACGTAAGGGTCTAAAAAACCCGTCGTACGACGTATCGTCCGGCAATTTCAGTTATTTTTAACCGACTTCAAAAAGGAGGAGGTTACTCAATTCGATATGCTTTTTTTTTTATGTTTGTTCGCGCATAACTTCGTCGTTTATGAACCGATTTTGATAATTCTTTTTCTGTTGGAAAGAAGACGTTCCCAAGGTGGTCCCATGATAAGGATATCAGGGTTAGATGGTGGAAGACCAGAGAAAACAAGGGAAGCTTTCAAAAATTGCAGGGGCGACTAGTGCATTTCTTAGCATTTTCATTAAGTATTTTAAAGCACTACAATTTAATAAAGGATAGTAGATCTGACGATGGAGCCGGGAGACGGTCGAAGGAACTCCTCAACAATTCACAGCAGCTACCTTGTGTTTGTGCTTGAATAATTTGTATTGACAAGAACCTTACACCTAGATGGGTGGTGACAGTCATTAGGGAGCTGATGATGATGACAAAGGTCAGTTCAGGGAACTCCTAAACGATTTACAGTAGCTAACTTGTATTTGGACTCAATTCATTTATATTGATGAGACCTTTGCACCCATTGGATTAAAAGAATGGTCTGCAGTAAATTTGATGATGAAGACCATAGGCAGTTGAGGGAATACTTACGGGTAAAAATTAAAGTAAACAAAATTACGTCATTTCCCAACTGTATTTGCGTCAGCTTCCAGTCTGACCGGATGCAACTGAATACTAGTACTTTTGACAACTAAAAAGTGTAAAATAAAAACTTTTTTACAAAAAAACAACCGACTTCCAAAAACCACTACAAAGTGAAAAATAACTAATTTTGGAAGTCGGTGTCAAAAATGAATATACAAAACCAAAGACACCGACTTCCGAAATTAGTTATTTTTCACTTTGTAGTGGTTTTTGGAAGTCGGTTGTTTTTTTGTAAAAAAGTTTTTTTTCCATTTATATGAAGCGTACTGATAAGAGATTGCAATAGTACAATTATATTGTCAAGAGTGCCTGTAACAGTGCCTATAGGAATATACTTGACATCATAGCCTACAGTGATAACGAGCTGATAACTGTGCAAATTCGTCAACGTCTCTATGGTTTTGTATTTCATTAAAGAATCGTTTAACTAAAAACGAATATTATAAACGTGAAAGCTTGTACAAAACATTCATTATGTTTGTCATTCATTCATGCAAAAACTAGTGAACGTATTTGGATATAATTAGGCACACAGGTGATTTATAAGCAGAATTAACATATTGAATAGTTTTTGTCTAGACATTCCGACGAGATTGAAAGTTATGTGGGTGAAAAATCGGGGCGCATTGTTAATACATCAATTACAATTTCTAATGTAACGGTATTATCGTCGATGAGAATGTCTCGGCATCATGATGACACACGGAAATGTATAGTATTATAATTATGAGAGTAGGTACAGCTGATGGTCGATGGGGCAGAAAAGCTATTGAATGGCGACCACGTACCGGTAAGCGCAGCGTCAGAAACTCACCGACTAGGAAGTCGAATGACCTGACCAAAATCGCTGGGAAGCGCTAGATGCAGGCCGCGTCCAACCGGTCTTTTTGGAAATCCTTAGGGGAGGCCTATGTCCAGCAGTGGACTTCATGTGGCTGAGATGATGATGATGATGATAATTATGAGGACGATTTTAATGGGCATAATATTACAATCCTTGACAATTCAAAGGTGCCTGAAAACAGTTTAATTGCAATAAAACATGTTTGAGTTTGAAATTTCCGACCACAAGTACTTTATTTAATAAGGTACACGACGTGATTCCTTACACGCACATAAAAAATTATTTATTTATTTTTTTCGATGAGTTTAGTTTTTAACACGACATGAATTACATTGTTTTTTTATTACTTAAAAACTAGTGCTTGACTGCAATCCCGCCTGATGGTAAGCAGTGATGCAATCGTTGATGGTAAAGCGCACTAAACTTAAAAAACAAAGGAATAGGAAGGATGATGGCAGTTGAGCGAGGTGATGCAATGTTAAACCCAAGACCAACACGACCAAACAAAGCTGCGCTAGAGGGAGATTGATCTGGAGACTCTCCACGACCAAACTCCCGACACAACAACATTTGGCGCATCGTACCCGCTACACATCGCAACAATGACTGCTCAGACTGCTCAGACCCGTCCTCCGTACGGCTTCACCAGACATCATGCATGCCGACGAATCGCTTGGCGGCAAGACTTTGTCTGGTGGGTGGTAACTTCTGCCCATAGCCGATGTTATGGCCTGCCACCGATATTTGTACCTTGAATAGTGTTTTTGTTAATTGTGTTTTCCATGTTATTTAATTAATGAAGATTTGTTGTAATGCTCAACGAATTGAATATTATTTTTAGCAAAACAATGGTTCATTGTTTTTTCCATGTTGTTTTATTAGCAGAGATTTTACCTATTGGTCAATGAATCGAGTTTTATTTTTAGCAAAACAATGGTTCGGGAAGAGGACTAAACTAATATTTATCTTTTGTCCTTTTCTTAATGAAATAAAAAGAATAAGATTTCAATAAAAAGATAAATAAGATTAAGAAAGAATAAGATTTAAATAAAAAGATAAATAAGATTAAAAAAGAATAAGATTTAAATAAAAAGATAAATAAGATTAAAAAAGAATAAGATTTAAATAAAAAGATAAATAAGATTAAAAAAGAATAAGATTTAATTAAAAAGATAAACAAGATTAAAAAAGAATAAGATTTAAATAAAAAGATAAATAAGATTAAAAAAGATTAGATAAGATTTGAATAAAATTTAGTTTAGTTTGTGAACAAAGGTGTCGGCGCCATACCAGTCTATAAGAAATAATCCTCATGTTGGTCACACAGGAAACTTCGCTGTAAGATTAAGTGGCATAGCTACGTAAAATAAACACAATACATAAACAATCCGGAATAAATTGTCCAAATTTAAATGATGGTGAAAACTCTTTAATTCATCATCATCATCTCAGCGTCAATCCCAGTTGCATCCGTAGCTTTTCAGCTTTGGAGTCTGGGGTCCGCTTTACCAGTCTAACTGCTGATTTTGGCTAAACTTCGATATTTTCCGTGAAGCGACTGCCGTCTGACCTCCACAACCCGAAGGCGATATCTAAGCATTGCAGTTAGACCAATTGTTAGACTTTTGAGGGCTCCAACAACTCGTAACGACTGCCACTAGATGTTCGTATGGCAACCGGGACCAACGGCTTAACGTGCTTTCCGAGGCACGATCAGACCAGTGCAAATATTCATATTCATGCATACAAATATTTGCACTGTGCGGGGATCGAACCCGCGCCTCCTTGCGCAACGGCCGCGTTCGCTAGCGTTACGCCACAGAGGCTGTCAAAACTCTTTAATCCATCATTTACTGTTATTAAACTCAGACTCAGATTCAACAAGCAATTCTAATTTATAATACTCGTGTATTGGTCGATGTAGGTACTCACCTAACTGTAGTACCCCGAGCAGTAATATAACGCATCCTGACAGAAAAGCCGCCAAGTACGCGAAGTCAGCTGACTTGGCGACATACTTAGCCAGCAAGGCAGCTAAGATGGCGGTGGGGCCAACTGTAACGTCCTTACAACTGCCGAACAGCATGTACATGAGGCCAGGGAATATGCTGGAGTACAAACCGACCTGGAAAGATTGGAACAGTTAAGGTCAAGGAATTATTTGTGAGAAGTGTAGGACAGGACAGGTCAATCCGTCCCTTTCCGACAGTAAATGGAGGCCTATATCCAGCAGCTCGCCGCCCGGTAAGGACCAGGCCCGAGTCGACGGCACGTTGTGTTTCACGCGCGCCTCAAAGAGATGTCAGCACATCGTAACGGGGTCCACGAAGACCGATGCCTCCTGGGCCAGGGTTGCGGGTTGGTTAAACAAGACACCGTGGCCCTGGCCGTCGCACAGGCAAGCGAATAAATACGGGTGGGTTTAGTCCGTAAAATTCTGACACGCCCTTCCGCTCCGCACAGAGCGGGAGAAGTCATTTGATGATTTCCCATCCCAACAAAACAAAATACCTATATGCAGCAGCGGATTTTTTCAGGCTTAATGATGATAATTAGCAGAGGATAAAAGGGAATTTGATTAAAAAATAAAGGAGTAAAAAGTTTGTTTTGAATAAATCCAAATGTATATATACTTTTGTTCGTAACTGTAACTACAGCACACAAATTCTTAAAATCTACTTGCTAAGAAGTACTAACAAGTATAACCTTACAATAAGCCAGCAATTAAATGACCAAAGCAATAAAAAGAAAAGAAATTACCTGTGGAGGTAAACCAGCTACCATAGCATATGCGATGCCCTGTGGTATTGAGGTCAGACCCACGGTGATACCTGCAAAAACAGATTTACTTTGAAACATTATAAGTTTTTTTTACAAATTTCCTTTATCAGATCAGGTGTGGCAATTAGTCCTGTGATGTGGTAGTTTCCTCTGCGATACAACCGTGTCATTTAGGCTGCGAAAAGGGAGAGGAAGATCTCGTCCTCTTATCCGATCCGCAGCAGGCGCACCGGCGTCGGCGGAGGGCGGATAACGCCCTCTTCCAGCCCCCCTAAATGGGTCCGGGAGAGACAGACTCGAGGACATCTATCGCCGCCAAACATCAGGACCCGAGGTGGCGGCGCGAAGTGTTCCACGCGCGCCACTCCTAGACGTCACGGGGGAATCAAAAACCTCACTCCCCCTCCCTGATCCGAGGAGCACAGCGGTGGACCGGCACCAATCGGGGGTTGCGTAAGCAGTGTTCGTTCTCGCAACCCCCGGTGTAGGTGTGAGATGAAATACCGGGGTGGTTTTTAGTCAGTAAGTCTAACAGACACCGTCTCCCGACCCAGGGCGGCGGACATCCATGAGGATTTTCCACCCCGGGAAAAAAGGTAGCAGCGCGGTGACTAGCCTGCTGATGGCCATCATCAGATTATCGCAGATTGCCTGCCTTTTCCCAACTATGTTGGCCTTGGCTCCCAGTCTAACCGGACCTGACTTCACAACCCAGTTATCACTACATATTATAAAACAGAGTCACTTTTACTTTCCCTTAATATCAGTCGAAATCAGAGCCCACTATTTGTTCCTTATTATTATTCCTTATCCAAATTAATTACGTCATATCAAAGGTAATTTCAGTAGCAGCAGATCTCTTTTTGAATTATTCAAATCAAAATCAAATCATAACAAACAAATTATTCTAAACTAAACATTAGGAAAAATCCGCGTGCCGCTCGCGCTCTTGCCGGCCGCCTGCTAGTTGAGTGTTTCTCTGCCTAAACCGCGGAGGGAGTGGGCCGGAGCGGGGGATCATTATTTCGAACAAACTTGCTACCCCGGTAGGCTTTCATTCTGTTTGAAGGTGGTGGAACTGGTTACCCATGAACAATAAGGTCGATGTATCTTGTAGAGTCAGATATTGGCTGATGGGTAGACAGTAGACATTATTTTTATTGAAGGGCCACCGTTTCTTAAGGAAGGCTTAGGTACCTATATCATTTGTCCACGTGCGAAGTCAGGGCGGGTCGCTAGTTGGATATACAAATGGAACCTTGGTAAGACCGGTTGAGACTTTCCGGCTTCTGTCAAAGGATTCATAAACGACAGTCGGGAGCTCAGCTTAACGTGTTTCCCGACGCACGGATGGGTCTTGGTACGTAAAGATAGTCTCCCATCCACGGACTAACCACGGCAAGCGTAGCTTAACATGCTCAAGCGAGCCGAGCGGCTATTATTTCTTAGCCACAGGACCATGTAGGTACCTATAAGATAAATGGTACGGGCGACAGCAGGTCAAGCTACCCTAAACTGCCAAAAACTCCCAATCAATCTTGAGCCTTAATACTTTAGAGACAAAGTTGCAAATCTAATAAACAAATCTTACAGATTGTAGTACCTTGGTGTGCTGTCGTCTGTACATAATACAATCATACATTTGCACTCACGCCGGGTAAGAGTCTGACCAGACAAAATTCTTTAAATATCTCACCGTCAAAAATTGGTTGAAGTGGGCTTAGAGAGCTGTCAATAGTGTCAATCTCTAGCATTAGTTGGAATGACACCGTACTTCATGCTTACTTCACTCAAGTCTTCACAGAATCGCACTACTGTTACTATCTAATCAGTCTTTCAGATCCCAATTGTCATCATTATCTGCTTGGCCGCAATCCCGTCTCATCCGAGCAGTGATGCAATCATGGATGGTAAAGCGAGCTAGTTTATTAAGAGCCTATTCATTCTAACCTTGAAGACATTTATTTGTAATCAGATGGAAAGACCACTGCTGGCAAATTGTTCTGGTTCCTCGATATACGCGGTATAAAAGGCGAGGCGAAACGATTCGTCCGGATCGTAGTGGTGTCAACAACGTACTCGCCATACGACGGGCCGTCTGATAATGGAACGGAGATGGAGGAGTTAAGTCATGCAATTCCCGCGCACACTCTCCAAAATGCATCGTGTAGAACACCGACAGGGTGGCTATTCCACGCCTGTGCTCCAGGCTTTGGAGACGGTTTTAAACCAAATCTGGGTCGCCAATTAAGGTTCTTCGCACGCCTCTCCGCCAAATTCAAAGATGACAGGTAGTATTTTGCAGCACCAGCCCAAATGTGGCTGCAGTATTCCACACAGGAGCGGACCTGAGCTGCGTTTTATATAACATTAGAAGCTATGAAGTACCGCCGGACCTTAGCAATAATGCCAACTTTCCGGACAGCCACCTTGGCTTTAGGTTTGAGGAAATCACAACTCCCAAAAGCTGAAGGTGGTCGGTGCACTCCACGGATACATCCCGAAAAGTAGAAACCAAGGTGAACAGGCTCCCTTTGGCGGTGAATAGACACGCTTGTGTTTTGGCGGCGTTGAATGCCACAAGATTGGCTGCGCCCCATTCAGATACTGCTTGTAGTGCAACATTCGTTCGCTCTACCATAGCCTCTCTTTCGGACCAGATTGCTTCCTTACTAGCCCGAGGACCCGGCAGGTATATCTCCACAACTGTCCTGTCATCTACATACCCATAGGTCGATGTCACTACTTAGCTCACGCACAATGAATTACAGGTTATTATTCCAAAACACCTACGCTATGTGAGTACTACAGATGACTGCCAAAATGAAAGATGCACCGGTCCACACCAGATTGAATTTATCTATTAAGCTATTTAAATCAAGTCTAAACACTGTTTTCACAATTCCGTGGGAAGATAAGATAATATCTATTGCACTAAGAGATTACCTGTAAATACCAGACGTGCTCAGTTTACAACCAAGCTATGTTTAGTTAAGGGTCATAAACAGACAATTAAAATTCTATACGCACAGGATATTACGGTTATTAGTTGGCAGCTAACGAGGTAAGGTATTCATTATTTTCTCACTAGTATAAAACAGTGTTGTTTGAACTTATGTGACCCTGGTACACGTAGCGCGAACACGAATAAGAAAATTAAACACCAGCTCAACATGAGCTGGTGAAGTAAGTAACACGTATTGGAAATTGCCTTAATTCCAAAATATGGCGTACCTGTCATAGCCTACTGGTGTAATTTATCGTTTATTCAACCGCCTAGTGTTTCAACTAAACAGCAGTCATTGAACTAAGAGCCTGAATTATATTATAGTAAGTTCGGGTGTCGTAAGAGGCGACTAAGGGAACCCTCACCAGGGAAGCGGGCAGCAGCGCTTCTCTTGTGGAATAACAAATTACTGCGATCCCCAACCCGCCTGCCAAGTGTGGGGATTATGGCAATGCCCCCAATGGAATGAAAGCCTTGGGGGAGGCCTTTGTCCAGCTGTGGACCTCTATAGACTGAGATGAAGAAGAAGTTTGATCTGCACTGCCTTGAAGCATTTATCTTTATCCTCATATCATATAATATCTATCTGCTTAAATGGGCTAGAATTTTATTATCATTATTTCTTCTTTGCAAATCCAATTCCAATTAATCTATCGGATAGACAAACGGAGCGCTTGTATAATTATTAAAACAAAAACATTTGGCCAGGTTACCGAACGTTATATTTTATCAGTGAACCGGTTCATTTGTCGGTCAGGCGAACAAATTCTACCATTCAGGTATTTATTTCATTTAAGGTAAACACCTGCTGCTGGGTTGATGTACGCATGTCCTTGTCCAAAATCCTCAATCAGGTTTCTACGATATTTAGGACATATTTTCCTACTAAGCACCTACTTAAATGAGTAATTCTTGGCAAGACATTGTTCATTGAATCTAAATTTCCCTTTAAGTACAAAATATATGCTAAAGAAAACACGATGATTATTAGCACGCATCCGGGAGAACAATGCCAAGGTTTACAAAATTTTTAGAAAATTCTTAGTCTTATCAATGATCAGTTATTAGATGATACAAATAAAAGTTATTTATTATATACGAGTATCTTCCTCAGCCTATAGATGTCCACTGCTGGACAAAGGCCTCCCCCACGGCTTTCCACGATGACCGGTCTTGTGCTGCCCGCATCCATCGGCTTCCCGCGACCTTCACCAGGTCATCGGTCCACCTTGTTGGGGGTCTCCCTACGCTGCGTCTTCCAGTACGTGGCCGCCACTCCAGAACCTTGCTGCCCCATCGGCCATCGGTTCTACGAGCAATGTGCCCTGCCCACTGCCACTTAAGTTTAGCGACTCGCAGAGCTATGTCGGTGACTTTGGTTCTTCTGCGGATCTCCTCATTTCTGATTCGATCACGCAGAGAAACTCCTAGCATAGCTCTTTCCATTGCCCTTTGTGTGACTCTGAGCCTTCGTATGAGGCCCATTGTGAGCGACCACGTTTCAGTTCCGTAAGTCATCACTGGCAACACACACTGGTCAAAGACTTTAGTCTTGAGACACTGTGGTATCTTGGACGACGAGAAGATGTAGCGTAGCTTCCCGAACGCTGCCCAACCGAGCTGGATTCGCCGAGACACCTCTTTCTCGAAGTTGGACCTACCTAGTTGGACTGTCTGTCCCAGGTATATATACTCGTCAACAACTTCGAGTGCAGAGCAACCAACTACAATTGGAGTGGGTGCGACATGAGAGTTCGACATGATCTTCGTCTTATCCATGTTCATTTTTAGACCCACTTGTTGGGAAGCTCTGCTGAGGTCATTGAGCATTTTGCCCAAGTCTTCCAGGGTCTCAGCCATGACCACGATATCATCTGCGAAACGGAGATTAGTGATGTACTCGCCGTTGATGTTGATGCCAAGTCCTTTCCAGTCCAGGAGCTTGAAGACATCTTCCAACGCAGCAGTGAACAATTTAGGAGATATGACATCTCCTTGTCTCACTCCACGCTGCAGTTGGATCGGTTTCGAGTCCTGATTCTGGAGACGGACTGACATGGTGGCGTTTTTGTACAAACACTTTATCACCTCAATGTATCGATGGTCAATTTGGCACCGCTGGAGAGACTGTAGCACCGCCCAAGTCTCAATCGAATCGAAGGCCTTCTCATAGTCCACAAACGCCAAGCATAGTGGTTTGTTATACTCCTCGGACTTCTGTATAACTTGCCGCAGCGTATGAATGTGGTCTATGGTGCTAAAGCCTTTTCGGAAGCCTGCTTGTTCGGGAGGCTGGAAGTCGTCGAACCTGCGAGCGAGACGATTCGTGATGACCCTAGAAAACAGCTTGTAGACATGGCTCAGGAGGGATATCGGTCTGTAGTTTTTCAGGAGGGTATTGTCACCTTTTTTGAAAAACAAAACCACCACGCTCCTGTGCCACGCCTTAGGCGTTTCGCCTTTAAGAATGACGGAATTAAATAGCTTCTGAAGCGCTTTAAGAACCGGTTTGCCACCCGCTTTCAGAAGCTCAGCTGTAATTCCATCATCTCCAGCCGCCTTATCGTTCTTGAGCTGTTTCAGGGCCATACCAATCTCGTACAGGCTGACGTCCGGGATATCGTCGGTGTAGTGTCGGGTTAGTCTGGCTCTAGGATCATTAGCCAGGCTTACAACAGGTGCGTGTGTTGATGTGTATAACTCTCCGTAGAATTTCTCCATCTCACCCAAAAGCTCGGGCTTGGAAGTGACGATCCTACCATCCCCAGTCTTCAGCTTCGCAAGTAGACTCTGTCCAACAGACAATTCTCGTGCGAACACTTTGGAGCCTTTGTTCCGCTCGAGAGCCTCTTTAATACAATTTGTATTAAATTGGCGTATATCGCGAGTCAGAGACTTTGAGATCTGTCTGTTAAGGTATCTGATGTGCGAAGCGTTATCAGAGGATTTTAAGATCACCTCCCGTCTTTCTTCCATTAGCCGGCGGGTGGGACCGGAGATCTTCTTCTGTCTTTTTGAACGGAGGGTTTTGTAGAACTTAGACCCTTCCGTTTGGAGAGTTTCCACCAACCTGTTGTTGTAGCGGTTTCGTAGTTCGATCTGAAAGCTCTCGGGGTTTTGGAGTTGTGTTGACGCTGGACGGAGCGTAGACTTCATAAGTCGAGAGCGTTCGAGCCTAATGTTGAGGTTCAAGATGCCTCTAACAATACGGTGATCACTCCCGGTTTTTACCGCATGGATCACGAAGACATCGTTGAACACTTGCCTTCTCGTTGACATTATGAAGTCTACCTCGTTTTTGGTCTGACCATCGGGGCTAATAATTAATGTTATGTTTAATGTTATTTATTCGAGTATAAATAACATTAAAGGATCACAAATAGGGGAGTAATGAAACCAGCAGCTTACCAGAATCTCATAAGTACAAGACTAAGCGGTTACAGTGCTTGGCACCATACACAAATATTAACAAAGGTGCGGCCCCGATAAAACCCACTAAAAACTATAGAGGTCCATTTAACAAGATTAAGTTCAAGCTACCAAGATTACATTTGATTATGTCGCAGTCTACTGGTTTAAAATTGCAAAAATTATGGTAGCCCTGTCTTGAAAGTATTAATTAATTACTTATTTATTATTACTAGATTGATGCACTAAGGCCATTGAATTTGAGTTCGTACACCAGGATCCCATAAGCAATACAGCACACACGGCACTGATGTTGACGTCACCACGAAGCAGGTGAAGCTTCACTAAAAGTTAGTGTCGCACCTACCAGGATAACATAGACATTATAAAGCGTATCTTACCGGCAATGGCGTCTCTCAGTAGGAACTCGAAGCTGTACTTTGGAAGCCATATTGTGACGGGTAACCTTCTCTTCCATGACTCTATGCTGCAGAGTTTTGACGAGAGCCGTCGTAGTCTGCTATTTGTTTGCTGGACATTTCCTGAATAAAAAAGGCAGTTGAGAGAATGAATTATAATTAGATAATACATTATTACAGAAAGAACGCAATTACAATCAGTTATAAAGGCGAAAGCTTGTGAGTGATTAATTGATTGTGTGTTTGTTTTTTTACCGTGCCTTGCTCAAAAGGATGGACCAATTTTGATGAAGTTTGGCCCACTTATAGTTTAAAACCAGCAGGAACCCCTGGGAATATCGAGATGAAAAATACCCTGTCTTAATCCTTTAGGACAGGATACTTTTTATCTCGATATTCGCACGGGATAGAAACTTATGCTGAATCCGCAGGGCACAGCTAATAAAATATATATAGCATCATTACTCATTATCCTAACCATTTCCTATATCCACGTCATTTCTTGTATATGCGAAACCCGAAACACGTGTCCAATATTTTTAAGTAAAGAATCTACGTACAAAATTGCAAAAAGATACGATAAGAAACCACAAAGTTATGGGTTTGTTATCTTACTTGTTTGTGCCAACAAAAATATGGTCAACGCAGTGCTCGCATGCCCGCGCCTGCAGCGGCGAGGCGCGGGGGGGCCTGTCTCACTGTGCTCCTAGTACTATGACATACCGTCAGCTGTGTGCGATCGACAACCACACTGCAACAATTTGTAAATGTAATTGGGAAAAAATATAACATGGTGTACTAGCCCCGCACGATGATATTGCGATGGAACCTTGTCACAATAACAGCGTTGTGACGTCATCTGTCACACAAAAGGACAGCTAGCAAAAGAATGTTAAATGAAAAATTAATATTAGGGTTAAGGGTTTATTTGTATTTTATAATTTTATTACACTCTTTATAAAGAGTGTATGTATAAATTAATATTAGGGTTAAGGGTTTATTTGTATTTTATAATTTTATTACACTCTTTATAAAGAGTGTATGTATAATAAAATTAATATTAATTTTGCATTTAACATTCTTTCTTCGGTATACTTACTCACCCATATTCTGACAAATAAACTTTCATTATTAAAAATTTCAAGGAAATAATTTTTGTAGACGTAAGAAAAATATACTTACCTATTCGTATATCTTTCTTACATGTATACTATGTTTTTCTAACCACATTTCTGTTAATTTGCGAGCGGGAATTGAACCAGAGTCCACTGTGTAGTAGTCATGTTTTAATTACTACCTACATCTATCAGCTTATAAATAAAACCAGGATAATATGTAAAAAAATGTATATAGTCTTCCGAATCATAACTGCTTTCTGTGTCTGTCGTTTCCGATTCACTGTCGTCACCGTATTTATGACAAATAACTCGTCAATTATTCGATCTTTATTCCAATAGGTATTCCTCTTCAAGCCGTTTAACATGATTGACTTCCTTTCGCCAGTCATCTGGAGTTATTGACGCCAACGACTCCAACGTCAGAGCTTCAATGCGACTTTCCAACTGCTCCATATTCTTTTCTGACACCCTCATCTTTACCAGATTCCAGATGTACTCAATGGGGTTGAGGTCGCAGTTGTAAGGTGGTAATCTAACGACTTCATGGCCATTGCCAGCTAATAAATTGTCAATTTTATAATTTTTCGGCGGTCTGTGCCGTTTAATTAATAAATACAGTTCAGGTTTTGTACTGTCGTTGGGAAAGTCTCAACAATCAACTGTTTTTTATTGTTCATACTTGGTGGCCTATTCTCATCCCTACTGTGATAAGGGGCGTTGTCCATCACAATTTTTGAGTTGCGTGGTATGTTGGGTACTATTTTGTCTGTAAGCCACTTGGTGAAATACTCAGCATTCATTTGATCATAGTAATCCCCCGTTTTGGTGTCTGCTTTAAACATTAAAAGGGCATTGTCAACAAAACCGCTTTAACTTCCCGCGTGAACTATTATCCATCGGCGGCCGGGGCTGTCGTTCCGGCTCACTCCATCGGTTGCTGTTTGCCAACATTTTTCTACCGTTTAGTGTGCATGTATCCACGTTTCGTCGAGATAAATAACGGGTCTTTTGTTATTACCAAGCGAGTCATTTTCTTTCATACGTCGTAAATATTTAGCCCTCCACGCTTGAATTTGGGGTCTTTGAATTAGGGCCAGTCTTTTTTGTAGCATCGTTTAAATTGGTAGCCTAAATCACATTTAATTATTTTTCTTAATGTAGTTTCACTACCAGTATTAAGGTCTACTTTTGAAGCCGCCAAGATTTTGCGCATTGTGGGTATTTCTCTCCTCACCGTACACATTGAATCTATAATATTTCTTAAAGCTGTTAAGGAAAACCCGTCGAAATATTTCTTCTTTTGTCTTTTTCCTTTAGTAGGAGTTCTCATTTTGCTGCCACTGGCTGTTGCTGACTCATGCTCTCGTCTCAATTTCGTCACAGTATTTTTTGCAACGCCTGTGGCACATGCCACACACTCCGTGACTTTGATAGAATTTTGCAAAATATTTTTAATAACTGTAAGCAGTTGCTTCGGTATTAAAATGTCCGAAGCACTTTTTAAAGCACGGTTTATACTTTCAAGAACTAACTTACAATCCTCTTTCTCTTTAACAAAATAATTGTCCACTTTAATTATAATTTCACGAGCACGACTATTAATTAATTTCTTACTCATTTTAACGAGTAACAGTTAACAAAACTAAACAACAAAACTCAAGAACAACAATAAAACAGGATAACAAAAACAAAAAGCTAACAAAAATATTCGATGTGCGTAAGTGGGTAAGCGCGGACTGAACTTGCGAACGGTACCGACGGTGCGAGTTCGACTACGTCACCAAGATGGCCGCCAATCGCAATATCATCGTGCGGGGCTTATAAAAATGATTGGAATCGATTCAGTTGCTCATTCTGAACAAACTGATACTAATATTATAAATGCGAAAGTAACTCTGTCTGTCTGTCTGTCTGTCTGTCTGTCTGTCTGTCTGTCTGTTACGCTTTCCCGCTTAAACCTCTCAACCGATTTTGATAAAATTTGGCATAGACAATCTTTAGACCCTGAGAAAGAACATAGGCTACCTTTTATCCCGGATAAAATTGATGTTCCCGAGGGAAATCTAAAAAGCGCGATATAACCGAACTCCACGCGGGCGAAGCCGCGGGCGGAAAGCTAGTATTACATAAGCTACGAATACCCACAGTACCTACAATATATGCAAAAATATGAAATTCTGAATTTTATTACTTCACAGTATAATAGGTATTGTTTGATATTACTTGATAATATTGTAACTGACGACAATAGACGATCTTGATGATAATATATTTATGTAATAATGCATCGGCGAGGTAATTGCGTAAAACTGTAACACTGCTTCCATTTTGACAGTACCACAAAATTCATAGCTTTATTTACGTTATTGAGCTGATATTTTTTGTCAGCCTATCCTTTGGTAACGCGGCCTCTGCGCAAGCAGGCGCGGCCCGGGGTCGATCCCCGGCCAGTGCAAATGTTTGTTTGCATGAATATGAATATTTGCACTGGTTTGGTCGTGCCTCGGAAAGCATGTTAAGCCGTTGGTCCCGGTTGCCATACGAACAGCTAATGGTAGTCGTTACGGGCTGTTGGAGCCCTCAAAATTCCAACAATTGGTAACTGCAATGCTTTTATCGCTTTCAGGTTGTGGAGGTCAGGCGGCAGCCGCTTCACGGAAAATATCGAAGTTTAGCCAAAATCAACAGTTAGATTGGTAAAGCGGACCCCAGACTCCAAAGCTGAAAAAGCTTCGGATGCGACTGGGATTAACGCTGAGATGATGATGATGATGATTGAGCAGATAATTTTTCCGAACATAAGAGGCAATGAATTAATAAAACCCTTCAAAATTATTTAGATTGAGTTTGATATTGTGTTAGGCAATTTCGCTGCTGGCTAAAATAGAATCTTAGATATAAGGGTACAGAACCCTGAACGCCAATCAACAAAACGTTAAATGTACAGACGACATACATCAAACTACTACGAACTGTCAGATTTATTTGTTAGATTTTCAACTTTATCTCCAAAGTATTAAGGCTCAAGGTTAGTTGGGAATATTGGAAAGTTTCGGGTAGCTTGACTTACTGTCGTCCGTACTTTCTTTTATCTCAATAAGAATTGCGTTCTCTCGGTGGTAGGCAACAACATCAGCCGCTCACTGCCGTCTTCCTTCCTATTCACTCAGTTTTTTGAGTGAATAGGCTTAATAAGCTAGTGTGCTTTACCATCAACGATTGCATCACTGCTTACCATCAGGCGGGATTGCAGTCAAGCACTAGTTTATAACTATTAAAAAAAAAAATTAAAGTAAAATAAAGTCTGTATTACAGTCAACTTGCGGTAAAAAAATTGTATTATTATAAGTCTAGACTAAAACAATGTTGTTTAACATAGATAAGCAATAAGTACCTAGATAAGCGAGCTGTGGATATTAACTACAATTGTTTTAAAAGTAGTAGTGCTAGTGGTGGAAATATAGCTGAATTCTGACTTCGAATTGCATCCAAGTCCGTTCAGTTTACGTGAAAGGGTATCAAACATCCTCACAAACTTTCACATACTTACCAACACAACATAATTTTTTCTTTGTACGAAACCTGAATACAGTTTGTTCAGAATAAGCAACTGAATCGATTCCAATCATTTGTACACCATGTTATATTTTTTCACAAATTCATTTAGAAATTGTTGCAGTGTGGTTACTGAGCGCACACAGCTGACGGGTAGATCATAGTACTAGGAGCACAGTGAGACAGGCCCCCCCGCGCCTCGCTCGGTAACCACTCTGCAGAGTGGTTACCGAGCGGTTACGACAGACCATATACTTGCGCCGCGCGCACAGCTGAGGCCAGAGGTCAATGCACCGCGCTCACCCGCCCGTGCGAAGCTTTGACCATATTTTTAACGGGACAACCAAGTAGAATAGCAAGCTCATAAATTTGTGGTTTTTCATAATATCTTTTTGAAATTTTGTACATAGATTGTTTACTTAAAAATACTGGACACGTGTTTCGGGTTTGGCATAAACGAAAGATTATGTTGTATAATACTATCAGCGCCCCGCGGTTTCATCCGCTTATGTTTCAATGCCTTAGGGATACCGGGATAAAAAGTGTCCTATGTGTTATTTCTTGTTATAAACTACCTGCGTGCCAAATTTCATTAAAATCTGTTCAGTACTTTTTGCATGAAAGAGTATCAAACATCCATACATAAATCCTCACAAACTTTCGCATTTATAATGGATTAGCTTTCCGCCCGCGTGGAATTCGGTTATATCGCGCTTTTTAGATTTCCCTCGGGAATATTTTTAATAAAAGGTAGCCTATGTCCGTTCTCAGGGTCTAAAGATTGTCTGTGCCAAATTTCATCAAAATCGGTTGAGAGGTTTAAACGGGAAAGCGTAACAGACAGGCAGACAGGGTTACTTTCGCATTTATAATATTAGTATGGATTAGTAGGAAGTAGGATTAATAGGATGATTGTTTTAAAACTTTATAGTGTTATTGGTACTTAACAGAGCAGATCATCATCATCATCATCATCTCAGGGTATGATCCCGGTTGCATCCGCGACTTTCGCGTTGGAGCCCGGGTCCACTTTCCTACCTATACGTCTCCATTTCGCACGATCTTTCGCATCCCGTGGTGTGAGATTGAGTGACATAATATAGCAGATAACTAAATTAATATATGTAATTCTGAGTATACCACAAAAAACGGTATAATAATTAAATAATAGTTTAACACACAGATAGTTCAGTTTTACAAAGACGCTAGCTGTTGCCCACGACTTTGTCCGCATTAATTTATGTTATTATGGTCGTGACTTATACTTTATGGGTTACTTGAACCATTTACGCAGCGCAGCAAGGGCAGCCTTCAAAGATGATGTTTCCCCTTTTTTCTACAATTCCATTCATTCTCCGCTCCTCCTGGTCACAGCATGATGTTATATAGCCTTAAGTATTCCTCAATAAATGGACTATCCAATACATTCAGGAATTTCAACATTATCACTAAAGCATTAAGGCTGAAAGTTGACTAGAAATATTTGACTGTCGTCCGTGCATTTAAATGTGATTTCTTTTTTCGTCCAAAAATACATGGAATGCCTTTGGCATAACAGATTTTTCCGGGAGACAGTTACTACTTACTTTACCTTTATAAAAATACTAGCGACCCGCCCGGCTTCGCACGGATGCAATGCTAATACTAAATACATTACAAAAAAAAACTGTTAACGTTGTATAAAAAAACTGCTGGCTGGTACCGCCGCAAATGCGACGCCCCACAATTTTTAAATTTGTTATATCTTCGAAACTATTTATTTAAATCATGTGATGTAAAGGGCGATATACATATATCTATATTTTAAAAAAAATAGGGGTGGATTACCCTTAACATTTAGGGGGATAAAAAAATAGATGTTGTCCGATTCTCAGACCTACCCAATATACAAACAAAATTTCATCAGAATCGGGAAAGCCGTTTCGGAGGAGTTTAACCACAAACACCGTGACACGAGAATTTTATATCCATACTAATATTATAAATGCGAAAGTAACTCTGTCTGTCTGTCTGTCTGTTACGCTTTCCCGCTTAAACCTCTCAAGCGATTTTGATGAAATTTGGCACAGACAATCTTTAGACCCTGAGAAAGAACATAGGCTACCTTTTATCCCGGAAAATTTTGATGCTCCCGAGGGAAATCTAAAAAGCGCGATATAAGTGATATAACCGAACTCCACGCGGGCGAAGCCGCGGGCGGAAAGCTAGTATTAGATAAAATTAACAAAAAGTTCCAAACGTTTTCAAAATAGACATTATTTTGTCATACAACATACGTTTTCACGAAACGTTTAGGAAAACTAATGCAGAATGTGTCAAGTCCTTGGGGAATATACAATAGACTGCTTTGAATACATGATGTGGTTACAAATGTGTTTTCTAAACTACCAACGTACAATAACATTGCTTTTTTTTTATAAATTATAAACTAGCGCTTGGCCGCAATCCCGCCTGATGGTAAGCAGTGACGCAGTCGTTGATGGTAAAGCGCACTAGTTTATTAAGAGCCTATTCACTCTAGCCTTGAAGACACTCAAATTGTAGTCCGAAGGAAACACCGTAGCTGGCAAATTGTTCCAGTCCCTCAATGTACGCGATATAAAGGAGGAGGCGAAACGCTTTGTCCGGATCGTAGTGGTGTTAACAACGTAAGGGTGGAAACTAGCCGTATGACGGGTCATCCGATGATGGACGTGCAGCGGTCGTGCGGTCGTGCTTTTAATAACTATGAACAAAACAATTGGGATATTATACAGAATAAACAGCCAGCAGCCAAATTTCTTAACACACTTATCAATCAGAATCATTTTGCATCCATTGCGTCATGACATGTGTTCGAAAAACATATCTGCTCAACAACGTAAAAAACGCAATGAATGTTGTTCAACTGTCAAAATGAAACCCATTGCGACTGTTAATATGTTTCGTAATTATGTTAATTATATTATTTCATACATAATGATCCTCGTGCCGTTATCCCAGTTTTTTGGTCGCCATAGTTACTGATGCCGATTGTTTTCTTCACAAACTATATTGAATCATAACACATTTTTGACGTGTGCTAATTAAGATACTGGACTGCATTAAATAACTTTGCCACGGTTGGTCTTAAGTTCAGTGCAGATATGTATTTATTTCTATTTCATTAAGAGGATTGAAGATAAATAATATTAGTTAAGTCTTGTCAAATTAAGATAAAAATAAAAATAACTTGGGGAAAGAACGAATACTTCGCCTTTAAAAACGATTTGTAAACGTTTTCATTTTTAATGTCTGGACTTGAAAAACGACGACGATCCCTGAGTTTGCTTCGGCTATTTCTTCTCAAAGGTAGTCAGTTAAGAAATGCCGGCTCCATCTAGTTTAAAAAAAATATGACGTGTAAAATCCTACTTGCTTAATAAACGCTTTCGTTTCATTTAAGTAACCCGAGTTATCTGTGATCGGCGAAGCTTGACGAATCTCCTTTTCCCATAATTCTTCTGTCAGTAAACCCCTCTTTCTAGCCATGTCATGTTTCACAAAATCCATCCATCTTCTATCACTTATTATGTCTTCTACATTCGTACTCAAAAATTTCCAGACAACATATATGACAATATTGTACTTGAGCGATGCACATATAATTTGTATTGGCACGTGACATAATAAAATATTTAACATTGATTTATGGACCATTACCTTACAACAGTTTTATTGAAACAAATTAATGCTTCCTAGAATCGTGGAGATATCTTGTAGATGTTGTAAGTAAAAGTCATTCGTAACTTTCTGTGGCTACCTACTACAAGAATCACGCTACGAGCATCATCATCATCATCATCAGCAACCTTTTTATCGTCCCACTGCTGGGCACAGGTCTCCTCTCATACAGAGAAGGATTGAGTGTAATCACGCTTGCTCAATGCGGGTTGGCGATTTCAGACTTCCAGGTTTCCTCAAAATGTTTTCCTTCACCTTTTTAATCAGTCATTGGTGTCCAAGATATACTTAGAAAGTACATTTAACTAAGAAAAGTTACATTGGTACTTGCCTGACCTGGAATCGAACCCGCAAACTCATACTTGTGAGGCTTGTGTTTTAATCACTAGACCACCACGACTAGCACTAGGCCACCACGACTAACTAAAAGCTACGAGCATGTTATCAAGCATTGTAAGACGAAAACAACATCGTGGCAGGCCCAGATGGAGATGACGGGGTGAAATGGAGTCCTTTGATAAGCATTGGTCTTTGGTAGCTCTGGACAGAGAGAAGTGGAGAGGGAAGGTGGATTTGCCCAGCTGTGGAAGTGGCATTATGGTCTAATAAAAAAGTCCAAACTAGAAACTTAGGTAAACAATCCTTTAAGTCAAAAGGACCAGTAATATTGGTAGATAAACAGAAGGGAGGAAATTATCAACCAAGATTTCCTTATGGTTCAAATTCACCAAGCCCATTTATCTACCCACGTGTTATCGAAGAATTTAAATAGGTAGCCAAACAAAACGACGATTTTCCTTTGATACCTTTCTATCAAGCATTGTATACATAACACAATTGCCGCATTTCTTTTTTTTTTTTGTCTTAATCAATAATAATTATAAAACAATTCATACTTTACCAAGAACTTCAATCATTTTCACATAAAATCGAACACAAATCAAACTGCAACAATGTTTATCGAGTTACATTACGAAAACCATTTTCGACTGGTTGTAAAAATACGATAAAACATAAGAAAATTTCGCGACGGAATAAACAACCACCTTCTTTGAATGTTGAAAACATACTGAGCCGGTCTACCGTCTACCATCGGCCATCGCATCGCGTCTTGATTAACCAACCTTTGTTTAGTGTAAATGTTGGTTGACCAACGTCAATACATGCCTATCGCTTCATTGGATACTTGATTGGCCATCTATTTAAAAGCAAAGGCAGCGGTGGATAATGTTAAACATTGGTCATAATGGTCATATTAGCCAAACAGCAATGTCAATGCCAACAAAAATATTGCCGTGAAATTATTGTAAGCAGACTTCAAAAAGGAGGAAGTTCACAATCCGGATGATTTTTTTCGGGACGGATTTGCAAAATTATTTTCATGAAACTATCAATAAAGCAAGAGATTACTCGACTTCAGATCAATTTTGGAAACTTGCTTGTACCTACGCGCCAGAACAAACCAGTATAAGCTGACTTCTGATTGTGTGAAAACCAATACAATGCTGCAGCTAAAACTACATATTATGTACAGCTTAATGTGTATTTGTGTGTACCCAGATAGGTATTAATTATTTTATAAAATTATCCATATGGCAAATTCAAATCATTTACTCCATCTTAAGAACAGACTCCCAGGGTAATACCCCAGGTGACTGTTTTTTTTTTTTATTAGATTTTAACGTGGGGATTACCCCACGTTAAAATCTAAAAAAGAACTAATTTGCGTTGTGCCAGTTTTGAAGGACATTCATATATTTTATTGAACATAATTATTTTCTGCAAAAGCAAAGGTCGGTCGATCAGCTGGGTAATTGCGTAACACACTAGGTATCAGTAGTAATGGGTTTCATTTTGACAGTTCAACAATATTCATTGCGTTATTTTATGTGGTCGATCAGACACGTTTTTGAACATATGGAGCAATGGATTAGCAATATGCTTCGAAATTATTTAAACTGATAGTAATAGTGTGTTGCGCAATTAGGGTGCAGGTCAAGCTACACTTGCCGCGGTTGGTCTGTGGATGGGTGACGATATTCATCATCATCATCATCTCAGCGTATAATCCCGGTCGCATCTGCGGCTTTCGCGTTGGAGCCCAGGGTCCGCTTTCCTACAATTACTCCTTCATTTCGCATGATCTTTGGCATCCCGTGGTGTGAGATTATTGGCACGCATGTCATCTCTTACAACGTCAAGTCAGCACTTCTTAGGTCTACCCCGCTTGTTCCGGCCCGGCGGAGGCGCCATGGCAAGACATTTGTTACCCACGTAACATGGATGGGTGACGATGTTAACGTATCGTAGCCCCTCAGTGTCTCGGAAAGCACGTTAAGCTGTCGGGCCTGGCTGTAATTCGTGGATCTTTGACATTCATTACGGGGTATTAAGACAACCAGTTTTATCAAGGGGTAACGTATGACCCAGTAACTGGATTGTAGAAGTCAGATAGGCACTTGCTTCAAGTAAAATATGGTTATTCAGCTGAAACCGGTTAGACTGGTAGCTTACCCCAACAGTTAGGCAACGGCTCGGTTGATGATGCTACTAAGGTCCGTATTACAGAACGTCACTCAAAACTCAAGTTCTACTTAAGTCTCGTTTGAAGCCTTTTGATTGGTTGAAACCAGTTTTAAGGAATGTTTAAACAGAGATCAATGCTTGAGTTTCCTTCTGGAATACGGATCTAAGTGTAGTCTAATGGTCATGTAACAGGTACTATAATAATAAACGAAACGAATTCTTCATTATCGCGCAGATTTAATTATTGAACACGTTTGTTAATAGAACAATGGTGGTCTTGTAGAAACGGCATCGATTTACGAGATGTAGATCGTAGGTTCGAATACCTTGTGTAAATTATTTCATCACAACTGCTCTCAAAAAGGTGAAAGAAAACGTCTTGAAGGAACCGACATGTCCTAGAAGCAAAACATCGAAGACATGTGACCTGTACCAAGACGCGCTGGGCACGTGTGGGATATTTTTTAGTACAGCCGTTTGCCACGGTTCAAATCAAATCAAAATCAAATCAAAATTGTTTATTTCAAATTAACCATCACTTGGTACTTTTGAATCGTCAATGTCGGTCAGTCCCAGAAAAGTATAGCTAAATTGCACGTTCCAAAGCGTTGATATCTATGGAGAAGAACGTGCAAGAAACTCCATGGACACTCTTTTAAAATCATAATATGGGTTACATTTCTTCGTTACATATTTATATTGCTTTTATCATATGAGCACAATGTATAATGATTGATCATCCACAGGGATGGGTGACCTTTACATACCGAGTCTCCTAGTGTCTCAGAAACCACGTGAAGCCGTTGGTCCGAACTGTCATTCTATATGTATACAACAATATTTTTTGTATATGCGAAACTCGAAATACGTGTCCAGTATTTTTAAGTAAAGAATCTATGTGCAAATTTTCAAAAAGATATCAGGAAAACCACAAAGTCATGAGCTTGTTATCCTACTTGGTTGTCCCAACAAAAATATGGTCAACGTTCGGCTCGGGCGGGCGAGCCGGGTGCGTTGACCTGTGCCGTTAGCTGTTGGTAAGCTGCGTGGCGCGCTCGGTAATCACTAAAAGAAACTAGACACGTATTTTTTCTTTTTTCATATAAACAAAAAATGAAGACGATACAGTGCGTTGTACCATCAACGATTGCGTCACTGCTTAACATCAGGCGGGATTGCGGTCAAGCGCTAATTTATAATTTATAAAAAAAAAGCTCGTGTGACGTCACTCCTTGCACTTTTTAGCAACGAGTCACGTCACCAGCTCCCACTCCTGATCTTTGATGCCTTTTATATTTGTCAATTTTTATTGATTTGATAAAACAAAATATACGTATTCAATATTTTTCTATAATCTGAATTACGGACTAGAAAGAATCAATTTTTTTTAACCCAGGATACACCCCTATTAAACTGGAAGCCGGCCCCAAGATGGTAGGGAAAACGTAGACACGAAACACCAGCGACCGTTGACCCCTTTATCAGCCAACTTACTTTAATTACAAAATCCTTTTTTACTACGTACAGACAGCACATCAAGCTACTACAATCTATCAGATTTCTTATTAGAATTTCAACTTTATCTCTAAAGAGTTAAGGCTCAAGGTTGATTGGGAATATCTGAATATTTGGGGTAGTTTGACCTGCTCTCGTCCGTACAAACCTTCACTTCACGGGCATTGATATGTAATCGTCGTGTAAATAAACCCGTGAAGTTTCCCTTACTTATTTGATTTGAATTTGTCAGTACAAAGATCTATCTACGGTACAAAGCTAAATCAAATCTACTAGCGAAACAAAATGTACGAAAGAATAATGCGTTTACTATCATTGCAGCAAAATAAATACACCTTAAACCCACAAATTGCAGAATAATAATGGGTTTGCAAAACCAAGGCACAAAAACATTTATACATGTTGCATGATCTTTCGGCATTTTATGGGTTATGACTTATGAACTATGATCGAACATCGGCCATCAGAGAAAAATCGTTAGGTGAAGTGAATTTAATGACAGTCATTCGGTTCTATAGGATGCATTTTGGAGAGTGTGCGAGGGAATTGCACGATTTAATTCCCCCATCTCCGTTCCATCATCGGACGACCCGTCGTACGGCGAGTTTGTACCCACCCTTACGTTGTTGAGTTGACGCCACTACGATTCGGACAAAGCCTTTCGCCTCCTCTTTTATACCGCGTACATTGAGGGATTGGAACAATTTGTCAGACTACAATTTAAGTGTCTTCAAGGCCATGAGTGAATACGGTCTCAA
Source organism: Sesamia nonagrioides (assembly GCA_017933935.1). Taxonomy (NCBI): domain Eukaryota; kingdom Metazoa; phylum Arthropoda; class Insecta; order Lepidoptera; family Noctuidae; genus Sesamia; species Sesamia nonagrioides. Next base: position 219,088 of record JADWQK010000020.1, on the reverse strand, counting down.
TAAACTGCGCGCTTTGTCATTGACGATTGCATCACTGCTTAAAAAAAAATGTGAGCTGTCAATAACGTCAATTCCTAGCAATAATTCGAATGAAAGCTCATTCATAGTTAACTTCACTTAAATTTTCACGGGGAAATGATTTCAGAATCACATTGCTGTATGCTTCATCGTATCTCAAAAACTACAGATGACTCATTTGAAAACAAGGGGTTGCAATCTTGAATATTTAAGGTTATTCTCAAGCTCGACTTGACTATGTCACCCGTGTGAATTATTCGCACATTTGAAACATCCTTGATTTTCAATCGAAAATTACCACTGAATTGTGAGTAATCTGTATATTTTTCCAGTGTAGCGGCACTGGAAAAATATACAGATTACTCACAATTCAGTGGTTCTTAGAAAATTCCAATTTCCAGAAAAGCTTTAAAATAATGCCTCATTTATGTAAAGTATGAATGAAACTATGACGTACCGACAAAAATGCCCTTGCGAAATAATACATATGTATGATGATAACTGCATGTGTTCCTGAGAAAAAAGAGCGTAGAGACAGACAGGCGGATAATGAAGTCATCTGATAAGAGTTCTGGTTTTCCTTCTGAGGTACAGAACCCTAAAAATTAAGGCAACGTTGTTTGTTTAGTCTGGGAATGTCAATTAGTTTGTTTTAAATCACTTTAATACAAGTCACTTTAATACCGCAGACCATCAGAGATGTAAATAATGAAGATCATTACGAAACTGTCTGATAAAGTGGAGACAGATAATTTGGACTTTAAGCCACCTTATAAGTTTACAATGTTAAAGATATTTTAGTCAACCAGTACAGGTTATCTCATTGAAACAATATGTAAATAATAAATATCAACATTAGCAAACTTAAGTGGCAATGATAACATAAAATTATTTATTTTCTGTAAGTAGGTTTCTACAACGACTTTTACAAGTCGATCATATTTAACTACATTACATATCTGACCACTCCGAGAAGAAAGGCCGGAACAGACCACAGATCAGTCTCTTTTAAAGTCCAAAGATATAATATTGATCAGATTACATTGCTCACAGAACAGATGGACCATGGGGGCAAATGGTTCTGAAGCGGCGATCGCGTAGCCGAATACATAGCATTGGAAGGAATCCCACAAAAAGGACCGACGCGCGACGCGACGATCTGCTAAAGCCGCAGGAACCCCTTGGAAGCGAAGAGCACGGAACGGTCGAAGTGGAGGGTTCCACTTCTAGTCAGAGGTGGATGCCAGAAGTCAACGTCGTTTAGACAGAAATGGTGAAAAAAAGGTTTAAAAGAATATTAAAATGTTTGTATTTCACATTTTAATATTCTTTTAAACCTTTTTTAGACGTTACAACGTCTTATAATTCGAAGGAGCCGGCTGCACGCACGAAAATACATGACTCAAGCGGCATTACGTCGCTCTGAGGCGTTCCATTTAAGACGCTGTGAATAGCAAACTTTTAGGTATTTGAGGGGGTGAAGCAGACGAAGTGGGACACGACTAGCCCCGCCCACTGCGGTGCGCGGGGCGCTCCGCGCGAGTACATCGATGCGTGAGGCGTCGTGCATCGAGAAATACGCACGTTCTATTAAATCTATACCAACCATTCTCTATTCCATCTACATTTAGAAGTGTAATTTCACAACCCAACCGCGAAGCATGGCTGGCTCTGTTCGTCACAGTCCCGGTTCGCATTAGACGAGCCACAGGTTCGAATCCCAGCATCCGTTTACTTTACCTTGCGATTTTCGAAAATGTATATTTTATACATATTTTCATTTTTTATTATTACTTTTGTTTTCTTTTTTATTTTTATAATGCGCTTTGTCCGTTCTGCTTAAATTTTTTGTGTTATGTCCATTTTTCATGAAACTGTTAGAAATATATCATTTCTAGAAATTACTATTTATAAACAGCTGTTTTGAGTAACTGTTAAAAAAAAAAATGCATTTTCGGATATTTAAAAAAATAAAAGATTTTTTCTTCAAAACTGCAACTCTTATCGAAATCGGGTTTGTACGAGTGAAATAGATGGAAGCACTTGGAGGAGGCCTATACTGAAAGGGGCCATGAATAATGCAACAAAATGAAATTTAAATTTACTGTTTTGAACTATAATTATCAAATCAACTGTTATTTTTATTGTTTTTCTTTTCTATTCCATCTACATTTAGAAGTGTAATTTCACAATCCAACCGTAAAGCATGGTTGGCTCTGTTCGTCACAGTCCCGGTTCGCATTAGACGAGCACCAGGATCGAATCCCACTTTACCTTGCGATTTTCGAAAATGTACTTTTTTTACATATTTTCATTTTTTATTATTACTTTTGTTTTCTTTTTTATTTTTATAATGCGCTTTGTCCGTTCTGCTTAAATTTTTGTGTTATGTCCTTTTTTCATGAAACTGTTAGAAATATATCATTTCTAGAAATTACTATTTATAAACAGCTGTTTAGAGTAACTGTTAAAAAAAATGCATTTTCGGATATTTAAAAAATAAAAGATTTTTTCTTCAAAACTGCAACTCTTATCGAAATCGGGTTTGTACGAGTGAAATAGATGGAGGCACTTGGAGGAGGCCTATACTGAAAGGGGCCATGAATAATGCAACAAAATGAAATCTAAATTTACTGTTTTGAACTATTATCAAATTAACTGTTATTTTTATTGTTTTTCTTTTGTTAAATTATATTATGAACTAAGAAATTCATGGTTAAATAAAGGCTTATTATTATTATTTATTATTAATTTCTAGAAATTTGTAGAAAGAAAATTATAACGAATTGATTTTAAATATTAGTTTGCATTATAATTGTTACAAAAAGAATATATTTAAAAAAATGGAACAATTACTACAAAAAATACAGAAAATCGGATAAATTAATAATAATTAAAAAAAAAAACAATTGCAAATAAGAAATCCGAGTGGGGTTTGAACCCGAACACATACAGGTGATGAAAAATTTGCCCCGAAAAAGTAAAAAGAATAATTACAGAAAAAAATCAAATAAAATATCGGCAAAAATACAACAGTAAATTAAAAAGCATTTATTTCAATTAAAATCTACAAAAAGCATATAATGTAAACCTGGGGTTTGAACCCGGGCAAAAACGAAATATGATTATTCATCAACAAACAGACACGTAAATATAATTATTTTCTGTGCGGGGTAAAGCAAAAAGTGACATAGGTCCGACAAGCACCGCGCCTCAGCGGTCACTGTCGCTAAGCATAGAAGTGAAAGAGAAGGCAATGGACGCCGCGATGGAGCGACGTTTCTTTCACGTTATTTATCATTAAATACATTATTTATTTTAGAATATCTTAGTTAAAACGATAAACAAAAACAATGGTTTCATTTACTATTATATTTTACATCGCTCTTCTCAATTTTATCAAGATTTGATGATTAATAATACAGTTACAACTGTTATAAATTCAATTTTAGGGGTTACTTTAGGATTTTTTCTATCGAGAAAATTAATTCAAAACGTGTTTTGAAAACAATGGTTTCCTGCTACATATAATCAAGATTAACATATAAATTTTTGGCTGCTCTGAAATGTATACATTTGGCTAAAAAATTGTTTTAAGAAGCCTATTTTTACTGAGCACAGCGCCTTTTTACGTTACGAGCGCACAGCGCTGTCTCTCTAACTTGAGCTGCGTGAAGTAGCAAGCGAGAGCGCGTTACGAGCGACAAATCATGATCTGTTGTTCGACGTGGTAGGTCGTGTCAGTCAACGTTACTACAGTGAACCGACCAGTTTTTTTTTTTTTTGTTGTTTAGTTTGTACTGTTCTACTGCTGTATCTCATGAACCATGACAGCAAGACAGTTGAAATGTTCACAGATGATGCAATTCTGTTGTCTTTATAAGAACATAATTATACAAAAAGAGTTTATTTGACCTTTGGATAAACTAACGGTCACATGAAAAAAAAACTCTCATGATAATTGATTAGTTTCTTTTTGTGTTTTTTAACACCCTAGCTCGTAAAGCTGATGTAATTCCACCGGTTTTAAATATGTAAAGCAGGCCACAACAAACGCGTGTTTTATCAAAGCAAATAGTTAAGTTATAGTCCATAACAGCATTATTTTCCATAACAGCATTATTTTCCATTTCAAGTAATTATGGAACTGATCGCCGCCGCACGGCTCGCGCTGCGCGCTGTTCCATATTTGAAATGGCAAATAATAATACTAATGGAGGGAAAGCAACAGTGTGCATTCACAGATTGAGTTTATTTAAAATGAACAAAATATAAAATACTTCTATTTCTGTTTCCTCGCAAGTGTGTTAAAAAACGTCGTACGATATACGTGCGTATTGGTTATAACATGCTCGGCTCAATTACACCCTCGCCTTCGGCTCGGGCTGAAATTCCGCCTCGCATGTTATAACCATCATTACGCACTAATATCGTAATGTACTATAACAAGTCAGGGATGTACATCCCTGACTTGTTAAACACAAAAAGAAACACTGGGTAAAATAAAATGATTCTATTTAGAGATTATAGAAAAATATTGGATACGTATATTTTTTTTCTATCAATTCAAATTTACAAATATAAAAGGCATCAAAGATCAGGAGTGGGGCTAGTGACGTCACTCGTTGCTAAAAAGTGTAGCAAGGAGTATCGTCACACGAGTTTTAAACTCACTGTATCGGCTGCATTTTTTGTTTATTTGAAAAAAGAAAAATACGTGACTAGTTTTTTTTTTTTTTTTTGAAACCTGACTAACGGACTAATTAGTTTTTTTTTTTTAGTTAACTACCCTATTGAGTTAAATACCTACGGATCAAGAAAGCGGTTCTAATGAATTTACAGTTATCTGTAAATTCATATAAAAAAATAAATACGCATTTACGAAATAACTTCCCAATGCTAACTAGCTAGTACATAAATGTCTATCCTACAATGTCATGCTTGTTGTTTTTTTTTTCCATATCTGAATCGCCAGACAGTTATAAAACAGATTTAAGCAAATATGAGAATACAACGTACAGATAATTTTATAGCAGGCTTGGCTTATATTAACATGGATAGGGTGTTACTGCTACGTGTTAAGATATACTGTTTAAATTTTGTTTAAAATTGATGTTGTTAGAAGGTAAACAAAAATCAACTTTATTTTAATGGTGATGAAGTTGATTTCAGAGTGATTCAGCACTTCTGCAAAAGTAGTTTTGAAGTTGGAAAGGGAAAGCTACTTAATTCCTTTACAACCTGGGTAGAAATGATTGAGAGTCCTAACATGATGTTCGATTCCAATAGCCTCCCTCATGAATTGGCCTATCAAATTCATTGTTTTTTTTTTTATTAGTTATAAACTAGTGCTTGACTGCAATCCCGCCTGATGGTAAGCAGTGATGCAATCGTTGATGGTAAAACGCACTAGCTTATTAAGCCTATTCACTTAAAAAACTGAGTGAATAGGAAGGAAGACGGCAGTTGAGCAAGGTGATGCAATGTTTAACCCAACAACACGACCAACGATGCTGCGCCAGAGGATGATCTGGAGACCCTCCACGACCAAACTCCCGACACAACAACATTAGGCACATCGTACCCGGTACACATCGCAACACAACTGCTCAGACCCGTCCTCCGTACGGCTTCACCAGACTTCATGCCGGAACACGACGAATCCCTTGGCGGCAAGACTTTGTCTGGTGGGTGGTAACTTATGCCGGCGGCTGATGTTGTTGCCTACCATTTATATTATTTCATCATCATCATCAGCCTCTTATACTCGTCCACTGCTGGACATAGGCCTCTTCCATGGCACGCCAACAAGCTCGATCCTGAGCAGTTCTCCGCCAGCCACTACCAGCCACCTTTTTGATGTCGTCGCTCCATCTCGCCCAAGGGCGTCCTACGCTACGTTTGCCGAGACGCGGTCTCCACTCGAGGACTCGTTTACCCCAACGGTTGTCGGCCCTGCGGCATATGTGACCAGCCCATTGCCAATGGCAATGGGCAGGTAGCTGAGAAGCTATGTCGGTGACTGTGGTCCACTGTCATATATTATTTATTTACTTACATAAATACATATTTAAAAAACAGTTCTTTGACCTTGTTTTTAAATGAAATCAACCACTGTCTACTTTTATTTTTCACTAGCTTTCCGCCGGCGGCTTCGCCCGCGTGGAGTTTGGTTATATCGCGCTTTTTAGATTTCCTTTAGGAACATCGATTTTTTTCGTGATAAAAAGTACCCTATTATTTAAACCGGACTTCTAACTTTACAAAATTTCAAAGCAATCGGTTCAGTAGTTACGGATGAAAGCGGAACAAAGAAACAAAATCACTTTCCGATTTATAATATTAGTAAGGATTGCTTACACATTTGGTATATCTGTCTATCAAAAATTAGATTTCGGTTATATCGCGCTTTTTAGATTTCCCTCAGGAATATCAATTTTTTCCGGGATAAAAGGTAGCCTATGTTCTTTCTCAGGGTCTAAAGACTGTCTATGCCAAATTTCATCAAAATCGGTTGAGAGTTTTAAGCGGGAAAGCGTAACAGACAGACAGAGTTACTTTCGCATTTATAATATTACTAGCTTTCCGCCCGCGTGGAGTTCGGTTATATCGCGCTTTTTAGATTTCCCTCGGGAATATCAAATTTTTCCGGGATAAAAGGTAGCCTCTGTTCTTTCTCAGGGTCTAACGATTGTCTGTGCCAAATTTCATCAAAATCGATTGAGAGGTTTAAGCGGGAAAGCGTAACAGACAGACAGACAGACAGAGTTACTTTCGCATTTATAATATTAGTATGGACTAGCTTTCCGCCCGCGGCTTCGCCCGCGTGGAGTTCGGTTATATCGCGTTTTTTAGATTTCCCTCGGGAACATCAATTTTTTCCGGGATAAAAGGTAGCCTATGTTCTTTCTCAGTGGTCTAAAGACTGTCTGTGCCAAATTTCATCAAAATCGGTTGAGAGGTGTAAGCGGGAAAGCGTAACAGACAGACAGACAGAGTTACTTTCGCATTTATAATATTAGTATGGATGTATTATATTATGATTGTATAGTATTGCATGTTTAAATAATATCATGGCAATAATTGTTTCAGATTTGTGATAGATAATAAGTATAAACAATAGGCATGATGACAGGGTTAAAAAATAGTGATTCTAATTAGTCCGTCTTTTAGGTAAGCATAAAATAATGGACACGTATTTTTTGTTTTAACAAAATAAGAATTGAATGAGATATAACGCCTTAAAGTTCAGGAGTGGGAGCTTATGACGTCATGTTTGAGTAAAATTTGTACCCTTTTTTATTTGTTTCTGGGAGAAAAGAAAAAATACGTGTCCAATATTTTTGGCTAATCTAAAAGACGGACTAATTACTTTTTTTTAGTCACCATGCCTATTGGGGTACTCTAGAAAAAAAATGCAGCCGTAGGCAAAACAGGGTTCTATGGGAATCTATGCTGTAGTTTAATGTTAATGTCTACTTATCAATCATTCCTAATTCTTTATTTATTTATTTTTCATTTTTTATAAAATTAGTTCTTGACCGTAATCCCACCTCATGGTAAGCAGTGATGCAATTGTTGATGGTAAAGCGCACTAGTTTATTAAGAGCCAATTCACTGTAGCCTTGAAGACACTTAAGTGTCAACAAACGTAAGGAGGGTAGCTCGCAGTATAACAGGTTGTATGATGATGGAACGGAGATGGGAGAATTAAATCATACAATTCCCTCGCACACTCCAAAATGCATCCTATAGAACACCAACAGGCTGACAGTGTATGTTTTCTTTCACTGCATTAGAATTTGTACTCACCAAGAACTCATGTCATAAAAAAGGCAATGGTGTTGCTTGGGCACTGTAAACAACTTTTTTTGAAGTGAAAAGTTCTTTAGTGTTCAATGCAGAATGTTTAGCACTTTCTTTGGATGGGGTTTTCCCCATCCAAAGAAAGTGAATTGTGAAAATTGAATTGACATTAGCATAACCGACCCGGCACAGCGTAGGTTTTGGTATTTTTTACTTTTTTGCGTTTTTTAATGATTTTGGTTTTCACTTCTGTTGGTGAGTCCCATGACTGCTATTTTTTTTTTTATTGTAGGTAAGTTCGGTGCAAATGAAATCACTATTATGACCTTTACTAAACTCTATTGAAAAGTACCTTTGAAAGTTATGAAAACAGTGAAAAAGTGTAATTTAAGGAGAGAATAAAAACTTGTCTATAGCTATTTGTTGTAATCATCGCTTTGATTCTTCTATAGCTATACAGACTAGTAAAGCACGTTTAGTTGATAGTAGGCACAAAGCTCCTTTGCAAGGAGTTAAAAAATTACTACGATTCGTTAATCTCTTCCTTAAAAAGGATTAAAGATTACTCAACGTTCAAACTTTATATAAAAAAGTTTTACGTACCTAAAAGCGGTCTGCGAGGATCGTCAGCATCCATTTTCAGTTCACTACAACATCTCTGTACCTACACGTGATACTCGCACATTTGTGTCATCTAAATAATCATATCTACATAAATTGATAGAAGTACAATGCTATTTTGTTATTGTTTACATTTGATTCTATTAAGACAAACCAATGTCACCGCAGTGACATTGACGTTTGACATTTCAATGACAGAACTTACTTTTTTTTGTTTCATTCTTTCCGTTCATTTGAACGGAAAAGGCAAAGGCATAGTATGCCATACAGCCTAGTCTTCAGTATGTTTTCTTGAGTTTTATATCCTAAAGTGGGAAACTAGCGCAGCCTGAGCTACCTTTATCCTAATTTATCCTAACTTATCCTAGCTTAACTTAACCTAACCTAACTCCTTTCGTTTCCCGCGTTTGGACGATAAGGAGGGGTTTAAGTCGTGAAAATTATTTCTGAAACTAAAAATTTTAAACTTAGGGCAACACTAAATCTTAGATAGAAATTACGCAAATTGCGCAATTGATCTAAGTTCAACCAAAAATCACCAGTTAGGATGGTAAAGCGGACCCCAGACTCCAAAGTTGAAAAAGCTTCGGATGCGACTGGGATTAACGCTGAGATGATGATGATGAGTGTGTTACGCAATTAAGGTGCCATTCTGTCTTCACCAAAAGTCCATCTTCCATCACCCCATTCACATATTATCCCACAGCTGTATTCCGTGTATCATCCCATGCACTCACCACCATGAATACACAAGTACACCAGTCACCAATGTCACCATCATCAGTCATTACCTTTTATAGGTATGTTGTATAGCATTCCATGTTATAATATAATCATGTCAATACCCGTGTCAAATTTGTGATAAAAGAGAAGTATAAAAATTGGGAGACTCTAGAAAAAAATGCAATGTACATAGGTTTAGGTTGGCGCTTATTTGTAAATATAATTTTAATTGATTTCTTCTTGCTTGTTCTTTAATTTCTTAGTTCAGTTTATATGATGGACTTAATGTCGACTGCTAGTTAAATGTTGCTTGAGCAAAAAACATTCGCGCGATTACCAGAAAGTTGCCATTCTTGGAATTATCAAGCTATGACATTCTATTAATTTTAGATTGGTGCCTATAATACCTTTTAGTTCTAATATGTTTGTGTGTTTGTGAATATAATTTTGATAACCCGACGAATTATAATAGTACATTAGATAATAATGAAATTTGTTTAATTATGCCAAAAATAGTTCACAATAAAAACATGTATTTGTCAAGCAATGATCTCAAAGTGGGTCGAACGTGGGACCAGGATGCTGCTCTTAATAACCGATAACATATGCTCAAGTATTACTGGTTAAAGGATTGAAATAACTAGTGTAACTGGTTATTACTGGACTATTTTAAAGTACAGGCGCTAGCACATCAAGCTACTACAATGTGTCAACTCTCTTTCTACTTTATCGCTAAAGCATTAAGGCACAAGATTGCGTGTGTAGAATTTGTATGTGTTATTATTTTGTTTTTTTGTTAGTGCACTTCTGATTTTTTTAGGTTAAGGTTGGCACTTGAATCTCTCTCCCTGAAAACCGGAAAGCTCAAATGAGTATTGACAGAAACAGGTAACTGTAGTCTATCGTCTGGTAGGTACTGACTTCTGAGGTACATACTTTCTTTCAATGGGTGAGGGCAAGTTACTAAAAAATCAAGGAAGTCCGTTTCTACACAGGATAGCAGTTTAAGATTTGCAGCTCTAAGCTAGCTTTGAGGCATCATGACATTTGAGGCAACATGATAAATGGCGGTCACATGATATGAAGGACTAGCTAACAAACCATACATTTAATAAAAAGCGCCTTAGCTTATAACCACCGCAATCTGCTTAACTGTGAATTGTACATACAAATGCCAGCAGGACAAGCACTGCAACCTGAAACTCTAGAAAATCTCTGAATTTCTCTAGTCGATCCTGAACCTTAATAAGTCAGAGATAAATTCGAAAATTCATTAAATAAATTTGACAGTTTGAACCTTGGCCAGTCTGTACCTAACTATGAGGCGTTGGATATGGAGATGAAGGGTAAGTGTGGAAGGATGTTGACCTGGTTATCTGATATAATATGGCTTATAATTTAATGTTCTGTGTCTCGGAATGTAAATTACCTTGTATACATACGTATTATATGGAGACAAATATAGATTTAACTGAATAGACAGCTGTACTGATTAGATGTGTGTTGTACCTATTCTTCCCACCGAAAGCACTAGGAAGTGCAGAAAGGCGAGCGTTTTATAAGACCGAATAATTTTGGCGTTCGAAAAGTGCTGATTTTCAGCCTAATTTGAATAAATGATGTATGATTTTGATCCGATTTTGATGCTGGAGTGCGTTTTTGAGATTTGCGTACACACGCAAATCTCAAGTTATGGAGTCGTAACTCCAATCCCTAATAAATTAAGATTAGGTGAAATAAGGTAATTTTGTAGGGGACTTTATGTATAAATTATGCAAGAGCAGAGCTGCCTCTATAAACTATTAACTAGGACAGTCTACTAAAACAAATGACCTTTTGCATATTTTGTTGTTGAAATGGGACAACCGACATGAATCATGATAAGGTATTTTTAATTTTATTCGGTTAATATTAATTAAAACGTCATACAACCGAACGTCACGTGATCACGTCAGTGAAATGAAACTTCATTTGCATCATTTGACGACCTCCGTGGCGCAGCGGTCAACACGCCTGCCTGCGACGTGGAGGCCCCGGGTTCGATCCCCGGTCAGGTCATGATGGAAAACGATCTTTTCCTGATTGGCCTGGGTCTTGGATGTTTATCTATATATGTATCTATTATAAATATAGTATCGTTGAGTTAGTATCCCATAACACTAGTCTCGAGCTTACTTTGGGGCTAGCTCAATCTGTGTGATTTGTCCGTACATATTTATATTTATATTTATATTTATATTTGCCACCATCATAGCCTGTGCTATGACAAATTCAAAATTTATGTTAGTTCAAGTTAACCAAATAACAACTTTATTGCACTTGTTATTAAGTTGATTTCAAATGACAAGCATTGTTTAAAATTGTATAAAGTTGTATCGTATACTGAACTTTATTGCGTAGGAATTAAAATTGTTTTCAATAACTTTTCGTTAAGTTCCGCACTTTTCCAGTAACTCATATTTGTTTATATGTTTGTCGACTGACGTAGAGTAAACAAAACAGCTGTTTGTACACTTGGTTGCCACAAGTAAAGTGCGCGTCTCTTCGTGAGATAAAAACAACACTATAACAACAAGGTTCATGGATTCAAGAAAGACAGTTATATATATATATATATATATATATATATATATATATATATATATATATATATATATATATATATATATATTTATAAGTTATAAACAAGCGCTTGACCGCAATCCCGCCTGATGGTAAGCAGTGATGCGATCATTGATGGTAAAGCGAGCTAGTTTATTAAGAGCCTATTCACTCTAGCCTTGAAGACACTCAAATTGTAGTGTGACGGAAACACCGCCGCTGGCAAATTGTCCCAGTCCCTCGATGTACGCGGTATAAAAGATGAAGCGAAACGCTTCATCCGGATCGTAGTGGTGTCAACAACGTAAGGGTGGAAAGTCGCCTTACGACAGGTCGTCCGAGGGTGGAACGGAGATGAGGATATTGGCTGTCACTACCACTACCTACTAACTATCACTACTACTAGTAGTAACTTAGACAGTTTTAATTTTATCAAACGTAGCAGCGCAGGTCGAGAGCAGTGGTGGTCCTAGTGACCTAGTGGTAACAGCCGCGTCTTAGAGTAGTAGGTCGTAGATTTGAACCCAGTCAGGCGGTTTACTTTGTGCAAATTATATCGTCACCGCTGCTCCTAAAAAGTGAAGTATAACTTCGTGAGGAAACCAAGAACCAAAATTTCGAAACATGTCACAACTACCAACCTGCACTGGGCCCGAGTGCCCACTCCTTCTCACAGCGACGAGGATACCTGTGTCCCTGGTCGAGTAATAGAATATTATAAATGATGCCTAGATGAATACCGGGGATTAAGTATGCCTCAATTTCTACTGTCGTGGAATTTATACAGTCAAGCTTAAGGTAAAAAAACTTTCAGTATGCCAAACCAACGTTTCAAATTTATGTTATCTGAAATAGGTAGTAGACAAACAAATATTAACTCTATTACAATGACAAAGCACAGGTCCGTTCGTGTGTGGAGTACTGCAGTCACATTTGGGCTGGTGCTGCTATGCTGGTATGCAACAACCAATGATGCTGCGCCAGAAGGAGATTGATCTGGAGACCCTCCACGATTAAACTCCCGACACAACAACAGTTGGCACAATGTACCCGGCACACATCGCAACACAACTGCTCAGACCCGTCCTCCGTACGGCTTTACGCGTTTGCAGATTTGATCATTATAATACACTACTGCAAAGTAAAAGTAAATAAAAGACACAGATAAATGGACGTCCTTATACTACATTTATGATAGCATTAGACAGAAGAAAAATGGGTTATTTTTATAGTATCGACACTTTGTAGTAAAAGTAAGTATCTGAATTCTGAAATATAAATATAATTGTGATTTGTTACACTTAAAATTGATGCTGAATTTATTAAAATTAGCTACATCATCTCATTTGAACTATACAGGGTGTATCTGACATCATAACGCAAACTTCGCGAAAAGGCCAGACCGCATGCCACTAATAAAATTATGATAGTCATTTATGTCGTTAATGAACGGTTACAGAATTCACAGTGTTTTAAAAAAAGTGTCGGCTCGGCCTTTGAACGTTGCAAGCGTGCTGCCGTGCGGGTTTGTATGTATGACGTTGATCCCTGATATGAACTCTATTAAAACAGCTGATAAGATAGCTTTTCGATTATTGTTTTCATTGCGCTATTTTGTGTAATTAACGAATTAATTAATTTTTACTTTAAAATCTTATTGGATTATAAAAGTATAGCAATTATGAACGGTCTAAAGTAAAAAAAAAACTACATATATTTTTTTTAAGTCATGAAAAAGCCGGCGAAAAATTCCACTACTGGGGGGTTCAGAATCATGTACCTACTGGATCCATGGTACTCGTTTGTGCGTCGATGTCAGATACACCCTTTATATCTTATGAATATAATTAAATAAATTATTTCGTTTTTACGAAAATTACCCAACAGCACCCTCAGTGCGTTATTATATCGCTGAGTGAAAGTTAACCCACAGGCTGCACGTGTAGCAGGATTGACAGTAAGCTTTAAAAAGCATTTTATTTAACTTTCTGTAAGTAATTTTAAATATTTGGGACACTATGTTACCGAAGATCTTGAAGACCAAATGGACATTGAAAGGGAGCGCAGGGCACTGGCGGTTAAGAATAACATGCTGGCACGCAGGTTTGCTCGTTGCATCGAAAATGTTTTCTCTTTCTAAAGCGTACTGCCAGACTTTTTACACCAGCAGTCTGTAGTTCTGATAAACACAGAGATCGCTCGGTAGTCGGTGCCCTGCGAGACCAATACAACAACGGTTTCAGGATGTTGCTCGGGTTGCCCCATTTCTGTAGTGCATCTGGCATGTTCGCGGAAGCCCGTGTTGATGGCTTTCATGCCATTTTACGCAAGAGAACCGCTTCCTTGCTATGTAGAGTACGGGGTAGCACTTGCAGCATTCTGAAAGTAGGTAGTTGCTGATAGAATCGACTCCAAAATAATGGAGTTTTTCATGCGGGTCCTAGTTAGACAGTAAGGAGTGTCTGGCTGAGCTCGCAAATAAATGAATTTTGTCTTACTTTTTATTATACTAACATAGGCTTAAGATTTTTGTAGTACTAACGGAATATGGATACCTACTGTCCGAAATAAATTATAATTTGTTATGTTTGTTATTATTTCGTTTTACAATGCATATGATTTACATTTTTAAATATTTATGTACTTAAATATGTATATAAAAAACATTTAAAAATATAAAAAATAGTAGCCCACCGGTATCGAGAACAGGGTCCAAGCTACCGGCGGTCAGGGCTCCAGGGAGAGGAACTTCCTGACGATGAGAGCCGTGTCCAGCAGTACCGCTTTCTGAATCAAGCCCTTGATCCAGCTGCCTAACGAGAGCCTCCTGAGGTGTTGGTCGAGGCTCTTGGCTATTAAGCCATTGGCGTTCACGACTATCGGCACAATGATTGCTGAATCTACCTCCCACATGTCGACAACCTCGTGAACCAAGTCAAGATACTTGATTTGTTTATCATTCTCAGTTTTCACGAGGTTCTCATCATGAGGGATGGTTATGTCAACAAACATTGCACGCCGCTCTGATTCTTGTCTTTTAGATCTTCGGTGACCCAGTGGCCCAGATGCTTAAATTTGTCCACCCTTCGCAGAGGTTCACCACTCAGTGCGACACGAGGAATACACGAATATGTCATGCCACCTTATGTTTATACATTGGTTCTTTGCTATCGTTTGCTAAAATTTTATTTTAGACCAATATTTATTATTTAAAAAAATTGTCTGGAAAATTAATGTTACGCATCTCTGCTTCTACGGCTCCATCTCTACCTCTTTTCTCATATGCTAACGCGAATTTAGAATATAGTACCTATCTAAAGTAAAATTGGAACTTTACATAAAACTTTTTTTGTAAGTATTTTATGCATCCGTTACGAAACATTTTCTGACTGTCGTCTATTTATGGTTACCGAATAGATTTATTGAATTATTGGTATTAATTTGCTATTAATAGCAAATCAATCCATATAAATAAATCACGGCTACAATGACTCAGCGGGCTTTATCGCAGAATAAAATACTTAATAAACATGTTTGTTATTGTTATTCAACGAGATCTTATTTGTATAGGAAAATTATTTTACAAATTTCCTCCGTCGTTTTTAAAAGCTTGCCTACTAAACACCACTTGTGTATAGTATAATCAAAATATCTATGATAATCCCACCATTAATGAATGGGTTTTCATAACCCAGTATTACGTGACCCCCATGTCTGAACACATAATACAATCTAAACTTCTCTTACGTCCGCTGCTCGCCTGGTGCAAAGGTTCCGTGTGTGTTACACCAGAGACACACATGTAAACCAGTACTTAAGGTACTTAGTATAGTACCTATACTAAACACCGTATAATATGTTTTCCTAGTACAAGAAAATCAGTTGTGGTATTCCAACATAAGGAAAATAAGGTTTAGTTTACATTACATTACAATTTATCATTAGACAGAACCTCATATTTTATTTTGTTAAAGTCCTAGTATGACCTATCCTACCTCGCTTAACGAGATGCCGTCTTCCTTTCTATTCACTCAGATTTTTTCTTAGTGAATGGGCTCTTAATAAACTAGCGCGCTTTACCACCAATGATTGCATCACTACTTACCATCAGCAGCGTAATTGCGTAACACACTATCAGTAAATAGCAATGGGTTTCATTTTGACAGTTCAACAATATTCATTGCGTTCTTTACGTTGTTGAGCAGACACATTTTTAGAACACATGCAGCAATGGATTAGCAATATGCTTCGAAATGATTCCAACTGATAGTAATAGTGTGTTACGTAATTAGGGTGCAGTTGGGCTCGTGGTGGAGGCTCTCCAGATCAATCCCTTCCTCGTTGGTCGTATTGTTGGTTAGTCAGCACCCTATGCAATACACCATTACTATCATAACATAAATATGTGAGCTGTCACACCCTTCATACTTGGGGCTTTTAATTTGGTAATAAGTTTTTACTTAATTAGATACATTTCCATTTATTTTTTGTTTTTGCTTTTCTAGTATTTTGGCGTGGCTAGCTGACATATGGTAAATAATTTCATTGTTGTTGTTTTCATCACTATGCATGGTATTGTATAAAGTCATGTTTTTTTTTTAATGAACAGACAGCTGTGTTGCTGGGGAGTTTGTTCCGCCATTTCATCCCAGCGAAAGCACTAAGTAGGAAGTGTCGTTGGGTGGGCGTTTTGGGGGACTGTCTTATGTAATATTGACGTTCAAAAAGTTCTGATTCTCAGCCTAATTTGAATAAAATGACTTTTGATTTTGATTTATCAGAATAGTTTTAAAGCATTATTCAATATTTTGGATAAATGTGTCTATTCAACAACTTCGGTACAATAATATTGTGATCGTGGGGTAATACACCTTCGTATTTAGCTTCATACACTTTCGTATGTTCCATAGGAAAAAATATTAAATATTTCTTTCTTTCTTTCATAGGAAGTGTTCAGATTTGGTAATCTATCTAACTTTAAAAACAAGAAATAAGAAAAAAAAAACGGTTTTCCATTAGCTAAGAACCTTATTATTGCAAACTTATTAATTTAAAAGCACTAAATAACGCAAATTAAGTTAGATTTATTAATTTATATTTAGTAAGCAACCAGTGAAAGGCTGAAAAGAAGTGTTGAATGTTTGCGTGGCAAACTAAGGCTCCAGAATTGAGTACCTAGGTTTATAAATATTATAAAGGAAACTGCCCCCTAATCGGCGAACACATTTTTGTCAAATGATTGCGACTAGTTGGGATCGTTTGGACCGAACGGACCAATGGGCGGCCCGAACGATACCAACTGATCCCAACTAGTCGCAATCAATTGACATAAATGTGTTCGCCGATTAGGGGGCTGATGTAACCATTGATATAATATATATCAATGGATGTAACTGTAAGTAGAAAATATTTTCAAAAACCCAGATAGGTTAATTATTTTATTAAGATACTTTGACTATAGTTCCGCTAAGGGTTCTATCCGGCGGAGGCCGCTGAACACCTGGTCTATTTTGTACACAGAACTCTTTACTCATCTCACAGACAGAGTACTCGACTTTATCGCTAAGTCTCGTGACATCTCAGCATTGGGAAATATAAAAATACATGTGTAAATCGCGAAATATTTTCAAAAAGAATTTAAAATATTGTCAAAACAATTCTATACTAATATACAACGTGTAACATAAAGGGTATATACATAACAAAGGCATGGCATCTTTACATGATATCAAACGATATTGGAAGGGTTTTTTAATTCTATCTCTTTATGTTAGGAAGTTATGAGGAAAAACACCGCCTGTGATAGGCTACTATCATACTAGTCGCACAGAGATATTGAAGACATTTATCGGATTTTGGCAAGCAACGTGACGGGTAACGAATAGTTATTAACGTATGTAGTGTGCTGCCACGTTTGTTATGATTTGATTTGAAAGAAACACACGAAACCGAAATTTTGGTACCAATTTTTTGAGTATTTTATTTTGAGTTGAAACCCTTCCGATATCGTTTGATATCATCTAAAGATGACATGCCCTTGGTATGTATATACCCTTTTTGTTACACGTTGTAATAGTAAAGCTGAAGAGTTTGTTTGTTTGTTTGAACGCGCTAATCTCAGGAACTACTTGTCCGATTTTAAAAATTATTTTTGCGTTAAATAGCCCATTAATCCAGGAAGGATTTAGGCTATATCATAACATCAAGCTCCGACCAATGGGAGCGGAGCATATAAAAACTTATTAACTTATCCGGTGAAACCGCAGGACGCAGTTAGTGAATACATAAGTTGGGGGTAGGTAGCTATAAGTGTCGCGGGCGTGAGCACCCTACTAGAACAGCTAATGCTTTTCAAAAACATTTTAATGTAGGTTCGCGTTTGGGTGGCTATAGCCAGTCGTCTAAAAATGGCTCAGGGCTGGTTGTGACCGGGGCTCACCCTGTCAGAGGACTCAGGTTCACCGTTAAAGAAGCTTCATGACAGTACACTTAACCCCCCCAAGAATTAATTCATCCGTTTATCCGGTAAGGCCACGCATTATATTTTTGGACAAGGATATATAGTCAACCGGGGCAATTGCGTCTTTGGGGCAATTGCGTCTAATCGAAGTTATCTTAAATCTATTTGAAAACCCACTCTCCTGCCATCTTGTTTTGTTTACTTTTTCTTCCATACATCCATATCAGAAGCAATCTCGGCAGTCACCCCCTTCTTAGCCATATCATCCTTCACACATTCCATCCATCGTTTCTATGGTCTTCCCCTACTCTTATAGCCATCAACATTCATAATTAAAACTCTCCTCACGACATTCTCCTCATTTCTCCGTAACACATGCCCGTACCATGACAACCGATTTCCACACAACTTTTCAGTTACCGGTGCCACAACAGATAGAAACAACAGATACATATTTCGGTAGATATTATGTATATACCTAGTACCTACATACTTCTTTTACAAAAATAACATCGAACCGAATTTAATAACATCAGTCCTTCCGTACTAATAATTGAATACTTTAAATATATTTAAAGGCCATTTCTTTCTCTTTCTAATGCAAGGCGTCTCCGTGTTGCGTCAGTCGCGTTGTTTGCTCCTAATCACGAAATTTATACGATATCGGGACATGAATGCCTTCACTTTACGCATTTTGATGAGCTGGGTGTAAGCCGATAGATTATTTCATCAGATTATAACAGTTTTGAAGGAATGTTAGTTTATGAATGGTTTAAAAAAATATCGAAGTTTCTTATGTTAGTATAATCCACACGTGATAGCCATTGATATAATATTAAACTAAATATCAATGGTAACAGCTATTAAAAAGGTTCTTTTTAGGGTACACTTTTCAATAAAAGATATACAGTATGTTAAATAACAGAGGGCGTTCCCTTAAACTCGTTAATATATATCATTAATAGATTAAAATAAAAATATCAGCATAGAAAATTAAGCATGAAAAATCCGAAAAAAAAATTCTAATTGGAAATAAATTTGAAACCTGTTTTAAATCAAAATAGTAGTCGTCATGTATAAATAAATTGCGACGTTGCCGTCTTTCATGTTCGCGTGTACAGTGTGTTTCTTTTACGTGTCAATTTAAAATTTTTATTGAATATTTTCTTATTGGAAAAAAATTTAAAACATTTTGTTTTCGAATGGAAATATTTTTTTTAGCATGTATGTATGCTATACTACTTCGTGTTAACGGGAACGCCCTCTGTTAGTTAACATACTGTATAATGTATTATCGTGCATTGTTATAGTTAAGATTGTTGCTGAAGTTATTATAATCAACTTACAATATCAACTGTTATACTTAAATCAACTTATTCGGCTATCTATCTTCTGAATTTAAAAGGCTTTTAATTTAGTTTTTACGTAAGCCACAAGTGTCCATGTTAAAAACCTTTTAGAACCAAGGATAGTCGGTACATGGAACGCTATACATTTACCCCCTTATTCATATAACTAGTGATTAGCGATTCTTTATGCATACATTTTTGATCTTTTGACGTCACTTAAGTGTAGGTAATCATCGTTTATGAATAAACACCACAGTGTTTAAGGGGTTCAAAGGCCTAAAATGTATGGTTAAAGAATCGCTGATCATTACTTAAATTTAAGCAGCGTTTATGCATAAGGGGGTTTAAGTAGGTATACCAATCCTGATTTTTTCCTAACCCTTAGTCCTTGCCCTTTTTTTAGGCTGTTCCAGGTTAGGTAGATACCAGGTCTTTAGAGGGTTCCGTACCTAAAAGGTAAAACGGAAACCTATTCATTAGACTTCGCTGTCGGTCTCTCCGTCCGTCTGTCACCAGGCTATATCTCATAATCCGTAATAGCTAGACAGTTGAAATTTTCAGAGATTATGTATTTCTGTTGCCGCTATAACAACAAATACTAAAAATGAAAAAAAATTAAGGGGGCTCCCATACAACAAACGTGTTTTTTTTTCTCCATATTAATAACGCAAATAGAGAGACGCTTTGAAATGTTGACAGAATATTTGGTTATATTTTCAAATAATAATAAATAATGAAAATACAATAAATGTTAAAGGGGCTCCCATACAACAAACGTGATTATTTTGCCGTTTTTAAAGATAATGGTACGGAACGGAACCCTTAGTGCGCGAGTCCGACTCTCACTTGGCCGGTTTTTTTTTTTTGTTTTTTTTTCGGGTTAATTTGGCTTCCGTCAAAATATGTAGCTGTTTCATTGTCATTCACTTATCGATACTTGTGAATGCTATCTTATAATTACTTACATTTTTTACCGATTTTCGTTACTTAGTACTTAGTTGTAATGTTTTATTGATTTGTTTTTATTTCGTTTATCATTACACAATGAAACCATACATATCTGTTAAAATAATGAATTCATCTCGAAAATTAAATGTTGTGCATCTCCGCTTCAAATTGTTGCCACTGTAGAACGAACCTAATTCGCTAGATAAGGACAGCACTATTGTTTATATTGCTAACTCGCTCACACCGGAAGATGTCTATGCAAGGCGCTTGGGTGATTTCGTCATTATGAAGTATCCACTTTAAGCAGACCTGTCGCTACTTGCGCATGTTTACCAGAAACCCCATAATATTAGAGGTCTCGTTAAAATTGCTATCAGGCTCTCAGCAATATCTAGGACAGTCAAAGAGATGACGAGGTCGCTAGTAGCCTCACCCTTTTACGAAATTCTCTATTTATTCATAATTTAGTTATAATCTCCTAGGAGACCTGGAGACCAATTCTTCCCATATTTAAAGGCTTTCAAAATCTATTCTTTTTTTCTCTATGTCAATGTTGACAATATTCGCCAATGTCAGAAGTGATATGAGAATTTCGAAATCTTTTTTTGGCTTCCGTCAAAATATGTAGCTGTTTCATTGTCATTCACTTATCGATACTTGTGAATGCTATCTTATAATTACTTACATTTTTTACCGATTTTCGTTACTTAGTACTTAGTTGTAATGTTTTATTGATTTGTTTTTATTTCGTTTATCATTACACAATGAAACCATACATATCTGTTAAAATAATGAATTCATCTCGAAAATTAAATGTTGTGCATCTCCGCTTCAAATTGTTGCCACTGTAGAACGAACCTAATTCGCTAGATAAGGACAGCACTATTGTTTATATTGCTAACTCGCTCACACCGGAAGATGTCTATGCAAGGCGCTTGGGTGATTTCGTCATTATGAAGTATCCACTTTAAGCAGACCTGTCGCTA
The DNA here is from genome assembly GCA_017933935.1 of Sesamia nonagrioides. NCBI lineage: Eukaryota > Metazoa > Arthropoda > Insecta > Lepidoptera > Noctuidae > Sesamia > Sesamia nonagrioides. The sequence goes on along the minus strand of JADWQK010000020.1, from coordinate 197,576 downwards.
CTTGCGCATGTTTACCAGAAACCCCATAATATTAGAGGTCTCGTTAAAATTGCTATCAGGCTCTCAGCAATATCTAGGACAGTCAAAGAGATGACGAGGTCGCTAGTAGCCTCACCCTTTTACGAAATTCTCTATTTATTCATAATTTAGTTATGATCTCCTAGGAGACCTGGAGACCGATTCTTCCCATATATAAAGGCTTTCATAATATATTCTTTTTTTCTCTATGTCAATGTTGACAATATTCGCCAATGTCAGAAGTGATATGAGAATTTCGAAATCTTTTCACTCATCTCGGCGAAAATTAATCAAAAATCATAAATTTTGAGATAAGACATTCTTATACCTAATGAAGAAAAAAGGATCAAGTTAACAGGAAAATAATATATGTACCTAACTACCTACCTACAAAGTAAAAGTACGTAAATGGAAACTAAAAAATAAACAATCTGTTATAAAAAAAAAATGTTGATTTATGGTTTGGAAGTACCTAAGTAGAAATAAAAAACTGCACGGATCGTTTAGTTTCAGATTTATTCAAAATGAGGCCACGGGTCCAATCTCAAAGGTCAATCACTGAATTATCATCGAAATGCAACAAAGTAAATACATACTTTAGTTATTTGATAGTCGACTTGAAGTGTTTATACATACCTACTTACATAAAAATCATTTAACATTTATTTATCACTAGCTTTCCGCCCACGGCTTCGCCCGCGTGGAGTTCGGTTATATCGCGCTTTTTAGATTTCCCTCGGGAACATCATATTTTTCCGGGATAAAAGGTAGCCTATGTTCTTTCTCAGGGTCCAAAGATTGTCTGTGCCAAATTTCATCAAAATCGGTTGCGAGGTTTAAGCGGGAAAGCGTAACAGACATACAGACAGACAGACAGACAGACAGACAGACAGACCGACAGACAGACAGACAGAGTTACATTCGCATTTATAATATTAGTATGGATATGGATGAGGCCACGGGTCCAATCTCAAAGGTCAATCACTGAATTATCACCGAAATGCAACAAAGTAGATACTTTAGTTATTTGATAGTCGACTTGAAGTGTTTGAAGTGTGTGTTGTGTGTGTTATGTGTGTGTGTGTGACATAAAAATCATATAACATTTATTTATCATTTGGTAACGTAAAAATGATCGTGTACTTATGAAAGATATTCTTTTTTTATCAGTATGTTTGTTTTAATAATTGGGGCGTCCCAATTATTTCTAGAAGACACTCATCTATACCTACTACATAGGTAGCTAATTATAAAAACGCAAAGTTTGTTAGGTAGGCATTAAGGGGTAATCTCTGGATCTGCTGAACCGAATTTGATAATTCTGTTACCAATTGAAAGCATTACTTAAGTATTTGTGAGTGTTATCCTACTTCCTATTTTCTAGTCCTATTAATATTATAAGAGTGAAATTTTCTATGTTATTTACTGTATTACGGAAAAACTGCCGAATGGATTTACATAAATGAAATGAAATCGTTTTTTAAGCAAGTAGGATCACCGATCACTTTTACACATCATATTTTTTTAAACTAGATTAAGCCGGCATTTCCTAACTGAGTACCTCTGAGAAGAAATAGCCGAAACTAACTCAAGGATCATCGTCTTTTTTTAAGTCCAGACATTAAAATAAAATTTGCCGCTACACAGGTGGTTTAAAACCAGCATCTTCTTCTTCAGCCTATAGATGTCCACTGCTGGACAAAGGCCTCCCCCAAGGCTTTCCACGCTGACCGGTCTTGTGCTGCCCGCTTCCATCGGCTTCCCGCGACCTTCACCAGGTCATCGGTCCACCTTGTTGGGGGCCTCCCTACGCTGCGTCTTCCAGTACGTGGCCACCACTCCAGAACCTTACTGCCCCATCGGCCATCGGTTCTACGAGCAATGTGCCCTGCCCACTGCCACTGCTGTTGGTAAAACCAGCATACTAATTCCTAATTCCGTAACGCGATATTACTATCAGTTGGAATCATTTCGAAGCAAATTGCCAATCTATTGCTTCATATGTTCGTAAATTTTTCAAAAACGTAAATAACGCAATGAATGTGGTTGAATTGTCAAAATAAAACCTATTGCTACTGATAGTGTGTTACGCAAAATACCCTACATGATTGGCATAATATAGGTTTTTATCCGAATATAACCACGAAATCGGAATTTATGTGTGTAAAACCGTAGGGCGCAGCTAGCAGGCTATAATATTATGAAAAGACTTTTTCGTGGTAATCGAATATTATCAGAAGTAAAACTGTTTCCCGCCCAATGAAGTGGCCACTGGTCAGGTGGTATTTAATAATACATATGTATTGACATTTCCATGTATACCTTCTCAATTTATAATGTTCCCTGCTGAGACACAGGGTTCCTCTCGGTAAGAGGAAATGGGCCTTAAACCCCACGTGGGCTCTAATGCCTCTAATGGTGGATCGGGATACCGCGAGCTGAGGTGTAGTGATGAAATAGTTTATCCAGTTACATGCACACAGTTTTAAATAACGCATTCCTTTATTGACAGTAACACCGAAAGCTTTGGCGGGAAATGTGTGTGCAGTTGGCGGCAAATAAAACCGCATCGCGCATGCGTCTACCGCATTTGCTTACCAAACGTTGCAGAGTGAGGTCGTGATATACGCGTCTTAGATTCAGTTTTTGATATTTCAGTGTTACATAGTATTTTGTGGTTAAACCAGTGATTAATTTTTAGAAAAAGGTAGGTTTAATTTGTTTTCTTTTTTATTTTTATTTTCCAATACTTACAAAAAATATTATTTACCTCCTAATCTTCCATTTATTTTCTTCGTTTTTAAAGGATATTGAGTTTCTTATAAAACTACTCATATAGTAGATAAATAGGTTGTCTACATACCTACCTACTTAATTAATTCTGATCTGACATATCTCGCCTGTGTTTGCATGAGCAATAATATTATAGCAACGAAACCTACCAAGAAACTCTTTCCTGCCAATTTACATAATATTGTTTTTATAAACAGTTGAAAAACTTTGAGTGTATAGCCAACTGTACGGACGACAGCAGGTCACGCTAGCCCAAACTGTCAGACATTCCCAATCCACCTTGAGCCTTAATGCTTTAGAGATAAAGTTAAAAATCTAATAAAAAATATCTAACAGATTGCAGTAGCTTGATGTGCTGTTGTCTGTACATCAGTGATAACAATACAACCCTTTCACGGTTATTTTACTTATTAGCAGCAACGCAGGAAGGTAAGAAATTCCCGTAATAGGGATGTTTCCTGGGTAAAAAAAAAATGATTCTATTTAGTCCGTCATTCAGATTGTAGAAAAATATTGGATACGTATATTTTGTTTTATCAAATCAATAAAAATTGACAAATATAAAAGGCATCAAAGATCAGGAGTGGTAGCTGGTGACGTCACTCCTCGCTAAAAAGTGTAGCTTGCAGTGACGTCACACGAGTTTTCAACGCACTGTGTCGTCTTCATTTTTTTGTTTATATGAAAAAAGAAAAAAAAAACGTGTCTGTTTTTTTGGAAATCTGACTGACGGACTAATTAGTTTTTTTTAGGCAACTACCCTATTATCTCGTCTCGGTGACAATCAAAAACTTGTCAAAAGTTCTCAGGTATTTTTGACGGGAATTAGAGTGTCAATATACTGAAAATTGCGAAAATTGTGCCTCAGGTTATAATAGCAAGCACAAAGATCATTGCCATTTTGACAGTGATGAAAAATCAGATGTAAAATGACACTACCAAAATCACCCTTTTTCGGAAAGTCGATGTCAAATTGTTACTCCCAATATGGCATTGACGGTAATACTGACACAATTATCACTCCCCTGCCTACCCCTTCTGATAATACCGGCGTAAAGTGATTCATATACGTATTGCGATAATATGATAGTTCCCAAGGTCATCTCTCACACACGGCGGTCGGAAACATACTCTAGAATGTCTGTCGTAATATGTGGGTAACTCTGGAATTCTAGATTTATCTCAACTTTGAGATTTTTGATAAAAAAAATTCTAGAGTACCTACCGGTACTATGAGTAGGTAACCGGAGCGCAATCAGGCCACAGACAGTTCCACTTCCCACTTCCAGGACATAGAGTGGGCCATAATATGTCAGCAAGAAGGACAAGTGAGGGTAGATGGTCGACATTTACGTCTACGATTCATTTTTGTCAGATTTTGTTATACACCACACATTTCGGCTTACTCACATTGTTTTTGGATTAAACCCAGGATCCTAGTAGTTGGTAACCGCAGTCAAATCAAATCAAAGCAAATAGTTTATTTGTGATAGGTACACAGAATTATATACAACTAGCTGTTGCCCGCGACTCCGTCCGCGTGGACTTCAATTTACAGCTCGCGGTGGTTCCAGTAAATTAAAAAGAACTCGGTTGATATAAAATAAGCGCCTGTTAAAATAATGGGAGTATAATGGGATCCGAACTGGGCCCACGTGGTGGATTACGGAACAATTCCTCTCACAGAGGCCTGTATCCCAACAGTGGGGACATTATAGGGCTGGTTATACAACATAGGGTTATATTACAACGTAAGGTTTAATTTTATAAACGTATAGTTTTAAACTTGCGAGGTCAATGACCTTCGCTTACCATCCATAAGTTTAAACTAGGGTTGTAACGGAGCTTCGCCTCCGCTTCCGTTACTGCGGAAGTTCCGCAAGAAATCGTATCTTCGCTTCCGCCTCCGCCTCCGCACAATTTTTGCGGAGTTTTAACGGAGGTTTATTTACGTATTTATAAAATAAATAATGCGCAAGCTGCGACGCTCGACAACCGTCCGGCCGCATTTGACCGTGATATGGTCAAGAATCGACTAGTGCAAGGCGGGAATGCGGCAAACACAATTTGTTTCTCCTTAATTTTCATTACAAGAAGGTAATATTTTTTTTTACCAAGTATAGGTACTACTATTAATGTACGTATTAAAAATAAAAAAAATGATTTAATTAACCATAAATTTAATTTTTTTCTTTATGTACTTTCACCTTAGCCTCCGCCTCCGTTAACCTCCGCATCCGCGGAGGTGAGACTGGTCGCCTCCGCATCCGCCTCCGCCTCCGCTAACAAGCCTCCGTTACAACCCTAGTTTAAACCTTACAACTGTTTTGCTATTTGTGTTTATTACGAAATATAAATGGCAAAGTCTTATGCATGATCTTTTAGCTTTTGCAAATGGCAAAGACAGCAACCGCGACATGAAAAACTTCCATTGACATTTCCAGTTTTGAATTTTTCATCACCATTGTTCTAACCACTGCAGAATACCCGCCTACCTTTAATGCCATGCTTTCCTGGTAATAAATAAATAGCCGCACTACATAGCATGCTTAGCTTTTAAGCTGGTGCTAAACGTAGCTTACAAGACTGCATCATACACTCCTTATCTGAACCATCATTATCACGCAAGCTCCAATAAATATTAATTGGGTACATAACATTAATCTTGGGAAAGAGGTCGCCTGCCCATTTAATAGAATGTTGCGTAAGGTGATCGGAGAGACGACAGAAGGTGATAAGCTCGATCTTTATATCCGTGTCGCACTCGCAATGAATATTTTATATAGAAGAATTGTAATAGAAGAGAGTGTGTGTGGCTGGTTGACACGAGAGAGTGGAAGAAGAAAATGTGTTGCGCCGATAACTATAACGTGAGACAAGGGCAGCAGAAAGATGGAGAATGTAGAAGCGGCTGATGGGGATATGAAGTCAACCAAGAACAGTTGGCATTCATTGACTTATGATCTTTTGTGCACGTTTCCTACGAATATTTTCGGTTATTATAAGACGAATTTAACAATGATTTGTATGTATTAAGTAGATAGAATTAGTGTAGATAGCTTACTTAGCGTTTAATGGCTTATAGCTAGATTCGAGCGGCAAATGGTAATTTAGGTACAGGTCTAGAACCTTACCCCAGGTAATCATTACTTACGAAATATCGGTATAAGTAATCGCAGGAAATTTCATTAATTTTGCCAACCATACTGTCTAAGCTGTCTATAAAATTTATGGTTGAGTAAAACTTGTTTGGGTTTAGCTAGCATGTTGCGCAAGACGTTTTAAGTTCAACAAAGTATCAGTGTCTAATCTAGGTAGAAACTGGGTAATTTAATTAACCATTGAAGTCAAAAAGAATTGGGAAATGTATTCCACGAAGTATTCAAAACGGTCTCCAAAGCCTGGAGCAAAGGTGAAGAGTAGCCAGTCTGTCAGTGTTTTATATGATGCATTTTGGAGAGTTTGCGTGGGAATTGTATGACTTGATTCCCCCATCTCCATTCCATCATCGGACGACTCCGCGAGGTACGGCAAGTATCCAGCCTTACGTTGTTAGTATGTAACATACATTACATATTGTGTACGATCCGGACGAAGCGTTTCGCCTCGTCTTTTAAACCGCGTGTATTATCGAGGGACAGGAACAATTTGCCAGCGGCGGTGTTTCCGTCTGACTACAATTCAAGAGTCTTCAAGGATAGGCGCTTTACCATCAATGATTGCATCACAGTTTAACATCAGGCGGGATTGCCGTCAAGCACTAGTTTATAGTTATAAAAAAGTGCATGGTTAATTAAATTTTAGATTTTATTGGGGACAAGATTTAGAACTTGCACATACCAGGGAAGCATGGCACAAAAGAGGAACGCTTACTAGCCCATTGCTCAGCAGCGGGTGGAATGAGGCCACCAATAATGACGATGGTGATTTGGAACTTAGTAGATTATAAACCAAACCTAATACACGATTTGGTAAGTACACAAACAATTGTGATTTGTGACGGAATTGAACAAACACAAATACTTTATGCAGTTATCAGTGACGCAATCAGGAGAAGCGTTATTCTGCCAGTAACTAGTTCGATTCGCTTCTTATCATAATTTCCTCATACACATTATTTCAATGAACATAAACACTACACTCCAAGTTTGTCACTCCATAAACATGTGACGATATCATCACACATCTCGTCATTCTGGCAGAGATCCAAGGCATTGTTGCCGCGACATTGATATCGAATAATCGAATCGATGAATTGTCTTTTATATCCAAAATTGAAGACGTGAGACTTCTAGATACCAACACCCATATGACCTGCATCTATACTAATATATAAAGCTGAAGAGTTTGTTTGTATGTTTGTTTGTTCGCGCTAATCTCGCGAACTGCTGAACCGATTTAAAAAAAATCTTTTTGCGTTGGATAGCCCATTAATCCAGGAAGGCTTTAAGCCATATAAGATCACGCTGCGACCATTAGGAGCGGAGCATAACTAAACCACGCGAACGAAGTCGCTGGCGGCCGCTAGTAATAATATAAAATTACCCTGTGGGGAGGCCTGTGTGAGAACCGTGAAAAAGTGCATATATGTATCTATAATAGTATAATACAGCTAAAGTGATATTTCTGAGCGTCAAAAATCGTTTCTTTTAAATCTATGCATGCCTACCATGCCTACTATTATGCAAGTTTTTCTAACTGAATAAAGAGTTGAGCTTCATTTTTGGCATTTAAGCAGCACATTGGTGTGTGTTCGGTTGTTTGTTCTTCTCCCCAACGAAAGTACTAGGAAATGATGTGATGAAGGGCGAGCGTTTTAGGGGACTGTCATTGTAATTTTGACGTTCGAAAAGTGCTGATTCGAATTGACTTTGATTTGGAGTATCGCATTTTTGCACTGGTGACGTGTTCAATAAATATGTGCTATGAAATTTATTTCCATTAATGTGTGTACAAGTAAATACAATATGCATGTTATCTGACCTTAACAATACGCTTCCTTTACGCCTTTATTTGGATCGAAGGCAGTTTCTACACATCGGAAGCTGTTTGTAAAAGTCTTAATTAATTACATCTGGTTGTTTTATAAAATAGTTTCCTTCCTAATGTTTCCAATTGATTCTACTTCAGGTTAAACAAATACAGATAATATGTAAACTGATCTTTATTGTGAAAGTTTTAAAGTTGTTTTTTGCATAAACTCTTCAATATTTGTTAACAGTTTTTTGGGAAAACGTTTCGTGGGAAAAGTAACTAGCGAACGCAAATTAGATAGAAACAATGATTGACAAGCCTTGTGTGATGTGTCACAGAGCAATTGTGGGCCAATGGTAACTGTGGCTTCGATTGATACGCGTGTTAGGTTGTAGGTTCGAATTCGTTGTGTAATTTATTTCATCAATATTGCTCTCACAGCGGTTAAGGAAAATAAAGGCAAGAAGCCGAGCATCTTCCATCCCGCACTGGGCTCGCATGGTAGATTAATTACAGCCAAAGTCCTCTCAACAAGGAGATACAAGGTCTTACAAAATCATTCAAGATCCAAAAACATCTGCGGTTCTATTTGCAAGTGATGAGGAGAGATATCCTTCAAGTCTGGTGGATGGGAGACTCGATATTATGGTTGATTATATTATGTTTTGAGTTCAAATGAGTTTAAAAATGAAAAGAAGTTTATTACATTGACCCTTTATCATAATAATAACTGAAGTATTGTATGTATACTGTATAGTGCCATTTTGATTCTGATTCCATAGTTATTTTTGCACCAAACTAAATACTACCTACCTACTTATGTGTTTACTTACAGTCTGTGATATTACTTTCCGAAAAACTCTGTTTTGAGTAAAAACTACTTCGAGAAGGAAAATATCAAAAAAAGCTATCACGTCAGTAGATCAAGACTACTAGATTTTATTATTTTAATTTTAAATTAATGCGTTATTTATTCAATAATGTTTTTCGTGATGGTTGTCAATTTTTCTTAGAAGTTAGATTCGTCCTACTTTCTGATTAAAGGATGGTACCAGGAACTCATAGCTCTTAATATCTTCTCCTCAGCAATGGTTCGTGTATGCGTAATCGGTGCAGGTGCGGCGGGCCTGTGCGCCGCTCGACACCTCCTCGAAGAGCCGTGCGTCAGCCAGGTGGACATTCTGGAACAAGCACAGCAGCTTGGAGGCACTTGGGTCTACACTGAGAACGTTGGATACGATGATTTTGGACTGCCCATTCACACCAGCATGTACAAGAGTTTGAGGTGAGTTTCTCCACTTTCTGTAATGTTTGCTAGTTCGTGACTGCCTGTCTCACTCATATATGTATAAGTAAGTCGTCCTAACATTAATCTAGCGCTTACACTTCTGCCTACTCCTTCAGAATACATTGACCTGTTGTGTTGTTGCTTTTTAAACCCGTATTTTACGACACAAAATACTTATTATATAATACGGATTGGAGATAAGCCTGGACCTGCAATCAATTCGTCAAATCAACTTGTTTTCGTCTGGCAGTCTGTCTAGGTCCGGTCGTCAGAATATTTCCATTCCATTATAAAAAAAACAGATTTTATCGTAATTTACTTATTTCTTCTTCCTCGTCACCAGCATAGCAACAACAAGATCTCAGCTTACGAGACGTTTCTATCGAGGGTCGAGGGCTATCAGGACGGCATAACTTGCTGAGATTAATTTACGAGCATTTCGTATATTCTAGAGATATTATATGTTTAGACATGATTAGGTTAGAGTACTTTATTATCGTGATGATTGGGTATCACTGAATGTACCTACTTTGTCAAAATACCTACTCTTTATTATCTACACCATATAATTTACAGAACATAAATATGAAGATTTAGGTAATTTCATATGTCCGATGTCATAAAAATATCTTGGCGGGATTTTAATGCGCACTGAATTTTCAATGCTCGGTGGTTTTCAATGGTCGGGGGTGGGTGGTGCATCTCCGCGAGTCATAAAAAAACATTGATAGACTTTCAACTCTCGGCGGAAAGCCGTATGTTCAAAATACAATGCGCCAAAATATTACCCGGAAAACACACCCGCATACTAGAAAAATTATTGTGTAATCATCTCGCCGTGATAGATACGTGTACTGAGCGTGGAGTCAGCTGTCACTCCAATCAATCTCTCTCAATCCTCTAATGCTAAGGAATTCACACTAATGACTAAAAGGGGTCTTAAGCTCAATTAGTTTATTCCTTCCAATAGCCAGTATAGAGTCACAGTATGATAAAATATGTAGTACTAGCTTTCCGCCCGCGGCTCCGCCCGCGTGGATTTCGGTTATATCGCGCTTTATAGATTTCCCTCGGGAACATCTAATTTTTCCGGGATAAAAGGTAGCCTATGTTCTTTCTCAGGGTCTAAAGATTGTCTGTGCCAAATTTCATCAAAATCGGTTGAGAGGCTTAAGCGGGAAAGCGTAACAGACAGACAGACAGACAGACAGACAAAGTTACTTTCGCATTTATAATATTAGTATGGATTAGTATGGATTACCGCTTGGTAGTGTCCTTGAAAAAATTCCTACGAACGCAAATAGATAGGCACGCACTAGGGTAGTGGACGGTCTCTTGGGTTGTTTGTAATAATAAATCCCTACCGAAGTACCGACATTAATTTCCTGTCATGTTGATGAATGTAGATAAAAATTGCATTTTACAAGAATTCATTTGGATGAGGCATGAATAGTTTTTTTTTTTTGTTTATACAACGTGTAACATAAAGGGTATATACATAACAAAGGCATGGCATCTTTACATGATATCAAACGATATTGGAAGGGTTTTTTTAATCCTATCTTTTTATGTTAGGAAGTTATGTGGAAAAAACACCGCCTGTGATAGGCTACTATCATACTAGTCGCACAGAGATATTGAAGACATTTATCGGATTTTGGCAACTAACGTGACGGGTAACGAGTAGTTATTAACGTATGTAGTGTGCTGCCACGTTTGTTATGATTTGATTTTAAGAAACACACGAAACCGAAAATTTGGTACCAATTTTTTGAGTATTTTATTTTGAGTTGAAACCCGTCCGATATCGTTTGATATCATCAAAAGATGCCATGCCCTTGGTATGTATATACCCTTTTTGTTACACGTTGTATATTTCACGGGCGCGTTTTTCAGAGCAGGATACACGATTAAAATTGATGCCACAGTTGGCAGTGTTGGCACAGTGGTTAAGCGCCTGACTGCGCCTGACCGCGCCTGACTGATATTCACAGATGATGTATTTCTGATTACCCGCTTTGACAAGAAATAATAAAACAGTTTTATGGCGACAGAACAAATATTGCATCATTTATTAATGAAATGAAAGAAAAAGACGAATTGAACTTAAATCATGTTTAGTTTGTGAACGGGAGTCGACGCCAATGTTTTGTTATTTCCATGACTGGGTTAGGTCCACCGTACATTATGTAGAAAACACAATAAAATCCAATGTTTACTTGAGCACGTCCGTTCAAACATTTCCATAACATACTGTTCCGTAAATACTCACACTTTATCGAAATTGATTGACGACTCCACGTGGTTCAAGGTAGCGGTTACAGACTCTGGATTGTTTGTGTCATATTAATTATGCGTTAATTGTAGTTTTACGAAGATAATACGACAAACAACCAGAGGTCAGCAGTTGTGAAGAAAAGGGAATTATTATACTACTGAGAATTTATTGATCCGCTTCGTACCTGTACATCTCCTGTCTGTTCATATAACCCTGGTAGCACTGATTACAACATTGTAGATACCGTACGCTATGTAATTAACGAAGTACGTGTCGTAATTAATATGTAAAATTGTCATCTAGTGCATTATTTATTATCTTTCATTCATAGGCCAAAAGTTCAGACGGCATTAATCTATTAAAAGACATTTGAAATGACAACACTGTTGGTGCAGCAGCTAAACAATTCACTGTTGCGCTGAGTGCTTTCCTTCTTCATTGAGAAAGCTCAGGCAACTATTGATTTTCAGAATAATTTGAATAAACGACTTTGATTTTGTTGCGAGGTTCCTTCCCCTCATGTAGTTGTTCCGGGTCTGGCTGTTTATGTATATGAGTCTAAATGTTTGTAAACGCACCCACGACAGGAATAATTTTAAAAAATGTAGGTCTTGCAGGTGTCAGGCACATAATTATCACAAAACCATCACCAACCATGATTTTATGATGCAAGAACTTTGTCAAAGTTAGTTTTTAGAAGTGAGTTCTTAAAATCAAGGACGACATAATACCAACTACAAATGAACCCGTTTCGTTCCTTAAGTTCTTCGTCTTTCAAATGTTAAAATTCTTTCTCTTCTCTATTTCAGGACTAATCTTCCTAAAGAAATAATGGGTTTCCCCGACTTCCCAGTACCGGAGAGTGACAAGTCATACCTGCCTGCTAAAGACATGCTGGCTTTCCTGCAGCTATATGCGGATAAACATGGAGTCACAGAGAAAATCAAGGTAAAAATCACCTCAATTTTACGTACTTAAATTTATAATTATATACTTAGAAAAATACTAATCCATACTCCATACTAATATTATAAATGCGAAAGTACTTAGTACTGTCTGTCTGTCTGTCTGTCCGGCTTTCACACCGAAACTACTGAACCGATTGTAATGAAATTTGGTACACAGATAGTCTAGAGCCTGAGATAGGACATAGGCTATAAAATATCCCGCTATTACCAATAGGAGCAGAGCAGGCACAAAAAATGTTGCGGAAACGGAAGCAAACGCGGATGTTCTACATATTGCTCCCATTATTCTGACAGGCGCTTATTTTATATTAAATGAGCTCATTCGGCTAGAAGGTTACGCGGGTGAAACCGCGGGGCACAGCTAGTAAAAAATATCTCTATTTAAAACACTCATGGCCAAAATTTTAATGTTTATTTTCATTTACAGTTCAGTCACCACGTGCAACTGGTCAAACCCAAACAAAGTCCATCCGGGAAGGAGCTGTGGGATGTAACCTTCAAGAGTATAATCACTGGAGTCACGGAAACCAAGGAATATGACTACATATTTGTCTGCAATGGGCATTACAATACACCATTCATACCACACATACCAGGGCTAAAGGAATTCAAAGGTTTGTTAGGATTTAATGTTCAACGAGATACATCTGCATTAAAAGTCCTCTACTCCACTAGAAGGCATAAAATGTCGTTACTAATGCTACATCCTGCATAATATGTAATTTAAGTCCAAAACAATCTTCGTTTCAAAAGGTAAAATGTTCCACAGGTGACGTAATGCACAGCCACGATTACAGAGTGCCCGAAATCTTTACCGGCAAACGCGTGCTAGTTATCGGTGCCGGGCCTTCAGGTATGGACATCGCTTTGGAACTGACCAGCGTCTCAAAGAAAGTCATCCTCAGTCATCATTTAAAGGAACATCCTCGGACAGTGTTCCCCGAGAATCTAGAACAGAAACCTGATGTGGAAAGGCTTGATGGCCATAAAGCTTACTTCAATGACGGTAGTGAAGATGAAATTGATGTCGTGTTCCTTTGTACTGGTGAGTACCATTATTACTTTAGAATTCATTATTTTCAGTAAGGTGTAAATCAGTAAGTTAATAAAAAAGACGTCTCTTAACTTTAACCTACGCTTATAAATGAAGCCATTTTGTTTTGGCAATATTTCTATTGGCATTTGACATCCCAAAACTTAGCCTTCTTTAAATAAGTAATGAGTTGTCTGCAACTTTTTGATTCATTAAAGCTTATCATAAATATCGTAACTTGATCATTTAGGATAACCATTTCCTTTATCCTCAGGTTACCTTTACAATTTTCCGTTCCTCCACGAGTCGTGCGACATCGTGGTGGAGGAGAACTGCGTGGAGCCACTATACAAACACGTGGTCAACATGAACCACCCCTCCATGTGTTTCATCGGCGTCCCATACTACGTGTGTGCCTTCTCCATGTTCGATCTACAGGTATGACATACTTTTCCTTTTTGCCCTTTAAACTTTACGGATGATTATTTCCATCCAAATGTTATTTTGTTGTTCCAAATTTAAGCATTGGTGGCTTCATTGCCTCTTTTTATAGGTACTTTTCATAACAATGTCCTACCTAGTATTTTATGGTGCCCTAATATTTCTCCTGAGGGTTTTATCCAGAATCAAATAGATAAATGTTTTGAAACTACTTCAACCACTTTAGCGAACTCTAATAAATGTTGGTTAAAAAAAATAATGAGTATGATGGCACGCTTTATTTACTTAACTAAAGGTAAAGAAATAAACCGCGTGACTTAGTTAACCGACTAAACGTTGGAATTTCTTGCTGAATTAAAAAGTACCCTACAGTACATACATACATGCATAGCAAGACAACTGTAATTGCTGTTAACTGCTATTGCGTTTCGTTGGTTGTATTTTTGTTTCAATTTAGTTAACTTCCTAAACAGAAGGAGGTTTGGTACCTATATACTGATCTGTTCAGACCTATATACTGATCTGTTCAGGAACTTTTGAGACTTTTGACTCAGCAGACCCTCATATAACCCTGAACCCGTTTGATTCAGGTCCGCTATTACGTTCGCTCAATGAATGGCACCTTCAGTCTTCCAAGTCCCAAGGAGATGGCTGTGCATTGGGAAGAGGAAAAGCGAGATCGAGCCGCGAAAGGCTACACCAAGCGTCAGGCGCATATGATGGGACCGGATCAGGTAAAACCAACGAACTATATCATTTACTTACATTTTATTTACAAAAAAAAAAAAAAACTAAATCGACACCAACGCCATCTAGAAAGGTAGTCGGTACTAAATTCCGAACCAATACTAATTTGATAGGCGATCGCTACTTCGCTAGGGTTTCGTTACTTGCTTGGACAATACCTATAGTAGTATACAGTATGTTAACTAACAGAGGGCGTTCCCGTTAACCCGAAATAGTATAGCATACATACATGCTAAAAAAATAAATCCAATCGAAAACAAAATGATTTAAAATTTTGTCCAATATGAAAATATTCAATAAAAATTTTAAATTGACATGTAAAAGAAACACACTGTACACGCGAACATGAAAGACGGCAACGTCGCAATTTATTTATACATGACGACTACTATTTTGATTTAAAACAGGAGGTTTCAAATTTATTTCCAATTAGAATTTTTTTTATTCGGATTTTTTATGCTTATTTTGCTATGCTGATATTTTTATTTTAATCTATTAATGATATATATTAACGAGTTTAAGGGAACGCCCTCTGTTATTTAACATACTGTATAATAGCCAATCATGAAGCGTAGGATCCAGGGAATTCATATTTCTGAACGTATAAAGAACACAATACTGCACGCCAAAACAAAGTTAACGGACGTTATTCGGAAAACTGCTAATCTTAAGTTGGACTGGACATTTCTGCATTTTTGCCGTACACAGCGCGAACACTTGTATGCATGAATATGAATATTTGCACGGGTCTGGTCAAGCCTCGGAAAGCACGTTAAGCCGTTGGTCCCGGTTTCCATACGATGTACATCTAATGGCACTAATGGCAGTCGTTACGGGTTGTTGGTGCCCTCAAAAGTCTAACAATTGGTCTAACTACAATGCTTCGATATCGCCTTCGGGTTGTGGAGGTCAGACGGCAGTCGTTTCACGGAAAATATCGAAGTTTAGCCAAAATCAGCAGTTAGACTGGTAAAGCGGACCCCAGACTCCAAAAGCTGAAATAGCTTTGGATATGACTGGGATTAACGCTGAGATGATGATAATGAAGGTTGTGGACTTCAGACAGACAGTCGGTTCATGTAAAGGCTGCATCTGGTGAGGGTGGAAGCCGATCCCAATTCCCAACGTATTCAACATAGCCAGGTAAAGGGTGGGCCATTTAAATAAAATATGCCCTGTTGGAAGTGGCCGCCATAAACAGTTGAAAGAGTGAGGAATATAAAATTTTGATGGATGGAGAGAGGAAAGCCAAGAAAAAGATGGATGGATTATAAGAGAAATGATATGGATGTACAGGGAGCAGCGTCATGATGGACAAGGGAGGAGATAGAAGAAGAATCTGATCATCCAAAAAATATCTTAAGTAAAACCGAGTCTCTCTCCGAGTTGAAAATTCCTTATTATATATTGGGCAAGAGCAAAGCAAATTACACCAGGTTACGTTTGCGTAACTCAGGTTCTTATAACATTAGTGAGTTAGTAGTAGTTAGTAGACTACCACAATTCTAATTTCTTCGATGCAGGTCTGTGTCTGCTTCCATTCTCCATAAGCAAATACCATTATGTATTGGAAATGTGTCCATAGAATTCTGTCCATCAGCCATTCCTATTGGACGTAGTCCGTTAACCGACAGATAAGAAAAACATCTCAATACTGATTATATTATTCATCGATGCTTTTATCTTGAAACAGTTGAGCATTCATTATCTCCTGGTCGTATACTGCCCTATTGCGTCATAGGTACAGTAAAGGCTAACTAGGTCATATAATAAATATACTGGTTAGGTACGATTTCTGATGAAAAATCTATATAATGCGAGCTAAAACTGGATATGCATAGCTTGATACGTCATCTAGACATCAGCATCATCAGCTTGGTGTGTAGTAGGTAGTGAGTACAAGACAATTATGAAGAAGGGCTACATAGAGATAGAGAAGGTAAAATAAATCACTTTACATTTTTGCCACACGGGAAAAATAAACTTAAACTACTTAAGTTCAGAGCATCTTATTTTTTATAGTATTTAAATTCTGTTTCTTTATTAGACCGTTTAGACGTGATTAAAAACATGACGATGTAGTGAAGACTACGAATGCGTGTTAAGTAATGCCCTTTTATTGTATAAACTTAAGGCTATTTATACTACATTATTAATATTGTGTGATCAAATGCCTATTGCACACATAGAAAGGAAATTTAGATGATCCGAATAAAATAAGTATTACAAGTAAACAAGATTCATGAAATTAATTAAGTATAGTTTTGTAGGCATTTATGAATATAGACACGTGTGACACACATAGATGTAACGTGTACAATCAGTCAGTGACAATGAAAGACAAATCTGCACTGAACTTTAGGGCCGATATCTGAATAATCTATAAGTTGTTCATTTGCTTGGCGTATTAAGTAAGCGTTTGCGAGAATCATGCCCTATGCTCTTCGTCTATAAATCTCTACATCCATGATCTAGGCTGACTACTACGTGTCCCTGGCCCAGGAGTCTGGCACAGCCCCCCTGCCACCTGTCTTCACCAAGGTGCACAATGACAGCAGCCAGAAATTCCTGGATAACCTCGCAGACTATAGGAATGATATATATTGTATTGTGGACGATGATAATTTTATCTGTTACTGAATTATTCTGTACTATTATCGTAGTGGTACGAGCCAAGAGGGCCTTTGAGCAAGCTTATTATGAGAGAAAAGCTTTGAAAATTGTTTACTAGGAGCTGCCTTGGTCTGTGGACTACTTACAGATTTAAAAAAAGAACCACCCATTCTAATTCAGCTACGATCTTTCGCTCAAAATATGCTTGTTCAAAAATCCTGTGGGCTCCATGACCTCCGATCATTGATATAATATTAAACAGATATGATATGCTCTAACAAATTAACCAAAATAAATGTGCCGATCGGAGCAGCAGCACACACATGCAATTTTTTTATTCTGCGTACATTTCACACGTTGGCACAGTGTAAGTGAGATGGGGCGCAATCTAAAGCATAGAGAAGAAAAAGATGGCTAGTGTTTGTCGTTTGCGCTTAAATAGAATCGACGAAAACTAAAGCGACTTGCTGGACTTACCTCCTTTTGTACGCTTCATTTTCAGTGCGCTAGTGACGTATCTACCTTAGTTTAATATTATATCAATGCCTCCGATCAAATATTTAATCAAATTTACCATATTAGGTGTAGGGATTCTTTAAAATATTTGACTGTCTTCGTATAATATTGATGATGAATGTTTTTTTGAAATAATTAATTGGGTGGGTACATTTAAGAATATAACTAGTTGACTACAGACATACCTACTCGTGCTAACTTCCAGTGATTGTATCTTTTTAAAATATGGAATAATAAATGTTGCATGGACCATTTTGTTTCCTTTTAGAATAAATAACGAGCATATTTTCTCATTAAGCAATGCAACTAATTCATTTTCTATTTGTTTAAAATTGGCATTATTTTCGAATAAGACGCATTATTATTTTATCCAATTTTTCGTTCTTTCTAATAATCTTAGTGTTCCCACTCATGGGACACAGGCCAGTACGGGTTGGTAGATGTCACATGTCTTCGAAGTTATGCTTCAAGAATAGCTTTCCTTCACCTGACGGGGTTCGAACCTACGACCTACAACTTCGTGTCCGAAACCACTAGGCCACCGCCGCTCCCTTTGTAACTTTGGTACAATAAAATTAAAAGCAGTGATTTATATAACTTTTATTCGGAAGATTACTATAGAGTTTCAAGAGTGATTTTCAAGCTGTAACGATAGGCAAAACGCTAAACGTCGTTTTATTGCTAATTCAATCCACAGCTCGCTCTGTCGTTGACACCAGATAACTAACAGCACGTCCCATTATCTGCCAGTCTACAGTCTTCCTCCTTTGCCAATTCTTGGGCTCTCCAGCTTTGTCATGGCGCAGATAAACCTACTGACTACCCTAAGACCTTCATCATATTCCGCCGATAAGGTTCCACTGTTAGACGTAGACATCCATCCATCGCACCAACCGGCACTGGGCCAGCGTAGTGGATTACGGCCCACTCCCTCTCATTGGGAGGAGGACTGTGTCCCAACAGTGGCAACATTATAGGCTGATTATGTTACCTGATTATGCTACCTGTGATTATGATGTGTACCTTAGTTTCCCGAATTTATTGAACTTTTGAGTCCTTTGCCAGGTTATTGGTTCACTTTAAGAGGAACCTATTTCGCCTTCGATGCCCATTTCTTTACCTCAACTATCTTTCCACCATCATTTTTATTAAGATACCTACCGATACTTACTAATTGTGAGCTAGTGAACGTTGGCTCCTCTAGCTGTGTCCGTACGTCATCAGACAATCTGGTTCGCAGTTGTGATATTTCTCCAACCACCATTTAATTTCACTGGAATATCTTGGTTGTTGCTTAGGATAACTAGCTGCCTTGATCAAAGACAGGGTGTGTGTCACACGACACACGAGAAGAAGCACTGTAATGTAGGTAGGTACTGTCAGATTCCCCTCAGCGTTCTTAGTCCGTTTAGTAATTTAATCAATGTGTGAATTTATTTTATTTTACTGATTTGAACTATTCGAACAAATTCATCCAATAGCATCATATTATTAGTATTCATTTTATTACACAACTAATAAATAAATCATTTAAAATATTAATGAGCTTACCTCCATGAAAGGTTAGTTAGTGTTAATATATTTTTCAATAAAAAACAAAAGAAACAGTTATTTATTTTATATATACACAGCAATCAAATATATACAAATACCAGGAGTTCAGAAACCGCGAGCGATTGCAGTTTGCAACCGCTCAATTAATAAACTACTATATTCCGTGCGGCACGTCTTGATACAATCGGCACTTGTTTCGTACTACTTCACTTGACATTTACTTCAAGAAAGTTTATTCTGCTCGCTGCACTTTAGTTTAACCTAGTTGGAGGTTATCGAATGTTTGCCTTGCCTTAATCGTTCACTGCGAGTATTGACGTGTCTTCCCAGCTATAATCAAAACAAGGATATATTATGTTAACTGATCATGTTTGCCGAAAACTTCCTCAGCAGCGGTCACTTGTTAATGTTTATGGTTTCCTTTTATTATTATGACGGTTTTATCGGTGTATGTTTTTTACCTTTTTAATTATGTGTATGCAATATTAACCCGTTTCTAGGCATTTTATCCAATAAAAATAAATTAGCCAGATGGTATTTTTGGCTTGATGATAATGAGAAAATTTTGGGAAGAGGATAATTTGTAGATTGATACAATTGAATTTTATTATTTTACATTTTATTCGTATATATCACATAGATTATTTCTTTATTCAGACTCGAGCTTACATTTTTAAAAAACAATACATCGAGAGGCTTATTGTAGCTATTCAGGATATATACTAATTTTCTTTGTTATTTAATATACTTTTCTATGATATACATATACTCAAAATAACTGACTAGACAAAACGTCAAATATTCCCGCGTCAAAATTAGAACTTGACACCAGCGCTACCTGTATTCCTTATTTGGAATTATTTAAACGACGGTACTTTCGTTTTTGTCCTAATGTGTTTCTATATTCTCGATAGATGGTGTTGTATTAAAATATACTGCTTCCTATTAATTTTAGCGTCTCTTTTTATTGTCGCTTTTTCTTTTCATCAACTTCCAAATCACATTTTTCTTTGTTTAAAAGCACATTTTGCTAACGTTATTTTGTATTTGTTACAGGAAAAATATTACGCCTCATTAGCAACGGAAGCGAAAACAAAAACCCTGCCGTCAGTGATGACCAAGATCAGGGATGAGAGCTCCATAAGGTTCCTCCACAACCTGAAACACTATCGGCAAGATGTGTACAAAATCATCGATGACGACACTTACGAGATTATCAGTAATGGGAAGAGGGAAGTTATTTGTTGAGCCCTAACAGAGAACTAAGTTTATAGGTTATAAGTTAGTATTAGTCCATAATTTAGGTTAGATTTTACCATATAAATTAGCTGTAGAGGTCTGGTATTAAAGATTTACTCAGTAACTTATGACGTAGGTACCTGCTATTTTTCTACTGCCTAAAGTTAACAATTATGTATTTGTGTATATTAATTTATTTAATTTGATTTATTGTTAAAGTTAGACATGTATTATCAAGCCTTTTACAAGTACAATAAAGTTTGGAGCGGTTATGTGTGCAGTTTCAATAAAACACCAAAATCAGCCAAAAATATTTTATTTAAGCGTATTTATAATCTTTATATTATCAATGCTGATATATTATTAATCTTTAATTCTAATATTTTTATGGCTTTCCCCATTCTATTACACGCTAAAATTGATAGGAATAATTCATAAAATTTACAACAGTCTTATATTGCAGCTTGCAATACGTCGTCCGTTTACTGCTTTCCGACTGTTTTAAACTTTTAATGAATTAAACCAGTGTTAGTATACGTACACTGGGCCGAGCCAAATATCTTTCATGAACAAGTTTGTACTTATTGTAATAATAACATCGCTTCACATACTTAAAAATTAAACAAAAAATGTTACTTTTACGTTTACTATAAAAATACCACATTTTTCAATATTGTTACCGAAATTCGCACTTTTGTTTCTCTAATATACTTATATTTGTCTCAATTTTGTCACCCAATTTTATTTTTTTTGTCAGTAGGTATGCAAAATTATAAAGGAATTAACTTAATCTTAGAACGAAACTTATATCTAGAGCTATTTATTCATTAACAAAAGTACGACGCACGCCAAATTACAAAAAAAGTTTTTAAATTTAAAATAAACTGGAGACTTGATTATTTCAATCTTAATTACTTTACTGCCACCTCACATTCATTTGGCCACTTTGTCCGATAAATTCCACTCTATTGTTATTTGAGTCTTCAATATAACAATATTTCAACTTGATTACAGATCATCATCTGAACGCTTTCCAAAATTTTCTTATAAACCTCCCTCTGGCCAATACGTACAAAACCTACCCTACAGCCTTACCCTTGGTCGACCTACCTACATCCCTGTCTTGTCAGTCCCTTAAACTTCAAGATATGAATAAAAGGATCAAAAGAAGGGCTCAATCATACCCTGTCGAAACAATATGGTTTATGTACTAATTAAAAAATATATATATTATAAAAAAGTTTTACAGTAAAATGGCAACATTTTAGTATTACAAGCAGATGAAAGGAATATTCAGAACGGTTTGTAAAGTTACACATACCAACTAGTTTTCCAAACTTATTTATATACAATCTTAAGATCCTACGGCGAAAAGTAAACGAGTAGCATCAAGCATCTAGCACCATTTCGATATAAAAGTATACTCCAATCAACATAAATTATCAACCAGGAAAAATATAAAAAATCATTGAAAAAACAATAATATAACAAACAGCTCCCAACCTCATTCATGCAAGCATTATTTTCATTTTTACTCCGAAATTATCAAAAAAAGACTAATATGAATCACTGCTAAATTTTGAATAAAAGAGGGGACTAGTTAAAAAGTATTGCATTATAATAAGATAATAGACATTTATACCAAGGAAAACTACGTATACATAAAATCTAATCGAATAATATACATGTAAAATACATCTATACACTGAGATTACAGCGTTACACGTATAAAAAATAAAATCACAAATCATCACCTTGGGTCTCAGTCAACCAACACTCACACAGATCAACATCTCACACTCGGCCCAAACCAGAATAATTCAACATTCCAAATGGATACCACTAAATATAACGTAACGAGGGTAACTTTTTTACGATAATTCGAGTTGTATTACGTCAATGCGTGAATGCGAAAAAATTGCCACAATTTGAGCCTCAAAAATCTACATTGTACTTTAAGACCTGTATTACGTGAATCTTCAAGCTACGATCAGTTTTATGGAAGAAACACATTAATTAATATTGCAAAAATCTATTTTAAACACGCTAACACCGAGATAGATAAAAATGTGTACTTTTAAATTACGGCGCCACGTTACAATGACTGTACTGTGACTTAGAAAATAAAACATTTAACGATCAAGATCGTTATTGCACTCTATAAAATTAAACTTGCAATTTTTGCTACATTTTTCCTTCACTTTACAATGACGTTAAATGTCAAAGTACTAGGGACACAGTTCCGCTTAGGAGGCCGGTTTGTTCGCGAACGGTATGTCTGGTTCCATTCGCAAGGTTTGTGGCGTTGGGTCATAGTGTCCTGCTAGGTAGTAGACGTCATTGTTGTCGTAGACCGTGCTGTACTTGACCGGGTCGTCGCCCATGCGCTCCTTGTACTGGGCAAGCGGCAACACCTCGCATTTGTGAGATATTGTTTGAACATCGTTCTCGTCCGTGTGTGGAGATTCAAACAGGCCACCCTGAAAAGTAAGGAAACATATTTATTGTAGCATTTTTGTCAGATTCGTGCTTCTAGAAGCACGAATCTGACAAAAATCTGATTATTTATTTTTATTTCGTCTTATTTCTTCAAACTTAAAAAACGATTGCTTGTAAACCTTAAAGGCAGTCGTTTTAGGCCTATGGTTAATAAGAACCATTAAACAGGTCCGTTCGTGTGTGGATTACTGCAATCATATTTGGGCTGGTGCTGCAAAATGCCACCTGGCAGCTTTGGATTCGGTGGAGGGGCTACCTAATGGGCGACTCAGATTTAGTGCACAACGGTCTCCAAAGCCTGGAACACAGGCGGAGAGTAGCCAGCCTATCAGTGTTCTATTGGATGCATTTCGGAGTGTGTGGGAGGGAATTGCATGACTTAATTCCCAATCTCCGTTCCATCATCGGACGACCCATACCATCCGACCCTCATCTTCACGTTGTTGACACTACTTCGATCCGGACGAGGCCTCGTTTTTCGCTAAAATTGAGCTCCATTCAAACCCTACGTCACGACAGACCAGAAAATAGTAAGAGCTTAAGTATCGAATGAACTACAGGGTAATTGCGAAACACGCTGTTACTACTAATGGCATGTTACGCAAAATATTATTACGCAATAATTATTAATTACTGTACCGCAATTATTGACGTGTTAATTATTATTAATAGGGTTCTTTTTGACAGTTCAACCATATTCCTTTGCGCTATTTACGCTGTTGTGTTGACACATGTTTCGAACTTAATGAGCAATGGAACTGATAGTAATAGTGTGGGTGCAGGTTGGTTCCATACCGGGTAGTGCAGCTGTCCGGTGCAGGGCACGGTCTCCTCGGGGTGGTAGAACCACTTGACGCGCACGGCCATGGCGCCGCGCGCCTCCCACAGCGCCACGATCCGTCCGATGTAGGGCCGGTCGGGCCGCCCCGTCGACAGGAACACTGCTGCGTCGCCAACCTGGAATGAACATGTATGCTGGAGGCTGTATATTTCGCTACAGAAAAACAGTACAGTACGTGTACAGTGGGTTATATGGGAGGAGGAAGAATTTAAAATCTTCAAAAATTGCTTTACGATAATGATCCTAACTTTTCAAAAAAATGATCCTAACTTATTAAGGGAGTTTTCAATACTTGAACACTACCTTAATAAGATAGGATCATTTTTTCAAAATAAGCTGAAGTATTATTTGTTCTGTGGTCACGTATAACAAAAATTACGGTAAATAGAATACGACTGTTCTTCCCCACTTTCTAATGTTCGCATTTGGTAGTAAGAAATGGCGCACTAAAAAGTGGTGGTGAATCTAACTTTCTTATAAAAAAAGTTTGATTCGACTACATTGCATTCTTCTTCTTCTTCTTCAGCCTATATATGTCGACTGCTGGACAAAGGCCTCCCCCAAGGCTTTCCACGATGACCTTTACCGGGTTATCGGTCCACCTTGTTTTGGGCCTCCCTACGCTACGTCTTCCAGTACGTGGCCGCCACTCAAGAACCTTACTGCCCCATCAGCCATCGGTTCTACGAGCAATGTGCCCTGCCCACTGCCACTTAAGTTTAGCGACTCGAACAGCTATGTCGGTGACTTTGGTTCTTCTGCGGATCTCTTCATTTCTGATTCGATCACGCAGAGAAACTCCGAGCATAACTCTTTCCATTGCCCTTTGTGTGACTCTGAGCCTTCGTATGAGCCAATTGCATTATCATTGCATTATGAGGAACGTAATCAGCTGTTCTAACAGCTAAAAATCTCACTGTGAAAACTTAAGCCCTTCAATAATGTCAATCTCTAGCACCAAACAATTTGAAACCAGGTAATTTTTTTAGCTAATCCTGCCAATAGGCTATTTGACAGATTTATAATTTTAATCTTGAATTACTTGGTTGCGGTTAAGAAGTGTACCCAAAGTATTTTTTTTTAATTTTGAATACGTATTTCATAAGAAATATGCAAATAAAAATTCAAAATCCAAATAAGCCGCGAAAACGATATAATCAGCAATATGGCGTTGCGCCCGGTAAGTGACGTCACAAGCGGTTTTTGGTTCTCAGCGGTTTTTTTTTTTTTTATAAATTATAAACCAGCGCTTGACCGCAATCCTGCCTGATGGTAAGCAGTGACGCAATCGTTGATGGTAAAGCGCACTAGTTTATTAAGAGCCTATTCACTCTAGCCTTGAAGACACTCAAATTGTAGTCCGACGGAAACACCGCCGCTGGCAAATTGTTCCAGTCCCTCGATGTACGCGGTATAAAGGAGGAGGCGGTGGTGTTTGTTTTTTTTAATTATTATTTGCTGTTGTTATCTAATAAAATGGTTTACAAGTGGTGTACTGTACTGGGTTGTACAAATAAATCGATAAAAACCCCCGAAAAACAGTTTATAAGTTTGCCGAAAACAAGCGATGATGCGCGTATGACGTCATCGCGACATTAGCCAATCCGGATCGTTTCACAATGTGTGGCGCGGAAACAAAAAGCCAAACATATTTTTGTGTTTTGGATATAATAATTGTTATTATTTTTTATTAAAACTCTTGTAAATGATATAAAGAACCCTCATTTTATGCAATTAAAGCAAAAAATTACAAATAATTGAATACTGTCAAATAGCCTATTGTGCGTTCATATGATCATCGTCATCATCGTGTCGTTGAGTCGTGTTATTGATAATACAACCCTCAGTGGAATAATAATACTTCCAGCTAACTTCCATTATGAGATACAGAATAGGCTGACAGTAATACACTTATTACAAATTTCCTTTTTTAAATATCGAAGCATCATGCTCAGATAACAGCCTTTTGGCCTCATACAGGACTTTCTGATTCATGTTTGTATTTGTTATTTATTTTTTATAAGGTTTCTTTGAACTTTTGATGGTGTTTAGTCAAGGGGAGTTACTATGGTGTGTTTAAACTATCACAGTTCCAATGTAAGACAAAGATAGAGGATTCCTTTTTCTCAACGGTTTAATGATGGTTTTAACACGTCATAGTAGGTTAGTTTTATGATGTTTCCGTCCGAGTTGCAATTACTGCACGTAGTGTACTCACGTTAAGCAGCTCGTCTCCACGCTGGATGGCGCGGTAGAACAGCTTGCGGTGACGCGGGCGAGCGGTGCGGCGGTAGGCGGCGCCGGCCCAGCGCCACAGCGCGGCGCCCGGCAGGAAGGCGGCCATCTTGCTCACCCCGGCACCGCCGCCGTCCGACGACGTCGCCGACACTGTGCGACGCTTCGCTTTCTGCCGAGACAGAGAAGGAAGAAAGACAATATAAATATTCGCCTGGCGGTGGATTTAGCATCTATGCCCAAGCACAGACAATGGACGGTTCCGTTCGTTGTCTCATAGAGAATAAAGCCCAAGTCTGCTTTTTAGATATAGATTATTCAAAATTCATCCATCATCATCTTCATCTCGGCGTTAATCCCAGTCGCATCCAGAGCTTTTTCAGCTTTAGTCTGGGA
The DNA here is from genome assembly GCA_017933935.1 of Sesamia nonagrioides. Lineage (NCBI taxonomy): Eukaryota > Metazoa > Arthropoda > Insecta > Lepidoptera > Noctuidae > Sesamia > Sesamia nonagrioides. The sequence goes on along the minus strand of JADWQK010000020.1, from coordinate 171,143 downwards.
TTCGCTTTACCAGTTTAACTGCTGACTTTGGCTAAACTTCGATATTTTCCGTGAAGCGACTGCCGTCTGACCTCCACAACCCGAAGGCGTAGACCAGTTGTTGGACTTTTGAGGGCTCCAATAGGTAACCCGTAACGACTGCCATTAGAAGTTCCTATGGCAACTGGGACCAACAGCTAAACATGCTTTCCGAGGCACGGCCAGACTAGTGAAAATATTCATGTTCATGCATGCAAATATTTGCACTGCACGGGAATCGAACCCGCGCCTTCTTGCACAGCGGCCGCGTTCGCTACCGGTACGTCACGGAGGCTGTCAAGGAGATTATTCAAAAATCAAACTTATACAGATCGGCGTATTATTTCCTAGATTACCAAGGCTTGACGAAATTATAAAGAATATTATTAGATTACATACCTTTTTAGCGTCACTCGTAGAAGCAGTAGGTACCTCTTCCTCTAATCCGATGCCACTATCCTTCAAATTGTCTTTACTCTCCTCTTCCTTCTTCAACGTGACTTTACCCAAATTGCTAAAGTCCAAAACGGCGTTTTTGACCAAACTCTTCTTGGACAACACCGCCTTCTTTATCACAGTCTTCATTTTGTCTTGTGGGGACTTTTCTACTGCAATGAGTGTAGAAAGTCTGTCGTTTGAGTCAACCGAGTCTTCATTCGATTTGTTTGAGTCAATGTAGTCGGATGAAGACTTGACTCTTTGCTGATCATCACCAGAGGAACTAGAATGTTCCTTGCTACTTGAGTGATGCCTTTTCCTGTGTTTCCTATGGTGTTTCTTATGATGTTTACGATGTTTGCAGTGCTCTTCGCAACATTTATGTTTCTTCTTTTTCTTCTTTACGTAATCCCCAGAGTTGGGATCGTCCTCACTAGAACGACGCTTCATTTTGTCTTTTCGATGCTTCTTAAGCTTTTTTCTGTCTTTTCGGCCGTCATCTTCTTTCGGAGGTGCGATCACCACTTCGGTTGCTGATGGTTTAACTTCAGTACTTGTACTTGCTGTAAGAGGTACTATAGAGACAACGGCGACTTTCTTCTCTTCTGTGCTAACACCACTAACGCTGGTGTTTCTTCTTCTTTTGCCAAGAGTAAACAACGGGTTTTCGTATTCTGAAAACACAAAAATATAAATTTATAAAAACATAATAAAATACGACAGAACTTAAAATAGGTACTAGGGTAATATAACTATCAAGAGAGATAGATTAGATACTGACCTACAACAGGGTAGTTTGGTTCCAAGAATCTTATATCCTCGATAGCTATCCTGCCCGAGTCTCCGTCGTCAAATTCTACAGCGACGAACTTATCATCGTGAGGGTCTGGAGACGAGACCGCTACGGTACCAGGGTACAGGCATCGGTACTGTTGTGACCAATACGCACACACTCGCGTACCGGACGGTAGTTCTGCTACTGACGTAGGACTTACTTCCAAGATCTGAAAAGAGTAAGTTTTGTTTAATTCTGACCGATAGAAAAATATATTTATTAAATAATCTGTGAGAACATAAACTTACAGCATCACGTAAAGTTTCTTCTCTTGACATGATATGCGGTTTGTTCCCCCGTTCTCCATCAAGAGTAATTGCATATACGTCGGGTGCGGTCACAGCGCTCAGTTTCCCTGCATAGAAGAGTCCTCCCATGGCAGTCAGTACTCGAGGTGATTGATCAACTTTGTCTTCTGTCAAAGTACACTTAGATACCGGCGGTGGTGCCACCGGCTCTGCTGGTGTAACCTTTGCTTCCTGTTGAGCACTATCTTTTGATTTGTGACTCTTTCGTCTCTTTTTCGCACGACGCTTCTCCTTGTCACTATCACTTGACGCACTAGCACGTCGCAGCGCGAACTCAAGCTCGGGTATATCATCCCGTGAATGTTTCCGAGCTAAGCGGTCTACTTTCTCTCTATTCTTCTGTCGCACCTCATTGAGACTCTCCATGGAAGAGCTCGCTGACCGGTTCAGAGCCCATTCGGCTTCCTCTGGATCAGAACATGCCTTCATGATCGGTTCAGCTTTCAATTTGGGACGCACTTTGCTTGTCCGGTTGACCTCCTCTCTTGAAGGCTCTCCTCTCGTGCACAATATGCCACCTTTGAGCTTGCCCTTTGCCAGAAGATAGCCAACAAGACTACTCTTAGATTTTGGCTTCTTTGCTACTATTGTCTCGGTGGAGTCTGGACTGGAGACCTTCCGTGGTCTTCCAACTTTACGTTTCTTAGATGATCCTCTATCAGAGTCAGGTGACAATGCTGGGGTGGATGGTGACGTAGACACAGATAATGTGGGTAAAGGCGGGTTCAAAGCTTTTAACTGAGCTTTCCTCTCATCAACCTGTCTTTCTAATGCTAACAGTCTCTCACGCATGTCTTTTTCTATAGCACTGGCGAGCGCTTGAGCCGAGCGGACATTGGTGTTATGCGTACACGTCACAGAATTGCATGAACAAGCCGTAACACGTCTCAAACTGGTCTCCAGTTCCCCTCCACTATTTCTCCCCTCATCTCTTTCTCTGTCTCGTTTATGTCGACGCATTTTCTCCAGTTTGTGTCGTAACCTTTCTTCTCGGTCATGACTTCTTATTTTTCTCCTTTCGCCACTAGAGTCGCCGTCTCTATGTCTATGTCTGTCTTTTTTATTAGTAGAAGAATCTGCTGAGCGACTTCTATCGGTGGGACTTAATAAGGGTTCACTTTTAATGAAGGGACGGGATGTAAGAGGCATATTTGCTGGAGGGTTTTCTACTACTTCTTCCATGAACCTCTGTTCTGCTAGAGCACATAATAAGCCTAAGCCGTCGAGGGAAGGTTTGCCTTGTTCACTGGTGCTGGGATCTGTTGGAGGAAATTCGAACCGCCTGTGAGGTTCTGCTTCAGTTCTCGGTGGTGATTTGGGCGATGTCTTTATTAAAATATTCAGTTTAGTAGGAGTTCTCGTATCTACGGTTAATGGTATCGGTTCCAACGTCGGCATGCTAGTTCCTGGTGTAGTGCGTTCGAACTGTTCAATGCTGTTTGACAGCAGTTCTAAGCCACTTACGTCTACAGGTGGTCTGGCGTTTTGTGAAAGATGTGGTACCGGCGTCGTCCTCGCCGTGTCTATCACCAGCTCATTAGAAGCATTGCTACTTGAGTTATCTAAGGCATCGTCTCTTTCCATTGAATCTGTTTTTTCCACACTTCCGATAGTGGGCATGCCTTCCGAAGAAGATTCTTCTACATGGTCGCCAGGCGGGTGGTGTACTAATTGTCCGTGACTTTGCATCATATTGTCTTCAGGGTAATGTGCGACACCTACACATGCTACGTCCCTTTCATCATCATCGGCGTGATTTGGAGATTCATCCTCCTCGTCGATGTGATCGGTTTGGTTGGACGCATCCCTGTGTGCCGGCAGCTCAGGAGCGTCAGGAGGTGGCGTCGGCGGAGCAACTGGTGATGTGGCTTGACTCCGACACGCCTGCTCTGAGTAATCAGGCTGGTAGTACAAGTGCGTCGTTATCATCGGCTGCTGAACCGGTTCTGGTGCATAAGTCGGTTGCGGTTTTTCATGGTGTGGTTCTGGTTCGATTTTGATTAAATGTGGCGTGATAAGCGGCTGCATGATTGGTTTTCTCTGATCCGCTTTGTGTGAAGGGTGTGGTTGCGGTTGAGGCGCCGGCGCCAGGGTTACTAGCCGCGTTGAGTGAGTGTGAGTGTGTTGCAATGTCGCAGTGCTAGCTAGGAGATCGCCTGGTAGCAGTTGCAGGTGGTGTGAGGGATGCGGAGCTTGAGGAAGGAGTAACGGTGCAGATTGGTAGGGCATCCCGCCCCAGACCACAGCGTGGGGCAGGTCGGGCGGCGCGGGCAGCAGCAACAGGGCGCCGGATGTGGGTTCGCGCACCAGCTGGAAGCCGCCGGACATGGCACCCCCCACGGGCCCGACGCCGCCGACTCCGACACCACCCACCATCATGCTTTCCATTGACATTTGAGCTGGAAACAAAATTAGCTTGTTAAAAAATAAAACAGGGAGCATGGATTTAATTGGACATTACTTATTGTAAAATGTCATTGTCATTGTATATTCTGATGAATACTCTTTAGAGTGCGGTGTTAGGCAGGGGGGTCTGACTTCTCCTCGATTGTTTAATATATATATAAACCAGTTAGTTGAGGAGCTTAGCAGTAAGGACCCCGAAGTCCGCGCCAAATATGGCCAGAAATTAGCAGCCCTTCTGCAGCCAACCCCCGCCCCCCAACCCGCCCCTGCCGAAACCGAGGTGTCCATGGACACCGAGGTATTCTCGGCAAAGCGCCCCATCCCCGTCTCCTCGGATTCCTCCGAGGAGTCTCCATCCTCGTCCCCGGACGATGAAGCCGACGGCTTCATCGTTGCCACGGGAAAGAGGAGGAGGAAGAAATCTTCCTCCAATCCCGCCCCCAAACTGGCAGCCGCTGCATCCGCCAGCGGCTCACCCACCCCCGCCCCCGCCCCCGCAAACGCTACCGCCGCCCCGCGCGCAGCGACTCCTAACCCCGCTCGCTCAGCCCCCCGAGCCGCCACCAAAATCCCTCCTCCTCCGCCTGTCTTCATTCAGGACAAGGCCAAATGGACCAATGTGTCCAGCTGGTGTTCTGAGTTGAAAATTCAATTCACCAATGCCAGGTCTACACAGACCGGCATAAAGGTAACCCTTCCGTCCTCCAAGGACTACAGGGAACTCACCAAGCTCCTCCGCAACAGAGGTGTGGCCTTCCACACCTACTCCCTCCCTGAGGAACGCCTCATTCGAGTCGTAATTCGCAGAGTGCCAAAGGAGTTAACCTCCGATGACATCAAGGTGGACCTCACCTCTCAGGGAATCCCTGTAAAGGAGGTCCACCGCATGCACAAGGCACGCGGTAAAATCCCGTACGACATGGTTCTCGTCGTCTGCAACCCAGCAGAGGGAACTACCCACCACCCCATCTTCCTAGTGAAGAGCGTCTGCTCTCTCACAGGAATCTCCATAGAGAAGCCTCACAAGAGCGGCATCGTCGGCCAATGCCACAGATGCCAGCTATATGGTCACTCCCAGGCTCACTGCCACGCCAAACCCAGGTGCGTTAAGTGCCAGGGCGATCATGGCACGGCAGAATGCCCTCGCCCCAAGGACCGAGCGCTCTGCAAAGAGCCTCCTAGCTGTGTCCTCTGCGGCGCGACTGGCCACACGGCCAACTATCGCGGGTGTCCCAAGGCCCCCAAATCCTCCTCCTCAAAGTTAGCCACCCGGGCCAACTCACGCCAAAAGCGTGAATCCCCAGGGAGTCAGATCCCAGAGCGACTGTGCCCCCAAAGGCCCAGTCCCTGGAACCAATTGAACCACCAGAAGGCCTTCCCGGCCCTCGTGGCGACTGCTCCCCAGACCCCCCCAGCCACCCCCGCCTGGAAGGACAAGGATCCTCGCATCCGTCCTTCCACGGCCCAAAAGGCGGCTCCGTCCCCTCCTGCCCCTGCACCTCTGGTTGCAGCCTCAACCCCTACACCCCCTCCCTCGACCCCCTTGTCAGGAAACGGCCCCACAGATGCGTTTAACGTCATCTCGGGGACCTTCCTCATCTTTATGTCGCCCCGTGCCAGACAAATGGCAAGCGACCTAAAGGTAGCCATGGCAGCAGGCAATCTGCAAGCCATAATCAACATTTATAACGCGTATCCTGAGATTACGCACGCCCTTTCCTCCCTCGCCTCCAACAAGAACTAATTATGGATATTACGGTCACACAAAGAACCAAGCCCCGATCCCTCAAACTGGCTCACTTCAATGCCGATGGCATCAGAGATCAGAAGTTCGAGATCTCAACCTTCCTTACAGAGTACCAGGTTGACATCTTCCTCGCTCAGGAGACCTTTCTGAAGCCTTGCCACCGCACTCCTCTAATTGCTAACTACCGTGTAGTTCGCAACGACAGGCTGCGGTGTCACAAAGGCGGTACCCTTATTTATTTCAAAAGGGCTCTTCATTGCATCCCAATGGACCCCCCACCCCTATCACGACTCGAAGTGTCAATGTGCCGTCTCGGCATGACAGGGCACCAACCTATCACGTTAGTGTCCGCCTATGTCCCTCCCAGCAACTCTGCAGAGGACCATCAACTCCTAGCAGATGACATTACCCTTCTTCTTGGGTTGAGCGACTCCGTTATTATAGCGGGCGACCTCAACGCCAAACACACTGCCTGGAATAGCACCAGGATCAATTCCAGAGGCAGACTCCTGCTTGACCTCTCCACTCGATTAAACTTCGATGTCGTAGGCCCCATGACCCCCACGCACTTCCCCTATGATCCAGACCACACCCCAGACGTCCTCGACGTAGCGCTTCTAAAGAACGTCAACCTACGGTTGGACTCTATAGAAGCACTATCAGAGCTATCGTCTGACCATCGCCCAGTCATCATACGACTGGCTCCCCGTACTGGCCACCCTGACCCAGGTCTAGCACCCCTGAAGAAAGTGGTAACGGACTGGAAGAAAGTAAGCGATCGGCTGAAATCCACCACATCCCCCCACTTGGACTCCATACCTGCACGCCTCGACTCTATCGCTGACACGACAGCTGCGATCGACTCGTTCACGGATCACGTACAGTCGGTACTGAACGAATGTTCAAGGGAAGTTACAGTGACAGAAGACTGTCGCTGGAAACTCCCTGCTGAATTGCGTGAACTGTTGACCGAGAAGAACGCGGCGGTCCGTGCCTACAGCAGATTCCCCTGCGCGGCTAACAAAACCCATATGCGCTATTTACAGAGAACTGTAAAAAGACGTGTATCGGAGTGGCGTGAAGCTGGCTGGGATAAGATGCTGGATGAGTTAGAGCCCACCCATCAAGCCTTCTGGAACCTTCAGAGGAAACTTAAATCCAATGAAGTTGTGACCATGCCTCCCCTGGTTCGCCCTGACAATTCCATCGCCTTCGATGACGATGACAAGGCTGAATGCCTCGCCTCTTGCCTAGAAGCCCAGTGCTCCCCCAGCCTCCTACCAGTAGACCAAGCTCATCTCCTTGAAGTTGACGCTGAAGTCGAACGTAGAACCTCCCTCCCACCTGTTGACGACCCTGAGGACCCCCTGCCCCCCATCACCCCTGATGAGGTGCAGGACATCGTCAAGGGTCTTCAACTCAGGAAAGCGCCCGGCTCAGACGGCATCACCAACAGAGTGATCCGCCTCTTCCCTGCCCACCTGATCATCCTCTTGACCACCATCTTCAATGGTGCACTAGGAAACAACATTTTCCCACAAACGTGGAAAGAAGCCACTGTTATAGGCATTCCTAAGCCCGGTAAGCCTAAAGCCGATCCCACTAGCTACCGTCCCATCAGCTTACTCAAAGTTCTCGGTAAGATCTATGAGAGGCTTATATATAAGCGTCTCAGAGCCTACGCCGAGAAGAAGGGCCTTATCCCATTAGAACAATTCGGGTTCCGTACCCAGCACTCCTGTCCGCAACAGATCCTACGCATCACTGAACATATTCACGCAGGCTTCCTGCGTGGTATGTATACAGGCGTAGTTTACTTCGATATAGCGAAGGCGTTTGACAAAGTCTGGCACAACGGCCTAATCTATAAGCTGTACCAACTCGGTGTGCCTGACCGTCTCGTTCTCATCCTACGGGACTTTCTGTCAAACCGCACCTTTCGCTACAAAATCGAAGGAGCGCTCTCCTCCCCCCGCCCCATCCGTGCAGGTGTCCCCCAGGGCTCCGTGTTAGCCCCCTCATTTTCACGCTATTCACTAGCGACATCCCGAAAAGAAGCAAGGCTCACCTCGCTCTGTTCGCAGACGACACAGCCATCTACTACTCGGGACGCAGCCCAGATCAGATTCGCTTCCATCTTCAAAGAGCAGTCAACTTTCTAGCTGCCTGGTTTAAGAAATGGAGGATCGAAGTCAACCCCCTTAAGAGCCAAGCGGTTCTCTACAGGAAACCGCGGGCCAGCGTCACCCTTCCACGTCCCATCACCATGGACGGCAAGCCGATCCCTTGGGAGGAGCAAGCCAAGTACCTTGGTGTCATTCTCGATCAAAGCCTTAAATTCTCAGAGCACATTAAGACGGTCCGCGCTCGCGCCGCCTTCGCTCTAGGTCGACTCCACCCCCTCCTCAACCCGCGTAGCAAGCTGTCGCTCAGGTGCAAAATGCGCTTGTACACAGCTTGCATACGCCCGATTATGACTTACGCTTGTCCAGTGTTCGCACATGCCAAGCCACGTTATATCCATAGGATGCAAGTAGTCCAAAACCGATTCCTCCGTAAAGCCACAAACGCCCCTTGGTTCGTCCGTAATGAGATCCTCCATCTCGATCTCAAAATCCCCACCATCCAGCAGTTCATGAAACGCCTCTCCAAGCGTTTCTTTGACACTGCTGCCAAGCACCGCAATCCTCTCATAGCAGCGGCTGCTAATTACACTCCCTCCACCATCTCCCGCCTTCGCCGCCCTCGGCATGCTCTCTCAGACCCCGATGACCCCATTACCCTCCTCCAAGAGGCCAATAGGGCCACCAGCACACTACATAAACACAGACCGACCTACCGACCTCGCCGCCGAGGTCCATCGCGACGCGCTCCACGTAGTAGTAGTCCCCTTCCCCGTCCCTTGTCCGATGAAGGCCAGCCCGCGCCGCAGCTGAGCCAGTAATTACAATAATGTCCCAACAATGACCTCTGAGTTTGTTTCGGCGTTTCTTCTCAGAGCTAGTACTAGGAAACGCCGTGGTCATCAAACCAACAAGTATAACTTTCGATCCAGCCGTCCCTTGCTGTCCTCTCCAGCGACGCCCTAAGCCGAGGTCCGTACCCCACAGGGGGTGCCCTTAGTGCGTAGTCGCTTAGTTTTTAAGTAGTTTTATGCCCTGGCTGGAGGCTTTAATTTTTAATTAAGGCATTCACAGGAAAGTTCGATTAAGTAGTAACGGTCTCTAAAGTAGCCTACCTACGAGATGCCATATCAAAAAAAAAAAAAAAAAAAAAAAAAAAGAGCAGCAGTACACATGTCGGCTGCCACATTGATAATATTTGTGTGAATAATCTTAGTTATGCAGACGATATGGTGCTGCTGAGCCCCTCAATTGGTGGTCTTAGAAAGCTGTTAAGATTATGTGAAACCTATGCACTTGAGCACGGCCTGGAGTATAATGTGAGTAAGAGTGAGTACATGCTATTTAAATGCAAAAGTAACTCCTTTAACGTCGAACCATCCTCTTTCACACCACTTTTGCTCAATGGAATGCCTCTAGGTCGAGTTACAAGATTTAAATATTTAGGACACGTGATGACAGAAAATGCTAGTGACGAGGAGGATATTGAGAGGGAGCGCAGGGCGCTGTCGGTTCGTGGTAATATGCTGGCACATAGGTTCGCTAGGTGTACGGCGCCTGTCAAAATTACGCTTTTCAAAGCGTATTGTCAGGCGTTTTACACCTGTGGCTTGTGGGCCAGCTTTACACAGAGGGCCTATAGCGCCTTGCGTGTCCTTTATAACAACATTTTCAGGTCACTGTTCCGCCTCCCTCGATATTGTAGTGCATCTGGCATGTTTGCCGACGCGAGCGTTGACGGCTTTCACGCGTTGATGAGGAAGAAAGTGGCGTCGGTTGTAAGGCGGGTTCGGGGGAGTCGGAACGGTGCCCTTAAATGGATAGGAGAGAGAACTGACACTGTTCTTCTGAAGAGGTTCACTGAACTTCATATTCGGGGGTTTGATAAGCCCTTTTTGTAGTGTCTAGTGATGTGCACATTTTATTAATTATTATTTTTATTATTTATTATTAGTTATTATTTTTTATTATGGACTTTTGTTTTGTCTGAAAATAAACGATTATTATTATTATTATTATTGTCATAATGTTTTATCAATACCAAGAAATAACAATAAAACGAGTGCCGACATCAACTCTGTATTAATGACGAACACCGCGGAGTAGGCAGTGAATGAATGGAGTGTTAATGTGTACATTTCTAATTCCAATTTCTGTGGAATCAAACTCGTTATCACGTGTACGGCCACACGCAACACCCGACGTCTACAAGAGGCGCATATTTGTCAGCATATCAATACTCCATTAGTTGAATTAGTAGTCCGTGTGTATGGCTCATCACTTAGTCACAATACGTCATACGAGCCGGTCGTTTAATATTCAGCGGCTGCGCTTCCGGAGACGAGCAGAAATGTTAATGTTTTCGGTGGGAAATTACTCTTTAGTACCTAGTGTTTACTTTATGTTGCAGTAAATAGTATAGGAAAAATATGCCTTGTAACTATGAAATAAAAATTTAGTAGAAATTACCAATATTAGGTATTAGTAGCTATTTTAAAATAGTCTATTATAACACACTGCCTTACCTACAGGTAGGTACCGACTTAATATTTTTAACGGTATTTTATTCATAATTCATTAATTTGTAGCGATTTATACATAAAATGTGTAAGACCTTACTAATGTTAGCCTACCTACCTATTGTTCCTATAGATATCATAATAAATTAGGTACCTACCTTATACTGGAAAAAATAAAAACAGTACCCAAGTAATTAGGTATATTATAATAAACAACAAAATGTGAGGTTGCAAGTAATTAAACCTTCGCAAATGTAAAATTAATTTAATTGAATAAGATACCTACGCCAAACAATTCAAAATAAAAGTCGTCGTTGGTCATACTTACCAAGCAGACTTGGTTTCGAATGAACTTCTGAGTATAAGAATACAATGGCGCCGATTCTGATGTTCACAAACTAATTTTAAGTCATGTACATCTTTTTATTTCCATTTCGTTAAGAAAAAGATAGAAGATAACCTTTTAATTTAGATAATCCTGTCAAATTAAGATACTCCATAGACAGTTTAGACGCGATTATAAACATGGCGACTAAAAATACGCCAGTTTACGTCAGGAGCGCACTAATTTGACAGGTCTAAACTGACATTTTATCTTTTGTCCTTTTCTCAACGAAATGGAAAGAGAAAGATGCACATAATTTAAAATTTATATATGAATAGTTTGAGAACTACAGAATCGACGCCAATGTCTACAGAAGCATAAGTAGTAATATAAAATCGGCACGTAGACCAATCAATATAAAAACAAACAACTAAGATTTCTCATTGATTGCTTAAAATTCATTTTGAAATGCCCAACTCTGTGTCGAAACACAACATAGTGACTTGCATTTTACTGTTCCAATTAATCCATTATTCTCTTCACATCCCTACCGAGAGGGAGCGAGATGGTGCATAGAAGAAAAAGGTGCGTCAAAAAGAGACCGAACGAAACCATTAGCATCGTTTTAATTTTAAACGTTTCTGAAAAGCGGTCGGTTTTTTTAATAGTTTGATTTAGTTTAAATTAAGTGATGCGTTGAATGTGAAATAGTTCGAGATATTTACGATGTGAAGTATTTTCTACTAGAAGGCGCCCTCATTAAAGTTAGTAAATCGTTTTATAACTTAGTATTTCTAAGAACTCGACCAAGGTAAGTAAGGTAAGAGTACCTATTTCCGTTAATGTCCCGGTAGCCGTTAACTAGTCAGTTTTTTAATATTAGCGTGTTTCTAGCAAAACTAAATAAAAATTTGCAAATAGCAATTTATTCTTTGTACTATTTTATACAATTCTGATGGCGACACTCACCAAAAAGTTTAATAATGTAAAAACTGTGAGAAAATAAAAGTATGGTATAGTAAAATTATCTATAAGTTCAAAGTTCTGTCAGTGAACTACGAACCCACCCGGTCGCAGAAATCATCTAGCCATACTTCGACGGATAAAATTAAGGTAAAAGTGTTAATTTTTTTAATAAATTGTGTATATTATTTAACGATTTAATCTATAAATTGAGGTAAATCTTATCGAAAAGTAAATAATTTTACATGTTACATCTATTGGTACGCTCAAACCCTTAATTGACCTAGTACCCGGTAAAAATGTGCGATTTTTACCGGATATTGGTACACTATCAAACCAGTTACATACGTTGCACCAAAACCCGTTATTCTATTCTTATTGCTTTGGAATAGATCTCATTTTCCTTTGAAACTGTAGATTATATTAAATATTTTCTGCCGGATACTGGGGCATGCCTTAACAGCTGCATTTAAATCCGTTTATAGTCCTTATTGTCTTGAATTAAGCATTATTTTCCTTTGAATCAAAAGGATGTAGTTACAAGACATTTAGTTTGTTTTGGTACCACGTGAATTTGGTTGCGTTTTTTTTTTTGTATGGTTTACCACTTTTTGTTCTGGTTGCGTTACAAGCTTTTCTTGAATCAGCTATGAAGTATATAAAAAAGCCTTGGAAAGCCAAAAACTTTTGGAAAATTAAAAAAATTAAACACGTTTATTTCTTAGCAGATGCTAATTTAATTATTTAAACATGGTTTTGGGATTTAACAGCATAGTGGCCAAGTATTTTGTCATGCAACGTACACCGTGGTACACCTACCATGTACTACCATTTGCTCCATGGTACTCCAAACACTACGGTATATGGTAGTATTGGTACGATATACCGTACGGTACTCCAAACAGTACGATATATGGTAGTATACCGTACTGTTTGGAGTACCATGGAGAAAATGGTAGTTCCTAGCTGAAACTGAAGCAAGGGCGAAAAGCTCTTGGCTATTTCATTTACATAATGCAGTTCGAGTCCTAACATATGTCTTTCTTTTATTTATTTTTTGATGACTATGCCTCATTAATTGGAACTCTCGTCTACATATTCTTACGCCCGTACTTTCCCATATTTCCAGCACGGCTTTCATTTGTACTCATTAAGTCACTCACGTGAGTTCTGATTTGGGAGCAAGTCTCAGTCAGAACAGGTGTTAAAAAATCATTAATAAGTACTAAAGATTGATTTGCCATCATTGAATCTTTCTAGAGATTATTATTATTTAAAGGTAATTATTTTGCATATTTATCTACCTTCAATTATTTTTCGAAAAATCTAACTCATTCCATGTTTTCAAACTTCTGGTGCCGTAAAAATCTTCGAACTGACTTGCTTGCTTGAGTGTGCCGCCATAATAAGAGATACCCTGGAGCACAGGCAAATGAAGGGACACGGGTGGGTTAAAACAGACTCTCACCCTTCCGCTTCGCTCAATGTGGACTTTTTTTGGATGAGAATACATCATATGACTTTTTTTTAAATAATTTAACACAAAGCGCCACCTAGGCTGGAGGAAAGCTCAGCTTGGACCCAACAGCGCTGTGCCATAGTCGCGACACTTGGTGCCGGTGATATCTCACTCCCGGCCGTAGTACAGTTCATGGTCGAAAGCGAAGAAGGAAGGAGCGTGGGGGATGCTATGGCCTCTTTTTTGAGAAGGTAGTGCATGCAATAGAGGCTGCAGAAAGGGAAAAAGAGCATGACTCTCACTCCACTCGCATGAGAAGGGTAGCCAGGCGTCGAAAGGCGCTTCACGATCTTTGGCCACCATAAGAAGGACCATGCGGGCGACGAAATTGGGGCCGTATCATCGCTCGAGCGTGACATGCAGTATGCGCAGCTTAGTGGAAGGATGTGTGGTCGAGGGATCGGCCGCACTTGGTCCCCGTGTGTGTGGGGCGAATGTACAAGTATCTGCCGGGTCCCCGAATCATGGTACTGGAAGGAATAGTGGACGTTTAGATCGTAGGAGGCCGACATAACCCTCCCTTAGTCCCAGCCGAAATAAGGGGGAAACTTTTTTTATCGGATTTATCCACGATAAAAAAGCAAAATGTCGCATCTTAAAAACCTTCTCAAGTCGCCTCCCCACTCTAGGTACTCCTTCAGAGTGCACGTCTTCTGTCCTTTACTTTTTACACGCTTTCTTATTGCAGGTATGCCGAAAGAGATTTTTTATGATATAATCATCTCTGTACCTTTTATCTGTTCTATTTTTTCTTTTTGTTAATATATTAAATGGTAAAATAAATAAATAAATAATTTCAGATGTCACTAAGGAGCAGTTATTGGATAGTGTTAGTTTATTTATTAAAAAAAAATTAAGCGAGAAAATGCTTTTAATAATGGCAGACTCGGTCGTTTGGTTGAAGCTGCCGCCTGTAGTAGGCCAGCAAGTGTCTCAAAATCTGATGCACACCCGTGCTTTATAGTTCAGGAAAGCAATTTAAGGGCGTGGTTTAAAGAAGTGATGGACTATTGGCACATCTCGAAGAAGGAATGACAATCCACGACTATTATTAGGTACTTTATATAACATACATTATAAAAAGTTAAAACAAATCGTGTTTATTTGTTGGTTAAATACGGACGCTTATGTTTTTCAGTAATATTTTATTTGAATATATTGTATTTCTATGAACTTTAACGTAAAGCAATAGAGTACAATTTCGCGGCAAAAATTACCGGTTACCGGGACAATTTAACGTTAACTAGTACAACTCTACCGGGTACTGGTACAATTGGCCCTTTTTGTAGTTTTATTGTTTTATAGTTAATTAAATTTTACACTAGTTTATTAGAATCATAATATACTAAAAGTATATTAAATTATCTAAACAGTCAAGTAAAAATTATTTTTGTAAGTCTTCTAGTTTTAGCCTAGTGCTCATGCAAATTCGGCGAAGTTCATAACTTAACGGTTACTGGGCCGTTTACCTTACATAGGGAAATCTAATTAGATTTCCCAAATAAAGGTTATACTTAATTTTAACGGTTTTTATCAAATAAGGTAAGTATATTTATTCTTTTAAATTTGCATACCTAACAGTAATAACAATTAGTAATAGAAAATAATAGTTTCTTATTAAATATGTCTACTAGTGAAATCATCATCATCATAGTCTCTTTTCGTCTCGCTTACAAATTTGATAAACCAGCTACATACCTACTCTGAAATCAGGTTTTCAATTGAAAAGCCAGCTAAGCAAAGAGATACCTATGCTTGATAGTCCGGAGGTGTTCTGAGGTACCTACCTACCTACAGATGGAGGCCATCCATCATCCTGGAGGATGAACCCAACCTCCTTCTTAAAGACGTAATTTTCTCTTAGGTAGGACCTACCGGTAGGTATATATACGACAGCCCAGGTAATAGTTAATACGGGCTATTTAACGTACGGACACCAGAAATACTTATAGGTAAGTAAGTAGCAACCCAACTATGCTCGGAGTATCTCTGCGTGATCGAATCAGAAATGAGGAGATCCGCAGAGGAACCAAAGTCACCGACATAGCTCTTCGAGTCAGTGTGCAGGGCACATTGCTCGTAGAACTGATGGCCGATGGGGCAGTAAGGTTCTGGAGTGGCGGCCACGTACCGGAAGACGAAGCGTAGGGAGGCCCCCAACAAGGTGGACCGATGACATGGTGAAGGTCACGGGAAGCCGATGGATGCGGGCAGCACAAGACCGGTCATCGTGGAAAGCCTTGGGGGTCGCCTTTGTCCAGCAGTGGACATCTACTTATTAGCTGAAGAAGAAGAAGAGCAATCCAACAACAGTCCAGTCTGTTAGTTTGCTACATTTTAACAGGTAAGTATGTTGTTAAGTTACAGTACCTAGGTATGTAGATACGAGAAACAAAGAACACAGCGCTTTCGAAACGTAAAATAAGTTGAACCACCAAACCAATTTTTTATTGAAATCACAGCGATCTTGTTAGGGGAATTATTTTAGTCCGTCTTAATGACCATCGGGCGTTAATAACTAAACAAAGTTAATAGAATAAAGTAAGCATACCCAACTGGAATGGGACATTCACATTGATTTTTACAAAATTGCTGTAAGTATAGAGGTACGTATGAGGAACAGCCGATTGATTCTGTAAAAACCTCATGGTGAAAGGTATACCTACCTAGTGCACTAGGTAGGTATACCTTTCACCATGAGGTTTTTACAGAATAAAATAAAAAAAAAGCTAAAATAAATATTAAGCTTAGAATGTCGTATTGTTTCAAGAAAATGTTATTTTCTTATAGAAAATAAGCCACTTAGCTTTAAATAAAATATACTTAATTTAAATAATAAACTTTTTTTTCAACAATAATAAAACTTGTTATGAAAATCGTTGTCACTGGTTTTATTTTGCAACTATATCTTACGAGAATTGATTTTCTGGTTAGGTAAACTTAATCATAGGTATGGCATAGGTAAGTAGGTAGGTACCTCCCTACCTAAATTCGAAAGTCGACTGTCGCGGTGATATTGGCGATATGCAGATATTTTTTTCTCAATATAATAACATAGGTAGCTAGTTGTTTTTGTTTAGAATCAGATTAGGTTACATCTGCTGAATCAATGAAATTAAGTAGGTAAGAACCTATAGGTATTTGACAATTTCCCTAGTTAAAAACGTTCAAACTTTAGCCGCGATCTCTTTTTAGTGACTCTATGTCAAAACTTAGAATTTAAAAGAAGAAGGTACGTAAGTATGTTTTGAGAGATCAAACCTGAGATCAGATTGTGAATGTTCATAATAAAAGAGGTGCCTCTCTGACAGTGCTGGTATCAATCAACATCTGTCAAATCATTATCAAATCAATGTCTATCAAGTCAACAGGAGTACAGGAGCTGTCTAGAGGTAGGTAGGTAAGTAGTAGAACAATCAGGTGGTACATATATTAGGCGGAGAATATTGATTGATTGAACAGTAAAAATAACTCGACAAGTTAGGTACTTACTTTGTTTGTTTTTCAGGACTATCTCGTTATCAGCATAGGTAGGTACAAAGTTACAGTCAATACTTAGAATTTACTAATAGGTCTAGGTAAGTCTTAAAATTACTAAGTACCTATAGGAAATTCACGTACTAAATTGGTACCTCCCTAACCTATCTAGATCAGTTTAGTTTGAAACTTGGAAATAGGTAGGTAATTGTAATATTATCTGAACCAAGATAACATAATCTTTTGCTGTTTATCGCGAACTTGCACGTACTTACCCATTCAATTATAATTACGGTTAATTTTCCTATCAGATATGTATCAAAGCCACCAATTACGGTGCCATCAATCATTGTAACGAACGTTATTTCTTCAACGGTTGCGTGAGGTGTCAAACGCGCAGCGTGCGTTTAAGACGCGGCAAAAATCGCCATTACCGCACTACCTACTTGTTATTAAAAGAAAAACATAAACGCAAAAAGTCATTCACAACACTAAAAAGATCGAGGCAGCGAAGATGAAGCAC
Source organism: Sesamia nonagrioides (assembly GCA_017933935.1). NCBI lineage: Eukaryota > Metazoa > Arthropoda > Insecta > Lepidoptera > Noctuidae > Sesamia > Sesamia nonagrioides. Next base: position 153,942 of record JADWQK010000020.1, on the reverse strand, counting down.
TGCCTTTGAAGGCGCCACGGCTTCTTATTGGCCGAGACGCCGAGAAGGCGGGGTTTTGTGGGCGGAGCGATAAACATTAGGGCTGCACGTAAGTCGACTCCAGTTTTATCGACAAATGAGTTTTTATGTTTTTTTATGGTGTTATAATTTATGGCGTGGAAGTGACAGAGTTCCGTTCGTGGAGAACGATTTGGCGGGTGGATGCGGGTGAGCGATGGATCCGAACGATACAGTTTTTTACCTCGTCTTAAGACGCATGACGTCACTTATTTTTAAGTGGCCAACACGTGAGAAATCTTTGATGATTACTGTACCGCGGGTATTAGTTTTCGAGTTTGTTAGATTCGATTCATTAAATATCTAACACGTTCAAAATTTTTAAGTGGTTTGTTAAAAACCGGTATGTGGATTAATATTTGTTTTAACGACTTTTTAACCTATGAGTCTATGGTCTATGGGATTTTTTTCTTTCCCTTATTGCGTAGCGCATTTTCTGTCACAACTGAAGGGTATTGAAGGAAAATACTTATCGATTACATCACATGTTCAATAAATGTGTCTGCATTACCTACAAAGTAATTAACGAAATGAATGTTGTTGAACTGTCAAAATGAAACCTATTGCTATTGTTGTTACACATACTACGTCAATTTGTCGTGTGATAGCCATAAAACTGTAAAATAAACATGGTTGTGATTTGAAATTCAAATTTTTTTTAATAATAATAATAATTGTATACACAACACAACAATAGTTCACTTATCAATAAAAATAATAATAGCATACCTACACAACACAACAATAGTTCATTACTGAAATAATTATTTTAAAAAAACCATTGGTTTCTTACTAAACTTTAACTATAGGTAGGTATCTGAGAACCCTTGTTCCTCCTTTCTTTAGTGACCGTATCTAGGTAGGTACTTAGGTCGATAAACTATTAATTTTCCTGACTTCACCTTAGTAGTCCTTTTCCGGTGCACTCGTAAGCCAGCAAGCTGAATCCTTGAGTAGTCTTCTCCGCCCACTACCACCAGTCGAAGATATCTGCTCTACTTTCAAGCAATCTAGCCTGACCAACAATGGAAGTTCAACTAACAGTTGAAATGCAGTTTTATAGAATAACTAACCTCTCGTCTGCGATTTCCTGCATGTATTTTGCAAGTCCTAGTAATACCTATTATAAATTCTACAGTTTGTATGGATTCTATGGCAATGTGGATGAGTGTTTGTTACTTATCAACCAAAAACTCTAACCGATTTGAATATGGCAAACGAATACTTTATACCTACTTAGGTACCCCAAGATTAACACATTCTATAGGATACTTTTTACCTCGATATTTCCAAGAGATCGAAACGTACCTACCTATGCAAGTGAAACCGCGGAAAACAGCTATTACCTACTTATTTCATAATTTCGTATAACAAATATGCAGAGTAAAGGGCTAAAACGATATAGGTAGCATGTCTTTCTCTGGGTCTTAGATTTGTCTGTAAAATGTTATGACATTCGAAATTTATATAATCGGAAAGTTAACAAAAGATACAGTTCATTTCGCATAATTTATATGGTTAGAGCAATAGGTGCAACCATATATGTTCCTAGTTAAAAATAGAGCCTTACAAAAAGCTACCCCTGTGCATATGCAGTTCGCAGTAGGAAAAAGTGCAAAAACAAGGGAGTTTTCCATATAAAAGGTCCTTATCAGCTTAAAACCGTCGCAAACTAGCATTTGTATAAAATAATGAGTTTCCAAGTCAATACAAATAAGGTATTATGTGTAGACAAATGAAGCCATTATTATGCCCATGCTTATGTTCTTATAAAGAAACTATGAATAACTTTAATTATGACAATAAAGTAATTCATAGGTTCCTGTCTGCGTAGACAGGTGTTAGACCATCTGCACTAGAAATACATAGTACAAAGGAAGTCAACTGAAAAGGAAAAACCTCGACAAAAACCTAAAGAAAAGACTTGCAAGAAATTGAAGATATTGTAAAAATGTATTATTTGGAGGAACTGGTTCTTCGTTGATAACAAAGCTATGCATCTGCATCAAAAAGCCAATTTAAATATAATTACTCGTGCGAGTGCTCGTGGGTTGGCCCATGACCGAAGGGGTCAGGTACCTTGGCTAGAGGCTAAAGCCTTGCCATACAACGTAGCTGCAATGCCGCCAGTATCTTGGGTACATTAGCAGTCGAAAGTGATGCAATGGAATTTTTCGAGGCTACAGGTATTTTATTACATGCTTTTTATTAGCTTCACTTGTATGTTTGTTTGCTTGTTTGTTGGTCCGTCTCTAACTCTTTGGACTACGAGTGAGCGGCTCATTACTGTAAAATGTCCCACCGTTTTCAATACCTACGTTCGTTCGTTCGTTTTTTTGTAAAAAAGAATATCGAACTAAAAAGTTTAAAATAAACATAGTTTAAAAAGTTTTTTAAACTACCTATACTTTTTTTTAAGTAGGTAGGTACCTACTTTTGGTTAGGATTCAATTTTGTTATTTTAGTGTTACTTAGCTTGTAAATTGTTATTGCCGTGTCTGTGTGAATAAATAACAATTAAGCGCCAATTTAATATACATAGTCGTCAGGTGCGTTCACCGCAGGCTTCAGCTGCTATACAATATTTCAGCTGATTGTCGTAAAAGGTGTCTAAAGAATATATAATTGTTGGTTTAACAGAAATTACTCACCACTTGTGAATTATCATATCATACGAGGCGGGGTAACCATGTGTGACATGATTTAAGTAATTTCACCTTGTGCTGGTCATTAATTTGACAAATGCAACGTGCAATTAGTCGAACCTTGGGCTTTTTAATTTGAAGTCAGAAATCAGAGGCTACGAGGAATTGTAACAAACTTACAATGACAATGTCTTTCATTTTGACAATACAACAATACCTATTCATTACGTTGTGAAATGGCCGAATTTTTGAAACTATGAAGTATCTAACGTACCTATGATGATGGATCAACATAAATGAAAATCCTTTTAATTGTGTCAAAAGTGTGTTGTAGATCCTAAGGTAAGCCGACGTTCACATTTCTTCCATCTAACATCTGCCTTGGTTACTCCAAATGACTATTAGCCAGTGAATGGTGCAATTAGAAACCATAAATTCTATAATTTTGTATTGATCGTGTGTCGTCACATTCACCAATTAACTTTCGTCGTCGAGCGTACCCGAGTCCATTCATTCAACGGTTTTGCGGGGCATAGCATTTATCCTATTGTACAAGTGGACATTAAGAAAATAAATAAATAATAATAATAAATAACAGCACAATCAGTACAGGTGAGTGTGAAATTCAACACCGTCGTTTTAATGGCAAAGGGATTTCATTAATTTATACCTAATGATGAGAAAGAGATAAAAAAATTCGGTGTCCGATGAAAAGACCCGATGTGGCCTGATCGACATTATAAACGCGATCGGGTTACGGAGGGAGGCTGTTGCGTGCACCGTATGCGTGGTTCCGCATAAATTACACTACTATGGTTAAAAACGTATTTGTAATCGACGTAGGCAGCATTTGATTATTTATAAAAGTGTTTGAAACGTAAACCAAATAAATTTATATCTATAACGTAATTAGAAATACTGATAGATAGATTGGTAATTTCGAATTTTATTTTACACATGAATGTTATAAATAATTAGATACACGCTAAACTAGAATAGGTATTGTTGTTCCTTTGAAGAAAAATTGAAGAATCCTTTTTTGTTTATCAATTCGTAGCCTAAGTAGGTACCTAACTCTGACCCTGACTAGCCCTAATTGGAATGAAATACATTTCTTTATTTTTTCAAACACACAAAGCCGAAACGTGGCCGTAAAAAAGAAATGATAGGTATACAAAAAAGCGCCAAGGTAGCCGCGTAGCGCAAATTTGCCGTCATTATAAAAACCGGCCGATTTTAATAAACAATTTATTTTCAACCGATCCAATGTAGCAGGCGTCCTTTATCACTTGGCCGGATTATTACCGGTCCACAATGACTATTGACCGAATGAGTACAGTTGCAATGCTGGTACCAAAGCAACATGACTGAAGAGGTGGTATATTTAAACGGACGGCATTCTCATTCTGAAGTACTTGAAGTAGGTATCTCTTTCCTTAGACCTATTTTCTATCTCTTACTAATTTTTGAATAAAGAAAGAGATAGATATACCGGTTTAGGAATTAGTACGCCGGTGTAATTTTCATTTCTGGCCGAGGTCCGATTGTCGCTGAAACGGCGGTCTCGCAATGCAGTTGGCGCGTAGCTACCAGGGTCGCAGATATCAGTAGGAGGTGACTCACCGGGGTAGGGCCAGAGCGGTGCGGGCGGCGCGGCTGGAGGCGGGGCCGGCCACGCCAGGGGGGCGGAGCGCTCGTCGCACAGCACGTTCGCCACGCCGACCGTCATGGCCGCCTGCGCCGCTTCTGCACAACAACACAGTGACGTGGCGGCTGCAACGCGGGACACGCGTACAACACAATGAATTAATTTACACGTTAAATTAATTACAACTCTTAAATAAACTGGCTTCCTAGTGTATCCAATCGGACTGCACGGTTTCAATTAAAAAAAACAGAGAAGCGGTTATAATATTGTCGTCTCATGACCATGCTGCACTTAGAACGGCATTTTGTAATCTTCGATATAAACAGAAATTGCGATTTGAGCCATTGAAGGCAAGTATTATTTCATTTCTGCTAAGTCATAAACGTCTGACGTGAATGCTTGAAATTGATCGTTGTTAGCTTTCCTTATGATATGCAAGGATTAGCTCAACCAAGAATTAGCTTTAGGATGCCTCATTTCAAATGTTTTAAAAATGACGACGTCAAGTTTGCAGAAACAAATTGATAGTAAAAATAATTTTTCAAGGATAGGTAGGTAATGGATGACCAGCACCTTAGTTGAAGAACATTGCTAATTCACTGCTTCATATGTTCGAAAAATGTGTATGCTCGAGATCGTAAAATACATTATTAAACGCATTGCTACGATAGTGTAAGTACTTATTCTATTACCTATGTACCTACTTGCTACCACGAAACACCCTAATTGCATATTGGTAAATAGGTACCTATCCATTTGCAAAAGTTGACTTATTACAAAAATAACTGGATACCTACCTACGGGTGATTTGGCCGAAGCTATACCTAAGTATTTTAATCTTGAGCGTTGTAACTTATTAGATGTTTCAATTAATGATTTTTATAGGTAAATGTGTAATGTTGATTTTGCTCCTAATTTAATTCGTATAATTACAAAAACCTACCTACTACTAGGTAATATCTGAAGCAATAAAGGAACCTCTTTCTGTCTCTGTTAACCTGTGAGATCTAAGATCAAGGTCCAGGTAGATTCTGCAACAGCTCTGTCAAAATCAAGTCATACCTGATTACTGTAAAATGTCCCACCGTTTTCAATACGTTCGATCGTACGTTTTTTTTTTTTTAAAGAACATCGAACTAAAAAGTTGAAAATAAATAGGTATATAAGTAGTTTAACAAACTAAAAAAACATGCTTTTAAAAAATATCAAACTAAATAGTTAAAAATTATTTTTAAAAAAGCGTGAGTCGCTTAATACCTATACAAAAATTATGGCACAAAGCGCCTCACGCTTTTTTAAAATTATTTTTAACATTTTAGTTTCATATTCTTTAAGAGCTTGTTTTTTTAGTTTTTTAAACTATATTTCTTTTTCTTTTTTTTTCAAATTAAGCCGAGAATGAGCACTTTTGAATGTCAATTACATAAGACAAATCCCCAAAACGCCCACCCTTCACCACTTCAAAGTGCTTTTACTGAGGAAAAAGGGGTTTTTATACAGCTGTGTGTTCAGTTAGAAAAATATGCTTCTAAGTATGTAATAGTAGGCATACAAAGAGACAAGACATTGAACTTCAAATTAAATGCTCCCTATTTGCTAATTAAATGCTTCCTATTTGTTAGCTAGGCACAACTGCATGAGAACTCAACAAACACCTCTTCAATAGTTTATTGCAAGCTGCAAATGTGATAATTCTAATCACAATTCATTAGCAGATTTAAATTTCTAATCAATGAAACATAAAAAGGGTTTTGCATGTAAATCAGTTTTGCTTGCTCACAACAGTGGGTGGTTTATTATGAAAGACACAATTAACGTAAGTATTAATTAATATGCAAATGAGCACGAGAAACGCATTCGTGAAACCAGCTTTCTTAGGAAATGATTCTGAGATGGTCAGAATGCGTGCGGTATTATTTTTAAACATTCTTAGTTTTATGTCAAAAACATTAAAATTATATTTATAAGGTTATGGGAAGTTACACAAGGACTTAAATTGACTTTCTAGGTAGGTAATACAAAAAAAAAACACCAACATAAGTTCACAAAAAATTTTTGCTTGCAATAGGTTTTGATCCCAAACAGGCAACTAAATGACGACAGTTGACGTTGACGATTAAAATTAATTCATATATTTGCCTATTTCATTCAAACAAAGCGGCTGAAGCCAATTACCTATACTATTTAAATCAAACAATTCTAATTCAAACAGTTTGATCAGTTGGTATGAACTGATGAATTTGATGATAGATGATCATCTTCCATTCATTCACAGACATCGAGATCTGTGTTTGAGTTCAGGAGGGCGTTAACAGTGGCTAATATCTGACGAGTCTCATGAGTGGGTATTTTCTGCAATAACAGTAATTGTCTGGCACCAATACCTAGATTGTAGATTTCTTTATACAGATCCGTATCTCGGCACCGCAGACACAGCTCGTGACCGCAGAGCTCCAGATATAAGTTCAAAGAAGACAGCCTTTAACTGTGCTGCCAAGTTCTACAAAAAGGCGGTTACGAAGGCTCGCTTCGACCGCATTACCCATATTGGCAACAAGCTCTCTATGCAGTCAACCGGTAGCAGATCTTTCTGATCCCTTGTCAAATCGATCGAAGCGAACTTTTGACGGCCCACACTGCCTCCGCTGGTTAAGCCTGATGGAACACTGGCTCATAAGGCGACAGAGAATGCAGGTCTCTTTGCATCTCTCTTTGAGATTTTTCAATCACAATTCACGTCTGATTACTAGCAGTGCTACTCCATCGAATTTGCCTCACTGTGACACTTCAATGCTCGAGGTTCGCATTAAGGACAAGGAGGTTCCGAGAGTAACTACTGTGTCATCTGGATGTAAATAAGGCTAGTCGACTAGATGGTAGGTATACCAGCGATTGCTCTCAGCGCCCGAGTTGTCACCAATATTGACACGCTTGTTTCGCCTCACATTTGGGGACTGGACTTTATGGAAGGACTGGTATAGTGCCCAAGTTCTGGAAGCTTGCCAACGTGCAACACGTGCCCAAAAAGGGTAGTCGTGGCGATCCTACCAACAATCGGCCGATTTATAATAGCCTGGAGCACAAGTAAAGAGTAGCCAGCCTAACGGTGTTCTATGCATTTTGGAGAGTGTGCGAGGGAATTGCGTGACTTAATTCCCCTATCTCCGTCCCGTCATCGGACGATCCGTCGTACGGCGAATCCACTCTCTCATCTCGTGTTAATCACTACTTTATATAACTACACACTAATTTATAATATGTAAAACGAAAAACTTCCATAAGCCTCCTAGGAATTTTAAATATACCTACGGTCATCTGGTCGCACGACCGTATTACTTCTAGAGAATTAAAACTCAAGCAGACCCAACAGGAATTTAGTAGGGTAGGTACAGCAAAGGGTAGAACCCGTACAAGGAACGTTCTCTAAAGCTAACGCATACCTACTGTTTCTCAAAGGGATTCCATACGCACGCATTAGATTCAAGTTTGCTACGGACTGATACGCCAAACACGAACAATGGTTGTGAAGGTCAGGACAATTCCTTAAAACAAAGCCTTATTACGATCCTTTTTAATATATTCATGCTACAGATGACAGGGTTTCACCGCCTTTTAAGATGACTTGTATAAGCTGACCTTTGATTGTACGAAATAGCATACAGCGCGATTAGCTCAAACTGGAAATGCATACCTATATACAGCTAGATGTGTCGTCGCGTGTACCAACAATTTACTGAAATCTGAATTTTTTTATCTAGATCCTTATCTACATACCTACTATAAATACTGAATCGCTTTAATAAAACTGTTTGTTTCCTAGAAAATTTTATCTCTCAAATGAAAGCCCCATATCAAGAATGAATCATTGATAAAATGACATAGATATCATTGAAACGAATTCTAAATAAACAATGTGTTGTAAATTAACGATATAGGTAAATCAAGATAATCGTCAGTACGTTCTTATCAAATTGATTAAGAATACCAAATGATTAAAGGTATTTCTTACGTCGATAAGCCGATAACACATCTTAATGCATAGGTACTTTCTGAAAGAAATCAGATATCAGTGAATCCCAGAAAAGTTAAAGAGGGAATGGAACTGTCTGCAAAACTATCAAAAATCTTCAATCATTGACCAAGTTTGTAAACCTTCCGAACAATCAAATTGTTTTTGAAATATGTAAATAAATCAGCTAATTAAAATGCTCGATAGTATCAGAATTCGAAGGGAATCGTAAAAAGTGTTGGAGCCACCCTATCTGCTGTCATGGCGAATGTCGATTAAAGGATTAAAATCAGGCGAATGGACAGCAATAACGTACTCATTGTTACGATTTACTGTGGAAAAAGGGGTGTTGTTGTCAAACAAAACGAATTCACAGAGCGGAAAACCAGAAACGTGGTGTTATGGACACAGAGAATGTGTCATATAGAGACATAACAGCTCATTGAGGACACGTCGACACGATCAGTAGGTATAAGGATAACAATGTAAATAGGTAAAGGGAAAAAGTAGTCATTATCTTAACGTTTGAAGGAAAATTAAATACGATTGAATAATATTCTGAATCTTACAGAGACATACAACAATAGAATCATTGGATAGAAGCAGTAGATGAGCAAAATCCATCGAAATGATTCAAATTATACTGAATATTGACATGCCGTACGCGTATAATCTGCAGTAATTCTTTGGTTTGAAAAGAGTGAGATATGCTTTCGGTCTAGCACTATCTCTTTCCTCATAGATGATTGATGATTTTGAGAGAGATAAAGATAGACCGAAACTTCGTTTATCTGCAGTAATTCTTTGGTTTGAAAAGAGTGAGATATGCTTTCGGTCTAGCACTATCTCTTTCCTCATAGATGATTGATGATTTTGAGAGAGATAAAGGTAGACCGAAACTTCGTTTCCTCTCTTTCTTTCGGAGTGCCACAATTCTCAAATGAGTTACGCTATGTTATGTGACCATCCTTACATACCAAGACCCTTCCGTTCCTTGGTAAGCACGTCAAGCAGTTGCTCATGCTGTCATTGGTGGTTCTTTGACAGTCGTTTCGGGTCTTCAGAAGCCCAAACGTTTGGTAACCTGTCTTTGCAAGGGGTAACTGTCGCGTTACCCATTAATTGGGCTGTGGAGGCCGTATAGCAGTCGCTTCAGGCTGCATCGCATACTGATATTCAACTTCATCAGGAGCCAACCCCCATATACCCCACTTGGGTACAAAGCTACGCAGATGATGGTGAGTTGGTTTTTACTTGGATATGTCATTTTTGATAGAATAAGTACCTTTAATAAACACTAAGCTCCATATTTGCTTTTTATTTAAAAAAATGTTGTGAGATAAGTTGGGGATCATTCATTAAATAATATCTACTTCATTAAAAATAATGCTGACAAGATTCAGATAGGTACTCTACGCGCAGAAAAAAGTTAATTTAGAGGCTTATTATATTTTTATTTTATGTTAGTTTATTTAGAGTTTCATACGTTTGTCAATTAAGTAAAAGCCATACTGTCATGGCGAAATTAAAGGATTAAAATCAGGCGAATGGACAGACGTACTCATTGTTACGATTTCTGTGGAAAAAGGGGTGTTGTTGTCAAACAAAACGAATTCACAGAGCGGAAAACCAGAAACGTGGTGTTATGGACACAGAGAATGTGTCATATAGAGACATAACAGCTCATTGAGGACACGTCGACACGATCAGTAGGTATAAGGATAACAATGTAAATAGGTAAAGGGAAAAAGTAGTCATTATCTTAACGTTTGAAGGAAAATTAAATACGATTGAATAATATTCTGAATCTTACAGAGACATACAACAATAGAATCATTGGATAGAAGCAGTAGATGAGCAAAATCCATCGAAATGATTCAAATTATACTGAATATTGACATGCCGTACGCGTATAATCTGCAGTAATTCTTTGGTTTGAAAAGAGTGAGATATGCTTTCGGTCTAGCACTATCTCTTTCCTCATAGATGATTGATGATTTTGAGAGAGATAAAGATAGACCGAAACTTCGTTTATCTGCAGTAATTCTTTGGTTTGAAAAGAGTGAGATATGCTTTCGGTCTAGCACTATCTCTTTCCTCATAGATGATTGATGATTTTGAGAGAGATAAAGGTAGACCGAAACTTCGTTTCCTCTCTTTCTTTCGGAGTGCCACAATTCTCAAATGAGTTACGCTATGTTATGTGACCATCCTTACATACCAAGACCCTTCCGTTCCTTGGTAAGCACGTCAAGCAGTTGCTCATGCTGTCATTGGTGGTTCTTTGACAGTCGTTTCGGGTCTTCAGAAGCCCAAACGTTTGGTAACCTGTCTTTGCAAGGGGTAACTGTCGCGTTACCCATTAATTGGGCTGTGGAGGCCGTATAGCAGTCGAGGCTATCGCATTGATATCAACTTCATCAGGAGCCAACCCCCATATAACTTGGGTACAAAGCTACGCAGATGATGGTGAGTTGGTTTTTACTTGGATATGTCATTTTTGATAGAATAAGTACCTTTAATAAACACTAAGCTCCATATTTGCTTTTTATTTAAAAAAATGTTGTGAGATAAGTTGGGGATCATTCATTAAATAATATCTACTTCATTAAAAATAATGCTGACAAGATTCAGATAGGTACTCTACGCGCAGAAAAAAGTTAATTTAGAGGCTTATTATATTTTTATTTTATGTTAGTTTATTTAGAGTTTCATACGTTTGTCAATTAAGTAAAAGCATACGTAAAAAAGTTAGAATAGTATTTCTGTGACAGCCATTTACAGACATTTTTGAACTGTCAAGGAGCCTCAATTGAAAAATAATAAGCGTAGATCTTCAAGTGAAATAAGTAACGTCCGTATAGATTCTTGCCGACCGGACGTAGCCCTACATAATATGTGTAGTATGTGACCTGACCGGGCTGCCCAGCTGATCGGAAACCGGTCTGGCCGGTTCACGACTAATTTATATTGTAATTTATTTGGACTCGTTATTAAAGCCCAATGGCCCTTAGTGGCTATTCTGGACTAACAAGTCTTGGTAGATCGTTCGGTTCCTGGAACTCGTGTTGTTTTGTGGTTTCCTGGCCTGAATTTATTGTATGTAATCGTACGCTAAGGTTTAATTAAGTACGTACTTATCCAAAATATTTACTTCGTTATATTTATATTTATTTAGGTAATACAGAAAAACAAATTTGCTTCAATATAGCTGGTGATAATTTCAAGCAACAAACAATTATTCTCAACATCGCCTATGAAACTGTATTTGTGACTGAGTTTTCTCAGATGTCCACAATTTGTTCATAATTTAGATATTAAAAGATCTAAGGTCTTGTTCTCGCACACCGCTAGCTCGCGCCCGGTTAGTGCGGGCTTGACATCACGAATCACGACGGTGGCTGGCCGTCTGCTACCCAAATTTTCGTGCGGTTTCCGAAAATGGGACACTTTTGTGTTTGACACCGGAACTCTTAAAAAAGGACAGTCCCGTCAAAACGGGAGGCCAGGTCAAACCAGGACTTGACGGACCTGTTCCCGTTTAGCTAACGAGCTATACGTATAAGTCACAAAAATTCTGTCAGCCTAGTCCTGACTACAATTGCTTATACGAGTTTTTATTTAAGATTTTGCAAGCTATGGAGGACTGATAAGTAAGCAATAAATTAATTATGTTTCTCCCTACTTCGGTGGCTACAGGGTATTCGTCATTCTTTCTATGAAACAAGCAGTTTCCGAGTGGATTAGTTTGTGAATTTTGCCATAATTCCCACACTGATAATATCGTCGATATCATTACATATTCTGTCTGTTAAGTTTACATAAAAAAACTACAAATAAACAAAGACAATGTCTCAAACTTATCTGCGAAACTCGCACACATTTTAATGGAATGAAATTCCTTTATCAACAACAAAATTAAAAAAAAAGTAACTGCTATTTCTCACGAAACAAATTCCCACAATGAGATGAAATATTGGAGTGGCAGCGGGGCGAGGAGCCAAAACGAAAATTATGAAAGGAAGCACGTGCTGATTTTCTGTCTCGCTCCAAAATATAGCGCCATCCCACTCTCTCACTTGTCGTACTACAGAGTAGTACAAATAAAATGTTGACTTCGTCGGTCTTACTGTATTTGTTTGCATATATGTAGTTATTTTTAAGTTTATGTTCTTTGACAATCGAATAACGTTAGCGTTCCTTATGAAGAGATTTTTTTTAGTTACGATATTTTAAAATCAATACAAATTATCACAGTGTCTATTACTTAATTTATTTTTATTAAATACAATATCTATTTACTTTATCGCGTCAATAATCTTGATACAACGCGGACGTGTACATTCCTTCTGAGCTTGAATTACACTGTGTATCCTATCAGTTGACCTTCACCGCAACGTCTCTGTCTAACGTTAGCATTCCTAGCACAAGTGCGTCTCTTTCGCTCCTACGGTTACACTCGCCTTGGCGCTCCGTATAACTCCTCGTGCTTACTGTGAGCCTAGTATCACGCGCGCTGAAGAAAAGGGTTTATCCGACGCCGAATGACCCGGATGCAACTAGCATTTTCCGAGCAAAGAAACTATTTAGTTTTTCGCGACACAAACTTTATTTTCCCGATAAAAAAATAAACGATTTTTTTTAAGTACCTAAGTTATTTATTTTGAAATAAATTGATAAATAATGTCACACGAAATTGACTGTTTCGAATTTTTGTGTCCAAAATTGCAATGGTTTCATTTTTCACGCTAGGAAATCTAGGCCGCAGTTAATAACGTCCCTATTCTAGAATTAAAATAGCTGCACGTCGTATCGTCGCATTGCGTGGTCAGCGTAGTGAAGCGTAGCGTAAATAGACTGACGCGACGTCGCTTGTGGTTGCTCAGCCAACTAACTATAGTTGCTTGTGAATTGCAAATTGATTTTATTTTTAATGTAGATAATAAATAAATAATAATTCGTATATCTTATGATACCTTTTATTGCATACTGACCTGACCGGTCCCAACTCTCAAGGCTTCTTTCTAGTAGCTACACCACCAAAATCATACATTTTGAATAAGCTGCTGATCAAACCCGCGAATCCATAAATTAAAATTCTTAGAATGACATGGACATCTTTTTACGAATAAGGTAAGGGACTTAGGTTTCTTTTCTATTCTTTGGTAAGCGATAGAAAATTAATTTAATTTAATTTAAATCTACGAAATCGATAATGCGACGAAATGATAATTTCAAATAAAAATATTACTTAAATAAAAATAAAAAGTTATATAGTAAAACGATACCATTCATGTCGATCACATTTTTTGAGGCAGCGAGAGTGCAAGAGCGACCGATCGAACTCGTACAAAAATCTACCAGGGCGACATAAATGTGTGGAGTTCGTTTTGTATTAGCTCGTCCAACAATTGGTCGCTTCGGCTGATTCAAGCCAATATAGACTTCAATCACTATTTCAAAACGGTATAAAATACAACGTTGCTATTTGAATTTAAGTTAAAAGTTCAGAAAATACATTAATGTAAATAATAAAATACCTAGTGAATAGGTGTGAAAAAAAAAGAATGTCTTCGAATTATAAATAGATTAAAACCAGTGACTTAGGTATTAATTATATTATACATAATATGATGTTACCATACATGTATATAATATAAATAGTATAAATAAGTACCTATAAAGTTCATAACTTTTTGAAAGAAAATATAATGTTTAATACTTTCCCCACTGGCAATTATGAATTGTTTAACAAAACACTTAAGTGGGAACAGATTAACAAAAATTACAATTCTTATGCAAATATATGTCAACATGCACATTTAATAGCAAAGTCAACATTTTTATATCCAAACAACATGGGCTGGGGTGAGATATGGCACCCTCTTTTCGCTACCGCCACCCCTTATAGTACAATACTTCGTTGAAATACAACATCTATTCCACGGAATTAAGGTATCCAATTACACGCCAAAGTTTGAGAGGGGTCCGTTTAGTGTATTTAGAAATTTTAGGCATGCATCTACGGAATTGAAAACTTTATAGAATTGAAAATTTTCTATAAGTACGATTTACGAAGTTAGACTGATAAATAGCTTCGTTTTTAGAGCTTCATTATGAAGAACTTCAATTGTAAGCCTGTAGCACCAGTGATTGTTCTTTTATCTATGTCGCTTTGTGCTGTGCGTTGTGTTTATAATCTTTTGTATTTATTATGTTTTGTATTTGTATTATTTTATATGTGTAATTTTTTGCTTTTGTATTGTTTTGTGTGTGCTATGTTTTTGTATTTATATTGTTTAAGTATCTATTTATGTGTTGTAGAATTTAGTATCCTAACATAGAAGTAAGTTTAAAATTGTTACTAACAAAATAAGTCACTGATACTCGAATAAATAAAAATTTATTATTATTATTAGGTGGTACACGACGAAAAAAAGTATATAAAAACAAAATATAAATGGTACATTTCAGCGATTCTGTAAAATTCCGATAGTGAAAAGTTATGTAGGTATATTAAGCTATCATTCCAAATTCCAATGTCATTCTATCACCATTCCTTTACATGACGACTGAGATAAGATCAATAATAATTATGAATTTAGCATATTACGAACTTTTAAGCACAATGACAATGGAATCGTGTTGGAATGACAAATTAATAAAGATGGCAGACTCTGGGCCCCTGGTCAGTGTCAAGCGAGAGATCCAGTGCTGCGATGTAACAGAATCAACAGAATTTATTTACCTTTAATTTGACAGTTCAGAAACATTCGTTGCGATATTTACGTTGTTGAGCCGACCAGTTTTAATAATATAATTATGAGCAATGAATTAACAATATCCTTCAAAATGATTCAAATTGTGATTGATCTGGTGAAATGGCAACTCACTTATTTCATTCAGACTACAATCTTCACCATAAAATAATTATTGGAATCTCTCAAGTAAGGTACTTAGAAATTCAATGATCTATTTTGTGACAAATAAAAAATAACTGATATTTGTAATATTAGCAGTTAGTTAACTAGACCTAAAACAAATATTCGATTAGGATAACATAATTAGTCAAGAGCTAATAACCGTGTAATTAGATTTAAACTATGACTGATGCGGTAGCATTGAGAGCTAAATTAGTACAGCTAACCGGCAGGCGTCAGTTTATTATTATTAAACACAATTCGTAACAGTAATTTATTCAAACATCGTGAATTATTTCTTTATTGACCCAAATATGATCGTTATCAGTGTCTTGACGTTTTCATACTCAGTCATAGAAATGTACCTAGTACGTAGTACGATTCTGAAAGAAATTTTATAAATAAGTACTTGGTGGCCAGTATACTTACGTAAATGTATAATGCGTTAATTACTCACACTACTCAACAAATCTGAAGGAAAAATGTAGGTCTGTCTTATATGAGATGTCCTGATTATGAATTTGAGTTCAAAAGCTTCCCATTATTTTTAAACTCACAGATTTTGTCACAGAGTAAGTGCATGTTTATTTTAAGTTCGTATTATCACAAATTACAGAATGTATTATTGATATAGTAAGTTGGCTAAAAACAGATTCAAAATACATTTATACAAAATATTTTGTAGACATATTTTTTTCTGGCAAATTCTGAATTTCGCTATACTGCTAATAATCACTTTTTAATTTTCCATTTTAACAATTTTCCACTTTAATAATTTTCCATCATTGCCGGATCCTATCTGTCCCAAAATCATTGCACTGATGTCGTTAGGACGTCCTGGTGGAACCTGTCTTCTTGCTCATCGCTAACCGCACACAAATTTTCGGGAAGGAAGTTTAAATGTGAGTGGATGGGGTTAATTTTAAGGAACTAGTGCTTATTAATTGTCCTCTTCTGTGATTTAGAGAAAAACTGGCCACATTTATAGCCAAAACTGTACAGACGACAGCACATCAAGCTGTCAGATATCTATAATTGATTTTCAACTCTATCCCTAAAGCATTAGGTAAGGCTCAAGGTTGATTGAGAATATGTGGCAGTTTGGGGTAGCTTGACATGCTGTCGTCCGTACAACCATGTTTTTGTACCCTAGACGTTTTATTAAGTTTACGTTAAAAAAGTAACAAATATCCATCCAAACATATATCCTCACAAACGTTCGCATTTATAATATTAGTAGGATATAGGATTATAATAATCGTAAAGTGTCCGTTTTCATCACTATCCGCTCAGTTATCCATCACTCGATTCTATCTTTCGTGTCTCCTCGAATGTACGCATCGTCGACAGGGGGATAGAAACGTCACGGAATGTACCAGGGGCGCAGTAGTGGGCAGGAGGTATGTATATGCGATCAGCTCTACAGTCGCCGTCTAGGGTCGAGCGAGGGTCGCAGTGCGGGGGAGATTGTCTTGTAAGTCACTTCGAGGGTTGTCACTTTCAATGTTATTTCTCACCCGATATAAATTTAAAATACATTCGTTTTAAATGCAGTTTTTTTCTTCCGTTATTTTTTCTTCCCACACTAGGAATTACTCCTGTATCGTAGGTGATTTACAAACATTTATTAAACTCACATAGAAAGAAAGAAAGAAAATACATTTATTTAGCACAGACTTGACACACAATACAATACATCTAGCATCGGGTAACAACAAATAGCCAGACATACACAAACAGCCAGACTCAAAACAACTACTTGTGGGCCATACCCACAACACACCCAACCCACACACAACAAACCCGCGACACGCAGCGCAGCAGTCAATCGCTCACCCAATGCACTAACCTATCATAAAATTGTGCAGATATAAACTACTTGTACAAATTACAGTCCTACACTATTTTCACAATGAAATGTTTGTACATGAACAAAGATACCGAAAAACCACTGAAATCGCGGTAAGTAATGTTATCAGCCAATTATCATTTCGTGGCTAGTAAAAATCTATGTAATGTCATAAATTGGCGGGCGTTGCCAGCCCTGGCCCAGCGATTGGCGGGAAGCGCGCCAAATGTTTGTGACATGCGCGGGCGGTCGGGGGCCGAAGTGCCACGACGTGATTAGAAATATTTCTACTCGTCGACTGCAGCGCGCCAGATAACCTCAGGTTTCGAGATTTCTACAATTCCTACTCCAGCACGAACCCAAACCGCAACCAAAAATTTACAACTAATAATTGTGCTAAAATTCCAAATTGCTTACTTTTACATAGATGAAAACAAACTCCATTAAACAAAGTTCGGAATACCCAAGAAAGTAGTAAAAGAAGGATTTTTAACAATTTATAATATATAATAACAATTTATATATTCTGATGAGCACCAATTTTGCTACTCTTTCCAATAAGTTTTTATGTAACAATAATCTAAATCGTTGAGCACGACGTTTGTTACAATAACAGAGGTATCGTAGGTACTCTATTTCACTTACGGACATAAAATTAATTTGGGGATGAATGACACCTACTCTAGCGTTTTTGTCAGTAGGTACAAAAAGTTATTTGTCCTGAGATAGATGCAGGTACAATGCAAATAAGGACATCCAACAATTTTATATGCATTAAACGTGAATTCATCCAAACGTAAGTACGTCGAACAATTTTTTTTTAAACATAAAAAAGAGATAATATAAGCCATAGAAATACGTGTAATGTAGCGGACATTTTTGTTGAATTACCTACCGGCCTGTCAT
The DNA here is from genome assembly GCA_017933935.1 of Sesamia nonagrioides. Classification (NCBI taxonomy): domain Eukaryota; kingdom Metazoa; phylum Arthropoda; class Insecta; order Lepidoptera; family Noctuidae; genus Sesamia; species Sesamia nonagrioides. Next base: position 135,908 of record JADWQK010000020.1, on the reverse strand, counting down.
ACACTGTTTTTAATATTGATGTACCTACAATATTGTATTATGTACAACTGTTTTGGGCATCATATAAAAATTCTATAATAAGAGGTATCTTTCCGACTTGCTAGACAAAAGTGATGATATCTCAGGGAAAATGCATGATAGAAAAAAATATTAGTACTCTTAAATAATGTAGCTTTTTACCAGTAAATATTTGAATTGCATCATCAGATCCGGAGATTACCTCCATACAAAGAAATAAATTTTAACTCTAAGCTAAAATAAACAAGTTATATACAAATAATATTTCCCATATTCTTTGGATACAATAGAATGTGATGTACAGACGACTCACGACAGCAAGTTACTACAATATATCAGATTTCCTTATTAGATTTTTAACTTTATCTGTAAAGTATTAAGGCTCAACTCTCAAGGTTGATTAGGAAAATCTGACCGTTTGGGGTAGCTTGACCTGCTGTCGTCCGTACACCATATAAATTAGAGAACATAGATAGATATGAATATTTCACAAAGGGTGACACTATGGGCGGTCTTATTACTAACAGCGACTCTTTCACAGACAACCTTCGAATGGAATGGACAATGGAGGAAGGACAGACAAATAGTCAGGGATGGCGAACCAATGGCACGCGTGCCGTTAGTGCAAAACAATTTCGGCAAGGCATAATATCAGAAATTTCAATAAAAACTACTAATGGGCCTCTCCAAGTTACCTTTCAAAAGGCCAATACTGCAGAATCCCGAGAATTGCCAAATCAGATTATATAAATAACAATAACACTCGAGTATAATTATCGTTTTTCCAGAAATCACTAATCTAAAATTTGTTTGTTGACACGTTATGGCCACGTGAATTTTTAGTCGGGAAAATGGTACTTAGATGCAGTGTCTACGGTTTGGATCATGTGTTACATTACCCGACACTATCCTAGCTTCTCAGGTACATCGAGTATATAAGTTTGATATGGTAAGACAGTTTATGTTTTCGTTAATAAGAAATGTCTTACCTGCTATTTATTAATGTTTCTTGAAACTATTCTGGTTTGTCATTCCCACAAATGACGTAATTAAAAGTAGGCAATGAATTTCGACTGTTCACTTATTGGTATAATAAAATAATGATTTCTATCCGATTAATTACCAACTACTGTTTTGTTAAATAACAAAATCCGAACTATTTATAAATAAACAATGATTACAACCCTAATTTGAAATGCCAATTAGACAAATACACAAACACTTCATTTCAGCATTCCTAGCACTGAATGTATCAAAATACAAGGAATTTATAATGATCGTCACAGTTAGCCCACATGTTTTCGACCACTTGCTGTGTGGCGTTTGTTTATCTAATCATTTTCAAATATTTAAAAAGCAAAAAGAAACTTTATTCGAATAACTGTAAGGGTGAATTTTACTTGTTCGATAACATGAAATATGCATCCATCTCATTACTACGTAACTTATTACTACTTCTCAAATTCGTGGTACCCTGGTACATGAAAGTCAACTTTGTAGTTGCGACATAAAATCTCATTTTGTGGGAGGAGAACAAACTGCGATTCATGGAGGCAAAGGGTAGTAAAAGTTTAGGGGTGCCCTGTAACAGAGTATTGACTTAAATTAAATCTATTCCTATATTTAATTTGCAACAGCCAATTAAGAAGACGGTATAAATAATTTTGTGTAAATTTGTCGTGTAACGGACAAGAAAACAGAACTAAATTAAAAATATAGAAAAGAAGAAATCAATTCTTAATGTTAAAAAAAAATACATAGTAATACAGTGGAGCACTGAGGAGTGAAGAGTAGAGTGGTGTAAGTGAGGAGTAGTTGTGGAGGATATGAGAATCAGGTGAAAGTATTTCTTGATATAGACTGCTGGACTAAGGGAATGTGGGAAGACCAGGCAAGACAACAGGCATTCGACCTCAATGGCGGGCGACAGACACGATGTGGATTTGGTACGGGATGGGCTCAAGCAGCAGCAATGGTTCTGCAGGCCCAGGATCTTTGCAGACACGAGGACCAGAGGACACTCGGGTCTTTTAGACGAAAAACCCCACCTGACCATAACTCTGCGAGGATGTATAATGAAATTTCGCAGAGCGTTTGTAAGTAGGAATTTGAAAAACTACAGTAGTCAAGAAAAATGCATAATTTTGAACGAATTTGGACGTCTAGTCAGCAAAAAAATAATACCCATCAACAATTTGAAAGAAAGATTGTCATGGTGACGTAATAAACAACGTTTTGAAAAACTGCCAATAAAATAAATAAATATTGGATATCGATAGTGGATACAATGAAATCATAAGGAAAAAGTATTGCCATTCAGCGTGGTTACAGTTCCCAACGCTGAAATGTCACGAAGTCGTCGAAACTTAGCGTTCAAGTTCAGGGTTGTATGTGTGAGCTGATTGTGTATTACGGTACATATTATAATGTTATAATTGACTAAGTTCTAACTTCTTCTACTAGCCTGGTCTATGTCAAGCGTTCACTCTCTTCTTATCATACCAACTGTCCCACACATTCTATACTAACTAGAAGAGAATAAGTCTAGGCAATTACTTTTTGCCTTCAACCCAGCTATATTTACACAGCGTACTAGAATAAAAACAAAACAAATTACAATTTAATATTTTTTCTTATTGTTTCATTCATGTATTATAAAAAAGCCACAGCGGGCGCAGTTACAGTAATTGTAAAACTGTGATTAGCATGTAATTGGTTGAGCCGGTGCGTTTTTACAGTGTAAATAATTTTGAACGTGATAATATCCGCTCGCTTTCGCGATGTTATCGGTATAGAACGGGAGCGAGGGCCGTATTTGCAAAAAATAATTTCATTTGTTACAATACCTACAATAAAATTAGCTACAATGAAATTTGTATTTAATTGTGTAAGATTTTTAAATAGTAAATTCTGATTGCTCACATGACAAGCAGTGGTTGTTTTCGCCAAAAAGAATTAGCTCTTTTTTATGAATAGGTCACTAAATTAAAACGATTTATGTAAATCACGAAATGGTTTATATGCGAATAGCGATTTATGTAAACACTTTAGTTGTTAATAGCAATACTTACCTACTTTTGAAAGTAGAAAATAATAACTTATAACGGTAAGTTATTAATTAATTTAGTTCATGCGCCGCTTTATTGTGTCATGGACACCTTTGTCGTTAAAGGGCCAGTCAAAATGTTAAGTGTAACATAAAATTTAACGATGTATCGCTTATATTACTGCACTCCTAATACTCGTTTCTTGGTTATAATTATTTTTGTAGATAAAAACTTTTGTCGGATCTACCAATAACTTCATGTGCTTTAGTAGCATTAGCAAAAGTATTTAAATGCAATATTAAAATTAAATATATAATATATTGAACCCTATCGTTATTAATTGCACACTTTTTATCGAAATATTTATAAAAAAAACCTTCACGCCAAATATAGTAAGTACTTGTGTGCATCTCAAAAAGCGCTGTACGAATAAAAGTTTTTATTTTTATAATTTAAAGAATAAAAACCATACAAAATATAAGAATTAAAACTATTACTTTATTAAGGCAGTCGCAAGCCAAAATAGTCATAAAATTGATCGTAATTAGGACATTGAAAATAACAAACGTCGTTTACATCGTCAATAATATGTAATTTAAGCATTCACGTCCGCGGCAGGTGTTGGCATAAGGTGGTTCTACATTTATTCACTGCTCAACCCCTTCGTGCCGATCTAGTCATGCAATGGCGTATTTGTAACTTTTGTATGATATATTTTAATTATATTGTCGCTTTATTTTAAAACAAGCAAATATTGTCACGATTTTATCAGAATTTTATTCTTTTAACACGTTCTAAAGGTTTTTATTGCATATTTGGGACACTATGTATGGAGGAGTCTCCAAAAACCCAGAAAAATTAGTTAAAATTGGACTGTATTTCATGTTTGATAATATAAGCCGTAATAGGTGTTTTATTGTATTAGGTAAATAGCTCGATTATATACTTATGAGAAAAATACAGACGTAAGTAGAGATAAAATAATTAAATCATCATCGTCATATTAGATTATATTGAAGTTTCAATTTGCAATAAACTTTACTGCGTGTAAAATATTATTAAAACATAATATATTCTGTGCACGTTTGTCCAGCGTACGCGATACCATCTAAGGTAAGCTATTTTCAATAATTAGGGCCGCTAGAATGTTTAAATATTCATATAATAATTGCAATTTAAAGCTGAAACATTGTCTGTTACATTGTAGCTCTTGAAAAACCACCTGCTTATCAAGTTAATTGAAATTTTAATGAGGTCAATCAGTAACAAGTAGGTTTTTATAAGAAATACTAGCTTTCCGTGGAGGTCGGTTATATCGCGCTTTTTAGATTTCTCTCGCGAACATCAAATTTTTCCGGGATAAAAGGTAGCCTATGTCCTTTGTCAGGGTCTAATGATTGTCTGTGCCAAATTTCATCAAAATCGGTAGAGAGGTTTAAGCGGGAAAGCGTAACAGACAGACAGACAGACAGAGTTACTTTCGCTTTTATAATATTAGTATGGATGCATTAACTTGGTATCATTATAGATTTTTGTTCTCTACCAAACGCTTCATTTTCAGGTTGTCAAATTCGCAAATTAGCTTTAAAAATGTGTTAAGCTCGCTTAAAGTTATGCTAAATAACGTTTCCATTTTTTTTTCGTATTTTCTTTACTAAAAAGTAAATGAAGCCGAGTGAAAACGCTGAATACCTCGTGACCACTTGCAACATAGAACTCGTTGCATTTGTTACAAACGAGCCTGCGATATCTGATTAGCATATAATTGTCGGATACAGACGCGCTTTTATGCCATAAATCTCCTTTACAAAGGCCGTTACGCACATAAACATAATTATAACTATACTTATTGACCATAAATTAAATGTCAAGCTATGTTCTCGTGGAACTGTGGAGGAAAACCTCACTTAGGTACATACATAGCTATGTCGTTCGACATGATCGGGCAAAGTATGGAAGTTTTTTTATTATAAAACGGGAAAATTATACCCTGTTATGATGTAACGACTTTCTGAAACATATTTGCGTTTCATGAGTTAGAAATACATATAACCTGTTTGAGACGGTCTCTGCATGGTTTTTCATTGTTTAAGTTATGCAAAATATTGCAAAACCTCTAGTCGATTTCTCGTCAAACAACAAACTGATGTTAGGAACCTACAATAGTGACAAGCAATAGGAATCATGTATTTAAGTTAAAGCTGATATCTAACGTCTTATTATACCAGAAGATTTAATTTATTACCAAGGCTTTTCTAATCCCTCAAAGTTATAGAAACGAGCACTCTTCTAAACCGACAAAACATTACGTACCGGCAACACTCAAGTGATAAAAAGCTAAATTTTGTGTAAGTTACTTGTATGTATATTGTATAGTAATATAAGTATTTAAATATAAAACTGACACGAAATCTTGATCAGATTTAAATAACAAATCATAGTGCCACTACAAACATAACGTCAAACACGCGATCTAAAACGGTGGCAGAACAGAAGCTAATTTGAAATGATGGCGATTGAAATTCCCAAATACGTTACGATTTACACATTCAATCGATAATGTCTAAGACGGCAATGCCTGACGGCGCCATTCAAAACGGTAGCATGCGATTAATGTAAATGCTGAATTTAAATTGAGATCCTCGAATCAAATTATGTGCAGAAAGATTTATTTGTCTTTTAACAACATCAAGTTAGGGTTTTGTTTGTGTTTGTTGGAAGAATGGTGGTACAAAGCGGTAATGCTTACCTATACGAATATGAAGGAGAAAGAACATTATTCTGTTCTTTGTCTCCAGAATAAATTCCACCATGTTATCGCCCTGAAAGCTTTACTATCAGTATCATGATATTTTGTATTTAGTAACGAAAATAAATAGACGCAAAAAGCATTTGACTGGTAAGTTTGTAAGTTTGCAAAAATGTAGCTCCTTTGTAGATAATGTACATCAAGCACATCGATTGTTGTTATCTATGCATTGGATGTAAACTATAAATTCAAGGTAGTATCAAAAACTGTGCTCGCGTGATCGAAGTGATGCGGCGCGATGCTGCGATAACAGCGCGATTTAATTTCAATCCAACTCAATTAAACTAGACAGTTGACGACCAAATGTTCGATTTTGTTTTTTACCCGACTACGGCAAAGCAAAAGGAGGGTTATGATTTTCACAGGCTATGTATGTATGTATGTATGTATGTATGTATGTATGTATGTATGTATGTATGTATGTATGTATCTATGTTCATCTGTTCCCTCGTAACTTCTAAACTACTTATCAGAATTCGACAAATGACATATCATTAGAAGCGTCTTAATTGTCCGCTGGTTATAGGCTATATGGGATTTCACAAAATCTAATGTGGCGCCCTCTATCGGACAAAACATACAGAGTAAAAAAATAAAGTTAAGATAAACATGCCGTGTTTGGTATCATTTTAAAGCGTTTTACTTGTACATTTTGAATATATATATATATATATTACTAGCATTTGCTTGTGACTTTACCTGTATTCATGGGCTGATTGCATATAATTTACATCTTTTCGTTCTTAGCTTCTTTACCACTTATCAGAATAAGACCACTGCAGTACCATTAGAAGGGCCTTAATATTCTCTTGGTTATGAGCTATAAAGCTTGTCACCAAATTTAGTATTGCGCCCTCTAGCGGACAAAAAGTTATATGTAAATATAAAATTAAAATAAATATACCGTGTTTGGCATCAATTGAAAGAGCTTCACGAGTACTTTATGTTAGTACATAATTACAGGAATGCTTTTTAGTTCATCAATTTAGCTTTTGTTAATATTATGCGCCACAAATACACTTTAACACCAAAATAGTACAAATAATAAAAAGTAAAAAAACTAAAACCCAACTACGACAAAAACGACGCTGAAAAAGTATAAAACAAGATTTTCAGAATACTGCACTAAACAAAGTTGCTAGTTTTCAAGTTTGGAAAGGCGTAGTCACACGTTACATATACCTACCGTAGCACTTTGACAACGTGTGACTGCGGTTTTCCAAACATGAAAACTAGCAACTTTGTTTAGTGCAGTATTCTGAAAATCTTGTTTTATACTTTTTCAGCGTCGTTTTTTGTCGTAGTTGGGTTTTAGTTTTTTTACTTTTTTATTGTAACGAAATCTACGACGATTTTTTTTATTCGAATTTTCGAGCATACCAATAATAACCGAACACGACAAGGGCAGTGAAATGAAAAAGTGGAAGCGGCCTGTAATTTTGTCAAATCAAACACCATATTGTGCTTAGCGCGAAAGTCTAAAGCTTCTCTTAGCTGAAAATATTCGACCTTCACTAAAGTTTGATTTACTTTTTTTATTACCATGCGCATCTTGGTAAATACATAGTGGTACCAGGCCAACAGAGACAGCAAAGAGACTGTTGCGAACGTCGTTCGCGCTATCGACATTGTCTGCCAATGACAGTGAATAAAAACTGTTTCTACGAATCTACGCATAGGTACCTACCTATCTTTCCGAGTTTTATGTTCGTCGTGTGATAAGAAGGAAATAGCAATCTGTGTCTGCAAACTTGAGTCCTTATCTTTTGTCTACATACAGAATAACTTACCGATATCGTGCATTCGCTGTTGGTTGTCTTTTTGAGACAACGCTGCGAGGAGACCAGCATCACCAACTCGTTGTCGGGCGACCGCGATGCCGACGGGAATTGACCCTGCGATAAAAACCATACAGTTAACAAAAAATGAGACCCCTAAGAAAAGTCATAATTTCAAAACTAATTACAAAACATTCAGATTTATAAAAGGTAACTTGCCTAATTTAACTATTTTATTATATGAATAAAGTATTAATTACTATAAGTCTTAAAATAAAGAAATAATTTCTTTATATTATTGATTAAAAAAAAATCAAAAGAGAAGAATAAAAATGGCGCGCGATGGTGGTGGTGGTGATAATCATTTTCACCGCTGTCTCGTATAATACGGTTCGAATGTACTAGGCGAGCATAACATCGTAGAAGGTAGAACTGTAGAAGCTTACCGTTGTTTAGCGACGATGGTATCGCCGGTGGCGGGTGTTCTGGCTTGTTACCAGGCGACGCTTGCTCAAGCTTGACGGCTACGAGTTCAGAAACTTGGACGTGCTGAGGTTCGCGTTTCACCTGAACTTGCACATTTTGTCCCGCAACCCCAAGCCAGGCCACGGGATTGGTTCGACTACACCCACTGTCGGCGTGCATCACCTATTGAAAAATATGATCCTCAGTGAAAAATAGTCCTAGCCTAATGTGTTTGAAATAATAAAAAAACCTAAGCTACCAAAAAAAAAAAATAACAGTTTCTTACAAAAAATATAGCAGTATTGATATCCATTTTCGCTACCTTTTTAGGAGAATTTGTGAGGCAACTGTTGCATGACCTTTTGGCTTGTTCGGTCTTGATAGTTAACGGCTGCATAACGCCGATATTGTCCAGCATCTGCCGCTGGTCACCGGGACAACATAAAGAATCAGGAAGACAAGCTTTGCCCAGTTTAGCTTCTTCCATTTTATTATGATCCCTGTCCATGAGAAAAATAAAAAAGAAAGAATTACTATTTAGGAAAGAAGAAACAATTTAGCTCATAACATTTAGCATTGAAAAGTACCTAGATACTTTCACACTTGAGGAATGCAAGATTTATTTAATTTTTATTATACAGTCGTTGAATATTTGAACAACAACTAGGTAATAAATAGTACTTAATCCTGCATTGTTATGATGGATAATGCATGCTCAAAAAATTTGTAAAACTAGAAATTAGCCCTATACTCCCGCAGAATTACTGAGTACAAACCAAAAAAAAAACTAAAAATAAACTGTAAACATTTCACACCAAAGGCAAATTTGGAAAATCAGAAGAGAATTCGTAACAATTGCTAGACTTGTGATAATAGGTCCATTCAAATCAAACAGTGCATCACGATTCATACCGTAGCGGAGTCTGCCACATCAATCACGTTTCCAATTTTCGTTTATCTACAAATTGCAGATGCGTCATCCGATTCCACGATTCGTAAGCAAATAATAAGTGGTTATATCACAAAAGTATGTTGTCATTTAAACTTACTTGTCGGCAAGGAGTACTCGCTGCGAGCAGTTAAGCAACTCCAGTTGGAGCGGCGAATATGGGGAGTTGGGCGGAGGAGTAGGCACGCCGAACGTCGACAGCGACGTCGAAAACAGACTCTCCGTCACTGGAACAACTGGATTCATTAACTTTTTGAGTTATGTAACCTTAGTACATCTTAGGATTTTAGTGCTTAAACTATGAGGTCTGATATCCTAGTACTTTTAGTCTTTCTTAGAAGCACTAGGGTATTCCTATCTCCCTCTAACCAGGCATTTATGTTATGTGCGCGTTCATGTTACGTGTTTTATTTATATTATGAACTGGATAGTAATAATTTATTCCTATAACAACATAACATGACGCCTGTATAATCCGAAGCGATTAAGCAGAAGTGTATTCCCCCTCCCACACCCGCCAGTTTTTTTAAACCCATTTAAAATGGGGATAATTGATTCACAGAAGTTAACATTCAATCGTAACAACTCATCTTCAAATTCTGAAGTTACTAAAAATTTATTGGTTGCAACTACAGTTGAAGATAGGTTCAGATACACATTTGTTTAGTTCAACTTTGCATACACAGCTTTCCCCGTACACTCTTCAAAGCCAGTTTTTAAAAATTCGGGCTAAAACTGGCCCAGCGACGAACCAAAAAACTAAAGATAAACTCTTTGGGCATTAGCGAACAAAGAATCTATTTCAGTCGAGGCCCAAGGGATCTAAGACCTTAATTACTGGATGTCAGTCGACAGCCGGCAACTCCTGCGCACACATGTGTTCATATTTATGTCGCATACTTGTCATGTATTCTTTCGTATACACATTAGGCAATGACAAAACATGAGGACAAATATTCGGCGAAGGGTTACGCACAACTTTTAATATAATTAATTGGCAATTGGGTAAATTTGAATTTTATTTCTTTCTAGTTGACGTTATTTTAAGTTAAACAATTATCCAAAAGTTGATATAAGAGAGTGACAGAGCATTATTGAAAAGGTTATAAAAATCTTTGAAGTTGTAACCAAAAATAAACTGTAGGTATCTACTGTATTGAATTTGAAGAGGTTTGTTTAAAATCATAAGTATTAGTTTACATTTTTAATTATAAAACTATGTATTGTTAGCAGAAAGAAGTTTGAACGACTTGTAGCAACTCGCATCTACTTTGTCTATGCCTACGTCTACTATATCTACGCCTATCTATTATAAATAGACGGCTGTCTGATTGACAGGTCCTTTTCCTCCTGAGCTCTTGGACGGTAAGGTGGTTGAATTGGTGGTCGGTGCGATTTGCAGTAAGTCGGTCATTTTGTTGATATTTCGCTGTAAATGGTGTTAAACTGATGGCTGTTTGTGTTGAGAGTCATTTTAAGGTTATGCAATTGAGTTATTGATTATAAATCATTGTTTCTGATTGGTGTTGTACTTTTCTTTATGTAAATCTCTCTCCTGATCCTAAAAGTATATTGTTCAAATGATTTCATAGATTTTACATCAGCCCCAAACTAAGCATTCAAGCCTGTATCTTGGGCACCAATATGGAGGGTTAAGTATTCAAACATTAATTATAAAAACACTTTCAGTAATAAAAGCAACGCTTCGCTTCAAATTACAAAGATCTAAATAAATCATAGAATCAAATTTAAAGAAAACATTAAAGGGTTTAAGAACTGGCTATAAGAGTAGGGGAAGACCAAAGAAACGATGAAAGATGAAAGTCAGCCAAGCCAAAAAATTACAATGGCGCCGATTGTCTTGTTCACAAACTTAACTAATTTTAAGTTAAGTGCATCTTTTTCTTCCTAATTCATTAACAAAAAGATAGAAGATAATATTTTACTTTAATACTATCAAATTAAGATTTTCCATAGACAGTTTAGCCGCGATTATAAACATGGCCACTAAAAATACCTACATCAATTTACGTCAGGCGCGGACTAATTTGACTTTTCTAAAATAGAAAGATGAAGATGCATTGAACTTAAATTCAGAATCAGAGGCAATACGTCATTAAAATTCTAGTTAGTTCACTCACATTTCGCTAGTTATATCTAGTCCTGTGTAAAGGGACGTAAGCCTATTGCCGTCAACCGATCATAAATCCAGATTTTGAGCTAAGAAATTGCAGATGAAAAAACTCAATAGCTCAATACTGTCCGACCTGGGAAGCGGATAGTGTGGCTACCATGAGTTTTCATTACGAGACTCGATCGTCGATATCGACCGCGTTTGACTCATCGATTGGTCCGCTTCAAGGTTGTAAGAACTCTCAACCAATGAGAGCGCCAAACGCGCTCGGTATCGACGATCGAGTCTCGTAATTAAAACTCATGGTAGCCACACAGGACCTCATTCATACTCAGTAGGTAAGGTTAACATCTACTACATACACCAAGGAGGCATGATTACATAAGAAGTAAACCTGAAAGCGTCTGAAAGGACAAGGTTGAAAAAAATATTCTTTAGAAAGTTCTGTAATATTCTTCCGTCATAACAAGAACCTTTTCTTTCAACTTCTTGTAAATTTTATTTTATTGGCTTCATGTTTTGCTTTGATATTATTTTATTTTGCGGTATTATTACACTATTATTTATTTATTTATATAATTGCTACTTATAAAACACTGGTTAGTAGACATACACTGAAATTTCATGATACGTTGTCAAAACATGAACCCTGCAAGGGCAAAATTGTACATACATAACACTGATTATAATTGGTTCTAATTATTACAATTTAAAAAGACAAACACACTTACACTTTCCACAGTTAAATATAAATATATATTTTTTGTAGCCTATTTAGTGTACCACTGCTGGGCAAAGACCTCACTTTTTTTCTTCCAAACCTTGTCTTGTGTTTATTATAGTATACACCTACACTCATGGGAATCGAACAAAATATAATTAATTCAAGTAGTACCTACATGAAATGTTTTAAGGCAGTCATGAGGTTGTAGGAGATGAGTTTTCTCTGCAATTGACCAACGTTGGACAATCAAATTAGAATTTCTTTGTACTCCGACTACGAGTTGAACTAAATTACCAGGCAAACATGTCGTTATAGAAGAAAATCTATATTTTTCCTAAATCGATAGACAGCTTATACGTGCAAACACCCCGACTATACCTACTAATTAAATGTTTCTTTTAAAGAAGTATTTTTGTTTGTAACTTGGTTGGTATGTTGTCCTCCATTTACGGGTGTCACTCGCGCGCCGCGTAACTAATCGTCTTAATTCGGAACTTCAAAGCATTACCGTGATTTTACACGCACGTCAAATACGAAAAAATATCTTAACCTTTAAAAGTACTCGGTTTCCTAGAAGTTAAGTCTTACAGAGAAGCACTTATAAGGTTAAAAAAATATGACAGCAGCGGTTGGGAAGACGAAAATATCAGGTTGTGTCGCTGTGGATGTCGTCCGCAGGATAAAGGGCGTGAGGTAACTACCGCGATAGACGTTTTAATATAAATAAATGTATGGAAGAAAGTCGGGATTATTGTGTACGACACTAACAGTAGGAATGATTTTCATTTTGACAATTCAACAAAATTCTTTGAGTTATTTATGTTGTTGAACACACATAGGTATATTTCAGATAATATATGAAGAAAATGATGAGCAATATAATTTATTCAAAGTGATTCAGATTCTGATTGACAGCGTGTTACATGAATGATCAATCGGAATCAAACCAAATCGAGTCATTTATTCAAATTAGGCTGAGGATCAGCATTTTTCGATCATCAAAACGTCGAGTGTTTGCCGGGACCATGTAAATTGGTATAGGGGTCTGTGGGTTGACGGTAATGATGATACATACCCAGCTTATAATGTACTCCTGGTACATAGGCCTCCTCTCGGTGAGAGGGAGTGGGACGTAATCTACCACGCGGGCCCAGTGCGGGTTGGTAAATGCCACATGTCTTCGAAGTTTTGCCTCTAGGACATGCCGATTTCCTCACGATGTATCCCCTCACCGTTTTGAGAGCAGTGGTGATGAAAATATTTATACAAAAGCCTGACTGGGTTCGAACCACGACCTACAAATATGATGATGATGATTGCTATTAAAAGAGATGGAGAAGTTTTATTTTAGCAAGTACTTACAAAGCATGCAGTATCTAAATAAGCATTGTGATCAATGCGACATTGTGATTATTGCTATACTAGCGGCCGCCAGCGACTTCGTTCGCGTGGAGTTAGTCATGCTCCGCTCCTATTGGTCACAGCGTGTTGTTATAGCCTAAAGCCTTTTTAGGATTAATGATGGGCTATCCAACTCAAAAATAATTTTTCAAATCGGACCAGTAGTGCCCGAGATTAGCGCGTTCAAACAAAGTTTTTAGCTTTATATACCTATTAGTATAGATTTAGCAGGTATCCCTCTAGATATAGATAGACTTAGTTATACTTACCTACCACTACACTACTAGTCATACGTTCTAGAATATTAATTACTTTACAAACCAAATATTACATACAATCAAGTATTTTCTAATTGAACAGACAGCTGTCCAGCTGGGGGTCGGTCGCACTACTTCCCAGCGAAAGCACTTATTAGAAGCAGTGAAGGGCGGGCATTTTGGAGGACTGTTTTTTTTTTATTTTGACGTTCGAGAAGTGTTGATTCTGAATGATGATTTTTCTGAAGGAATCAAATGTTTAACAATGGATATTTAGGAGTCCTTCAGTAACAAAGTTGAAAAATGGTCATTGATTGACACGGCTCATTTACTTATTTACACAACGAAAGCTGAACATCCAGTCAAATGTCAGTTGACCGAGATGTCATTCCATATTTAGAAGAAAACGGTGCCCAATCCTCACTCAAAATAATTATTTTATATAAAATTAAAGGTAAACTAACCTAACCTAACGCCTACGACTTATTAAAATTGTAAGCTCTGGGTAGCCGAAAGTATTTTGATTGATATAGTTTTTCAAGCATTCCGTATCCAAAGGGTAAGAATGGGATCCTAATTCTCAGACATCACTGTCTGCCTGTCTGTCACCAGACTGTATCTCATGGATCGTGAAAGCTAGACAGTTGAAATTTTCACGAAAAATGGTGCGGAACCCTTCGTGCAAGAGTACTACTCTTACTTGGTCGGGTTTTTTTATTGTGAGACAGACAGTCAATGAATAGTCTGAATATGTTAATTTTTGCTTTGTACAAAGAGGACTGGGAAAGTTATTCAATAAGATGTATTTAATTTTCCGAAAAATGGGATGAAATGTTGAAATTTTTGAATAGCTATTTGGCAATTTCCTCCTTAGGTACCGTACTATGTCAAGATAAAATCCAGAATTTTTTTAGGCTATCGTGATATGACACATCGCACTTAAAATTATTAGTTTAAACTTCTCCAAGAATATTATGCATCCCTGATCACGGCGATCTGTGCTCTCAAAAGCGTTTACACTCCAAACATAATGTTATATCGCCGCTAAACTACCGGTGAGGCGTCTGTCAGAAACGTCACGTCAAACATATCCTCACGCCTGTCGCCCGGGGTGCAGGCAGACATCACGCGATGTGTAACCCGGTTACGAGAACAACATTTAACTCATACATTCTTTGTTTTGTATGTTTGCGGCATGTCCTACGTACTTATGTTCGCCTGGTAATCCAAGATCAATTTTGTCTTGTAACACTGTACATGTACATTGCTTAAAGATCCTAAAATTGCATTTTAAACATAAAATATAAGGAGGGGTATCTAAAGTTTATTTCAGTATTTCAGAGCGCACAATTTTTTTTTAAACTATCACAAAGGTAGCTTTCATTCACAGTAAGCCGAGTCAATGTCCTATGAATAAAACCTAAGTAAGAGGTAAGGCAAGTTAGTTAACAATTAAGCAGAACCGAGCAGTTTGAACTCACCTTTGTGTATCGTGGGTCGGTTACCGGCCTGTGTCGGGAACAGTGAGTACAGCGGGAACCGGGCCACACCTGTGGAAGAATATTTTATTTTAACTACCTTACGAAACTGTGTTTGTTTTACAGTACTGAATCATATCAATTGAGTAGAACATAATAATGTGTAGTTTGCTACAAATTGAGACAAACAAAAGCAATTGTAGAATAGATTAAACGGGTAGGATGCACATGTTTATGAGTTTTCTTTTTAGTGAAATAGGATTTCATGCTTTCTTTCAGGGGACAATAGGTCCTCCAATCAATTTAGAATCGTGTTTTGGCTTCCTCGTCTAGTCTGTTTTCGAAAAACACTATCTGACTCAAATATGTCGGTCGATAAGTAAACCCAAACGTAGGCTTTGCACACAGCACAGCACAAAACGTAGGGTCGAGGTGTCTACCTCGACCCTACGTTTTGTGCTGTTGGTCATGACCTGTGTCTTTTGAGAGCGCAACGTCATGACTTGTGCCGTGCTCAGATCTTGGAGTATTTCTTCAAGTTATGACGGTGATGTGGAGAATAACACAATATCGTCTGCAAAGCAGAGGTTGGTAAGCTGGTGGCCGCTAACATTTATTTCTCGTGACTGCCACGAATCAGGCAACTTGTTAAACACCTCCTGCAATGCGCTTATGAACAGCTTAGGTGAGAGAGGATCGTCTTTTGCTTACTTACATCAGGATTTTTTTTTTAAAATAGGCCAGTTAAATATGTACGTACTTTACACACATTTAAGACAAAACAAAAGAGTTCTATCTAGTACCGAGGTTACTAGGCTGTCATACCTTGCTGGAGATCAGTGGGCGGGCGGGAGCGGGCGCCCCCCGCCGCCCCGCCCAGCATCGCCTCTCGTGTCGAACCACCTCACCACCTGTGAACATACCACCATGTTATCATGTTATTTATATTTATGCCAAAAATATTACACACGCATGGAAATATCGAAGAAGTCACTTTAATTAACAAGAGGTGTTGAGGTTGAATTTGATTATTGTCTCTGGCAGCTAACATTTATAAGGAAAAATATTTAAGTTTGGAAGACGAGGTAGACAGGAGCAAAAGTTTTATTGTTTCTGAGTGAATTGTTTCGGTAGCATCACAAGGAGAAAGACTGTAGTCAAAGTAAAATGTTCATGTAAAATTGTAGTGAGAGTTTTTTGGTGTTTAAAAGTGTGGCAAAGATTAAAACTATGTTGCGTTTATAATGATATATTAATGTATTTTTGAAGTTCTTTTTTAAAATGTAAAGGATCCCAGAAGGTACTGTCTGCACTCAAATTACTATTTCATCATAACTACAACAAGAGGGTAAGTAAATACATATATTGGGTAATTAACACCTATATTTATAATGACTATCTAAAAGTTCCCACTAAACATGAATTACTTCTGAAACTCTAAAATACATAAGAAATTATCTGCAAAAAGTTTTTTAATGTTTTGAAAACAACTAGTAAATTTAACTTTGTTTAAAGATTAGGTAAG
Source organism: Sesamia nonagrioides (assembly GCA_017933935.1). Classification (NCBI taxonomy): domain Eukaryota; kingdom Metazoa; phylum Arthropoda; class Insecta; order Lepidoptera; family Noctuidae; genus Sesamia; species Sesamia nonagrioides. The sequence continues at coordinate 119,323 of JADWQK010000020.1, read as the reverse complement.
CAGACTTAACTTGAATAACATACCTACTTATTGTGCAAAAATTAGAACTAAAATATGTGCAAGTACCTATATCCAAAGGAGAGGAAGTGATCAAAGGACATAAAAAAAATCATTCGCATCATTGCCAATCGGAAACGTCTCCAAAATGCTGGCAGCATTGCCACGTTGTATGGCAATCTTTAATTAAGTAAGAATTGAAATAACTCGCTGCCGTAACAATAATTTCATTAATTATACACAAACTGTTTTTGTATAGTAAAATTGATTAAGCTTGCTCTAGCAGTTATCAGTGAATCATCGTTGAGCGACAAAAAATATCATAAAAAAAATCTGACCCAATTCTTATATTCGCGGATCTCATAGTACATGATGCATTTTAATAAAATGCAATGCAATAGGTATTCTACCTAATATCCTTTAGAAACGCGTTGTCGAATGGATGAAAAAGCATAATAAATCACTGCTACTAAACTAATGTAATTTTTTTATTAAATGATATCGCCATTACCCCGATATCAAAAATCGAACATGACGAAGAATCTGTTGAAACTTTGCCTACAGACATAGTCGAGACAGCGAATGGAATATAACGATATGAGTTCGAACAAATAGAATCAAGTGATATTCAGGAGTTGCAAAGAATATGTAAAATTAAAATTGTAAAATATGTTAAATTCATAGCCCACTGAAGAAGTGAAATTCAACAAGCACTGGGAACGTTAAATTTATATAATTTGAAAGATATTAGTGTAGGTTTATTACTAAGTAGGTTTAGTAAAATTCTGTAATTTTTATCAAACACTTAAAGAAAATTGTTTTTTTTTTTTTAAAGTATATATTTTGGTTTGGGACGTAACCACTACCATACCATATAAATTACTATTCCTTATCCACAGGTTCCCTATTCGGAACTTACCCCGCGAATAAGCAGATTATACCTACTCTGTAATGTAGCTCTTTTAATATCTGTTGCCTTGGTAAACCAAATCTTCGTTCACTTTCAAATATGAATGATCGGATGTGTGCAAATTAAAACAATTACCTAAGTTGTTTTTTTTTATGTAAAAATATAAAATTAGCATTTTCAATTATAGTATTTTTTTATTTATATTTGAGTATTGTAAGCATATATTATAAAATTTGGGTTTTACTTCCTGCACGTACACATAGATAAACCAAACAACAAGAAAATAATTTACGAGTAAGATAAATAAAATATCCTATGTAGTAAGTAGTAAAATAGTACCTACAGTAAGTAACAGACTATGCAACTCAGCTCGTCAGAGTCGCCATAACCAACACAGTCGAATACACCAGAACAACAGTAACAATAAGAGGTAATAATTTGTCAAGGTCAGTCACAGATCGGTATGACGTCACAGATATCGGCACCACTGACGTGAACTAACTGTGAATAGAAAGTACAATCACTTTGTTTTTTTTTTTGCTGCCTTTTGAGACAGATAGACCAGGAGTTTAGGAGAAAAAGGTGATTGTGAGCAACTAAATTTATTTTTTACCTGACGTAAGTTGAATCGAAGGCAACAGTTAGTTGTAATTTATAAACTACATTGTGAATCCAGAGGAGTAATTTTTCCTATTTTTTTATTAGTTATAAACTAGTGCTTGACTGCAATCCCGCCTGATGATAAGCAGTGATGCAATCGTTGATGGTAAAGCGCACTAGCTTATTAAGCCTATTCACTCAAAAAAACTGAGTGAATAGGAAGGAAGACGGCAGCTGAGCGAGGTGATGCAATGTTTAACCCAACAACACGACCAACGATGCTGCGCCAGAGGATGATCTGGAGACCCTCCACGACCAAACTCCCGACACAACAACATTAAGCACATCGAACCCGGCACACATCGCAACACAACTGCACAGACCCGTCCTCCGTACGGCTTCACCAGACATCATGCCGGAACACGACGGATCGCGGATCGCGGAATTGGAGAGTTTTTAGTCTGATCTCGGTCCCAATCTGTGAAAAATACCTCTACTTTACCTTCATTTTGTACATTGTGTGTTTTGACATTGATAGTAGCTGAGATGAAATTCGGTGCAATTTCAACTCAGCGACAACCAACAAAGTTTTTATTTACCGGAATTAGCCTTTAGAAAGGTAGGTGATCTTCGGTGTAGGTAAATACTATTTCGTTTGTAGACGACCAAGTATACCAGGCTGGTAGCATTTGTTAGGTAAGACTAATTGTCTTGTAGTAAGTAGGCTGCAGCCTGTCATGGTTGTTCGTCTGCAGGCTTTAATGGAAACGTTTTGAGCTCGGCTTTACCTCAAATCGGTAACATCTGTCTACCTATCTCATCATCATCATCATCTCAGAGTTAATCCCAGTCGCACCCGAAGCTTTTTCAGCTTTGGAGTCTGGGGTCCGTTTTACTAGTCTAACTGCTAATTTTGCTTAAACTTCGATATTTTCCGTGAAGCCATTGCCGTTTGACCTGCAATGCTTTGCATTGCAGTTAGACAAATTGTTGCACTTTTGAGGGCTCCAACAACCCGTAACGACTGCCATTAGGATGTTCGTATGGCAACCGGGACCAACGCCTTAACGTGCTTGCCGAGGCACGACCAGACCAGTGCAAATATTCATATTCATGCATACAAATATTTGCACTGCGCGGGTCTACCTATCTATTCGTAATTAGGTACCACTGCGGCTATGTAACTCTTGTTTAAACAATGCGGACGGACGGACCTGCGCTCGCCGCTAGTTTTATACATATAAAATTACTCGCAAAATTTCTAAGTACCGTTTTCATTAAACTACCTACCATTTTATACCATAAATATAGCTGCCTAGCTTTTCCCCAACGATGTATGTTGTCGGCTCCCAATCTAACCGGATTAATCTAAACACTAGTATTTTATATGAAGCAACGGCTTATCTGACCACCACAACTAAATTACTGGGAACACGATACCCATTTAGCTCTAAATCTAAACAAAATTAATAATTCCATCACGCCGCCACCCCTCCAAAATAAACTAAACCAAATCCTTTCCTCATACAATACAGTAAGCTTAACAATAATAATTAATCATTTTCCGCTCAATTTTACACAGTCGCTCGTTAAGCGATAATAATAGGTGTTTCTCTTAACATTACTCTGCGAAACAAAGTAATACCACAGTAGACAGTGTGGCAATACATTATGAGTAGTTTGGAAACAATTAAATTATCATTTAATAAGGAGAGACTCGCCTAGCGGAACAAAACTACGCGGGCACGGAGTAGGAAAAAAGTGGAGTGATAAACGACGCACAAATGACGTGAACAGTACGGCTCACTGCACGAATATGGCAAAAATAAATAAATTTTAAGTGTCAAGCCTAGAGTGAATAGGCTCTCAATAAACTAGCGTGCTTTACCATCAACGATTGCATCACTGCTTACCATCAGGCGGGATTTCGGTCATGTACTAGATTATACATAGTAAAATAAAATGAATAGCTTCGGCTTGAAACATGTTCAAAATTTGGTTGATGTTGAGTGTAGATTCATTCCAAATGATACTTATTTCATAAATATATCACATTTTGGACAATCCTTCAAGGCGTTCTTTGCTTTAACTGATATTTTTCTCTCCACAAGCGTTAGCACTCCACTTACTAACTAATCACTCCGTGGACTCCCAGATACTATGAGAACGTAACGGTGTTCGTATAAAATATTAGAATTATGTTGTTGTAAAATATGTATATCCACTAATTATCATATTAAGTGGATATTCCTAAGATATATCGTGGCAGGTCGACGAGCCGCCCACTGCGGTATGTCACGAACACATAAACTTGCACAAAATTATGGAATACATTCAGTAATTACGACTAGGTTGGTCTTGACATACTGAGACGTTGAAATATTGCAGGGCTTAGATTAATTTAGTAAATGCATGCTCTTTTCTAAAATAGTATTACGTTTTACATGAAATTGGCGCGGATCCCTTACTCATAACTTAAACTAAATTTAAATTTTCATTTTATTAAGAAAAGGATAAATATTACTACTATTACTACTTTAAAATTAAGATCCTGCATAGAAGTTTAGCCGAGATTAGAAACATGGCGACTAGAAAAACGTTGGGTGCATTAGCAGAATCAAACAAATCAATATTTCTTCAAAATATAACTCAAAAACAACTGGACCAATTGTTGATTTGTTCGTGTTGTCCGATTAAAATAGAAAAAATCATGAAGATAATTCATTTTCTTATACATTTATCAGGGTTCGAAGGATATACAACGTGTAACAAAAAGGGTATATACATACCAAGGGCATGGCATCTTTAGATGATATCAAACGATGTAGGAAGGGTTTCAACTCAAAATAAAATACTCAAAAAATTGGTACCAAATTTTCGGTTTCGCGTGTTTCTTAAAATAAATTCACAACAAACGTGGCAGCACACTACATATGTTAATAACTACTCGTTACCCGTCACGTTACTTGCGAAAATCCGATAAATGGCTTCAATATCTCTGCGCGACTAGTATGATAGTAGCCTATCACAGGCGGTGTTTTTCCTCATAACTTCCTAACATAAAGAGATAGATTTAAAAAACCCTTCCAATATCGTTTGATATCATGTAAAGATGCCATGCCTTTGTTATGTATATACCCTTTATGTTACACGTTGTATATCAATTGATATATATCATGATATATATCCGATATATATCTGATATATATCAAACCGTTTTTTGTGATATATATCAAAATTTATGGTAGGTTGCATTTAAGTACTTTACCGACGAGCTGCTGGCATATTCGTCGTTTTTTCTGTCTTCAGACCGTAATACTTCGAATTTACCAAGTAGGTACTGCAATCAATAATAACTTTCAATTCTATCATCTGCAAACATACCTACTCCTTAAAAGTGAAGTGTAGTGTTAATCCTTTAGGAATGTCAACAGGCAATTTGACAGTTCTAGCTGAGTAGAAAAAGACTAATTTTTGTTATTTGATTATAACTCTACTAAGTACAACTATTAGGATTTTTAAGATATTTTAATTTTGTTTCCCAATATTTATAGACTTTGTTTTCTCAGAAAAAGATGGTTATTTTTAGTTGATTTTTGTGAACTATAAGATTTTATGTTTATTTTGTTAAGTAAAAACTAAAAATATGTTGTTTTTATATTGTAATTAATTCATAATAATAAACTGTCATGTACCTGTGGAAATCGTATAAGTAGTAATAAGATAATAAAATGACAGTCCTAAGAAATGGATATAAATATCGGATATATATCCGATTTTGGATATATATCGGATATATATCATAAATATCCGATATTTTGATATTTATTATAAATATCGGATATTTTCGAACCCTGACATTTATTGAACAAAACAGCTTTTTTGGTATCTTTCACTGTTTTGGTACATTAATTGAACCTAATTAAATCTGGTATTCTTTTTATCTAAACATTAAACTGAATTTAATTCAGCTAATAAGTTCACCAGGTCACCTAGTATTAAATAACAAAGTGGATAACTTTCGTGATGGTGCAAAAAATCCGTCCTCTTCTTCTATCTGCATACAAGTATTGATTGGGCCCAGCAGGTGGCCACGGTTATTGCAGCGTCACAGGCGTTGTTCACACCGTCAAGGGAGCATATGAGATATTTGAGACAATAAGAGATAGGATTGTTAGAGCCGCAGTAACCCGTTGGATGCAAGAAGCATGGAACCGCGCTCTAATTGCGTAATACACTATTACTATCAGTTGGAATTATTTCGAAGCATATTGATAATCCATTGCTCCATAAGTATGTTCGAAAATGTGTCTGCTCAACAACGTAAATAACGCAATGAATGATGTTAAACTGTTAAAATGAAGCCCATTGCTACTGATAGCGTGCTACGTAATTACCACGCTTTTGGATGCGAGAAGCATGGAACCGGTCCAAGTTTAGGAGCTTGGGGGAGGCCTATGTCCAGTAGTGGACATTTTTCTACTGAAATGGTAATTGTGATGATGCGACATTGTGCAGGAGCACCGCACCGTCACTGGATGTTTAGTAAATCGATAATGCCCGATTTCGCTAGATTATATATATATATATATATATATATATGGCGGCCTAATTGGATACGTAATCCTTTCAGTGCTTGCAGTGCAAGAACTCTTTAAACAACCACTATCAATATTCCACAAAAAATATATTCAGATGGTGTTGTTGTTGTTCTGTAACACATCAACAGTAGCAATAGCTTTCATTTAGACAGTTCAACAACAGTCATTGCGTTATTCACGTTGTTGAGCAGAGGAATTTTTGGGACATGTGAAGTGCCAGTGAATTAGCGATATTCTTTAAGTTGATATTGATTGTTAATTGTTCCGCTATTACGGTATGGTCAGTTTCATCTAAAAATCCGAAAAACCATACGCAACACGTCTCGGCCCATTTCCCTAACAAAGCTAATAAACTCCACAAGGTTCAATTAACAAAAAACTATTGTTAAATCGCGAACGTAACAAAAAACAGATCTAAAGAACGAATCATTCGAAATTGTGAAATAAGAAAAACACGGACGTCCTTCGTCGGACGGCCCGGGACGGTTGGACGAGACGGGAAAAAAATTTAACAAAAAAAAAAAACTGGTGTCCTATTAAACAGTGAGAGATGCACGGAATAAATTATGCTAACCCATTTGAGAAGTTAAGGGCATCGCATAAAAGGTCGGTATTAGGACCTTCCCGGAATCCAGCGCAGCCCTCGAAGCGGCATTAGAATACCATTTAGGAATAGTTCGTGAAGTTAATTTAAGTGTTTGTGTCTCTGTTTAAAGTTATGATCGCATTTTGTTCAGGGATCTGTCACCATTGGCGAGATCTTGCAGCACTGCGCCTGTAATCTTGTGTAGCTTCTTTTCCCGCCTGAATTAAAAGTCTTTTTACGTTGTTGACACCACTACGATCCCGATGAAGCGTTTCGGCTTGTCTTTCATACCGTGTATCTACACCGAGGGACTCATACAATTTGCAAGCGGCAGTGTTTCCGTCTGATTACAATTTAAGCGTCTTCAAGGCTAGAATGAATAGGCTCTTAATAAACTAGCGCGCTTTACCATAAACGATTGCATCATTGCTTACCATCAGGCGGGATTGCGGATATAATTATAAACAAAATATTTTAGGTTCTGTGTAGCTTGTTTTTTTTACTTATTTTTTTTTTTTTTACAAATTATGAACCAAAGCTTGACCGCAATCCTGCCTGATGGTAAGCAGTGACGCAATCATTGATGGTAAAGCGCACTAGTTTATTTTGATGGTGATAAGTTGCTGTTGAGTTATTTTGATGGTGATGAGTTGTGTTGTTGCTATGAGTTGCTTAGTTATGAGTTCCATTTACTTTTCGTCCATTTAACTTCCTGCTGCATAATCAGTTTATAACGTTGCCACTCTTGGAACATAAGGCCTTCTCTCCTTGAGAGGAATGAGTCGTAATGTACTACGAAGGCCCGAGAGTCCGGGAGGCCCGGAGAGTGCGGGTTGGTACTGGTAAATCATACATAGTGTCGAAATTTTAGTTCTCAACAAAAGCAAACTGGCATATCGTACACAGTTATTTTATCATCATCATCGTCTTCATGTGTGGTAACTGCTTTTTTTTTTGTTCCCGGGGTGAAAAGTCCTCAAGTGCTCATGTCGTCCGCCCTAGGGCGGGCGACGGGGTCTGTCAGACTCTTACTGACTTTAGTCAATGTTCAGTCAAGTGGTTTTTAAACCACTCCGGTGTCACTATCACGTGCGCGCGAGGCCGCAGAAGTTGAGATTCTTCCGCGGCCCCACACCCGTGCTACCCCGCTGTCCGGCAACTGCTTATCTGACCTAACTAACTAACCATCTGACTCAATTACTGGATACCACTTGGAAAGACTGGTTATCAGTCTTTCGGGCTTCTGACTGCCCCATAACGACTGTCGAATATCCAATAATAACAGTCGAGACTTTTTGAAGCCCTAATGAATCTTTAATTAGCCACGAGCAGAATCTCTTCCTATCCATCCTATTTCTTCTAAAGGAACAACTATTACGACAAAAAATTGGGTGAGCAGAACAGATCAGGGCCGTAATTTTAAAGCCACCTTTATGCCAAGTTCACGCGCGGACGAACTGAATCACAATGAGATGATTGCTCCTCACAAATATTCCAAAGATATTTTTTAATTTCCTGACTTTGAGAGCAAAGGCTAAGGATCTTCTCAAATATAGAAATATATGTTAATTCAAGACTTTCTCATTTAGACGAGATTAGTACTTATCCAAAGGTTGATCATATTTCCTTATCCTTGATTGATTGCACATGCTTTCAGGTATGATAATATCCCTAAAGTTTATTATTAATTCTCATGAATATTGGAAACGGTGACTATAATCGTGATATTGATGATCAGCTAAATCTTCAAATAGTCTGGTTATTTTTGGACAGCTCATCGTATTCGATATCATACATCGAATATAATTATCGCCAAGATCTCAAAGATCACGCGATCGATCGCACGATATTATCGCGTGTGGGTTTAAGTAAGTACTAATGAATGATATGAAGGGCAACGCGATTATTCTGAAAACAAATAACCGTAAGCTAAAATTATTTGAAAGCAGTTACTTAAATAGTTATTTAAATAAACTTTGAACGATTATATACAACGTGTAACATAAAGGGTATATACATAACAAAGGCATGGCATCTTTACATGATATCAAACGATATTGGAAGGGTTTTTTAATCCTATCTCTTTATGTTAGGAAGTTATGAGGAAAAACACCGCCTGTGATAGGCTACTATCATACTAGTCGCACAGAGATATTGAAGACATTTATCGGATTTTGGCAAGTAACGTAACAAGTAGTTATTAACTTATGTAGTGTGCTGCCACGTTTGTTATGATTTGATTTTAAGAAACACACGAAACCGAAAATTTGGTATCAATTTTTTGAGTATTTTATTTTGAGTTGTAACCCTTCCGATATCGTTTGATATCATCTTTAAGATGTCATGCCCTTGGTATGTATATACCCTTTATGTTACACGTTGTATAAGAGAATTGATTCTAGTTGCAATACTTCTGCAGTTGATTTCATTCGTGTCACCATGCACGGTAATCGAAAAACACGATATGCATTACGCGTTTATTCTGATAATCATTTTTCTATCACAAGAATTCATTTCCAACTCAAGACCAGCAAACCAAGGTCGTCCATTCATAACTCAAGAGGACACATAGACAAATTAATCTAACAAATCTAGCACTAAAAGAGGGTACCGTAGTTCGCGTGCCTTGAAACAATAGAACAGACAATAAGGCTCTAATAAACGGTGACCAGAAGGCCAGGACATGTGAAGATGTGAATGGATATAAATGCGTGCGGTCTAGCGCTTGGTCGGACTGCCTCGTAAATGTTCAAATGCCTATTCTTCGACACAAAGAACTTCACTTCATTCGCTGAGTATTGGATTTGTTCTGCAGCTTAACAGTGGTAATTTGAATTTGATTTATTTAGGCCCTTCGTTTTTTTTGTTTAGAAGAAAAAGGTTAAGTCATAGCCGGGGAAATGTATAAAGATGTTCGGTTAAAATAAATATATTGAAGTCTTTGATTTTTATTAGCGCTTTTAGTATATTAAGTACGATCTATTGGAGCCATACCTACTTGTTGACCATAATATCAGTCTTCAATATCTACGTATTTTTAAATTCTGGATGAGTTTATAATTCTGAATAGTTTTTATTTCCACATTTACACGGAAAGCTATCATTTATTTACTCAATATTCTTCAGTAAACTTTAAATGAATTGCAGAAATTACACGAAACACAGGGAAACTCCGGCACTGAAAACAGCTCAAACTTGTGCAAAAATCAGGACTGAAAGAGTAAATCTCGAAATAAATGCGGTTCCATTACACACTTGCCGAGGGACACACATAAAGCGAACTCATTTTAATTACAGCCAGCAGCGAACGATATCCCGGGAATGCGCCCTTTATTACTTAGGGGAACACAGTCGACCCACGAAAATCATAAAGAGTAGGTACACGAAAGGTATTTGCAATGAAATATTACGTCAACTATTCTGCAGGTTCTTCAAAAAATAGCACAAAAACGCTTCGTAGACTAGTACTATTTTCCAACAGTTTTTTCTGTTACTTTTTCAGAAGTAGATACTGCAGGGAAATGACAAGTCCTCTTCGCAGTTGGAAACGAAAGCATCTCTTTGGCAGCAAAAGGAAAATGCAAAAATTGAAAAAAATCTACCCGTAAACAAACTTTATGTTTAAACCTTCACGAGGTTTCACTTAGGTACATTCATTCATATACACATATGAATGAATGTTGTTTATAAGACTGTTAGTACGTGGGTGGTATATATTTATGTAGATGGAGATTATGTATATATCTTGTCAGATACAGCCTAAATGACTGGACATGTTACATTGTGAACACCCATTATAGACCATACTTTATAATATTTTTAAATTGGATTTTACTATTTATCACAAGTGACCCGCGCATGCTTCCCACGATTTTTTTGATTTGACAATGACGTTTAGAATTTGTTTTGTATTAGTAGTTTACACACACAAACCTTCTGAAATAAATTCTTTAAGCGAAGGTGTAAACCGTATTAAAATTCGTTGCGCAGTTTAGAACAACAGACACTTTTATAAATGTAATGTGTGTAATCAATTGTTAGTGAATCTTATAAAAAAAGGTGAATAAAATAAAGGGTCGGCGATCCCTGGTGGCACGGCAAATTGAATTTTACGGGAAATAGAGAAAATACAACTAAAAATTATGACAATGAAAGTTAAATATCATTCAGTAAGGTGATATTTCAATTTTACATTAGGTACAATCATACGCTACAAGCGGCGGTATCCCATAGCATACCACTTCCGCTAGCATTGAAATTTCATTTTTATATTCATACACATTAAAGTTCCTGTTCACCGTTGTGTGCCGGTATAGTCACGTTATCAGTTATCAGGCAATTATTAAAAGTTTGTTAATTCTCAAATATGTGTGTATGTGGTGTCATCAACTTTTTTAATATCAAATACGTACAGTATTTTCGAAGGCAATTGGCGTCGATTCACAAACCAACTTTAAAGTGCATCTCTTTCTTTATATTTAGTTAAGAAAAGGACAGGACATAAATAAGTATTAGTTGTACGCAGTATAGTAAGAACTTAGGAAAATGTATGAACTTGAAGTACCGACTCTGGTACCAATTACGCTAGACCCTTATACCGCTTATACGTGTGCGAGTGCGCCTGCGTGCGTGTGTAGATTTTTAATGTGACAACATTGTTCTCCCTCAATCAGTATAACTAATTTAATAAAAAAACCGTGTTTATTAAAAGAATATTTTTTATCCATACTAATATTATAAATGCGAAAGTAAGTCTGTCTGTCTGTCTGTTACGCTTTCCCGCTTAAACCTCTCAACCGATTTTGATGAAATTCGGGATAGACAATCTTTAGACCCTGAGAAAGAACATAGGCTACCTTTTATCCCGGAAAAATTTGATGTTCCCGAGGGAAATCTAAAAAGCGCGATATAACCGAACTCCACGCGGGCGAAGCCGCGGACGGAAAGCTAGTACGATATAAATAAGTAGCACACAATAAAAAATACAGTGTAGGTATGTATTAAGTTTACAACATAATAATCTAATTGGAATGTTTGGTGGGGTGCGTTTATTGCGGGACATTGTATATAGAAATATATACTTATGCAGCAATATGAGTAATGGGTAGGTACCTAAGTTAATAAATAATAAATACTACCTTAGTATTTCGGTAGTAGAAGCTAAATTTGACTACCACAGTCCCAAAGTCTTACAACATACACGGTTCGAATGAACATGGAAATCAATCACATCGGAAATCTGAATGTAGCACAAACTGCAATATTTCTGCAGTAAATGGGATCAATCTCTCATGATGTATCACATGTACGGTATCGAAACCAGAGAGCTTCATCATCACAGGCTCGCTCTCAATTGTGACGCCGTTTAACCTCAATTGGTTAATTCACACTTTGCTTAGCGTCAATTAAATATAATTACTTGATTATAGCCGGGGTGGCGCGTCATTGTTATACTTGCTTTTACATGCGGTCGTATTTCTCATTTTTTTTACGGATTATTTCAATGTTTCAATTTGAAGCCAAGAAAAAATTAATAAAAGTCATAACTGAGAGATCGGTTGTAGAGTCGAGAAAACTGTAAAATTTGGCTGGACCTGTGCCTTTTAGATACCGAGGTTGATTTGACGGAGATGACAAGTTGAGTCATGAAAATGTTTATACAGATGATTTTGCGTAATATTGTAAACTTACAAACGGATAAGAGAAAAAAAATATGCATAGAGGTAAAAATCCACTTACTTCGAAAAATACTGTTATGGTGTTACAGAATACAGATGACGAAAAAGAAGCAAACACTGTAAGAACTCTAGTTACACAGGTACCAGCAGATTTGAACCAGTCATCGTAACTTACTATTGTCTGCCACCACAAACATTTTAACTGCACTCGAGGAGAAAAGTTACAGTTCAACACTAACGGAATTTATGAGCGTGACTCAGCGGAACCAAGTTTAAGTCAACACAGCCAACGACTTAACGAATACTTTACAAGTATTTCTTAACATAAAAGTGGAAAGTATAGGTTTCGGGAAATGAGGGTAATTACGAATAATATATTACAAACCACGAGTAGAAAGAATAGTAGATAGTTCACAAACTAAATTTAAATTCAGTCATCCTTTGCTTTCTAATTCATCAAAAAAAAAAAAAAAAAAAAAAAAAAAATAGAAGATAAATATAAAAGTCCTGGCAAATTAAGATATTCCATAGACAGTTGAAACGTGAACAAAACATGGCGACGAAAAATACGTCAATTTACTTCACTCGTCGACTAATTTGACAGGACGGAAAGAGAAAAATGCACTGAACATAAAAGCTTAGTTTCTGAACAAGGAATTTTGTACAAGGCTAATGGCTATGAAATGGCTATAAAAGTGTAAAAATATCCTATGCGTTGAAAATGGGAGAAACTAATTTTTTAAGACACTGCTTCTTGCCTAAAGACATACAAGCAGTCAGGTACTCGATATATTAAAGCTAAACCTAAAGCCTAAAAAAATGGGGAGTAAAACTAATAATCACTAACTAACGGAATCACATTGAAGCAGGATATATAAAATAAACCTTAGGAAGCAAGATTATAATAAGAAATGTATATAAGAATAGTAGAAATTTTATTAGTCTTGTTAGATTGATATAGGTATAGATATTTTTTATTATAAACACCTTATACCATAGAAATATTAATCAGAATTGACTGCGACTGAGAGGAATAGCTAAGGATTTAGATCCAATATTGCTTCTTAAAGACTACCGATCCTGCCGATGACTTTCAGGTATTTGAAATGGAAGAAAAATTTGTAATATCTGGAATGAATAGGTACGCTTGACGTGGATGTTAGATGGAGGATTATAAAAGGGAATATATAGGTACATAATACTACATATTTATGTTGATAGAGATATAACTATGCATATGCATGGTTGAAATTTGGAAACATGATTCTTTGAAAGAATGTTTATTATTCATAATTACAACCGAAGAGTTGTTCCACTCTGGAAACCGAGAGATCATTTATTAGATCAATAGCTGTTGCCCGTCGCTTTAACATATGTATATATCCTTCTTCAGGTCCAGACAAGCTATGTGTGTTAGAGTTTCAGTGATTTAGGTTGAGTTGAAAACCAGCGTCAGGCACTAGATCTCTGGGGGTTTTGCTGAACCCTCTGTGGTGCAGCCACGAGGCACATATTCCACCTATTTTCATATTATTTTCTTTTGTTGAATCTGATCTATCTCCATTTGTCAAAAATACATTACATACCTACATTTTTTACTAGTTTTTGGTATTTAGTGTCGTTGAGATTAATTTGCGACTCAAACTAGACTCAGGGCATTTACTTCAATAAAACCATATTCAGGCACTTTTGAATTGCCAAAATTAAAATGTAATAGTCAATAGCGGTCTAGCAGTCAGAAAGTAGAAGTTAGTTGACTAGATTTTGAACGTTTCTAGTTACAGGAATAGGGTATTTGACTAAAAAAAAAAACTAATTAGTCCGTCAGACAGATTTCCAAAAAATACTAGACACGTATTTTTTCTTTTTTCATATAAACAAAAAATGAAGGCGACACAGGTCGTTAAAAACTCGTGTGACGTCACTGGACGGTACACTTTTTAGCGACCAGTGACGTCACTAGCCACCACTCCTGATCTTTGATGCCTTTTATATATGTCAATTTTTTGTTTATATGAAAAAAGAAAAAATACGTGTCTAGTATTTTTTGGGAATCTGTCTGACGGACTAATTAGTTTTTATAGTCAAATACCCTATTGTCCTTGCCCATGTAGGTTATGTTAAACATTGAAAGAGTTACATTGTTTAAGACCTAATTAAATAACTTCTCCAATAGATAAACAAAGTTATAAATCTATTGTTATTATTTTGTCGTATTGTCTTCGTTTATGTAGGTACCATGTACAAAAATAATAATGCGTCAGCCATTCCTGTTAAGCAAAAATAACTAATAGGTACAATGTACGTTATATATTATTTTACGGATACATACGCGCCGGTTACGTTGCGACTAACAATCATATTTATTTATCGCTTTCCCGGAACTCGCGATAACGGTTATCAGGCAGGGCTGCCGCGTGCTTGTTTTTAAATATTAATTTAGTAGCTCTGTTAGAAAAAAAATAATAAAAAAACCGTGGTAGATAGGGCACTGTTTGTTTCTTCTTGGGTGTCTCTTCACCTTGTTTGTAATGGTTGTCACCTTGATACCTAGTTAACTCATAATCAACTCATTTATTTAATTACTAGCTTTCCGCCCGCGGCTTCGCCCGCGTGGAGTTCGGTTATATCGCGCTTTTTAGATTTCCGTCGCGAACATCAATTTTTTCCGGGATAAAAGGTAGCCTATGTTCTTTCTCAGGGTCTAAAGATTGTCTGTGCCAAATTTCATCAAAATCGGTTGAGAGGTTTAAGCGGGAAAGCGTAACAGACAGACAAACAGACAGACCGACAGACCGACAGACAGACAGACAGACAGAGTTACTTTCGCATTTATAATATTAGTATGGATTTCCAGGCACGTTTGAATTCTACAAATTAAAATTTACTGGAGAAGTCGGTAACTTAAAACGTAAAGCTAAGATTGCCCATTCCAAAAGGTACGTCTCTATGGAAAAGAATGGGCAAGAAAATCCATTACAACTACAAGTAGGTACTGTTTTACGCTATCCTTTAAAAAGTCTCTGATTTAAAGCAGCACTTTTTGCGAGGTTTCTTATTATGTGGAATTTTACAAAATCATAATGCTTTCTTGTTTTATTATTGATTTATAAATACATAAATTGAAATATAAAACTGTAATACCTAAGTTGAGAAGCGTGGAAATTCAAATGTCACAAGAAAAGAGATGCCTACGCTTAGCAGTGGGTGTAGCCAGATTACCTATGATGATTTGCCCACTTTATTGTCGATGAACCATTTTACACTAATCAATAAATCGTAATGATCAATTGTCATAGAAGTCGCAGCCATAATAATAAAATTGATAACGACCATAAAACTTTCCACAACGCCGGACAGCCCTGAGCAGATAGTATCGCAGTATAATATAATATTAAGTGAGTCGGACGCGTGACACTCGAGAACGCACCCGAGTATCAGAATATACCGCGAAATTCCAAGAACACCTCATGTTTACTAAATGGAGTGCTAAGAAACAAATTGTATAAGTTGCTATACCATCCCGCTTAGGAATAGATTTAAATTCCAATAACACCAGAGTGATTGCGAATAACCAATCTTATTAGCTTAGTGCGGTTGATGGCGGCAATTCCCTTGCTCAAACTAAAGTGAATTTAAAGTTCAGTTAATTTAACTTACTATTTATTTCATTGAGAAAAATACAGATGATAAATATTAGTATAGTCGTCACCCGCTGACGAATTTGACAGTTTAATTTCTGAACAAGAGAACCGGCACCATTGTTTCTGTTAATTGCATTGACACCAGTTAATACGTAGCCCCAGTTAAGCGTATTAGGTAATGCGGGCTGGTGTCCGCAACTCCACGAAAATGCGCGTATTTTGCGTCCGGGTGGTATCAATCGATCCAACCCAGCTCCTAACTAAAGGAAGGCCAGCACTCTAATTACGCAACGCGCTATTCCCATTATTTGGAATCATTTCGAAGCAAAATGCCAATCCGTTGCTTCGTATGTTCGAAAATGTGTCTGCTCTAAAACGTAAATAACGCAATGAATGTTGTTGAACTGTCAAAATGAAACCCATTGCTACTGATAGTCATCATCATCACAGCGTTAATCCCAGTCGCATCCGAAGCCTTTTCAGCTTTGGAGTCTGGGGTCCGCTTTACCAGTCCAACTGCTGATATGGCTAAACTGCGACATTTTCCGTGAAGCGACTGCCGTCTGACCTCCACAACCCGAAGGCGACATCGAAGCATTGCAGTTAGACCAATTGTTGGACTTTGAGGGCTCCAACAACCCGTAACGACTGCCACTAGATGTTCGTATGGCAACCGGGACCAACGGCTTAACGTGCTTTCCGAGGCACGACCAGACCAGTGCAAATATTCATATTCATGCATACAAATACTTGCACTGTGCGGGGACCATTGCTACTGATAGTGTGTTACGCAATTACTCTGCAGCATTCCTTGATGTTTCTAATAAGTAGCCTAAAGATAAGACACAATTGATTGATACGGTGTGTTTGCAATGTAGCTACCATAGCTATCTTTACCATGCCTACTCTACGTGATTCTTTTCCAATGAATGCAGAAGTAAAAATTAAATGTTTGTCGAAAGTCGACTGTCGCTGTGGGTTATGCAAACAATGCTGAAACACTGCTTGTTTTAGCATTTTTTATATTGACACCATCAACCCGAGAGTTAGCGCTCCATATATTCTTACTCTGTGATCCCCACTGCTGCTATATCTACATACATATATGTAGGTATTAACAAAAATATCAACTTGCAAGCTTATAATTAAAACGAGGCAGAAAGTTCCATCGCTGTTATACTGAATCAGATTTCAATGGTTAATGAAAAGCTACCTGCGGCCATTTTACCACCGAACACAGTATCGTATCGACATGTCCGTGAATTTACTTAGCATAATAGCCCACAGTAGTGTTCCCACAGCTGGGAAACAGAGCTTTTCAAGAGGTAGGGGGTTTTCAGTAGGCTATAATCTACCACGCGGGTTCAGTCGTTCATTTTCGATTTCTCCACTATGTTTCCTTCACAGTTTTGATAGTAGAAATGATAAAATGATTTACACAAAGTAGAATGCCTGGCTAGGTTCCACGTTTGTTCCACCTCGGGTCCACTACCTACTGTTCCATGCGATCCAGAATATTCCAGAATAACTAGATGTTAATGATCACTTCATTATCTCTAAGTATGACAAATGTATCACTTGTAGACATCGCGTCGATCATCATTACAGCTTATTAAGGAATTCTATTCCATTAAGATAGGTGGCTCTCTCGCTACTTCCTTCAAAGTGATCAATCTAAACATTTATTCTTTTATAAAAACTAATATCCTTCCTCTTTCCGCTATCTTTTAATATCGCTCTGCTTGCTGAAGTAGGAAACTCATTTCCTTTTCGTAGGCTCCTAGGCACACAAAACGTCTGCCGAATACCTACATTACTAAAGACGAGTTACTATACCTCCTTATGCATCTGTGAGTCTAGTAGTAGATATAGCTAAGCACCGGCGAGACAGGAGCGAAAGTCCCTCGCTCCGCTATAATTCGAATACTATCTACGCTACTGGGAGTACGGTCAGCATATTAAGTTTACTTTGATGTTTCAATTTGCTAATAGGATTTAATACAAGAAGAAACCTCCCTAGGTTTAAATCCAATTAAATAACATTAAGCATGATTTGTTTTACATATTTCTATTTTACGTAGCTTGATGAATATTTAACTTATACAACACTTTAGAAGAGATTACAATCTGGCATTTCAAATAAAGGTAACTGAAGTATTACTGATATTTGCCTTGAAGGCATAGAAAATTTATTACGTAAGTACGTCCGTTTTATTATTACTTAATTAATAATATACAGATGAGGAATATATAACAAGCTATTAAATGTAAATATTAATTGTATGCTGTTCCTCTAAAAAAATGTACTCTTATTAGAATTAAGTACTTGATATCTATGATTATGCATCTACTTGTAAGATTCCTAAACGTATACAGAAGATATACGAGTCAATAATTCTAGATAGAAATGACAGTTTTATTAAAATATTTATAGTATCGTTGAAAACTAGTGAAGCTTCTGGCAAGAGAATCGTTCAGTAAAGTGACTATTGATTATTTGAACCTCGCTCCGCCATTTAATCTTATCACCAGCTTTTCTTGATTTAGGATAACATTATTAATAAAAAATAACGACTCTTCCTCAACGATCTAAAAAACTAAACTTAATCCGTGTAATTTTAACCATTAAATTAATTTTACGAGAAGCCTCTTTGAAGTCGTAAATCCTCTGAAAACGTGCGAAAATAATGCAATTACACTTTTTATGTGAGAGGAAATAAAAGAAGAGTTTGTGTGCAAACGTTACCGCCTCCCCGCGTAGTTTTTCAGCGCAGTGAGAGTGGAGTGGGATTATACATAATTGTGTGTTTATTTAGGGTTTCCTGCCAGACGCTGCCTACCTACTACAGCGCGCCTATGCCGCCCTGGTACTCACTCACGTAATTATATCTGGTGGGGCTCTCCCCTTGCCGTTTGCCGTACGTACGCAATTTATTATATGTTGTTTGTTACGCCTTAGGCACGTCTGCTTGTCTGGATGTTTCCTGGAACTAAACGTAATAACATGTGAACATTTTGTACTATTGTAAGTTAACGTCAAAAGTTCATTTGAATGAAAGGATTCGGATTAATAATAATAATAAAAAAAACAAAGATTTGTTCATTTCACGGACAACAACGGCTATGTCCGTATAACTTATGAAAGTTTCTACCTGACTACAGCAACTGATAGGTGTAAACTGGTGCGGGATGTAACCATCTCACTGCGAAAACTTAGGGCAAGTTATGACCGGGACTCCACCAAAGCGGAGGCGAGACGATCGGAGAGGAGATGTTTTTTAAACAACCAATAGAATTGTGTTATTGACACATCTCCTCTCCGCTTAGTTTCAGTGGAGATTGGTATGCGGAGATGTGTAATATTTGCATGGCGCGATGAAAGCGGAGATGTGAGCTGTGAGTGGACGACGCGCAGTGGAGACTAGAGATATGAGCGGCGTGCAGTTGGTGTACTCCCGACCTTCGCGTGGAGTAAGCTGACATTCTAACTAATGCTAGGGATTAATACAAACTATTGACAGCTCACTCTCACTCCACGCTCACTTCAAGATAGTTACAGAATCATTGTGAGTTAAAATAAGGCAAATAAATTCAGGAAACTTAAAACAGGGGTCCAAAAGCGGTGCCTTGTGAAACTCCGCCCCCATTTACTCGCTTTGGTTGGCAATTAGTACAGTTCCGTTTTCAACTTATAAAGAATTAAAACTGACAAAATTATACCTTTTTATTGTCATTTTTGCAAATAATAATGCGAACAGAACAAGCCCAGTTACTGTACTTACTTAGTAAAAAGACTTTGTTAGTTCCTTTAGTACTAAGTTGAATTTTGAGTAAAATAAACACTTATTGATCACTCTTTGAAACATAAATGAAACAAGACTAGTAATAAATAAATTAAATATGCAAAAGTGTGATGAAAATAGTAGAGATTTACATAAATAATAACTTTTAAAAAATTGATTTATATATTGGATAAGAAATACAATAACAACGTTAGTAACGAAGCAATTTGTAAACAAGTCGTATTCAATTGAGTCTATAATGACGGCAATTTATTATTATCATATCGTATCAAATTATCTAAGAATTTTACTGTTGTCTGTTATTTTCAGTATTTTTCAGAGAAGTGATATATTAAAAATAATTATATTAATATATTAGAATAGATTCGTATATAGTCGTAGAGAAAATCAGATGCTTTCTGACAAGTACAATCAACTGCCACCCTTTGCCAACTATGTTGGATGTTGGGGTTGGCTTACAGTGTAACCGCATGCAGCTCAATATCAATATTTTACAGGGAACATCTGCCTGGCTGAGCTCCACAACCCAGTGGCTGGGTACCGAGGTTTTGCTTACCAGTAAAGACAATCAAAGATCCACGAACGCCGACCGGGAACAAACAGCTTAACATGCTATCCGAGGCACGCAGGGGTCGGTATTAGATTTTAATTAGAATATCACACACGATATTCCTATTTATACTTATTTTCGAGGGATAATTTCGTATCACACTATCAGTAACAAAGGGATTACCTTTGACAGTCCAACAACATTTATTGATACTCTCAAATAAAGATTAGCATCTTGAATCATGAACTAATTTACTTTAAACCGGATGATTTGGTTAATATCGTATGAAAAGTTTTGCATATGAATGCTATGCTATAGGAGGCGGAAATAACCATAGAAACGCTGAAAGGCTTGGCTTGTGTGAAGAGTGTGAATACTAAGATGAAGACTAATGTTGAACTATGGAAGAAGATGAGCTGTGTCGAACACAATTAATTGGCAGGAGAATAAGTCAAAATAAGTAAATGATACGTTTCACTTATTGCCCTGCCGTCAATAAGTCTTTCCTTTCTTTAAATCCTTATAAAAAGTCTTCTCAAACGTAAAATCCTCATTACACGTACCAACTTCATTTCCCTTTCCTTATTCATCAATGTTTAACCTCCTCCGTGTCCTGTACATTAACGATTTTTAATGCGCCGTGTACCGTCGGGGCAGCTAATGAAGCAATCTGTCTGTCCCGCGTCATTATTCATTATATTGTGCTCGCTGGAGTCGGGTTCATTCCAATACAATTCTATCTGAACGGCAGCCTGATTCCAGATAGCGGAAATGAGTTAAATTGCTTTCATTTAATGCTTTTTGAACTGGATAAAAGTGAGGTTTGCTATAATTTTGACAGTGCGATCAGTGATGAGCTGAGTTTGTAACTGTCTCATTCCCCTGCCCTTATTCCAATTAAATTTTGGTCTTCACATGTCTCTTTCATCTAAAACGAGAATGTTTTGCTTAAAATACTTGGAAGCTACGAATTTGCAAAGAAATCCGAAATAGAACCTATTGAAAACAGCATTAGTGCCAATGAGGAAAATCATTAAAAATTAATGAAACGTACGAACGCGGGTAGGTGAGTAGGAATATCAAACAAGATAAATTAATGATACCGAGAAGCAGATTTTATTCTAAATTGGGAAACTAAAGTATTTCAAAAGAGAATTATTTGAAGCTGTGAATGTGATAAAAATTAATCTTAAAGATATAGAAGAAGTTTTGCCCAAACTCCGTTCGATATGTGTCCAAACTTCATCTAAAAACTTAATTCAAATTCATAAACATTGCGTTAGGATAGGAGCGGCCGATAGCGCGGCCTTCCAAGTCCTTCATAAAAAATATTCAATACTTATTATTCGTGTGATAGAAAAAACCTATCGTGGCGGTGGGAAGTGAGAATAGCGAGCTAGTAATGTGTGTTGCTTGGTTTTAGGAATGTATCGATGTACATATGTAGTATAACAATGGCTTTCATTTGCTACACGAATGCAGCGTTTATTAAATCCACGATATGATGCGTTGTTAAATTCTTTTTACATTAGAATCTACTGTAAAAAGAATCATTAGACAGATAATATTTAGATTCATTATAATATAAATATTTTTGTTGATTCCGGACCCTACTAGTCTTTCAATAATATTTCAAATAAAATAAGAACTGAAAGACTGTACGATTTCCTTTCAGTGTATTAAATTAGTCCAATTTGTATTTCCATATTATAATGTAAGGTTCTCAAGCCAATTCAAAAACCAAACTCTGTATTTGCATGATTTTCCAATAATATGGAGTTTTAAAAGCGATCATTTAAAAACGCATCAGTAGACATATTGATTTAATTATAGGTTAGTCACTAACCTATAATTAAATCATTAGTGTATAAAAAGTGATCTGATTTATGAAGGACCTAGTTGAGAGTATGCAAAATTGAACTTGCTACTATGATTCAACTTTTTCTACATCGCCATACCTGTACGACTGGATAGCTGGTTGAATTGAAACTGGTTTCTCGAAATTTGCGATCACTGATCTTCTGGCTATACCTACTGAATTAAAATACTGGTTTGTTAGAAGAGTTCTTGGATAGATTTTAAATCTATGCGCTCTAAAATCAGCTACAAATCTCTGGATTGGTGTTAATAATAAAGCAAATACTAGCTTAAAAAAATGTATACATATTTTTATAGTCAACAAGATTTCTTCAGAAAAATATTTTCTACACAGTCGTAATCTCGGAGAGATTGTTTTACTATGCGAAAGGTTAAGTAGGAATAGTAGATACATAAAGTATGTGAGCGAGATATCGTTATCGACACATTCGACATGCGACGCGCATCCCTAATATTTTTTGTGAGGCTTAGGGCGCTACCTGGCTCTTCGTAGGTAGGCGTTTCTGGGAACCGTCGACACTTGATAACTGCGATAAACGCGCCGCGACAACGCGCGTTCCCTATGTGAACTGTGCCTTATTATTATGTAGGTTTATTAGATAGGTACTGTGCATTGATCATTAGGAATGTTGTGACTTATAAAATGATACATGTTTTTTTAGATATATTTCAAAAGGATTGCTGAGAGCAAGAGATATTTTTTAATGTACACAAAACGCAAATAATGTTACGCTATGGTCTAGCCATTTCAGTTATTTTTTATCAATTTGGTTTTCATTTGGTGTGATTTAAAGGTAAACAAATACCTACATATTTTAATGCTCATTAAGTTGATTTCAAAGTGAAGTTGAAAAAAACTGAGAAAAAAACAGAAACTGTTGTAAACTGAACTTTACTGTGTAGGAATAAAATATATTTTTTCAAATATTCATATTTATTTACCTGTTTGGCAAGCGATGGCATATTAGTTAGAACTGCACCACACTATAGGTATGAAATACTTATACTTAGATAGAGATACTAAGATTGACAGCAAGAAGTACACATATACCTAAGATTTAAACTTAGAAACTAACAACACGTCGTTATTAATTATCCCTAATTTCCTATAATATTCAGTTTATGATCGGTTAACACGAAAAGGGTAACCGCTTATTTCATTGTACGTAGTGTACCGGTAAAACCTAGATTCAATGGCTTGCGTGACTGCTAACTTTCCAGTGATTTAGCTACTTCCACATAATTCTAACATCCTAGTAGGTCCGGTAATTAGTCTGTAAACTATTCATGTTCTGGTCTCCCTCAATTAGTGATCTATGGAAGATGATAGTGTCCATTTCTTGAATTAATGTTAGTTTGTTTAGCTAATTGGACATGTTTATCGATAATTTATAAATAACTAGGTTCTACCACCCGCCTACTCGCGTTATTACTTAGTTTTTTCCGACTTTGAATATTCTTTTTTTCCAATAAAAAGTTGTTTGCGACTCTCATCGGCTATACATTAATTATCCCGAAAAATGAAACGACTTTTTCATAGTAGTCATTTTCAGTCAGATTTTATCACAAGTAAAAATTTTTACCGACCAAGGAAGTGGCCAAGGGTCAACTGGATTATATTATGCTTATACATATTGCTTATACTCAATTCGGATTAAGATTAGATTTGTCATTTAAATAAATCTTGTTTACAATCCCTTCAACCGATATTGAATTCTATTGCATTGGTAGCATGATTAATGTTAGCTGGAGCAAATACTTGGCACTTTAACTGTAAAAAGGTATGTTTTAGAATCTAATTTTATTTTAAATGAAGTGTAGATATCAATAACCAAGAATACCTATCTACTAAAGTACCTACGACAGGTATCTATAGCTAACCAAACTGTTACTAAACAGTGGAGTGTGTTGATTAAGTGCAGATCAAAGGGCCGCTCGCAGCACGCTGTTAACTCGACTATTGACTGACACTGGCATCGAACGTCACACGATGTCCTACGACTGTCGATGTTGACACTCCACATATTTGACTGAAGTGCTCTCGGTCAAACTGATAAGTGAGGACTGCGAGGAATCCTCACTCAATTCCTTATCGCCTGGTACCATTAATTTGGGCATTGGAATCTCGTCAAAGGTGAATCATGTTTAATTAAAATTTTCTTCCAAGCATTCAGACATTTTTGGACGGTGAAACCTAATTGAATTATATTGGTTCCGATTGATGTAAATGAAACAGTATCTGATACAAATAAAAAATAATCAACCGCCATTAACCAATTTTCACACATTTCATTCGACAATGGTCAGTTTAGTATTTTATCGGCAAAATATGAAAATGAAACCATTTCCCGAATAGACACGACAGTAGCTAAAATAAAAGATTGCGTGGGTTTGCACAAAAGTTGAAAACAGTGGGGTCGGGCTACAAGATCGATGGTGGGTGCATTTTTTATGGTAATGTACTCGCCCCGGGCCACCGCTGTTCAGCGCTGCCCATTGTATAAACGACATGCCTTTAAAATACCTGCACTGAAATACATATAGTAGTATATATCCTAGTATTCTGAGCTATGCAGCCAGCTTACAATTTCTCATTTTACGATAGTGAATCGAATTTCGCCTTTCCTCATGAAAAATTATTAAACCTAATGGTGTTACGCCATTTTTTTTAGTGCTTGACCGCAATCCCGACTGATGGTAAGCATTGATGCAATCGTTGATGGTAAAGCGCGCTAGTTTATTAAGAGCCTATTTATTCACTCTAGCCTTGTAGACACTCAAATTGTAGTCCGACGGAAACAGCGCCACTGGCAGATTATTCCAGTCCCTCGATGTACGCGTTATAAAAGACTAGCTGTTGCCCGCGACTTCGCCCCCGTTGACTTCAGTTTACAGCGCGCGGTGGTTCGCGTTTCCGGGGGAATGCCAAGATAAATGCCTACATTACTGCAAGGTTTCAAACATCCTCACACATTGTCGCGTTTATATTATTAGTAGGATTATAAAGATACATAAGGTCTATAGCAACGTTAATTTTAGCGGGTTTAATGGTTTAGCAAAGGAACGAAACATCAAATGTCATACTTCTAATTATTTTGCGTTGGTTGGTGTTTTGGATATGCTTAGGATATTATGAAATAATGGTTAAAATTATTACGCTTGGTAAAATGCACATTTAAGTAATTACGGTTTTATAAACAACTTTTTTTGTTTTGCTGTCTTCTGCCAAAACATAAAGGTTTTCTGGATTTGATACACGTGAGCATGCTACATAGAGTTGCCCATGAGAAAAACATGTTGTTTCTAAATGAACTCCGGCAACTTTAAGCGTCTGTTGGCTTTGTTATTGTTATAGCAAATGCTGCTTTCAGGAGGAACTGTACTATTTTAAATTGAAATGGCAAATCAGTCGGGATGATGGGCACACGGGGAATCAAGACATTTTGTCCTTTTGCCATTCCAGCCATGATTGTAGCCTTTACAATCTTGTGACCCAAATGTGTTATTTGTAACCGAGTACCATTGCACAGCTTTGGAGCGTCAAGATTCCTCAATTAATAGGACTGGAACACCAACTTTAAGTATCAACTTATGGGGTGGCACTCCTGATCATTGTAAAGAGTTGAAAAATTCTATAAGGTATGATGTAACTTGTTCAGTTTCCGTAATATTGTCTACTGAGAGGTATTCGATAACATTTCCCTGAACGTTTAACATGATTCGTTCATTTATTTTACTATTTCATTAGTCGACGCCAAAATTGCCCTTTCGCATAGCTATTCTCGTTTGGACATATTTGTTTGAAGATCCGGATAGAATTATTTAATAGGTCATGTGAGCTATCCACAACTTGACAGAAGTCACGACTCACTCTAATCCTGCCGTTACTGTCAGTTGGCATGCGATCTACTCCGATTTTTAAAAGAGTAGCTGCATATTGCATATACCCGGCTTGAGAATCCTGATGAAGTTGCCCTTGCATATTCGTGGTGAGACAATACTTTTTCACGCGAACCCATAATGCAGATGCTTTCAAAGAGGCATTTATTTCATTTGCCGGCGGCATACCCCTAGTAATCACCGGAAGGATCTGCCTAAAGTCACCAGCTAAAGGTGCCAGCGTCCCTCCCATGACATCTTGGTTGCCTTTGATGTCCCCCATTGTGCGATCTAGTGCTTCAATTGCCTATTTGTGGAATATCATCACATTCATCCCAAACTAACAATTTACACTGCTGTAACATTCTTTCGCGTTCATAGCTTTTACTAATGTTGCATTTCCTCATGAGCTAAGTTCAATGGTAACTGAGTGCGCTGTTCGTCCCGTTCCGAAAAAAATAAATTAAAAGAGCTGAATTGATATAAAATAAGCGCCTGTTAAAATAATGGAAGCAATATGTACGTCTGCGTTAGCTCCCGTTTTCGCAAAAAGAATTTTCCAAATCGGACCAGTAGTTCCTGAGATTAGCGCGCACAAACAAACAGACAAACTCTTCAGCTTTATATATTAGTATAGAGTATAGATAAAATTGGAGATAAAAATACGATAATAATAATTATTATTAATTACGATAATTTGGCATATGAAACCGTTATTTTTTAATGTTCGCACTACAAGCTTATAATGTTGTGTGTTTGTGAGTACTACGAGACGGCCGTACTTATTAATAAATTTTGCGTAACATGCATAACTTGCGCACTTGTGACTTCAGTTACGATGACAAAGCGAAGCAATTACTAAGAATAAACCTACGGTGATCAAAGATGTACAAAGACCGCTATAATCCTACGCATTTAGCTATAAGAATATACATATAGATAAACGCATCCAATTAAAATTATTAAAAAGTTTTGAGTTACAAACATATACATATAACATAGATTATACTAATATTATAAATGCGACAGAAATTCTGTCTGTCGGTTTGTTACGCTTTCCCGCTTAAACCTCTCAACCGATTTTGATGAAATTTGGCACAGACAATCTTTAGACCCTGAGAAAGGACATGGGCTACCTTTTATTGAAAAAAAGAAAAATGATATTCCCGAGGGAAATCTAAAAAGCGCGATATAACCGAATTCCACGCGGGCGAAGCCGCGGGCGGAAAGCTAGTACCTACATATTATAATTTAAAAGACAAGGTCTAGTGGCGTAGTAATAAGAGCTGCATTAAGCCGCTTAATCAGCCCCGCGGAGCAAAAGTCGCTTAACTTAAGCGACTCTTGTCGCGGCCTGTCTGTGGATGGTGACAGTCTTTACATGCCAAGACACTTCCATGCCTCGGAAAGAAAGTTAAGCCGTTGATACCATACCGGCTGTTATTCGTGAATATTATGATAGTCGTTAAGGGTCGCCAGAAGAACTAGAACCAGTTTGGATTGGTTGTCGGATTTGTCTTGGTTAGCCAAGAGCTTTGGTATTTAATATCCAGTAACCGGTTTATGGAGGTAGTCCGTCCATGTGAACTACTGATACTCAGCTGGATTTAGTTAGACTGGAAGCAAACCAACATAGTTGGGAAAATGCTAGGCAGATGATGGTGATTAATCTTAAAAAGTCGTGGTGGCAGTGGTTAAAACACCAGCCTCTCAAGCATGAGTGTGTGGGTTCGATTCTAAGTCACGCAAGTGCCAATGTAACTTTTCTAAATTACATGTACTTTCTAAGCATTCTTGGACACCAATGGCTGATTAAAAGGTGAAGGAAAACATCTTGAGGGAACCTGGACTTTAAGTCTGAAAACGCCAACCCGCATTGAGCAAGCGTGGTGATTACGGTCAATCGTTCTCTGTATGAGAGGGGACCTGTGCCCAGCAGTGGGACGATAAAAAGGTTGATGATGATGATGAATCTTAAAATGGAAGACGGTGTAGAAGGTGGCTAGGGAGGGGAAAACTTTTAACAATAGGAAGCCATGTTATTTGTGAGTGTCACATGCTATAGGTACACATAGTAACCCGAAATATAAAAGGACTTTTTCGTGGTAGACGGTTTATATCACACGTAAACTTGTTTACCACCCAAAGAAGTGGGCACAGGCCAGCTATTGTTACTGATTTATAGCTTTATAGCTTTAAAAACTAGATTGATATCCTACTCGCAAAGGTTAAAAACAAAAACGCAAGATAGAGAAGAGAGAGAAGAAGTCTACCTACAATCTTCACTTAGAAAGAAAGAAAAATGCGTTTGTTATATTACAGCAAAATAAATACAATTTAAAACTATAAATACTGCTTACTCGTTCGCAAAAAAGTCCGATTCAATTAGTTTGTTTTTGCTTTGTTTAATTTCAGGGGATATCAAATGGTGGTCGTACTATCCATACTAATATTATAAATGCGAAAGTAACTCTGTCTGTCTGTCTGTTACGCTTCGCTTAAACCTCTCAACCGATTTTGCTGAAATTTGGCACAGACAATCTTTAGACTCTGAGAAAGAACATAGGCTACCTTTTATACCGGAAAATTTTGATATTCCCGAGGGAAATCTAAAAAGCGCGATATAACCGAATTCCACGCGGGTGGAAAGCTAGTTATGTAATAAACTAATAACTCAAAAATTACCGAGTGTGGATTAGCCATTCCCCACCTGCGGGCTTGTGCCACACCGGCTGCACCAGCTCAAATATCAGGCATCCGATTAAGCTTGATAAAGTATCAATAAATAACGACCAGGCTACGTTTACAACGCTGGGCACCAATATGTACTTATTAAAGGGAACACCTGTCTGATAGGAACTGGCTTCGTGTTCACTGGACCCAAGTTTTATCAACTAATATTATAGTGGCGAAAGTTTGTGAGTGCGTGTGTTTATTTCTTCTTCACGCTCAAATAGCTGGATCAATTTTGATAAAAATTGGTATGCAGATGCTTTATAACCAGCATTAACACATAGCTATTATACTATCCTATAATACTATAGTATAAACGGAATACATACACACATACACGCGCATTTTTATCGCGACATTCTCACGAAATTGAAACTTATACGGGTAAAACCGCGGGGCGCTACTACGCGGGGGACTAATGTTCTTATATTTTTTTTATTTAGCATAATCTGCGTGATCTCTTTAAAAAGAATCATTAATAAATACAGTACTTGGTCAGAAAATTAACCATTAGGTATGAGGTTTTAGGTAAAAAAAAAATTTTAAATATATTTTAAATAGTGGTTCATGTCCCTAGACACTCCGTCCATACACACGTCTTTCTTATTGCCCGCGATCGATCCCAGAACAAAGGCTGGCGGTGAAGTCAGAAATAGTCGGTGATAAAGTTAGCGATGCACAACACCCCAGCAATTTATCTAACGAATGCAGTGTCACGATTATCGTGACAGCAGATTAGAAGGTGTAGGCTAAAGCTAGTTGTTTGTTTATGCTAAGGCTAAAGACTAAGGCTAGAGCGCCCACGCTGTTACCGTAAGGAGCAACCACGACGATTGTATGAAAAGTATAAACGACTTAAAAAAAAAGAATAAGTGTTTTGAACAGCGAGGTAGATAGGTTCACACACAGCAGGACAGCCTCCGTGGCGTAGCGGTAGCGATCGCGGCCGTTGCGCAAAGAAGCGCAGTTTCGATCCCCGTGCAGGATAAATATTTGTATGCATGAATATGAATATTTGCACTGGTTGTGCCTCGGAAAGCACGTTAAGCCGTTGGTCCCGGTTGCCATACGAACATCTAATGGCAGTCGTTACGAGTTGTTGGAGCTCTCAAAAGTCCAACAATTGGTCTAACTGCAAAGCTTCGATATCGCCTTCGGGTTGTGGAAGTCAGACGGCAGTCGCACAACGGAAAATATAGAAGTTTAGCAAAAAATCAACCTGCTACTAATCTCTTCACAACCTATGGTTGACTGGTAGAGAATGCCTAAGGCTTAAGTCCGCCTCTGTACAATTTATGAGCGAAAGAATAAATAAAACCGAAAAAGCTTCGGATGCGACTGGTATTAACGCTGAGATGATGATGATGAGGTAGGTAGGTTCATATGAAAAAGTTACAGAATCTGCTACCTTGAAAACAACTCTAACCGATAAAAAATTCAAGAGTAGTATGGGTACAAAAATGCAGTAAATTGAAACCTCCTCCGTATAAAAACCACGGTCTCGGTAGGTATGTGAGTAATAATTATACATATTGTCACAAACAACAACCAACGCTTTGTGGCTTCGAAAGTCTCCTGCGTAGTCGCAAGTGACCGCAACAACAAAGTTGTAATCATAGCCTCGTACACATTGCCCGGGGCAACTCAGTTGCCCGCTGCATTTGCATTTACTTCACAGCACCAGCACCGGAAACCAGGCTTGTTCGGACTTGTTGCTATAAAAACGTAGGCAAATTAGAAATAAACCCTAGCTTTACTACATGAAATAATACATTGCAACATGCTAACCGAATCCATGCAAGAGTAATCTCTTGCATGGTAACTTGAATGAATTTCGAACGAGTGACCGGTGGAAAAGAAAATGGCGATTGTTTTGCGAAAAGAATGTAACTGATATGAATATCGTTAATGATGATGGCGGATAAAAACAAGGAAAGTATCGGTTACGTATCATGCAACACAAGTGGAAGAAGTTGATTTAAGGAAAACTGTCAGTGATCGACAGACTGGACGTGCTGTCAATACTTTGTGGAAGCTTTTTGTCACACAAGACTAACTTTACAAACGGGACAAAGTTTTAATAAGCGAGTAACACGCAAGGGATGGCGACACTAAATGCTCGTAGCACTCCGTTTAACTCATCAGACAATCATAAGTGATATGATATATGAAGATGTAGTGAGAGAGAAAATAACTAAAGGCTCAGACTGAACTATCGCGCGACACTGTAATTGCAATTAAAAGTTTAGAGCTGCAGTTGTGTGTAGGTACACACGTCATAGAGGGATTCACACATGACGCAATTAATTGTAACGAGAAGGCTACTTGAATCTAACTTTGAAATACAGCTCAAAATGATGTTGGAGGAGAAACTTCTGCAACTTTTATGTAGGTAGTTTCCATAAAACCAACATAATTAGAAGATAGCCTCAACAAGTTTTAGGTTTAGAATTGTGCACTTATTGCATTGCATTAGTTAAAATATTACTTACATGAAAAGTAAAATTTTAATTAAACATAAGTGAATAGAACACGTACTTAGGTAGACGCATTTGAATACCTGTATGGTTGCGTGTATGACCCTTAATACCAAATTGTTAACCAAGAGGATCGCAAGCGTAACTGCAATTTAAAAAACTAACCTTTTTTTCAAGGTAGCTCTTAATTACCTAAGCAGTGACATTTAAAGAACTAGTTAATTACTAGTAACTAGTACGCCACGTTTCCCATATCAGCTGCGCGTGATTCACTTAAGTTAGGTGCACTCTGTGCCACTGAGTCGATTCTTTGCTATTTCCGTCCATTAGTGTAACATTGTACTTTTTGTGACTAATGCAGCACCCATTGTTACCGAGAAAATGGAAAAGAAAGATGGCGACTTTGGCACCAAATGCGTATACAGGCATAATAATTGTATGTACACATATATCATATACGTTATGAAAAAAATCAATTTAAAAACAATCAGGTTTTTAATAGCTTCAAAACATAATAATGTAGAAAAAATCGATAGCAGTTGCAGTACAGTTTAAAAAATATTGGTGCCAAGCTTGCATGAATGTCGCCATTGTCCTTTGTACTTTTAAAACAGTTTTATTTTGTTAGAGGAGAAAACTATGTTATTTTTACAAAACACCTAAGAAAGTCTATAGCAATATTGGATAGGTTTGCTAAAAATTCACTGGTTTCTAGTATTTAATAATAAATATCCCAATTTTGACTAAATTTCTCAACTGATAATAGTTTCGCATCTGCGAAGCGCCTAGAAGAAATCCTACACAACTGTCATTCACATACGCAGGTACGTGTATTGCTTAAGAAGGGCTATAGTTGGTCGCCGTCACGATGGCCATAAACCGGTGCTGCTGTCAAGCGTTCACATTCATGACTAATGTTTAAGACATGCCTACGCCACCCGCACACCAAACAGACTAAGAGCCTTAGCAGATATGATAAAGCTGCCATATAATCAGCGATTTACACGCATTTCGCAAGCCAAATAAAGCAGCTGGCAGAAAAGAGAAAAATATTGATTCCAACTAAATCAGCGCCAAAACGCAATGCAAGGCAATCGCCGATGCTAAGAGTAGCATATTTACTGAGGCCATACAATAATCTTACAAGAATGGACACAAGGAATCGTTTTTGTGTCGCCTAGGGACGAGTCCATCGACCTCTTGAATAACACTTAAAAAAAAATGCTGTTGCTGAATGGGCCTGCTCTTGACCTCGATTACGCCTCGGGGAAGGCGATGGATATAGTCTGATGGAACGAGCGTGATGATGCCTATTCACAAGAGCTTTGAATGCAGAGGAAATGCGGATTAAATGTGGAACAGATGCGTGCAGAGAGTTTCATACTTTGGCTGTGCACCTCCTTTCCCTTTTTTTGTAATTATCGTCGTTATTTTAGCATGCTGCCTGCACACATGTTAGTATTTAATGTGGGCTGAAAATATGTAGATATTTATATGCTCCTATTAACACTCGTTTTGATAATATCTGATGTCTAGGGCAAAAAGGGGCCCAGGGACCTCGCTAAAATGCATCGCCCAGACATTATTACAATTTTGAAGGGGAGACGAAAATCCCATTACAGTCTCCCTCCACCTAATGGAGAATTAAGAGTTTTAGGAGTAACTTACGGGGGCTTAATGTATATCCTAATTAACCATGATCATGACGTTTACCTGAAACGGAAGAAAAAAAAAATTAATTAGTAACGGACTATTGTGTTAGCAAGATAACTTTGAGATTCTGTTGGTTTCGAGTTTTTCAAATTTTACAAAAATCATACGTCCATATAATTATTTATCATCGGAAAAAGCTGTAACTAACGGATAATATCGAAGTTTAGCCAAAATCAGCAGTTAGACTGCAAAAAAAGCTTCGGATGCGACTGGGATTAACGATGAGATGATGGTGATGAAAAAGGCTGTAACTGCTAATTAGTTGTACACTCAAGAGAAAGGGTTAGGATTAAGATCCATCTTGTTTTAAGAACCCTGAGATCTTGGAATTCTATAAGCAAACTGTAGTAAACGCCCAAACTCAGGCATAGGAACATAATACCGAGTTCACACTTAACAATCCAATAAAAACTAAGATGTCCGTACAGACGTGTATACTTCCAGCACATATAATTCCCATCGTTACTGTGGCAACAGAATCAGGACTCCATAATAGAGAGGAGCACATGTGGCGAATCGAATTACCCACACATTAGAGCTGTTTAACGTTTTATTTGTTTTTTTAGCGCGGGCGCCGGCGCGTCGCTTTGCTTTATAACCGGTAACTATGGGCACTACTGCACTCTAGTCTGGGTATATGTATGAGGTCCTGGTACAGCGGGCTAAACTAAAATAGAATGATTAATTGGTAAGTAACCCTTTTTCATTTAAGTTTGGAGCCGTTACTGCTCCATTACTACCGAAGTATCAAACAATCAAGAACTTTTTTATTTCGTTTTATTCTAATCCACGTAATTGACATAGTTGAGCTTGAACGACTCAGCACATATAATACTCTCAGGCCTCACAGCATAGTTGCATTTTATATGATAATAAAAAGAGATTGGCGCTGCTTCTCCTGTTCCCAAAGTTAACAAAATGACTTTCATTAATTTCATTCATCAAAATGAATTCTGACTTTCTTAACAATTAAGAAAAGGCTGACGTTTTTTTTTTAACTCATGTTTTCAAACTCGTCTAAAATGCCTATAGAGTATCTTAAATTGACAGCTTTAAACTAACATTCATCTTCTGTCTGTCTTTGCCTCGATAAAGTAGAAACAAAAAGATGACTGAACATAAATTTAGTTTAGTTTGTGAACATAGGAATTGGCGCCATAGTCTATTTCTACACCAGTTTTAAGCTAAACGCAAAGTCCTACACCATGAATAATTTCTCGAACAGTCCTACTCATAGATCTGTTTGAAATTTTAAACTGTCTCATTTGCAGTGTAGTCACTTGCCTGCTTGCAAAGGGCTATCCCGGCGCGGCACGACAATTACCGAGGCGACACATCACCGCAACGCGTCTTAAGCACCGCAATCATTTCGCCAGTTTTCTTCACCACTGGCGGCAATACACAAGTTGTGATCGGAAGGCGGATTATTTTTTTTCGTAAACGGACTCAGTAAAGAATTGAGCTAGATGTTTGGCACCATCACCAGCGTCCACCAGTTCCTGTAACTTGAAGTTGACAGGACATCTCCACCCCGTATAGGTTTGTCTTGTTTCACCCAAGCTGGTTCCGCAGTCTGTTTAAAGACTTCCAGGCTACCGAAGATCTAGGTAGGAGGTCTTCAGCGGGTGGAACAAATGGTTTGGATAAGAAAGCACTGTCGTACTGTGACAGAACTGGGATCTGTTTAGTACAAACTAACTGGTGTCTTTGATTGTTATTGACCTTACTTTTCACTAGATGCAACTGAGAGATGAGACAGCTTTTAAGTCACTAAAATAATATCAATTTCCCACTTATCAAACTCCCACTTGCTCTTATAACTTGTACCACCATCGTCTGGTCCCGAGGCGCTCGTCGTAGTCCCGCCACTACGCGACATTACTCATCGGTCAAGTGCGCCTCTGGGACAGAGCAGGACAACAGTACCTCTGTCTCTACTATACACGATCTAAATACGCGTTTCTATTTGGACTACGGTGTGGAAACTACATCTGCGGAAGCTGGAAACTTTTTACTCCTGGACCTGGAAACTCTTAATCACGATCTTTTAATCTATCAATGAGATTTAAAAATGGCATCGAATTCAATTTTTAGCTAATGTATTCAAAATTTGGTCCAAAATTCAGTAAAAATATAATGATCTTGTTCATTAATTCTGCTACAGTCGGACATAAAACGTCCGTTACTCATAGTATTTGTTTCAGGAGTCTCATCCATGTCTTCAGCTTTTGATAAGGTAGACTATATTCATCTTAAGAAACTATCGTAATGCATCCTATCTATAATTATGTATATTAACAAAGATGAAGTGCATTTATATCTTCTGTTCATCTATCTGTAGCAGCTATTTGACTGAAATAGATGCAACTATGTAGGTCTATACGACATTTACGATCAGTATTCGTCGGATAGATTCTATTTCGACATCATTTGGTACATTTTATTGGTGCACGATAAGTTTATATGAGTAAGTAGGTAAATATAGAAAATGGTGACTGTTTGTTATGTAGGAGTATTTCTTTGGAAGTGGAGGCCCTTCTGTCTAGTCTTGTCTACCAAAGAATGTCAAAATATATCGCTATCAGTGGCAAACTCCGCCAGACAATTAGTCATAATTGTGTATCAATGGTGTATTTTGTTTACACTGGTTCGTTACAAATGGTCTTATAAGACCAACACAACAATGATCATGATTCATGACGAAAAATTTATTGGAATTTTTTAAAGTAGGGTTGAACACATCATTGTTCCAACTAGAATCTTTTAAAGAATATACCCGTAAAACCAGTGGCTCCAAATTATTTTAAATAAGTGATTTGGGCAACTTAGTATTTTCATCATAGGTACCAGGATGGCATGTAGTGTATGTAGGTGGCAATTTATTTCCATCTGCCTGGATTTGTTACTTTATTCCTTGTGGGCGTTGATCATATCCATACGTCATAGTTAAACCTATTCTTTAGTATACAATAAAGCTCCTGCAGTAATAAATACAACACCTTTTAAGAATTCGTACCTATCCAAGGCTTTGCCATGGTTTCTTCACCAAAATTCATGTGCTTATCCTATAAGACAGTGTTACGTGCATTGATAGAGGATTGGAGTGCAGTATTAATTCTCGCAGCCCCCGGTGTAGGTGTGAGAAGGAACAACCGGGTGGTTTTTAGTCAGTAAGAGTCTGACAGACTCCGTCGCCCGCCCCAGGGCGGCGGACATCCATGAGGATTTTTCACCCGGAAAAAAAAAAAAAAAGAAAAAGAAGATATTGTCTCAGTAATCCAGAAACACAATATCCAATGATGACGGTTGCACGTATTATGTTCAGCCGCACTGCAGGCCACAAGTTGCTATGCAGACTTGGTTCAATAGTTGTCGGTTGTTAACCACTAAGTAGTGGTATGTGCACAATGCGATGCTGATGTTGTTGCCGCAACTATTAGCTACTGTTGTAGTCTTACGATAATGGGGAGCGAGATCGTACCTATTTTAAGAACATAGTAGATACCTTTATGTACTTTACCAAAGTTCCTAGTTACCCAGGTGATACAAAGTACCTATTCCAATCCTTGGTTCTGAGTGTTTTTAGGGTGTTTTTGACGTTTTCATTTTACTTTAATTTAACAACAGTCGTAAAATAAAAAGTGGTACCTCTCCCCAAGGCGTTAAACTTATATGTAAAAATATAGGAACAACCTTTTTATCACGTTAACTAGTCGCTACTCGAGGACAAAGCGATTTTGGGCGGATGGGACCATTCCAACCCTTTCTGCTACAAAAAGTGGTTAGGCGATAACACAGGGACAGACGCGGACAGGGGACCGAACAAAATCGATCGCATTAGCATATACTGGTGACAATACAAGGGTACAGTCTCCGATGACCATTCTTTGACGGAATTTTACGAAAGAAGTGTACAAGAAAAGTTTTTTTTACAGAAAAGCAAAAACAAAAGGTATAAAAAGTTTATCAACTAGTATTACCAGCAAATGACGCAAGTGCTTGAATGTGCGTCAGCGCGGATTTCGCTATGAAATCGTAATTGGATCCAGTCGCCTGCCCCGTCAGCGTTACGTGGGGTATTGTCTTATTAGTGGCTAATTAATACTTGGTGCAAATGTACGGGTTGTGCGAATGTGTATACCATCAGTACCATGTACCAATGTATTATCGAGATAGTGGGAACTGAGTGTGAAAGAGAGAAGTCCCACACAGAATTCTACCTATAGTACCGTCTAAAAGATTTTGGCAAAATTCGGGATTAATAATAGGTACCAGACTGAAAGCAGCTACAGTTTTTCCTCCTAACATCTAGCTACAGTATATAACAATAAAACATGCGCCGAACGAACCCTAAGTGCGCCTCCAAATGAGAATGAATGAATATAGGCCACAGAGAAAGAAGAAAATGAGAATATTTCTCATGAGAATGTTTTCATTTACTAACAAAAAACATTATCATATTTTGGTTAAACCTATTTTAAGCACGAAACACAAACTGCTAGCTAATATTAGTAGGTTCATATACCTACATATACATAAATAGCAAACTGCCAGACTTTCAAGGTTTTAGAAGCCTATCCGTTGGCAACAAAGCACTAAAAATTCTGTTTTTCATTTATCCATCAAGTTTTTATGTTCCACCATAAACCCGGCCTGGGATTAAGGTCAGAATAAGTTCGAAGTCTGTCAGCAATTTAAGGCAATGTCTTCGGAATCCCACGTCTAATACGTGGGCTGTTTAGGACCCGGTTTGTTAGAGGCGCGCCATTCTCCCGTTAACAATGGTATCGGATCACTAATCTTGAAATAGTTTTAATGAAAAATTTTAACCTTCTGTGGTTCCATTACTCATATTTTTTGTTTTTTGTTGCTGTATGGTGCTTTCTACCAATTATCATTTTAATGTCTTCAGTCACATATAAAACACTACCTGCGTATTTCAAGGTCGACAAAGGATTAATAACAGTAAGGGCAATTAGAACTTTTTGTGAAGGATATTTACGATGCCAATTAAAGTGAGCTTGCTAAGAATAATTATGATACGCGTGTGTAAATCTTAGTCCGATGCGGTACGGTAACAAAGCAATAAATACTTTTGTAATTTACTGCTGCAGTCGAGAATTAGCATAGACACCTTGAGCGAGTTATAGATTTGATCCTATTTATGTAGCGGCACGATTCTATCAGGGCAAGGACTGACTCTGAGAACGCCAAACTGCTAACCAGAGTGTAGAAAAGAAAGAAAAAAGACTACGAAGCTGATATCAAAAAGATAAATCTATACTAATATATAAAGCTGAAAGGTTGTTTGTTTGAACGCGCTAATCTCTGGAACTACTGGCCCGATTTGAAAAATTCGAAATAAAGAATCCAGGAAGGCTTTACGCTATATAAACATCATGCTACGATCAATAGGCGCCGAGCATAACTATACGCGAACGAAGACGCTGGCGGTCGCTAGTTATAAATAAAAGACACAAAGGGACAGTATCTGAATGTCTAAACTTTTCAACCGGGATAAAAACCTACCTAACCAATTTAATTTTAACAGTTAACTAGCTGACCCGTGCGAAAAATTCGCACTATACTAATAATTTGAAAATAGTATTCCATAGTACCAGGGACGAATATCTGTCGATTCGTGGGTCGGACGTTCAGATTGGTTCGATAGAAAGAGAGAAAAAGGGAGAAAACTGTTTCAGACCCTTGGAGAAATAATATATATGGCGATGTTACCAATGGACTATAAAACACATAAAGCATAACATTTACTTTTCTTCACTTTTAAAATGATGACAGTTTTCTTTCCACGCCTCCAGCGATTCATTACGATTGCATGGACAGTTGGTTCGTTCCCAGCGCGGGCATTACGTGACCGTTTGTAAGGACTTGAATACTACTCGAACACAAAAAGTTTTCGCGTGAAATGTCGACTAGTAGCGAGACTTTACGCTGAAGTGTTAATAAAAGATAAGAGCTGTGTTCTTGGAAGTGGGCTAGATTTGGATCGTTGTACGAATTAATGAAATTGAAGTACGAGTATTGTACTTACGGTTGGATCATTTTTTTCTGGACTCCTGCTAATGAAACAGATGTAGTTATCAGTTTTTTGTTGAATTTTTAATATTTCGAAGGACTAGGGAGTCATGAGATTAAAGACATTTCAGGTAACTACGACGTTATACGTAAAATAAAACAAAAGCTTGCCTTTTTAAATAAACTTTTGAAAACTCTTCTCCCGATAATTCACTGGATTGTCTGGTTTGAAATATTTTTTGTAAAGACAAAGAAACAATCCAATGTGAAGCAGTTATCCGGTCGTAAAAGTCTAGATTTCATAAAGATAGAAGGCAGAATTATTGCTCTTGTTACCGTTCGTCATTAATGTGTATTCATCATGGCTATACAATTTTTATGGGCAAATAGAGAATTTCAAGATTTTAACTTTCATATATCTACTATACAGTATACTGATTTTTGCTTTCTTTTATAAAATAAAAATCTTTGAATGATTTTTTTTTTCACATAAAAAAAAAAAAATTATATTATCTTTATTAAAAGAGTCTAGAGCTTATCTTGCCATCCCTGTTTGCTCTAAAGTTAAAAACATTACCTATAAACCTACAATTTGAATCACGTTCAAGACTTGCAATATGATTTTCATTTCGATCTAGAATTACGTCTATACCATGATCAACAACAGCATTTACAACTTCATTGATAGCTATATTAAGATCATTATCATCTACCATTTAATTAAACTGTATTTTAAACTGTTTTCAAGTTCATCCTGTATTCCTTCGAGGCTTGATAGAACTAGTACGAACTAAAAACTTAAAATTACTCTTATCCGGTTTGAACCAGTTATGTAATTTTGTAGTTCGCCATATGTATTGCATACTAGCTGCGCCTGGCGGTTTCACCCGTGTAGGGTCGATGTTTTTTATATATGCTCCGTTCCTATTAGCTGCAGCATGATGTTATAATATATAGCCTAAAGATTCCGGGATTAATGGGTGATCCGGGATAAACGGGAAATATGGTGTCTAACGCAAAAATAATTTTTAAAATCGATCCAGAGATAGTTAGTTCCTGAGAACAGCACCTTCAAACAAACAAACAACCTCTTCAGCTTTATATATTCGTATAGATTGATATCCGTAGCATCCGTATGATAAGTATTCAGTCACCCTTGTATCTGAAATAAATCCATGTATATTTTTGTCATAATATCTGATGGCGAAATAGTCTTAGAAAGATACCAGATATAGAAAACAATTAAAAAGTCAAGTAACTTGATGCACGTGGATAAAATTTTAAATGTCGCAGAAAACCGCTGGATGCGGGAGGCACTGGACCGGTCGTCGTGGAGAACCTTGGGGGAGGCCAATGTCCAGCTTATGATGATGAACAATGTCGACTCATCTACCTTTTTCCCCAGTCAGCTTCCAGTCTAAGCGGATTCAGTTGAATACCTTATTTTTGTAGCAGGATTAATTTCGACTGAGGAGAATAATTATTAGAAACAAAAAATAAATAAATTCAACAAGCCAACAACTAGAATACAGATGAGAATTTCAATACAGCTGAATTATTTAAATTAGACTATCTATTCTATACAAAAATTAGAACGATGATGGGGTCTAAATTAAAAGGTGGCGCCTAAATCAATAACGGAAAGCGACGAAAAGTACAATATGAAGAAGAATATTACGATTTACGCTCCATGATATAAAGAGGGGACCGAAAACTGCCGATAGACTAAAACGAAAACAACTCCAAATGAAATGCGTCGCCGTCTTTAATTTGAATGAATATATCGTGTCCTTACTATCGCTCTGACCTACATAAGTAACGTGATAGATTGTTCGTATAAATTATAATGTTTTCAATGAACACTATTTCATAACACATTGTTGGACAGAACAATTTGCGTAACGTGTGTACTACGTCTTCCTGTTATCAACCGAGCTCACTCTTGTTTAGATATTAACCGTGGTATGTTATAAACTTATAGTCATTATGATGCGATGGTTGAAGAATTTTTCAATTATAATTCTGGATATAAAAAGCCCAGTACAAGTATAGACCTCATAGATGGCGGACAAAATGAATGACACTAACTGAGGAAGTCTGTGCATTCATTTTATGAAAGAAATGCGGAATTAATCATGACATCTTGTTTAAATATTCTGAAGTTATTGAACTTTGCTATACCGTAACTTTGTGTTAAGTCTATGACCCAATTTACACACATATCCTTTGAAAATTTCATATTAATCAATAATCAAAAACAGATTTGTCTCAACCAAAACGAATAGCCCACCTCCTACATATGGCGTAGTTGCAGACGCCTACATGGATCTAGAAAGTTCCGCTCAAAGCATTTCTTTCCGCAATAGCGTGTATTCCTTTCGACTCAGGGACGACTACTGAACCGTAGACCTCAGGTGCTCCTTCTGGGTTCAACACGCATGCGCACTGCGGACCAGGTCTGCATGCAACCAACCAACAACATTTAGGTACAGTGCGCAAAACTCCTGCTGCAGAGAATTGAGTTTTAGCGCCATTGACATAAAGAAAAGATTCCATTTCGCGATGATTACATTTGCTAACTTCTTTATAACCCTTCGTATATGTTATGCGGCCACCTATTCGGAACGTTGTGATCAGGTGATGGAAACAGCGTGATAAGCATCTCGGATTATAGGAGGAAGAATACTAAGGTTTTTTGTCGAAAAACATTCTTTGTAAGCTTGTTACCAACTGGGGTTCTACGTTTAAACATTTCAAAAGAAAAATTGGAGATGTTTTCTCAATTAGCAATAAACACATTTTGCATGTAGTAATGCTGATTTCTGTTCCACATTCGGTCGTGACTTAGTGGAAACATGGGTCAGTGTCAAAGTAAGTGGGAAATGGGTCATAACCACAGGCTGATGTCATAGCGGCATTCGATACGCCGCAGTTGTCTGGGTACACTAGCCCTAGGACAACGAATGTAAATTTTACACGAATGTGAATGAAACCGACCTTCGCCAATTCGAATGAGCAAACTCCAAACCTTGGGAGTTGCTGAAATTGTATCTAATACATATAAGTCTAAATTGTCAATGGTTTCAATAATAAATAAAAGACGTAGATTTGTAGGTATCAAGGCTCAGGCAGATATTACGTTGCTTTTATAGCCTACATTCTTTTTCGTAAGAAGATTTCCAGATTTGTAAGCATTCAGTAAATTGTATAGTGTAAATATTATAAAGAGATATGATTGTATTTTTTATTTCTTTTTAGATGTTAGTTTATTTTTGTTTGTTTTTTTACGCTTTCTCTAACGTGAAAGCGTTCAAAGTAAAACGGCTAAACTTATTTTTATGAATTCTGTGCACATAGATAAAAAATGACCATGATTTTTTTTTTTTTTTTTTTACGGACAAAATCACACAGATTGAGCTAGCCCCAAAGTAAGCTCGAGACTTGTGTTATGGGATACTAACTCAACGATACTATATTTATAATAGATACATATATAGATAAACATCCAAGACCCAGGCCAATCAGGAAAAGATCGTTTTCCATCATGACCTGACCGGGGATCGAACCCGGGGCCTCCACGTCGCAGGCAGGCGTGTTGACCGCTGCGCCACGGAGGTCGTCATAAGATTAGGATAAAAATGTAGGATAGTTTTTAAACCGAAGGATTGAGATTCACAGATCTAGCAGAATATAAAGGAAAAGAAAGTGTATGAAGGCACATTTACGCAGCCGCCTCTTTATTCGAAACTTGTCAATATAAATACATATTTTACATTGCTTGATTTTGAAAACTTTACCATCAACGATTGCATCACTACTTATGAGATGAGGGCGGGACCGCGGTCAAGCACCAGTTCTTTTATAAAATTAAAAAAAAAAAGTAACCATATACCTACCTAATGCACAAGTTCTAAAATCTTTCTGAATTAATCTGAATAGAGATATAAGGCAAGCTCCTCGTAAATTCTCCAAAATTAATTTCCGTCAACACTATCGTTTGTCTGCGACGTAATTTCGGCTAAAAGCTACCCAATAAGAGGGTAGACGTATATCAGGGATGCATAAAGCCCAGCGTCTACCAACAAAAAGGGGAGAGAATTGATTAAGGAATAGCTTCTCTGTTTACATTTTAATATTGCACACATAATATACCAATCCAATAAGGTCGGTAGTTTCAAAGAGCCTTTACATCTGAGAGTTTACTTAGCCAGAGACAGGCGAAATTAAATGCAGAGTAGGTTTCGTATGCGAGTGCGTGATCCACGTTCATTTTACATCCAGTTTCATTGTGGTTGACACCGACTTCCGGAATTAAATATTATTTTTCACTTTGTGGTGTTACGTTTTTTTTTTGGAAATCCTTTTTCGTAGTTTTTATTTTACACATTTTATTTGCGAATAGTACTAGTATCCAGCTGGACTGGACACTAATCCCAAAATAGTTGGAATAACGCTAGACAAAAAACGACGCAATTTCGTTTACTTGAATTATGATTCGCAATTTTGGTTTAAAAACTAAACTACTGAATTTGATTTTGATAAAATTATAGGGGACCAAATTGAAAGTTATCACATAAAAAAACCTTCGAAAACGGTTGGCGTGATAATCAGTTATTTGACAATTTGTCGCAAATTTAACACTTAATACGGTTTTCTCATGGATGCTAGTGTCAGAACTGAACCAAAGTGAAAAGGACCACACGGGAAGCACTAGCCTCCAAATAAAAAAGAATCATCAAAATCTCAACCAATAGAAAATTATGAGGTACAGAACAAAAAAATACAGTCGATTCCCTCCTTTTTATGAAGTCGCTTAAAAAGAGTTTGAAATATATATGTATAATATAGAGGAGAGGTATATATACTTGACAACAAACACATCGATCACACAGATCTCTGTATTCCGGCTGTTGTTATAAGTAATTAGTTTGTGCAAAACCGATGTCAGATGAATGAAATAACTTTAAATTAGAGTTGGTTTATTTACCGCATTTACGATTTATAGTAATAAGCTTGTGTT
Source organism: Sesamia nonagrioides (assembly GCA_017933935.1). NCBI lineage: Eukaryota > Metazoa > Arthropoda > Insecta > Lepidoptera > Noctuidae > Sesamia > Sesamia nonagrioides. The sequence goes on along the minus strand of JADWQK010000020.1, from coordinate 75,218 downwards.
TACTGTTTCACCCGCGTAAGTTAAGTTCCTCTAGGAATATCGGGATTTAAAAGTACTTTCGCCTTTATAAATATCGATTATTATATGATGATATCGTGAGATTCTTACAAATAGCTAAGCAAGACCCAGAATGAGTATTACTGGTGTATTACCTATTATTAATAGTACCTCCACTCGAGAACCCTTCGGCCCCATCGGGCATCGGTGCTTCGGGCAATGTGCCCGGCCCACTGCCACTTAAGTGTTGCAATTATTCGGGCTATGTCGGTTACTCTCGTTCTTCTGCGGATCTCCTCATTTCCGATTTGATCACGCAGTGAAACTCTAAGCATAGCACTCTCTCCGCGCTCCCATGCCCGTTGAGTGATCGCATCGGAAGACGCAGTGTGGATGGAGGCCCCCGACAAGATGGACCGACGACCTGTTGAAAGTCGCGGGAAACCGCTGGATGCGAGAGTCGCACGAACGGTCGTCGTGGAGATCCTTGGGGGAGGCCTGTCCAGCAGTGGACATCTTTCGGCTGAAACGGGGACGACGAATAGTAGGTACCTCAATACAGTAGGCAGATAATACCTAAGCGAGCCATCTATAGAACTATTGTAGAAGACAGCTGACGGCTAATGCTGACATCTAATGTCATACATCTTTTGAAAAGACAACTGTCTACGTTCTGTCTCAATCGAATGTTATCATAATACAGGAATGGAAAATATCTGCTTTGAATGAAGCTATTAGAGATTCTTTGATAATATCATTGCATAGTATTGAAACCTATAATTTATCATTAGGGAAACTTTGTAAGCATTTGTGGACCTACAAACCTTTAATAATATGCGTAGTATTCTGGTAACAAACTAACAGATCGGATTAGGAATACGACCATCCGTTACATAACAATTATAACTGATGGCTCTTGGAAAGCTGCCACTCTCAATTGGAATTGGGCTGGACATTTTGCAGCCCCAATGGATTCCTCTCAATGGCTAACTCGCAGCATCGCCGCAGACAGAGATGGCGGAATGAGACTGTTCTCCTTCAACAAGAGCTGGTCCATGACAGCTAAATGGAGAGAAGTGGAAAGAGGAAGAGGATGGAGGCCTTTGTCCTGCAGTGGGACATCACGCGGCTTTTAATAATAAAATAATAATATTAATTCAAGCATTCTGTTCGAGGTTGAAAGGAATAAAGTTATGGCCAGCGATATAAGTCAGTCGTTGGAATTATATATATATAATAAAGACACAGTAGCCATATTCAAATCATGAAGATTACAGACAGACAAATGATAAAGAGTCTATTGAAGTAGTGGTGTTTAGGATTCCGTACCGAAAGGATATAAACGGGACCCTATTAACACTGCGCTGTCTGTCTCTCTGCCTGTCACCTGTACCTCATGAAGTGAGATAACTTGACAATTGGGTTGTATCCCAAAAAATAATTTAATGTCCATCAGATAAATTTATAAAAAATATTGAACACGTATTTTTTATTTTCTCTTTTATTCAAATACTTAAGAAGATATATTGATTTGAAATGTCGCATGACGTCACGCCGTGATACAAAATATACCACGGCGTGACGTAATTAGCCCCCACTCCGTAACTTTAATTCGCTATATCTCAGTAGCTTTTGGTAATTTCGACAAAATAAAAAATACGGGTCTTAATTTTTTTTATTATCTATTAGACGGACTAATTATATTTTCGGTTTTCATACCTTGGATACATCCCTATTGATTTTTTCAGAGAAAATGTGTTTCGGTTGCAGCTTTAACAACAGATATTTTACAAAAACTGACATTTCTTGGTACGGAACGCTTTGTGCGCGAGTCCGATTTGTAATATTTTTCTTTTCATACGTAAGTTTTAAAATTTTTAGACGCACCGTACTTATACATACTTGTAGTTTGCAGAACTGTGCGAAATCGCAAGTTCTGTTTATATATTGTACCACGTATACCCAGATTCAAAGCTCTGTTAACACAAACAATTGGTACTTAAGCTTTCCTTCAAGTTAAGTTGTAAGAAAAACAATCGGAAGTAGCGAAAGTCAAACAGTTCCAACTTCCACTCGAAACAATGTTCAGAATTGTGATGTTCAAAGTAAATCGTGATTTGGTTTAATTTACGAAATGGTACCTAATTTAACAATACCGCCTTCCCTTGTCCACATTTCAACTAAATTTAAGATCTTGTATCTTTTTCTTTATTTTTCATTAATAATATTACAGAAGACAGATATTACTTTAGTGTTGTCAAATTAGTCTTCTTCTTTCAAGGTGAGATTCAACCTCAACTCTTGATCCATGACCTCTGTGGAATAGATACCACAATTTTGCCAATAACACGTGTAACAAATTATAGTAATTCTTTGAAAATTTTATTTCACAATAATGTGCGGACTGACAGTTGAAAAAGACGGCCGCGTGAACCGTCTATGGGGGAGGTTTGGGCGAAGTCATGATTTGGCCACTATGCTGCAATATTTCAATGTTCTTTATGAATTATTTACTGAATGCACTTTTTACTACATACAATACATCACGCATTATTTATAGCGTCGTTTACTAAATAAAAGCGCGTGACACTCATCTTAGCTTTCCAGCTTAGCTTTTTAGTGAAAAAAAATCTAAAGGACGTCTTTTTATAGGGCACAAGAAATTCACCTGTACAAAATTTCAACTGTCAAGCTATAACCGTTCATGAGATACAGCCTGCGCCTGGTGACAGACAGTGGAGTCTTAGTAACAGGGTTCCGTTATTTACCTATCGAGTAGGAAACCCTAAAAAATCATGATAGAAGATGAGAACCAATAACATCTGTACGGTGCAACCGCACATCAGTATAGAATCGTCAGCATTTACGCCTCGCATTCATTTTACTTTATAATAATCATTAGTTCCCGTCGAGCCGTCAGGTCGGGCGTTCTCATTACGGCCAGCAAAAGTCATCATGTGTCACTCATTTCACACACATCAGTTCATTAGCTCATTTTACCTATAACTTTGGAACAATATAGCAGTTTATATAAACTTAGCATCTTTTATTGTATTCTGCCTACTATATCATCTATAAGTAGTGTGTGATCTAGCAAAAGATCATATAATAACACTGACGAGAGGATCTAACTCGATTTGGCATTTCCTGTTTCTTCTGCAGATAATAATAATAAACGAATCAGACTTATTGAACCGTTTATATTAAACTCTAAATTATATCGTTTACAAAAAATAGGGCTCCTAGTGTCAATCGTTCCTATTCCTACTAGGTTCATAAATTATACATAGAAGAGTAATCGACTTATTTTAGAAGAGATTGAAGGAGAAATTTACAGTTGACTCTCATCATCATCTCATCGTTAATCCCAGTCACTTCCGAAGCTTTTTCAGTTTTGGAGTCTGGGCTCTGTTTTACCGTTCTAACTGCTGATTTCAGCTAAACTTTGATATTTTCCGTGAAGCGACTGCCGTCTGGCCTCCACAACCCGAAGGCGATATCGAAACATTGCAGTTAAACCATTTGTTGGACTTTTGAGAGCTCTAACAACCCAGTTGACTCTATCAACTATTTTTACCACTAGAATCTTACAAATCGATTTTTAATTAATTCCTTCTGAAAAGCTACCTAATCGCCGAACACATTTTTGTCAAATGATTCTGACTAGTTGGGATCGTTTGAACCAAATGGACCAATGGGCGGTCCGAACGAACCCAACTGATGCCAACTAGTCGCAATCATTTCACAAAAATGTTTTCGCCGATTAGGGGGGTTTCATCATATAAATAGACACGGTTGTCAGGTCCCTTGTTCAATACCTAAACTAATTTAAGTTAGGTGCATCTATTTCTTTAGACTATTTCATTAGGAAAAGGCTAATTGGGAATTTGCGCGCCTTGACCACGATTTTCTCCCTTCTTAAATCACCCACTCCTCCTTCTTATCTTGTGACTCACTTCCAATATTTATGTTCTTCACACTCTAAGAATCTGCGTTCTTCTAACAATCCCCTCTTACTCTGTCCTTCACATACGTCTGACTTTGTTCCTTCTTCATTTCACATTCAATCCATTCTTCTATGGAATGCGCTTCCTCTTGATATCAGGATGGCCGCCAGTCGGTTTGCATTTAAGCGGAAATTGCAGAGTTATTTTCGCAACAACTAGCGTAGAGTTATTGCTACACCCCTCTCCCAAATTTTAGTTTTTTTTTTTATGTATATATTATAAGTATATATTTTGGTAATAGTATGTATGTATATTTAGCTTATTTAAGTATTTTTTTAATAATTATAGGGGCTTTTTTTTCCTTTAAATATTCTTTCAAGCTAAAGCACCTACCATCTTATCTCTTCACCACCTGGGGTTGACTGGTAGAGAATGCCTAAGGCATTAAGTCCGCCTCTGTATATGTCATGTGTGCAAAAGAATAAATAAATAAATAAATATTAGTTTAGTTCTATCAAATTAAGATATTCCATAGACAGTTGAGATTTGATTATAAACATGACGATCAAAACTGTCTACTACTACGGCGTATGTTTCATCATCATCAAACTTTTTATCGCTCCATTACTGGGCACAGGGGCCCTAGCCAATGTAACATCGCTTCCTAGCAAAGCGAAATCGAATACTAAACCAACCAATGGCAGGAACGATTGACCACGTGATTTATCGCGTCGCGTGGTCAATCGTTCCCGCCATTGGTTGGTTTGGTATTCGATTTCGCTTCGCTATGAAGCGATGTTACTTTGGCTACAGGCCCTGGTCTCGTCTCATACAGAGAAGGATTGAGCTTTATCACAAACGACTTATGTTTACCCAAGATAACAGACCATTTTAAATTGACTTTACAGCTCATTGATGAATGAATGTCTAATCATAAAAATGTCTATATTATATGCCGCAGCATCTTTTCCCAGGTTTGATTAGTTATTTAATTAATAAGATAGCATTTCAATTAAACATCGACTGTTCAACTAACGACCTGAATAATATTCAATACAATGGTTTACGTTGAACTGTAACCGAATTGGTCGCAGTAACTAAGGCAGAAAGAACATCCCGAACTACGAAATAGGAAAATACGAAATAGGTTAGAAATGTGCGGTCCAGCCGAGAGAGGGAAGCGAGGCGAGCACTACGTACTTCCAAAGGCCAGGCGATTGACTAAACGGCTATTAAACCGGCTGTGACATACTTACGTTGAATAAAACAGTAACCTTTTAGAAACCTAAAATAAGTACAACATAACCGAAGTTATTACTTACTAGTTAGGTTCAAAACAGACTCCGTTCCTCTCGTGCATGAAGGATAAACGACAATTTTCGTGCTAATTTACGATCGTAGACTTATAGAAACAGAGAATCAGAAAATTTGTATCGGAGACGAGAAGCCACGTCTATGTGTAACACTTGATAGGTCTATATTCACGCCAACTTTGTTATACTTCCAACAGTCTTAACTTTGTTAGAGGCAGAAACTTTGTTTGGGCCTTTTTAGTACATATAGCTACATATATACAAAATAATATGGAGGAGGTTTAAATACGTAGTGAAATAATACGAATTTATAGACATGGGCGCCGAATTTCTTTCTTGTTTACAAACTAAACAAAATTTAAGTTAAATGAATATTTTTGTATCTATGTCATTAATTAAAAGACAGACGATAAATAGTTATTAGTTCAGCCCTGCTTGATTTCTATTTAAACGCATGTTTAACGAATAAACAATCTTTATATTTAACTAGCGGCCGCCAGCGACTTGTTCGCGTTTTAAGTTAGTTATGCTCCGCTCCTATTGCTCGCAGCGTGATGTTATATAGCCTAAAGCCATCCTTAATTAATAGGCTATTCAACGCTTAACGCGATTTTTTAAATCGGACCAGTAGTTCCTGAAATTAGCGAGTTCAAACAAACAAACTCTTCAGCTTTATATTATGTATATTAGTATAGATTAATAATGAGGTTACAAGAGTAGTGTGATAATAAAATAAGTAGGTAAGTACTAGTTCTGAAGGTTGATAATCCGTAATTAAATATCTAATATACCTTCAAAATCTAGTGGAATCTCATCTCCCGACAATCAATGCCAAAAACATTTCAATAATGAAGAAAAGTTAGAGATCATCATCAACCTTTTTATCGTCAGACTGCTGGGCACAGGACTCCTCTCATAAAGAGATGGAAATTAGAGATATTTTTGACAAATCGAAACTGGGATCAGACTCCGAAAATTACCTCTGATATATTCAATGTGCAAATATTATACAACTTTTTCCACTTTCAAATCAAATAGTCTGCACTTCGTTATTCCTAGTTGGGATTACAACTGGTACTAATTCTTTAATCACTAGTTCGCTAGTAAGCCTCCAGCTTACATCTTTTTATTTATCAACACGGTCCTACTATTTTTGTTTACCGTTTAATTAAAATAGCTGTCATGCGTGAATTGCACTCTCGAACTCTCGTATTAATACGGATTTCACATCGACAGCAATTTGTACCAGGTTTTTGATTTAACTACAGAACAGTAAATTCGTTGCTGGATTTGGTCATTCCAATATTAGTGATACGAGCAGCAGTAACATTTACAATTCAATTAAAATCTGAACTGATAATAACAATTACAAATATACATTCCAAAATATAAACCGACCTCTGCATCGTTGGGGAAAAGCTAGACAATTGATCCTAGTTACAAACTCGTTAGTGATATTAATATGCTTCACAACTTCAGCTACCCACCACCCGTTCCTGTGTCTTGTATTTGCATATTTAACTTAATCTGACAAAAAGTTTCCCCTGCTTTTCTCTCGTCGTAAACCTTTTTTGTCTTCAGTTTCATCAAAGCCATCGTTTACTCATTTGATGAACTATTTTAGCATATTATTACTAATATCGCTAGTACTACAATATGTGGAAGTTTGAAAGGATGGATGGTTGCTTTGATGGTGATGTTGGCACTTAGATGGTTTATAACCATCATCATCATCTCAGCGTTAAATTCGTTAATCCCAGTCGCATCCGAAGCTTTATCAGCTTTCGAGTTTGGGCTTTTGGCTAAACTTCGATATTTTCCGTGAAGCGACTGAAGTCTGACCGCATGCAGAAGCATTGCAGTTAGACCAATTGTTGGACTTTTGCGGGCTCCAACAACCCGTAACAACTGCTATTAGATATGGTTCGTATGGCAACCGGGACCAACGACTTAACGTTCTTTCCGAGGCACAACTGGACAAGTGCAAATATTCATGCATACAAATATTTGCATTGCGCGGGGATCGAACCCGCGCTTCCTTGCGCAGTGGCCACGTTCGCTACCGCTACGCCACGAGGCTGTCGAAGTGTTAGATGGTTTATAACCGTTTATTCATATTTTCCCACAACTGGGACACTGGCCTCCTGCCTGAGAGAGAGAGTGGGCGTAATCCACCAGACTCTGTGTAGGTTTGTAGATGTCACATATCTTAGATTTTTGATTATACATATGACTTGCCAGATTCATCGTGATGATTTTTTTCACAGTTTCGAACTAAGGTAACTTATGTCTAACTAGCGGACGCGAGCCACTTCGTTCGCGTGGAGTTAGCTATGCTCCGCTCCTATTGGTTGCAGTTTTGCCTGCATGGTTGCCTGGACTAATGGGCTATCCAACGCAAAAAGAATTTTTCAAATCGGATAAGTAGTTCCTGAGATTTGCCCGTTCAAACAAACTATACAGCTTTATATATTAGTATAGAGAGAGCGTTCAATATCTCGTTGAAAAAAAGTGTTGAACTTAATTGAAAATCTACAGTAATTATCATCATCCCAGCGTATAATCCCGGTTGCATCCGCGGCTTTCACGTTGGAGTCCAGGGTGCGCAAGACCTCAGTTTACTGCATTTGTAGCTATAGCATCTTTAGCTATAGCACAAAATCTTGATTTTTTTTATCTTTCTTTTAACTTCATCATCATTTCAGGGGAAAGACGTCGACAGCTATAAGCTTCCCCCAGGTCTACCTCCCTTTCCTCGGTTCTGCACTTTCCGCAACCTGCAGATTCCTGCGACCCTCTCAACACTTGCGACCTTTCTTTGTAGTCCACCAAATTTCTCACGACATGGCGTCAATAGTCCAGCATGACGCATATTCCCACACATTCGGCTGCCAATATTACAAAACCGTCAAGTGCTATCATACGAAGGCTCCAGTAGTCGTGTTTATTAAAGGATATTGCTCTATGATCGAGTTTATTGCCTACTGTGCGGTAAGCTCAGCGAAGTTGGTGACGTCACCCCTCCCATTCGGACTGTGACCGCATCGCTATCACTGGCGCATATCTATCATAGTGGCTGTACACAGTGAAGTAGTTTTATGTGTTAGCTGTATGTGATAGGAACGAATGAATTGTGTGTTATTTAAATATAAAACAGATTTATGAGAGTAACTTTTTGTTTATAGGTAAGCACTTAGTGTATTTAAAAAAAATGTCAGTGCCATTCAGCTTATTATTAAATAAAGTGCACATTTATTTAAACAATGCCTTTATTGGCTGGCTTGAGTGGAGATTCGCACGTGCAAACGTGCTTGAAGTAATGAAGGATTCCAGTAAAATGCTGGTAGGGATCTTGACGGTACTTTCGGGACTGTTGTGATATCCATGGGATACCAATCCACTTCTCATAAGCAACTCAGGACATATTGTTCCCTTGTCACCACGACACGGCAATGACGACGTGCTAGTAACCGTTTTCGAGGGCTCAGGCAGGAGACATAGTTGTTCCAAAGTTATTAGTAAATGGTGTAATATAACCACTCAAACCCATAGTGGAACTTTTTTATTCTTCCATAAACTGCAAATACGAGTAGTCCTTGGCCAACCGGGGATTGTCCTTCGTTCCACTTGCATAGTGCTTAGCGTCAGTTGGTGCCACGTTTCATTAAAATTTTCTAAGGGCCTTCTGCGAATGTTTTGGCCCCGTCGTACGCCTACCAAAGGACCGGGATCTCAGAGTCCCGAGATGAGTAAAAAAAATTAATGCAATATTAAATAATAATATAAGGTTTCTTTTTACCTTTTATGGTACGGAACCATAAAAAACGGAGCAGATGTAAAAATAAAGTAACACTAAATCCTGCTATAACTTATATGAATATACTAAAAGCGGTTGCGCCAATTTAGATGATTAGGAAAAGTAAGTGTTATGTTGATCGATTTAAGCTGCTGACCGTACTTAATAGAATCAGTTTTACGGCTTATTACTCATATTTTCGTTTCCTAAAATCGTCGTTTATATGGCGTTTTTACGTTGAAGCAAAATATATACAGACAAAATATCTCTCAAATGTTATATGACCCTGGATATCTAGGGTCATACTGATCAGAGTTCTAACTTCTAAACAACGCAAATGAGGTAATCAAATGTCATACAAGATAAATTATTTATTTTCTGTAAATAGGTATGTACAAGACTTTTACATGTCAATCATAGTAAGTACTTTAAACTAGTTCGGCGTTTCCTATCTAACTACTCTGAGAATTAACCCAAAAACCAACTCATTGGTCAAAGTATTTTTTAAAGTCCAGAGTATTTTAAGGAAAGAACGCCACAGACTGAGAGGACCTGTCCAGTGACTTAATGGTAAAAAATCGTGCAACTCAACTCAGAACTTGAGAACATACCTACTTACCACCTTTTTCCAACGATAATACCTACATATTTAATGACACTGGTTTTAGGGTCCTCCGAAAATGTGAACGAAAAGGGTGAACCTCTATTTAAAGTTAGGCACAGGCAACTTAACAACCCACTCCAATTGTAGTTGGTTGCTCTGCACTCGAAGTTGTTGACGAGTATATATACCTGGGACAGAAAGTCCAACTAGGTAGGTCCAACTTCGAGAAAGAGGTGTCTCGGCGAATCCAGCTCGGTTGGGCAGCGTTCGGGAAGCTACGCTACATCTTCTCGTCGTCCAAGATAACACAGTGTCTCAAGACGAAAGTCTTTGACCAGTGTGTGTTGCCAGTGATGACTTACGGAACTGAAACGTGGTCGCTCACAATGGGCCTCATACGAAGGCTCAGAGTCACACAAAGGGCAATGGAAAGAGCTATGTTAGGAGTTTCTCTGCGTGATCGAATCAGAAATGAGGAGATCCGCAGAAGAACCAAAGTCACCGACATAGCTCTGCGAGTCGCTAAACTCAAGTGGCAGTGGGCAGGGCACATTGCTCGTAGAACCGATGGCCGATGGGGCAGCAAGGTTCTGGAGTGGCGGCCACGCACTGGAAGACGCAGCGTAGGGAGACCCCCAACAAGGTGGACCGATGACCTGGTGAAGGTCGTGGGAAGCCGATGGATGCGGGCAGCACAAGACCGGTCATCGTGGAAAGCCTTGGGGGAGGCCTTTGTCCAGCAGTGGACATCTATAGGCTGAGGAAGACAGGCAACTTGACATCGCAGTCTGAAAAGCTGGGAAAGATCTGTGTGTGCCTTAGCAGTAGTCAGTCACACCACGTCGCCGGTTGGAATATTTGACGTGGACAGCGGCTGTACTTCTTAAAACTGCACAGACCTTTTGGCTTTTATGAATATACTAGTGGCCACCAGCGACTTCGTTCGCGTGGAGTCACTTATGCTCCGCTTCTATTGGTCGCAGCGTGATGTTATATAGCCTAAAGCCTTCCTGGATTAATGGCCTATCCAACGCAAAAAGAATTTTTCAAATCAGACCAATAGTTCCTGAGATTAGCGCGTTTAAACTAACAAACAAACTCTTCAGCTTTATATTATTAGTATAGATTTTATTATAAATAAGTTATGTAATTTAGGTACTTATCCACTTAACAGTAGAACAATTATTATTATCCCAATGTGTACGATTCAGTGAATAATTACCTAAATTAATTACTTACATAATTATTAGGTACACATTTTTTTTTTTATATAGATATATAGATAGCTAGGCAAGCCGTCTGCAGTGCGATTAGTGGAGCGGCTGAACGTTCGACTGCTGCGCTGCGTGTCGCGGGTTCGATTCCCGCACGGAACGAATATTTTTATGGCGTACAAGTAGTTGTTTGGTCTGGCTGTTTGTGTATGTGTGTTTAAAAATGTTTGTAAACGCACCCACGATACAGGAGAAATTGTTAGTGTGGGCAACGTTTTATTATTATAAAAAAGCACTTTATCTATCTCACAGTTAAAAGTTACGTGAAGTGAGCGAACTAATGTACTATTGCCGAGATTTTTACAGGACCCATCGGCTGGTAACTTGAACAGTCGACCAACCGCTTGGTGATGTCTTGAACACATAGTTTTAAGTTTCTTTTAACTTAAAACAAACTAACACACACACACACTAACACCCTCCTATTATGGAGGGTGTTTATCAGAAAACCTATTTTTTTTTTTATTTGATTAGTGCCTGGCATATTGGCAATGCGTGAGAAAGGTTTAGCATTACTATTGATGATGACATACAGACTATTCTTCTTTCATATCCTTCGACACATCTATAGCATAATCCATTTACGGCACCTATTACTATCGACCTGTGTAGCTACAATCAGTTTTCATTACGAGACTCGATCGTCGATATCGAGCGTGTTTGACTCAGCGATAGGCCCGCTTGAAGGTTGTAAGAACTCTCAACCAATGAGAGTGCCAAACGCGCTCGATATCGACGATTGAATCTCGTAATGTAAACTCATGGTAGTTACACTGCTATCATTTTGCTATGGTGATTGTGAATAGCCTATTATGCCTAACGCCAAGCACCCTCTGTGAGAACGGATGACGTCAGCACTTTAGTAACCTATGCAACGAGACTGCTTTATTATCAGTAGTGTATATCTATCATTGCCTACGTACAGACGACAGCATATCATGCTACTACAATCTGTCCGATTTCTTTATTAGATTTTCAACTTTATCCCTAAAGCATTAAGGCTCAAGGTTGATTGGGAACATTCGGCAGTTTGGGGTAGCTTCACCTGCTGTCGTCTGTTAAGTACAACATCATTGTAACTTGTGAAAAGTCGTAAATAATGTGTAGGTAGAACGAGACACGCTTTTATCTAATGCATGACGTGGAAGTTGACAGTTGATTGTGACGTAACTTTTTAGGTGGCTTTGATATTATCCCCCTTATTCATAAACGTTGCTTAAAGTAAACTAGTGATTAGCGATTCTTTAACCATACATTTTTGACCCTTTAACGTCACTTAACTTTAATCATCTTTTATGAATAAACACTACAGTGTTTAAGGGGTTTATTCATAAACGATGATTAAAGTTAAGTGACGTGCAAATATCTAAAATGTATGGCTAAACAATCGCTAATCACTAGTTAACTTTAAACAACGTTTATGAATAAGGGGGAACGTACCTACTCATTAATATTAACTACAACGTTTTCGTCTTGTCGAAAGCTAGAATTCAATACTTGAATGCTTTCAGGGAGAAATTTATTTATTCATCTACTTAAACTATCATTACAAGCCAATGCCTTATAAATAAAATAAAATAAAAATTGCCTTAAAAATAAGGTTAATTAGGGTAATCCCTAATGCGAAAGTTCAAAACTTTTAACATATTTTATACCCCAATACTATTTGACAAAACATAAATAAAAACAGAATAAACACTCAGTACTTTTGTCAATTCACTCCTCCAACATGTAAATATATTCATCTCAAGTTGTATCTCATTGATGGTGGGCACAGCTGCTCTGGTTATGGATATAGGATAAAATTACAATCAGCGGCGTTGATCATCCTGTATTACATAACTATAGTTACTTAAGTAACTCTCAAAAAAAAAAAAAAAAAACAACGTAATTTTGACCAATAGGTAAATTCTGTAGCCCCCTAAACTTTTATATCAAACGAATATTAGAAAAGCAAAATGTTGATACTATTGTAGTATGGACGTTTTATGTAACCAGGATTACCACATAGGATACATTTTATATCGATATTCCCACGGCATCAGTACTTATGCGGGTGCAACCACGGGGCGCAGCTAGTTTTGTCAATAGAACAAAACTTGGATCTTTATAATGAAATTTTAAGTGACACGCTAATGGATTTGCTATAATATATTGTTAAATTAAAAGGAATTGTCATTACTACCGCAATTAAGTCTTTGAGCTTATCAAATTACTTCGCTATCTTGTAGCGTAATGTACATAGGTACTAACATTTATTTGCATTCATTCCTGCAGGTCAGAAGAAGCATTTCATTACAATCTTTCACAAGAGCCACTGAATGATGAGCGTTGAAGTTTAGAGTGGTCTATGGGTATCGTGCTAAAACTTGAAGACCTCGCTAAGATCATGTGACGTCACCAGCCTAACGCACATCGCACGCCGACCTCCCTGTTTTCACCATGCTTATCTATCAATCACATCACTAAGTTGCCAACAGACTGCCTGTATTATGCATAATACTTGGCTCCCTCTATGAGGACAGGGTACGCACAAGTACACGTCAAACTATACATATCCGGTTTAAGCTGATCTGGCATTGTATAGGACTTGCGTACAATAAGAGGTCAGCATACATAGATAAGGTTTATTCCAAAACAATTAGTTGAAAATGTAAACAAATGTATAAGAAAAGGTGTACCTATGAATGTTAATCTGTACTGCTACTTACAAATTGCGTGTTTAGAATTGGTTCAGTTATTTATACCAATTTTAATAAATCATCTTAAAGGTAACCTCAACACTATCGTCGATGATTTTTCAATAAGGTAACTTAAATTAATAATTGTTGTAAAAAGCTGCTGAGTAATGAGGTTCAATCCTTCTAAATTCAGAGGAAGGTATTGCAAATTGCCTTTAGTTATTTTGGTACGAATGGAGCAATGGATTAACAATATTCTTCCAAACGAAACCCCTTGCTACTGATAGTGTGGTACGCAATAGGGTGCAGAACAGAGTTTACACTTTCATCAGATGCTTTTGGGAACCGAGAAAAAGTAATGCTTATTCTAAAGTTTCTGATAAAATTGCTTGTACTTTATTTATCGTCATGGGTACACCATCGGCCGTACATCCATACTAATATTATAAATGCGAAAGTAACTCTGTCTGTCTGTCTGTTACGCTTTCCCGCTTAAACCTCTCAACCGATTTTGATGAAATTTGGCACAGACAATCTTTAGACCCTGAGAAAGAACATAGGCTACCTTTTATCCCGGAAAAATTTGATATTCCCGAGGGAAATCTAAAAAGCGCGATATAATCGAACTCCACGCGGGCGAAGCCGCGGGCGGAAAGCTAGTTCAAAATAAACATGTAGTTGTGAACGTAAACTGCACGTACGACTGACAGCAGGTTAAGCTACCGAAACTGCCAAATATTCTCGATCAACCTTGAGCCTCAATCCTTTAGAGATAAAGTTGAAAATCTAATAAAGAAACCTGACAGATTGTAGTAGTTTGATGTGCTGTCGTCTGTACTTATTCTATCGTAGCTTTTGCCTATAAAGCCTCTAAGAGAATACGTATGAGCTTCATGACAGGGATCGAACTGCATAATCTTATTGACAGTATTTCGACTATATTGGAAAGCTTGTGTAGGAGTGAACGAGTACGTTGCATAAGCTGAAGAGACTTCTTCCATTATTTTCAACTAGCTTTCCGCTCGCGGCTTCGGCTGCGCGGATTTCGGTTATATGGCGCCTTTTAGATTTCCCTCGGGAATATAAAATTTTTCTGGGGTGTTTTTTTTTAAGTACGCTATTATTTAATCCGGGCTTCTAACTTTACATCTGCAAAATTTCAAAGCAATTGGTTCAGTAGGCACGGCGTGAAAGCGGAACAAACAAACAAACAAACTCACTTTCCCATCCATACTTTACTAATATTATAAATGCGAAAGTAACTCTGTCTGTCTGTTACGCTTTCCCACTTAAACCTTTCAACCGATTTTGATGAAATTTGGCACAGACAATCTTTAGACCCTGAGAAAGGACATAGGCTACCTGTTATCCCGGAAAAATTTGATATTCCCGAGGGAAATCTAAAAAGCGCGATTATATAACCGAACTCCACGCGTGCAAGCTGCGGGCGGAAAGCTAGTTTATAATATGCAGACATGTTGAGTGTAGTTTTAGACTCAGAGAGGTGTATAACAAACATATGACGTTTTCACAACTTTTAAGCCCTTAACATTGCTCGGTTGCCCCACATTAGGAATTACTCCTGTATCGTGGGTGCGTTTACAAACATCAAAACTCACATGCACAAATGGGTCTGGACCCGGGTCCAGACCCATGAAAGATGAGACTCCGGGAGTCTGGAGCCGTACAAATATTTGTTCCGTGCGGGAATCGAACCTAAGAAAGGCAGTGCAGCAGTCGATCGCTCAGCCAGCGTTTTTCTGTAGTAGCAAACTAATCAATTCAACACAAAGCTTCTCTTCATTGATCACATATAAACTCCCACGCATCCATAGCACTGACCTATCTACTGCCTGATCTATGTTGTTCCCGATCTCCATACAATGGGTGGGGTCGGCGCGGGCGCAGCGCGCATTACTACGGCTGGCTGCGCGCATGCGCCTGGCCACTGATCGACACCCGCCACGCATTACAACGACGTACATTTTCCACGAACACGTATAAATAAAGTCGTCGGAGAATTGCCGCAATTTACACAGCCTTCTGTGAATCAGTGATAATTATGAGATAAAAACCACGTCTAGAAACTTTATCGTTTAGAAAACTGACGATGTGAATTATGATAAGGCTCGACTGAAAAGGGCTAGCTAACTAGTGATTAACAAGTAAGAGCACGACCAACAGAGAGCGTAGAAGAAAAGTATTCAAATAAACAAGTCAAAATAAATTATAAACTAAGTCACGGCGCAACAGCCTGCTCAGAGAAACCTGTTTAAAAAGAAAAATAACGAGTGTATGTATGTACATGCTCGCTCTTTGAGAAAAGCGGTGAATGAATGTTGGACTTCCATCTACAGTGAGGCGCTTCGTAGATCACTGTTTATGGGATTTTCTCATGATCGAGTTAGAAAAATCTGGTGTGAGAGTAGAGGCACAACAGAATAAGGATTAAGCATCGCGTCCACTGCGGATCAACCACAACTAGTTTTCGAGAAAACCTGCTTAAAATTACAATAATGTGTATTCCTGGTCTAGGTGGAAAAACAACCTCGAATAGTTTAACATTTTCGAGATAACGCATTCTCAGAAAAAGACATAGTCATTACTTCAAACTAGCTGATGTTTATTTTTGATGCAATTTACGATATAATCAATGTGGGGAACGAATGGTGGGTGACTAACTAAGACTCTATAAGAGTTGCCATCCTCGAACCTTTGATCACCGAACATTAATAGGTTCTTACGCTATAAAATTCTGCAAGCATAATCATTTTTATAATAGGTTGATTCGATGTTACACGCAAAAGATTTATTGTTATTGAAGAATAACCGTGACAACAGTCGCCGGAGCAGATGTCTGCTCTGCTGAGTTCTAAGAAATTATCGTTAGAACAATATGTGTTTTTAGAAATGATTATGTTCTTAGAAGTGTGTTGTTTTCTTTATAGAAATAGCCATATATATCGAATTTCAAAGTAAACAATTGCTAACAATGCTGTCGCCACCCACGGAGGATATATGTATCTTCTGAACTAATGAGTCGCTTATCGTAAACACCAGTTGATTAAGATGCAAGACTTATAATGAAGTATTAATGATTTACTTTCAGAAAGTTATAGCATTGGATTTGTTGATATTTTGTGTTACAAATAGCTTCAAAAATGATTGATTGAACTTTACCGTTACCAGGATACAATGATGATGATGAGATGTATATTGCTACAGAACCAGCTGAAAGTTTAGAATGACGCATGAGTTTCCAGTCATCCTTTTGGATAATGTCTTTAGTTCGTGGATACTTAGAAAAAGTCTATCATTTAGAAGTAATGTTTGCAAGATCTGAATGAATAAAAGACATTAAAACAACATATCGTGATGTTCAAGCTTCACTGTCATTCCTGTCACGTCAGCGTCCACGCACTAGAATAATGTCGTTATTAGCAACCATTGATCAACAATCGAACAAAGGAATTTTCTTTGCTATCGTTACTGTTTGCTTGCACTATCCCACTGCTTCCAGAGGCCTCTTCTAATGACTTCCAACTCTTTCGATTGAGGGCTAAAGTAGGCCACTGGTCATTTGTTTTCTCGAGGTCGTCTCGCCATCTTCTACGCGGTCTGTCGCGTCGCTTTTTAGCTGTGTCAGGGCTCCATGTAGTGGTTGTTTTGAGCCACAGCTCGCTGGTAACGTTAAATATCTTGTAATTAGCGATTCCATAAACAAACGGAATATCTGCGTCTAGTTTGTTGATCTTTATGGAATATTGATTAGTTATTTACAAGTCACATTAATGTAGCACGTATTTGGCGAACTCACTCAGCGGTCTATGGGGATTGATTGCCTTCATGAAACGGAGGTGTGGAGCGAAAGACCATATTTAATTAGTTCCATTTGCTCTCCGAAGCAACCAGGAGTTATGCTCCGTATTCCATCTGTTTGGGGTTTCTTCAGTGTGACTACAATACTTAATAAAAGTCACAAGGCTAGTAATATAAGCCATAATTCACGGGAGAGTATCATCGTAAGACGCAGTAACGAGGTGGCCAGATGTGTGCCGCACTTACGAGATATAAAACGCACATGACGCGCACTTTTATAACTATAGCGTCATCTATATGACAGTTGGAATGTAACGCGTTATGTCTGGGTACCAGGGCCATATGAAATGGAAGAGATATTCGGAGTTCTAAGCCTTAGATGTTGGGTTCTTACTGTACGGGAATCCAAATCTACAAGACCATCTACAAGAGTTAGGACAGCATTTAACATCGATCGATCATTTTATTATGTATAATATTGTTACGAATGGACCTTATGTCGATGGCATAAGGTTCAATATCGCGTGACAAGCAGTGTGTCACTTTTAAGTCCTATTTCCCTAGATCTAGACATTATCTAAGCACAATGTAAAAACGCATTACTAGACTTAGGATGGCCTATCGAATGGTACAGGTCTCAACAGTTTTGTCAACAAAGTGTCGACATCGAAATTTCTAGAAACCCGTTTCCGGGAATTATCGTAGGTACTTACCTGGCCGGTGACCTCGAAGTTATGTGCTATTATTATTACGTCTAGAGGAATCTGGAATGTTCTATCAGCTGGGCTATATATATCGCCGCGACGCCGACACACAGTCAGTCTACACTCGACTAGCGATACGATAACAGCGACAGTTAAGAAGCGATCTTTGAGAATACCTACTGCGACAACCGTAACGAGAACTGTGAGTACTACGAGAAGTAACATCCGTAGAGTTATTGTGTGTTTACAACACGGACTTCGTGGACGTAAGGGAAGACTTCGGTGCAACGTCAGCGACATTCTACTTGTCATTGCCTACAATCGACTGTACCTTCGTTGCTAATAAACTTCGTAACCCTTAACCGGCGTTTTAGTACCCCTAGCCCGTAACAATTGGTGTCAGAAGCGGCATGCCGGTCACGCCAAGGGAAGACGAAAGGGTTCGCACGCGACGACAAGCAGCGATGGATTTGGCGCGTCAAGAGGAAGCATCGCTTAGTGTCCCTGTACGCGTAGAAGATGCGGCCGTCATAACACCGACGAATGTAAGTGCTCCTAGTACCACCACTATTCCTGGAACCAGCGGATGCGATTTATCTGCGTTACTGGCCCACTTGACGGCTCAAATAAAAGGTATAGCAGAATCCCAGGCAGAAATACAACAATCTCAGGCAAAATCCCAGGCAGAAATCCAGTCACAAATAAGACAATCCCAGCAACTAGTATTGGAACTAAACGGAAAGTGGGAAAAAACTAAAGAAGAGGTCAACGAGCTCAAAGTAAAAACAACACAACAAGATGCACGTATGGACCAGCAAGATACGCGCATAGACAAACAAGAAGCGCGTATGGACCACCAAGATACGCGTATAGACAAACAGGATGCTCGTATAGACAAACATGATGCGCGTTTCGAGACACTAGACAGCACCATCATGGAGTGTGAGAAAGAAATAAAATTCCTCCATGATAAGGTACAGAAAGGAGGCATCAAAGGGGTGATACCTAGTGCTTTGCCGACGTTCCAAGTACCTCATTTTGATGGAACAACGTCATGGGTGGCCTTCCGCCTTCAATTCGAAAAGGTCGCAAAAGGCAACAACTGGGACGAAGATCAAGCGGTAACCGCTCTTACGCTTGCTCTGCGTGGTGATGCGGTACAAATTCTCGAAAATATTTCCGGCGATTGCAATACCCTAGCCTGTCTGCTAGAAGCGTTGGAGTCTAGATACGGGGAGAAACACCTCGAACATGTTTACAGGGCTCAACTCCGCGACCGCACACAGAAGAGCAGTGAGGGTTTGCAACAATGGGCAACGGAAATAGAACGTGTTGTTCGGAGGGCGTATGCATCTACACCGGGCTTAATTGATGCTACTACGGTGCAAGCTTTTACTGATGGAATCCGAGATGCAGAAGTCAGGGCTGCAGTTCGTCTGGGTCACCATCAGACCCTGAAGGCAGCCTTGACACACGCTCTGGAGGTGGAAGCAGTACGCCAAGACGGCCGACAACAGCACCGCATTCGCGAGGTAACCCCAATAATAAAAACTCGGCAAGGACCAACCTGCTATGAGTGCGGCGAAAAGGGTCATATTCGGATCAATTGTCCCAGGAAGTCTAAGGGAAGAAGTACTTCTGGGACACAGGTGGAAGCCGAGGATTTAAACTAAGAGCAGCCAGGGCTATGGGGCGAGTACTGGCTGGTCGACCTGAAGCCCCCATTATAACAGTATCACAAGTGGGCGATGGAAACAGTCTTATTATAGAAGGAGAACTGAATGGTAAGTCATGCAGTTTCACGTTGGATACTGGTGCATCAAGAACTATTGCACGACCGGAGCTATTTCCTCGGACCATAGCATGGAAAAGAGGGTCTTCACAATGCCGATTACAAACCGCCACCGGCCAACCAGTACTCGTCCTTGGTGAAACGAACGTGTCCTTGAAAATGGGTGATAAGACATTCACGCACCCTGTTTTAATAGCAAATATTACAGATGATTGCATAATAGGACTGGACTTTTTGAAGAAACAGCAGTGCGTCCTTAATGTAGCAAAAGGAGTATTGAGTTTTCCAGAACAAGAAGTATTTCTTCAAGGTGGAAAACAAGGGTCAGTGTACTGTTTAAGGAGAACGGTATTACCACCAAGATCAGAAACCTTAGTAAATATTAGACTATCACCAATAGGATGCCGTAAACGTTGCATTATAATAGAAGATTCTGGAGATCACCCAGACTGGATAACAGCAAGGACACTGATGATGATTTCCGATAAACCAAAAGTACGAATTATCAACGTTAGTAACAAAGAAATAATTCTTGAAAAGAATTGCATGGTGGGTGTGTGCGATCATGTAGCGTCTTTGAGAAAAACAGAGGCGCACGAAAAGGGACGTGATAAGAAGTGGCAGGAACATGTATCGACACTACTCGAAAATTGTAAGGGTAATTTAAACAAGTTCGAAATTCACAAAGTTAATCAACTGCTGCATAACTTCCATGACATCTTCTCGAAGACCGACGGTGACGTGGGAAGGACCGGGCTCGTCAAACACCATATAGACACGGGTGATACACAGCCGATAAGACAGAGACCACGTCGTATCCCCTTTGCAAGAGAAGCGGAAGTCACGGAAATGTTAAGAGATATGGAGAAAAACCGGATTATAGAAGCATCCACCAGCCCTTGGTCATCTCCAGTAGTCCTAGTCAAGAAAAAGGATGGCAGCACAAGGTTTTGCGTTGACTACAGGATGTTGAATGATGCCACGAAAAAGGATAGTTATCCTCTGCCACGTATAGATGACACTTTAGACTTGCTAAGTGGCATGAAATGGTTCTCCACGGTTGACCTCAAAAGTGGATACTGGCAAGTGGAAATCTCTCAGCAGGATAAAGAAAAGACCGCTTTCACCACTGGTCCTGGAAACGGTCTCTGGCAATTCAATGTCATGCCTTTTGGACTGTGCAATGCTCCTGCTACATTCGAGCGCCTAATGGGGCGCATTTTGGTGGGGTTGCTTGGTGATGCATGCCTAGTCTATTTGGATGACATCATCATTATGGGACGAAGCTTCGAAGAGCACCTACGCAATTTGGAGAAAGTTTTCCAGAAACTGCGTGAAGCAAATTTAAAACTCAGTCCTAGTAAGTGTACACTATTCCAGAAAGAAGTTGGATACTTGGGACACATTATTTCGGCGCAAGGAATTCGAACAGACCCTGAAAAAATAAAAGCCGTGTCGAAGTGGCCTATCCCTCGTAATAAAACTGAGGTACGCTCTTTCTTGGGTCTGTGTGCATATTACCGTCGGTTTGTGAAGAACTTCTCCGAGTTAGCGAAACCGTTGCATCGTCTAACAGAGGAAAAGTGTCAATTTGAATGGAACTCTGACTGCGAACAGGCATTTGCTCTACTGAAAACTCACTTGTGTGAGGCTCCTGTACTAGGTTACCCTAGTAGGGAAGGCCGATTTTTGGTAGACACAGATGCCAGCAATGTTGGTATTGGAGGAGTTCTCTCTCAAACACAAGGAGATAGGCAGGTCGTTATCGCATATTTCAGCAAATGCCTTTCCAAGCCAGAAAGAAATTATTGTGTTACCCGCCGAGAACTTCTAGCCGTTGTTAAGACCTTACAACACTTCAAGAAATATTTGATTGGGAGGCAGTTTACACTTCGTACCGATCACGCTGCCTTACAGTGGCTCCTCCAGTTCAAAGACCCAGAAGGACAAGTAGCAAGGTGGATAGAGCAGCTGCAAGAATTTGACTTTGTCACTGAACATCGGAAGGGCAAGTCACACAATAATGCTGATGCTTTGTCTAGACGACCTTGCGAAGAGTCTTGCCGACATTGTGCCAAACAGGAAAAGAAAGAGAACGTAAGGATTATCCAGGTGAACGCTTTGGACGAAGACTGGGATAATCAATCATTGGAAGACGCACAAAAGGAAGATAGTGACTTGAAGACAGTAATCGAATGGAAGAAACGTGGCCAAAGGCCCACTTGGAGTGAAATATCAGCGCTTAGCCCAACAGCAAAAAGTTACTGGGCTCAATGGGACAGCCTGATAATTGATAATGGAGTTCTCAAGAGGAAATGGGAATCACCCAGTGGTCAGGAGGTCACCTTACAGATAGTTGTCCCCTGCGATAAAGTCGCGTCAGTGCTACGACAGGTGCACGACGGAGTATCCGGAGGACATCTTGGAGTGAAGAAAACCCTGGAGAAGGTGAGAAAAAGATTCTACTGGGTGCATTGCCGTGAAGACGTTGAGGACTGGTGTAGAAAATGTGTAGCTTGCTCCTCAGTAAAGGGACCGCAAACGAGAGCCAGAGGTCGGCTGAAAGTGTACAATATTGGTGCGCCATGGGAAAGAGTTGCTGTCGATATAGCTGGGCCATTCCCTGTTACTGAAGAAGGGAATAGGTATATCATCGTCATGCAAGACTATTTCAGCAAATGGCCAGAAGCTTTTGCAGTACCTAACCAAGAAGCTCATACAGTCGCCAAAAAGCTAGTTCACGAGGTGTTCTGTCGATTTGGCGTTCCCTTGGAGTTACACTCTGACCAGGGTAGAAATTTTGAGTCTTCACTATTTCAAGAGGTTTGCCAACTACTCGGGATACATAAGACTCGTACAACACCATATCACCCTCAGTCAGATGGAATGGTCGAAAGATTCAACCAGACGCTAGAGAATCATTTGGCCAAAGTAGTGGAAGAACACCAGAGGGATTGGGACCAATACATTCCACTCTTCTTAATGTCATACCGCTCTGCAACACATGATAGCACAAATTGCACACCGGCGAAAGTCAACTTCGGCCGAGAAATTAGACTACCCATAGATGCACTAACCGGAACACCTCCCGATACTCCTATCCTAGCTGTCGACTATGTGGCCGACCTGCGGCGTAAATTAGATGGAATACATGAGCTAGTGCGAGAGAATGGTCTCAAAACCAGCGAGAAAATGAAGATCCGATACGACCGCAAAGCTAACGTACCCGGATTTGAAGAAGGAACTCTGGTATGGTTACATAATCCCATAAGGAGAAAAGGAAAGAGTCCGAAATTTCAAGCCAAATGGGAGGGTCCGTACACGATAGTAACCAGGATAAACGATGTCACCTACCGGATAAAGAAAGGACCTAGAGGGAAGCTGAAGATCGTACACGTAGACCGCCTAGCTCGCTATTATGGATCAAATCATGCTCGGGACGAGCATGACTAAGAAGGGGCAATGTTACGAATGGACCTTATGTCGATGGCATAAGGTTCAATATCGCGTGACAAGCAGTGTGTCACTTTTAAGTCCTATTTCCCTAGATCTAGACATTTTCTAGGCACAATGTAAAAACGCATTACTAGACTTAGGATGGCCTATCGAATGGTACAGGTCTCAACAGTTTTGTCAACAAAGTGTCGACATCGAAATTTCTAGAAACCCGTTTCCGGGAATTATCGTAGGTACTTACCTGGCCGGTGACCTCGAAGTTATGTGCTATTATTATTACGTCTAGAGGAATCTGGAATGTTCTATCAGCTGGGCTATATATATCGCCGCGACGCCGACACACAGTCAGTCTACACTCGACTAGCGATACGATAACAGCGACAGTTAAGAAGCGATCTTTGAGAATACCTACTGCGACAACCGTAACGAGAACTGTGAGTACTACGAGAAGTAACATCCGTAGAGTTATTGTGTGTTTACAACACGAACTTCGTGGACGTAAGGGAAGACTTCGGTACAACGTCAGCGACATTCTACTTGTCATTGCCTACAATCGACTGTACCTTCGTTGCCAATAAACTTCGTAACCCTTAACCGGCGTTTTAGTACCCCTAGCCCGTAACAATATTCTTTGAGTAGTAGGGTGCATCATCATAATTTCAGCTAAAATACGTCCTCTGCTGGACATAGATAGGTCTTCCCTAGGTATCGCCAATTCGACCGGTTTCCTGCTTCCAGTATTCATCTATTCAAAATGCTTTTATAATGCGCTCTTTCGTTAGACCTTAATTCATAAAAAATCCTGGGTAGTAACAGCTAGCAAACTAAATTCACAATTCTGAATAGATATGGTCGAACTGAAGCGAGCCAAAATTTTACCCGGACATTTCGTTTTCCTGTTATATATATTTACGATACCACTAATATGTATATTAGGTATTAAAGTATGCGAAATACCGCTGCAGCTGCCAATGGTGGACGTAAAGCGAATGGACGTTTTTACAGCTCAGCGTTTTAGTACTCAGTCGGGGCTCTGAAGTTATTTACTGGTGGTTTCATGGTGCAAGGCTTGAGAGGAGCGACAACCGGAGCGAACAGCGGGTTAAGTTTAAGTTAAGTTAACAGTACAAAGATATTGGTAATAGAGTCGCTTCTTTATCCAGTATAACATTAATATTTTAGGATCCCAGTATTAAAACAGATACCAGTATTGTAGCAGCAAGATACGAGATATAGTTTGAGTACTTATCGTACGGACGACAACCAATCAACCCTGTGTCTTAATGCTTTAGCCATAAAGTTGAAGATCTAATATAGAAATTTGACAGATTATAATACCATGATGTGCTGTCGTTTGTACTATCAAACCATGTCGATAAATTAATTATTCATCTAATTATTCTTTGACAATAAAGCAACAATCTACGAATCAGTATCGTTAAATATTTCGACGATTCTTAGAAAAGATAAAGCTAAATAATTGCAGACTGATTTAACCATTACAAGTTAGCTGGAATCGTAAATCGAGACCAGTCGTTAATGTCAAGAGGTTAATTTGGGCACATTCCAATGGAGATCACGTAGATTTGGACCAGTTTAAACGAAAGTAACCAATCGAAGACGGAACAGGTTCTTTATGTTTTGAATTAATTTCGTTTTAAAACACTTTTTCACGTTAATCATATTAATGGAAACGATGAGATGTTGTGACAGATGAACTTACAAAGGGAGTCAAAGATTTTGATTTGTAGTTCGGAGACAGCTGTTTATGGCTCTTACTGGAACCTTTAGCTACCATTATGTATTGATTCTAGAAAATTAATTACAGTTCACAAATTGTAACATATCGACTTCAAAAATTTATTTTTGGTTCGCCAACAACTCAATACACCGATATATAGATATAAGATATATCCTCATAGACTAGTGAGTTGATAGGTAATCTAATGTGCAAAAAAGACAGTTAGAAAAGAGTTTCCATGGAGTTTCTTGTCCGTTCTTCTCCATAGGTCTCTCTCTCTCTCTCTCTTTGGAATGGGACTGACTGACCTGCTGACAATTCAAAAGTGCTTGTAACTGATTTATTTGAAATAAATGCTTTGATTTTGATCATTTCATTTCGAACATAAGGCTCAAAATGCAGTGTTCGGTACGATTGGATCAAAGTCGCTATAAGTTCATAGTTTGCACCGCGTTTTAAACTAAAAATTGGTGGCGGAGAGCCCGTCGCCCGCATCGGTCGGACCGCACCGTGTTATTACGGGCCGACGCGACGGATTGCCCAACTTTACAACATGTTGTTATTAAGTCATTTTGTTTTGTTCCCGTCACTGTGCCAATAGTTCCCTCGCCTACTTCTCAGTTTCTTACCTCCACAAGTCCCGTTTATTTGTGTACTCATTTTTAATTAGTTTTATAATTTAATATTATAATTACTTATAACTCTTTCGTATTTCATTTGCATAATTTGAGTTTTTATATGCATTGAAAAGCTACGTTAGTTTTTGTTGATAGTCTTCGTATCCGGTGTTGTAAACGTTTTTCGTAAACCTTTTGTTAAGAGCAGTTTTACATTATTATCTAATAGAATAAAAGCTAAAAATGCTAGTAACAGGAACATGATACAAAAACTCGCAAAAAATCAACTTTGATTTGTAATTCCCTACCGGATGGTGAAAATAACGAAATGCTTTCACACTGCCAATTTTGGCGCAGAACACGGAACACTAAAAAAGCTCAACTTGAGTTTCACAGAGTATTAACAATTTATCTCGCTCGAGATTCTTTGTTAGTTCATTTATCTAAAGTATTCGAGTAAATTATATAACATGTTTTATGTTTGTAAAGGTTGCATTGAGAATTTAGAGGCCGATGGCCGGTCAGATGAAAGTTGAGCTACCTACCTAATTATGCAATCCCATTACAATCGATATCTGCTAATACAGTTTTTATAAGTATTTAGAAACAACATTCAACAGAAGCAAGTCCTGATGCTTGATTTTTATCTTTGTTCTGGCTAATCAGCTTCTGTTCATCGCGTTGCAAATTGTTTTCTTTATTCTGCAGAGGTTTTCGTAACTTCCTATTAATATAAAAAGTGAATGTGTGTGGGATGTGTGGGATTAAAGGTTCATTATGATCATCATCATCATCTCAATCACATGAAGTCCATTGCTGGACATAGGCTTGCCCCAAGGATCTTCAAAAAGAACGGTTGGCTTGCATCCAGCGCTCCCTGCGATTTTGGTCAGGTCATCCAGGCCATACGATTAACCGATTCATGAATATTTGCTATTGCTATCTATGTTCTCAGACAAAAACTCCTTATAAAACGGATTTGGATGCTATTAGGCACACAGATAGTAAGGGGAAAAAATAGAAAACAAAAGTTTGTCGAACCATTCATGATTTTGCACTAAACACCAGATCGCTGGATGCAAATCAAATAATCACACGTAAAAGAACAGAGCCATTCAACATCGAGCAGGATCCTCGTATTCTTGGAAATGGGTATATATCACGAGTTATCCGAGGAGGCGAGAAGGCGTCTAATAAAAAACCCAGTGGACGTTATGTACGCCATGTTTCCTGCGCGATAAGCCGCTGATGGATCACTTCCTATGGATTAGGGATGCTCGATACAGGCTACAATGCTCACTGATTCCTGGCGCCTTCTGCTTGCCTAGTACCACATACAGTAATCAAAGAGAATAAGTTTGCTTTCGACGATTTCATTTCAACGTGGGAGTTGTATGATCAAAAATGCTATGACAAATTAAAAGTTAATACTAGAACTATGAGGTTTGAGAATAAATATTTAACGAGGTACCGTTTCAATTTGCTTCTAGAAATTAACTTTAATTTAGGTATAATAAAATCATCTCAAGAACTTGTTTGTGTTCGCTGTTCTTAAAAATTTAAAATAGATACACCAAGATGTTTTTAAGCAACAAACTTTGTGTAGATGAATAAAAATCATGAGACTTACTTAGTGCGCAATGACTATACAATTAAATTCAGTTATTCAAAATTGAAATAAAGAAAATACCTACCTGCATTACGAAATCGCCCAAACACTCGATGTCGATAATATTCTTTACTAGCTAGGCCCCGCAGTTTCATCCACATATGGATGTTTGACCCTGTGAAAATGTCGGGATAAATATCCATGTACGTTTATACTGGCTCTAAAGTGATGATGATGTCTGGTGAAGCCGCACGGAGGACGGGTCTGAGCAGTTGTGTGTCGGGAGTTCGGTCGTGGTGGGTCTCCAGATTGATCTCCCTCGGGCTCAGAATCGTTGGTCGTGCTAGGTTAAACATTGCATCACCTCCTCTTTTTGAGTGAATAGGCTCTTAATAAACTAGCGTGCTTTACCATCAACGATTGCATCACTGCTTACCATCAGGCTAGATTGCGGTCAAGCACTAGTTTATAAATATTTAAAAAAAAAAAAATATCCATCCATGCATACCTACAAGCTTACAGTTATAATATTAAGTAGTAGTATTGACGCAAGTATTTATCAAAAGACTTGATAACACTTTATCAATAAAAACATACGCACATTTGTTTACAACATGGTGCAACAGACCTGCTCGATCAGGACTCAATGACTGCCATCCAATGCTGTGTTACCTCCTATTAACATCATGCTTTTGCATTTAAAGCGAGCAATGGATAGATAATAATTAAGGAAATATTGTCGCGTTGGCCATCCAACGTTTGTCGGTGAAATAAAAGAAGGTATTCAGTGTAGTAAAGATTACGTTATTATGATTATAATTTAGTGGCTACTCATCACGCTAGCAGAAATGTCAGTAACACAAGTAAAAACCGATGAAGCAATTAGGGGAACCATTTGAGTGCAATTTAACGCGTCATTTGCAGAGAAAACGGGGAGCAGAATATGTTCGCGACAAACATGTGGACCGTCGTGATGGGTACCTACTGAGTTTTTCTAAAAATAGAGGTATTATAAAGACCTGTCTGATGGTAATCGTAGATGTGGTGTGTGTGACACAGTTCTGAAGAGGGTATCGCAGAGGCCGACACTGGTAGTAAATTCTACTTTGCAACTGTAGCACGCTGTAATGCCTATACTTATGTATATGTAATTTGCTATTTAATCATTTGGGTGAATGAAAGATTTGCAACTGATGGTCCTGCAAAATGGCGGCTGAAGCGTAACACTTCTAGCGGGTTCCAGAATTCCATAACTTTTGGCGATGAAACTTCACAATCAATTGTAGTTTGGACGCTTCAAAAAATTTCATAACCTTTCACGAATAATCCCAGAAGTAAATATTGAATTAAAGAGGAAACTAATAAAACGTATTTTTTTTTAATTATCGTAGCAATTAATTACACTTGTCCACAATAACTTACTGCAAAGTTATTCAAGTTATTCCAACCGTCGATGTCAAAACCAACAAAGCTTCACACCTACCAAAAGTTTGTAGTTACAGCATAGAATAAAGAGAGGGAAGTACGTTATCTTCATACAAACGGACCGCGCGCGGCTTGTATGTGTGCGCCATAGTATCTATGCGTCGCCGCACGCACACCTAAACACAATATTAGAGTGCCTATGACTGCGCTAGTCGCGGCTAGCACGGAACGAGGTTCGCGCGTCACGGCTTTTCGGCACATTAGCTTTTAAAAAATGATCACATAAACTGCAAAGTTGGTATGTCTATTTATGAACAAATAAAAGACTTATATTTTTCAAATTATATTTCTAAAAGTTATTTACAAGGATACGGATATATTACACATTAAAGTTTAATAACAACGCGTTTCGTAATAGTCGAAACCGAAGAAAGTAGGTATTTTTCTGTAGCTAATTTGTAATTTTGTATTAAATGTGTGATTCAATAGATGTTATGTTTGTATTATTTATATTTGTATTAATTAAAAATAAAAATAAATATGGTTCTTTATGTGTACAAAACTAAAAATAAAAATTACAAAAAAAAAACTGACTAGTATATGTAAATTAAATACTAAGCAAATAATTTAAACATAAGCTCTTAGTCTATAAATATTTGTTAGCGGTTTGGGCGACAACCGTAACCGACGAAGCGCGGACAGTCGTCAACCCTAAGACAGTAGGCAATTAAATCGCGGATTGGGTCGCAGATAACCTACTTCCTCTCTTTATTCTATGGTTACAGTCTCATTATTGTCTTAGACAGATATTTGTACAGTCGAACTACATAGCTAAGTTATGCATAACTTACGAACATATGACTTTTATCGACTTTATCTACCTATAACTTAGCACAACCATATACCACATCACTATTTCATATCGACTTTGCATATTTTTTTAAACTAAATGTTGTTGTTTCTCACAATATTTTAAATAATAGCTATAATATGCTAAAATGTTTTTTTAATATACAATCCTTTCAATTTGGCAATAACATTCAGATATCGATATGATGCGATTTATTTAATTTCCTTTTAGTCCGTAGCGAATGAACAATTTATAGTGATGTTTATTTACGATATGAAGAAGAAATTATACGATAATATTTTATCTTTAATAAATAGTTTATGAAGTAATCTTATCTAGAAAATAAAATATGTTTCGTTAAGCCTTTTCGTTACACATTTAATAACAGACAGAATAAAAAGGACAAAACCGTAAAAATGTTTCTCGATGCAGTTTGAATCTAAGAGTTAATTATATCGCGAGCACTTAGACAAATTGTGAAGACGCTTCTTTACAATTTCTCTAATTGCTTTATTAAATTAAATGTAACAATATATTAAACGAAACAAACATTTAAACAAACGTATTTCCCAACTATTTGAGCCTCTGCTGCAAGTTTTCTATATACGTGTCACTCCTTTTGAGCTTACATATTATACAAAGATCTGCCAAGGACGAATCGAACTCGAGTACGAAGGGAAAAAATTTAAACTTTCAGTATTTGATGTTATAGCGGTGAGAGAAAATTATCACCTGAAAATGGTTCATGGGATACATACAGCCTGGTGACAGACAGACGGACAGTATTCTAAGTAATTGTCCGGTTTTTATCCTTTAAGTACGAAACTTGTATTAATATTATGTTTGATTGAACATAGATTATAGTTTGGAGTATTCTACTCCAAATTGCGTTCTAGCGTGAGATCGCGATTCGGGACGCAAATTGGGACGCGAATTGTGACGCCCTCGGGCTGGCTGGAGGCCTATCTCCAGCAGTGGAATGCTACAAGCTGATGATGATGATGATGTAACAGTTACAAATACGCGAATATCATCACTACTGCTGCATCAACAATGTAGTAACAACAAGCATCTCTCATCCAGCATTCTTGATATTTTAAGACCAGTAACACGAAGAAAAAATACTAAATAAGATAAGTAACGCAAATAGAAATCAGTAATCTACAAACGAGACTCATTGCTGAGAAACATGGAGGTCTCGTGTTCACTACGAACGCTTGGAAAGTTGTCTTATCACTAGTATTATTTACACTAGGCCGCTTATCTGTCCTGCTGGGGGTAGCAGAGATAGGATTTGGTTTCTGGCACTTTCAATTCATAAAGTAAGGCTTGGACTAAGATTCTATCTAAGTCGCCCTACTGTGATATTATAAACGTGAAAGATTGGATGTATATTTGTTGTTCATCCGCGCAAAAACGCTACTGAACGGATTTGGATACAATTTGGCACACAGCTGGTTTATTAAATAGCCGGGATTGTCATAATAGGACACTTTTTATCCAAATATTCCCGGGTGATCGACACTAATGTGGCTGAAACTACGGGGCGTTGCTAGTCGAGAACATCTTGGTCTGCAAAGTAAAGGCCTGGTGGATAATTAATAATACACGCACGGGCGGATTGATTGCTCAGGTTAAGGTTCGTTCTGTTGATGGGTCAACATCTTTATACCGTTACCCCTCCGTGCCTCAGAAAGCTAGTTAAGAGGGAACTCTAGTGGTGCTTTCTCTAAACAAACGTATTCCGCTGTTTTCTTCGTGGATAATGCTTTTAAAGCAATTATTTTTTTCTACCGTGATCCTATCATTTCAAAACAGCGGAATATGAAACGTCTTTTGGTCAATGTTTTTGTAGGTAAAATCAGCCTGAGCTGCAACTGTCCTTTTCGCACTTTACCGGGAGAGGTTGGAAGCAGCGCGACAGCAATAGTTTCTTCACATACCTATTTTCCAAATCCTCGGCAGTCCCCCCTTAAGCAATATATCCCGGCTGCAATTCGTGGATCTCTGACAGTCGTTTCGGATGGTCAGAAGTCTGAACGTCTGACAACCGGTCTTACTAAGGTGTATCGTGTTATCCAGTAACTGGGATGTGGAAGTCATATCGGCAGTAGCTCTACCTAAATATTGTCATTCAATTGACTGGAAACCGGTCCCAAAATTAGTTGCAAAAAGACTAGGCAAATGATAAGCTAAGTCTACAATAGTAATAGGTTTGATTTACTGAGGCATGCATGCTTGCTTCACAAACGTTTAACACTCATCATCATTTCAGCGTTAGTCCCAGTCGGCCAGTCGCATCTGAAGCTTTTTCAACTTTTGAGTCTGGGGTCCGCTTTACCAGTCCAACTGCTGATTTTGGCTAAACTTCAATATTTTCCGTGAAGCGACTGCCGTCTGAACTCCACAACTCTATATAGCATCGAAGCATTGCAGCTAGCCAATTGTGAACACGTTTAACACGAATTTTATTATTTAAAACATCGTTTCATGTGCTATCTTCAAATAATTTTCAAAAACAGCACTGTGCTTTAAACCCGCGCAAGCTTAGTTGCTATCATATGATTAATGATGGCTATAAAAAATAACTTACATTTTGTCAGCAAACTAGTCATCATAGAAATAAAAAAAAATTGTATTCCAAAACGGAAGGACAGACTCCAATCTTCAAAATCACCAAAACTGTAAGTA
The DNA here is from genome assembly GCA_017933935.1 of Sesamia nonagrioides. Lineage (NCBI taxonomy): Eukaryota > Metazoa > Arthropoda > Insecta > Lepidoptera > Noctuidae > Sesamia > Sesamia nonagrioides. The sequence goes on along the minus strand of JADWQK010000020.1, from coordinate 42,902 downwards.
TTATTAGTTACTCGATAGTCGATATGTTTGGGTACCATAGAGCAAAAATAATAATTATTGTAACTTACTATTAAGCTTAGAGTTCTCTTTGTTGTTTTTTTGTGTAAATTTACCTAAAATATTAGATTACATATACCTATTATCACACCGTATCATTTTTAAATTAAGGTGAACTGAAACTTTTTATAGTTACAGTGGGTAAATAGTAATGTAAATAGAAACTAAAGTACTTCGCGTGGAACTCACATAACACTATAGTCACTAAAACATTTCATAAAATTTCAACTCGACCATCAAATTTCTATGAGCCATCTTACACAAAATTAAGTTACGGCAAAATTTTAGGGAAAATTTAATAGAAATATCTAGTTCTCGCATACTCGGGGAGCGAGGCTGACATCATCCTGTCCCAGGGGGCTGAGAGCGCGTGCCGAAACAGCTGATTGCCGACCGACCACCATAAAAATGCGTATAAAACAATCCCCAGCCAAATTTCAACCTTATCCCAAACATTTCAGACTCTAGTATCCAATGCTCCCACCCAAACGACCCTTAATATAACTGTCTCTACACAAGTCTCAACTCTAACATACAGCAGATGGGTCTAAAATCGTTTGCTTACTTTTTTCCCCATCCACGTCACCTCCAGAATAAAATCCGTGGTGCCATAAAATTTGGACTCTAACACCGGCGCCCACGGCTAGTTTTTGCTCGTTTGGGATTGCTAACGAGATAAAACAGAATGGATTTTGTGCATTTCACTTGGTTGGAGGCCGGTGCGTGCCTCGAGCGATCAAGTTTTGCTGCATTCGGCTCTACTGGCTAATAAATGAGAATATTTCGTACGAGAAGATGGATTGTCTGTAATTGTTCAGCCAAGGTGTACAGGCAAGAAATACACGAGATTTTACGCTCCGTGATTCAGTAAAACATCGATGTTTTGATTGTAGAATAAATAATGCAGCAGACATGTTTAAATATAATTTGGTGTGTTATTAATATAAGTCGAGCTATTAATATAAGTAATTATATTGTTCAATTAAGTCATATTACTGTAGGTATTGAGCGAGGTATACAAGCGTGGTGATGTACAAGTAGTTTGTAGACCACTGTCAGAGATGATTCTTCACATCACGCGACGTTTTTTGTGTATTGTAAAATAACTCATTCTCAACTACAAGTACAACAAATAATATAATACCGTTTTTGTTAGAGTGCCTAGCGTTTTTATAAACATAAAAAAATATTCAATAACGTTTCTAAAACCAAACCAGAAGAGCAGACTGATCCTTATTAATATTATATACTAGCTTTCGCCCGCGGCTCCGCCCGCGTGGACTAATATTTTTCGTATCCCACGGGAACTGCATATTTTTCCGGGATAAAAAGTAGCCTATGTGTTATTCCAGACTATTATCTACCCCTGTGCCAAATTTCAACCAAATCCATTCAGTAGTTTTTACGTGAAAGAGTAACAAACATCCATACATCCATACTTACAAACTTTCGCCTTTATAATATTAGTAGGATCGGAAAGCAAGTTTGTTTGTTTGTTCCGCTTTCACGCCGTAACTACTGAACCGATTGCTTTGAAATTTTGCAGACGTGAATTTAGAAGTCTTGTATTAAATAATAGGGTACTTTTCATGTTGGAAAAATTTGACATTCCCAAAGGAAATCTAAAAAGCGCGTTATAACCGAATTCCACGCGGGCAAAGCCGCGGGCGGAAGGCTAGTTTAAATCTAAATCCAAACCAGAAGAGCAGACTGATTTAAAATTATGATCAACTTCTGTCTGATTCAAGATTATGTCTAAAGTTCTGGATTTTAAAAGACTGTGATATCTTGAGATTTTAACGGCCTTTCGTCAAAGAGTAGTCAGATAGAAAACGTCTACATCTAGTTTTAAAATATGTTTGAAGTTAGTGTTTTGTACAAATCTGAGCAGAGAAAAAAATAATTCAGATATCCCAAAAACAAGACTCAATAAACCGTTCTCAAATAATTTAGTGGCTGTTTCCAATTCTTAAATCGCATAATAACGGCATGAGAGCTTCACAGTGGTTAGATAACACAAGAAGGAGTACATAATTTGGAAGCTATTCCAAGGATGCCGAAACATTCAAAGCTTGGTAATTCTAGTCACATTCACTCCAAAGTTGATAGACAACGTAGAATTTGCACGCGGCTTTGATATTAATATGCTTCAAGTCACGAAACCGAAAACAGTAGCGTTATCAACAATCGTTGGTCAAACAGTAGTCCGAATAATAGAATGGATTCCAGTCTTCAAATACCGCAGACAATCGACTGTATCCCGTCATTTTGGCAGAATATTTCGCCAGTGGCATTTAAGCGGGCAAACAATTTAGTCGATCGTCGAGTCGGAGCATGAATTGATTCCATCAATCAGTTTACTTAGCCCGTCGCCACAAACCCTTCGTACGGCCGAACCTGCGCCATTTCTAACTTTACCACCCCTACAATCACATCTTCACTATGTCTAGTTAAATCCTTGTTTCAGGTTTCTGTATTTTGTTGCTGTTAAAATAGCAAAGGATTTATTATGCACATCTGTGCCCCGCGGTTTCACCCGCGTAAGCTTCGAACCGAAAGAGCTCAGTTGATATAAAATAAGCGCCTGTTAAAATAATGGGAGCAATATGTACGTCCGCGTTTGCTCCTATTGGTCATAGCGGGATGTTTTATAGCCTATGTCCTTTCTCAGGCTCTAGACTATCTGTGTATCAAATTTTATTACAATCGGTTTAGTAGTTTTGGCGTGTAAGCCGGACAGACGGACAGAGATACTTTCGCATTTATAATATTAATATGGATTTCGTATTATTTAGTCGGTTCCACATACATGTATAAATATTGCCATTCATCAAGTCGCATCCTTAATGTTAATAATACTTATACGTGTAATTAATTGACCTATTAAGACCCAGTGAAAGTTACTTAGAATAACTGGATCCTACATGACTATCCTAGGAAAAGTATAAGTGGTGGAAGATCAAGAAATTGCCTCATTGCTCTAGCTTGTAATGCTGCAATTCTGCAAAGTGTTTCGTTTTATCTCATAGGATTAGATTGTAAAAGTCAAATTGGTTTCTGATACAAGCAGTATTACTACTTGTGCAACGTGTAGGGCTTCTGAATGTTGATAATTATGAAGCAATCAGTTCCCAGATTGAATGTTAGTGATCCGAAAAGGGTGTTGGCATCACCCCTATTATTGTTACAATCATATATTAATATTATGTTAAGTAGTTTCACTCCTTTAGAGTTTTAAGCTTATGAGCTGATGTTGAAACACCTAATACATTAAATATTTCGTAGCTGTAGAAGCAGAAATCCAAAACAAAAACTGAGATCAATATTTGGTTCTACGAAAGCAAATTTAACGAACTCAATTCTTCTAATGCTCATGATCCGTCTGGCTCGTCTTCAGTAGTAACAAGCAGATATTCCCGATAACACGGGGTTCCGTCACGTCACGGGTATGTTGACACGACGAAGAAATCATCAATAAAGCTCCGTGACAAGACTTTCTATACCTCGATCATTTGCATTTTGGATTTGTAATCAGGAATTCTGAATTCCAAATACGCGATTATATAGTAACATGCTTTGTTTTGATTATACAGATCTGTCATACGCCGTGCGCCGTAAGCTTGGTTATAGGAATTTCTAACAATAGAAATACGGTTTGGTTGACAGGCTATTGATGGTAAAGCAGCGAGTGCGTAGACCTTCTAACATTACGCTCTATCTTAATGAATTATTGATCTACCTAATAGGAATATGCGAGGATTTTATTCATTGACTGAATAAATTGAATTGAAAGTCGTAAGTTACTTTACTGGTGTCAAGGAAACTTCGACGATGAATCAGCTCGTCCGGTCTTTTTATTCTTCTTATTCCGATTATATAAGAGACTGTCGTCCACAATTCAGGAATTACAAGAAAATATCAAAAGTATCATAATGCAGAACTGTTCTGAAACTTCAAGGACAAATCTTTACGTGTCGCAAACTTGAAAATCGCTTTGTACTTTAGAGACTGACCGTTTATATTCTTTTGTCTTGACCATAGACGCCAGCAACGAATTCCATCCTTAAGAATTTGCATTGCAACTTGGAACAAACATTGGTCATTGTGTTTGGAGATTTTTACAAAGCGCTTCGGGTATGAGTAGGCTTGCCAGACCGCCGGGAAATCCGGGATTGTCCCGGAATCTTGCCTCTTGTCCCGTGTCCAGGAATTAGCGCTCATTGTCCCGGATCTTGAAAACGTATTATTTTTTAACAGATTGGTTTAAGTTTATTTTATGTACCAAAACAATTTCTGTTTATAAACACTTAAGTAGGTACTAATTGTTTTTTAAGTTAGGAATTTATTGTGTTAAGATTTTTTATGGTACATAGTATCTTATTATTATTGTTTTTTTTTTTCTTCAGTTTATTGCTATTTAATTTGTAATTTAGTAGTCAATGATGCCGATTCTGTCACTCACAAACTAAACTAATTTAAAGGTAAGTACATCTTTTTCTTTCGCATCTAAACTGGCGTATTTTTAGTCGCCATGTTTATAATCGTGTCTAAACTGTCTATAGAGTAGGTATCTTAATTTGACAGGATTTAAATAAAATGTACATAACATCACGCTGCGACCAATAGACAATAGGAGCGGAGCATATTAACTAAACCCACGCGAATGAAGTCGCTGGCAGCCGCTAGTGACTAATATGTTTTTTGAAAAAATGGCATTTTTCCTTTTAAATATAAATCCTTTGAAAATAAATATATATATATATATGATATTTTCTATTATGGCCACGACCCGACTTGTTTTTCTAGAAATGTCCCGGATTTGATAAGTTCCTATCTGGCAACCCTAGGTATGAGGGACTCAACGTTCTGGGAAAAGATTTTTTGGCTATGTCAAAGAAATGTTATTAGTTGACTTCCTACGATATTATGGTCCCTTGGTATCTTGAAGTTCTTTGCAAATGATGGTATGAGGTTTGCATACTAAAATATCGCATCTTTCAGAATACAAAGTGTAAGCTGCAACTTAATATGACAAAGTCTTTTTGATTTATAATAACAGGCGAAGTATTTATGTGTAGCTTACAGTTATTTATGTCGTTAAAAACGTAAATAATAGTATACGGTTCGAAATTACTCATGCATGCTAAGCTAAGCTTTTAACTATTCGATTACAATCTTACGAACTATTTAGAAATTGTTATGCGTACGTTTATTCCAATGTTTACCTCATTATAAGTTATATTCAAGTTCCAGATTTAGAAATACATTTTCACGTGTAACGTTATAGAAGTCAATATGTGAAGTTATTCTCAAATAAGTAGGAAATAATATTTATTTGAACCGATCTATATAATCTATCTGTCAATAACTTCGACATTAGTTTTAAAGGATCCCAGCCGGAAACGTGTCGATATTAAACGTCGCTCCGGAAACTATAGAGTCATCATCATTTACATCATTACGCATTGGTGTGAATATTATTTCATCACTCAAGACTAAAAGTATTCGATTTTAGTCTTAACTAATATCATACAGATGTAGAATTTGTGGGTTTGTGTGTTGGGAGCAATGTTCAGAATTACTGATCACGTTCCGAAAATTATTTTTCTTTTCATTAGGAAGTTACAGTATTACTAAGTGTCCCGAAAGTCCCGACTAAAAAATCCATACTAATATTATAAATGCGAAGGTATCTCTGTCTGTCTGCCTGTCTGTCTGTCACGCCAAAACTAATGAACCGATTGTAATGAAATTTGGTACACAGATAGCCTGAGAAGGGACATAGGCTATAAAACATCCCGTTATGACCAATAGGATCAGACCAGGAACAAAAAATGTTGTGAAAACGGGAGCAAACTCGGACGTACATATTGCTCCCATTATTTTAACAGGCCGCGCTTATTTTATATCAACTAAGCTCTTTCGGTTCGAAGCTTACGCGGGTGAAACCGCGGGGCACAGCTTGTAGTTTATAAAGATGAATTAAGTAGGAACTGTAAATATATAGGTATCTGTAAAAGTTAGGTACATGGATGTTGCATACATTTTAAAAATACATACTTCATTGATGGTGTGTTTATTCAAGCCAATGAGGGCTAAAGCAATTTAACGTACATTTCTGAATCCTCTCTCTATAAGTTTCTTATATCTGCTTTCTCCTTTTTTTGTGATCTTCCGATAACAGTTATGAAGAATAGTTTTTTTTTTCTTTATTTCTCAGTCGCGTTCGTTATTGGAATGAAGTATTACGAGTTTCGTAGGCATGTAACTTTACCAGCTTAGTTTAAAATTCATATACCTACCTAATCTTTAGATTTTGAAATTGGTTTAGTGACATCATCAGTGTTAAAAGTGGCTTCCATGAGTCTCTAAGAGACAAAACGTATTCTAGTTGTATCTAAAACATTTCCAAATATAAAGAGACTTTCTAAGCTAGATTCTGGTAGATTACAGCCCACTCCTTTTCGAAGACATGAGATCTGCGTCCCAGGTGGTCGGAATTTGGTTAATTATGTAATCTAGATGCACGAATCGTATGCAGTATAACCGAAATAGGTTTAAGTTTGAGTTAACAAAGTGTTTTTTCTGATGCTCCAGTGGGATCTGCTGTCAATCTGTATCATTCTCAAACACTCTAACAACTATAATAATAGTTACGAATGTGTGTGTTTACTCAATTCCTCTTATTAATATAACATCAAGGGGAGGACTGCAAGTTCGGACTTTGTGTGTTCCCTTGGGAACCAGTAAAGCGTGGTCGTTATCAACTTTAATAAGATGGCAGAGATGAATTTCTGTTATCTTTTTTTTGCAAATGTTTTTATTGCGTAAAAACTTTTTGTATTTTTGTTCTTTACTCTTCTTTGTCGCTCGATGTATTTAGGTATACTCTCAAGTTTAAAATGATGGATCCTGTTTTCGTGTTATCTTTGGCAAATATGACTGTGACGTTTCGACTTCCGTTTTAAAACTGTGTCGCAATTTTGTTACTCAATTTATATTTTACGCGTTGTGGGAACTTTTTGTAGAGTTTCTACATTCCCAGATTTTCCAGCACAGCTATAAGTGCCTTTACATTTCTACTCAATCTTTGCCTGCCTCATATCGTGCATACCGCCAAGTTGTCATTAGCAATGAATTTGTAGGCTTGGCTGTCATTGCAACTCTCTCACAAATAAGACGCTTCACTCGACGAAGTCTTCACTTCATAATCGAGTTTACAAAAAAATAAGTATTGACTTCGCAATACGAGTATCATTTTACAAAACGCCATCTGTTTACTTTTCATTCCATACAATTCATTGTGAACCCATTTTCTTGAACACCATGATAGGAAACTGTCTACTTTTCGTGTTTATAACACACCATCTCAATAGTGCAATAAAGCCTAGTGTACAAGAATTCTTGAGAAACCGCAAGCAAAAAGTGCTTCAAGTGGTCATTCTCCTTTCTAGCAAACTTGCAAAAAACAAGAGCGTAGATAACAAATGGCTACTGTACCGGAACTGTTTAAAGCGCTGTATCGCTAGATAACGCGCAAAACCTTATCACGCCAGCAACGAATACGTCTGATTAGCAATATTAGAAGTGTGCTGTACTAATGGAAAATCACAAAAAGTCAACGTTTATTCCAGTTTTTAAGACGAGTAAGACAGCCAAGAGCTTAGCGTAAAGTTCAAGCTATGTTTTTAGATGAAGGATTTAATTCTGCGAAATTCCACACTGTATGTAGATGAGGTATTTGTCTGTTTTCATCTACTAAGACTTTATTGAAATGATGGGCAGAATTTTGGGGTCAGTTTCTTTTTGGGCACAAATAAATCATTCTAAACAAGTCTTCAAGCGTTTGAGGTTTACAAAATACTCTTAGTAAGATTTGCTGCAGCTTTGTAATAGCATTCAGTTAGTAGATTGCAGAATTGCGTTGGATTTATAAATTGAAAATGTTATCTTGTTCACGGGATGTCTTTGTTTCTCTCAAAACGTGTGGTTTCCGATCCAGTTCAATAGCATTCGCAGCCGGGCGTATACGAGGGGAGCAGAACTGCTAGGGAGCGCGCAGTCTGCTTCACCGGCGTGCCTGTATTTAGCGATATGTGTACACGAAGCTCAACGCTTGCTTCTGTAGACGCTTGTGAATGTACCTTGAAAATAACCATTGTTTCTAGCTGTACTTTGAAGACTCGATGATTAGAGTAACCATCGAGACGTTCTTACATGTTCAGAGAAGGGGCACATAATATCCAGATGTATTCTGGGCTTTATTAAACTAGACGCAACCAAAAATATGTCCATGTTTTGCTTCCAATTGAACATTTCATTTATTCAATAACAACACATATTGTATTGAATTATTATACATAAAAAATAATGAATCAAAATGACCTTAACACACATCTAATAACTAATTCATAAAAACTACCTATAATTGTAATTAATGTATCATAAAAAATTTCAACACGATTGGTCTACTCAAATTTACCAACAGAATAAAAAGTAAAATTATCTAATGTAGGTATTACGAATGAGCTAGTTTTCTTGTTCAATTTTGATGACAAACAATAAACTATGAGCCATTTTAAAGGTTCTCTTTTGTCAAAAGAAATCAATTCTTTCCTGGCTTTAGTTCCATAAGCATGTTAATATATATGCATCGTGGCTTTATTATTTATCTTTTATTCCGAGAACATCTCGGACAAATAAAATTAAAACGTCTTCGTCTCAGGAACTTTTTTTTAAACTATATGCCCGAGGCAACTCTGGTCTGGAGACTACTTGCTTTTTATTTTATTTCTTAACTTTCTGTCGCACTACTAAGAGTAGTGAGCGAAGTTAAGGTTTCTGTCTGGGCACCGGAAATTAAGGAGTATCGATTTAAGTGCTGAAGTCACTCGAGTGCCAGCTCTAATTGCTATTGCGAAATTAAGACATCGCCGCAAATATAAAAACCATTTTTTAGGTAGTACTTAATATTAACGAATCCGATGAGAACGCCTGCGAGAGCCTTTACTATGGACATTGGCGTAGCTAGGGAATTTTGTGACAAACATCTCACAGTAAATTATTATGCAATACCAAGGTTTTCTAGAAAAATTAAAAAATGGTTTAAGAAATAAAAGTTTCTAGGATCGACATTGCCTCCACCGCTAGCTACGGCCATGACTGATCAGTAATCTGAAATAAGATGAAAAGCGGCTTAAAACGGTTCGGGAATGCGGAATATCTAATATTTTCACTAATCGCACTAAGAGTATCCAGGTGTTTTGATTCGTTTACTACTTTGGGTCCAATACGTACAATTGTGTCTTCAACCAAATCTTGTAATTACCAAGGTACTTTCTTACTCTCAAAAATGGAAGGCCCATGTTCAATATTCCTTCGAAACAGAGCCTCAATATAGTTCGTCTTCACAACTTCAAATCTTACGTTACTTCTCGATTATGTAACCTTAATTGAATTGCCGTATGTGGCAACACTGAGTATTGCACCGAAAGGTCGTTGGCTGCACGTGCAGGGATTGGTTGTGAGTTGTGAATTCTTCGCGTGGGCACGATTAATTCAGTCTGGCTTTGATTCTTTAATTTTTTTGGAAGAAAAACTCTTCTAAATACCTATTTGCCATATTCTCGATATGCTTAGTGTTTTTATATATTGATCAACTCTTTTAAAATACCTATATTAGTATTAGGTAACGTTACTTAGAAATGACTTTCATGGTTCAGTCGTTATATTTCTGAACTAAACTTTAAGTACTTAAACTTTAATTTAAGTAAAGCATTAAGGCTTAATGTTAATTGGAAATATTTGTCAGTTTCCCGTAGCTGAAGCCTGACTGTCTTCCGTACCATCCAGATAGTTTGCTCTTGCAGTATCATAAAGAAAGGAGGCTCTGTTATCAAGCCGGAATTTTTGACTTTGTTTCTTTAAAATACTCGAGTTTAAAGTACCTACTCGTTGTCTTGAAGTATTCAAAACCTTTTCTTTCGAATTGGCTAACTTGTGTTCGGTATAAACTTCTAGGTAAGTATAGATTTAAGTCGTCAATATAGGTATTGCACTGGTGACTCAATATTAACTGGATCGCGGTTTTTTTCTTTGTTTCAATTTAAATGAGTCAAGTTTTTATCATCAACTTGCGGTTACTGACGCGTTATCGTTGTTAAAACTACGGATTTTGGTGTTTAGGAGGACACAAAACGAAATAAATTCATCTGAGAATACTGTTTGGAGGTATTCATAGATTCCATATCTGTCGCATGTTTAAAAATAGCGTATTACACACAACAAAGAGCTTCACCATGCCGGTAGTTCGTCACCCATCCTTAAATACAGCCAGTTCGTTCACAAAGTAACTCTTTCTGTTCACTTACACAATGTAAAATATGTTTACTTTGTTTAAATGACGTAACACACTTCTATACTTAGTTTTACGAAGTGAAAAATAGATATTTCAGTTTTAATTTGCCGCAACAACCCGATTATGCCAAGAGATTCAGTTTGTTGTAGGAATCAAACCTTTCAAAATTATAGATAAAATACATCCCTACCATAAGCAGCACAGGTAGGGACCATTGCACTGTGTACTAGGGCAGCAAAGTAGTGATTGAACTGACGCAGATCATAATGGTTCCATGTTCCATTTCGGTATGTCCCAAGCTTGTTTTTTCCCGGGTCTACCCAGCACGGTTGTCTTGGCTTCCAAAAATACCTCCGCTGCGTTGCCTACTGAAGCTGACGTTGGCTATTTTGCGTGCTGGCATGATTCCAGGCTTAGTACCAGGGTTACACACACTGCCATAGACACATCACCACTTATACTCTTGACGTCACCCTAACTCCACAATTATGTCAGAAGTCTAGTCTCTCAGATAAGCTTACTTTTCTCACAAGATTATTATCTTCTTTGTTCTACTTCCTAAATTCGGGCAACATTGTGCGCTAAATGTAGAAACTGCTTCAAAACAATGTTTCGGCATATTACAAAGTTGGAAGTTGTATCACGGATTATTTTTACGTTTTGAACTAGATCATTTTACAGAATATCAATCTAATGAAATCGTTGAACAAATCATTATTGGTTTAAACTTTCTTTGGGCACCTATGGCCTAATGTGGACCAGTAGAAATGTTTACGGAAACGCGACTATAGAGCACGCGGATACTCGATTAGGCCTACAGTCTAGCGGGCAGCGCTGTACTCAGCTAGCTCCAGGCGCTGCTTTATAGCTTGAATTTAACAGACAAATACGATTAAGTACTAGTAAAATCACATCCTTACCTCAGTATCGGGTGCCAATCCAGTTCTTCGAAAAAAATCCAAATGATGAACACAGTTAGACACTGAATTTTGAACCAACACACATGCACCGAGTGCAATGAACTGCTGTGCACAGCAATCGTTCTAACGATTGTTTTTGTTTATTTTTAACTCAAAATTGTTAAACACGATATATATAATCAAATCTACTTTATTATCACTATGAATCACAAAATTTCGAGTGCTAGTACTGTGAGTCGAGATCGAAAACTTTCGGGAACATCCTGACTCGAACCGTTATTTCATTTTTATGTGTATTTTAAGGTCGTAATTTAATACGGCACCAAGATCTCGTCTCACAAGGAAAAAATAAAACAACTACGCCGAACAGCGAATTGCTTCCGCATCCTCAAAACAGCTGTTCGGGACTAGTGACGTCCAAAAATCGATAACCAGCGGATTAGGTCAACCGTAATTACACACCACACAACTTTTTCACAACACAGATTACCGGTTTCACTATCCTTTTATTGCATGTCTTCACTGTATCAGTTGTTGGAAAAATAAGGTTTAGTGTTATTACTTCACAATAAGTTTAACTTCGCAATAACATTCGTTAAAGGACATAAATTGAAGAAAGAAATTTTCTAATGAAGGTATGTTTATAAAAATCACTTTTATTGTTTTGTTTATGATGGTGATTCTTTTGTGAGCATATTATCTAGGAGCTACACAGCGCACGCGGTCGCGCTTCGTCGCGAACTGGCGACGGCGGCGCGGGGCGCGCGGTAAGGGCGGGGGGCGGGGCGCGGGCGGGCCCGAGCCAGCGGAATGCTATTGTAGGCGAACTTGCGCGCCACTTTTTTTCTCAATTCTGGTCAAACAAGTTTTGTATACAACCTGCATTGTAAGGATTCCGCCATTCTTCGTACGAGGCAACGGTCTTTCTAAAACTTATGAAGTATAAGTTTTCGCTAAATCTATAAAATCCAAGAATGTAATTACTGTATTATAGGTAGTATAGGTAGGTACCTACTCACTACATTACTAAAATTGCTGAAATAGACCTGGGAAATTTTTCTGACACTCTAAATACCAGCAAGCTTTGATAATAATGTATTCATCCTCTTAGCACTAATTATCAACTCCACTGAGCTGTACAATTCAAGTAAGAGTGCTTAGATATTTAACATAGTAATTTCATAAGATTACCTACCTACTTACCCATGTAGGTACTTAGTCCCTATTCCACAATTATCCTTCAATATAAGTAGTCCACATAATAGCGAAATACATTCAAAAGCTTATTCGATACTTTACTTACCTTAGAGAGTCAATGTCTCCAATGGAGACTAGAGAAGGAAGACTAGGAGTAGAAATAGGAGTTGTCAGCCAAATTTAAATTTTGCTTACGTTTACGAACAGACAGCTGTGCTGCTGAGGAGTTTGTTCCGCCACTTCTTCCCTCAGCGAAAGCACTAGGAAGTGTCGAAGGGCGGGCGTTTTGGGGGATTGTCTTTTGTAAAAGGTATTGACGCTCAAAAAGTGCTGATCTTCAGTCTAATTTCAATAAATGACTTTTGATTTTTTTACGTTATTGTCAGATTGTATCTTTGTCAAAACCTTGAATTGTGACTATAGCAGGTATATATTAGGTATAATCATTAATAAGTACATGTTTCTGAGTTATATTTGAATTAAAAGGTGAAGGAAAACATCTTGAGGAAACCTGGACTTTAAGTCTGAAATCACCAACCCGCATTGAGCAGGCGTGGTGATTACGCTCGATCCTTCTCTGTATGAGCAGAGACCTGTGTCCAGCAGTGGGACGATAAAAATGTTGTTGATGATGATGATGATGATTTGTACCATACCTAAGAACAAAGAGTCTCTGATATGTTCTTATGGTACAAATCTAACTTGGAAAGGTGTAGTAATCATTGTAGTAATACCGAGTTCTGTTAGGTATTCTGTAAGACACGAGACGACAACTCCTGAAGGCATAGGTAAGTACCTATGTAAGTAAGCCCAAATACAAATAACTTCGATGGCATCGGTACCTACTTATGTCTGTATGGCTGCTAATTGAACCAAAATCGAGTTGAAGTTATACCTAGTAGGTTTAGAGTTTCCAATTAATTTGAGCACCCAGCTATCAGTAAAGTTATGTTTGCCAAACAAATACCCCAAACTATATTAGCTTTACAAACGTCGCAGTAACCACCACGACGACGGTCAGGTTTCCTACGACCTGAGTAGAATTCCAACATTCAAGGTTAGAAGGGAACTTCTAAACTAAAGTATTTGAAGAGCGATAAACGAACTTCCAAGAGGTCGGTTAGACTCGGCCCCGATAGGGACAGGCTAATTGCTCGCTCCCTACGTCAAAAAGAGACGGTGCGATTTATTTTATTTATTACCATATCAAGTTACGTCGCGGGTTCTGTGTCATGGTTGTGTGAAAGAGACGGATATACGTATATTGTTCCCCTTGACCTCGAGAGCGGGAGATGCTAGTGATCAGAATTTTTGGAAATTAAACTTTTTTAATTAGTGGACCCGTAACTAGTTTTCTATATGGGACGGGAACCTATTAGTGAAGTATTAGTTGAAGCTGAGAAGATATTATATTGTGTAGCTGTAGATAATGACGCCTATACATATTGTAATTGGATGTTCTGAGACTTTTACTTTACTTTAGAATTTATGTCCGTTTATCTGGCTGTATGTTTCAGGTTGGTAATAAAACGGCTAACTTACCTAGTTAGCCGTTTTATTACCGTATTGCCGGCTTCACCCACGTGGATGTTGAAAAATAACCTTCCAGAGCGTACTACTTACCGGGACTCAAAGTTCTATTTATATGAATAACTTAATAATAAACTAATTATTAGACCAGCACCCTAATTGCGTAACACACTATAACTATCTGTCCATTGATAAAATATTAAACAGATACGATATATTCTAACAAACTGACCAAAAAAGATGTGCCGAACACAGCAGCACAAGCAGCACACATGCATATTTTTATTCGGCATACATTGGTACAGTGTGGGTGAGATGGGGCACAATCTAAAGCATAGAGAAGAAAAAGATGACTAGTGTTTGTCGTTTGCGCTGTTAGTGTTTGTCGTTTGTTTTTACGAGTGTATCGAGAATGACTAAGGCGAGATGCAGGACTTTCCTTCCTTTTGTACGCTTCATTTTCAGTGCGTTAATGACATATCTACTTTAGTTTAATATTTTATCAATGTATCTGTCGGAATCATTTAGAAGCTTATTGTTGTTCCATTGCTCCCTATGTTCGAAAATATGTCTGTTTAACAACGTAAATAACGCAATAAATGTTGTTGAATTGTCAAAAGTCAATTACCCTGCAGCACCCTAATTGCGTTATAACCTATTACAATCAGTTGGAATCATTTCGAAGCATATTGCTAGTCCATTGGTTCATATGTTCCAAAACTGTCTACTCACTGTCTCCCCAACAATGTAATAACGCAATAAATGTTACTGAACTGTCAATATCAAACCCATTGCTACTGACAGTGCGTCTTACTCAGCTGATGGTATAATAAACATTAGACTTGGGGCTAAACATAATAAAGCTAAATATTCTGAAAAGAAGCCTTGTAGTGGACACTCGCTAAATTCACATGCAACGCTAAAACAAAACTAAACTCCAATCGCCAGTGGTTTGTGGTTCGAAAGATAATACACTCTGACTTGGAAACAGATTGGTTTTATTCCTACGTGATTGAGGAAATAGAATTCCACAATAATCTTAGAATAATTCAGAAGAATAAATCATTGTTTTTTTTATGTCAATGAGCTTACCAGTACTCTGTATGAGAGACCTGTGCCCAGCAGTGAGACGATAAAAAAAAGGTTGATGAAGAGCTTCTTCTTCTTCAGCCTATAGAGGTCCACTGATTGACAAAGGCCTTCCCCAAGGCTTTCCACGATGATCGGTCTTGTGCTGCCCGCATCCATCGGCTTCCCGCGACCTTATTCAAACTCATTTATTGCGATTATGGGTAATTGAAATAATTCACATCGATAGATAAAATAGTTTGGCATCGGTCCTTCACGCGTCTATCGCGTCGCGTGTTCAATCGTACCCGCCATTGGTTGGTTTGGTATTCGATTTCGCTTCGCTACGAAGCGATGTTACATTGGCTACAGGTCCAGGTCATCGGAGAGAAACTCCGAGTATAGCTCTTTACATCGCCCTTTCTGTGACTCTGGAGCCTTCGTATGAGGCCCATTGTGAGCGACCACGTTTCAGTTCCGTGAGCCATCACACACTGAGATGATGAGATTACCAGTCTTGAATCTATCATAAATTATCACTTGTTCTTCCTTGTTAGAGGAGTATTATTACCGGATTGTAGTGATCATATATTCACAACAGTTATATAATTTTAGCCAACTCATGTTCGCTTCAAAATACGTAGATAACATTACAAAAGCTGCATTGCAAATCTAACAATTTATTGTTCAACAAATATCATATTTCTGTCAAAGTAAATCCTGATTTACATTTAGCGGGAAATTATTGCAACAATTACGACTTGAAGAAAAGTTTCTAATATTCCCCACCATGTACTGTCGCCGAAGTCTTACATTTTGAAATCAAAACGCGTGCAACATGATGACCACAACTGCATCAGTAAATACATATATTATGCACTGCAAGCATCTATCCCTGATAAAACCTATATCTGTCAACCGTAAGGAATAGGCCTTATGGTGGTCATAAATATTGACGACGTCAGCGACGGCGGAACAGTAGGGTCGTATGGTGGTAAGGGCTCCATTTCGTAGGTGGCGTTATGAGTACCACCAAATGCAAATATACCCTCCAATCTTAACAATAACAATTTAAATAGGCGAACAGACAGTTTCGCCTCAGAGAAGTGCCCTGGTCCGCGTCTCAATGCGAAGTGACCCTTCGACAATCCCCACTTTCCAAAACGACTCTATCCACGTGCCGCCATTACGAAATAACGTCACAGTGTTTGCCGCACTACAACATAAATCAAATGAGCAACTTTTATTAAATTGATATCGTTATCCGTAGTACATACTTACAATCTTTGTACATATTTCAAACCGTTTCAGAGTTATAATTTTGAGCTACTCCAGCTTACGTACTATGAATCATAATTATGATACCTATATGAGACACTCGAGATCATGACAAATTAGCTCTCTAACAAGCTACAGTATGGTAAGAAACGTATTCGCTTCTCCGACTCTCAAATGTTGTATTAGGTAGGTACTACAACTTGTCCATAGGGAACTGCAGGGTAATTGCGTAAAAAACTAACAGCAATATTTATTACAGTTCAACAACGTTCATTGCGTTATATACATTGTTGGGCAGACAAATTTATCGAAGATGTAAAGCAGTGGATTAGCAATATACTTCAAAATTTATTATTATTATTATTATTCTTCAAAGTGAACTTTTATAATTTCTAACGTGACGATATTGTCGTGGTCGTCCACAGTGGGGATGGCAAATTTAAAAACTCCTTCATATAGTTCCATATATTTAAAAACTTCTTCATATATTGCCATAGATTTAAAAACTCCTTCATATATTTCCATACATTTAAAAACTTCTTCACATTATGCCATACATTTAAAAACTTCTTCATATATTGCCATAGATTTAAAAACTTCTTCATATATTGCCATACATTTCAGTTCCGTTTTAACGTGATGGCGTGGTTTTATCTTCACACCGTCACCTTAACTGTGTTCTGCATAAGGTTGGAGATCAAAATTTGCATGGCTATAGTTTTCTTTTATAAAAATGTGAAAATAACGGTAGGGACAATGGGCAAAATACTATAGACCCCATCCCATCGTACTTTCTTAAGTTCCATAGAAACTTTAACAGATTTTTTTTATGATATAATAAAACTTAACAGTATAGTAGAGTAAGCAGTAAGTACTATACTTATAATAAGTATAATAATAGTACTTATCTACCAACAATTTTATGAAAGTTAAAAGTACTAAAGAAGTTTGAGTTCCTGCAGAATAATTGCATAACAAATTATTTATCAGTAGCAAAGGGTTTCATTTTGACAGTTCAACAACATTCATTGTATTGTTTGAGTTGTTGAGCGAACACACGTTTTGAACATTTGGAGCAATGGATTAGTTATATGCTTCAAAATGAGTATTTATAAACCATCCCGCACTGGGCCTTTTCTATGTATTACACACTCTCACCGAGAGGAGGCCTGTGTCTGGGAACATTATAGGCTGGTTATTAGAGTGCTTAAATTGTTGATCGGCTAAAAAAGATAGTGTTCCGTGTTTTGGCCTCGTATTAAGGTTCACACAATGCTCCCATGTTCCAGTATTATCAGCATAGCTATAGCTGCATGATCCTTTGTCATTAATTACATTAGCAACGTTGTTTGTGGTTAAAGCGCCGAAAACACGATTAGCACTGGTGCGGATATTACCCTTTGCACTTTCATATTTTAATAAATATAGGATTTAGTTCCTGGTTACAATATTGTAGAATCGTGGAGGTTCTAAAACTACTGATATGACAAGCAATTTAAGATTATTTCTTGTATAATTATTTAAGTTTATGATAAGGTAACGACACAGCAATCAATCTGAAAAAAATAAGGTAATCAATGAAGTGTAGGTATAGATATAATTATCAATATGAATAGTTTGGTGATGCCCAAGAGTCCTGAATGGGCCTTATTCTATGTGAAACAATTGACGAAGTTACCACCCACCAGACAAAGTATCGCCGCCAAGCGATTCATCGTGCTCCGACATGATGTCTGGTGAAGCCGTACGGAAGACGGGTCTAAGCAGTTGTAATGCGATGTGTATCAAATATGATGCGCCAAATGTTGTGTCGGGAGTTTGGTCGTGGGGGGTATCCAGATTAATCTTCCTCTGGTGCAGCATCGTTGGTCCTGTTGTTGGGTTTAACATTGCATCACCTTGTCCAACTGTCGTCTTCCTTCCTATTCACTCTGCTTTTTTTTGACAGAGTAGCCTCTTAATAAACTAGTGCGCTTAACCTCAACGATTAAATCACTGCTTACCATCAGGCGGGATTGCGGTTAAGGACTAATTTAAAATTATAAAAAAAAAACGAAACCTCGCGAATTGAACACGAGATTGGCGGCAATAGAGCTAAGGAATTGATGTGTTTTCGTAAAAGTGGTCCTAGTAAATTCTGAGCCCGGAAGTGATTTTGAGATCATTTTACCTACACGAGATGCTGAAGACTATGAACTTTTCATGGATGAGTCTCATAAACGTAGAAGAAGAGAGACGACTGAAAAATGAATTCGCAATGTATTATGGCAACATGGTGGTGAACAAGAAAACAGTGGAAATACAAATAGAACATGGTCTATGTGGTAATGAAACTAGATCTAGAAATATCGAACCAAATTTTAGCTTTGCACAATAACAGTAATGAACTCATACTCAAACTCGAAGCGTAATCCAACCGAATCAAAGATAGGACGGTCGTTTGATTCAATAAAAATCAAATTGTCACACCGACGAGTCGTAACTGACACGTAATTCTATAGTTTAACGTCAATTCCAGTTCAAACAACCGGTTATTTACTTCCAAAGAATAGAATGTCAACAGGTTGTACGGAGAATTCTTACAAAGCGGATGAAAGCTAGACAGTACGAAGTACGATTGTATTTATGTACAAATATAAATGATACCTTTTGTATTGTGAAACAAATACGTGATGTTGAAATTTTTCGTGTAATGTTTAGTCTGAAACATAGAATTGTTTGGTTTGCTGTTGTTGGAACGTGAGCTTTTGGACCAGATGAAACTATTCTGGGCCTTGAATTATGAATGGTTTTGAAGAAACAACAGATGGGGAAGCATTTTTCCTTTGGTTTGATTTCAAATAGATTTGGCAGAGAAGATACAGACAGAGCTCTTTCCAGCCAAGTGAACCCCTCAGATATGGATTTGAAAAGAAATTACTATCAATCTTGCCATTCATAAGTTACTGTTATAAGATGGTAATGTTGATTTGTTTATATCCGGAACCGAGTAGTGTGATAATGAAAACGTATCAACATATAACATCCTCAGAATTGTGAGTTTGTAAACAGATGGTTGTGTATTCTCTAAGCCACAGGTTGTCATACTTTACTGGCCAAGGGCCACACATGTTAGTGTCAGCGTTGGGCCGTAGAGTATAATTATGAAGGCGCTCCAAGGAGTCGTTTGACCGAAGAGGTTTGAACATATACATACATTAATATATTCAGCTCATTTCGATATTCATTCCAAACTACCTGTGACAGGGACTTCGTTCGCTTGGGAGTTAATATCGAAAAAGCAATCATACATATTGTTCATTAGAATATTAATTACGAAGTAATTTACTTTTTCGCGGGCCGCACAAATACCTAATTAGACGCGGCTCTAAACTATAGCTTAGCAAGCCTTGCTACAAACATCTTAAGAAACTTTCAACATTACAACAAGAACTTGAGGTGGTATAGAATACGTAGCGACTGACTGATCTACTTGATGTTACAAAAACAAAGAGAGTTAAGTTAACACCACCCAACCGACTGACCAAAAGCATATTTAGGGCCGGTTTTTTTTTAAATTTTAACAATCCTTTTTAAAAGCTCCTTATCTCTACTAAAGTATGTTTTTTGTTTGAACCAAAACTGCTGACCAAAAACTCCAGATAACACCAATAAAAACCACAATAGATGAAACAGCCGCTTCTCCTAATACACAAGTTGCAAGTTACAATTGTGGAAGTGCCGTGAAACGGGCTGGGGGTCCAGCCCAGCACAATGAGTGACGGATTGACGACTATTGTTGCTGACAAAAGCGAGACAAATCAAAGAACAGCCCCTCAACGATCCACCGTTATGGGATGGAAGTCCCCTGTTGGCAACATCTCGTTATAGTTATTTAATTAAGTGCAATGTTGGGATTCTTTGTTGTCTTATAGCGAGAGGGAATTATGAAGGGATTATAAAATATTTTCTCTAGAGTCTAGACAAACAAAGACTGAAGAGAAAATGAAATAGTCGACAGTTCAAGTCTGATCCTAATTCTCCTCTATACATTATATTCATAAATTGCCAAGAATAAAAATGGAAGTACTTTTACGGTAGAAGATTTATACTTAGGTAGGTACTTATTTCTTTAGATGTCCAATTGAATGAAATAAGGAAAAAATAAGTACATTTTATTATCTCTTTGAGAAAATTACAACTGTAACCAAATTAGAGTTGGAGACAACACAACTCGTATACTTAATAATTTTAATATTATTATTTGTGCTAAGAGTGGAACAATGGGTGTTTATGATTCCATTACTTTAAATATAAAGCATTCACTGTTTATAACATTGCCATTTTAAGCGGCTTACATTACGCAATGTCGAAATCGGCTTACGACGTACATATATACGGTGTTTATGTAAAGAGTTGTTGATAACAATATACATAATATATACAGTGCATATACATATACTGCACCAGTATTTAATACTAAATAAAAAATAACTATATTTATTCATCTAGGTCAATATAATAATCAAGTTATTTTAACTTTTGATCCAACTCCAAAAAAAGGAAAAGAATTAGCTTACTGGAAATATACCACAGAAAACTTTTTCCTCAGTTCCCGCGATCCGCGACATGAAAAGCTATTAAGTATTACCGTAATAACACCCATCATTTCCTTGCACGAGGGAAATGTTTCCATCAGAACTTAACAAATGACGGTATTGACGTTTGTCATATAAGTACGTAACTAATCAAAACAGATCATAACCAAGTTCAACTTGAAATGCGATGTGTTACTCTATGTGCTTATTTTTTGTTTCACAGAATTTCGGAGGGGTTCTGTGCTGGGTTTATTGCCAGAACTACCAGTAACCGCACCGTGCCACCACCGAACTATTTGGTATTTCATTATTTTGCCAATTAAATTGAAGTTTTCGATATTTATTTTTGGTTGAAGTTGAAACCAATTTTAATTACCTACAGATGAAAAAGTTCACCAGTTTTGTGGATTGACTAGAGTTTGGTCATTGATATAAACGAGAACTAAAACAAATAGAATTTCACCTTCAAATAAAGACGAGAATCGAAAAAAAAAATGAATCTGTTGAAAATGCACAAAAGCAAGTATTGACACGGCCGCAATTTAGCGAAAACAATAAAAACCAAAACACGAAAGTGTAACTTACTAATGAAAAATCGGTAATTTACGATAATTAAGCTTTTAGTGCTTCACAATTGCAAGTAAAACCTGTCGGCGTCGCGCGGCGGGAGAGGAATCGATTCCCGGCGCGGAGCCGCGGCGACGTTGCCGCTCTGTCGCGCGTGTTTTGTTTGGGTTGTATGCAGCGGCAACAGGCCGCGCGCGCCGCTACCTCCCCGCACGCCCCGCCAAACGTCATCGTTAAAAAAAGTTACAAATCTAACTTACTGCAAGGCAACCACAACTATTAAAAGTTTCTTGCTCGCTTTAATATACACTACTATTCAGACTACAGCATAGTTTCGGTAACTTTAACTTGATCTAATTTCACGTGTTTCGTGGCTAGTAAGTATTTAGACAGGTTCCCTCCCCGCCTAGTTCAGCTAACTTGCATCGTGCCTACGTCCCATGACCGTGACCTATTTATTTCACACTGTCAATACCGAGACCATAGAAATGTTTATTAACTTGTGCCTCGTTTAACTTAACTATAAAACTTACTACCTACGTAAGTATTTAAAAGGTGTTTAGCCTAAATAACTGCTAAAGACTATTTCGGGGTTAAGTAAGCTAATAGTTTGTTAAAAATCTCCAGACTATAAGTACTTACCTATTATTATGCCAATGGTCCTCTGTACAACTTGCCCATGTTTAAATTTATGTTTTTTTTTTTTTTTTGTAAATATCGATATCATTCATTATATTTAGAATTCCAAATTCAAACCAATGTTATGATAGATAGGTACCTACTTTTAGAATGACATTTCGTTTTTATGGTTCCGTAGCCAAATGGCAAAAAACGGAACCCTTATAGATTCGTCATGTCTGTCTGTCCGTCCGTATGTCACAGCCATTTTTTCCGAAACTATGAAAGCTATACTGTTGAAATTTGGTAGGTAAATGTATGAACCGCATTAAGATTTTGATGCAAAAATGAAAAAATAATAATAAATATTGCGGGCTCCCCATACTTAGAACTGAAACTCAATTTTTTTTCATCAAACACATACGTGTGGTGTATCTATGGATAGGTCTTCAAAAATGATATTGAGGTTTCTAAAATATTTTTTTTTCCTAAACCGAATAGTTTGCGTGACAGACGCTTTCAAAGTGGAAAAAAGTTGGTCCATTCCAGTCCCTCTAACTTCTAAAATAAGAAAACGAAAAATTAAAAAAAAAAGCATATGATGTACATTGCTATAAAAACTACCAACGAAAATTGTTTTGAACGAGATCTAGTAAGCAGTTTTTTTTAACACCTCGTAAATCGTAAACCGCTTTTTACCGCGTAATCTTTCATACAAACAACTTAAATCCTTTAATTTCATAAATCAATGGTACGGAACCCTTTGTGCGTGAGTCCGACACGCACTTGGCCGGTTGTTTACGGTCAATCTGGGTAACTTTGATTGGTGGTAACTTTGACAGTCGGACGATGAATTACTTTAGATTTTATTTTTCGTGTGATTCTAAATTTCTAACACAATTTACAAATACTTCTTGTACTTAGATTTTTATTTTTAAACTAGCTCCGTAAACGTTAATTTTTTGTTTGATTACGTCAAAGAGATTAAATATAATTTTAATGTCTTTGGATTACGTTGAAACTTTTAGCTGTCTTCAATATGAGTGGTTGTATGTACTCATTATCATCATCATCTCAGCGTTAATCCCAGTCGCTTCCGCAGCTTTTCAGCTTTAGAGTCTGGGGTCCACTTTACCAGTCTAACTGCTAATTTTAGCTAAACTTCGACATTTTCCGTGAAGCGACTGCCATCTCACCTCCACAACCCGAAGGCGATATCGAAGCATTGCAGTTAGACTAATTGTTAGACTTTTAAGGTCTCCAACAACCCGTAACGACTGCCACTTAATGTTCGTATGGCAACCAGGACCAACGGCTTAACGTGCTTGCGAGGCACGATCAGACCAGTGCAAATATTCATATTCATGCATTCAAATACTTGCACTGTGCGGGGATCGAACCCGCGCCGCGCCTCCTTGCGCTACGGCCGCGTTCGCTACCGCTACACCACGGAGGCTGTCAAGTGGTTGTATGTACTCATTTACATCAAATTGGAAGGATATTAAAACTCGGAAAGTGAGAACCGTACCTACCTACGTATGAACTTACTGAATAACTATCAAAATGGCATCGAAACACCTTATTACGAATCGTTTTATGTTCTCTCTGTAAACCACCATACTCACCAGACTGCTCCAGCTAATTTCCATTATTATTCGGAATTTGGATACATTTTTACAGGAGAATTTCGCAAATGCAACGAGGTGGTGAAAAACTTCTCTAAAGAGTTCATCAATTTCTGTCGTCAGGATGTTTTCCACACATAATTATGTAAATTACTCATTTCTTGAACTAACATCAGTTGGAGTAACATCAACATAGCTCGTCGTAAAGAAACACAGGCAGCATGTCCTAAAATTAAAATTCGACGAGCACATTTGGGCTGGTGCTGCAATATTTATATTTAGGTATAAGTACAAATATTTGCACTGCGCGGGGATCGAACCCGCGCCTCCTTGCGCAGCGGCCGCCTTAGCTACCGCTAAGCCACGCAGGCTTCCCTGTCACATGTGTATCATTCCTCACAAATTCATACATTTTCTTCTTTGGTCTTCTACCACTCCATTTAAACTTTTTTACAGGCCTTTCAACCGATTTTGACTTCTACTCCGTACCTATAAGGATGGCATTAAAAGAAAAAAACAAAACTGTTACAATGCCAACTGGTACAAATGGTAGCTTCGCTAAATGCGCAGCTACCATTTGTCATATCGCCAATGCAATAGAAGTCACAATTGGTTGAACAGACTGTAAAAAAATTAACAGTCACATCGACACCATAATCAAGTCAAATTTTTTGAGTAAGTAATCTTTGTGCGCTATAGTCGCACGCGGTTTTTTGGCAATAGGCTATTTGAAGTATACATTTTTTTTGTGATTTTTTGATTTAATTGCATAAAATGAGGGTTCTTTATGTCATTTACACGAGTTTTAATAAAAAATAATAACAATTCATATATCCAAAACACAAAAATAGTTTGGCTTTTTGTTTCTCGCGCCACACATTGTGAAACGATCCGGATTGGCTAATGTCGCGATGACGTCATACGCGCATCAACGCTTGTTTTCGGCAAACTTATAAACTGTTTTACGGGGGTTTTTATCGATTTATTTGTACAACCCGGTACAGCACACCACTTGTAAACCATTTTATTAGATAACAACAACAAATCCATACTAATATTATAAATGCGAAAGTAACTCTGTCTGTCTGTCTGTCTGTTTGACGCTTTCCCGCTTAAACCTCTCAACCGATTTTGATGAAAT
Source organism: Sesamia nonagrioides (assembly GCA_017933935.1). Taxonomy (NCBI): domain Eukaryota; kingdom Metazoa; phylum Arthropoda; class Insecta; order Lepidoptera; family Noctuidae; genus Sesamia; species Sesamia nonagrioides. Next base: position 17,967 of record JADWQK010000020.1, on the reverse strand, counting down.
TTGGCACAGACAATCTTTAGACCCTGACAAAGAACATAGGCTACCTTTTATCCCGGAAAAATTTGATGTTCCCGAGGAAAATCTAAAAAGCGCGATATAACCGAATTCCACGCGGGCGAAGCCGCGGGCGGAAAGCTAGTAATAAATAAAAACAAACACCACTGAGAACCGAAAACCGCTTGTGACGTCACTTACAAAGCGCGACGCCATATTGCTGAATAAATCGTTATCGCGGCTTATTTGAATTTTGAACATTGATATAATATAAAACTAAACTCATTAAATTTTCTACGCCAAATGTCAGGCAGCTAAGTACCAATGTTCAACTGAATGGAGTAGAGTTGATCCCTGTCGAGTCGACAGTTTTTCTTGGATTAACTATTGACGCCAAGTTACAATGGGGTCCTCACATTGAGAAGCTGTCGGGTAGACTCGGTTCTGCCGCCTTTGCTGTTAAGAAAATTAGACAGATAGCTGATGTGGATACAGCCAGAATTGTTTATTTTAGTTATTTTCATAGTCTTATGACTTATGGGATTCTTCTCTGGGGAACTTGTGCGGACATCAATACCATCTTTGTTTTACAGAAGAGGGCTGTTCGAGCCATTTACAACCTTGGTCCTAGAGAATCTCTTAGAGAAAAGTTCAAAGAGGTGAACATTCTGACTGTAGCTTCACAATATATATTTGAAAATCTTATGTATGTTCATAAAAATATCTCGAATTTTAAGAAAATAAGCGATATTCATAATATAAATACCAGGAACAAACACAATCTTGCTGTACATCACACTCGTCTCCACAGAGTAGGCAACTCGTTCATGGGTACGTATGTATACACTTTTACAACAAGCTTCCCATGGACGTTCGAAACTTACCCATTAAACGATTTAAGAACCATATAAAGGCCAAACTTTGCAAAAAGGGGTATTATAAAATCACAGATTATTTAGAAGACAAAAAAGCTTGGGACTGAGCTGCTCGCTCTGTTAAGCATTGTTAATTGTTATTAAGGTCGTACCCTCACCAAATGACCTCGAGCATTTGCTCCCTCTTCACCGCGCCCCACCTCTACAATACTTCGCAAAATATTACTAGCGCCGTCTGGCGGAAGAAGTACTTACAAATACAAGTTAAATTCATAGACCGCAGAAGTAACAGACATGGCACTTTTATTTTTGTTTATTGGTGCGCCCAAATACTTTTGGTTATTATAGACTGAAACAAATGTTGACGATACTTTATAATAAAAATTCTGCGGTGTTTATTTTTTAACCGACTTCAGAAAAAGGTGGTTCTCAGTTCGATTTATTGTCGCTGATAACTTTATTGTTAATGAACCTATTTTGACCATTCTTTTTTTATATGAAGGGATATGCTGCCTATGTAATCCCATTGTTACGACGTCAGTGTCGATAATGGAAATTCTGAGAAATTTAGGCCAATTATCGAAAATTGTAGGCACACTTCGGGTGACAACTTGATACTCGTGTTTATATCGGATGATACTATAAAACCGTGAAGATTTGGGCCTGACCTGATGATGGAGATGACAGAATATCAAGGGAATCCACATCGGAAGCAACTGTCACGTGTTTGGGCTTATTTAATGTGTATTGATTAGACCTTTATAACTAAATATGTTATGACTGTAACTTCAGGGTTGGAAGTTAGTTTTGTAGATTGAAAGTTAGCTAAGTCAGATGGACAAAGGGATAGAAAAATAATATAATAAAGTTTAATTTATCATTATTTATTATTTTAAGGGAAAACGTAATCAGGGTCAAATAAATTTCTGCAGAACTGACACATTAAAAAAAAAAAATTCATGTTTTTTTTTGGGACCAGGGGCCTAGACAAAATCCTTTTTCTGTAAGCGTTAACGTCAACGCAAAAGTCAAAATGTATGGAGTTGACGTTTGCTTACCAGAGGTCACGTGCCTGCTGCTAAATTGGTAGACAAGTCACTATTTGTTATGTGGAAAGGAACGTCGAAGCGAACGTGACAGATACAAGTCATATTTGTTCATCAAAATGGTAGACAAAAGCCACTTTTGACAAACGTATATGATATTTCAACGTTTCCGCGGCACGTTACATTAGCGGGAGCTAGGACGCTCACGTTAACCTTATAAATAGTAATTTTTGTTGGTAATTTCATTCAAATTAATTAGTAAAAATGCATACTTTGAGACTATTATGGGCGGCTAATAATGAAGCAGCTTTGTGAAGGCGTCAAAGAAGATTAAATCGCCGTAACATGGAGCAAATTGTTGAGATGTCGGAATTGGAATTTATTCATGGTTTTAGGCTGGATAAACAAAGTTTTTGGCGTCTTTGTGATGATCTTCGGCGTTTAATATCACCGCAAATTAGTGTTCAAATCAAGGTAAGTTCTAAGTTGTGTACTTACTTCCAACCTAAGATAAAAGTGCCCTAATTATCTTTCTCAATTAATTCATCATATTTCAGGTTTTGTGTACATTGGCTACGGCTTCATATCAAAGTCCAAAGAACAGTTACTAGGTGTATACGCCAAGTTGTTGAAGCATTGTGCCATCCTGCTATTGTAAATAAATGGATCGTGTTTCCAAGGTCGCAAGTACAAGGATTCCAAATAAGACTTGAGTAAGTTAATGTATGATAACTAATAATTTTTATTAGTAACATATTCCTAAGTAATTCATATGAAACAATATACCTTCTTTAATGACAATAGGTACTTAGAAAATGGAATATATACACACTTCCAAGTAGTAGTAATAAATCTGTCTACCATAATAAACAAAACATTATTATATTCCCAAAACAACAGGTTTCAGAGGCGGTTTAGACTCCCATGTATAGTTGGATGCATAGAATATACTCATGTGGCGATTGTCAAACATCAGAAGAAGAGCGTTTATTTTTTAATCGGAAAGGTTACCATTAACGTTGATTCATTGAATGTACAATTGGTAAGTATACATGTGTTTGTGGTTAAACTATGTATAATATTATTATTGCTATAAATGCTTATAGAAACATATTTTATAGGATTATTATGTCATGTTCCATATATCTTTTTCCTTTGTCTACAGGTGTGCGATAGTAATTTAAAAATTATTAATTTCAATTTGAAGTTTGGTGGAGCCAACCATGACTCGTTCATAGGGGCATCTAGCAGAATGGAAAGTTTTATGCAAGAACTGCACCAAAATGATTATTAGGTAGGTTAACTTTTTCTATGTTATTTATATTTGAGCACATCGATGTACCCTGCCCTACCTTTTTATCTTAATGACTGATATTTGTGTCATTTAAAACACCCATTTTATTTCCAAAACAATCATGTACAAATAATTACTTGTGTTCCCAACAATTATTACATAATACTGCTAATATTTATTACATAATACTGCTAATATTTATTTATGTATTTTTAGGTGATTCTGGATATCCTCAACGGAATTGGCTGATGATTTGCAGTTCCTGGCTCTGTCGAAGATACCTATACCCAGCGATATGTACAAACAAGGAATTGTATAGAGCGCTATTTTGGATTGCTCAAGTCACGTTGGTGGTGTTTATGCCCCACACAGGACCTTGTATTAAAATATTTTATGTAAATAGTAGTTGCCTGTTGTGTTACACAATATTGCTTTAAACTTTAGAGGCCAATTTACCTCCTCCAGCTGTTATGGAAGTAGAAGAGGTGTTAGTGCCTCTAGTAGTCAGAGTGCCTACTCCAAGGCAGGGCTGCACTGAATAAGGTTTTATCCAGAATTGTAACTGACAACTAAAAATATGACTAAGAGTCGTAATTTTAGTACCTAGTCAGTCTTTCTTAGTTATTAATGTGTATGTTAAGTAATTTGTGAATGCAGTGTTTGTTATATTACATTGCTTCCACAAATTAGAAGCTCATTTTCAAAATGAAGGTATATCAAGATGAAGAGTTTAATGTTCTTTAAAATATGTTTCTATTTTATATCCTTTCTTAGTTTTTTATTTATTGCAGTATTGAATCGATTTATAAAAGTGATATAACAATAGCTCATTTCCAAAATATTAAAAGTTGAAGCAATGTTAAAATTAAAGAGTTTTTATGTTCTTTAAAATATGTTTGTATGTTAAATTCTTTCTTAGTTTTTAATATATCATGGTATTTAAGTGATTTGTAAAAGTATTGTATCAAGAGCTCAAAATTAAGGTTAAAGCAATATTAAGATTAAAATTAAAGAGTTTTTATGTTCTTTAAAATGTATTTCTGTCATTAAGGCGGTTCCGGGGGAAAAACACACCGCAGGCCGTTTTTATGTAGTTTTCCGGAGCTATCTACTCTTTATCCAAAAGAAATATCAACTTATTAACCCTTATGTGAGTGACAAATAAAACACCTTTAACAGAGTGACGAGGTACCCGGGTACCTTCATATAGTTTATACGTAATGTAACCAAATCAACATCTGTTTTTATGTTATATGTACATACTTTGAATATTATTGCTTTAGCTAAGCTTAACAGTTGTCAATCTGTGGCCATAAAAGCGGAGGAATGATAGAGTGCGGTACATGGTTATTGGCGCAGAAGAACTGTGGAAATCCAGTCACCTACCATTATTTCGGACTGCGATGTCTCATGATAGAATCAAAATGCTATAATGCAAAACTACAAGTCTCGTGAATGTAATACCATTGACGAACAGCTATACAGATATCGGGGGCGGACTCGCTTTTCTCAATACATGCCATGAAAACCTGAAAAGTATGGCATAAAAATATACTGAGCTTGTGATGCAAATAATTCCTACCCCTTAAATGGTCAAATATATACAGGAAAGTCAAGTGATGGCTTACGTCTAACAAATGTTGGAGAATTCACTGTATTAGATCTCGTGACTAAATATAAAAATTCAGGGCTGAATGTAACTACGGATAATTTTTTTATGTCGCTTCAACTGGCTCAGTCTTTGAAATCGTGGAATATGACACTAGTTGGAGCGGTAAGAAAAAATAAACGGGTTCTTCCTGCAAATGTGCAAGCACATAAAGAGAGGGCTGTTTATTCTTCTAACTTCTTATTTAGCAAAGAACAGACTGTGTGCTCTTACGTACCTAAAACAATAAAGCAGTAATAATGTTATAGTCAACAATGTATTGTTGTTGTCATTAATGCACATGTCACCAGTTATTGAAAGTAATAAGGAAACTGCCAAGCCAGAAATATTTTTGTATATATTATAATAAAACCAAAAGTGGAGTGGACTACATGGATAAGCTGTTAGCAGAATATACCGTCTAACGCAGAACAAATCAGTGGCCTTTAGCATTTCTTTATAATGTCATTGATATTGCAGCTTTGGCAGCATATATCATTTACATGGAACATAACCCACAATTGGTCTCGAGTGACAAACGTAGAAAGTTTTTGAAACAATCAAGTCCACAACTTTGTGTTAAAAATATAGAAGTCAAAAAATCTCATTATGACATCAAAATTACATGTGAGATCTGCAATGCAGGACGTGTTTGGCCGAGAACTGAAGCCTCAAAACTCCTACAAATCGGTTTAGACGAAATTCTACAGGGCGTGTTACAGTCGTTGGAAGTTGTTACCTATACAGAGAACTCCAAAACGCAAGCAAAGAAAAACTCGGAAAGCTTGCACTAACTGCAAAAAAACAATTTGTGATGAACATGCAGTAACTCGTCCAACATGACCTAACATTCGCTTCAACAGCTATACTAATACTATCTGAACAAAATTTTTTTAATTTTTATGTAAATAAAACACTTTGGCAAATGCTTATTACTTAATTTTTGTACGAATTAAAAACAATTAACTTCATAGTCACACAAAACACAAAGAGGTAACCAGGTACCTCGTCACTCGATTGTGCGTTTGAAATATATTTTAGTATCCACAAAACATTGTAAATAGTAGACTTGGTCAAAACCTTAAAAAATATGTAATTTATAAATAGTTAAGAGCTCTCAGGAAGTCAGAGCTACCTATAGGGTGTAAAACATACTTTTTTTAGAATATGAAAACGCCAAAGGCACCCGGGTACCTCGTCACTCACATAAGGGAAATACATAAATTTTCTCCATAATCTTGGCTCCAAAATTGTAGATTTCTTTTTTTTTTTTTTACTAAGTATAATATTTAAATAATTCCTTCACAACGAAACCACTGACAAGAGAAATAATTATCATAAACGTGCATCTCCTCGGAAAGTAAGCATTATTTAGATTGCGTTCTTACACTAATGGATAGGTAATTTCATGACGAACATTATTGTAGAAATATTTTTTTAAAACGACCAAAATCAAAATTTTATTCAACAATCTGAGCGTATAAGCCCCGCACGATGATATTGCGATTGGCGGCCATCTTGGTGACGTAGTCGAACTTGCACCGTCGGTACCGTTCGCAAGTTCAGTCCGCGCTTACCCACTTACGCACATCGAATATTTTTGTTAGCTTTTTGTTTTTGTTATCCTGTTTTATTGTTGTTCTTGAGTTTTGTTAGCTGTTACTCGTTAAAATGAGTAAGAAATTAATTAATAGTCGTGCTCCTGAACTTATAATTAAAGTGGACAATTATTTTGTTAAAGAGAAAGAGGATTGTAAGTTAGTTCTTGAAAGTATAAACCGTGCTTTAAAAAGTGCTTCGGACATTTTAATAGCGAAGCAACTGCTTACAGTTATTAAAAATATTTTGCAAAATTCTATCAAAGTCACGGAGTGTGTGGCATGTGCCACAGGCGTTGCAAAAAATACTGTGACGAAATTGAGACGAGAGCATGAGTCAGCAACAGCCAGTGGCAGCAAAATAAGAACTCCTACTAAAGGAAAAAGACAAAAGAAGAAATATTTCGACGGGTTTTCCTTAACAGCTTTAAGAAATATTATAGATTCAATGTGTACGGTGAGGAGAGAAATACCCACAATGCGCAAAATCTTGGCGGCTTCAAAAGTAGACCTTAATTATACTGGTAGTGAAACTACATTAAGAAAAATAATTAAATGTGATTTAGGCTACCAATTTAAACGATGCTACCAATAAAGACTGGCCCTAATTCAAAGACCCCAAATTCAAGCGTGGAGGGCTAAATATTTACGACGTATGAAAGAAAATGACTCGCTTGGTAATAACAAAAGACCCGTTATTTATCTCGACGAAACGTGGATACACGCACACTACACGGTAGAAAAATGTTGGCAAACAACAACCGATGGAGTGAGACGGAACGACAGCCCCGGCCGCCGATGGATAATAGTTCACGCGGGAAGTTAAAGCGGTTTTGTTGACAATGCCCTTTTAATGTTTAAAGCAGACACCAAAACGGGGGATTACTATGATCAAATGAATGCTGAGAATTTCACCAAGTGGCTTACAGAAAAAATAGTACCCAACATACCACGCAACTCCAAAATTGTGATGGACAACGCCCCTTATCACAGTAGGGTAGGGATGAGAATAGGCCACCAAGTATGAACAATAAAAAGCAGTTGATTGTTGAGTGGCTACAAGCTCACAACATCGACTTTCCCAACGACAGTACAAAACCTGAACTGTATTTATTAATTAAACGGCACAGACCGCCGAAAATTTATAAAATTGACAATTTATTAGCTGGCAATGGCCTTGAAGTCGTTAGATTACCACCTTACAACTGCGACCACCACCCCATTGAGTACATCTGGAACCTGGTAAAGATGAGGGGGTCAGAAAAGAATGTGGAGCAGTTGGAAAGTCGCATTGAAGCTCACGTTGGAGGCGTTGGCGTCAATAACTCCAGATGACTGGCGAAAGGAAGTCAATCATGTTAAACGGCTTGAAGAGGAATATTGGAATAAAGATCGAATAACTGACGAGTTATTTGTCATAAATACGGCGACGACAGTGAATTGGAAACGACAGACACAGAAAGCAGTTCTGCTTTGGAAGACTATATACATTTTTTTACATATTATCCTGGTTTTATTTATAAGCTGATAGATGTAGGTAGTAATTAAAACATGACTACTACACAGTGGACTCTGGTTCAATTCCCGCTCGCAAATTAACAGAAATGTAGTTAGAAAAAAATTGTATACATGTAAGAAAGATATACGAATAAGTATATTTTTCTTACGTCTACAAAAATTATTTCCTTGAAATTTTTAATAATGAAAGTTTATTTGTCAGAATATGGGTGAGTAGGTATACCTACGAAAGAATGTTAAATGCAAAATTAATATGAATTTTATTATACCATACACTCTTTTTAGTAATAAAATTATAAAATACAAATAAACCCTTAACCCTAATATTAATTTATACATACACTCTTTATAAAGAGTGTAATAAAATTATAAAATACAAATAAACCCTTAACCCTAATATTGATTTATACATACACTCTTTATAAAGAGTGTAATAAAATTATAAAATATAAATAAACCCTTAACCCTAATATTATTTTGCATTTAACATTCTTTTGCTAGCTGTCCTTTTGTGTGACGGATGACGTCACAACGCTGTTATTGTGACAAGGTTCCATCGCAATATCATCGTGCGGGGCTTATATTCGCCATCATTTCTGTTGCCCGGGCTATTGAGATTCAGTATGCCACAAGCTCTCGAAGGGGGAACCCGTGTCGTTCGTCATCGCGCGCTCCGCTAGCATAAGCGGGCGGCGCGTGAGCGAGAAAGCATCTGCTTGCTCGCTCACGCACCGCATGTCGCATAGAGTATAATACTATCTTAGAGTGTCTCTAAGATAGTATCGTTCTCTTTATTCTATGATAGTATTGATGTTTATTTTGGTGTTCGTTTTTTAACCGATTTCAAAAAGGAGGAGGTTGCTCAATTATATGTTTTTTATGTTCAATTTTTAACCGACTTCAAAAAGGAGGAGGTTACTCAATTCGACCGTATATGTTTTTTTATGTTTGTTCGCGCATAACTTCGTCATTTATAAACCGATTTTGATAATTCTATTTCTGTTGGAAAGAAGACGTTCTCAAGGTGGTCCCATGATAAGGATATCAGGGTTTGATGGTGGAAGTCCAGAGAAAACAAGCGGAACTTTCAAAAATTGGGGGGCGACTAGTGCATTTCTTAGCATTTTCATTAAGTATTTTAAAGCACTACAATTTAATAAAGGTCTGCAGTAGATCTTATGATAGAGCCGGGAGACAGTCGAAGGAACTCCTCAACAATTGACAGCAGCTACCTTGTGGTTGGGCTCGATTAATTTGTATTGATAAGAACTTTACACCTAGATGGGTTGCGACTCTCATAAGAGCTCTAATGATGAAGACAAAGGCCAGTTCCGGGAACTCCTCAACGGTTTCCAGTAGCTACTTTGTGGTTGGACTTAATTCATTTATATTAATAAGACCTTTACTCCCATTAGGTTAAAATAATAGTCTACAGTAAATTTAATGATGAAGACCATAGGCAGTTGAGGGAATAGGTACTTACGGGTAAAAATTAAAGTAAACAAAAGTACGTCGTTTCTCAACTATATTTGCGTCAGCTTCCAGTCTGACCGGATGCAACTGAATACATAGTACTTTTAACAACTAAAAAATGTAAAATAAAAGCTTTTTTACAAAAAAACAACCGACTTCCAAAAACCACTATGTAAAGTGAAAAATAACTAATTTCGGAAGTCGGTGTCTAAAACGAATATACAAAACCAAAGACACCAACTTCCGAAATCAGTTATTTTTCACTTTGTAGTGCTTTTTGAAGTCGGTTGTTTTTTTGTAAAAAGTTTTTATTTTTATGTTTGTTTGCGGATAACTTCGCCTAAAATTTGGTATTTCGATGAATTTTTGGGTATTTCGACATGGGTGTCGTGATAGGGGTTTTCGGGAGTGCAGCTCACGAATATGACGTAATTTTTGAAATCCAAGATGGCCGACACCAATTTTATGATATTTTGACATGGGTGTAGTGAAAGGGGTTTTTGTGGGTGCTAATCACGAAAATGACGTCATTTTGGAAATCCAAGATGGCCGACACCAATTTTATGATATTTTGACATGGGTGTCGTGAAAGGGGTTTTTGTGGGTGCTAATCACGAAAATGACGTCATTTTGGAAATCCAAGATGGCCGACACTAATTTTATGATATTTTGACATGGGTGTCGTGATGGTGGTTTTCGGGGGTGCAGATCACGAAAATGACGTCATTTTTGAAATCCAAGGTGGCCGAAATTCAATTTCATGATATTTTGACTTGGGTATCGTGACGGGTTTTCAGGGCGCTGATCACGAAAATGACGTCAATTATAAGCTGTGGCATAGCTTCTATTTCTTTATCAAAGTCAAAAATAAAATATCAAATATAGTTTAGTCGCTAAATCGCCACCGATTTTCGCACTCCTTCAATGACGTCACTGGTAAAAAATAAATAAACTACAAAAAAGAAAATACATACTTATACAAATGTATACGTTAATTGGCAAAATAAAAAAAAAATACTATGTCATAAATAACTAATAAAAAAATTCCTACTAACTACATACTGCGGAACTCGGTGTGCACACCTTTGCGATTTACCCCGCAGCCACGCGCAGGATTGCGTTTTTTATCTGCATTTTCATGCAGATCTGCAGCCCTGCGCGTGAGCGCAGATTCAATGTATAGTACCATGCGTTTCTCCATACAAAATTTGGTACTAGCGAACATCTATCTTATATATAAAATTCTCGTGTCACAGTTTTCGTTCCTATACTCCGCCGAAACGGCTTGACCGATTCTCATGAAATTTTGTGAGCGTATTGAGTAGGTCTGAGAATCGGCCAACATCTGTTTTTCATCCCCCTAAATGTTAGGGGTAGTCGAACCCTATTTGTTTTTTTATTTTTACACTAAATTTTTAGTTTCTATTTTTTTACAACATACAAAAATACATACAATCATAAATTTTCACCGTTCTACGATCAATCCTTAAAAACTGATCAATCGTCATTTAATTAGTTTTATTCCCGAGGGAAATCTAAAAAAAGCGATATAACCCAATTCCACGCGGGCGAAGCCGCGGGCGGAAAGCTAGTACTAATATATAAAGCTGAAGAGTTTGTTTGTTTGAACGCGCTAATCTCAGGAACTACGGGTCCGATTTGAAAAATTATTTTTGCGTTGGATAGCTCATTAATCCAGAAAGACTTAAGGCTATAAAACATCACGCTGCGACTAATAGGAGCAGAGCATTACTAACTCCACGTGAACGAAGTCGCTGGCGGCCGCTAGTATAAAATAGCTTTACCGCGGCAGCCCCGAGTGCCACATGTTTTTGTTTTATTAGAAAGACGATATCTTCAAGGTAGTCTCATGTTTAGGAAATTAGGGTCTGATGATGGAAGACTAGGTAAATCTAGGAGAAATTTAAAAAATCAAAGGGGCGTCTAGGGATTTTCTAAGTTTTTTCATTAAGTGTTTTAACACACTACAATTTAGTAAATTTCGGAGTTGATGATGGAGCCGGGAGACAGCCGAGGGAACTTCTTAACGATTCACATCAGCTGCCTCGTGTTTGTGCTTAATAAATTTGTATTGATAAGAACTTTACACCTAGATAATAATAATAATAATAATAAATTTTATTTTCAGACCATGATCCATAGAAATAGCATAAAACAGAATTACAATATTTAAATTTAACAATAAAATTAAAATAGAATGTAACTACTTAAGACCCACAATACAATAAAACTCAATTTTTTTTTTCATTAAAGTTCTGATGTTGAAGACAAAGGCCAGTTAAGGGAACTCCTTAAAGGTTTACAATAGTGACCTTATGTTTGGACTTAATTCATTTATATTGATGAAAACTTTACACCCATATAAGTAGGTTAAAATGAATGTCTGCAATAGATCTGATGATAGAGCCGAGAGAAATTCGAGGGAACTCCTCAACGATTCACAGCAGCTACCTTGTGTAACCTCTTGATTAATTTGTATTGATAAGAGCTTTACACCTAGATGGATTATTATGATCATTAGGAGTCTGATAATGAAGACGAAGGACAGTCTGTTGCGGGAACTCCTCAAAGGTTTACAATAGCTGCTTTGTGGTTGGACTTAATTCATTTATATTCATGAGAAATTTGCACCCATATGGGTAAAAATTAAAGTCTGAAGTACATCAGATGATGAAAACCATAGGCAGTCGAGGGAATTCCTCAACAATTTACAACACTCTACTTTAACACGGTACAAACACTACCTACTCGTCATGCTTATGCAAAAATCAATTAAAATGAAGAGACTGAATTTAAGTTGTGTTATTTCATTGCGTTATTTCTAGAAATGCTCATACTTTCATTGTGGTCTTAAAGGAATTAAAGCAAACGAAATAGGTCGTTTGCTTGCAGGCCTTTTCCAAATATGCTGGCGTCAACGTCCAGTCTGATCGGATATTGTATTAGTCGGATGTTTATTATTTTTCTGCGAAAGGAAGCTTTGTGTAAATAATATTATAGTATATGTATTTGTTATTAATTTTGATATACGATAGTTTTATTTTTTACAATTTACGTATTTGTTTTATTAAACGAGAATAATAATATAATTTCACAGTCTTGCCTGGTCCCAAAAAAAAACATGTTTTTTTTTTTGAAGGTGTCAGTTCTGCAGAAATTTATTTGACCCTGATTACGTTTTCCCTTAAAATAATAAATAATGATAAATTAAACTTTATTATATTATTTTTCTATCCCTTTGTCCATCTGACTTAGCTAACTTTCAATCTACAAAACTAACTTCCAACCCTGAAGTTACAGTCATAACATATTTAGCTATAAAGGTCAATAAATCAATACACATTAAATAAGCCCAAACACGTGATAGTTGCTTCCGATGTGGATTCCCTTGATATTCTGTCATCTCCATCATCAGGTCAGGCCCAAATCTTCACGGTTTTATAGTATCATCCGATATAAACACGAGTATCAAGTTGTCACCCGAAGCGTGCCTATAATTTTCGATAATTGGCCTAAATTTCTCAGAATTTCCATTATCGACACTGACGTGGTAACAATGGGATTACATACAGCATATCCCTTCATATAAAAAAAGAATGGTCAAAATAGGTTCATTAACCATAAAGTTATCAGCGAACACAATAAATCGAACTGAGAACCACCTTTTTCTGAAGTCGGTTAAAAAATAAACACTGCAGAATTTTTATTATGAAGTATCGTCAACATTTGTTTGAGTACATAATAACCAAAAGTATTTGGGCGCACCAATAAACATAAATAAAAGTGCTATGTCTGTTACTTCTGTGGTCTATGTTTCTAACTTGTATTTGTAAGTACTACGTCCGCCAGACGGCGCTAGTAAAATTTTACGAAGTATTGTAGAGGTGGGGCGCGGTGAAGAGGGAGCAAATGCGCAAGGTCATTTGGTGAGGGTATGGTCTTAAGAGTTTTTTTTTATTTAAGCATTTTATTAATTCTAATGTCTAAATGAAAGAAGAACTATATAAAAAAATACACTAATAAATCTAATTGAAAACAAATGTTTGTTGACACCACTTCCACCCATCGAATTAAAAGTTAAAACCTTCCGTTAACTCCTGCCACAGACGTTCACTCCTTACTTTTCCTTGAAGCCCAGGTTGTGGCCTTGAAAGATCACCATGGCTAAACATTATACCTAATGTTAGTGTGCAGTGAGAATAAAGCCCAATAAATATAAACCCTCTTATTCATAAACAATGTTTAAAGTTAACTAGTGATTAGCGATTCTTTAACCATTCATGTCACTCAAATTTAATCATCGTTTATGAATAAACACACCAGTGTTTAAGAGGTTTGTTCATAAACGATGTGTAAAGATAACTTTAAACAACGTTTATGAATAAGGGGGAAGTTTGCTACCAGCATTCTAATACCGCATCTAACAAACAAGTTTTAAGGTTTAGAATAGAGTTTGTTTATAGAAATAACAAACGTAAGGACCACAATCATTTAAGTGAACCACTTGACTTTGTTTACGTTATGTATTCCATAACCTTAAGTACCTAGTTCCGATAGTAGTTTAAAATGGGATAGGAATTTGAAATAAATGGTAGAACATCGAAAAAACTTTCCTTTCCATAAATTCTATCAGGAAATTAAATTGGCCGGGACTCGCACGAAGTCTAGATTCCATCTAAAATAAAATGTAATGATTACTCATCGCAATAGGAATAATTGATCTGTTAACAATATTAATATACAATGATTTCAAATATAACAATTTAATCACAATCCTTACATTAACTTAAGCCGTTTACTTGCTTTCTTTGTGATAAAACACTATTCAATTAATTTCAACGCACACAACATTCTTGAATATAAGGTTGGCTTAAAGGCCTAGTAACCGAGCTAAAAACTTATAAAAAAATGCGTTTGACAGTGAAAAAATAAACGCAATAGTGTCACTCCGACATTTGCTACACACAATTCATAGACTATTAATAGAGTGTTTCGGTTAACACTCCGGAATGGGCGTTCGACGTTTCATATGTCACTTGTCTACCATTTTTCACACGCTAACGTCAACTCCATAACGCGAAAGGAAAACGTTTGAACGGAAAACGCTTGGATTTTGTCTAGGCCCCCAGGCAAGACTGAAATTATATTATTAACTTCCGAAATTAGTTATTTTTCACTTTGTAGTGGTTTTTGAAGTCGGTTGTTTTTTTGTAAAAAGTTTTTATTTTTATGTTTGTTTGCGGATAACTTCGCCTAAAATTTGGTATTTCGATGAAATTTGGGTATTTCAACATGGGTGTCGTGATAGGGGTTTTCGGGAGTGCAGATCACGAATATGACGTAATTTTTGAAATCCAAGATGGCCGACACCAATTTTATGATATTTTGACATGGGTGTCGTGAAAGGGGTTTTTGTGGGTGCTAATCACGAAAATGACGTCATTTTGGAAATCCAAGATGGCCGACACCAATTTTATGATATTTTGACATGGGTGTCGTGAAAGGGGTTTTTGTGGGTGCTAATCACGAAAATGACGTCATTTTGGAAATCCAAGATGGCCGACACCAATTTTATGATATTTTGACATGGGTGTCGTGAAAGGGGTTTTTGTGGGTGCTAATCACGAAAATGACGTCATTTTGGAAATCCAAGATGGCCGACACCAATTTTATGATATTTTGACATGGGTGTCGTGACGGGGGTTTTCGGGGGTGCAGATCACGAAAATGACGTCATTTTTGAAATCCAAGATGGCTGACACCAATTTTATGATATTTTGACATGGGTGTCGTGACGGGGGTTTTCGGGGTGCAGATCACGAAAATGACGTCATTTTTGAAATCCAAGATGGCTGACACCAATTTTATGATATTTTGACATGGGTATCGTGAAAGGGGTTTTCGCGGGTGCTAATCACGAAAATGACGTCATTTTTGAAATCCAAGGTGGCCGAAATTATATTTCATGATATTTTCACTTGGGTATCGTGACGGGTTTTCGGGGCGCTGATCACGAAAATGACGTCAATTATTAGCTGTGGCATAGCTTCTATTTCTTTATCAAAGTTAAAAATAAAACATCAAATATAGTTTAGTCGCTAAATCGCCACCATTTTTCGCACTCCTTCAATGACGTCACTGGTAAAAAATAAATAAATAAATAAACTACAAAAAAGAAAATACATACTTAAAAAATTTCCTACTAACTACATACTGCGGAACTCGGTGTGCACACCTTTGCGATTTACCCCGCAGCTACGGGTAGGATTGCGTTTTTTATCTGCATTTTCATGCACATCTGCAGCCCTGCGCGTGAGCGCAGATTCAATGTATAGTACCATGCGTTTCTCCATACAAAATTTGGTACTAGCGAACATCTATCTTATATATAAAATTCTCGTGTCACAGTTTTCGTTCCTATACTCCTCCGAAACGGCTTGACCGATTCTCATGAAATTTTGTGAGCGTATTGAGTAGGTCTGAGAATCGGCCAACATCTGTTTTTCATCCCCCTAAATGTTAGGGGTAGTCCACCCCTATTTGTTTTTTTATTTTTACACAACATTTTTAGTTTCTATTTTTTTACAACATACAAAAATACATACAATCCTAAATTTTCACCCTTCTACGATCAATCCTTCAAAACTGATCAATCGTCATTTAATTAGTTTTATTCCCATGGGAAATCTAAAAAACGCGATATAACCCAATTCCACGCGGGCGAAGCCGCGGGCGGAAAGCTAGTACTAATATATAAAGCTGAATAGTTTGTTTGTTTGAACGCGCTAATCTCAGGCACTACGGGTCCGATTTGAAAAATTCTTTTTGCGTTGGATAGCTCATTAATCCAGAAAGGCTTAAGGCTATAAAACATCACGCTGCGACTAATAGGAGCAGAGCATTACTAACTCAACGCGAACGAAGTCGCTGGCGGCCGCTAGTATAAAATAGCTTTACCGCGGCAGCCCCGAGTGCCACATGTTTTTGTTTTATTAGAAAGACGATATCTTCAAGGTAGTCTCATGTTTAGGAAATTAGGGTCTGATGATGGAAGACTAGGTAAATCTAGAAGAAATTTAAAAAATCAAAGGGGCGTCTAGGGTTTTTCTAAGTTTTTTCATTAAGTGTTTTAACGCACTACAATTTAGTAAAGTTCGGAGTTGATGATGGAGCCGGGAGACAACCGAGGGAACTCCTTAACGATTCACATCAGCTGCCTCGTATTTGTGCTTAATAAATTTGTATTGATAAGAACTTTACACCTAAATGAGTTGTGAAAAATTGATGAAAACTTTACACCAGCTGCCAGGAAACTTGGCGTTATCGCAAAGGTCCGGCAGTACTTCACACCTGGGCAGCTTCTAATGTTGTACAAAGCACAGGTCCGTTCGTGTGTGGAGTACTGCAGTCACATTTGGGCTGGTGCTGCTAAGTGTCACCTGGCCACTTTGGATTCAGTGGAGAGGCGTGCAAAGAGGCTGATTGGTGACCCTGACTTAACTCGGGACGGTCTCCAAAGCCTAGAGCACAGGCGTAGAGTAGCCAGCCTTTCGGTCTTCTAAAGGGTGCATTTTGGGGAATGTGCGAGGGAATTGCATGATTTAATTCCCTCATCTCCGTTCCACCAGTGGACGACCCGTCGTACGGCTGGTTTCCACCTTACGTTGTTAACACCACTACGATCCGACGAAGCGTTTCGCCTCCTCCTTTATACTCGCGTACATCGAGGGACTGGAACAATTTGCCTGCGGCGGTAAGCTTCCGTCGACTACAATTTGAGTGTCTTCGCTAAAGAGTGAATAGGTTTAGAAACTAGTGCGCTTTACTCATCAACGATTGCAATACCGCTTACCATCAGGCAGGATTGCGGTCAAGCGCTGGTTTATAATATTTAAAAAAAAAAATATAAGTAGGTTAAAATGAATGTCTGCAATAGATCTGATGACAGAGCCGAGAGAAATTCGAGGGAACTCCTCAACGATTCACAGCAGCTACCTTGTGTAATATCTTGATTAATTTGTATTGATAAGAGCTTTACACCTAGATGGATTGTTATGATCATTAGGAGTCTGATAATGAAGACGAAGGACAGTCTGTTGAGGGAACTCCTCAAAGGTTTACAGTACAAACAATCAATACAAATTATTGATTATCTTATCAATACAAATTAATCAAGATATTACACAAGGTAGCTGCTGTGAATCGTTGAGGAGTTCCCTCGAATTTCTCTCGGCTCTGTCATCAGATCTATTGCAGACATTCATTTTAACCTACTTATATGGATGTAAAGTTTTCATCAATATAAATGAAATAAGTCCAAACATAAGGTAACTATTGTAAACCTTTAAGGAGTTCCCTTAACTGGCCTTTGTCTTCAACATCAGAGCTTTAATGATAATCACAACTCATTTAGGTGTAAAGTTCTTATCAATACAAATTTATTAAGCACAAACACGAGGCAGCTGATGTGAATCGTTAAGGAGTTCCCTCGGCTGTCTCC